>JAZKJV010005180.1:0-1384896 GCA_037367405.1 Ottelia alismoides
TGACCAACTATCAGTTGTGGTCCATGCAGTTCCTGACCCTCAACAAGGAGCACATTATGACGAAGCCAGAGCCGACGGACAAGACTGGAGACAATGCTTCGTGGAAGCAAGATGACGTGTATGTGCCTATTTGGCTTTCTAGGACCCTCACCACAGTGCAGAACAGGAAATGTCGATAATGATATGGGGTCGATATGATATTTCGATGACATATCGGCTATATATCGCTGAAATATCGCCCATATCGACATACTTTTCTAAAGGAGGACCCGAAAAGAAGTATATTGTTAGACGAAAGGGAGTCTTTGTTATAATGAATAAGAAAACCCTAGGCTCTCTTATATAGGGAGAAGCTTTAAGGGTAAATTACATGGATGTCCAAATAGAAGAATGAAATAGAAACACAATACGTAAACAAATAATAATAATAGAAACTCTCTCTACACTCCCCCTCAAGGTGGAGCATAGATATCGATCATGCTCAGCTTGGATGAACATCTCTGGAAAGGTCCTCTGAGCAATGGCTTGGTGAATACATCGGCCGTCTGATCTCCTGAGCTAACATGGGCCGTGGATATCAATCCTCTCTGGATCAGATCCCTAGTGTAATGACAGTCAACTTCAATGTGTTTGGTCCTCTCATGAAAAGCTGGATTGTTGGCAATGAACAAAGCTGCCTGATTGTCACACTGAAGCGTCATAGGTAGAGATACAGCTACATGTAGATCTTCTAATACAGAGCGAACCCACATCATTTCCGTGCTGGCTTGGGCCATTGCCCTGTATTCGGACTCGGCACTGGATCTTGCCACCACCGTTTGTTTCTTGCTTTTCCAAGAAACTAGAGAGCCTCCAACAAAGACTGCAAACCCTGAGGTTGATTTTCTATCCTTAGGGCATCCTGCATAATCTGCGTCTGCACACGCTGAGATGGATAAGTCTGCACCCTTTCTGAATAGTAGCCCTAATCCAGGAGTAGACTTCAGATACCTCAGTATCATGTGTATAGCATCCATGTGAACCTGTCTAGGCTGCTCCATAAACTGACTCACCCGGCTAACTGCAAATGCAATGTCTGGACGGGTTATAGTAATGTAGAGGAGTTTTCCCACCATCTCTCTATATCTCCTCTTATCCACTTCGTCAGTATCATCATCATATAACTTCATGCTGGGGTCCATGGGGATGCTTGATGGTTTGCACCCATCCATACCAGTCTCAACCAGGAAGTCAGTAATGTACTTCCGTTGTGTCATCACCAAACCATGCGCATTCCTAGCAAATTCCAACCCTAGAAAATATCTTAGGGTTCCAAGATCCTTTGTAACAAACTGACGACCTAGGAATGTCTTCGCCCTTGCTATGCCCTGAACATTATCCCCTGTAACAAGAATATCATCCACATAGACCATTATGACAACCGTACCTGCCGAGGTCTTCTGGACAAACAACGAATGGTCAGCATTGGACCTCTTGAATCCCTGCTGCTCAATTATGTTGGACAATTTCTGGAACCATGCTCGTGGACTCTGTTTAAGTCCATATATAGCCTTGTGAAGTCTACATACCATATGCGTCTCCCCCTCAGCAGTAAACCCGGGTGGCTGCTGCATGTAGACTTCCTCCTGTAAGTCTCCGTACAGAAATGCATTCTTGACATCCAACTGATAAATGCTCCAGTCACGGACCACTGCAACAGACAGGAGGATACGCAGAGTAGAGTGTCTCGCCACTGGAGAGAATGTATCCATGTAATCAACGCCATATGTCTGTGTAAATCCCCGCGCTACTAGGCGTGCTTTGTATCTATCCAATGTGCCATCTGCATGGTATTTGACTGTGAAGACCCCATTTGCAACTGACAACTGAGGCATCAGGAGGTGCAGGGACCAAAGACCATGTGCCACGGGACTGCAAGGCCCCCATTTCTTCTTCCATAGCCAGTCTCCAGCATTCACTCTTCAAGGCTTCCTGGTATGTCCGTGGTATGTCCACAGAAGATAAGGCAGTAGCAAACCTCTGGAAATCACCTGTGAGTCGGTGGAAGGAAACCTGTGAAGCAAAGGGATAGGATGCACACTGTCGTCTCTGTTTCCGAATAGCAATCGGAACATCCAGATCATCACCTTGGCCCACCTGTAAAGAGTCATCCTGCATGTGTTCTGATCCTGACCCGTCAGTAGAAACATCATCTGAACATACCTGAGGCTCAGTGATTGGCTGATCTGCTGTCTGAGCGGGACCTGACCGACGCGTATAGTGGATAGGAAATGGTGATATAATTTTCCGAGGAATGGGTGGTGGTGGAGGTGGAGGTGGTGGTGGAGGTGGAGGTGGTGGTGCTGGCAAAGGGACTGACACAGGAGACGAGTCAGGAGTAAGACAGGTAGGTGGTGGTGGAACCAAAATATCATCAGCGGTGGTGGATGGTATCATTCTGTCCCCGGCTGGCGAGAAGAACATGACCGACTCGAAGAAGGTGACATCCGCACTAACGAAGTACCTGTTGGTAGTAGGATCATAACACCGGTATCCCTTCTGGGTCCTGGAATACCCAACAAAGACGCACTTGACTGCTCTTGGAGAGAGCTTGTCAAGTCCAGGAGACAGGCGATGAACAAACGCCACAGCACCAAAGACACGAGGTGGCAGTGAGAAGAGCTCTTTGTCAGGAAAGATAAGAGAGATGGGTATCTTCTCTCCAAGGACAGAGGAGGGCATTCGATTGACCAGATAGCATGCAGTAAGAACAGCATCCCCCCAGAAGGAAATAGGAGCACAACTTTGAATCAATAAGGTACGAGTGATGTCCAAGAGATGGCGATGCTTTCTTTCCGCCACACCATTTTGTTGGGATGTATATGCACAGGTGGTTTGATGAATAATTCCCTTTGATGATAGAAATTGAGAAAGAGAACGTGTACAAAATTCCAGCGCATTATCCGTCCGAACATATTTGACTGAAGAAGAAAAAACATTCTGCACTTCATTAATCAAATTTTTAATAACATCTCCTGCTTCAGACTTATTCTTCAGTAGAAAAACCCAAGAGACACGAGAAAAATCATCTACGACCACAAGATAGAACCTGTGTCCCTGGTGATCGGGAACACGACTCGGACCCCATATATCTATATGTAACAACTCGAAAGGGGAGCTACTGCTCCGACTCTGACGACCTGGAAAGCTCGACCTGTGATGCTTTCCTAACTGACAGGTTTCACAACGAAACGACGAACTTGGCGAGATCTGAGGCAGAAGATGGCGCATTTTCTGGAGTGGAAGGTGACCAAAACGAAGGTGCCAAATGTAAGGTGAGACTGGACCAGCAGAGTGAGCGGAGATGCCAGCATAAGATTCCCGGACCAACCGATATAGACCGTTCTGCTCAGAGCCACAGCCAATCACCTTGCCCGTGAGTATGTCCTGAAAAATGAGAGAAGACGGGTCAAATATAGCTCGACAATTCAAATCCTTTGTAATCTGACTAATAGACAACAAATTCAGTGAGAATTCAGGAGCATGTAAGACATTCTGTAGCTGCATAGCGGAGGTTAAGAAAACCTCCCCCTGACCAACAAGGGGCGAATAGGAACCATCTGCTATCTGCACTGAGCGACCTGGAGGAATAGCCCTGTAGGCCTGTAATCTACCTTTATCTCGACACAGATGATGTGTAGCCCCTGAATCTATAACCCAGTCAAATATATCATGTGAAGGAATGATCGCTGAAGATCTACCTGAGGAACTGGCAGCGGCGGAAGAACTGGCTGAGGCTGTGGCAGCAATATCAGATGAGCCACCAGATGAATCACCAGAAGACTGTGGCATAATATCACGGAGACGGGCCACGAGTTCGTCAAATCTATAATCTGCAGTAGACGGTAATGGAGACTGTGAATGCTCTGCAACCCGTGCCGATGCTGGGAACCCATGCTTTGAGTAGCATGTCTCCTCTGAGTGTCCAGGTCTGTGACAATATGAGCACGTCTGACTAGGTCGACCGCCTCTTCCCTGAGAGCCACGGCCACGTCCACGGCCACGCCAAGAGGATGGTCCACCTCTCCCACGCGAAGCTGCCATCGCAGATGGGGGTGGAGTAGAAGAGCTGGAGGAAACTGGGATGCGGCTGAGCCTCCTGTATACATCCTCCACGGGAGGAATGACTGCATCTGCTAAGATCTGTGACCGTGCTGCGTCATACTCAGGGTCTAGGGCAGCAAGTAAAACACCCACCATGGTGGCGTTCCGGAATGTCTTCTGCTGCTCTGGAGTAGCAGTCAGAGGGATGGTACTGTAGAGCTTCTCAAACATCCCTCTCAGGGATGTGTATAGAGAGTGGAGCGGTCTGCCGGCCTGCTTCATCGTAAAGATGTCATGCTGAAGCTGCAACATCTTTGTCTCATTTCGCACCTGCGAATATGTAGCAGCAAGAATGTCCCACATCGCCTTAGCAGTGGGCTGATGGAGGACATCATTAGCTATCTCCATCGTCAGCGTACCCGATAACCAAACCTTTGCATAAGCATCATCGGCCTCCCATGAGGCGTAGATCCATGTCTTCTCCGCAGGCTCATCCTCGGTAAGAATGTGTTTCTTACCATTTGATTTCATGAGGCTCATGAATTGCATGGCCCATAACTCATAGTTAGACCCGTCCATCTTCACTATCGGCGCCGGACCTTTGAATGCGCCGGTGGAGGGCAAATCGACTTTCGATTCTGACATACTGCTGCCGGAAGAAGACAAAGGGAGAGTAGACAATGTGATGAATGTCTACACCCACTGCATCGGATTTGAGTGCGTGTGTAGACCTTTACGCACTCAAATCCATAAAGCCGAGGAAGAAAGGTCTAGGGCACGCTTCCAAGGAAGCAAAATAGCCCTTGAACGGCCTCGAGAACGACGCCTAAGTGCTGATGAAGTCCACGGAACCCCTACGGCGGCTGATGGAGTTGCCGCTGGGGCTCTAGGTGCGGCAGGGGGTGCCGCTAGATGGCCTGGCTGGCGCTGGGGGGGTCCCGGCGGTGCCGCAGGAGGGCTGGGGAGGCCGCAGGAGCGGCTAGCGGCGCCGCAGGAGCGGCTGGGAGGGGCTGGCGGTGCCGCAGGGGCGGCTGGCGGCGCCGCTCGGGAGGAGAGAAGGTGTGGGCGGCGGGTGGGGGGTTAGGGAAAGAGCCCTAGGGTGGCTCTGATACCATGTTAGACGAAAGGGAGTCTTTGTTATAATGAATAAGAAAACCCTAGGCTCTCTTATATAGGGAGAAGCCTTAAGGGTAAATTACATGGATGTCCAAATAGAAGAATGAAATAGAAACACAATACGTAAACAAATAATAATAATAGAAACTCTCTCTACATATATCGTCGATATATCAGCCGATATCAGTCCCATATCGATACCAATATATCGCATATACATCGTGATATTTCCTACTTTCTCACAGAGATGGCCAATGATATTGTGAACCAACCCACCGCCAAGGCAATGTGGGATATTTTGGCATCCACTTATGCCCCAGCAAAGAAAAGGCCAAGATTCTCCAGCTTCAGTATGACACATACAGGGCAAAATAGAATAGTGTCCACTGTTGTGACATCTGGATCCAAATAAACACAAACCCAACCAGTTTATGATCCATTTGATCCAATAAAACCATGGCCTCAAATTTCAGCGAAATTCGGTCGAATTTCTGTCGAATATCGATATCCAGTCGAAATCGAAATTCGACCGAAATGACCGAGATGACCGAAATATGGGGGTCCTAGTACAAAAAATGACCGAAATGACCGAAATTTCGGTCGAAATTCCACCGAAATTCCATCGAAATTCTGTTTTGGTTGATACCGAAATGTTGACCGAAACCGACATTTAAGGCCTTGAATAAAACTATCAATCAATATTAAATGATCTAAATCGATAAATAGATCGTAAATCAAAAGTCAATTGGGATTAATCGATCAAAAATCAATTGCATCGTAAAGCGTGTCATCAGAAAAGCCGCAACGTAATTTGAAACCATAAAAATAATCCGAGACTATCAGAAAATTCATCTCGACGAAATAAGACCACCGAAATCGACCGTTCGTCGATCTGAGGTCGTTTGATAATTTAAAATCGCAAAATTTAGTCAAAAAACAAGAAAAGTATTGAATTTATATGTTTGAGCATCATGCATAGACAATCGAAACGAGATATCATACATCAAAATCGGAGATTCGATGTGGAAATACGAATGACTTTGATATCTCAAATAAGTGAGAGAAATGTGTTTAAAAAATAATAATTTTGATGTACAATAGAGCAGATAGTGCATAATACAGCCATTTGGTTTCTTTCTCTCCAACCCACTTGGCTCTACATCCCCTCTTTGCTGCCATACATGTGTTTCTGTACAAAGGATGCTTAACTCCTAGTGTAGACCCTTAATGCTCAAAAGAATAAATAGGGAGGAACAATGATTTGAATCACTATCCATATACTCATGTTGTGGATGCAATTATTTAAATATCTTCTCATTACTGAATTGGGATGGGAAATTTAAACTTAAAGTTCGATGCATGACTAAAAATATACATTGACTAAAACTTAATAGTTGAGAGCCTTGATGTCTCGAGTAATAGTGGAGGTGTCTGCAGTGTGATCAAGAGGTCACATGCGAGTCATGTGCAGTAGACCCAAATTGGTCCGACCCTCCAAACCAACTGAACTAATCGGATGCTTATTCATGTCCAAAATCTATGCTTGCAAATAGGAACGGTCTAGGGCTGTTAGAAGACATGTAATTATATATATTTGCTTGTTTAGTACGGTTTGCTTTTACATGTCTTGCATATAGAATATTCTTAAACCTCATTTCAAGTATGTCCATTATACTAGTAGAGGATCAAACAGTTGTGAGCTTCCTTTTTATGGCACCTTGAGGTAAATTATTCAAAATCCAGAACTATAGTCATATCAATGATTAGTTGAGAAATTAAGGCACCATATTTTCTCATCCTTCCAGTTTAACTTTATTATGATCAAATCTCTCACCAAATTTGATTTAGCCATAGGATGTGTACTTGTATGGAAGCTTGTAAAATTTTACCATATTATGCTGTAGGAATGAAGCCTCAAAATATATTCATATGAATTGAGTATAAGTTGACAAGAGCATTAGCAGTAGCTATTTAGTTGAACGGGCTACCTTGTGTTATCTCAGAGTGTAGGTTTGTACTTGCATGCTTTGTTGCTTTTAAATGCATAGAATTGAACTTAGATTCAGATCTAATGAGTAGCTCTAACTCTAATGATTTAAAGATGAGAAGAATTGAGAAATCTTGCATCAATCTGAACTTAGATCCAGATCCAAGGAACAACTTCTAATCTCAAGACCTTATTGACGAGATTGAGATACAGATATTAAAATATTGGATTTTTATCAGTTGTGCCCCTCTGAGATATTGCAATTTCAGTTATGCCCTCTCTTTCTGGGAATATCAGTTGTGCCCCTGACTTGTTTCTCCATTATCACATGTGCCCTTCCGTCAGATTGACCTTCAAAAAATTAAAATAAACCATGGTTTATTCAAACTATGGTGTGGTTAAGAGGGGCATTTTGGTCAAAATAAAATCTCCCCCTCCTTTCTCCTAACCACACATGCGAATCATTGGAGCTGGACTGCGTCACCTCTTCCTGTTGTTGCAGCGTTGCCGCTCCTCCAACCGCCAACTCTCCCAAGCGCACGCTCAAATCCTCCTCCACGGCTTCTCGTACAACCCATGTCTCCTCCACAAGCTCATCTCCTCCGTCGCCTCCTCCCGATGCTTCGCGGGGAGCCCCACGCCCCACCTCTCCCTCACTCTCTACAGTCGCATAAGATAGGACTCCGACACCCGACCCAATGGATACACCTACTCCTTCCTGCTAAATGCATGCGCATCCCCCGACTTCTTACTCCAAGGCGCACAGGTGCACAGGAGCACTGCGAGGACCAGTCTTCTCTCCAGCATTTTCGTCCGGACCCGTCTTATCGACGTGGACGACTCCAGTGACCTGAACAACGATGCACGCAAGTTGTTCGACGAAAATCCCCTGACAAAACATAGCTTGTTGGAATTCGATTAGACGGGGCAGCAGGGGGCTGAGGATGAGGGGGAGGAGCTCGGGGCGGGCTAGGGAGGTGCGGGGGTGGAGGGAGGGCGGAGGGGGAGGTGCAGGGCAGAGGGAGGAGCAGGGGGTTAGGGTGATGGGAAGGAGCTCGGGACGGGCTAGGGGAGGAGAAAGGGCGAAGGAGGAGACGCGGGGGCGGAGGGGGAGGCACTGGGGAAGGGGGAGGAGCTGGGGGCGGACGGAGTAGCTGGGGCTGAGGGGAGGAGGCGTGGAGGAGGAGGAGCAGGCTGGGGAGGAGGAGGAGGAGAAGAGGAGGAAGAAGATGGAGGAGAAAGAGGATGGAATACCTTCCAGCCCTCTTTTTCTAAAAATTAATTTCGACTATGTCCTCAAAGTTAATGTCTGTTAGCGTTGAGGATGGGCGATCACTAACCTAAGGGGTACAAGTGATAAAACGACAAGAACTTAGGGGCACAACTGATATTCCCAAAAAGGGAGGGGCATAACTGAAATTGCAATATCTCATAGGGGCACAACTGATAAAAATCCTAAAATATTTATACTCTTATGAAGTCAACAAATAAATTCCTAAGATCATTATGAATAGTAATCCCCAATCAATTGATCCTTGAGTATAATCTACTATATATACATATCACTAAAGAAAGGTAATGACAAAATACCTAGACTGTAAGATCAGTCGTAGAAGAAATTGTGAAAGGATGGAGTAGACAAATAAGTGAAATTGATTGTTGTTGGAGTATTTGATAGTGTGCATATTGAGTTGTAGATGGGTAAATGGATACCTCCAGGATCCATTTACCCCATCCCAGTATTTAGTCCCACATCGTCCAGTGGTGGGACTTGGAGGCCCTATGGAGGCTATATAAGGAGCCCCAAGCCTCCTGTAACAGAAGAGAAAAAGCAATGAAGCATCCGCCCCTTTGAAGGCTTCTCCCGTGGTTTCATCCCGCTCCTCACGGAGTAGGGTTCCATGTAAAATCCTGGGTGTTCTTAAGTTGTTCTATCTTTATTTCTGATTCCACTTCCGCTTCTGATTTTCTAACATGGTATCAGAGCGGATCGATTCTCGAGGGTTTTCTTTTATGTTGTTTGTAATATGTTCGAGATTCGTTTTATGTTGAAGATCTGTTGTTCGTGTTCGAGATCTTTTCATATCTGTCTTGTTCTACGTCTGGATTTATGTTCTAGGGTTTCATTTTTTAAAACCCTACTTTCTGTCGTCAAGCTCTCATCTTCCAGGCAACCAATCTCATGTTCCAGCAACTCTGTGGGGGTGTTCTCCTGGCAGTACCCCCCACATGATATCGTATCGCATCGTCAAGCAACGCAACCTTCATCACAATCGGCGAACCCACCAAGGCAGGCATCCCAGCCGCAAGTCTCCAAGTACTGAAAATCGCGCGGCACCAGGCGACTCGTCGCCGAGCTCCTCCTCCCCATCACGATCTCCTTCGGCGGAGGAACCCACTCGCGCGACCCAGCCGCATCCCCTGGTGATTCATGGCAAACCCCACGGTGCCCAGGCGCATCACGCGATCCAGGCGGCCGCGCTGCCCCGTGGCGCCGCCGCTGCTCCCATCAATTGAACAGATTTCTGGTTCATCCCCAGGCGCACGGGCTGGCGGAGCCTTCTCCAAGCGTGTGTGCAGACAGCGCAACACGAAGTCCTCCAAGTCCCTCCAGTCGCGCCGAAGGCGGCGCCTCCTCTGCTCGTGATTGCCTCTCTTCCTCAACCCTGGCGAACCCGCAGGAAATCGCGCGTCCAGGTAGCCCTTCTCCACGAGCGTCCTCCAGGCAATGCTCCTTTCGTCGTGTGTATCTCCATCAGATCCCGTACAGCCGCAGGTGGCGGCAGAGTTACAAACCCCGCGCGCTCTTGACCTTCTTCCTTCTGGCGGCGCCATCGTCTCCGCATCGCCTCCCGCCCTCACTCGCCAGGCGGTGCACCCGCGCACCCAAGTCGTGTGCTCCCGCTGCGGCGCACACCCACATCCCTGGCAGCGGCAACTATTGCGAACCCTTCGTGGAAGCCCTAAGGGTTCACGGCTCCCATTCATTAAAAAAACTTTTAAAGCATAATACAGGCCCCTTCATGTGCTTTAAAAGGGGAGGCTACAGTTTAAAAAAATGTTTTGAGGCCCAGATGTGGGCCTGCTTTTTTTTTACGGAAAAAAAGGGAGCGTGTACAAGAAAAAAACCGTAGGCAAATTACACAAAATATATATATTATGTGCAAAAGCCGAAAAAAAGGGTTTGAATGGAGTAAAAAAATTGAAAAAAAGGACGGCTTATTTAAAAAAAATATTTGAAAAGCCGCAAGAAATTTTTGAGAATGTTTTCTCCCCATCATTGTTGTCTTCTCCCAACTTGGTCGACATCCATGCTTTCCGACAAGTATGGGAGAAAGGGGGAGTATGGTGTAGAGTCACAGGTCTATTCAGATGTTCCAGATTGCATATTCTCCAGACCAGACGATTTTCAGACTCTACAATTTTTCGATGAAGATTCTTCATGCGCAATTTCAGACTCGACGCTTAGATTCCGAGTCCCACTTTGATGCGTAGATTCAGACTTGACAGATTGGTCAGAGTCCAAGTTTGAGGCACTCCAAGATGAGAGGCCCATTTTCGAGATCTCCAGAGAGAGACTCCATTTCCAGTTGCAGCGACTCTGACAGGCGCAGTTCAGAGCGCATGCTCTCCGACGAGGAGATTCAGAAGACTCACACTCCAGCCCGTTCGTCCTCCTCACCTGCACGGCATGAGAAGCAACGTCCTCGACTGCAGCAATGTGCGCGTTGGGTTGATATTGTCCGTAGTGTCCTGTAGCGTTGAGTTGAGTTTCTTTCTGTTTGTCCAAGCTGAGCATTGCATGCTCCAGCTTGAGGGGGAGAGTTGGAGTATTTGATAGTGCGCCTATTGAGTTGTAGATGGGTAAATGGATACCTCCAGGATCCATTTACCTCATCCCATTGTTTAGTCCCACATCATCCAGTAATGGGACTTGGAGGCCCTGTGGAGGCTATATAAGGAGCCCCAGGCCTCCTGTAACAGAAGAGAAAAAAGCAATGAAGCATCCGCCCCTTTGAGGGCTTCTCCCGTGGTTTCATTCCGCTCCTCACGGAGTAGGGTTCCACATAAAATCTCGTGTGTTCTTAAGTTTTTCTATCTTTATTTCTGATTCCGCTTCCGCTTCCGATTTTCTAACAATTGTGAATATCAATAAGATCGTTGACCAAAAGACCTAAATCTGTACAGTCAACCACAGAAAGGACTGAGAATAAAATGAGTAGTCAAGGAAAGATAATGATGTTTCAGCGATGACTATAAATTAGAGTGACGGTCACGGTGACCCATATACCTGACTGTACGAGGGTGCGGTGACTCTCAGCCATGGAAGGAAATATCACTATATATCGATGATATATCGCCGATGTATCGATATCGAGATGAGACCGATATTGGTATCGATATGCAATATATCCTCCTTTTCAAACATTTCCTTCACAAAAGTGTGTCGATATGGGCGATATTTCGTCGAAACATCGTATCGACACGATATCGATATCGATACAGCCTTCCATGCTCTCAGTTAGGTGGAGGATAAGAAGCCCAGTTAGGGTAGCGGTTGCCTAGTGCGCGGGTCAAGGATCCCAATCTTTTGTACAATTTTTACGCGAGCTCGCAGTGTTTTTACGCTTCGTTGGGATCCGTATTTTTTTTACCAGTTCCACTGACCCTGTGTTCTTTAGGGTGCCTAGACTGGAGGACCCTCGATTTTGGTTTTCTTTACTAGCTCGTTTGCCCGTACCAGTTGGGCCGGTTTTCTGGAGTGACATAGTCGGAAAGACTCTCTCACCCGTCTCAGGGGCATAGTTTAAGAGTGTGGCTAGCCCTCTCCTGAACCGCACTTCCACTAGGAGAGTGAGACGGAAGAGTCTCTTAGGATGCTCCCTCACCGCTTGAGTTTTGATTACTGTTCCGCCAGTAGGTCCTACCGAAGAAGAGATCGTTGTCAGGTGCAGTTGAGATTGGTTACAATTGAGTTTGGTTACAATTGAGCATGGCTAAAGTTGAGTTTAGTTACAGTTGAGTTGGTAATATTCTTGAGATTGTTTACTACTCCGCCAGTAGGTCCTGGCTAGGAAAAGATCATGAGACAAAATCACCAATCATCATCAATAATCAATCATCAACATTTGATCAGAATTTAGAGCTACTACTACGGATGTTATGAGAAGCTAGTGGACGTATTGGGAACTTAGTTAGGATGCATTATGCTCCATGCGTACCTACGGAGGCACCCCAACCCTAAGGTATTCTTCACGCCTTAGAGTCATAGTATGAGGTCACACTAGACCAAGACCGCAGACTATCTACTAGGCTTGAAAAATTAGAAAAAGTTAAAGATCATATCAAAGATTCATCATCTATAATCCCAAGATCCATTAACTGAGTTAAATGTGATAAAAAGATGATAACCTAAACATGGATCATATAATCAATAAATGAAAATATTTTATATGGAAAGTTAAGGGGTAATTAGTGAACAGGGGATTCACATACAGAACAACTTGAAAACCAATTTCCACGCAAGTAGCTTGTTAAATTTAACTATCAACACCTATTTACTTGCTTTCTTTTGAAACCACTGAAGTGCCTGTTATTTTTTAATATGCTAGATTGTATTCGGTATTTGTTGGCATTTCTCTTGTTCCAAACATGTATGGTAGGCAAGACACCTGCATCACAGTAGATTGATAGCTGGTCGATGAGCTTCTGCAGTTTCTATTACGGTACACATAATTATAGTTTTTGTACAAGATAATGTAAATGCTTCTCCTTCTCTTCTACATTTTGGGATACATGTACATATTGTAGTTTCTTTCTCTTATGTTACATATAAATATATATGAAAGTTTATGCAAAATGTGAATTTGGTGACACTTGTGGTTCTGTGGCTTGTTATTTAAATTGTGAATGTCAATCCAACATGAAATTTTTTCCTTAAATTTCAGGTAATCTAATGTGATCAGCAACGAACGAAGTACTACGAGTGTTGTGTAAACGGGTAACCCGGATCTGTAGGCGTCACAATTGTATACTTTCTACTCTCTTCGTGGCATATTCGAGAAGCTTCATAGCTTCATGCTGATTACGACCTCCATAGAGCAGTAGATGGCGTACAGAAACTCCACGACCACGATGGTTGGAGTTTTCTTGGTAGCACTTGACCCAAAGTATGAGGCAGCACGAGCACAACTTCTTACTGAGGCAACCATACCTCCCATGGATAAGGCTTACAGTCGTCTCAGTAGGCTTCTTATTCCACATGCCATCACTACACAGCCTTCCTCAAATGATGGTTGTTTCTCATTGCAGACGAGGTTCTACGCAGTTCAGAGAGTGTAGTCTCTATGGTAGAGGTGGTGGACGTCAGCGTGATCCTTGCACCTATTGTCGTCATCCAAGATACTCTAGGTCACATGCTATCAGAAGCATGGATATCCCGCATCTGCTCGCATGGCGGAGCAGATTGAGCCTTCAAACACTACAGCTCCTCAAGAAGATCCACGCCTTGATGTCATTGTCTCTCGTATACGGGAGATCATGACTTCAGACCCCGACACTACCACTACAGGATCTACAGATACTGCAGCTTCTGCTAGAGCCTCTTCGAGCTCATCATAAATCGCATATGCTTTTATTGGTTGTAGCATGCAGATATGATAGAGTGGATCATGGACTCAGGTGCTTCTCACCATCTGTGTGGAGACAGAGCTCAGCTCATGTCTTATAGGTCTATACCCCCTGGTAGATGTGTTGTCAATGCAAATGAGGTTTATTTACCCATCATTGGACAGTGGGAGGTGCATTTGACGACAACCATGTACCTGCAGAATGTTTTATATGCTCCTGATTTTTAGATGAATTTGCTTTCTACTAGTCAGATTACAAAGGATATGCATTGTCATGCTATTTTTGACCCCCCCTTCTCTTGTGTTTCAGGACATACTCATAGGTAGGGTGATTGGATGTGGCCGTGAGCAGTGGGGGCTCTACAGACTGGTCCAGCCTCCTCATGTTGGTGCATCTACTATTCCTACTGGACCAGTCTCATCGTACCTGTGGCATCGTCATTTTGATCACATTCCTCTACAGAAGCTGTGACATGTCCTCCCATTGATCTCCATGCGATTTTCCTTCCAGTGCGAGGCATGCCAACTTGGGAAGCATCGTTGTTTTTCGTTTCCATCTCGTTAGAGTCGGAGCAGTTCTCAATTGTTTGAGCTCCTTCGCTTAGATATTTGGTGTCCGAGTCGTGTCATTGATAACCAGGGACATTATTTTTATCTGGTCGTTATAGATGACTATTTTAGACATTTTTGGGTTTTCTTGTTAAAGAATAAGTCTGAGGTTGGGCTGGTCATTAAATCATTTATTAATGAAATAAAGAACATTTTCTACTACTGTCAAGTATTTGCATTCTGACAATGCCTTGGAATTTTGCACTTTACAGCTATCTGAGTTTCTTAGGTCTCTTGGCATTGTACGCCAGATCTTGTGTGCATATACATCTCAACAGAAGGGTGTTGCCGGGCGCTAACATCGCAATTTACTCGATGTAACTAGAACCCTTCTGATTCAAAGTCGTGCTCCTCATTCGTACTAGGGTGATGTAGTACTCACAACCTACTCCTTAGTGAACCGTATGCCATCTTCTATCTTGGGAGAAAAGGTTCCTTTCTTACGTTTCCCGAGAAGGATATGTTCTCCCTTACACCCTGTGTGTTTGGATCGGTGGCCTTTGTTCACAATCGTTCGCCTAGTCGTGACAAGCTCTCTCCCAGAGTTGTTAAGTGTGTCTTTGTTGTCTACTCTAGTACCCAGAAAGGGTATCGTTGCTTTGATCCGCTTCGGCGGAAATACTTTATCAATGTTGATGTTACAGTCTTTGAGTCTGGTATGTATTTCTCTCCTACAGGTGACAGACTGGCCCCATCTAACACTTATGAGGAGGTCTACATGCCTCCACCTCCTACATCTCTACCACCTCATGCACCTGCTCTACCTCTACCACCCCCATCACCTCCTTCACCACCACCGCCTACACCACCTCTAGTACCTACTCCTGCTCATGCAGCTGCCCGTGGACCGCCAACCACCTTGACTCAGCTTTTGCCACATGTGTTTGCTCGCAGGTCTTGCTCTATTCCCCCCACTCACAGGTCTTCCCTATCATCCAGCACGCCTCAGGTATGTAATGAGCACATTATTTCTACTGATGGTACTACTGAGTTGTCTATCCAGCCTTATTTCAGCAATAATTAATGCATCTGTTGTTAGGTGCAAGTGGGTGTTCATGGTGAAGCAATAAGCAAATGGCATTGTGGATCGCTACAAAGTGAGACTTGTTGCACGTGGGTTCACACAGACATATGGGGTGGACTATCAAGATACATTCTCTCCCGTGGCCAGGCATTCTATTATGTGTATACTTTTATTAATGGCAGTGACACATGATTAGCCCCTCCATTAGCTTGATGTGAAGAATGCATTTCTCTATAGTTTCCTACAGAAGAAGGTTTACCTGTAGCAACCACCTGGGTTCGTTGCTGAGGGGGAGTGTCAGAAGGTTTGCAGGCTTCACAAGGCCATCTATGGCCTTAAGCAGAGTCCAAGAGCATGATTCCAGAAGTTCTCAGATTTAATAGAGCAATAGGGGTTTGTGAGATCGATTGCCGACCATTCATTGTTTGTTCAGAGGACTCAAAGAGGTACAGTTGACATACTTGTTTATGTTGAATTGTTGATGATATCACTGTTACAGGGGATGGCGAGCAGGGCATCCATGCTGTTAGGGATTTCTTAGGTCAGCAGTTTGTGACCAAGGACCTTGGTAGTGTACTTACTTCCTTGGATTGGAGTTAGCCAGGAACCAACGAGGTCTTGTGATGACCCAGAGTTAGTATGTTACAGATCTTTCTAAGATAGGAATGGCATATTGCAAGCCTGTCACTACTCCTACGGACCTGAGCATGAAGCTTTATGATGATGACGCTGATGAGGTCGATAAGAGGAGGTACAGGGAGCTTGTTGGGAAGCTTCTTTATGTGACTATCACCAGGCTAGATCAATGTCCATGAAATCGATCGCACAGGCCGCATATACAGCCGCATATGCCCGTGCAGCATGCAGATTGAACCGATTTCATGAATCGGTGCATTATGCGCCCTCCCCGCATATATGGCCCGCATATGCCCCGCATATACCCCGCATATCCCGCATATGCCCCGCATAATGCTCCGATAGCTCCAACTTTCCAATGCTCACATTCAAGTGCTTAATTATGCATCTCTGCCTCTTCCTCCAATCAATTGTAAGAATATGGCATGCATTTGTATATAACTGCAATGAATTATAACATTATATATATGCAACGTTTTATGTTTTTTTTCTCATGTATTGTTTTCATCTATATATGTAATATCATCAAATATTTTAATATATACTAATTGAGGTTTTGAACATGTAGTGAATGTATGCGTATTGAAGTTATGTTATTATGAATAACCTGATATGTGAAGTTTTATGGCTAATTGTTTTTTATTAAATATTAGGTAATTAAAAGCATATACTCAACCATCTAATATAAACCATTTTTCTTAGATCTTCTTTAACTCTACTTAGATACATAAACTTAGTACTAGTGTTATTCATAGATATTTATTTATTTTAAATTAAAAATTAGAAAACCGCACAGAACCGCATATATGGCATGCATTTGTATATAACTGCAATGAATTATAACATTATATATATGCAACGTTTTATGTTTTTTTTCTCATGTATTGTTTTCATCTATATATGTAATGTATCATCAAATATTTTAATATATACTAATTGAGGTTTTGAACATGTAGTGAATGTATGCGTATTGAAGTTATGTTATTATGAATAACCTGATATGTGAAGTTTTATGGCTAATTGTTTTTTATTAAATATTAGGTAATTAAAAGCATATACTCAACCATCTAATATAAACCATTTTTCTTAGATCTTCTTTAACTCTACTTAGATACATAAACTTAGTACTAGTGTTATTCATAGATATTTATTTATTTTAAATTAAAAATTAGAAAACCGCACAGAACCGCATATACCTCGCATATGCCCCCGCATACCGCTTATTCAGTATTCGGTGACCTGTTCGAACGCATACGCATACCGCTTTCCTGAACCTTGGGCTAGATATATCCTTTGCAGAGAGCAAAGTCAGTCAGTTTGTGGAGCAGCCTAGATAGGCGCATATAGATGCAGTCCATATGATTATGAGGTATCTAAAAGCCACATCTAGCACCGGTCTTCTAGCTAACAGAGGTACATCTCTTGCAGTTACAGCTTGTGCAGATGCAGATTATGTGGGGTGTCCTAAGGACAGTAAGCCTACTTCTAGCTTTGCAGTATTCTTAGGAAATTTCTTAGTATCATGGAAGATCAAGAAGCAGACTGTTGTTCTCAGATCTAGTGCAGAATCAGAATACAGGGACATGGCGCAAGCTAGTATAGAGATGATGTGGGTCAGATCTATTCTTATTGACCTGACCGTTGAGGTGCCTCTTCCCATACACCTCCAATGTGATAACCAGGCTACTCTCTTCATTGCCAACAACCCAGCCTTCCATGAAAGGACCAAGCACATTGAAGTGGGTTGTCACTACACTCGTGACACAATACATAAGCATCTTATCTCCACTATTCATGTCAGCTCTCTTTTTTTGAGACCAGACAGCAGATGTACTTACCAAGGCCCTACCTAGACGGCCTTAACTGAGATACTAATTATCTTTCATGTCGTTTACATATCATTTATTTCTTCCATCTTCTTTATGTGGTTTTCCCAACAGGTTACTCTCCTATATAAGAGAACCCTAAGGCTCCCATAATATTATCATTCATTCTTTTCTCTCCACAACGTCATTACACGACAAATTTCTCCCATGTTGAAGCACATTATGTCATGCACATACTAAAGGTATTTTCCACAAATCAGGCAAGACCCCAAAGTAACCCACAAACATACCTCCCTCACACGCATGACCCATACTGAATGCCAGCATATCAACTGCCAAAACAAACAAAGGTGCCAAACTTCGATAATTCATCCTCAAACGTAAAGCATGAAGCCTCCCTAAAGATATACTCCAGTGTCTGATAAATCCGTGATTCATTCGCTTAATATCTGAATTTTAGTTTGAATCCCTGAGCAAAACACTCAATAAATACCCCTAAAATCAATAAATCACGAAAACAACTCGTGCAATAAAATTGGACTATTATTATGTATATTTTGTAAATAAGTCCACAAAAGAATTCAGAATAAAAGCCATAAAATAAGGAGTTGAAAATTGTATCAAATCATGTGTAAATAGCTCAAACTTTCCCTATTTTAAATAAACAAGGAAGGCCGTATCGATATCGATATCGTTTCGGTCTGCCCAGAAATGGACATATCGGGATATATTGCCGATATATCGACGATATCGGTGGAAATGTCGGGAATGGCTCAAAAAAACCATTTTTTGTCATTTTTCAGAAATTAAGATCATCCAAGATATTAAAACAACAAATAACATACAAATACACACTTATGCCACACATATCGGTCATTTATAGCCCGTATATCGCACGTATCGGTCATCATATTGAACATATCGCTGTTAATGTTTATTCCTGACATTTAGATATTGGAAATGGATTCCATTCAAGTTCTTATAACAATAAATAACTTACAAATATACACTTAGATGACACATATAGATCATTTGTGAAGACTATGATCCTTATGTTGCACATATCGGTCATATCGAACATATCCTGGTACTGTTAGTTGTTGACCTATATATATATATATTGAAAATGAACTTCATCCAAGCTCTTAGATCACTAAATAACTTACAAATATACTCTTAGATCACACATATCGGTCAATATATGAAGCTTATATCGCATATATCGATCATTTTGAACATATCGATATTAATGTTTGATTCTTGACTTATAGATATTTTGTTTTGAAGAATTGACTTATAGATATTGGAAATCGATTTCATTCATGTTCTTACAACATGAAATAACTTGTAAACATACACCAAGTTGAAGAACCATTGTATGCACCCTCCTATCGCACTATACCCTACCGGTATGGGGGTCTCGTTGCCCGGTCAGCGAGCCTGGGGGACCCAGGTTCGCCTCCCCTTGCGGGGGTGCTGCCCCCGACCTGAAACAAAATATATATAAACCATTGTGTGTTTTAACACTTGGTGTAGATAGATATATGTTTTAATACTGGTGTAGCTAGATAAGTAGTTGAATCAATCTTGCATGAATAATAGCATTGATATATAGAGATATCGACGAAATATCGACGATATCGATCGATATCCGGGATTTTTTGTACTGAATCCAGTCATTTTTTACTGATATGAACCGATATGGCGATATATCGGCGATATATCGCCGATATCCCTGTAAAAGGATATGTTGGGTAATATCGAAACCCCCGCCCTGTCGAAATCGGTATATCGACGATATATCGCCGATACGGCCTTCTATGTTAATAAATTCATGTAAACTCCAATTGATATGAAATCAACCTCATATTATAGATATTATAATATTAAATCAAAAAATACCAGAAAATACTAACTTGTATATGTCAAATAAACCCAAATCTTAGTTTGTAGATAAAAAGATGTAAATGCAAATATCTCTCACATACAATCTCATATGCACGCGTACTCACATTTGAATTAATCTACATTCAATTATTTACAAATCAAGATTAAATTCAAAGGAATAGGGTTTCATATACTTACTTCTATTTTTTATTTTGATTTTTCTGATGGTGACACATGGTAGTTCTTGGAGCGCCACGTACCGTCCACTCCTCACTTTCATTGCCCTCTTCCGGGTCATTAGATCAAATCGCATCCAACGGCCCCAAACCACTCATCCATGTGCCCTTTGACTCGTTGATTGCACATCTCGATCGTTCGATCTCTCGGTCGATCCAACGATCGAGACATCGTCTTCCTCCTTCCACAATCTCCACCATTGCAACCCAATGACCTCCGCCAGCTCTTTTCTCGTCGATCGAACCCTATCCCCATCCCTCTCACTGTTCGTGACTCAATCAACCCTAACCATCATCGAGATCATCACAAACCCTAACCCCCCAATCCATCAAAAAACCATCACCACCCCTCATCACGGCAATGATCAGATAGGCGATCCAGGCAGCCGCATATGCGTACTCAGGCAACCAAACGCCCCGAGTATTTGATATGCGGACATATGGCGGTCAAAGCACATATGCGTCCCGAGTATGCCGCATATGCGGCCGAATTTGTAATAGAGCCCCCCAGCCCCCCGCATGGATTTATTTCTCGAAAATTGTAAACGTCCCTTTTCTTTTCTCCTTCCCAGCCCTAGCGAAGGACCCTCTTGCAAGAAACGTGACTCCCTCCTTCCCAGCCCTAGCAAAGGAAACTTCTCCACCCTCCCTCGAGTTGGCTCCTCCGCGATTGCTAAGGCGACGTGGTCGTTCCTCCACCATCGCACCACGACGCAGGCTGCTCTCCGCCGCTTTCTCTCCACGATGCAGGCCGCTCTGCCTCCTTCTTAGGAGACATCTGTTGCTTCGACGTGTGTTGGTGATTCTCCGCAAATCTCCGACTCCGCTGGCGCGATGCAGGTAACCACCAAACAGATAAGATCACTAACATTCGGTAATTTTTGTTTAAGTTCATTTTTTATTATTGTCTTGATTTTATGAATGTGGGGAATCAGGGTTGAGTAAAATCCTGGAGTAATTCCATGTTGTATTACTATGATATTTGTTTATGGGATATGTTTATCCTTCCCCTACCTTTACTAATGTTAAATGCTGGCTAAACGGGGTTTCCCTTATTTTCAAATCCCTTTTGGATCTTACTCGGTGAAAGTTCACAATACACTTTAGTTTGTATTAAAATGTTGTAATGAGTGTTTGAATTGCTAAAGGTACATTTTTTGAGTGATTGTTCATATTTGATATAAGTGATTTTAGACGTTGAGCATTATTGATGTTAGACTATTTTGGTGAGTTTGCATTTGTTGATTGTTTTGTATACTTTGGTTCCAGCCAGACTGAAGAAGTTCAAGAGAAACCTTGAATATCACGAGTAAAAGAGAAACTTAGAACAAAATGGAAAGTGTTCCAAGACTGTTCCTGTTAAGTTTTGTTAAATTCCCTTTTTTTTATTTGTTCTCATTTCTCTGCACCCTCTTTGATTGTCGGGATTCCTCTCTAAGTTGCATACTCCATATCTTAATCAATGACATTGTTTTAAGAGCTATATGACCAAACCACCTACGAGTCTAAACATCCCGTTTCGACAAATTTCATGTGACTGGATGGAATCAACTTTCAATGTAATTGGATTGTGATAGTTTGGTTCTTGTTGTAACCTGTCACTAGTTTTATCCAGATTAAACTCGCAAGCTCCTTATGTTGATTGTATGGCCGGCTCCCTAGACTTGTGATTGTACTTAAGTCTTCATTTGATATACAATTTATTTTATTAACTATTTTGACATGAATTTAAGTCATCATGGATTCGGAACCAACACATGTTGCAGAACATGTGTTTTTTACTCCACCCGGATCTACCGATCCGGGATGGAAATATGTGTATCTTATGGAGAAGACGGATCCAAATTCCGTGACTTGTCGCTTGTATGGCAAGGTCTTGAAAGGCGTAATTAATCGAATGAAACAACACCTTGGTCACATCAAAGGGAATTGCAAATCATGTCCTAAGGTGGATTCTGAAGTGCAGAAGGAGATACGTGATTACGTCGAGGGAATTATGAAGAAGAAGAAGAACGAGAAAGCTATCACTTTGAAAGAAATGAGAGAGGAGATGGTTATTAGAGCGACAGGATCTTCCATAACACCATGTGAAGGAACATGTCTTGGGAAAAGACCACGATCATCTGACGATGAAATTGAGACACTTGGCACAATTTGCCAATCCGTTATCAAGGAAACACTAGCCAAGGAGGAACGTGCACATGTCAACAAATATGTAGCCAAATTCTTCTATGAATGCGATATCCCTTTCAATGTGGCGACTAAGAACTCCTTCATACACATGTCCAAAGCAATTGACCAATACGGAAGTGGCTACAAACCTCCATCTTATTATGAAATTGCAGAGCCTTTGTTGAAGGATGAAGTGGAAGAAACAAAAGAATTTTTGAAAGGACACAAGGATGCATGGAAGAAAAGTGGATGTTGCATCATGACAGATGCATGGACCGATATGAGGGGAAGAAGCATAATGAACTTGTGCGTTAACTGCAGTTTGGGCACATGTTTTTTGAAGTTTGTTGATGCTTCAGCCAATGCACATACTGCTGAATACATATCCTCGTTGGTGGAGGATTGCATCAAGGAGGTTGGAGTAGACAATGTTTTGCAAATTGTGACTGACAATGCCTCTGCTAATATGGCGGCTGGGAGGCTCCTCAAGACCAAATATCCAAACATATTTTGGTCTTCTTGTGCTACTCACTGTATAGATCTCATGCTTGAAGAAATTGGCAAGGAGGCGAAGGTCAAAAATTGCATAGCAAAGGCCAGAACACTGACTATTTTCATCTATAGCCATGCAAAGACGCTCAGCTTGATGCGCCACTTTACCCAAAAGGGTGAGATAGTCAGATCGAGGTAAACAAGATTTGCCACTTGTTTTCTCACGCTACAAAGTGTCTTTGATAAAAAAAAAGAGAAGTTGAGATTGATGTTTTCTTCTGATGAATGGAGAGAGTGCAAGTGGTCCAGGACAAAGAAAGGTGAAATTGCTTGATCAATTTTTCTTAATACAACATTTTGGAGCCAAGTTTCCTTAACCTTGAAGATCTTTCCCCCGCTCGTTCGTCTCTTGTGTGTTGTTGATGGTGATCGGAGGCCGTCATTGAGTTTTGTGTATGGAGGGCTTGAAGATGCAAAGAAGGAGATAAAGAGTCTTTTTAAAGACGTTGAGCATTCATATAAGCCGTACATTGATGCCATTGATTCAAAGTTGAGAGGGATGTTATAGTTCGCTTCACCTTGCAGCTTATTATCTCAACCCCTTTTATTTCTACAGGGATGATTATAAAGCTATTTCTGAAGATAGCTTTGTCATAAATGGATTTTTGCATTGCTTGGAGATATTTTACCCAAATTTAGACGTTCAAGATGTCGTCACAACAAAAGAAATGGTTCTTTACAAAAATGGAGAAGGTGCATTTGGAAAACCCCTTTCTATCAAGTTGAGATCTGTCAAAGAAGATGTGTTCGATCCAGGTAGTAGCATGTGTGATTTGTCATATATAATATATGCTTTATACATATTTCAAGTACATGAAAAGAATAAGGAGTTGACTTTAATTTTCCTTCTAGCTAATTGGTGGTCTTTGTTTGGTGGTGAGACCCCATACATGAAGGCGGTGGCTATGAAGATATTGAAGCTAACATCCTCTTCTTCTGGATGTGAAAGGAGCTGGAGCTCTTTTGCAACGGTAGGCTACCACATTTAGGATTTACACTTATTGATTAGGCTAATGTTTATTTAATCAATTAACGTTGAATACTTGCATTGCATATTCACACCAAGAAGAGGAATAAACTTGAAACCACGAGACTGAATGACTTGGTTTTTTTTGTGAAATTCAACTCAAAATTGAGGGAGCAACAATCTCAGAAGGGAAGAGACCCATCTGTTTCTAAGGATAGGATGTATGTAAGTGAGTGGATCGGACGGGAGGAAGACGAAGAAGATATGTTTCAAGGCTCACGGCTAACTTGGAGCTTGGTGGCCGAGGCAAGTGGAGAAGATGAATTGGTGCAGCATAGGAGGAGCCAAAGGAACATGGATGCATTACGAGTGTGGAGGAGGAAGAATTTATCACGGATTCATACACTGACAGCGACGATGAAAATCCTCCTGTTGTTTTTGACGATTTAGATTAGGAGTTTGATTATTTGTGTATGAACTATGAACCTTTTTTGAGCTGTTATGAACCTTTTATGAGTTGTCATAGATATTTGGTTATGAATCTTATGATCCACTCCTTTATCTAAATAGATAACTTTGGAAATGCTTTCGACCTTGGGTTGAAAATCTTCTCATTATAATACTTACATTTTATTTTTTAAATGTAAAATGTATAGTATATGAATTTATTATTATATTGCTCATTATTTCTAATTAAAATAATAGAAACCGCATAGTCTGCATATACTTCCGCATATACTTCCGCCTGCCCGCTTACTCGCTTTTGGCCGTCTGACCGAACGAATACCGCACACCGACTTTCTGAACCTTGCATCACGGTCCATCAGCAATCTTCGCAACGAACCCACAACCAACCTCTGATCGTCCTAGGTGATAGCGAAGGGTGCGACGTTGAGAGCAAAGACGGAGGGCTTCCACCACATGTGTGATCCACAGGGACACCCTCTGTGTTGTTGCTCCTCAATCTCACAAAGCATCCAAGCTTCGTAGTGTTTCTCTACCGAGCACCACTTTCCAGCAAGAATCGTTGGAGCAGCTCCTTGTTCCAGACCCCCTTCCAGCACGACCACCATCTCCAGGTAAGCATCTTTACCTTCTTTCTTCCCCCTACATCTTTGTTTCGATTTTTCTTTTATCTTTCTTTGTTACAATCCAATCTCCCCCAAACCTTTCCTTCTTCAAACCAAAATCCCAAAAATCAATCCAACCTCAACACAGATCACCTCCATCTCTTGATCCCTTTCTCTACCTTGCATAACCCTCCACCCTGACGTTTTTAATTCCACCTCCAAGCTTGTGTTGGTGGAAAAGAGTTATATGTCTATTCCATAGAACCCTAGGCTCTCTTATATAGAGAGGACCCATGGGTAAATTACATGAGAGGATATCAGGAAAATAAAAATAGAATAAACGATACACCGACTACATAAATATCTCTGCACTCCCCCTCAAGATGGAGCATAGATATCAATCATGCTCAGCTTAAGAACATTTTTGGAACGGTCCTCTGAGCAATGGCTTGGTGAAGATGTCGACAGTTTGCTCCCCTGAACTAACATGTGAAGTAGAAATCAGGCCCTTCTGGATCATATCTCTAGTGTAGTGGTAGTCTACCTCAATATGTTTTGTCCTTTCATGAAAGGCTGGATTATTGGCAATGAACAAAGCAGCTTGATTATCACATTGTAGCTGCATGGGTAAAGGTACATGTATATGTAAGTCTTCTAGTACAGCACGAACCCACATCATCTCAGTGCTCGCTTGTGTCATGGCCCTATATTCAGACTTAGCACTAGATCTAGCTACAACAGTTTGTTTCTTGTTTTTCCAAGAAACCAGAGAGCTGCCCACAAAAACTGCAAAGCCTGACATAGACTTTCGATCCTTAGGGCATCATGTATAGTCTGCACCATCCGCACATGCCGAAATAGATAAATATGTGTCCTTCCTAAACAGCAATCCTAAGCCTGGAGAAGACTTTAGATACCTAAGTATCACATATATGGCATCCATATGTATCTGTCTTGGCTGTTCTATGAACTGGCTCACTCGACTTACTGCAAAGGCAATATCAGGTCGAGTTATAGTGATGTAAAGAAACTTACCCACCATTTCTCTATACCTTCTCCTGTCAACCTCTTCAGTGTCGTCATATAATTTCATACTTGGATCTATAGGAGTACTCGAGGGTCTACATCCAGCCATGCCCGCTTCAATAAGCAAATCTGCAATATATTTCCTTTGGGTCATCACAAGACCCTATGCATTCCTGGCAAACTCCAGCCCCAGAAAGTATCGTAGGGTACCAAGATCCTTCGTAACAAACTGACGACCCAAAAATGCTTTTGCCTTCTCTATCTCCTGAGCATCATCTCCTGTAACCAGAATATCATCAACATATACCATGATGGCAACCGTACCTCTAGAATTCTTCTGAATGAACAACGAGTGATCCGTATTTGATCTTTTGAATCACTGTCATTCAATTAAATGGAAAAGCTTCCGAAACCACACCCTTGGGCTCTGTTTAAGGCCATATATCGCCTTGTGAAGTCTACACAAAATACGATTCTCCCCCTCAACAGCAAATCTCGGGGGTTGCTGCATGTAGACTTCTTCCTGCATATCACCATACAAGAATGCATTCTTAACATCAAGTTGACATATAGGCCAATCACGTACCACAACAAAAGACAGAAGAATGCGAAGAGTGGAGTGACGAGCCATTGGAGAGAATGTATCCATATAATCCACCCCATATGTCTGAGTGAAGCCTCTCGCCACTAGCCTTGCCTTGTACCGGTCAAGGCTATCATCTGCGTGGTACTTTAATGAGAATATCAATTTGCAGCTAACAATAGATGCGTCTGAGGATGCGGGAACCAAGCTCCATGTACCCCGTGACTGTAAAGCAGCCATTTCTTCTTCCATAGCCAACCACCAGCAGTCACTCTTCATAGCATCCTGATAATTCTGTGGTATCTCCATGGAAGACAAAGCCACAGCAAATCTCTGAAAATCCCCTATGAGATGGTGAAAGGAAACCTGAGAAGCAAGGGGATATGACGCGCAAGTGCGTTTCTGCTTCCGAATAACAATAGGGACATCAAGATCATCATTCATTGTACTCGTCGGTTCACATTCCTCCTGCAAAGAAGAATCCTGCACATGCACTCTATCCGACCCATCGTTAGTAATAGCATCTGAACATGCATGAGGCGTGCTGGATGATTGTCGTGCAGCATGAGCAGGACCCAACCGTCGTGTATAGCATTTAGGTAATGGCAGGATAGGTGGTTGTAGTGGTGGTGGTGGTGGTGATGGTGTTGGTGTGACAACCGGGACAGGAATGGATAGAGGTGGACTCAGAATAGGAGGAGGAGGAACATAGACATCGTCATTAGACTTGGATGAGGCCAGCCTGTCACCTGTAGGCTAGAAGTACATAACTGACTCAAAAAATGTAACATCAGCACTGACAAAATATTTCCTGTTTACAGGATCATAACAACGGTAGCCCTTCTAAGTCCGAGAGTAACCCACAAAGACACACTTGACAGCTCTAGGTGAGAGTTTGTCAAGTCCAAGAGACAATTGGTGAACAAAAGCAACAGCACCAGACACGAGGGGTAAGAGAAAATAATTCCTTGTATGGAAAAATAACAGAAAGAGGAATTTTCTCACCAAGTACCGAGGACGGCATATGATTCACAAGGTAACAGGTTGTAAGAACGGCATCCTCCCAAAAAGAAATGGGATATTTACACCCGTAACCATGAGTAACTTCATAATTACCCCAGGAACCCTTGATAACCAAGAATTACACCCAAGACTCCTAATAACTGCTCCGTTTTACACCCATAACCCTCTGTTAGTTTAGTTCATTAACTTAACCAGATGGTTGAGTTAATCTAACCACTCCGTGATCTAACAGTTGAGATTAATAAAAAAAGAGAGAGGAGGAGATGGGTTCGATGCTGAAGCTTGTTGCAGGCAGTGGAGGCGAGGGAGGAGGCTGGAACTTGCGAGGCTGGAGTTTGCAGGGGGCGGATGCACGAGGCTGGAGCTTGTGGGGGGCGGAGGCGCGAGGTTGGAGCTTGCGGGCCTGAAGCGTGTGGGCGACGGGGTCTGGAGGCACGGGGCAGGAGCTTGGGGGGGAGCAGGCGGGCGTGGAGAGGGGCCTGGAGCTTGCAGGGGGCGGAGGCACGGGTTTGGAGCTTACGAGCCGAGCGGGGACCGGGGGGGAGCTGGAGCTTGCGGGGGGACGGTGGCGCAGTAGGGGGGTTCTGGAGCTTGCGGTCAAGCGGAGGGGCACGGGGGGGGTGGGGGTGACGGAGGTGCAGTAGGGGTGAGGGGGGATTGGAGCTTGCGGCCGAGCAAGCAGTGGAGGCACGGGGAGGACCTGGAACTTGGAAGGCGCGTGTGCGGGGGACCTGGGCCTTGTCGTGGGGTGGGGAGGAGGGTGTACAGAATGGCATCACATTATAAATATAATGTGTTTCGAAGGGTAAAATGGTCAACATATGACTTTTTCCGTCAGAATTAACGGAGAATTAAGACGGAACTTGACATAGGGTTATGCCATATAAAGGTTAAGCATTATTCATGATTTTGGATGTAATTCGTGATTATCGAGGGTTCCTGGGTTATTATGAAGTTACTCAGGGTTATGGATGTAAATATCCCAAAAGAAATAGGTGCACAACTCTGTATAAGCAGGGTTCGAGTAATATCAAGAAGATGACGATGTTTCCTCTCTGCAACACCATTCTGTTGAGATGTGTAAGCATGCGTGGTTTGATGAATAATGCCTTTTGACGAAAAGAAATGGGAGAGAGAGCGAGTACAAAACTCCAATGCATTGTCCGTACGAACATATTTGACATGAGAGGAAAAAATATTATGCACTTCAATTATAAGATTTCGAATAACATCTCCTGCTTCAGATTTGTTCTTTAATAGAAATACCCACGACATACGAGAAAAGTCATCAACTACAACAAGATAAAACTTGTGTCCCTGATGATCAGGAACACGACTCGGACCCCAAATATCAACATGAAATAATTCAAACGGAGAGCTACTGCTCCGACACTGACGACTGGGGAAGCTAGCTCGATGGTGCTTTTCCAACTGACAGGCTTGTTAGAAAATTCGGAAGCGGAAACGTAAACATGGAAAAGATAAATAAAGAATAAGAACAGCGGGATTTTACGTGGAACCCTATTCCGTGAGGAGCGGGATGAAACCAAGGTTTAAAAAAACTAAAAACGGAACGAGGCGGTTTCCCTGGAATCGAGGCGAGGCGTAGCCTCGAGGCGGTCGAGGCGTAAGCCTCAGTTTACAAGGAGAAAACCTATAAAAACTACAACAAAATATATACTAATGAAATTATATATATATTCTAACTAACATATGATATAAATTACTATAATATATGATGCAATTACAAAGATAGGAACACTGAAAGAAAAGATATACAAGTGTATATGTCTTTTTACTAATTTTCCATCCAATTATAGATTAAATATGTTGATATTCCCCTAAATTCTAAACATCTAACCTAAGTTGAAGAACCGTCGTATGCTCCCCTTCCTGCCATACCATACCCCAACAAGGCGGGGGTCTCGCTGCCCGGTCAGCGAGCCTGGGGGGGGGGGGGGTCTAGAGGGGGGAGCAGGTGCGCTCCCCCCCTGCGGGGGTGTGGGGGCAGCGCCCCCGACGAAATTTTTTATTAAGGATTTTATTTCTATTCGGATATATTGATTTGTTTCAATGGGAATAGTACATAAACTCCCCTTGAATTATATCTTATTTGACCTTCTTGGTATATTACATAGCTCATTGTTTGAAAACTCCTTAAAAATAATTTTACGTGTAATTTTTTCTATGATATTTGTGGATTCGTATATTTAAGGGCATATTTTAAGAGTTTCTTAACATGATTGAATATGTTTAATAGTAAATATGAACATGAAAGCGGCCAAATTTAAGCATTCATCTTATATATTATATCCTAAACAACTACATCTTTATAAACATCTGAAATTGCTAATAGGATAATAGAATTAACATAAAAAAAATAATTTGAAAAAGAAAACGCCTCGGTGAGCGCCTCGCCTTCGCCTCGACCGCCTCGACTGCCTCGACCAACTGAGGCGACCGCCTCTTAGGATCCAGTCGAGGCGGTCGTTCAGAGGCGTTTTCCGACCGCCTCGCCTCGAGGCGTACGCCTCGTGCGCCTCGAGGCGCGTTTTTTCGAACCATGGATGAAACCACGGGAGAAGCCCTCAACGGGGCATGCTATGCATTGCTTTTTCTCAATGGATACAGGAGGTCTGGGGCTCCATATATAGTCTCTCCAAAGCCTCCAAGTCCCACCACTGGACGATGTGGGACTAAACATTGGATAGGGTAAATGGATCTCCTCCAGGATCCATTTACCCTGCTACAACACAATGGGCGCATACAACGAATGCTCCAACACTCCCCCTCAAGCTGGAGCATGCAATGCTCAGCTTGGACAACCAGAAAATAAATTCAACTCAACGCTACAGGACACTACGGACAATATCAACCCAACGCGCACATTGCTTCAGTCGAGGACGTTGCTTCTCATGCCGTGCAGGTGAGGAGGACGAACGGGCTGGAGTGTGAGTCAACTGAAGACTCGGAATCTGACCGTCGAGTCTGAACTTGTGCCTGAAGTCTCCTCGTCGAAATACTGGGTCTCTCCCATCTGGCTCAGAGAATGGTGCACTGCTCTGGTGTACCTATGATACCACATGAAAACCCTTGCCTCAAGGGAATGGTCCTCTGCTCTGGAGTCCCTATGGCTCACATGAAAACTCTGGCCTGACAACTAGAAGAATGATGGGGACCTCTGACAATGATGGCAACATATGCTCATCTGAAAATGATCGCAATCATATGCGTGTCTGAAACTGGAGTCTCTCTCTGGAGAACTCAAAAAATGGGCCTCTCATCATGGAGTGCCTCGATCTTGGACTCTGACCAATCTGTCGAGTCTGAATCTGCGCATCAAACTGGTACTCGAAATCTGAACTTCGAGTCCGGAATTGCGCATGGAAAGTCTTCGTCTGAAAACTGTAGAGTCTGAAAAATTGGTTGGTCTGACGAATCTCTGAATCTGCAACATGACATGTGACTTTACACATATACTCCCCCTTTCTCCCATTCTAGTCGGAATACATGACATCGACTATGTTGGGAGAAGACAAGATAACATGGGGGTAAACAAAACACACTTGCGGCTTTTCATCATTTTTGTTTAAGCCGTCATTCTTCCTTTTTTTAAACCATTTCAATCTTTTTTTTTAAATCGGCTTTCGCAACTCTTTTTTTTTTGAAAAATGCGTACGACTTTTCTTTGTACGCGGCTCTTTTTTCTTCAAAATACTTGCGTACGGCTTTTTTTTTGTGTGTACGCGCCTCTTTTCCTGATTTTTTTTTCGAAAAACTTGCAAGCTCCTACTACATCCCTTTCTCTCTCTCTCTTTTAATTAGGCCTTCAACCCCCTTTTTTTAATACATACAACCCATGTTGGGCTTTAAAGGCTCTCCAACAAATAATCTCCTTTTTTTTAACCGAGACTGCTCCCTTTCTTTTTATTACCACTCTCGGCCCACTTGGGCCGAATTTCTCACCACCCCACCTTTTTTTATTTTATTTTATTTTTTTTTAAATACATGTTGCCCTCCCCCTCTAGGGTTCCCATCGTAGGGACTTTTCTCTTGAAATATTGCCGCCGCCACACGCGATGGACATCAGGGTATCGCCGCCGATGTTGCTGCTGGTGGCCAGGGGCTTGAAGCCGTTATCTCGCGTAAGTGGGGAGGGGGGCGCTGGGGCGACACAAGAAGCCTCCTGGAAGATGGCGAGCTCCGCCGGGAGCTCTGCTTGTCGCCGCCTGGAGATCTCGATGGTGCGAGGAGGGGCTTCATGTGTCGTGGAGGATCGTGCGCTTGTGCCTGTACCTGGCGGTCCACCTACGCCAGCGCCTGGAAGACGCGAAGAGGTGCCGCTATAGGAGGTTGTCATCGTCTGATCTTTCGGGGAGGGCTTCGCGCGCAGATGCGAAGTACGAGGCCGCTTGGGTGCCTGGACAGGAATGGGGCAGCATCGCCACATGTGCGAAGGGGGCAGACTGGGAGGTATCTTGCGCGGCACCTACGCCGCTTGTTGCTGGGACGGATGTCGCCGCCTGTGACTTCTCTGGAGGGTGCGCACGCCATCGATGGTGTTGACGCACGCACTGAGATAAGGGGTTGCCGCTGGAGATATGCTTCGTGCCATAGTTTTTCTCACGATCCTACAGGAGACGCCTCTGGAATCGGAGAAGATGCAGCCCGTGTGCGCTGCCTGTGCTGCCACAGCTGCTGGAAACAGTACTTGGTGTCGATCTTGATGTGCAGAACTAGGGTTTCATTAGAAACCCTAGATTCTTGATGAAAACGCATAGAACCGAACATTCCAACATTAGGGTTACAAAGAACCCATAAAAAATAATTTGCTGAACATGAACTCAAGAGAGAATCTCGAATAAAATATAACAAAGTTGAAATCCTCGAGAATCGACCCACTCTGATACCATGTTAGAAAATCGGAAGCGGAAACGTAAACATGGAAAAGATAAATAAAAAATAAGAACAGCGGGATTTTACGTGGAACCCTACTCCGTGAGGAGCGGGATGAAACCACGGGAGAAGCCCTCAATGGGGCATGCTATGCATTGCTTTTTCTCAATGGATACAGGAGGTTTGGGGCTCCTTATATAGTCTCTCCAGAGCCTCCAAGTCCCACCACTGGACGATGTGGGACTAAACACTGGATGGGGTAAATGGATCTCCTCCAGGATCCATTTACCCTGCTACAACACAATGGGCGCATACAACGAATGCTCCAACAAGGCTTTACACCGAAAAGAAGAACTTGGAGAAATCTGAGGCATGATGCATCTTCTGAAGCGAGAGGTGACCAAAGCATAGATGTCAAGTATACGAAGAGACTGATCCGGCTGAGTAGATGGAGACGCCAGCATAGGAATTCCGGACCAGACGATAGAGGCCATCCTGCTCAGAGCCACAGCCAATTGCCCTGCATGTTAGTATGTCCTGAAATATAAGAGAAGATGGGTCAAATATAGCACGACAGTGCAAATCCTTTGTAATTTGACTAATAGACAGTAGATTCATGGAGAAATCAGGGGCATGTAGAACATTCTGTAAATGCATGGAAGGAGTCAATTTAATCTTTCCCTGTCCAACGATGGGGGAATGAGTCCCATCAGCTATGACCACTGACCGTCCTGGTGGAATGTCTATGTATGACTCAAGCCTATCTCTGTCACGGCAAAGATGATGTCTTGCGCCGGAGTCCATAATCCAATCTGAGATATTAGGACATGATGTAAAAGCAGAAGCACTACCTGAGGTGCTGACAGAGGCAGAAGTACTGGCAGATGCTGAAGCGGCAATATCTGAAGAACCTCCTGGAGAATCTGTAGTTGCTGGAGGCATAATATCGCGCAAACTAGCCACGAACTCGTCAAACCGTTGATCTGAAGTGGATGCCGACGGGAATGCAACATGATCGACTACTCGCGCTAAGGCTGGAAACCCATACTTAGAATAGCATGTATCCTCAGAGTGACCTGTGCGATGACCGAAGGTACATGGTTGGCAAAAACGACCACCTCGACCATGAGGTCTACGTCCACAGAAAGAAGATGAACCACCTCCCCCTCACGACACAACCATCGCCGAATGTGGTGGAGTAGAAGTACTGGAAGAGACATAAATGCGACTAAGCCTCTGGTAAACTTCCTCCATAGGAGGAATGGTAGCATCGGCGGCAGGAGGAGGGGTGGGAGGGGGTCGGCAGCGGCGAAGGGAAGGGGAGGGAAGGCGGCGGCAGCGCCGAGAAGGAGAGAGGGGGGGTCAGCGGTGGGAAGGGTTAGGGTTTTAGGGTTAGGATTTTAGCTCTGATACCATGTTGGTGGAAAAGAGTTATCTGTCTATTCCATAGAACCCTAGGCTCTCTTATATAGAGAGGACCCATGGGTAAATTACATAAGAGGATATCAGGAAAATAAAAATAGAATAAACGATACACCGACTACATAATTATCTCTACAACTTGCAAAGGTCGGAGCCCATGCTCCTCTTCCTTAATCCATGATAGGGGTCTACACCCATTCCTAACCTCTTTGGTTGAGTTAAGGTTCGAGCATAGTGCACAGGCTTGTAGGTCTCTGGTTGCTTCCTCTTCACACGGAAGCTAAACTCCCGACGAAGAACCACTTCAGGTGACCTCGTTCTGAACCTTTCTCCTTTACCAGAGCCGTGTGATGTTGTAATCCTTTTGTTTTGCAAGTAGCTGAAGGACATCCCTTCATCTTTAAGCTTAAGCTACAGAAACAGAAGATCATCATCCGCAACATCATCTCCTTCGCAAGTTCCATCGTATACCTGAAGTCGAATCGGAGAAGGAGAAGACTCGACTTCCAAATGAAGTTGGATCCAAGGACACTCTTGATCTCGAGTATTGGTGATTGATCATACTGAGCCATTCGATTAAAGTCAATCTAATGATCAAAAGCTGGGATCAAAGGACCCTACAATTAGAACCATCTCTTATAATCAGAGCCGTACACATGCTTAGGTCAAACCTACTAACCTTGGTAGCATTCGAGGCGTCACGACACCCATGAGCCCAAGCCAGCACAACCTCCCAGCCTCCACCTGAGCCTATCACCCACATGTACCCTCGCATGCACATGGAGAGATTTTACAAGAAGTCCCCTATTAAACCACGTAATAACATAAACACCATTGTGCGCATTTATTTTATTATATTTGAATTTATATTACAGAGAGACCCACATATCTAAGCATCTATTTGGAAGTCATTCTTTATTATTTTTAGATTTCCAAAAATTGCATGTTAAAGAAATTGTTGTAATACTGTTGGGTTGTCCATATAAGCAATCCGATTTTAGTTGTAAGACCCGACTGGTTCAGGTTGAAAGTTCGAATAAGGATACTCTGGTCATGGTTTTTACCCGAGAGAGTTTTTACATTAAATCCATGTACATTTGTGGTTTGATTATTTATTATGACTAAAAGTGTTATTTAACAATGTTATTGTTTTTTAGAATGTTGTAATTGCAACGATCTAATTATCTGCCCAACCCAATCCGCACCCTCCATCAGGCACCAACAAAATATACATGTATTAATACGATTACACATAATATAAATATAGTAAATATATTTATTCCAGAATAAATATATCAAAATATAGTGAAAAAATGTACAAAACTATGTAACACGTGGTTAAAAATGCATCTCCAACTAGATTTATTTATGATAATAAATATGGATTCAGATATTTGTAAATTTCAAATTATTATCCATATACGTATCCATTTTGAAATTGATACGAATACGAATGTCAAAATCCATATAAAACGGATAGGCGGTAGATCATATATGATGCAGCGTGAACTCGACCTGTAGGGCCGTCTAATTATTTAAATTGTGGCCGTTAATTTTATTTACATTTTTTAAGTTGTCGCAATTTTAAATAAAGAGATCGCGTGTGATCTCAATTAGTCTTAATTTGAATTTCAAATTTGGGAGTTAGTCGGTTAATTAGTTAGAGTCAGTTTAGGATAATTGGTTGTCGGTTTAAATTATTTTCTATTCTTGTAGTGTCATCCCTCCTATATAAAGGGATGAGGGTCCAATGTTTTAGTCAGTTCAAGATGTGATAAAATGGAGATTTATCTCTCTCTCCTCTCCCCTCTCTCTCCTTCTCCCCGCGTGATCTACACGTGTTCTTCTTCTCCCAAACCCCTCGTATTCCCGACGAGTCTCTTCTCTCTCTCCACGCGATCTCCGCGGTTCTCCTCCTTCAACCCCGCGCTACAGGCGTGTTCTTCTTCTCAACCCTTCCAATTTCTTCTTCTCAACCCTTCTATTTCTTCTACCAAAAATCCATTAAAAAATTGTTATTTTCGACGTCGCGCGATTTCAATCCGCATCAATTGGTATCAGAGCATGGCCTACAGATCGTCCTCACGATCTGACGATCCGTTCAGATGCTCGCGCCGACATGCATCAAGGGACCATCGCTCGTCCGACAGAAAACGACGAGCCAACGACCACTACGACAAGGAGACGGAGCGCATGTTACGTGATTTGCATCACTTGCAAACCACAATCCACTCCGAGTTTCGAGCCCTTGTGGCCAACTTCAAGGCCCTATGCGCCGTCCAATCAAATCCGCCAACCACTGAAGCCGTTGTCGCGAGTTTTGACGAAGAAACCCGCCCCGTGGAGGAAGAAACGCTCGCTGTCCAGCACCTTCCAGACTCGATTTCGCCACCGAAATCGGTCCCCTTGGTCCCGTCGACCGTCCCGGCACAACCCCAGCCTTCCCAAGTACCTCTCCTGCCCTCCCCGACCCACACGGTCGTCAGCCCCACCCCGACAACCCCTCCGACAGCCCCAAACCCCCCCACGGCACCACCACCGACCACAGCCCCGCCCTCTTCCCCGCAACCATCCCTCGCTCTCGCCCCATCCCAGGTTTTTCCCTCCCACGCACGAAACCCCGCACCGTCGCCTCCTTCTCGCCCAACCCCAGCCGCTCGAGCGTCCCAACACGCCACGATGCCAACAACCCAGCTTCGAGCGCACGGCGCTGCACCGACCCGCTACCCCTACCGCCTGGAGATTTGCCCACTGCACATCCTCATCACCAGCCATCGCGCCACCAAGCCCTCTACAGATCACCACAGATCACAACCGCGCGCCCCTCCCCGCGCGCCCCTCTCCATCGCGCGCCCCTCCCCGACGCGCACTCCGCCATTCCCCCCCCCCCCCCCCCCGCGCGCACCTACGGGCGTCGCGCACCCTCCGCCCAGGCCGGCCCAACGCAACTGCGCTGCCCTGGCGGGATCGCCAACCCCGCAGCCCACTCCCTCGCCGTATTCCGCCAACGCCTCCACGTCGCTGCCGCCCCCCGCGCCACCGCCTCGTCCTCGACGACTCCCATCCTGCGCCGCGCCGCCTTTTGTGGGGGAAGGCAGGAGCCCTAGCACGAACCTCCCTTATCGGCCAAAATAAACTTCCGAAATTCAGGGTTGACAATTCAAGTGGGAAAATTTGCAATAAAATGACCCCTAAACTTCCTATTTACATGCCGGCCAAAAAGAATAGGAATGAAAAGGCGCGAAATTTGCGCACACACCCCTGGCGGCGGAAATATTTAAAAAAGAGGGCTGTAATTGGGAAATCAGGGGTTCCTCCTTATCCCAATAGGACTAGGGCCTTGGGTTTTCCCTATATAAGGACCCCATGGCTTCATTCCTTAGCCACATCTCCTCTTCTCCTCTCCTTGTGCCATTGCTTCATTATGGATTCTCCAAGAACCATATTCTCCATGCTGCATCAATTTTTTGAACATCACGGGAAGGAGACAACAATCAAGACGACGACGCCATTCGCGCCGCACATGTTCTTCAACCACAACGACCGCATCATCCCCGTCCGCGTATGGATTCTGCCGTTCGCTCCACATCAGTTCTTCCAGAAGACGACGGAATGCGCCAAATCCTCCTCCAAGCCTGCAGATCCCGCAATTCGTCCGGAGCCGAATTTTTAAAGCGGAGGAGAGTTGATGCAGCGTGAACTCGACATGTAGGGCCGTCTAATTATTTAAATTGTGGCCGTTAATTTTATTTACGTTTTTTAAGTTGTCGCAATTTTAAATAAAGAGATCGCGTGTGATCTCAATTAGTCTTAATTTGAATTTCAAATTTGGTAATTAGTCGGTTAATTAGTTAGAGTCGGTTTAGTATAATTGGTTGTCGGTTTAAATTATTTTCTATTCTTGTAATGTCATCCCTCCTATATAAAGGGATGAGGGTCCAATGTTTTAGTCAGTTCAAGATGTGATAAAATAGAGATTTATCTCTCTCTTCTCTCCCCTCTCTCTCCTTCTCCCCGCGTGATCTACACGTGTTCTTCTTCTCCCAAACCCCTCGTATTCCCGACGAGTCTCTTCTCTCTCTCCACGCGATCTCCGCGGTTCTCCTCCTTCAACCCCGCGCTACAGGCGTGTTCTTCTTCTCAACCCTTCCAATTTCTTCTTCTCAACCCTTCTATTTCTTCTACCAAAAATCCACCAAAAATTGTTATTTTCGACATCGCGCGATTTCAATCCGCATCAATTGGTATCAGAGCATGGGAGGTGCTGGACAGCGGGCGAATCTTCCTCCACAGCGAGGTTTTTGTCGCCAAAACCTGGGATAACGACTTCGGTGGTTGGGGCCTTCGATTCGGCGGCGCGTAGGGCCTCGAAGTTAACCATGAGAGCTCGAAACTCGAAATGGATTGTGGTTTGCAAATGATGCAAATCACGTAACATGCGCATCGTTTCCTTGTTATGGGCGTCGATGGCTCGTCGTTTTCGCTCGGACGAACGATGGTCGCTTGAAGCATGTCGGTGCGAACGTCTGGACGGATCGTCAGATCGTGAGGACGATCTGTAGGCCATGCTCTGATACCAATTGAAGCGGATTGAAATCACGCGACGTCGAAAATAACAATTTTTTGGTGGATTTTTGGTAGAAGAAATAGAAGGGTTGAGAAGAAGAAATTGGAAGGGTTGAGAAGAACACGCCTGTAGCGCGGGGTTGAAGGAGGGAAACCGCGGAGATCGCATGGAGAGAGAGAAGAGACTCGTCGAGAATACGAGGGGTTTGGGAGAAGAAGAACACGTGTAGATCACGCGGGGAGAAGGAGAGAGAGGGGAGAGGAGAGAGAGATAAATCTCTATTTTATCACATCTTGAACTGACTAAAACATTGGACCCTCATCCCTTTATATAGGAGGGATGACACTACAAGAATAGAAAATAATTTAAACCGACAACCAATTATCCTAAACTGACTCTAACTAATTAACCGACTAACTACCAAATTTGAAATTCAAATTAAGACTAATTGAGATCACACGCGATCTCTTTATTTAAAATTGCGACAACTTAAAAACCGTAAATAAAATTAACGGCCACAATTTAAATAATTAGACGGCCCTACATGTCGAGTTCACGCTGCATCAATATACAAACATATTCATATAAGTTTGTAGCCCTGCTTGTATGTTATCTCATGTAACAATGATATCATCAGCATACACCAAAATGACAACACCTCTCGATGTCCCATGCACAAACAGTGAATGATCGGCAGTAAATTTGGTGAAGCGATATTGCTCTATCAGGTCTGAGAGCTTCTGAAACTATGCTCGTGGGCTCTATTTAAGGCCATAAATTGCCTTGTGGAGCCTACATATCTTTTGACTCTCCCCCTCCGCAGCGAACTCAAGAGGTTGTTGCGTGTACATTTTCGCATACAGGTCTTCATAAAGGAATGTGTTCTTACCATCAAGCCGAAACAAAAGTCAATCTCCAATAACCACAATTGAGAGAAGGATCCAAAGGTGATGCAAATCGCAATTTACACGGCGATGAAAAATTAATTTGATTGTGGATTTTTGGTGGAGAAGAAATTGAAGTGGTTGAGAGGAGAAAACTCGTCGGAGAACGAGGGATTTTGGAGAAGAGAATCGCAGAGATCACGTGGGGAAGGAGAGAGACGAGAGAGAGAGAGAGTAATCTCGAACTTAATCAAGGTTGCAAAAGTCGGTAGTCGGTACTCGATCGGTTGGGTCACAGACTAAGGATTAATCGGCGGTCGGACGACTAATCGAATTTAGTCGGGCTTTATTCATATTTGAATTTTATGATTATTTTAAATATATAACTCATTTTTATACATATATTTACATAGATTTTGTACATTTTTATACTATCATAATAAACTCAGCCATGGCCGATCCCAAGCCCGGGTAAATGAGGAGGGTTGCGCGTTAGGTAGCCGACAGCCAGCGCAGGAGAGATAAATTCGTGAATAGTGTTCTTAAGTTCTTCTAAGAACACTATTTATGAATTTATCTCGAAACCGTTCGGATCTTTTAAACATGGATTTAAGCAAACATACAGATTTCGTTGGGGCGTTCCCTACTTGCGACGCGTTGCATCGCCCGAATGCAATGAAAAATTGGCAAGGGCCGCTACATCGCAGCCTGGATGTAGTTCAAAATTTGCAAGGGTTCTCGCATGAGGAACGCATGCGGGTAAATAATCTAGTTCCGCTGCATCACCGCCCGGATGCAGTCCAAAATTTACAAGGGTTCTCGCATAGTGGACGCATGCGAGTAAAGAAGTTAGTCCAAAAGAGATTGCAAAGGAAGTTACGGATTGGTAGTTGGAATATCGGTACTTTAACTGGAAAATTGATGGAGATAGTGGATACAATGGAAAGAAGGAAGATTCATATATTATGTCTTCAAGAGACTAAATGGGTTGGAGAGAAAGCAAGGGAGATCGAGAAAACAGGCTTTAAACTTTGGTATTCAGGTAAAGATAAGGGCAGAAACGGTGTTGGAGTGGTTGTTCATAAAGATTTGAAGGATTGTGTAGTTGAGGTGCAAAGATTTGGGGATCGGATTATTTTGCTAAAGTTGGTGCTTGAAGAAGAAATTCTGAATATCATCTCAGTTTATGCACCGCAAATTGGTTTAGATGAAAGGACTAAACAAGCTTTTTGGGAGGATCTGGATAAGATTTTACAAGTAATCCCACAAAAGGAGATGGTTTGCATATGTGGAGATCTTAATGGACATGTGGGAAAAGATGTTTCAGGGTATGCAAGTGTGCATGGAGGACATGGTTTTGGGGATAGAAACGAAGAGGGAAAAGTCATTCTGGATTTTGTAACTGCATATGATCTTTTCATAGCAAACACTCTTTTCAAGAAGAGGGAGGAGCATTTAATTACTTATAAGAGTGGCACAACTAGAACACAGATCGATTACTTTGTGTTGAGGATAAGAGATCGGTTGTGTTGCAAAGATTGCAAAGTAATCCCTGGAGAGAGTTTGACAACCCAACATCGCTTGTTAGTCTTGGATTTACAAATAAAAGGGCTGGTGAAGAAAAGGAAGGTTCCTAAGATCACTAGAACTAGGTGATGGAATCTTCCGCTGAAGCAATCAAACTTCAGGGAGAAGGTTTTAGAAGACTTATCTTGGGATTGTAGCGGTAGTGCAAACGAGATGTGGGAGGCAGTAGCATCTTGTATCCGAAAGGTAGCCAAAGAGGTGCTAGGCGAGTCAAAAGGAGGAACTCCGGGTCAAAAGGAGGCTTGGTGGTGGAGTGAAGGGGTGCAGGAGAAGCTAAAAATTAAAAGAGCTTGCTTTAAAGCTATGTCTAAGGATAGAACAGAGGAAACTGTCACAGACTATAAAATAGCGAAGAAGGAAGCAAAGAAGGCTGTAAGCGAAGCTAAGTCAAAAGCTTATGAGGTTTTGTATAAAAATGTCAACTCTAAGGAGGGCCAGAAGGATATATTCAGGTTGGCCAAAGCAAGAGAAAGAAAGACCAAAGACCTTTCTCAAGTGAGATGTATTAAGGACGAGGAAGGTCACGTGCTTGTTCATCAGAAGGATATAGAGACTAGATGGGAGCAATACTTCCATAAACTTTTCATTGGAGAAGGAAATAGAGAGATCACTTTGGGTGATCTAGCTAGTAGTGAAAGTTACTTGAATCGTGCATGCTTTAGACGAATACAAAGAAAAGAAGTAGAGGAGGCTTTGAAGGTTATGAGACCTGGGAAAGGTGTTGGACCGGATGACATCCCTGTAGAAGTTTGGAAAGTTTTAGGTGAGCGTGGTTTGACTTGGCTTACGAATCTACTCAATGTTATTTGGCGAAGCAAGAAAATGCCTGAAGATTGGAGGAGGAGTATCGTGGTGCCTCTTTATAAGAACAAAGGAGACATTCAAAATTGTTCAAATTACAGAGGTATCAAGCTGATGAGTCACACTATGAAAATTTGAGAACGTGTGATCGAAAGAAGGTTGAGGCAAGTTTCCCAAATAAAAGAAAATCAATTCGGATTCATGCCAGGTCGCTCAACTATTGAAGCCATCCATTTGCTGAGGAGAACAATGGAGATTTATAGAGCTAAAAGGAAGAATCTCCATATGATCTTTATTGATTTGGAGAAGGCTTATGATTCCGTCCCACGAGAGATACTGTGGAGAGTTTTGGAGAAGAGACAAGTACCTGTCCTATACATTAATCTCATAAAGGATATGTATGATAGGGCTTTATCTTGTGTAAGGACCCCGACGGGGAAGACTGACTATTTTGATATCAACATTGGTTTACATCAAGGTTCAGCTTTGAGTCCATTTCTTTTTACTTTGATTATGGACGAGTTGACAAGTCACATTCAGGATGAGTTACCTTGGTGTATGTTATTTGCTGATGATATTGTGTTGATTGACGAGACTATAGATGGAGTAAATGAGAAGCTTGAGGTTTGGAGACATGCATTGGAGACTAAAGGTTTTCGTATAAGTAGGGCTAAGACGGAATATATGGAATGCACCTTTGATGGAAGCAATGGTGAAGGAATCGAGGTGAAGATTGGTGACGATAACATCCAGAAGAGAGATTCTTTTAGATATCTGGGATCTATTTTGCAACATGATGGAGAAATTGATGGAGATGTTACTAATAGAATAAATGCAGGCTGGCTAAAGTGGAGAGGAGCCTCCGCTGTTCTCTGTGATAAGAAAATGCCTTTAAAAATTAAAGGAAAGTTTTACAAAGCAGTCGTGAGACCTGCTATGCTTTATGGTTCTGAATGTTAGCCTGTGAACCATAGACATGTGCAGAGAATGGCTGTAGCAGAAATGAAAATGCTAAGATGGATGTGTGGACATACACGTAAAGATCGGATTCGGAATGATGCAATCAGAAAGAAAGTTGGTGTAGCTCCGATCGAGGATAAGATGCGAGAAAACCGCTTAAGATGGTTTGGTCATTTGCAAAGAAGGTCAACTGATGCACCGGTTAGGAGATGCGAGTGTTGGGATGTTGAGCCAGCTAAGAGAGGGCGAGGACGGCCCAAGAAGTGTTGGAAAGAGACTATACGAAGGGATCTTAGTTTGCTGGATATAAGTCCGAGATTGACCCAAGATAGATCTGAATGGAGGCGAAGAATCCATGTAGCCGACCCTACTTAATTGTGGGAAAAGGCTTTGTTGTTGTTGTTGTTATACTATCATAATAAAATAAAAAAAGTAATTGAATTTAAATAAAACACTGAGCATGTTATAATAAGTTTGCTTGTAAAAAATGTAAAACATATAAGAATATGGCATCTCCAAGTAAAAAATTGGTCGACTAGTGTACGTCGTCGGAATTAGTCAATACTCGGTCGGCCACCCCACTGACTAGACTAGTCGGACCTACTATTCGGGCCAGTCGGGCGACTTTTACAACCTTGATTTTAAATCAACTTCAATTGTCTAAAACAATTGCCTACCATCCCCTTTATATAGAAGGGTGGGGTTACAAAAATAGAAATAAAATTCAAATTCAGATTGACTCTAATTGATTTGAATCAAAATTCAAATCTACCTTATCCTAATTGACTCTAATTTTAAATTCGAAATTCAAATTGAAAACTGACTAACTAATTGAGATCGCATGCTATCTCTTTTTATTTAAATAAAAATTGCAACGACTCGATTAAACGTAAATAAAATTAAACTTTAATTAACGGATAAAAAATCAAGCCCTAATTTATTAATTTCGTGTTGCATCAATTCTCCTCCGCTTGAAAAATTCGTCTCCCGACGAATTGCTCGATCTGCAGGGTTGAAGCTTGATACCTTTAATTCAGCGTTCTCGATCCGGTCATGGAAGAACTGATGTGGAGCAAACGACGGAATACAGGCGTGCGTTATGCGATGATTGGAGCCGCTAACTTCGTGATGGAAGAGCATTTGTGGCGCAAATGCGGTATGCGGGCGCCCACCCAGGTTGTCCCCTTGACGTGGTGCTTAAAAAACTGATGTGGCATCTTCATATCGGATGTCTCAGCTCTTGGAGATCCCATAGCAAAGCAATAGGATAAATTTAATAGAGGGGGAGATGTGGGTAATGCACTAAGCCATGTGGCCTTTAAATAGGTGAAGCCAATGGTCTTAATCCTAATTGGGTACGGAAGCCACCCAGATTTCTTTCTTTATGTACTTCCCTTTGAATATTTCTGCATAAGGGGGGTGCAACGCAATTTTTGTACCCCTTCCCCTTCATTTAAACAAGTTTTGTAAGAGGAGCTTTTTAATTTCTCCTTTGAATAAAAACTTTTGTAAGGGAGGCCTTTTCTGTAATTGCTCCAAATGAATCCCAAATTCCTAATTTGGTGGGATCTGATTCCTTTTGGAGGAGAGCCCCACGCTAGGGTTCCTTTCTCCTTAACCATGTGATGGCGGTGAGAGCAACTTGGGAGCAGGGGGCGATGGCGGCTGCGAAGAAGCCGGTGCGAGCGGCAGTTGCGCGTGAGGCGCATGCAATGGTGGCACGGGGTGATAGGGGAGGCGGAATCGGACTAGTGGAGGTGGCAGTGTTGGAACAGGGGTGGCAGCGTGGGCGAGAAGAAGGAGGCGGTAGCGTTGATGAAGGGGGTAGGAGGGGAAGGCGGTGCGAGAGGAGGAGCAGGGAGGGGTGGCGGTGTTCTGGGATCGCGAGGGCGGTGAGGGATTCCGCAGGAAGGGGCGATGGGGTTGCGGGTTTGCCTGGAAACGCGGGAGTGGCGAGCAGGGCGAGGAGGGCTTGCGAGGGAGGTGGGGGAAGAGTGGGTTGTCGGTGGTACAGGAGGTGCGAGGGCGGGAGGGGGTGGTGGTGGTGGTGGGGCAGGGGGGTCGCTGGTCCTGGGGGCTACGTTGCAGAGGGTGCGGAGGCGGGGAAGGGAGGTGGTGGGGTCTGTTGGGTGGGGGAAGGTGGGTGCAGCGGGGCTAGGGGGATTGCTGGAGGTGCGAGGGCAGCAGGTGGGGGTGGTGGCATCAGTGGGGCTGGGGCTGGGTGATGCAGCGTGAACTCGACATGTAGGGTCGTCTAATTATTTAAATTGTGGCCGTTAATTTTATTTACGTTTTTTAAGTTGTCGCAATTTTAAATAAAGAGATCGCGTGTGATCTCAATTAGTCTTAATTTGAATTTCAAATTTGGTAGTTAGTCGGTTAATTAGTTAGAGTCAGTTTAAGATAATTGGTTGTCGGTTTAAATTATTTTCCATTCTTGTAGTGTCATCCCTCCTATATAAAGGGATGAGGGTCCAATGTTTTAGTCAGTTCAAGATGTGATAAAATAGAGATTTATCTCTCTCTCCTCTCCCCTCTCTCTCCTTCTCCCCGCGTGATCTACACGTGTTCTTCTTCTCCCAAACCCCTCGTATTCCCGACGAGTCTCTTCTCTCTCTCCATGCGATCTCCGCGGTTCTCCTCCTTCAACCCCGCGCTACAGGCGTGTTCTTCTTCTCAACCCTTCCAATTTCTTCTTCTCAACCCTTCTATTTCTTCTACCAAAAATCCACCAAAAAATTGTTATTTTCGACGTCGCGCGATTTCAATCTGCATCAATTGGTATAAGAGCATGGCAACCGAATCGTCCCTACGATTCGACGATCCCGTCGTGCATTGGAAGATGCAATATGATTTGAGTTGCAATCTCATGATTCGCGTTCACGTGCACGTCGACACAAGTTCATGAAGCGCCTTATGTCAAGCCTAAAGGTTCAAGCAATTCGTCGGGAGACGAATTTTTTAAAAGCGGAGGAGAGTTGATGCAGTGTGAACTCGACATGTAGGTCCGTCTAATTATTTAAATTGTGGCCGTTAATTTTATTTACGTTGTTTAAGTTGTCGCAATTTTAAATAAAGAGATCGTGTGTGATCTCAATTAGTCTTAATTTGAATTTCAAATTTGGTAGTTAGTCGGTTAATTAGTTAGAGTCAGTTTAGGATAATTGGTTGTCGGTTTAAATTATTTTCTATTCTTGTAATGTCATCCCTCCTATATAAAGGGATGAGGGTCCAATGTTTTAGTCAGTTCAAGATGTGATAAAATAGAGATTTATCTCTCTCTCCTCTCCCCTCTCTCTCCTTCTCCCCGCGTGATCTACACGTGTTCTTCTCCCAAACCCCTCGTATTCCCGACGAGTCTCTTCTCTCTTCCCCCCGCGGTCTACGCGTTTCTTCTTTTCTAATCCCGCGCATCCGGCGTGTCTTCTCTTCTCAACCCTTCCAGTTTTCTTCTTCTCAACCCCTCTATTTTCTTCCACCAAAACCCACCGTCAAAATATTTTTATTTTTATTGCCGAGCCAAAATCATTTCTTCATCACTGGGGGTGTCGGTGCAGCAGGAGGGGCGTTGGGGCTGGGGAATGCATCACAGAAGGTGCGGGGTTTGCGGCAGGGGGTACCTGTGATGGCTTGGACGGTATCGGACTAACAAGTATGTCGTCGTTGATGCTGTTGTTTCCTCCTGAGATGGTCCGGACAGCGAGAGGATTGTCGCCGTCACCATTTTTCCCATCTAAAACGACCTGGACAACGCACAGATCATCGTTGACGGCAAAATTTTTTTCGTCGTCAACTTCTACCATAAAGATATCAATGTTGTACCATGAATCTATCCACTGTTGAACATTGATGCTTGTCTGGAGGCGATTCTTGAATTTTTGTTGACACAAACGCGTATGCGAGCCACGAAATAGGCGGCTTTGATTGAGCTTCATCTTTCAATATGCGATAAGACCGTCGAATCGTGAGAGCGATTCAATTTCCATGCTCTGATACCAATTGATGCAAATCGCGGTTTGCACGGCTGAAAATTAATTTGATTGTGGATTTTTGGTGGAGAAGAAATTGGAGTGGTTGAGAGGAGAAAACTCGTCGGAGAACGAGGGATTTTGGAGAAGAGAATCGCGGAGATCGCATGGGGGAGGAGAGAGACGAGAGAGAGATAATAATCTCAATTTTAATTCAACTTCAACTGTCTAAAATAATTGCCTACCATCCCCTTTATATAGGAGGGGTGGGGTTACAAAAATAGAAATAAAATTCAAATTCAGATTGACTCTAATTGATTTGAATCAAAATTCAAATCTACCTTATCCTAATTGACTCTAATTTTAAATTCGAAATTCAAATTGAAAATCGACTAACTAATTTGAGATCACAAGCGATCACTTTTTATTTAAATAAAAATTGCAACGACTCGATTAAACGTAACTAAATTAAACTCTAATTAACAGATAAAAAATCAAGCCCTATTTAATAATTCAGTGCTACATCAAAAGGGTAGAATCCATGAGAGACTGTCATGATAGTCCACACCATATGACTGCATAAAGCCTTTTGTCGTCAATCAACTTTTGTAGCAATCCATGCTTCCATCTGCTCGATGCTTCGCTATGAATACCTGCTTACACCCAACCATGGATGTACAACGAGGATAGTGACTAAGGTCCATGTGTCTTTGTACTGCAATGATGCCATTTCCGCTTCCATAATGCCTCTTGATACATGCAAGGTATAGTAACAGTAGACACGGCCACTACAAACTTCTTGTAGAAATCTGAGAGATGCTCTAGAGAGAGGTGACCAGAAGGATGGTTTGTGGCACAAGTGCACTAACACTTCCAAAAAAGTAATGCATAGAGAATGAGATCCTCAGAGGGATCGCAGGGCACATCTTGTTGAATTATATCATTTAGTTGAGTTGCATCACCTAGAATGATATTATCTTGCTAAATAAAAATGGTGAAACCTTCTCCCGCTTTAAGTAGGGTCAGCTACATGGATTCGTGCTTAAATCCATGTTGAAAAAATTGACTATTTTTTACGTTGGTTGTCAGCTACCTAACGCAACACCCACAGGGGAGATTTGAACCCGGATCTTTTGGGTGGTAGACGCACTAACACCAGACCATTGGAGTGGGTATTTACCTTGAGGTGTGACGGATGATCGGGAAGACACTGTGATGCAGCACGAAATTAATAAATAGGGTTTTTTATCTGTTAATTAGAGTTTAATTTTATTTACGTTTAATCGAGTCGTTGCAATTTTTATTTAGGGTAAATTACAATTTGGGTCCCCATCTATGAGTCCGATCCCAGAATAGGTCCCAATCTTTAAATTGTAACGATTCGAGTCCCATGGCCATTAATGTAAGGAACTTTTTAAAGCTAATGACGAGTATGCCCTTGTTTAAAAGTTGGAACCCAACCCACATTCCCTTCCCAACAAAGGCATATTCGTCATGAACCCCAAAATTTCCATTTCCTAAATGGTCCTGGGACCCGAATCGTTACAATTTAAAGATCGGGACCCATTCTGGGATCGGACCCATAGATGGGGACCCAAATTATAATTTACCCTTTTATTTAAATAAAAAGAAATCGCATGTGAACTCAAATTAGTTAGTCGATTTTCAATTTGAAATTCGAATTTAAAATTAGAGTCAATTAGGATAAGGTAGATTTCAATTTTGATTCAAATCAATTAGAGTCAATCTGATTTTATTTCTAATTTTGTAACCCCACCCCTCCTATATAAAGGGGATGGTATGTTTTAGACAGTTGAAGTTGAATTAAAATTGAAATTATTATCTCTCTCTCGTCTCTCTCCTTCCCTACGGATCTCCACGATTCTCTTCTCCAAAATCCCTCGTTCTCCAACGAGCTTTCTCCTCTCAACCACTCCAATTTCTTCTCCACCAAAAATCCACAATCAAATTAATTTTTCATCGCCATGCAAATTGCGATTTGCATCAATTGGTATCAGAGCATGGAAATTGGATCGTTCTTACGATTCGACGGTCCTGTCGCATATTGGAAGATGAAGCTCGATTAAAGCCGCCTATCTCGTGGCTCGCATGCGCATTCGTGTCAACTAAAATTCAAGAATCGCCATCAAGGTTTAACAATGGATAGATTCATGGTACAACATTGATATCTTTATGGTATAAGTTGACGAAAAAATTTTACCGTCAACAATGATCTGTGCGTTGTCCAGGTCGTTTTAGATGGGAAAAACGATGACGGCGACAACCCGTTCGTTGTCCGGACCGTTTCAGGAGGAAACAACGACTTCAACGACGACATACTTGCTATCCCGGTACCGTCAAAGCCATCACAGGTACCCCCTCCTGCAAAGCCCGCACCTTCTGTGATGCATGCCCCAGCCCCAATGCCCCCTCCCGCAGCCACCCCCACCCGCTACCCTCGCACCCCTGGCAAACCCCCTTGCCCCATCACCACCGTTGATCCCCTCGCCACCATCGCCCCTTCCCACTGACCCCGCACCCCCAGCGAAACCCCCAGCCCCATCGCCCCTTCCCGCCATCACCCTCGCACTTCCTGCACCACCGCCAACCCCCCCCCCTCCCGCCACCTCTCCTCACTATCACCCCCTCCCCGTCAGCCCCACACTACTTCCAGATCCTCTTTCCAACCCCCTCTCCATGGCTTACGCCGCCAACCTCCCCCTCCCTACCCGAAGGCACCGCACTCATCATACCCAACCAACACAACGTCGCACCATCCACCATCGCCAGCCCTGCCCGCCTCCCACGAACCATCGTCGCCGTTGGGAGACCCCGCATCCCCGCCTCAACCTAAAAGGTCGCCGCCCGCCTTGTGCGATCACCCATCGCCACCACCACGCGCGCCTCACGCGCAGCCGTCGCCCGCACCGACTTCCTCGCAGCCGTCGTCGCCGCAGCTTGAAGGGAAGAACCCTAACGAGGCGTCCTTTATCTATATGATTTGAATCCATGACACTATTGATCGGTCGAAAATCTGGAAATTAATTATAAGCGAATTAGGCAGTTTTCAGAAGGGGTGAACGGCATCAAGTGCTTTCTTCAAGGGACTGGAGAAGTGTGAGAGTGCTTGATGATTTGGAATATTTGCAGGAAAACCCCTCCTCTTCAGAATCAAAAGGGCCAATTAGAGGATATATTATTCTACGAAATATTTTTAAGTGAAGGGGTAGAACTTTTGCAACCATACCCCTCAGTGAGAAAGAATTACAAACGTAACATGGAAAAGGAGCGAAATTGGGAGATTCGACCAACAAGCCATGTGGAACTTCTCCATCAACAGCCTGAAGATCAAGCAATTCACCGGGAGACGAATTTTTCAAGCGGAGGAGAACTGATGCAGCACGAAAATAATAATTAGGGCTTGATTTTTTAATTAGAATTTAATTTTATTTACGTTTAATCAAGTCGTTGCAAATTTTATTTAAATAAAAAGAGATCGCATGTGATCTCAAATTAGTTAGTCGGTTTTCAATTTGAATTTTGAATTTCAAATTAAAGTCAATTAGGATAAGGTAGATTTGAATTTTGACTCAAATCAATTAGAGTCAATTTGAATTTGAATTTTATTTCTATCTTTGTAACCCCACCCCTCCTATATAAAGGGGATGGTAGGCAATTGTTTTATACAGTTCAAGTTGAATTAAAATCAAGATTTATTCTCATATCTCCTTCCTTCATCTCTCCCTCTCCCACGCGATCTCCGCGATTCTCTTCTCCAAAATCCCTCGTTCTCCGACAAGTTTTCTCCTCTCAACCACTCCATTTTCTTCTCCACCAAAAATCCACAATCAAAATATTTTTTCATCGTTGCGAATTCTTCGAACTGCATCACATTGGAGCAAGAGATTCCGAAACTTTTACTCTTGGTCTTCGAGAATACACATGGGAAAATATCTCATCCTTGGTAGTAGGAGATGAAACGGTAGGAGGAGCAAGAAGGTAAACCTTAGTGTCAAACTTTGGTAATGTCATCATATCTCCTTTGGAAGAGAAATATATAACCAACTCAACGAATGTGATGTCAACACTAACATACTACCTCTATCGAATAAGATCAAAGCAACCACACCTTTCCGGGTCCTAGAATATCCCAAAAAAATGGACTTAATATACCGAGGAGACAACTTGTCTCAACCTTGAGTCAACTAACGAACAAAAGCGGTATAAACAAATACACGAGTGGTTGAGTAAAGAAATCCTTATCGGAAAACATAATCAAAAAGGAACATGTTCCTCAAAAAATGAAGATGTCATCCACTTAATCAGATAGCAAGTAGTAAAATCAATGTCTCCCCAAAAAGTATGAGGAGTGTGACTATTTATCAAAGGAGTCATAGTGGCATCTAATAGGTCATTGTGCTTCCTCTCAGGAACACCAGTCTATTGAGAAATATAAGCATACAACATATTTAAAATCCCCTACGACTTGAAAAGCTAGATAAAAAGACAGTGCAAAACTCAAGAGCATTTCAGATCACACACAAGGCCTTAAATATCAATTTCGGACACCAGATCGATGACCGATCAAAATAAAATTTCTACCGAATTCGGCAAAATTTCGGCCATTTCTGCCACCATCCATTATATCGACAGCTTTAAAAGGCTGAAATGCCGACCATTTCAGTCAAATCTTGGTCACTTGTTGAAACCAAAATTCGGTAAAATTTGATGCCATGATGCACATACTTAACTGTTACAATGAAAAAGGTTATTTAGTTTAATGATAAAGTTTTCATAATATCTCCAATCTCAGATTTATGCTTCATAAAAAAAGCCATGATAGACAAGAAAATTTATCAATTGAAGCCAGACAAAAATAGTGCCTCTGATGGTCAGGAACACGATTGGGAAATGCAACTCAGACAAAGAACTACTGCTACAGTCATGATGACTTAGGAAGCTAGCACGATGATGCCTCCCAAGCTCGCAGCAAGCCTTGCACTAGAAGATAGATAGGGGAGATATCTGAGACTCTGAGTTAGGACTCTGCATATCTTCTGAAGAGGTAGATGACTAAAAATGAGGCGTAATAGAGATAGGAGGAGATTGGTCCAATAGAGATGGAAGATCTTCCTGCATAGAGAGACTAGACCAATCTGTAGAGACTCCCTTGCTTATAGCCACATCCAGTCACCATGCATGTAAGCATATCCTGAAACAACATAGAAGATGGATCACATAGGGTACAATAGTTGAGTTCCTTGATAAGCTGGCTAATAGATAATAAATTCATGTGAATTCTGGAGCATGTAAAACATTCTGTAAACGCACAGAGAGCATTAGACGGATCTCGCCATGTCCTATGACAGAAGAATGTCTCTTATCTGCAATAATGATTGATCGACCAGGAGGAAACAAGATGTATAAAGTGAATTGTTCTCTATTTCCACAGAGATGATAAGAAGCTCCAGAATTAATAAAATGCTCTATAAAGTCATTGTTGTGGCATGTGATAAGAGCATGACAAACCTAAGAGTTAATAGATGTTGATGTACTTGATGGTGCAGTAGAGGCATCAGACTGAAGGTCCCATGAGTGACAAAATGCTCATATATATGATAAGTGGATGCTATTGTTGATTCAGGATACTCAACAACATGAGATGATGTATGATGGCCATGCTTCTAGTAGCATGTGTCCTCGATGTGACTAAGATAATTGTAGTAGGTGCATTGAGGTCAGGGATAACCCCCTCCTAGACCACGAACTCCTCGTCATTCAAAATGGGCAGATCCTCCTCTGCCTCATGAAGCTACCATGGGAGAGGAGGTCTGAAATATAGGTGTATACGACACAGAGATTCTACTCAGACAAAAGTAGGTCTCCTCCATATGAGGAATAGTATCACTAGAAAAAACCGATTGTATGTTGCATCATAGGTCAGATCAAGGCCACCAAGAAAGACACCAACCATCATTGTGTTCCTGTATGACAATTGTTGATCCTCAATAGCATTGGATGGAAGGTGATTGTGAAGCTTTTCAAACATGCCTCTCAAATAAGAGTAGGACAAGAGCAGACCATCATCCTTGGTCAAGTAGAGATCATGTTGGAGATAAAGAATATGTCTCATTCTTCTCATGTTTCATTTGGCATTCGGGTCAGATCCCTTTTTGTCAGGATATACTTCTTGTAATGGCTTTCCATGATGCTCATGAATTGCATGACCCACAAATAATAAGTAGTCACATTCATCTTGACAATGGAATTGAGGTTCTTAATGGCCCTGAAAGATGGAGTGACATCAACCTTTGATTTTCCCTGGAAGAAGCATAGGAAAGAAAAAATACAAAAAAATGATAGAACTTGTCTACAAAAGCATATTTGGAGTTTGTTTGTATAAACTTAAGTAAACAATACTCCCATCACCGCTGCATGCACTGAGGAAACCTCAAATTCCGAATTAAGGATCAAATCCGATCCAAGGTTTTAAATACTGATTTCGACACCGTTTCGGCATGGTGTCCATACGATATTTTGATGATATATAGCCAAAACATCACCCATTTCGATGCAAAATCTGTGAAGCGGGAACCAAAAAAGGCATGGATAACAAAAGGCAAAGCCTTCTCCCACTATAAGTAGAATCGGCTACACGGATTCTTGCTCAAATCCATATTGAAAGATTTGACTATTTTTTACGCTGGTGATCGACTACCTAACGCAACCCCCATAGGAGGGGTGGAACCATGGTCTTTTGGGTGGAAGACACACTGCAATGCCACCAAACCATTTAAGTGGATTTGCCAACAAAAGGCATGGATATCATGCGAAATTTGCCATTTCACCGAAATATCACTATCATGTTGATGATATATCGTTGATATATCATGATATTTCGATCCATGGTCCGGACATATTGTCCCAAAAAATAAGGTCTAAAAATTATAGATTTTTAAGAGTGGTCACAGCGAGAAATAAACGTTATTGATGCATCACCGAAGAGTACAACCAATATTATCGATGAATCACAACGAGAAATAAACATTATCGATGTATCACCGAAGACCAAGGGTCAGAGATACCCCCTTACGACGAACCGTTGGAGTGCTCGCCAGAGCACGTCCAACATGGGAGACATTGCCGCTAGTGATGGGTTGAGAAGTAGCTACGATTGGAGAGTTGTGGCCGATATAGCCATAGCTTCTTGCTATAGTGGTGACTTGCTATAGCAATTGTTACTCGCAGTTGTGATGGTTTGTTGCAGTTGCTACTTGCAGCTACGACGACGAGAGAGGCTCAAAGACGGAGTAGAGTTTCAAAAGGGACCTAGAGCCCTTGTCTAAGACCGTCGCTCTAATGTCTGATGCGGAAAGGAAGTAAGCAAATGTTTGTTACGGAGCCTAGACAGCTTAGAGATGAAAAAGAGGTTGCTATGTTAGGCTACAGAGATTCCCTATTGGATTTTCCCAGAAAAAAAAAAGAAAGGATGTCATATAATAGTATAAATACAATAATACTATAACAATAATCAACTAGCCCCAACTCATCAACTACACACCCAGAGTCAATCGATATCGCATCATTCGAGCTACTTTTTGTCTTATCCTCCAAGCTCACATCGAAATCCCCTCCAAACAAAACTAATGCAGCTTACCATGTCCATCGTCCTCTAGGATCCTTCAAAGCCCCCATTCCTTATCATCCATTAGATTGTGTACCCCCACCACCTATAAAATCAGCCCATCGGCCTACTTAGTTGAACTAACAACACCAGCTCCCTTACATGTCACTGACAATATCGAACAAATCATCCTTACAATATGTAAATTGGACGCCATATTATCCCACGATTCCCACGGCCTTCTTTACATATAAGTTACGATGTCTCCACTCAAATGCCTTTGCATTTTGATGTCACAAGTCTCCATAGATGCCTCCAGTAACATGAGAATATTGGCTACTAGTCCACAATTTACCTCCACATAGATGTCCACTCCCCTCATCTCTTAAGCCCCTCGCATTTCAAATCAAGATCCGCATTTTAACATGTATCTATGATTCATTCCCCCTAAGTATTTGTTGCCCTCCCCCTCCTATAAAAAAATAGGTTGCCTTCCCCATCCAAAGCATCCACAAATAACCCTTGTTACTACCCCCTCCCCTTCAATGAAACCACGGAAAGCTTCTTCCCTTTCAGCCTAATAACTCCCATCTTCCTGATGACATGGGCTTCAACGGCTACCATCTGAAGTGGAAGCTTGTTGTTCGCCACCAACCTCACCTCCCCCATCCTTCCCTACTTCATAAAACCACTAGTATCCAAGCAAATTCTCTGCCCCTACCCCACCATTGCATTTTGTCTCACTCATCCCTCCCCGTTCACTTATTGACGCACCTCAGGCTCACCATATCTCTAAGCCACCTCACTTATGTTATACTCGCACACCCTTTCCAATAGGTATCATCTCCCTCCAAGAGCCGCTTTGCCTCTCACCTTCCTAAGCTCAGGGTCGTCCACATTAAACCAGGTTCCAGCACAGCCTCCCATCCGATGCCCCTCGCACCCAACAACTTGTAGCGCCTTATAGCCCAAACTATTTGGTGGGCCTACAAAACCCCATCGTAATGCAACCCCTATTGAGGAGAGATGCCACGGTTACAGCTCAAAACCAAACTAGGTTTCCTCATCACTACCATGCATGGATCCGATCGAATCCCCTCCTAGCTCATGTGACATGATCCCATGACCAAATCCTACGACAACCCCTTCAATTAAGTCTATGCCCACCCTGCCTCTAGGGACTAATTGGATCTATGCTCTTGTCCGATCCACCTTCGTAAAAAGATACCAGATTCGCTTCAACAGCACCTCTACATACCTCCTCAGGTGTAGTACCCTCTTTAAAGTATCACTTATTCCACCTTTATTCCTATTTTTTCACCAAAGGGGCAAGTAGACTCCTCCGCAATCCACATGTCTTGTATCCATTACCTCTCCAGCGTCCTCGATTGCCACCAACGAGACTTTGTTGCCATCGACTCCCCATCCTTCCTTCGACTTTCATCTAACACCATCTCCGGCTTTATCCGTTCTCGCCACCTTCCATGATGGCGAGAGAAATTTGCAATTGTTCATCTTATAAGGAAGGCAGGAGCTAGAAGAGGAGGTGTACATTAAAGCAACCACGACAAGTCAGGGCAACATTCTTGTCGGGTTCTCATGCTTGTTGATAAGGCCAGAACAGGTGATGTGCTCCCAAGGAGCCACGAGCAGCAACTATAGAGTCTACACCTTCTGACGTGGTTCCTATTTAGTCTATCTAGATGGAAAGGCATGGAGTGTTATTTCAGGATTGTAGCAGCTACACTTGAAAGGCATTGACTAAAGGGGCTCATATATGGATGTTTTGCATGAAAATCTACAGTTAAATATATTTTCAGTATTTTTTTTCTTTAAACGCAAAAATTAAGTAGATACCCTAATAATCCCAAAAACATTAGTGAATGTTCTTCCAACTTTTCCCTTCATGCACATCTTATTTACTCCATATGTGATGGGGAGAAAAGCATGGAAATAAACATGCACCCTGAACTTTGGTTCGGATCATAACAATCTACATCTAATAATAAGTTGCTTAAGCTACAATAAATGACTTTTTTCAACATGAGCTGCTTTCACAGATTCCAGCAAGCATAGGCACCTTTGGCCCAGTACCAATTTTTATTTCAATTGGAAATGCATGAGAAGCGGGCAACAAAGAAAACGACACCTAAAACTGCATGAGATGAACATAGTGACTAAAAAAACAACTTTGCTAATGAAATTGGAAGTACAAAAGAAGGAAGAATTGTCACCCCATGTATGAACTAAGAAAACATTATATTCCAGTATCGGCCATCATCAAGATAGGTCAGCGTCATCATATGGCGTTGAAGAATCGCTGCTAAATACTGGAACAACATCGAGACTTACAATAATAAACAAATTTACATACAGATTGCATGGACGATGGGGGAAAGAAGAGAAATACTATGAGTTTCATCAGCATGACACCTTCCTCAGCCGTCCACAATGAACTGGTCCTCCTGGCTATCCCCTCCCACCACCCGATCCTCCCCCTGGTCCATCCCACTCATGTGAGTCAACCCATGCATCATATGCGAGAAATAAGTGCCGTTATGGTGCGGCTGCTGCCCGCCACTGATCGCAGCAGCATCCCCCAACACCCCGCCACCTCCACCCCACTGCGCGACCACCCCAAGCAGCTGCCCCATGATCGCCTGTTGATCGTGCAGCAACCGTGCCTGCATCTGCTCAATCTCGGCCCGGTGCTGCACCATGGCCCCCTCCATCCTCCTCCTCCACTCGGCCCTCCTCCTCTCCAGCCCTTCCTCCCACTCCCTCTCCTCTTCGCTCCTCCTCCTCGCCCTCTCCTCCCGCGCCTCCGCATCATCCTGCTCCCTCTCCGCCAGCAGATCCTCACGCTCCTTCAAGCCTGCGATCATCTCCTTGACAATTCCCCAAGCTCTCTCTACCTTCTTCCTCCTGCGCGTCTTCCTGGGAGGAGCTTCGCCGTTGTCTTCATCGATGTCAGAAGGGGGGATGGGAAGGGGGTCAGGCGGGTCGCCAAAGACGTCGCGGTAGCGATGGAAGTTGGGCCAGAGGGAGAGGGGGTCGAGAGAAGGCGATTGGGATTGGAAAGAGGAGACGAGTTTCTGCTTGACTAGGAGGTACTGGTGGCGCATGTTCTGGACCTTGGTAGAGGCGTCCTTCCAGGACCAGAGGAAGGGGAAGGAGGAGGGGTCCGAGAGGTGATGAAGGGAGTTCACGTGAGAGGCGATGGGGCGGAAGCGCTTCTCCCGAGTCTGGAGGCGGGAAAGGGACCCGTCGGAGGCCATCTCCGCGTACTTGTCCAGAAGGGAACGCTCCTCCGCTTCCGTCCACTTCTTGCGCTTCTGCTGATGGTTGTGATGGGGAGGACGGGGAGGAGGAGGCGGACTCGAGGGGGACATTGGATTGGTCGCAGGAAGGGGGGATTTGGGAGAGACGGGGATGGTTGAATGCCGGGAGGGGTGAGCGAATGGCAATTATCGGTTTTCTGTACGAAGAAAAGGGAGAGAGAAACGAGAACAACAAAGAGGCTCTGCTTGTTAATTTGTTGCTCGTGATTAAATGACCTAAAGGATAAGTCACTGTAAGTATCAATCTGCCTAATTATATCCCCAAGTATTCGATTAGGACATGACTTCTGATTTGATTAGTTATTCAATTAGTATCCTCAAGTATTTGATTAGTCAGTACGCGTAGTTTATAAGTATTCGCAAATGCAACACATGAGTTATGATTCTATTGGGAACCATACGTAGGGTGGAGCATTGGGCTCAACGCGGTCCAACCTGAAAAAAGTCGGCCCGAGCCCGTCAAGTTTTCTCGGACCGTGGGTCGGGTCGAGGCCCGAGATTTTTAGTAACTTGATGACCCGAGCCTGGCCCAAGGCCCGCAGGAGCAGGTCCGGGTTCGGGTCGGGCTTGGCCCACTTTAAAGTTGCTATCCATTACCCATTCATGATTGAATGTTCTCTTTTCACAACGTTACTGTGGGGATTTCAAATGTGACATGTTTTTAATAATTGGAGTGAAAAAATCAATATCAAATTTTGAGATCCTTTTAAATTCAACTCATGCAAATGAGCATGGGCTTGCTTAAATCAAGGTTTATAAATACTTGTAAATTGGAATCAAATAATTGGACACGAAAGGAATTTGCTCCTACAAATTTTATGTACTAGATTCTAGAACTAATTAATCCAATGAAAATAAACTCAATAATCCAAACCCAACATATACTTTTGAACCACATTTCCATATTACAAGCATAAACCTAAAGCAGCATGATAAAGACACTATAGTCCATATAATCAAAATCCATAAAACCCAGATGGAAAATGTAGTAGTGATTGAAAATAAGTTAAGCACTACAATTGCTTCAACTATAAAAATTGATCCGGCAAAAAAACCCAGCCAATTGTATTAGCATGGGATGTTTTATCACTATCACCCAACCTGAAATAAAAATACTCGTTAGTTGTATTAATACATATTGAACGGTAGGCAGGGACTTAGATATGTGTGAAATGAACATACCATCACGACGTCAATCAATAATAAATCGATAAATATTTTATTATTATTCATCTGGACGAATGACTGAAATTAAAAAAAGACCATGAATAATTGAAATTTAATTATAATAAAAGAACTACTCAACTAATAATAAAACTCAACATATTGATGAATCTCCATTTCATTACCTTTATTCTTTCATGTTGGCCTTTAAACCCTAGCTAAATGCATGTAAATATCATTATTTTGTACAAATTAATTTTCATTATTTATTGTCTAATTATAGTATAAATTACATTATTTAAAGCTAAAATAAAAGAATAAAGAAAGAAAAGGAAAAAATAAAATGTCAAAGGTATTATATGATCCTAAACCCTGAGATCAAGTTAAGAATTGAATTGGTCGATAAGGAATAAAGTAGGGGGATATAAGGGCCAAACACATGTAAGAAACTCAAGGCCAATGGTGCAAAATGTCCAATTAATAAATGCACATGTTGAATAACCCACGCATAGGGGTATAAATGAAATATAAGAAAACTTCTATTCAAAACATAAAAGTAACAAGCTTAGGGTATATCTTTCAAATACACCAGATACCTACGTGAGACAGCATGTGAGTTCACATATAGAGGACTAAAGTGCAAATGTCAAGAATAACAAGGGTTCGTATGCAAAATAACCAAACTATTTTAAACTACTGCAAATATTTACAAGACTAATTAATAAAAACAAAACAGAGAGAGGCCTAAGGATAAATTACCCCTTATTAAGCGCGATCCAACAGATGAGGGAGATCCACTTAACGGATGGACAGTCAGGATCGATAGACACCCCTTCGGCAATGGACAGCTGAGACGAGATCCTCAGATGGATCTAATGACGGAGGTCCTCCAGTAGACGAACGGCTCGGATTAGAACTGGAGAGGCCCTCGATTGGATGGTAGGAGAGACGTCTGGAAGATCAGGGAAGAACTCACCTCCGGTGAGTTTCAATCGTCGATTGCGCGTGGCTCGGACGTCATCACCAGCTGCTGGGATGTGGAGGAAGTCGGCGATGATACTCCACAGCGGTTGGGTAGCTCAGAAGGGCCCATGACCAACTAGAGGGTCCTGGAGAGGCATGGGGGTCCTAAGCTTGTCCAGCGATACCTCTGACCTCCAGATGAGGTTTGATTGCACACAAACCCTACAGGATACGATATATGCTTGGAGGATGGTTCCGGTGGGGGTTAGAGTGTCATAAGTAACCAAGAGTAATAAATGGGGGTGAACAGGCAGGTCTCCGGCGATGTGAAGGAATCGACCTATAGGGAGAACCAACCCGATGGCTGGACCTACGATGAAAGGTTGCGGAGCAAACGTAGAAACCATAGGACATAGGAGCGAGGTGGATAAAAAAGTGCGACAGAATGATGGAAAACGAAGGAAGGTCAGTGATGCTCTGTTCGGCAATGAAAAGATTGATTCGATTGAAAATGGGGGGTATAATGGTTACCTAGAGATGGAGGAAGGACGTCTGGCGACGCACACAGAGGTCCACGGTGGTCTTGTCCTCGATAGCCGGTGTAGCTAGAGGCTGGGCTCCTCGCGGCGGAGCTGAGGCAGAACCTCCCGAACCTAGGGCTTCACACTCCAAAAGGATGCCCTCACCCACCCTCTCGCTTGTTGTCACTCTGGGAAAGGTGGGTGGGTGCAATGGAAGAGGTGGCGTAGCCAAAAGGTGGAGGAAAAGAACGAGAGGGTAGTGGATTTACAAGCACACAAGTCCAAGAAGATGGGAGAGGCGCCCACGAACCGAGGCGCGGATCCCAAGATTTGGCATCGAGCGAGGATTAGGGATCCGCCCTCTCGATTCGGAGCAAGAGTTCGGGTGAAAGGGAGCCACGGTCAAGTTGCTAAAAATCGAGAAAAAATGGGAGAGACCCAACTCGGGCGAAAAGGGGCTGGCGATAGTTGACCGGGGTCAACAAATCCCCGCTGGCCCAATCAGAAGATGGTTAGAATAAGACAAATGGCACTACAGGATAAAACAGAAGAGAAAAATAAAAATAATTACATTAAAAATAATAAATGGATTTATATGAAAAATAAATAAAATGAAAAATGTTTATTATTTTTCAAAGAATTTTTCTGTGATTTTTAATTATTTTTTATGAAAAATAAATTAGTGTATATTCAATATATAGTATTATATACATGTATAATATACCTATGTATTATGTACAATAATGTTTATTTTGTTATTTTTGCACAAATAATCCAATTTTATATTTTATTTATTTTCAACATAATTTTAGGTGTACAAAATAGTTTTTATCTTATTTTTATGTGTTATTTACAGGTATAGAATAAATATTGAATGCGGCACACATACATGTGTTTTGTACAATGAAAGAGGAATTTTATTCTATTTTTATTTTAATTTTTCCGATTTTTATTTTATTTTTAAAAATATATACAAGGATGTAAAAATAGTAATTTATTTTTATTTTGTAAAAAATAATTATTTATATACATAGGTAATATGTACAACATACAATGGGCCCTATTTCTCTCTACTTACTTTATTTGGCGACCTTGTCAAGGCTTGACCTTCTCTTGGGGTTCAGGTCACTCCGTATCTATTCTAAATACCTCCTTCCTTTTTCTTCTCCTTTATTCTTTTATTTTTGCATAAATACATGCTAATTATATAATATTAACAAATGCATGCTAAATGCTATGTTATTGTATTTACAGGTATTTACATGATGTTTTGCCAAGATAAATAGCTAAAATAAAAGAATGAAGAGTGAGAATCATGGATTCATCACCCCCCTATACTTTACCTTTGCTAGCCCCTTAGCAAACACTTATTTGAAAAAGAAGTGAAAAAGACAAGAAAAAGAAGGAGAATCAAGGTTGTTTATTAAACTTAACTTCATTAGATTGAAGTATGGAGCTCAGTCAGACCTTTGGATTATTAGTTTGTCGGAACCTTATTGGGATCTCGGTTTAAGACTCAACAGCCTTCAAGTTCCACCATTCTATGGTCAAGACTCCTCAATAATCCAAATGAGAACAAGTCTACATACACAAACTCTAATGACCATGTATCTTTCATGGTATCGTGTAAGTGATATGTAGCTCCCCACCTCAGAAATGACAGAGAAACAACCTCCTTCAACAAGGTAACTCTAATTCCTTAGTCTAGCAGCTCTTTCCTCGAGGAAAGGGGTATTCCCTTCTAAGTTCAAGTGCAACCGCCTCAAGAAGAGGGGGAAAGAAGAGAATGGATCGTGGCCAGTGTAGCCACGTATCCCTGGGAGCCTAACCCGTGTAGCTAAGTCTCCTGATGCAAGCTTCGTGAGATGAGAAGGTGTAATACATAAGCTTTGCTTTATTTGGCTATATATACTCCGACAGGCATTTTATTTTCAATCAGGCATGTCCACTTTTTTTGGAGTTTTTCTTGATTTTGCACATTTTTTATGTGCATATGTACAACATATCTACATGGTGCAGCATATACATAAGGACTTTTTCTTTGAGCCAGTAGACTATCCCTCTTTTGAAGCATTATTGCAACCCACAACTCTTGTCTTTGGACCTCAACACCACCAGACCAAGTTGAGGTGCACATCCCTTCCTAAAGGAAGACGAGAGGTTCTGCCTAGAAGTACCACCCTCGTATGCTACTCCGAGCCAAAGAAAATTTCCTCCTCATCACCTCATTCGTAGAGAGATATGTGTAAGGTGCTGGTCCAAGTAAAGCCATTGTCTGTGAGAGTCATGTGTGCATTGCTAAGTGTTCTACTTAGACTCATCAAGATGACATGTAAACATAGCCTAGTGGGCTTAAAGAATTAAGTCACTAATAGACATGAAAAGTCTCAACTCCAAATCCTATAAGATTCCTCTGAGAATTAGGTGGATTAAGGTCTTAACCAAGCTCCATTTTCCAATTTTATTCTAGACTGGTTTAAATGTCAACTATGATTCAGAAGAATATACAAATATATACAAAACTAATTTTTATGCAATTTTTCAAAGCATGCAAAATTTTTGAAAACATGCAAGATTTTTGAAAATGTTTGAATGCATGCATGCATGAATGCAGAAGTTTTGCAAACTATTTACAAACATTTACATACGGTTTTTCTGCAAACTTTTATTTTTCAAACATTTTCAAAAAATTTGTACTATATACATAATTTTGATAGAAAAATATTTACAAAGTTTTCACGAGCAAAACATTTTACAAGTATTTGTATAAAAATAGTTTTTATAAATAGTTATTTACAGACATGTATGTGCAAAAAGAATTTTATATGCAATAAAAATTTAAAAAAATTGTGATTTTTAGCTTGTGGTTTTTAGCTATTTTATTTATTAACACACTCACACAAAGTACAAGTTATGGCTAAAGTATATATGCAATATATACGACACCCCCTATACTTAGCTCGAACGATGTCCTCATAGTGATCAAAGAGCGATGAAGAAGACATAACTCGTGCTTAGTATAAGGAAGTGAAAAGAAAGGCTATACTACAATGGTGAATGAAAGAATAAAATGAATAGACGTCGGTGATCCCCCTATACTTTGGATCAAGTAATCCTAAGTATAGAAAACTGTATAGACGGAGAAAACCAAGGGTTAGAATGTACAGGGTCTACTTCCCCTATACTTAGGTTGAAATATCCCTAAGTATAAGCAGCAAAACAGAGGTAAAAGGAATCAAAAGAATAATCAAAAGTCTGACACCCCCTATACTTAGGGTAAAGTACACCCTAAGTATAACATAATCATAAGATGCAGATGGGGTGTTAGACCAAAGAATGTGCGATATGGACATCTGGATCTATACAAAGGCGAAAGGAAGTGATAATCAGGCATGCGACGTAAATGATGTGAGTCAAAGACCACATCTCATGCAAAATGAATAAGGGCGACGTCAATGATCAGCAGATCATGATATAGATATGGCTTCAGGCGCTGACCGTTAACTCGAAAGGTGGACTCATATGACATCTCAGATATATCAATGATGCCATTATCATGCACCTTTCGGACCAAGTATGGTCCTTTCCACTTGCTCTGCAACTTCCCTGGAAATAATCTTAGCATGGCATCGAATAACCATACTCTCGGGTTCAGCTCAAACTGTTTATGGTTGATATGAGAATCATGCCTATCTTCACTCGTTCCTTATAATGTAGGCTACTCAAAAAGGTTGTATAAGATCCTCCAGGGCTGCCAATTATGCCTTCCTTTGATCTTCTGTACTCTATGCATCTATTAATATCTCAATGACAACCCATAGTGACTTATGCTTTATCTCCACAGGTAAATGGCATGGCTTGCCATAAACAAGACGAAAGGGAGATGTACCCAAAGGTTTCTTGAAGGAAGTTCGATATGCCCACAAGACCGAGTCCAAAAGCTGTGACCAATCCTTTCGGTCTGGACGGACTACCTTCTGCAGTATCATCTTGATCTCCATGTTCGATACTTCAGCAAGACCATTAGTCTGAGGGTGATATGGAGTGGCAACTTGATGGTCTATGCTAAACTCGTTAGCAAGGGCCTCTACCTTGTCGTTGATAAAGTGAGACCCCCCGTTAGATATCAATACTCTAGGTACCCCGAACTGTGAAATGATATTCTTCCTCAAAAATCGGTAAATAGTCTTAACATCTGCGATTTTGGCGGGAATGGCCTCAATCCAACGGCTCACATAATCAGCAACCAACAAAATGTACTCAAATCCCTAGCTCTTAAGGAATGGACCCATGAAATCAATGCTCCATGCATCAAAAACATCGAATAAGTGAATGGGTTGCATCGACATCATATCACGCTGTCCACAAGTACCCATCATCTGACAGTCAGTACACCTCTTCACGAATTCATCGGAATCCTTGAAGAGGGTAGGCTACCATAGGTTGGATTGGAGCACTTTCTGTGTTGTTCTCCTCCCAGAATGATGTCCTCATGCCTCAAGCTTGTGGTAGTATGTGAGGATGCTATGGTTCTCCTTTTTAGGAATGTACCGACACCAGAAGCTATTCTCTCATTCATGATAAAGGATGGGATCCTCCCAATGGTATGACTTGGCCTTCACAAGAAAAGTCTCAAGTCACTGTCTGGGCCAACCTTGTAGAACTTTCTTGGCAACATGATAGTTTACAATGTCGGTGTACCATGGAAGAGAGACGATAGTAAGGATCGCCTCATCTGGGAAGGTCTCAGTAATAGGCTCAATCTGCTAAGATTCTGCAAGATGTTCCAATAGGGAGAGATGATCCACCACCACATTCTTGACTCTAGGTTTATCCTTAATCTCAATATCAAACTCCTGGAGTAGAAGGATCCATCTAGTCAATCTCGCTTTGGCATCCTTCTTTGCCATGAGTTACGTGATGGCAGTATGATCAGTGTAAATAGTGCCTAAATTCTTGAGAGTCTCAAAAGACGTAAGATACTTATCATCTATAATGAACTCAGTGTCTTTCGTCAGCAGGTAAATAAGCGGTCGGGCAATCGTGCTGAAATCCTGAATAAAACATCGGTAGAAATCGACATGCCCTAGAAAAGACCGCAACTGCCACAGGTTGGACGGTGGATTGAGTTTCCTAATGATATCCACCTTGGTCGGATCATACTCCATGCCCCTATTGGAGATGATATGACCAAGCATCGTCTCATGAGTCACCATAAAGTGACTCTTCTCCCAAGATAGAACAAGATGGACCTCTATGCAATGCTGAAGCATGCGTTCTAGCCAGTCAAGAAAAGCATCAAACATGTCACCATAGATCGAGAAATCATCCATGAAGACCTCTAAATAGTTACCGAACATGTCCGAGAAGATGGACAACATGCACCTTTGGAATGTCGCAGGGGCGTTACATAGACCAAAGGCATCCATTTGAAAGCATAAGTCCCAAACGGACAGATAAATGTCGTTTTGTCCTGGTCTTCGAGGGCTATGTCCACCTGATTGTAGCCGGAGTACCCGTCAAGGAAGAAGTAATGACTCTTCCCGACTAGCCTCTCAATAATCTGATCAATGAAAGGAAACATGAAATGATCCTTCTTGGTGGCATGATTCAATTGTCTGCAGTCCACACACACCCTTCAAGAAGTGGGTACCCGGGTAGTGATCTCCTCTCCAGACTCACTCACAACTGTAGTGATGTTTGTTTTCTTGGGCACCACATGCAATGGACTAACCCACATGGAGTCGGATATGGGGTAGATAAAATCATCACTCCACCATTTTGATATCTCTTTCATGACCACTTCTCGAAGATTTGGGTTCAACCGTCACTAGAACTTACACGATGGCTTAGCGTCCTCTTCGAGATAGATATGGTGGGAGCACATGGCAGGACTTATCCCATGGAGATCAGCTACGCTCCATCCTATCGCCTTACGGTTCCTTTCAAGAACTTCCATCAAATGATATTCTTGCTCTCCAATCAAATCTGCTGAGATAATGACTGGGTACATCTCATGCTCACCCGCAAGGAATCTATACTTCAGCGACTGTGGCAAGGGCTTTAACTCTGGGCAATTGGGAGCTGGAAAATATGGCTTCTGGAATGTCTGCGTGAATGCAACCAGATCTGAATGTGAGAACTCTCACTGATCATGAATATCTGGTGAAGACGGCCCTGCTGGTGTGTCTGTACTCGGTGCTGGCTCAATCTCCACCCTAGATGCTCGTTTTTTTGGGAATCAAACAAGGTAATATCTCATCAAACTCAGCCCAATCTAAGTCCGAATCTGAGGGATCTGAATCAGAATCATAAGAAACATATTCTGCTTCGCTCTCCATGGCGTGATCATCAGCCTCAAATGTGTCCTCTGCTAGGAATGTGCTCTCCGAACTCTCATCCACTGGAAATTGTGAATCTGTAGTATCTGAAGGTGAGAGAAGAGCTCGTGAAATGAGGTCATACCAAACTGCTTTGTCATCTGTGATCACACAATCACACTTCTGGTGGACGTCTTGTTCTGCCTCTTTCATCTGCTCTATATCACTGGACTGCTATAAGCAAGCTGAATCTCACGCTCTGGTCTCGTCGATCGTCTCTATTTGTATACTCTCGCCCTCAATGTGAAAGTACACCTTCCCGCTATCATGTCGGACATCGCCTTGGCTGTGGCCAAGAATGGGCATCCTGGAATGATGGGGGTTCATGTCACAGACTCAGGGATCTCTATGTCCAACACAACGAAGTCCATGGGGAATTTCAAGCCCTAAATTGTGACGACCATGTCCTTCAACAACCCCTTCGGCCTCTTTACAGATCGATCAACAAACTGAGGGACTGTCCTGCTCTGTCGAAGAGGGCTAAACTCGAATCGGTCGAGTAAGGCTGTCGGAAGTAGGTTGATGGAAGAGTCGTTGTCTAATAGAGTTCGATTGAACCACTGCTCATGAATGTGACATCTGACATAAGGAGCTCCTGCATCTGGCCTCTTTGCTGGCAGGCAGTTCTGAATCGTGAAGCATGTGGCACGGGTGAGCACATGGATCTCGGCATGATGGTTCCTTCTCTTTCTGTGGATGGCAGTCTTCTCTCTCAAATTCTTCTGGAAGAGAGGGATGTGCTCAAGTGCCTCTGTATAGTCAGCTGAATATGAAATCTGTCTATCACATGATGGCTGAACTCTAACTGCTGGGTCTTTTTGGGATTTTCTTTTTTATTCCCCTTCGCCAAGCGTAGTGCCTGAGGGAAGGGCATGGATGGACCCTCCTCATATAGAGGGCTAGGAATATGTTCCTGCTACTGTGAAGGAATGGAGCCCATACAAGGATCATCATGCAACACATATGGACTCGAAGTAGATGAAGAAACATTTCCTTTATTATTTTTTTAGTCTTTTTTTAAACTGTCCTTAGATACAAAAACATGAGGAATTACAACTGGAATAGAAACGGTGGCATCAACACCACCCACGATGTTTGTCTTCGTGGCATTAACATCGCGCTCTAGCTCAGCATCAGGAAGAGTGGTGGCATCAGTACCACCTACTACATTAGGAGAAGCGATGACCTCAGTATGTCGACTGGATCATCATCCTTGGTGGCTTTAGCACCACCGTCATCAACATCATCATCTGCGGCATCAACATCGCTATCCTCCTCGTCTGGCGCTCCTGGATCATCATGGGTTCGTGGCTCAGATGAGGCACCGCCGGCTGGCATCCTACCGCTCATAAGTGTCACAAAATCAACATCGAATAGGTATGAAGAAATATCACCCAATGACTCACTAGGAGTGGTGGTCTTTGTGAACAGTACCTGCTCAAACTTCCTCTTGAGGTTGTTCGCATTGAGCTCGATCTGAGCGAGTATGGCGGTTTTGCCCTTTATGATATCCCTCATCTCCTGCCTGAACTCGTCCATCTCCTGCCTGAAGGATGCCTGCTGGTCTAAGAGTAGGCAGGCCAGATCATTAAGGTCTGGGTTCCCGTAGGCTGGCCTATGAGAACCGAATGGATTGCCCCGCTGAAAATGAGGCTAGCTCTGGTACTGGTGAGGGGGTGGCTGAGTGAACTACTGAGGCTAGGGGTGCACATGGATCAGATAGAATCCGTAATCCGATCCAATCCGATGTTATGGGATTGGATTGGTTTGGTTTTGCCAAGTCAATGGATTGGATCGGATTGGGATTTTGAAAATCCGTTAAATTATGGATTTGATTGGATCATTACCCAAATCCAATCTGATCCGATCCAATCCATTAATATGTTAAAAAATAAATAAATACTATATATAATATTCAATCCTACATCTAGTGCAGATTATATGGTTAAATGTAATTGAACCCTAAATATCTAAATCTATCCTCTTTTCTTTTTAAATCATGAATTATCCTCTTGCATTCCAACTTTCCAAGTACCCGCCCAAGTTTATTATCTTTTCACTTTTCAAAAAGCTAAATCCCACTCAAATTGCAAATTGTCCACCCGTAAGGACCCCACCCATGGACATAAATCCCTCCTGTTTCCAAAATCCCAGATCGCAAGACCCCCACCATCCCCTCCGTGACAACTTGACCTAACTATCTCCTCGCCCCAGCCACAAATTCCTCCTCCCTCCCCTCTATGACCTAAGTTCTCCCCCCCCCAACAGCAGCTCACATCCGCAAGCCACGAACCCACCCTCGTGGACGGTGTGTGCGACGAAATAATCTTTCCTCTCTCTACGGCGTGGTAGTCTCTCACGGTGTAATACTAACTCGGCTCGTCCCTCCTTGTGCATCAACGTCCTTGTGGTGCCGATTCCCTCGCGTATCACAGTGAACCTGTGGTGCATCCTCCTTCCCACGGAGCATCTCCTCTATTTATCCAGTTTTCATGTATAACTCACTTGATCAAAATCTATGTATTTTCAAATATCCAGCATCTGCTAACTCGTTTTCTCTTACTACTTATGTCCATTTGATGCAAATGAATATATCTAGCCTTGTCAAACAACATTGAAGGATCAAAACTAAGATACAGCTACCTCGACCTCACCTGCAGCCCCTAATAGATGACCAATCATAAATTTGGTAGAATTTACTTTTAGCTACAAAAACCACAACTATATGTCCTAAATCTGTATATATTTCACATTATTTAAGAAATATTTGTGCCTCTTAAACATCACAGTAAGTTCCAGTAATAAAAAGTTTAAAAGGCAATTGTCTGGGGTAAATGTACCTCATGATTTTCCCTGAAATATTGTATGAGAGCTTTGTATTCTTTCAGGTCTCCATATTGTGTTAAGGTAGCATGAGCATTCACGTATTGACACCCTCCCTGGATACTCCTGGTGGAGATAGGGATCTTCCTATACATAGAACAATTCATTCACCTGGGTTGTTAAATTAAATAGAACATCTAAATCATCATATAAGGGTATTGATAACTTTTATCATGTGAAGACTATATCATCTACCATCAGGATGATATATGTACTTGATCCTCATATTTGTATTTTCAAGAAAAATATGCAGTTTCCCAAATGTCCACTTTCTAGTTTTAACATGTAATGTATATCTTAACTTTAGTTGTTTGAGCTTATTAGTATCTCTCTATAAAATTATACGGAGAGATATAATCTAAAGTGTTTGCCTTCGAATATTTATATCAATTTTTTGCTATTTGATCTTATTAGTATCTAGTTTATTATATCATATAGGAACTATATCAGCCACTGAAGATGTAATTGGAAGCAACCAACCTACTCCTCAAAGTAGACCAAATGAGACAAACACATCCGAAGTTCAGATTATGTATAAGAAACCAAGCAAACCAGCTTCTGATGTTTGGTCACATTATACAAAACGCAAAGTCAAAAGTGGCGAGACAAGAGCTTTATGCAACTATTGCAATACCATCAATGAAATATCGAGGTCTAGTATTCTACAAACTTGATCCTAGATTGTGTGGTGACAATATGTGAGTACTAAAAATCCGATCCAATATGTAATCCGATGGATAGGATTGGATTTATATTTTCAATGGATTGGATCGGATTGGAAAAAGTTAAAATCCGTTAAGTGCGGATTGGACACGGATTAAGGTAGAATCCGATCCAATCCGATCCATGTGCACCCCTAGTTGAGGCTGCTACTGCTGCTGTTGGCTGAACTGTCCACCCTAAGCTAGAGGCTGCTGCTGGGACGAGGTGCCTCCGGTAGACCACCTGAATCTAGGATGATCTTGGTGGATCCCGGACTACTGCCGGTCATACCAAATCCCGTTGACTTCCATCAAGGGCTCCTGCTTTTATGGGAGGGAGGAAGAACTGTCAGTGGCTCATCCTGCTGATACACCACCATCTGAGTGTTCTGAGATGGCGTTGGCTGAGAGTACTGGGGCAACTGCTGAACCGGCTCTGCCTGGATGTGGCGAACCTGGCAGTACTGGGCAGGTGGCTGGGAAGAGTTGTTGCTGCTAGGATCGGCCCGTGACCTGAGGCAGGGCTGAGAAGCCGTCTGTGCTTCCCGGAGACACAAGATCTGAGTCTTCAGGTCACTGAGAGTCTGTGCCAACTGGCTGATTTGTGTCATGCCCTGGCACTGCTTCTTTTCGATAATCTCTATGCGGTTCAACTTCTCGCTAATGATACCCATGTCAGCTATCGATGACTCTGCCTGTGCTGCTGCTAACGAAGTGGATGGACCTACATCAACCCATGCTATTCTTTGATAGGACACGGCCTGTGGATGGGTCTTCCCCTGTGTGTAGGCTCGGGTCTGGGGCATCACTGTGTAATTTTCTGCCATCTCCTTATATATGGCCCAGACCTGGTCCTCATCCTTGGCGAAGTAGGACCCTCCACATGAGGCATTGACAAGCCCCTGTGGCTCTGGTGTCAGCACATAAAAGAAACTTTGTACTAAGTTGGACTTGGAAATCTCATGGTGTGGACATCGGTCGATGAGCTCACGAAATCGATCCTACGCCTCATGGAACTGCTCATGAGGGATCATAGTAAAGTTGTTGATTAGAGCTCGAGCTGCATTGGTCCGGCTGAGTGGATAGTACTTGTTTAAGTACTCGATCCGGAGCTGCTCCCAAGTAGTCACATATCTCCCCAAATGTTTCAGCCAGTAGGCTACTCTGTCGACAAGGTAGAAGGGAAATGCTATCATTTTGACGGTGTCCTCGTCCACAAGTCTATCGTGGACTATGTTGCAGATCATTTCAAATTCTTGCAAATGCAAATGCGGCTCCTCGGTGGCTAGCCCATGGACTTGGTCAGTAACTGGATCGTCTGGGGGCTGAGCTTGAAGTCGCACAAAATCTCTGGGAGCTAGATCCAACGACGGGTGAGGGTTGCACCAGGGTTGTGCAACTGCCTCATCGGTCGTGGTTGTCTAACTGGCTCAGGCTGATCCTCCGGGTGTCCCTCTCCTTCTCCTCCAGGTGCTAATATGTGTACACCGGCTGGCCGCTGCAGCTCTCCTCTGTCGGGTCGCATCTGTGCTAACTCGCAGTGCACCTCTGCCATAATGGCTCCCTGATCTCTAATATGTCTCTGCATCGTCTCAAAGGAGGATAGGAGTGTGTTGTTGATGGCACCCTGATCCAGAATATACGTAGAACCCTGGGGCTACTCATCAGTGCGTCCGTCGCTGCTGGCCATCTTGCGGGTCTCTACAAAGGCAAAAAACCCCAACTCAAGTGTCATCAAGTGAACAAATCTGTGCTGGCCTCTGGTCAGGCACCTCAGGACTGGTGAAAGAAGGGTGGTCAAGGGGAACAAGGTGGTAGTGAACTTAGGTTCGGAGAGAGGGTCTGGGCTCTCTGAAACTGCCCTAAAAGAATGGGTAGGAGCACTCGAGAGCGATGCTATCAAAGGCAGCCTAAGGGATCTCCTTCCCATCATCGTGATGTAGGGATAAGTGCGAATTAGATCTGGTAAGCAAACAAGATCAGCAGTCAAACCCCCAATTCACCTACTCAACACGAGAGCTGATGACCGTAAAGGTTCAATCATTATCTTGTCAATTTTATTTTAGGTGATAAATCAGTCTTGCAGAGCGATTAAGCGAGTTGGTAGGAACTCGATGCTCCCAAGAGACTGGCCCGATCCCAAAGCCAGATCTTTCCCAGCCAGTATGAATTGCGGACTGTTTACCAGCTACCCGATCAATTCAATCTGTTAAGGATGTCGCGGTTCACTTTATCGGCTACCAGAGAGATCCTCACTGGAGAACGACTAACCCCACGACCAGTAGCCTAACGAAAGTTCAGGTGTGACTCTAGCCTAGTGTGCGGGTCACTCTCTCCCTTAAGCAAACCGACCAATGAGGGGGTGACTCTCCTCAAAACAAATATTTTTAAGTGAGAAGTCTTTTAGGGTCAAGTTTGCTTAAACAATCCCAATTTTATGATTTTCACCTTTTTATATATTTTTCAAATAAAAGTAACACCTAACGAATTTTTCAATCTCCTGATTTATTTTAAGTCAAAAAATAAGGGAGAAGTCCAAAAAGTCGATGCGCGATTAAACACGATGATGCATGCAAAGTAAGAGATGCGTACATGTTGCCAGCACTCTACATGCAGGGTGATCCGTGCATAAATTAAAAGGCAGAATTAAAACTAATCTAAATGATGCACGAAGAAAACAACCTTAGATGAGCAATTTCTAATGATCGTGAAGAATGATGGTTAACTGATCAGAGAGAGAGAGAGAGAGAGTTCGATGTCCGATCTTGGATGTCGATCGGTGTCCACCACAACGGATCCTACACGCGATGTATACGACCTCTAGCAGCACGTGACCTCTCAATCGATTAGGCTAACCTTTTTATTTTGAATTATTAATAGGGTCCAAATACGCTCTATAGGTTCAAGCAATCTATTAGGGATTGGGCTTTACATTATTTACGTCACAATCAAGAAAAATCCTAAGTCTAGGGGCCAAATTCTTCAAGAATCAAATAAAAAAAAGGCGACCAAAACAAAACCACGAAAATCTCGATGAGGTCCCCCTAGCACACCGGTGCTTGGCGAAACAGACCCCGAAATAAGAGTCAAGTGTCCAACAAGTCCAAGGTCTAAATTATTACAATAATAATAAATGTGATGAAAATAAAAGTAACTAATATACTCTAAAGGCTATAACTATCTCCTGCTCTTCTCCCGCTCCTCCTCAGGTATGGGTATCCTCCAAAGCATCCTCGAGCGGTTCCTCGCACGAAAAGCGAAACAGAAATAGGTCAGAAAGCAGTTATACTAAATAGAGATAAAAGTAATAAAGAAAAACTGAAAAAGCGACTACTAAGCCGTGTTCCCAGCAACGATGCCATTCTGATGAGCAGCCTGAGCGACACGGGTTAGGAAATAAAAACAAAGGGTCATTGCGACCCGGATCACAAGGCCAAAGCTCAACAAGAAAAATAGAGAACCACTCAAATCAAGCAATCAAAGCACAAAAGCAATGTCAGCGGTCTCTGCTATTTATTTTAACAAGGTATAGTGACCATGGTTGAACTCAAAGATCATGAGAAATCCTTCGAAGTGGTCGAAATTTAGGAACTAAAATGCATATTTTTATTAATTTTTAATTTTGCAATTTTTTAATAAGGAAGAAAATCAAGCAAACAAGAAAACTAAAGCGCATAAGCAAGCTTTTTGAATTTTTATCTAAGACCGGAAATTCTCAAAAATTAAGAATAAAAATTTTTGGGTTCTTCAAATATTAATGTATTTTTGATAATTTTCTGTGGTTTTTCTGATTTTATGTGATTTTATAAAAAAAATAAAACAAGGACTAAACATGGAAACAGTGCACATCCAGGACAAAATGAGAAATTAAACATACTTAAAGTATCTTGATGTCCTGGGGGGCAATTTTATGAGAAAAAGATAAAAAGAGGGACAAATAGGAACTGAAATTGTATTTTCTAATTTTTTTATTTTTTTTATAATTTTTATAAGTTTTTAAGATTTTTTAGATTTTTAGGGGTTTTATGATGAATTCCAAAGCAAAAATGCTACAGAAGTCAGAGCACCTAAAAATCAACAATCATGAATTTTTATGGAATTTTTCAAACAATCTTATAATTTTTGTGTCTTTTATAAAATATACAGTAAGCATTTTATGGGTTTTTTATTTTTAGAAAATAAAATGCAAAGCAAAATTAATCCAAAAAATTACAATAAATATTACACGTTAGCAGGAGCCACGGTAATATTTACGTAATTTTTGAACTTAATTGATAATTATTTATATAAATAAGATACGCATTTCACAAGGACCTCGTTGCAACTACAAGAAAGTTCACACGCCAAATATTAACATGGGTAAGAAACTGGCCAATAGTGCAAAATGTCCAACTAATAAACGCACATGCTGAATAACCCACGCATAGGGGTATAAATGCAAATATAAGAAAACTTATATTCAAAACATAAAATTAACAAGCTCATGGTACATCTTGCAAATACAACGGATACGTACGTGAGACATCATGTGAACTCACACATAGAGGACTAAAGTGCACATGTCAAGAACAAGAGTCCATATGCAAAATAACCAAACTATTTTAAACTACTACAAATATTTACAGGACTAATTAATAAAAACAAAATAGAGAGGGGCCTAAGGATAAATTACCCCTTATTAAGCGCAATCCAACGGATGAGGGAGATCCACTTAATGGATGGACGGTCAGGATCGATGGACACCCCTTCGGCGATGGACGGTTGAGACGAGATCCTCAGATGGATCTAATGACGGAGGTCCTCGAGTAGATGAATGGCTCAGATTAGAACTGGAGAGGCCCTTGATCGGATGGTGGGAGAGACATCTCATAGATCAGGATAGAACTCGGCTCCGACGAGTTTCAATCGTCGATTACGCGTGGCTCAGACGTCGTCACGAGCTGCTGGGATGTGGAGGAAGCCAACAATGATACTCCACAACGGCTGGGTAGCTCAGAAGGGCCCATGACCAAGTAGAGGGTCCTGGGGAGGCATGGGGGTCCTGGAGTTGTCCAGTGATACCTCTGACCTCCAGATGAGGTTTGGTTGCACGCAAACCCTGCAGGGTACGATATATGCTCGGAGGATGGTTCCAGTAGGGGTTAGAGCATCATAAGTAACCAAGAGTAATAGATGGGGGTGAACGGGCAGGTCTCCGGCAACGTGAAGGAATCAACCTCTAGGGATCACCAACTCGATGGCTAGAGCTATGATGGAAGGTTGCGGAGTGAACATAGAAATGATAGGACATCGGAGCGAGGTGGATAAAAGTCAGAGTGCGACAGAATGATGGAAAACGGAGGAAGGTCGGCGATGTTCTGTTCGGCGATGAAAAGATCGATTCGATAGAAAATGGGGGGTATAATGGATACCTAGAGATGGAGGAAGGACACCTGGAGATGCGGATGGAGGTTCACGGTGGTTTTGGCCTTAATAGCCGGTGCAGCTAGAGGATGAGCTCCTCGTGGTGGAGCTGAGGCAAAACCTCACCGTACCTAGGGCTTCACGCTCCAAAAGGATGCCCTTGCCCTCCCTCTCGCTCGCTGTCACTCTGGGAAAGGTGGGCGCGTGCAACAGAAGATGTTACACAACCAAAAGGTGGAGGAAAAGGACGAGGGGGTGGTGGCTTTATAAGCGCACATGTCTGAGATGATGGGAGAGGCGCCCACGAACCGAGGCGCGGATCCCAGGATTTGGCATCGGGCAAGGATTAGGGATCTGCCCTCTCGATTCGGAGCAAGAGTTCGAGTGAAAGGGAGCCACTGTCAGGTTGCTAAAAATCGAGAAAAACCGAGCAAGACCCGACTCGGGTGAAAAGGGGCTGGCGAGGACCAGTTTACTGGGGTCAACAAATCCCCGCTGGCCCAATCAGAAGAGGGCTGGAATAAGACAAACGACACTGCAAGACAAAATAGAAGAGAAAAATTAAAGATAGTTACATTAAAAATAATAAATGAATTTAAATGAAAAATGAATAAAATAAAAATTGTTTATTATTTTTCAAAGAATTTTTCTATGATTTCTAATTATTTTTATGAAAAATAAATTAGTGTATATTCAATATATAGTATTATATACTTGTATAATATACCTATGTATTATGTACAATAATTTTTATTTTGTTATTTTTGCACAAATAATCCAATTTTATATTTTATTTATTTTCAACATAATTTTAGGTGTACAAAACAGTTTTTATCTTATTTTTATGTGTTATTTACAGGTATAGAGTAAATATGGGATGTAGTGCACATACATGTGTTTTGTATAATGAAAGAGGAATTTTATTTTTTTTTTCCATTTTTTATTTTATTTTAGAAATATATACAAGGAGGTAAAAATAATAATTTACTTTTATTTTGTCAAAAATAATTATTTATATACATAGGTAATATGTACAACATACAATGGACCCTATCTCTCTCTACTTATTTTATTTGGTGATCAGGTCAAGACTTGATCTTCTCTTGGGGTTCGAGTCACTATGTATTTATTCTAAATACATCCTTCCTTTTTCTTTTTCTTTATTCTTTTATTTTTGCACAAATACATGCTAATAATGCAATATTAACAAATGCATGCTAAATGTTATGTTATTGTATTTACAAGTATTTACATGTTGTTTTGCCAAGATAAATAGCTAAAATAAAAGAATAAAGAGTGAGAATCAATGATTCATCAAGCATAGATTTAGCTTATATTTATTCATTGGTGAGAGAGAGAGATTCATTATTAATTTGTAATAATTATGTACTTGGACACTACTCCATCTCGTGAGGTCCATTGCGTGGGTGATTGTTCGCCCGGGGGCCTCTTCGTGTTTTCTCGTATTTTCACTACTTTGTTTTATTTTGTTTTCTCGATGTTTTGAGTTTTCTGCCTTTCTTTCAATTGTTTTATGTGAATGGAGCCCCTAGTCTTTAGGTTGCTTGACTCGGTAATTAGGTCCAAACCCTTACAAGAATTATGTGCCTATAGTCTCTTCCATTTGGATCTAGTCAAATTAATAATTGTTAATTATTTGAACCTAAGACCACGTCCCGATAGAGGTCGCATACATCGCTGGCAGGACCCATTGTAGCGGGCACCGAGTGGCATAGAAGATCGTACGACCCTTGAAAAATCCCGGTCATCGCATACTTGTAAGGAACGAATCCTCATTGTCATCGGCCTCTTCCTTTGATGTTCCTGATCCACATAACAAATCTTGGATGCAAATCAAAGCTTCCACCATAGATGGGTCCAACCGAGTACTATAAGCATACAAAACTCTACCCCATGTGCTGAATGCAGACTCGGAAGCAATTGTAGATACTATAATTGCCAAAAAATCTCAAGCCAACCTAGAAAGCACCATGCACTTGAATTTGATTTCCACAAATGTAAAATATCGAAATATTTATCTGTCTCATCATCAAAATTTGTAGAACTGTCAGCTAAATACATATCGATCACTGATTTTCCTAATTCCAAGCCCACCATCTTCTTACGAAATTCAGCTATAAAATCTTCTCTCTTGTGTCCCGTAGCAGATCTAGTAGCATTACAAACAACCAGAGAAGGAGATCGAGATTGTGGACATTCAACATCCATTGCAGATTGAAAATACATAGAATATTCCTCATATATTTTGTACATACTAGTCTCTACTTCACACAAAAAATCATCAACCTCAGAATCTGAATAGACCTTCGACAAGCAAAATCGAATGTACTCATACTTGTAATAAGGACCAAGGGTGACTGCGACTGCCAAAGGTAAATTGCATGCACGTTCCTTCTAATACTTTTCGAATTTGACACCCATTTTGGCTGCCATATTTCTTATGGAGAAGTAAACACTTGCAAGTAAAAGATTCTACTCCCTTTTGACTACAAAGATTTGGTTAAAAATAAATTAGAGGTAGAGTAGCGATGCCCGGAAAAAAAACTTTTGTTGCCAGAAAAAATACTTCCAGAGCTCCATAAATATTGTCTGCCTTCTTCCACTCTCAAATGCTCGGGATGTCAAATAAGTATGGATCACGCAACTTCATGCATATGAAAGCTTTCGAGTAATTCCATGCTGACTTAAGCATAAAAAATGTGGAATTCCATCATGTGCTTACATCCAAAACGAGTCCCTTGTCTATAGCAACTCATTCTAGCTTAGCGACCTCCTCTAACTCCTCCTTTCGATGTTGTGAGCACTTAACATACTGCACTAAATTTCTTATTTTAGTAAGATTTTCTTTAATTTCTTGTAGCCTATTTTGAATAACTAAATTTAAAATATGTGCCCGACATCGAACATGAAAAACTTCCCATTGAGAATAAGACCAAACTTAGGAGCAAAATGCTCAATCAAATTTCCAACTACCACATCATTAGCATATGCATTGTCCACTGTAATAGGACACAAATTATCAATAGCCCATTCAGATAATCAATGAACAATCATATCAGAAATATTATCACCGGTGTGTGTGGATGGGAGCACGTAAAAATTCAGATTTTTTTCTAAGCGATCAATGCTCATCAATGTAGTGGCCGGTGATAGCAATATAGCCTATAGTTTGTGTTGATGTCCATAAATATGTAGTAATGCTCTGTGGGAGTTTTTTTAATCTCATCTTTCAACTTGATCTTCTTTGTATCAAACATTTTTTTGGCAATCACTTCTCAAAGTGAACCGAGAAATAGGCTTGAACCGTGGTTGTAGATTTACCAAGAATGCCTTGAAATCATCTTTCTCAAGCAACATGAAAGGCAAGTCATGTTTAATAAAACTCAAGTCAATTCTTCTCGACTTTTTTCTTGATCTAATTCCCAATTAGTGAGTGACGCACTAGCATTTTCGGATGAAGAAAAATGTAATAATTGTTGACCTTCATTCTTACTTCTACTGTGTATACAATACTTCTTTACATGTCTCTTCAGATGACTGGTCCAACCTTGCATTCCACATGATAAGATCTAGTGACATTTTAAACACTCATAATTTTCTTCACCTTTATCAATTGAATCAATGATTTTAAAGCTTTTCCAAACATCTGATATAAGGCGTCGCTTGTGTACGATAGTGTTAATCTCAATGGGAGCATCACAATGGCCAACAAAAGTTTCATTCGCATCACCAACAATATCATTATTGGCATCAAGTATCTGCATGTATAAATAAAAAAATACTTTACTACTTTATTATTGACAAATTGCGTAATTACAATTCTAGGGAAAATCTATTCTAAGCAAACAATTGTACATGAAGTGTGAATAATTATGAAAATGTAATGTGCAAGATCATGTTTATGAAATCTATTCATGCTAATTACCTATTGCAATTCATGGGAATATAGCAAAAAAGTAATAACATATTAATGTTATTAACAAGTTCAACACCTACCTATGAATACATAAATTGAGAACATGACTCTAAAATAATAAAGAATATTATGGAAGTTACCGAGAGTGTCGGTGAGTCGGGGATGGAAGTGTTTTGCAAATGTGCCCGTGTTGCCGCTTCAAGAGTTGCCGAAGAGTTGAGTTGGGAAAAGAAATCAAGTCTACTACCTCAGTTTTCAATCAACTTGTAGGAGTGTTTTGCTTGTATCCTAACAAGTTCCTCAGCTTGAATTCTGATTGAGTGAAAAAGAAAAGAAATCAAGGCTACTACCTTAGTTTTCAATCAACGTTAACAATGGCTTCACTTGTTTTCATGCATTCACTCCCTTCCATATATTTATACTGCGATGTTAATTATCATTCTAAATTTATGTACTACATCCCAAGGAAATAAAAAATATATTCGTTTTTTGATGAATAAAGAAGACAATATATGTTTCATTATATGTTCAGTTTAAAAAGGCGGATGATATTCTTTTGAGTTTGGAAATCATTGATATATCTTCTACACCACAAAATCGTAAAATCATGGGATGAGGAAGGCATACTAGTGCGGAGGGTTCTGGAGCCATGAGAGGCCTCAGAGAAGAAAAGGAAGGCGAGAAAGAGAAGGAGAAGGATGAGTTGATGAGAGTGGTAAGCTTCTTTCTCTTATTTCCTTGGACATTTCTCGAAGACGGAGACGAGGGGGTTGGCTGCCGCAAATCAAAAATCCTGGATGATAATGGTGAAGGTTGGGAAGGGTCCTTAGGGAGGGGATTTGGTGAGGATGATATGATTCATAGATTATATTATTGGTAATGTAAATTGAATTCACATTATTCTAATTAGAGGTAGATATGATTTACATTTAATCTTTGACTAATGAATTGGATTAAATAATCGGAGGAATTATTTCCTAAGTATCCCAAAGAGATAATTAGAGGTAATTATCAAGAGATAATCCCACAAACCAAGTTCAAGGACTCGATTTATTATCGAATCATTGTATTGTAAATAGAAATCCCCACAATAATTCACAGTAGACGTCCATTTTTCTCCGATAAAAGGAGGAAGATGGTCTTCTGTTATTCATTTATTCAATTAAGAGATGAAGTCCTAATTCCAAATGAGAAAGAAGAGAGAGAGAAAGAGAGAGAGAGAGACTCATACTCTCTCCCTTTTCTTTGGTAGTCCCACGCTCTTCTCCCTCTCCCTCAAAGTCATCCAAACCCCCCTTATAGTGTCTCTCCATTGGCTTATTCAACACGAAGGTGTATTATTTTCCTCTACATGCCTTGTGCTTGAGAAGAAGAAGATGATTTCAAGATGAAATTCAAGAGTGTGTTGATCATCTAGATCACTTTTGACATAGACAAAAAGGAGAGGATTGTTTATTAGTTTTGTATGGGGGGAGGGGGGCGCATGATTAATTATCATGCATGCAAGTACAACTATTATATGATCATACTCAGTTCAAGAGGTGCCTTCAGCTAAAGAACACATGTCCTAATAGGGAATTGATCACTAACTTCTTATTTAATTTTTTTAAATTTTTTATATGGCTAAAAATAATAGAAAATTTAAGTAAAATTCTACTACGTGTTTAATAGAAATCAGAGTCCGCATGCACTTTCTACATTTATTTTTTTTGATGATGGCAACTTCAGCATATATTTTGGGGATGTGTCCAGACATCATTAATACTCCATAAATGTTGTCCAAAACATTCACAAATAAGAACAACATTATATAAAGTAATTTATTTGTAATTGGGAAAAATATATGATCTTTGTTCTTTGGACTCAGATGTGATCCAAATCGATGGAAATATGATTTCGTTGTCATTTGAAGGGACACATCATGGAAAATGTCGAATAGATAGATCAAAACATGAGGCTCATCGCATCAGTTTTTATCACAATGCGAAACCACATGGCCCAGGTGTTGAACAAGGAAATCTAGGGATTTAATTTAAGAGAATTATTCAAGTGTCAATGCAACGCCAAATGTCCCTCAACAAAAATTTTTATTTAATCAAGCTCTTAAGCTAATGAGAATAAAGGAATCAATGTCTGCAAAAAAACTGATTTTGCCATTTAATTTACCTGTATAGCATATATGATCGAACTCTGGGAAGCTACAAAAATCTCAAGGGTTATTAAATCAATGAAACATCAATGAAATAAATAGAAGGAATTCTATGCCCACTACTCTTGGTTTTTGTAAATTTTTATCTTTGTATATTTTTTATGAATTTTTTATTTTTATATTTTTTATACTTTTCTGATTATATATTATTTTATGATTGTTTATATTTAGAAAATGTATTTAATTTTTAAAAAATTAAAGAAAATAAAAACAAAGAAAAAGAAATAAAATCAAAGAAAGTAAAAGCAACTTCTTGTATTTTTCAAATATATCACCATTATGCAGAAATTTCAAATAAACTTATTTTTTGAGTTTTTGGTATTGTTTCTGATAATTTTATGATTTTTTTAAGAAATTTTTATTTTTTTGAGTTTTCAAATAAAATAAAATAAGAAAATGAGAAACAGAAAACAATGCGAAAGTTTTTTGGTTTTAAAAATAGGAAATAAAATCAAAAAACATGAAAAATTCATGAACAGAAAGATGAATTTTTGTATTTTCCAGAAAGTAATTTATAATTTTTTCGATTTTTTGTGAATTTCTATGAATTTTTAAGTGTTTTTGGAGTTTTCTTTTTTTTTTTGGTTTTTATGAGGAATTAGAAAATGAAATTTGGTCAGAAAATAAAACAAATAAAAATAAAGACACATTATTTTTTTCGATTTTTTCAAAAAGTTTTTATATTTATATTGATTTTTTAATGTAAACAAGAATTTTTAGGAACTTTTTATTTATTAAAAATAAGAAAAATGATCAAAATGCAAAATAAAAAATATTGATAAAAATAAATAATAGGAACCTAAAATTTTTATGGATTTTTTTACCATGTTTTATTTTTTTTATTAAAGCTAAATCAACAGTCAAATCAAAATGCAAACACAGAGCCATGGATGCAGAAAAATAATTTAGGACTAACCAAATAACACAATAAAGAATGTAGGGTCAATGGTGCAATTTACTTATAAATCCGTGTGCCTACGCACGTGAGTCGTGCTGACACGAATGTTAATGCAATTATGTTATTTCAGGGGACTAGATGATAACATATAACATGATAATTTTTATTGCAAAATATCCAAGAAATCACGTGTGATGCAAGCTCTTCAATTCAAAGTGGACTAAAATGCGAATAAAATAAATAACAAGGTTATTTATGCAAACGTTCAATGAAGCACATAATGACATGTGTCCAAAGGGACTTATTTGCAAAATTAAAAACAAGCAGGGTTGGACTGCATATTTTCTGTCATTCCATAAATATTTAAAAATAAAATTATATAAAAATACAAGGAATATATATATATATTTACAAATAATATATGATAGGTATAATATACAATAGCACCCTAAAATGCCACATTTCACATGTTATCTCTAACTTTTATGAAACCGCTTTCATTTTAAAGATTATTTAATTTAGAGTACAATGAAAGTGAGTTTGGTTAATTTTGAGTTTTAGTGGAGAAGATATTGATCTGACAAGCTGTGCGGCTTTTTTAGAGCGTTGTTATTTACACAATATACAAGGGTTATTCATGCAATTATTTTTATTATTGACAACTTATTTTGTGTACAAGTTTCGAGAAGAAAACAAATTTATTTGAGGTGAAATTATTGATGAATAAATTAGTGTATGGAATTGTGTAATATATACAGTAGTGTACATGTAATGAACATGCACAAGTGGACATTGATTTTGTTGATTTTATGTATTTAGGCCTTTTATCGCCCCCTACTTTATTCATAGTCGATTAGGTCAAGTCTTGACCTTCTCTTGAGGTCAGAGTTAGCCTATACTTATTTCATATATACAGTCTTTGATTTTCTTATTTTTCCTTTATTTACTTATTTATTTTATGTTAAAATAGTGATAAATGTATACTATTTACACAAGAATGACAATTAGTAAAATGAGAGATTTATTGATGTTCACATGTGTTTTATAAGGTATTTTAAGCTAAAATAAATGAATAAAGATGATGAAATGCATATTCATCATCCCCTTATGCTTTACCTTTTCTAGTCCCTTAGCAAACACTTATTTAAAGAATAAGTGACTAACAACAAAAGACTAAAGGAAAAATAAAGAACTTAGAACAATATTGATTATTAAACTCTTCATCATAAAATCAAAGTATGGAGCTCGGTCATACCTTAACATTATTACTTTGGTAGAACCTTATTGGGAATAAGATTTAAGACTCAACAACCCTCAAGTTCCATAATTCTATGTTCATGTCGCCTCAATAATCAGGTTAGAACAAATCTACATACACAGACTCTTACGACTATGAATCTTTACTTGTACCGTGTAAGTGAAATATAGCTCCCCACTTCAGAAATGGCAAAGCAACAACCTCCTCAAACAAAGTATCCCTAATTCCCTAGTCTAGCTACTCTTTCTTCGAGGAGCGAGGTATTCCCTTATAAGTTCAAGTACAATCAGCTCAAGAAGAGGGGGTACATAAGAGAATGGACCGTGGCTAGTGTAGCCATATATCCTTGGAGCTTGACCAGTGTAGCCAAGTTTCCAGCTGCATGCTTCCTTGATATGAAACTTTGAGACATATGCCTTGCTTATGATAAGATAGAGAATATTTTTTGAATATATACAAAGGTGCAACATGTACATAAGGAATTTTTCTTCTTGAGCTAGTAGACTATCCCTCTTTTGAAGCTTTATTGTAACCCGCAACATCCCGTCTTTAGATATCAATGCCACTAGACTAGGTTGAGGCACACTGGCCACTTATTGCGACTGTGAATGTTTCCACTTGCACGTTTCCCAAGCTAAAGGATTATGACCCCTCACCACCTCATCTGTGTTGAGCTACGTGTAGAGTGCTTGTCTAAGTTAAGCTACTGTCTAAAAGGGTCATGCGTGTGTTGTTAAATATTCTACTTAAACCAATCAAGATGACATGTTAACATTGCCTTATAAACTCAAAGAATTAAGTCACTCGACCTGAAAAGTCCTAACTCCAGTTCCTATAAGGTTCCTATGAAATTAAGTGGATTAAGGTCTTAACCAAGCTCCATTCTTCGATTTTATTCCAGACTAGTTTAAATGTCAACGCCATTCTGAAAAATGCACATGCAAATGCAAGGAATATATACAAAACTCATTTTCTTAAGAGAAAAGAAAAATAAAATAACAAACTTTTTGAAATATTTTTCCAAAGAATTTTGCAATTTTTTATGGATTTTAAACATTTTTTTGAAAAAGAGTCAGTGGATTGAATGCATTTACAAGGATTTTATACAAATATAAATACAAGGATTATACAAATTTTATACAAGATTTTATTTTACATAGGGAATTTATTTACAGGTTTTAAACACAAATTTTATAAAGGGATTTTATATACAACAATGAATTTTATTTACATGAGGAGAATTGGTTAAAGGTTTTTATACATACGTGGATTTTACAACAAACATATACTTCCCATAATTTATATCCCACACAACAAAACAAATTTACAAAAAATTTACAAACTTTTTCAAACCATTTTACAAAAGATTTTACAAACATTTTACAAATTATTTTACCAAGATTTTAGAAATATTTCATGAACTATTTTACAAACATTTTACAAATTATTTTACAAAGATTTTACAAATGTTTTACAAATATTTTTATAAACTATTTTACAAACATTTTTACAAATCATTTTACAAATAGGTTTTGGTAAACATTTTACTTTTAAAAATTTTACAAACATTTTATACAATATTCATAATTTTGGTACAAAAATATTTTACAAATCACTTTACTAACAAAATAATTTTATAAAGATTTGTACAAAAATACTTTTACAACAATTATTATATTTTTTACAAACAATATACAAACATTTTTACAAAAGTTTTTACAAAATATTTTACAAAATAAATTCTGCCTACACATTTATAAAAGTTTTTTGCAAATCATTTTACAAGTCAATTTTCAAAACATTATACATATAAAGTAATAGCCATATTATTAATAAACAAAAGTACGAGTAATGGCTAAAGTATATATACAATATATATATGACACCCCCTATACTTAGCTCGAGCTATGTCCTCATAGTGACCAAAGAGCTACAAAGGAAGACATAACTCATGATAAGTATATAAAAGTGAAAATAATCTATACAACGACTCAAAGAATAGAAAGAAAAGAATAAAAATCCGTGATCCCCCCTATACTTAGGATCAAATAATCTTAAGTATAAAAGATTGTACAAACGAGAAAACCGAGGAAAAGAATGAACAACTCAATGACTCGACTTGTCCACCCCTATACATAGGGTAAGAGATCCCTAAGTGTAAAAACAGAATATCAACAAGTTGAAGGATAATCAAGGGAACAAAAGAACTAAAATTAATAAAAAGCGAAAGAAGAAGAAATGAACGGCATCACTCCCCCTATACTTAAGGTAAAGGATCCCTAAGTATAAGCAACAACATGAATGACAAAACAAAATGAAAATAGAAAAAATCTAGTCATTGACTCCCCTATATTTAGGATAGAGTACCTCCTAAGTATAACACACACACAGAAAAGATGTTAACGATAGAAAAGAAAGAAGAAAGAATGAAACGAAAGGAATATATATATATATATACACGAGATAATATCATCTCATGTATCAGGCGTAGAATATGTCAAAGAATCATCGTTTGATACCACATTTATGGAATCAACCACGATAGGAATATATCATGACCTAGATATAGCTTCAACAACTCTAACAATCTAGATATGACAACACTACCATTGTCACACACAGATCTAACAATGAACGGACCTGCCCATTTGCTTTTTAATTTGCCAGGAACAACTTCAATTTCTCATCATACAACCAAACTTTCTGATTAGGGGAGAAAATCTTCCTTCTAATGTGTTTATCATGCTAATGCTTGACTTTCTCCGTATACATGAGGGAATTGTGGTAAGCGAAATCTCAGAATTCCAACAATCTGTTCAAATCCTACTTCCTACTCTTTCTTGTTCTCTCATAGTCCAAATTGCATACACGGAATGCCCTTAAAGATTTGTGAATAAGCTCAACTGACAAGTGGCAAGGCTTTCCACAAACCAATATGTAGGGAGACATACCCAATTGAGACTTGTACGCCATTCGATAAGCACATAGAACTGAGTCAAGCATCTGGGACTAGTTCTTACTATCTAGATGTACAGGTTTATGAAGTATCGTCTTAATCTCCATATTTGAAATCTCAACCAAGTCATTATTTTGTGGTTGGTAAGGAGATACAACTTTAAGCTCAATCACGTGCTCCTTCACAAGCTTCCTGACCTCTCTATTTATGAAATGTCTCCCTATATGAAATGAGTAAATTGAAGATCCCAAACCACGCAATAATTTTGTCCTTATGAAAGGAACAAATCGTACGACTATCAGTGACTCGGGTGGGGATAGCCTCCACCCAACGACTAACATAATCCACAACAAGTTGGATGTACTGGAATCCCTGACTAACAAGTGACAAACGTTGAAATCCCTACATTAATTTTGTGTAACTAACGATAAAAATGTTGATGTGGTTAATGTCGGGAAATCTGACGATTCCTCAACAATGATCACACTGAGAAATGATACAAAGAATCAAGTCTCAATGCGATCGAATTTATTTTACTTGGGTAAATCCCAAGGTCGAAGGTAATACGAGGGTTTAGAATTAACCTTTTAATAATTCAAGAAATTAGATTTTCAAAGGAATTAGAAGAACATTTTTTGTGTTTTTTATCCTTTTCAGTTTTTATGTTTTTTTAAATAAAGAGATGTAAATAATAATCAAAGCAATTATGATGCATGGATTTTTAACATAATTTTTATGCAAGAAAATAATGTTATGCAGTGCGGTGGAAAATGAATAAAGAAATGCATTATTATTATTTATTTTTAAATAATGCAATGATACAAAATGTAAATGCAAGTGATGATACACGAGCAAGTGAAGCGAGTACAACAAGTCGAGTAATTAGATGAAACACCCTTCCTTCTTCGCAAATGATTAATCGATTAAGATATGATTAAGTTCCCGAAATAAATTCCCCAATGAATTTCTTGATCATTACAAATTTTATCAAGTAGAAGAATCAGTGAATTAAAAGACAAGTGCTCAAGAATGAACAAAATAGAACCTCAATCAATTGCTGTCAAATAATGTCTCAAAAATAGAATCTCAATGTTCAATATGATAGATGATCAAATAAGATTTAGAACGACATCAAGAACGTCAAATTTCTTTAGGGACTTAAATGTAATTAAAATAAATATATATTTACAAAATAAACCTTTGAAGGGGCCTGGATGAAATTTTGTAAAACTGGTCATGACTTTCTGCAATTTATCCTTGCACCAACCACCTCCTTTGACCAACCACCTCCTTGTTGTGCAAGGACGTGGTTGGTGCTTCGGTGGTGAATGATGGAAGCAGAACTCCTTAAGGGTGATGGCCGGAGCGAAATGGGTGAGAGATCATGAAAGACATACGTGAAGGCGGAGAGGTAAGATGATGGAGTCTGATGATTCAAGGTCAAAGGGGGGTGCGACGCGAATGATGGCGATGGAAGAAGAAGGAGTTGGGTGCAGTTGAGATGCGAGAAGAAAGCAGAAGGGAAGGGAAAGAAGGAGGAAGAGGTGTATCTCCTAGAAGTATGGAAGAGAGGAACCCTCTCCTATTCTCACCTGCAGAGGAGTGGTGGTGCTCCTCGAGGCTCGACTGTACTGAAGGTAGTTGTAGTAGCACGAGGGTGGAATCCCTTGTGGATCATACCGGTGAAAGATCTTTGATGACCAAGCATGTGGTTGTTGTCTCCAGCCTCACGGGTGGCTCCCTCCCTCTTGTTCTGTGTAGAAACAATCATGGTTGATTTTGATGATGCCTCCAAAGTTTTCTATATTGGAGTTTATAGAGAGATCAGTAGTAGGGATCGGGAGTGTTGAAGGGATAACAGAGCAGAGGATTCGTAGGGTTGTTTCCAAACGATTAGATTAGGTTCCATTGGCGATCGAGAGGATAAGGTGCAACGGTGAGAGGAAGTGCAGAGGTAAGGATGGAGGTGGTATCAGGGAAGGGGATGGTACGATTGTTGGGAGGAGATACATTGGCCTAAGGGTACGGGGAGGGTGTTCAACATGCGAGCCCACATCGAGCCATTATGCAATAAATTGTGAATATCATTCCTTGATTTGAAATGAAGAATAAATAATTTACATAATAGGTCCCTTAGTACAATTAGGGTTATGTACCATGGCCATCTTAATGATCATACAGTTGTTGATTCAATTGTTGAATCATATAGGCTGGTGCTTGGATGAATATCTAAAGAGTTAGATTGAGGACTCATTAAGCACTATCAACTGATTATTAAGAGATGATATCCGGCCTGAGAAAGAGATGGTAATCCTTTTCTCTAAAGGAGGATATCTAACTGACCTCTTGATGCACGTCCTCTACATAGGAATAGAGATTTAGAGGTGTTAGATAAGTTAGGTCAAAGAGTTGACTTAACGAGATAGAGATAAGCAAAGTCCTATATCGTATGTTGGGATATAGGCACACATCCTTTGATTGGAGACAGATGTGTTACTATTTGTATAAGTATGTACATTTGGAAGACCAATAGGTTGATGACCTAATCAAGGTCTATACAATGGCGCGCTGGTGTGCATACAAGGGCATATGAGTAATACGATCTCTCAAAGGGATCATACAGGTTCATTTACTGATCTGGACGACATGAGCTCACTCATGAGATACTGGGAAGAATCAAATTCCATGCACGGTCATCTCACTTTGGAAGCTTGACTGAATTTGCAGGTTTGATATATGCTTTTGGAAAGTATATGATCAACACCTGGGGATGATATATGCTTTTGGAAAGGATATGATCCATACCATCTCCTAATAGTCAAATGAGAAACTTAATGATAAAACCATGAAGGAGACAATCTAAAAGAGATCTAAAACTTCGGGTTTACTCTAGGTCTTCCGGTATGCAGGATGTACGGGTATTAGGAATACCCGAGGGTGATGTGATCATAAACGATTGTATAACCATGACACTTCCATTCATAGGGAGTGATGAAATGGGTCTGGATTTTAGAGACTCCTCTCAGTAGAGAAGTGATCTGATCTTGGTCCAAATGTTGGACAATTATCTGAATGTGATTCAGATGCAATGAGAAGATTAAATTTGCGGTCTTGATTTAATCAAGCATCTATGAGAGGTCCACAAGATATGGATTTGATATGTGATCTCAATATCCAAGTCAGTATACATGGAACCGTACAATCGCCCTATCTTTTCTCCAAGTATCCGCGAAGAAAGAGAATTATCATTGACAGAATTCATGGATAATTTCACTGTTGATGTATGTATCCGAGCATTGAGAAAATTGATAATTAAATGTGATTTAATTGTCATGAATAATATGAATTTGATTCATATTATAAGGAGAGTTATCTAAAATAATTAAATGTGATTTAATTATCAAAGATGTGAATAATGTGAATGTGATTCATATTATTTGGGCACATGAGAATAGAGATCCAATATGATTAAATGTGTTTTAATTATCATGGATATGAATAATGTGGATAGCACTATCCATATTAACCATATATACTATAAATGTGATTTATAATATATAAGAGAGAGCTATTTGAAATAACATTTACAATTTAAATGTTGATGTGAATTGGATTCACATTGGACAATTGATTGAAAATGTAATTTACATTTTATCTTAGGTTATGAATGTGATTCACAAATTTTAATGACATGATTGCAATGTTCACAAAATTAATTTGGAACTATTTTTGTGAATTAATTTACAACAATTTGTTGTAAATTAATATGAAAGGATTGGAGAAGCCACCACCATCCATTCAATGGATGCTGGACAACCACCCTTGACTTGGTCTCAAGGGTGGCCATCCCCCCTCCCCCTTTTAGGGAGGTGGGTGGCCTCCCTCCTATTCCTTTTATGAATATTAATTTAGCTCAAATTAAATTATGTTGATTATTCAGTGTATATTTAATTTAAGTAATTGTTATTGTGTTTTTCCAACAAGATCATGGCCATTGAAAGAAATACAAATCAATCTCATCCATTGATTTTGTGTTGTCCATAGATTCAGATCTATGGACTCCCAAAATACTATATAAGAAGAGGGAACCCTATCTCTTCTTTACACAATGGACATATGCTCTCTTCCCTTCTCTCTCCACATGCCAAGTCTTTCTCCCTCTCTCTCTCTTGTGGCCGTCCACCTTGATGTCCTAGAAGAGAGTTGCCATCGTTGTAGCATCACCGTTATGCTGTCGGATCGTTTGCTCGTGGATCTCCGCCTCCTTCGGTGCACCTCGCTCATGAAGAAGACGTCGGATCTCGTGTGACGAGATCAGGAGATTCACCGCTTGGATTATTAATATGGATTGCGAGGTCATACATCTCATTAACGCACTTGTAAGCATCTCCTCCGTCGGATCAAACTTTAGACATGAGGTCTCTTCCTCTAGAGACTCAATCGCAACCACACTTCAAGAGGTAAACCTAATACTTGTTTGTGGTTTAGATGAAAGGATCTGAGAAGTGTTCTTGGATCATGTGATTTTATCGTTTGAAAAATTTTAAATTCCGCTACCTCGAGCGACTAGTGCGACTAGTGGCTCCCTATCTCATACGATGTGATCCTCACGCTTCCGTGATGCGCTTAAGGATCTTCCCTTATCCTTCAAGTGATATTAGAGCCAGAGGTTGGAGGTTTTGGATATGATCCATAAACCTAAGACGACATGGGCACTTTAGGGTTTGTGAATTTCTATCGCATTTTGTTCATGCTGCCCTGTTTGTGTGATTTTTCTCTCTATTTAAAAGCGCTTAAACATAAATTATCAACTTGGATTATGATTTCCATTAAATGAGGAAACCGTGGGATTTGAGTTTGCATGATTTGGAATCCGATTGCTCAAGACATAATTAAAGAGTTAATTACGATTTTAAAATGCCTAGAAATGCATGAATATCACTTGGGTTCTGATGTAAATCAAATTAGCAAACTATGGAAACTTATTTTGCTTGATTTGGATTTAAATTTATTGAGATATGATAATTTTAGTAAGTAGGGGTCACTGCTGAAAATTACTTTCTCAATCGCGAACCTTGTGATTGTCATTCAATTAAATTAATGAAAATTAATGGTTAATTTCTTGAAATAATTATTGATGAATATTTGTGAAACATTTAAAGATGATAATTATTTCCTTGAATGACATTGACCATAACCAACTTGAATAGATATGATATAGATCATAATTGGTTATATGCACGATTCCAACAAACATTGATCTTGAATAGGATTGGGTATTTGTTTAGCAAATCTCCTTATAATGTTAAAAAAATGTTGTTATTATTATATGGTATAACTTTGATTGAAAGATCGATTATCATCTCAAGTACAAAGTGATCAATTGGTGTTATCCTGACCTGAGGTGAATATGGTGTCTAGTCGGGGAGCATTGGCGTAGCTTGTTGCTCCGTAAGCGGTCTGTCCCACTCCCGTCGGTACTGGCCATGACAACGGGTAAGTAAGGGATAATATTTGAAGGGATAATGATGTATTTTTCTAATTATTAAATGTCTAATAATATGTAATTTTGAGATTATACCATCCTTCAAGTAATAATTAAAACTTATTTGTTGGTTGATTGATTGGATTAATAATTGATTTAATACGATTAAATGAATTAGATCCAACTAAAACACTCTATTATGAATAGAGCTTTTATTTCCCTTGGAATAATTAATCTTGTGAATATGATTCATAATGATTAATTAAAATTTTAATGGGATATGGAGGATCACATGACATCCATGGTCTCCTTTCAAGGCGAAGGGTTCTGTCACCATGGATTGTATGTAGTAGATGCCTATCCGAAGTGACAACTCCTGCATACAAGCGCATCTGGATCAGGCTCTTTGCTTCTCGAAAGAGTAAGGTTGTATGCGTAGTGACCCCAATATCGGGTCCTCATATTATTAGGACGATATTGGATTGCACATAGCAAGTTCTAATCCTGTTGACGATTGGTTCAATTAATGACGGGTCAACATTACCTTAGGGGTGGTAGGACTGGGTGTTGAAGACTGAATCGGGAATGCAACTTGGACTTGCATGGCGGAATGTGTTCCTGTTTCTTTTTATCCGATTTGCAGGTTCTCATATTGTTGGGATGTAACAAAGATAAGAAAGGAGATCCCATATCTTGCTTGAGATATAATGGTAAGTATATCTCTTACATTGGAAGTGAATAAGGGAATGAACTTTCAGTGTTGACAAGGAAAGACAACTTTGATATAAAAAATTCCTAAATCAAAGTAAAATATGTATATATACATATTTATATACATTTATGCAAATTTTCTTATTTCAGATAATCCCCATTAAACCCACTCAATACTATACTTAATAATAATGACCAGTAAAATATCATGGATTGGATCCATGATCAAGATATTGTACTTGCAGTTGGACACATAATGTATGTAGTTTCAATGTGCAAATTTCCTCATAATAATGAGAAATGATAATTAAATAGACAATAGGACAACAACCTAAGGTTTGTATGTCTCTGTAGTCTTGATCTTTCATCGAGTGTGCTTTAGAAGTATCATGTCAATGATGATCATAATTGTCAAATAATCCTTATAAAATCTAAGAAGATATTCTGGCATAAAAATGTGCTCTCGACATTTAATCATGAATGACATGGTTCACTGCATCATGCAGAATGGTGGCTCTACAAAAGATGATGTATTCAAAATATTTGAGTACCTAATTGAACCAAAGTTTTTTAGAGTTTAGATGGATGTAGATATGATGAGTGTCATCATTCTACTACCTGTACTCAAGTCATTCATGAAGCTTTATAATATTCATATTGTATGAATTGATTGAAGCATGTGTAAATGTTGAAATACTCTTATATTGAAATCTTTTGAATTCAGCACAAGAGATCCTTTATCTTAAGCAATGGTTGCTTATAGATAAAGGAAGCGCAGTGGAAGCATGGGTTTGACCCAAATAAGAAGGAAAGTCAAAGAGCTGACTGTACTTTTGTGACTTCCATATGACATCCAAAGAGTTGGATGAATGCCAATATGGCAAAAACTGATGTATTGATAGTATGACTATCAAGTCTATATAGGATCCTTAGAGAAGGAGTCAGATAGTGAATCAGAATAATCTACATCTGCATTTAATCATTGAAATAGACTTGCTTATTAGATAAAATCAAAGTCTAATAATTGTATCTCATTCTTCTAATAACACTTGCAATTGGTTGCATATGTTATAGAAGATTTGAAATTTTGATATTAAGGTTTAATAGTCATCCACATGGATGTTGATGTAATTGTTGCAACAATCTTTGTTGGATGGATAGACCTCATAATTTCAGTGGGAGAGCCCTTAGTCTTAGAGAATGTCTCTATAACCGAGATAGTAGAATACATGCATTGCTTATTTCTAAATGTTGGAAGTAAATATGCATTCTGCAATATACCTATCATAGAAAGTTGTGAGGGATGTATCTCAGATAGCAATCTAACATCTAGAGGACTCTATTAAATTAGAATATTAATGAATGGTTCATTAACTCTAATACCGAAAATTAAACCTTTATAAATCAATAGGAGGATCAAGATCATTTGACAATGATATGGCATCAAGCATTGGACATATGTATGTTGATGTAATCAATATACTAGTAAGATATGAAGCTTTAGAATGTCTAAAATTTCAAATCTTACATACTTGTGAATATTGTATTCAAAGTAAAATGTCCAATACACCCTTATCTAAGAATGATGCATGATGCCAAGGTATTCAAAATCTCATACATATTGATGTATATGGATTATCTATATCAAAATTAACATTAATTATATGTGATATCAATTGATGATTATTTGTGATATGTGAATTCTTTCCTTCACCTTAGAAACCTTTGAAATGTTCAAAGATTTCACAATTTTGGTTTAGAACCAAAGTTTGAAGGAAGATGAATTGAATTTGATCTAATCAAGGTAGTATGTACCTATTAGATTAATTGAAGGAATACCTTATGGAGATAGGAATATCATTCTTATCTCACTCCTCCTAATACACCTAAACTTAATAGAGTTGTAGGAGATGCAATTGGATCATGTGTGACATGATTTGATCAATGATGAATATTAGCATAATTACCTCTTAGTTTCCAGGTATATATGCAGTAGAGACTACAATATATATCCTTAATAAGATTCTGTGTAAATCTAAACCCAAAAACCCTCATAATCTATGGCTTGGACCCTAGCCCAGTGTTGGACACTTGAGTATTTAGGGTTACTTGGTCCATAACTTTGTCATGGATGCAAGTAAGTTGGAATCCAGCACTAAAGAGTGCTACTTCATTAGGAAAATAAAGGATGGTATTGGATACCTACTTTATGACCTTGAGATTCTTAAATAATTTCATTTCTAAGGATATGATTCTTAGAGGATGAGACTCTTGAGAATCAAGACGAAAATGAAGTAAAGGAACTCATTGAATCTTGAGAAGATAATGAGGATCCTGAAATTGGAAACCAAAAGGACAATTAAAGATGAAACACTCATATTCTCAAATTAGTTTGAGGATGGATTCCATGTATCCAAGAAATCTGATAATTATCGAACTTCATATGATGAAGCTTCCGAAGATCATGCCATGGAAAGATGGATGTAAGCAATAAAGTCTAAAGTAGACTTCATATATAAGTATTGTATATGGGCCCTCGAGGATCCACCTATATGGGTAAGACCCATTAAGGTGTAAATGGATCTTCAAGAGAAAGAGGGAACCTAATGAGAAGGTAGAGACCTTCAAAGCACGGCTCATAGCCATGAGCTACACACCGAAGAGAAGACATCACTTGCGATCGGACTTGCTCTTCAATGACCATGCTTAAATCCATTAGAATATTGCTAACTATAGCTACACAACTTGACTTTGACATCTTCAAGATGTGAGTCAAGATTGCATTCCTCTATGAATACATCTTTGAGGATATTCACATGAAGTAACCCCAGGGATTCACGATTGAGGAAAGAAATGTGTGCAAGCTGAAGAACTCCATCTATGGACTCGAATAAGCCTCTTGTAGTTGGAACATCGGATTTGATGAAATTATGAAGGTTATGATTTCAGATAGAATCTTGGTAAATTGTGTGAAACTTAGTGGGAGTGCCATTGTGTTCATCATGCTAAATGTAGATGATATCCTAATCATGTGGAATGATAAAAGGATAATAATAAGTGTTTTATAGACTGGCTATTCCATACCTTGAGATATGATCTCAAGGACACCTCTTATATCTTAGTTCTGAAGTTGTTCAGAAATAAAGAGAAGAGGGCATTGGGATCTTCACATTAGTGGTACACCTTGGACATTTCCATTTTATGGAAAATCCAAGAAATGCTTCTTTTACTTAAGATATGGTACTGACCTATCTAAAGGGATAAAACCTCAAAGAGTTGAGGATGTAAATACCAAAGCTATATGCCCTAGTGCACCAACTTTGGGAAGCTCTGTGTATGCTAGATATGTATAAATACCGGATGTCTGACATGTAGTGGGTGTAGTAAACTGTTACTAATCCTACTATGGAGATAAAATGCTTAATGCAGTAATAACAATATCTTCAAAGATAAAAATCTTTTTGAGATAGTGATCTCAAAAGTCTTATATTCAAGAACTTAAGACTTTATAGATAGTGATCTAAAAGGTCTTAACTACATATGCCTTATAAGACATAAGACTAGGTCTTAGTCTTAAGAGGTAGAGATCTTCGAGAATAAGGGCATTTTGATAAGGATAATAGAAATTACATACCGGTTATAATAATTTTTGAGCTAGTGTCACGGACACTATAACTGACAATATTGAGTATTGGTTGCATAAGATGCAACATTTGCATTGAATGCGAGCACTGTTGCTAGGGGATATGCAAGTACCATATAAGGACTAGGTGTAGTCTCTCGAGAACAGAGTGACCGATCAGCTTACCTAGCTATTTTTCTAAATATCCTATGATTGTCACATAAATGTGGGTTTAAATATTAGATCATTAATGACTCTTTGGGCTAGTGGGAGATTGTTGGACATGCGAGCCAACAACGAGCCATTATGCAAGAAATGTTATTGAGAATATCATTCCCTAATCTGAGATGAAGAATAAATAGATTGCATAATAGGTCCCTTAGTAAAATTAGGGTTATGTACCATGGCCATCTTAATAATCATACACTTGGTGATTCAATTGTTGAATTATAGATGCTGGTGCTTGGATGAATATCTAAAGAGTTAGATTGAGGACTCATCAAGCACCATCACATGGTTATTCAGAGATGATCTCCAATCTGAGAAGGAGATGGCAATCCTTTTCACTAAAGGTTGATATCCAACCGACCTCTTGATGCAAGTCCTCTGCACAGGAATAAAGATTCGGAGGTGTTAGATAAGTTAGGTCAAAGAGATGAATTAACGAGATCGAGATAACCATAGTCCTATGCCGTATGCTGTTATGATATAGTCACGCATCCTCTGACCAGAGACAGATGTGTCACTATATGTCTGAGTATGTACATTTGGCAAACCAATAGGTTGATGACCTAATCAAGGTCTATACACCGACGCGCTGGTGTGCATACAAGGCATATGAGTAATATGATCTCTCAAAGGGATCATACAAGTTCATTTATTGAACGGGAAGACATGAGCTCACTCATGAGATATTGGGAATAATCAAATTCTGTGCACGGTCATCTCGCTTTGGAAGCTTGACTGAATTTGTAGGTTTGATATATGCTTTTAGAAAGTATATGATCAACACCTGGGTATGATTTATGTTTTTGGAAAGTATATGATCGATACCAACTCCCAATAGTCAAATAAGAAACTTAATGACAAAACCCTAAAGGAGACAGTCTAAAAGAGATCTAGAACTCTAGGTTTACTCCGTGTCTTCCAGTATGCATGATGTATGTGTATTAGGAATACCCGAGGGTGATGTGATCATAAATGATTGTATAACCATGATGCTTCCATTCCTAGGGAGTGATGAAATGGGTCTGGATTTTAGTGACTCCTCTTAGTAGAGAAGTGATATGATCTTGATCCAAATGTTGGAGATTGATCTGAATGTGATTCAGATGCAATGAGAAGATTAGATTTGCGGTCTTGATTAAATCAAGCATCTATGAGAGGTCTGTAAGATCTAGATTTGAGATGTGAACTCAATATCCAAGTCAATATACGTGGAACAATACAATCAGCCTGCCCTTATCTCCAAGTGTCCGTGAAGAAAGCGCATTATCCTTGAAAGAGTTCATGGATAATTTCACTATTGACATATGTATCCGAGCATTGAGAAAATCGATAACTAAATGTGATTTAATTGTCATGAATAATATGAATTTGATTCATACTATAAGAAGAGTTATTTAAGATAATTAAATGTGAGTTAATTATCAAAGATGTGAATAATATGAATGCGATTCATATTATTTGAGCACATGAGAATAGAAATCCAAGATGATTAAATGTGATGTAATTATCATGGATATGAATAATGTGGATATCACCATCCATATTAATCATATATATTATAGATGTGATTTCTAATATAAGAGAGAGAGAGGTTTGTAAATAACATTTACAATTTAAATGTTGATGTAAATTGGATTCACATTGGATAATTAATTGAAAATGTAATTTACATTTTATTTTGGGTTGTGAATGTGATTCATAAATTTCCAATGGCATGTATACAATGTTCACAAAATTAATTTGGAATTTATTTTTGTGAATTAGTTGTTGTAAATTAACATGAAAGGATTGGAGAAGTCACCACCATCCATTCAATGGATAGTGGACGACCACCCTTGACTTGGTCTCAAGGGTGTCTGTCCCCCACTTTTTAGGGAGGTGGGTGGCCTCCCTCCTATTCCTTTTATGAATATTAATTTAGTTCAAATTAAATTTTGTTGATTATTCAATGTAAAGAAACACAAATCAATCTCATCCATTGATTTTGTGTTGCCCATGGGTTGAGATCCATGGACTCCCAAAATACTATATAAGAAGAGTCAACCCTAGCTCTTCTTTACACAATGGAAATATGCTCTCTTTCCTTCTCTCTCTACATGCCAAATCTCTCTCCCTCTCTCTCTTGTGGCCGTCCACCTTGATTCCCTAGAAGAGAGTTGCCATCGCTGCAGCATCACCGTTTTGCTGCCGGATCGTTTGCTCGTGGATCTCTATCTCCTTCAATGCGCCTCGCTCGTGAAGAGGACATCAGATCTCGTGTGACAAGATCAAGAGATTCACCACTTGGATTATCAACATGGTTTGCGAGGAGCACACGTCTCATCAACGTGCTCGCAAGCATCTCCTCTGTCGGATCGGACATGAGGGAGGAGGTCTCTTCCTTTAGAGACTCGATTGCAACCACGCTTCAAGAGGTAAACCTAATACTTATTTATGGTTTAGACGAAATGATCCGAGAAGTGTTCTTGGATCATGTGGTTTCATCATTTGAAAAAAATTTAAATTTCACCGCCTCGAGTGACTAGTGCGAATAGTCGCTCCCGATTGCATACGACGTGGTCCTCACGCTTCCGTGATGCTACATTCTTCCCAGATCCTTTAGAGGGCATTGTAGAGGATAGGAGGGGGGGGTGGTTACATTTCTGGGATAGGATAAGTGGTCAAGGGATAGAGGAAGTGCAGGGGCTCGACCAGAGGGGATAAGGTCTTGATTTGGTGGCTCAACCGGGGGCGGCGGAGGACGACGGTGCTGGGTAAGCGGCGTAGTAGAGGAGGGGGTGGAAGAAGAACTCACGTACCAAACACATGCGATAGGATGAAGGCCAGTCATGTGTCTAGCACGTGAGGGGTGAGGATCTATGAGGGAGAGTGAACAGGGACAAGTGGTCCAGTGGCATGATGCCACGTGGTGCTTGACTTCGACCAATGCGAAAAAAATGCACAAATAAATAAAGAATAGATAGAAGATGAACCCAAATGGAAAAATGATCAAAAAGACAAATATGCATCTAATTGTGATCTATAATGTACATGAAGGACTCTAATGCAAACAGAATGTTGAATGCAAGATATATATTTTTGGTGATATTTTATGTATATAAAATACCATTTTTAGCTTTGTGATTTTTATTTTATTTTCTGTAGATAAATAAATGCATGAAAAAATACCACATGATGTGAAATAATAAATGGACTCAAATGTTATTTTTTTTGTAATTTTTATCGATTTTAAATAGGTCAGAAAAATTAGTGAGGGTAATTATGTATAAGTGGATTAGGTGAATAAGTTCAAGTCAGAACATGTCATTTTTATTGCTTTTTTGATTTTTTTGGATTTTGATTTTTATGTGACTTATTAAAATAATGAATAAAATAAATAAATGAAAAACAAAATAATTAGACTGAATGAAATATTCACATGAAATGATGAGTCAAAATTAACAAAAATACACAATGTGCAAAATAGGCCCAAAACTCAATTTTCACAAATGAGCTCCGTTTATTTTGAACTTGGTCTTGTGTTGAAGATAATTGAATGTACATTAGTTCAAAAGTGAGTAGGATTTATTTGGATACTGTATGAGAAAGTTATTAGTGTTTTAGTTTGTCTGTTTTGAAACTAGTCTTTGGGATTATTTTTCATATGTACAAGCTAGCATTTTTAAGGATTTTCATGGATTAAGGTTAGTGATATGTACACAATGGAGTTGGTTTCATGTCAATTGGAGTTATCATGAATTAATTAAAATACATAAAGTTAGATGAAAATATGAAGATGATTATGAATGCAGACATGAATATTAATTTATGCAAATTAATTATGAGTGCTTGAAAGTTAATTTTATGAATTTAACATGCAAATGAACCTAAATTATGAGGATGAAGATTCTATTTTCTGCTAGTTAGAGTGATGAATCTCAGATTCATCAACCATCTATACTTAAACCTTGCTCATCCCTGAGCAACTAAAGAAATGAAGAGATGAAATGTGATTGGGTTCCATAACAAGATCATGAGCAAAAGGTGAAAATGTCGTTAGACCTGACCTTTACATGTGAGAATTCGGGTTTTAAAATCAACAACCTCCAAGCTCTACACATCATTGTAACAGTTTTGGCTTAGAATTCATCTTAGATCAATCTTCCTCCCAGAGCATACCCCATGAACATTTAACAATGATCTCATGTATGTGAAGGGTGTTAGCTCTTTCCATCAAGAATGCTGGACTACCATGCAAACCTCTCCTCCTATAACTCACCGTTAGGGATTCAGGTATTTCCTTCTAAGTTCAGGTACGTGCCGTGTCCACAACCTCAGCGCAGAATGCTAAACAGAATTGAAATTTTAATCTATATGAATGCACCGGAAAACCGCTCCTAGAATAAGAGTTTCTATTAGCGAGTGATAAAACAATTTATTTCGCTAAATGAGATTCAATCTAGTGCGTCTGATTAAAGTGAGAGTGTGAACATATTTCTAAGAGCACAAGAATAAACGTAATAGCTCTAATAGCAGCGGTGCTATCCTAAGATTACGTCAATCACCACAAAAATGGGCCTAATAGGCCAAGTGTCCAGTCCAGCTACAAGTGTGAGTCTTCAAATGAAGACCACCGGAAACGAGCAATTACTTAAATTATCATAAATGATTTCAAAAATGAAAGTTGATCTCTCTCAAAAATAAAAATTCTCCGCATTTCTAGTCGCTCTGAATTACGTCGGCTTCCGATAAAACCGCCCCAAGTCTATCGGATACCTCATACAAAAAATAAGAGATCAAATATTAGAGAGATGTTCACAGAAATATATACAAAAATAAAAGAAATAAAAATATTGACAAAAAGAAGCAAAGAAAATAAATAGAGAAGATCAGAGGTCAGACTACTCAAGGATAGAAAAACGTAAATTACCTAAAATTTAATCCTCAATCATATACCTCCCCAGTTACTTACGACGTCATTTTATGAGCGCAGAAATCCCAATGTTAAATTTGTGGAATTAATGATTAAAATGTCGATGTTGTTGTAGCCTGGAAATCTAGCGATGGCCAACAATGATCGCACCGAGAAATGATACAAAGAATCAAGTCTCAATGAGATTGAATTTATTTATTTTACTTGGGTAAGTCCTAAGGTCGAACTCAGGGAGGTAATGTAAGGGTTCAGAATTAATCTTTAAATAATTCAAGAAATTAGGTTTTAAAAGGAAGTAGAATAATATTTTTGATGTTTTTATCTTTTTCAGTTTTTTATGGGTTTTTTAAATTAAGAGATGTAAATAATAATCAAAGCAAATATGATGCGTGGATTTTGACCATAATTTTTATGCAAGAAAATAATGCTATGAAATGAATAAAAAATGCAATATTTTTATTGATTTTTAAATAATGTAATGATGCAAAATGTAAATGAAAGTGATGATGCAAGTGAAGTAAGTACAACAAGCTGAGCAATTAGATCAAACACCCCTCCCTCTTCGCAATTGATTAGTCGATTAAGATCTGAATAAGTTCATGAAATAAATTCCCCCAATTAATTCCTTGATCATTGCAAATTTTATCGAGCAGAAGAATCTATGAATTAAAAGACAAGCGCTCAAGAATGAACAAAAAAACCACAATTAACTAATGTCAAATAATATCTCAAAAATAAAATATCAGTGTTCATTATGATAGATGATCAAATATGCTTTAGATGACACTAAGAATGTCAAATTCCGATAAATAATGCTCAAGATATGATCAAATGAAGTTCAAGGACTTAAACATAATTAAAATAAATAATTATTAGCAAAATAATACTTTAGAGGGGCTGGAAGCAATTTAGTAAAACCGACCATGACTTTATGCAATGTACTCCTAGAAGGGACTTTCTTGTAATTCTCTGAAGTCAGAGGGCGTCAGTGAAGGTTGCTCAAGGTCACGTGCGTGGCACGTATACCCTGGGCCTGCTTGGAATTTAGGAGATTGCATGGGCCTTGATGCAATTTATCATGCGACCACATGCAGGAGCATGTGATGGTTGAGCAGTTCGGATGAGGAGCCTTCACATGTCTCGTTCTCTTGCCTCAGAGTCCACCTGAAGCTACTGGCTTGTATGCAGGCTCTGGAAGGTACTAAGACGTCTTTTTGCTTCTGATATGACGACTGGTCTTGGGGGGGGGGGGGGTTAGAATGACCGAGATGCTGTTTGGTAAGAGTGGATCGATGGTGAAATTTGGGCGATGATCAATGGCCTGAATGAGCTCGGTTATTCATTTGAGGGATCCTGTATCATGAACCTATAACACACAACCTAGGAGTTCTTCTCCTTTGCTTCTTTGTTGCTATAGATGATGGAGACGATGTGTGCTCCACCTTAGTGTTGTATGGAGGTGGTCGATGCTCCGGTGGTGAGTGATGGAAGTGGAGCTCCTTAAGGGTGATGGGCGAAGCGAGATGGGTGAGAGATCGTGGAAGACAGACGGGAAGGCGAAGAGGTACGATGATGGTCTGATGATTCGAGGTCGAAGTGAGTGTGATGCGAACGATGGCGATAGAAGAAGGAGTTGGTGCGGTTGAGACGCGAGAAGAAAGTGGAAGGGAAGGGAAAGAAGAAGGAAGAGGTGTGTCACTTGGAAGATTGGAGGAGCGCATCCCTCTCCTGTTCTCACCTACAGAGGAGTGACAGTGCTCCTCAAGGCTCGATGTACTAAAGGTTGCAACAACGGCACGAGGATGGAACCCCTCATGAATCACATTGGTGAAAGATCTTTGCTGACCCAAGGTGGCTCCCCTCCCTCTTGTTCTGTGTAGAAATAATCATGGTTGATTCGGTGGATGCCTCTAAAGTTTACAACATTGGAGTTTATAGAGAGAGGAGATGTGGGGATCGGGAGTGTTGAAGGGATAACAGAGCAGAGGATTCATTAGGGTTGTTTCCAAATAATCAGGTTCGGTTCTGTTGGCGATCGAGAGGATAAGGTGCAATGACGAGAGGAAGTGCAGGAGTAAGGATGGAGGTGGTTATCGGGGAAGGGGATGGTACGATTGTTGGGAGGAGATACAGTGGCCAAAGGTTATGGGGAGGGCGCCGTAGGAGATAGGATAGAGGGGGAATGGGTGTTTACATTTCTGGGAGAGGATAACGGGTCAAGGGATAGAGGAAGTGCAGGGGCTTAGCCGGAGGGGATAAGGTCTTGAGATGGTGGCTTGACCGTTGGGAGCGGTGGAGTACGGCTACGCTGGGTAAGAAGCGCAACAAAAGAGGGGGTGGAAGAAGACCTCACGTGCCAGGCACGGGCGATAGGTTGAAGGCCATTCATGTGTCTAGCACGTGAGGGGGGAGGAGCTATGAGGGAGAGTGACCAAGGCCAAGTGGTCTAGCGACGTGATGCCACATGGCACATGTCTTTGACCGATGCAAAAATGACAAATAAATAAAGAATAGATAGAAGATGAACCCGAATGGAAAAATGATCAAAATGAAGAATGTGCATCTAATTGTGATCTGTAATGTACATGAAGGACTTTAATGTAAACGGAATGTTGAATGCAAGATATGATTTTTTGTGATATTTTATGTATATAAAATACTAATTTTTAGCTTTATGATTTTTATTTGATTTTATTTAGATAAATAAATGCATGCAAAAATACCACACGATATGATAATGCAATGGCCTCAAATGTGATTTTTTTGGAATTTTTATGTGTTTTAAATAGGTCAGAAAAATTAGGGAGGTCAATTATGTACAAATGGATTAGGTGAATACGTTCAAGTTAGAACATGTAATTTTTATTGCTTTTTCGATTTTTTGGATATTGATTTTCATGTGACTTGTTAAAATATTGAATAAAATAAAGAAAGAAAAAGAAAATAATTAAAATGAGTAAAATATGCACATGAAATGATGAGTCAAAATTAGCAAAAAATCACAATGTGCAAAATAGGATAAAAACCTAATTTTCACAAATGAGCTTCGATTCTTTTGAACTTGGTCTTATTTTGAAGATAATTGAATGTGTATTAGTTCAAAAGTGAGTAGGATTTATTTGGACACTGTATAAGAGAGATATCAACGTGTTAGTCTATCTTTCTTGAAATTAGGGTTTGGGATTATTTTGCATACGTACAAGTTAGCATTTTTTTTAGGATTTTTCGTGGATTAAGATTAGTGATATGTATAAAATGGAGTTGGTTTCCGGTCAATTGGAATTAGCGTGAATTAATTAAAAATGCATGAATTTAGATGAAAAATTTGAAGATGATTATGAATGCATACATGAATGTTAATTTATGCAAATTAATTACGAGTGCATGAAAGTTAATTTTATGAAGTTAACATGCAAATGAACCTAAATTATGAGGATTAAGCTTCTATTTTCAGCTAATTAGAGTGATGAATATCAGATTCATCAACAGGAAATCGATCCATGAAGTCTATGCCCCAAGCATCAAAAACATCTGAAATCTGGATATACTTCACAGTCATGGTATCTTTGGAACAGATGTTTCTCCCATTTTCTGATAATCAGTACAACCTCGAACATAATCTTAGCATCCTTAAACAGAGTTGACCACCATAGGCCATATTGTAAAAACTTTGTTGCTGTGCGCTTCCCCGAATGATGCCCACCAGACTCCAGTTTGTGACAATGCTCAAGCATACTGGTGTACTCCTCCCGAGGTATGCACCTCCTCCAGATACAATCCTTACCCTCATGAAATAGGTACAGATCCTCCCACTAGTAAAAATGAATCTTGGACAAAAATCTGCTTACCTTATGCTTGGGCCAATCTTAAGGAACTTTCTTGGAGATAAGATAGTTCACAACATCAGCATACCATGGGAGTGAGTCCACGAACAAAATGGTCCCATCTGGAAAGAATTCTGAAATAAGAAGTATTGACTGCTTTGAGGACTATGCATCTGTGATCCAAGAAAGGTGATTTACCACAACATTCTTTACTCCATGTTTATCTCGAATATCTAAATCAAACTCATGGAGAAGAAGGATCCATCTGATAAGGCATGGTTTGGCATCCTTTTTTGCCTATAGGTACCATATGGCATTGTGATCCATGTATACAATAACATGTGAACCAAGTAAATAAGATACGAACTTCTCTAATGCAAACACCACTGCTAACATCCCATTCTCTGTAATTGTGTAATTATATTGTGCCTCATCCAGAGTCTTGCTAGAATAGTGTACAACAAATGGTATCCCATCCCTTCTCTCCCTAAGTGCATAGTCTGACGCGTCCGTCATGATCTCAAAGGAGAGAGACCAATCAGGTGGTTTAAGGACAGGAGCACTAGTAACCATGTCTTTCATTTGATGAAATGCAAGGAGTACTTTCTCATCAACAACAAACTCACTTTCCTTATACAGAAGCCCAGTCAAAGGTCTGGCAATCTTGTTGAAGTCCTTAATGAATCGCCTATAAAATCCAACGTGACTAAGAAATGATCTTAACTGCTTCAAATTCTGTGATGACTCTAGCTTGGAGATCACATCAATCATTGTCGGGTCAACCTCCTGATGAATCTGTGATTCATCACTCTTAAAGTTGAAAATAGAGTCTTGTTCCCGAGTAAATAGCAGCATATTTCCCCTTATCTTGCATAATTAGCATTCATACATGTACACATAATATATGCATTTTAGCATCCATATTTGCATTAAAATAAGAAGCCCAATTCACTTATAAATATACACTTGTATATTCACCAATATTCACCTATTTATATGTATTTTATACTCACTCCAATGTTAATAAAACCAACTTTATACTGTGTATATTACTAACTAATAATATAAGGAAAAAGCCAAAAATTCCTAGCTTGTAAAATTACCCAATAAAACCCCAAAACCAGTTAGAGACCTCAGACCTTAGAATGCAAATATCTACCTCATACAACCTCCGATCTAGGTATACTCACTTTTAGAATAATACATGTTCAGAGACCTTCAAAATGAGACCAATTTCATTTAAATCAGAGCTCGTATGCAAAACTTGGGTTTTGGGACCCCATTGTACAATATATGTATGTATATTTGTACCCTTGCATTTTTTGTATCCTATTTGACCTCATCTCCATTTTTGGTAACCATGAAACTTGTAGATCTCATTGAGATCTACAACTTTCATGTTTTGAGTTTTTTCCAAATTTGGCTATCTTCTCTCCTTAATTCCACATTCTCTTTCGACCATTCAGATCAGGCCACGTGGTGCCCTCTGATTGCACCACGCGGCCCGCTCACATCGCGTCACGCGCCCTTCGTCTTCCACCGTCCGATCCCTTCCCCTCCCTCATGATCTGAGCCATCCATTCTCGCAGCTCATTTCAACCATCCGATCAAGCCCAGATCAAATCCTGGTCGTCTGCTAGCGCCTCTCCCTCAGGCTGCCATGCGTCATATCCTCTCCACCGTCTGATGGACCTCCCTTCTCTCCTTATCGCCACCGTTCATCCTGCCTTTGATCCCTGCCATTCGATCAAAGCCTGGGCTTCATCACAGCCCTCCATCCCCGCCTAATTCTTAGCGTGCCATGTGGCTATGCCTACGCCGCTCGATCGCCCTCCCGATGTGATCTGAACCGCCCGCCAGCACCGTGTCCTCCTTGCACCATGTGGCGCTCCATACATCCCTTGATCTCATCGTTTCAGATCTAATCCCAACCAGTCACTAGTGCTCCGCTCCGAGCCGTTGGATCTCAAGATCCAACGGCTAAGAACCCGTCGTCAACCTCCAGACGCCCCCGCACCTACGTCGCCCACCTCGCACGCTCACTGCCCCCTTTCTATTTTTGGCTCCACTCCAGCCATCCTCTCCGCCCCCTATCACCTCCACCTCGTAGCCCATTACACCCTCATCCTCACCGACCTCCACAACCACCATGATCCCTTCTCCCTCGCTCCACAAACTCCACGCAACCACTCCCTCCATCACATGGACCTCCACCTTATCCCTATAAATGCTCCATCTCTGTCGAACTTCACCCCTATCCGCCATTACGAGAGGTATCCTAGACCTCAGAGCCACCCATTGGTGACAGCAATTGGGCATAAAATCGAGCGAAGATAGGCTTTTACCTCCGGCAAGATCCACGATGTCGCCACGCCGCAGCTCCTCCGACGAGCTGCTTGAGCTTGGGCCCTCTACCATCCCTCGAGCGATGATTGGAAGCATCACTTGAGCTTCCAAGCCCCAGGTAGACACCTCCATCCTTCATCCGATCTTCTTCTTCTCTCCCCTTGATTTTCTCCTAATTTCTCCGCCTCCTACAATCAATCCCACGCTCACCTGATCCTCCACCGAGCTCCACCTTGGAGATCTGACCTTCGCGTACCTTCGGATCAACCCCACAACCCGTCACACCTCCTCCGACCAAGAGCTCCGCCGCCACGGCAGAGGAACATCACCGGACCACCTTCGCTCCACCCCAGGCCTCACTCGCACTTGCACGCATTCCCACGATCACGAGCACCATTGGTTTTAGCACCAGCTAACCCTGCAGGCACGTATCTTCACTGGTCGGACGTCTCGATGGACCTCCTTCGAGCTTCATCACTGTTGGCCTCCAGATCACCTCCGCCTCCTCCAGGACCTCTGGAAGCTCTGCCACATCCCCACAATCGGTCCGAGCCCTCCAGAAGTCTCCTATGAGCTTCACCGACCTCAGACGAAGGAGGAGGAGCAAGAAGCTTGATGCTGAAGCCCTGCCAAGTCCGTCGCAGGAGGCGGCGGACCAGAGAAGACGACGAGCAACCACCATTGGATCGCCTAGATCTGACGACCCTCGCCTCACCACGTCGTCGCGAGCCAATGGCCATTAGATCACTTAGATCGAACAATCCTTCTTCCTCCATGTAGCCGTTTCCCCGAGCTCCAGACCCCATTGGATTAGGAGGATCTAACGACCCTCATTCGTCCACATCGCCATTGCCAACCCAGCTATAGATACCGTTGGATCCATCTTGATCCAATGGGCCACATCACGCCATGTCGTCTGCCATCATCCTCCATTGGATCTCCACTAGATCTAACAGCCCGCATTGCGCCATGTATCCAGCTCCAGCAGCCGCTTGATCTTCATCGATCGAACGGTTCCTCTACCGCCACGTAGCCCCGCTCCGAGCCTCTTCCCCGACCCTCAGGCTTGGAGCACCCGAAGCACGTCCGAACCTGAAGCGCATTCGAGCCGACATCCGAGCCTCCAAAGACTCCCGACCCTAGAACCTCACGTGTCCCTCACGTGTGGTCTGGGAAAATTACACAGAGGCCCCTAGAAGTTTTGGAAATTGCAATTCAGTCCCTGCTAGGAGCATCACGTGAGGCACACGTGTTCCTGTAGACATTTTGCACACATACCCCCAACATTATAGGTATAACATTTAAGTCCCTATTAGCATGTTTATTTTAAGTAATTTTATTTTCTGTATTTGCATTTTAGTCCCTATCTTTGCACGCATATTTAGGTATCCATTTGGCATTATTTTTCAATTCCAAAAATTGCATGATGTAGCTTATCTTGTCCTCTATTTTATGTGACACATGTTTCATTTTTGTGACATCTTTGGAATTTAATATTATTAAATTGGTGAATTTTTCCATATTTTTCCCATTATGTGCCTTTTATTTCTTATTAAATTCCTTATTGCTCCAAAAATCATCAAAAAATCACACTAGACTTAGGATGATTTATCTTACATTGTGTCAAAAAATAATCGCATTTGCACGCATCACAAGGGCTGAATAAATTAATTAGTGATCTCCTTAATTGATTTTTAATAGATCCAATTCACATTGAATTTTAGGTTTATCATTTTTTCTGGATTCATTATACTTAGATCTATCTAGGATAATTTTTATATCTAGAAATAATGTGATTTGGTATTTATTAAAATTAATTTTGTAAAAATCACATTGCATTCATATTTTATTCGTAGTAAATTCATAAAGTGTCAGAAAAATAAAAAAATGGTGTAGCTTAATTGCATTGCATTTCATATTCTGGCCAAGTTTCATTTTTTGAACTTAATTGATCATATTTCTGAGTTAACTTGTAACATTGGCCCAGAATTACATTCTTTTTCCCTTTATTGCATAAAAATTGCTAAAAAATACCAAAAATAATAATTTGAAAATCCGACCTCTGAATTCGCTTAAAATTTACCTAAGGAGACAACTGTCTCCCTGAGTTCGACCTTAGGCTTGCCCAAGTAAAATAAATCCGTCGCTCGTGATTAACTCAACATTAATTAAAAGTGGTATTTTTGACATAGCTTAGATTACCCGATTGCAACGAACATAACTTTTAATTTGACCATTAATCTGATCGAATTAACAAAGGGTGGTCTCACGCACGTCACCTCCATACCATGTTCGGAGATGAAGTGGCCCAACATAATTCCATTAATCACCATAAAGTGACTCTTCTCCCATAAGATCACTAAGTTTACCTCGCAAAAACGCTGAAGTACTCGGTCTAAATGACTAAGACATAAGTCAAAACTATCCCTATATATCGAGAATCACCCATAAAAACCTCTAGAAAACTACCTACCTTGTCGGCAAAAATAACTAACATACACCTCTGGAATGTAGCCGAGGCATTACACAATCCAAAGGACATCCGTCTAAAGGTGTATTTGCCAAACAAACAAGTAAAAGTAGTTTTATCCTAATCCTCATGAGCGATTGCGACCTGATTATATTCCGAGTACCCATCCAAGAAACAAAAGAACTCCTTCCCTGCCAACCTCTCAATAATCTGATAAATAAAGGGCAATGGAAAGTGATCTTTCTTGGTAGTTGAGTTCAGGCACTGGTAATCTACACAAACACGCCATGAAGTGGGTACCCGAGTCAGAATCTCCTCACCACGATCATTCGTCACGATAGTAATCCTAGATTTCTTCAACATCACATGTAACAAGTTGACCCACTTTGAATCTGAAATGGAATAAATAAAGACAACATCACACCATTTCTGATCTCTTTCATGACAACGTCCCATATATTTGGATTTAGATAGTGTTGACTCTCATGGGTTGGTTTGTTGTCATCCTCTAAGTAGATATGATGCGAGCACAAAGTCGGACTAATCCCACAGAGATTCGAAATATTCCAGCCTATGGCCTTGCAGTTTCCCTCGAGAGCCTCCAGCAAGCGAGATTCATGATCTTCGGTTAACTGTGAACTGATGATGATCGAAAATATTTGGGGGCACCCGCAAGGAAGGCATACTTCAATGTTGAGGATAAAACCTTAAGCTCAGGTGGGGTCTGAATCTGCTCTGTGACAACCTCTGCAACTACACTGGTAGAGGGTAAATAATGTACACCATGTGAATTGTCCACCATAGCTATTGTAGGCTCAACATGTAAAATTTCAGAAAGGTATGCAATGAATGATCTCTGCTCAAAAAGTAATGGCTCAACAGGATGTTCAGAATTCTCAACAAATATCTTAGAAATTTAAGTAGAAGGTGTCTCATCAGTAATCTAAGAAAAAGAATGTATCTCAGGAATGTCAGAATGTACCTCTGAAAACTCAGAATAATCCTCAAAAAGCATCTCAAACAATCCATCAACTGACAACTCAGAATGAACAACAGGGAAACGAATGTTGACTGTGCTTCCTAGATTTTCGTTTGGGAAAGGAATTCCTGGGTGTCCATGAAATATGGGAAAAGATCTATCTCTCGAAACTCAGCAAGAAAATCACAGTCCTCAGAATCTGTTGTAACTGTCTCTCTCTCTCATCTACTATTGCTGGTGGCGGTGATGGCCTCAAATCTGAGATCATGTTTATCTTAACCTTATCACTATTGGAGTGAAAGTTATCTCTCTAGCCCACAATCAACTATCGCTTCGGCCGTTTGAAGGAACGGTAGACCAAGTGTGATCGGTGTATGGAATAACGGTGTAGAGGTATCCATATTCATAAACAAAATTAGCTAGGAGTCTCATTCTTTGCATCGTTAAAATAACATCCTCAAGAATACCCCCTGGTCTTTTGGTCGATCTATCAGCAAACTAAAGGATCATCTTGATGGATCTGAGAGGCCCCAACCCAAACTAAGTGAGTAGCGAGAAGAGTACGATCAAACTCTTGATCAAAGATAATGCAACGGATGTGAGGTGCTCCCTTATCTTTCTTTTTGGGTGGGAGGTTACTGATGGCATGAACTGTGGTCATGGTCAATATGTGTTCTTCTATTTTCTTTCGTCTATTCTGCTTTGGTTGATGCTTTTGAGTACATGCTTCTTTCATTCGCTTTTTAGCTTCGGACGTGTACTCCATGGCCTTAAGGAGTGACGTCTCTAAAAAGATGTTACGAAGTATCTCTACTACTCAAGGATCAGATAGTGTTATTTTTATTTTTTGGATTTTTCTATTTTTATTCAAAGATGAAGGAAATGGCACAGAATCAGAAACATCAAATTGCTCATTTCTCTTATTCGAATCAGAGTAACCATGTACTTGTGGACAACCAGAATCAGCTTGTACGATTTTATCCAATACATGAGTAGATGAAACAAAAGGAAAAACAAGATGGGCTTCTTGGTCTGCTCGTGTAGAAGAAGACTCCACGATGGGTGTGTTCTTCTTCATGGCTGACTCGACAATTCATCTTTCTTTATTATCTTTTTGGCTTTTTCTGAATAATGGTGAAGGTGGTGAAGATGGTGAAGAAGATGGTGGTGATACTCCATGCTCTGGAACTGCAGCACTAGATCCCTACTTGACTGATGCTGAAGATAATGAAATCTGTGTAGCTCTCTCAGTGGCTCGATCTCCCAATCCCAAATGATGTACGGGCGACTGCAATCTCCTATCGCTCATGAGATGAATCACGTCAGATAAACCAGAAAAATCAAGGGCCATACATGTCTCAGGTATGGATGGATCATTGACTACCTGCTTCTTGCTTATGAAATTATTGGGATTGGCTTCGACCTGAGTTAGAATCAATGTCTTCATAGTGGCCAGATTGTCAAGCCTGTGAGTCAAATCATTCACATTCTTCATAAGGAGTGTAAGATGATCAAGTGCGTGATTCACCAAAGGTGCCTCTGGTTGCTCAACTACGAGATGTCGTTGAGACTAGTAGTCTGGAGGTAGCTGGTACCCAAAGTACAATGACTGATAATATGGAGGAGGAGGATGCAAAAACTGTGCAGACTGCTACTGATAATAAGGCTAATGAAAATATGCATGCTGCTTCTGTTGCTGTCCAGGTCTCCAATTCTGGAAGTGTGGTGGGGGCTGATAATGAGGCTGTAGCTACTAGTACTGGGGGTGTGATCTCCGTCCCTGAAAATGGTGGACTGGTCTCTGACTCAACAGTGAACCCAACTAGCCTTGCCCTGACGGACGAGGTTGGTTGTGCTCTCAGTCAAACCAAATGTCGTTCACCTCCTTAATGAGAGGTGGAGGCCGAGACTGCTACTTAGGAATGTAAGGATGCTCTTGTTGGTACAATACAATGCATGATGAGGGTGACTACTGCAGGACCTGATCTAGAGTCTGCACCCAATAAACATGCTGGACTGTAGGGGGTGCTCTGGTACTCTACTGTGCTGAAGTTGGAAGAAGTATGCTCATGAGTAGAAGTATCGGATGTGGTTCCCACTCTAACATGCGTGAATCATACAAACTAGAAGATCCAAATGCTTCGTAATGTCGTCCAACTTATCCTGGTTCTTTGTCCTCTGCTCGATTACATGTAACTTTTCAAGCTCTTTGGATCATTTTTCTATTATGCCCACTTTGGATAGGTGATTTCCTACGATGGTCAGATCTGCACTGTCCACCCTATCCACATCGTGAGATGCCGTCATGTTGACAACCTTGTGGGTTACTAAAGGAGAAGTAATAGGATGCTTATGAAAAGCATGTGAAGAAGAAAGAATTGCAGAGCTCTCTGCCATCTCCTCAAAGACATGATAAAGGACATCCTCATCCTTGTTGAAGTGGGACCCCCCACAAGTAGCATATACCAATTTCTGATTTTCAATGTTCAAACCCCTAAAGAAAATCTGCACAAGGCTCGTCTTTGGAATATAGTGATGGGGCACTTCTCTGCCAAATGCTTAAATCTTTCCTACGCCTCGTAAATAGGCTCAATGGATATTTGAGAGAAGTTGTCAATAAAGGATACCATTTGATTCAATCATCCTAGGGGATACTACTTGTTAAAGAATGCTGATCTCAATTCTTCCCAGGACGTAGCAACCCTTCCTAAATGATTTATCCAATATAATGCATTAACCATGAGGCTGAACGAGAAGGCTATCATCTTCACTACCTCTAGCGTAATGTTAGGGTAGTGTATAGTGCCACATATGCGGTTAAACTGCTTGAGGTGTATATAAGGTTCCATGGAATATTGGGAGTAGAGGTAAAATCATGGGCTTTAACTCAAAATGCGCAAGAATTGCATATATATGAATCCATTATTAGTCTGTCCTGCCCCTGGATTATAGGCATCCTTAAGTGTAAGCTTAGCCACTAGCCCAATTACTGGATCTCCTCCTCCCCTATTCCCACCTCCATTCGTCTGGTCATCCTCCTCTCTCCTATCTTGTCTCTCATTCCTCAACTCAAAGATCATATCTCTCAATCCGACCTAGATGTCATCTTGTTGAGTCACTTGTGCCAGAATGGCCTGTATGGAAGCTAACATCGTATTGTTGATCTCATTCTGCTCTGCCATGGAACCCTTGCCCTTCGGTGGCATTAATTGCTTTGATTCTGTCTCTAAAAATGTATACATCACTAGATTAGTCTTGAGAAATGGTGGAGTCTCAATTGAAAGTTCGAGATTAGAGTCAATCTCAAATAATGGATTTATTGAGGAGAAGATGGGTGATGTGGAGAAAGAGGGATATTCATAAAGTGAGTCTTCCTGAATAGAAGACGACTAAACTAGAGTGTGAAATGAGCTTGCAGAGTCCGAACATGAAATACTCCAATACGACATCTTCGATTCCAATAGGAAAGATGCGAGAACGCAAAGTCAAGTCAAGAAGAAAGAAGGAAGAAAAAGGTGTGAAGTGCGTGGAGGGGTCCTTACACTAACAAACATACAGAATACAAATCCCCGATTCACCAACTAAACACAAATGATGACCGTTAGAGTTTGGTCTTTTATTTTTCAATTTTAAATTTAGTGAATCTACAAGAAGTTACTTACTACCAAGTACACATGGTGAGTCGCCACTATCACCTAGTGTACATTCTCAATCCTCCCCAATCAATGGAATTATATGCACGGGCTGCTGGGTTCAATATCAAGCCAAAAGGGAGAAAGGAGAATGAGCACACCAAATGATTTTCCAATGTCTGAGGCAAGTGCTTGCATCTCAACCATACACCATAGAGATGTGTACGTAAGCATAGGGCACAAGTCCAGGGATTTGGGCTCTATCCTTAAGGTTGCGTCCTCACCCACTCTGTCTGGAGGTAAGTACCTGCAAACAATGAGGGGGTTACTCTCCCCAAAACAATGATGATTTGTCCTTACATTTATTTTAGGTTCGATTTTTCTTTAGTAGTCCCAGTTTTACAAATGTTATCACTTTTTTTTGGATTTTTTTCAAGTAAATGGTCTAACGAATTTTCCAATTCCTTTTGATCTTAAGTGAGTGAAATCGGGAAAACTGATGCACGGTGAAATCAATGATGCATGCAAAGAAAGAGATGCGTACCTTTCGCCAGAATTCTACATGCAAAGTGATCCACATATAAAAGTAAAGAAAGAAATAAAACTAACCAAAATGATGCACGAGGACCATCCTAGCAGTAACTTCTACTAACGAGAAAGAATCAATTAATTTGACTAAGTCCAATCCTATGATCTAGTCTATAGGAACATATATTCTTTTAAGGGCATTGGACCTAATCGATTACCTGGCTCAAGCAAGATAATAAAACCTACTTTAAAGGTCTCAAGCACAAAAAAACCTCGAGAAAACAAATAAAAATAAAATCGATGAAAATAAAAACCGGCGAGGTCCCCCAAGTGCACCGACACTTGGAGAAATAGACCCCACAATCCACAAGGTATATAATGGCCTTGGAAAAACCAAAAAAAGAGGCAAGTGCCAAAAGAATAATTACAATTTTTTACAAGAATAATGATGCAAATAAAAGTATAAAAATAAAAAAAAAATTATGTGCAAAATTCTGCTCCAAATTCTTCTAAATATTTTGCTTCTTCGTCCTATGCTCTCCTGCATCTTGGTGAAGAAATGAGCGGCCTCCGCTTCGATCGGGTGCGCCGACGCTCCTAGGAATGCCACCCTCGCTCGCCGGGCTTCCACAAGAAAGAGAGAAACACAAGAGATGTCAGATCACAGTTATGAAAATATAGCAAAATAAAAGAAAGAAAATAAAACATGAAATATAGACAAACAAACAAGACACACAAGGGGGATGTATAACAAAATGAGACGAAAAAGGATACGTGATATCAAATGAATTCCAAAGTTCTATCTTTTGGAGCTTTTGATGTTCGACAAATCGGATCCTGCAACTGTTGTGTAAGCTCCCTCACGACATGTTGTATGCAATATGTGTGCTCACTCTTCGAAAAGATGCAATATCCACAACAATGATATATACAGAAAATATAGACAATATAAAATAAATAAATGAAAGAAAATGAAAGGAAGAAAACAAGTGACAATGATATACAAACATAAATAAGAAGAAAAAATAACAGAAAAAGAAGACAAGAAAATAAAAAGAAAAATAAATAGGCATCTACAACCAAGAATAACATGCTATAAGAAGAGAAACCTAGCTACCCTCGTCGTGCTGCCCGGGCAACGACCCCATTTGTTGAGTAGGGATATCCAAGGATTTAATTTAAGAGAATTATTCAAGTGTCGATGCAACCCTAAATGTCCCTCAACAAAAATTTTATTTAATCAAGCTCTTAAGCTAATGAGAATAAACCAATCAATATCAGCAAAAGAACTAATTTTGCTATTTAATTTACCTGTATAGCATAACTTTGCCGAATTGCACGTACCCTTTCACATAAAGCAGCAGTTGCTTTTGATCGGCTGTCTTGTGCAAACTTCGATCGATAAAGCGGTGGGCCGGTTGGGACGAATCCGTGCCGACGCGTGGCAAGCTGAGAGACTTTGATGATAAACTGATCGAACGACCCTCTTATAATCTGGAATAACAAAGTGTTCTTCCCCTTTTCAATTGCCGGCTGTGAAGCTCCTGAATCGTGGAGGCAATGACGCCACGGAGATATAGGTTCTCTCGGCGATGTCGATCTGGAAACGGCAACGATTATACTCCTTGATACTCGGCTCCAGTTGATTCTATTCCTGGGAATGAAGGATGATGCAGGCGGATGTGTTCTATTCCTGCGGCAAATTTCAATCAACTCGACGGCAGTGCCTCAATCCCAACTCAAATAAGAGATTGTGAGCTGAAAATACACGCTGGAGATTTTGCTCAAAATCTACAGTCAGAGTATGTGCCCGGAATGATTCCGATGTATATGTGGTAGAATATCGGTGTACATGATTCGAAAACGGGTAAAGTCGAAGAAGAAATCGGTGGAGGATTTTCAATTGTTGCTTGAAATCGGAATGAATGATGAGATTTGAATGCTACGGGATAATCGGAAAGTGATGTTGTGAGAGAAATCAAAATTGGATTGAGATGGATTACGGAGGGATCGTAGAATAAAATGGGAGGATTGGAGGAGAGAGAATCAGAGAAGGGAGGAAGATAGATCAGAAGCTAACGTGGGCAATATGTGAAGGAAGTATGATGGATGCGGTCTGTGAAGTGGAGCTCGGTGGAGCTCCACTGTCTGTGCCTCGACGCTCGACCTTACGGAGGCTTGCGCACACGGCGGAGAAGTTGAGCTCGACACCAGCAGCTGATTACGCCTCACCCCCTCAACCTCGCTTGACAGCGGCCGGAGAAAGTCGTCACGCACTCTCTCATAAACGACCGGAGCTCACTGCGAAGAAGGAAGTTAGAAATGGCAGATAGGTTGGATTTGAGGGAGTCCGGTGCTATTTATAGGTGAAGGAAGATCCCGTCACCAAGGAGGGATGCGGGCACCGGTGTGGTTAGGCGAACGGCCGGCCAACGGCCGGACCGTTGGAGGCGGTTGACGGAGGAGGTGAAGGTGTTGAGTAGAGGAAGAAGAAAGATGAGGGTGGAGGAAGAAGAAAACGTTGGGAAGAAAAAGGAAAAGAGAGGGAGAGAGAAAAGAAAAGTGACAGCCAATGAGAAGCTGCCATGTGGCGGAGGAAAAAAGAAGGAAAAAGAACAAAATAAGAAAGAGGACAAAGGATTTGTATACAACATGTAGGTATATAATGTATTTAGTTAAATAAATGAATAATGTAGATGTAAATTGCAATTAATTAAATTAATAAACTAATTAAATAAATAATTAAATAAATAAATAAATGAAATATTATTTATTTATAAAAATAAAGGATTAATGTATTAAATAATACTATAAGTTACAGTTTATTTTACAATATATCAATACGGACCCGAAAATCGCGTTTTTCACATTAACTTCGATTTTAGAGAAACTAGTGTCATTTTGTAGATAATTGAAAAATATAATTTTAGGAACCGAGTTTGCTCAATTCGGATTTCATACGACCGAGTTATGAGGCTCGGACGAAAAAAATAGCGGCTTCGGGCCTCCGGATTTTTCGGTATTTTTAAGTTATTTTTATTTTTATATTTTTATATACAATTTTATAAGATTTTAGGAAAAAGAATTAAGTTAATAGGGTTTGCGGTTATTTAATTAAAAATATGGGAAATTTCTACATATAGTACATATATACAACGGGGTCGAAAAAGTCGAAACTCACCGATTTTATCCGCATATTTTTTTGATATTTTTAATAAATAGTATTACATACAAAACAGATTTTAAAATGAGTTTGGACATTTTGGAGTTTTCTATAAATAGATATGAACCACGGAAGTTGTCTTTTACGGCTTTTCCGGTCCATTACGGTTATTTTATTTTTATGCCGAAATATTTTTCTAATATTTTTATAAAATAATACATATTTTATGACCAACTTTTTTAAAAGGAGTGTTTTAATTTGGAATTGTCTTGATGCTAAATAAAATAGGTGAAGTATTTACAACGTGAAAACTGGGTAATTTATATTTTTGGTCTTTATTTTCTTGATATTTTATAAGTTATGATCTTTTTCTCTCCCTACTTATTTCTTTTGTCCACCCGATCAATATTGACCCGGTCTTGGGGTTAGGATCAGTCTGTATATTTTCTATATACATCCTTCTTTTATTTTTATTTTTCTTTTTTATCTTTATTCTTTTATTTTGGTAAAAATAAGTATAAATTATATAATATTAATGTTTGTGGTTAGAATGTTAATTAATTGGAATTAGTGGATATTTAAATGCATTTTACCACGGATTTTAGTCAAAATGAAAGAATAAAGGCGATGAATCACGGATTCATCATTCCCCTATACATTACCTTTGCTAGTTCCTTAGCAAACACTTATTCTATAAATAAGTACCAGCAAAAAGAAAAAGAAAAAGAAAAAGAAAAGAACTTAGAACATGGTTGTTTCTTTAAACTGATTTTCACTTTATCCAAAATTCGGAGCCTGGATTTAAACCTTTGGATTAATAGTGTGTCGGGACTTTATTAGAATTAGGATTTAAGCCTCAAAGCCTACAAGTTCCACAAATCCTTATCCAGGTTCACCTCAACAGCCAGCTCAGATACACCTAACCATCACGAAAACTTTTCATCTTTGAAAGCAATTTGTACTGTGTGTGAAAAGTTTTAGCTCTTCCCGCTCTAGAGAAGCGAAGAAACTGCCCATCTAGATACACACTCCCATTGGGCCCTTGTCCAGCAACTCAATCCTCGAGGAGGGAGGTATTTCAATCTGAGGTTAGGTCGTGCTGTGTCCACAATCAAATAAGAAAGAAGTAGGAAGAATTGGAAGAGAACTTGGAGTGTGATTGGTGTAATCACATCTCCTGTGAAACTTAACCAGTTTAGCCAAGTCTCCATGAAGACATGCATGCTTTCTGAAGCTCGGACCATTGTGGTCATTTTTTTGTGATTGATGTATTTGGCTTCTTTTTAGTAGTAATGATTGTTGCACTGAATAGGTCTTTATGCCTCGACGGATATAGCATCTTTTCATTCCGCCCATTTTTTGGGGTCTTAGAAAAATTGTGCCAGCAGATCCTTCCCTCATCTGAAGCTTTAATTCAACCCCAATCTCTCCTGTCTTTAGACATCATCACCGTCAGACAAGGATGGAAACACACCACCGAGATGGATTGCCCTTCGCAGCCCCAGGCAGATCGATCTAAGTGCAGAGTGCATGAGCTCAAAATTGGTTCAAATGGAGAAGAGTTCAACGGATGACACCAGGTGTTCTACTTAAACACTTTTCAAGTTGAATTCTGAACACGGTCTCATGGAACCCAAAGAATTAGGTCTACAAGACCTGAAGAGTCTCAATTCCCGTTCCTAATAAAGTCCCTTTAAAATTAAGTGGATTAAGGCCTAAACCAAGCTCCATCTCTCGTACTTAGATCCATTTGGTTAAAGAATCAAACTTATTCTGAAAAATGCTAATGAATGCAACAATTTTTTATGAGGTACATTTTTCGACTTAAATGCTTTAAATGGTTTTTAAAGAATTTTGCAAATTTTTATTGGATTTTAAAACTTTTCAATTTTTAATGGTCTTTTTATAAAAGTTAGTGGATTAATTCAATTTATACTAATTTTACATGGATTTTAGTGTATTTTACAAAGGATTTTATACATATTTTATATACAAAATTATATGGCTTTTATACAAATTTTTATGAGGATTTTATTTTTCAAAATTTTAAGGATTTTATCCAAAGAATTTTACAATTTTTTATCTATAATTTTCAAGCCATTTTTTATAAAACATTTTTACGATTTTCTTGCGGCTTTTTAAAAACCCAAAATATACACCCATACTTTTAGGAAGCCATATTATTAAAAATACGAGAAAATACGAGTTATGGCTTCTAAAGTATATATAGCATATATATACGACACCCCCTATAGTTAGCATGAACTACGTCCTCATAGTGACCAAAGAAGCGGTAAAGGAATACATAACTCGGGCTAAGTATAGATCGGTGAAAAGAATCTAGACTACAATGACTCACAAAAAATAATAAATGAAAGAATAGAAGTCGATCATCTCTTCTATACCTAGGATCGAGTGATCCTAAGAATAGTAGACTTAAAATCGAAGATGATCGGGGTCAAGAGAATGTACACAACTCAATGACTCGGCTTGTCCTCCCTATACTTAGAGTAAAATATCTCTAAGTATAGAGACGAAAATCAAAAGGTGAGGGACAAGCGAGGGAGCAGACGGGACAAAAACTGACGGCAATCAAAAGGCGGTATGAGCGAGATCACCCCCTTATACTTAGGGTAAAGCACACCCTAAGTATAAGCAACAACAGGGGTGATCGAACAAGATGAATGAAAAATACAACGGTGTCTACACCCCTCTATACTTAGGATAAAGCACATCCTAAGTATAGCAACATCTATATGAACCTAAGGGTGTAATACAAACAGAAGGAAGAATGAAATCAAAAATATATACAAAAGATCTTTGAAAATCAGGTATAAAATGCAAAGTGTGAGAGTGAAAAGATCATCTCATACAAAATGAACTGGGGCTACTTCAACGGTCGGCGGTTCATGATCGAGAAAGGATTTCAACCGCTGACCGTTCACTCAAAAGGTGGATTCAGAAGACAACTCTGATATGTCGATGCTACCGTTGTCGTACACCTTTCTGACAATATACAGGCCTTTCCATTTGCTCTGAAGTTTCCCTGGAAATAATTTTAGTCTTGCATTGAATAGCCATACTTTCTGATCAGGCTCAAACTGCTTGTGGCTGATATGAGAATCATGCCACTCTTTCATCCGCTCCTTGTAATGAAGGCTACTCATGAAGGCTTGATCTCTCAGCTCTTCCAGGGCCCCAGTTTGGTTTGCCTTTGATCTCCCGAATCGTCTAGGTCAAAGATCACTTCTTTCACTGCTCAAAAAGATTTGTGCTTGATTTCCACAGGTAAGTGGCATGGCTTGCCATAAACGAGTCGAAAGGGAGATGTGCCCAATGGAGTCTTTAAGGATGTTCGATATGCCCAAAGAACCGAGTCCAAAAGCTGTGACCGATCCTTTCGGTCTGGACGAACAACCTTCTGCAAGATCGTCTTGATCTCCCATTCGAAACTTCAACTAGACCATTCGTCTAAGGATGATATGGAGTTGCAACCCGATGATCTATGCCGAACTCGTTAGCAAGAGCCCTTTCCTTCTCATTGATAAAATGGCTACCCTCGTCTGAGATCAGAACTCGAGGAACCCCAAATCGCGTAATGATGTGTTTCCTTAGAAACTTGCAAACCATATTTGCATACGTGTTTCGGGCAGGAATAGCCTCTACCCAACGACTCACGTAATCTAGAGCCAGAAGAATATACTCGAATCCCTGACTCTTAGGAAACATGCCCATAAAGTCGATGCCCCATGCGTCGAAAACCTCATAGAAGTGAATCGGCTGCATCGTCATCATATCTCTATGTTAGCAAGTGCCCATTTTCTGACAGTTAGTACATCTCTTTACGAATGTGTGTGCATCCACAACGAGAGTAGGCCACCAAAGACTGGACTGAAGCACCTTCTGTGCTGTCCTCTTCCCTGAATGGTGTTCTCCAGCTTCGAATTTATGACAATAAATGAGGACACTCTGGTATTCCTCTTGAGGAATACACCGACGCCAGATGGAATCCGTTCCTTCATGATAAAGGATCGGATCCTCCCAATGGTAAGACTTGGCTTTCGCGAGGAAAGTCTCAAGCCTCTGTCTGGACCAACCTTGTGGAACTTTCTTAGCAACAAGAAAGTTCACAATGTCGGCATACCATAGCAGCGAGACGACATCAAGAATCGCCTCATCGGGGAAGGTCTCCGTAATGGGTGTATCAAACTCAGAAGACTCGGGGAGTTCTAGTCGGGAGAGGTGATCCGCCACCACATTCTTGACTCCAGGCTTATCCTTGATTTCAATGTCGAATTCCTGGAGCAGAAGGATCCATCTGGTCAGACACGACTTTGAATCCTTCTTATCCATTAGATATCGGATGGCTGTATGATCAGTGAAAATCATGACTTTAGATCCTAGGATATGGGACCTAAATTTGTCTAAGGCAAATACTACAGCTAGCATTTCTTTCTCTGTAACAGTGTAATTCCACTGCGCGGAATCCAAAGTCTTGCTAGCGTAGTGTATGGCATAAGGCATGCCATCCCTCCTCTGTCCCAACACAGCCCCAACGACAAAATCAGAGGCATCCATCATGATCTCGAATGAGAGAGACCAATTGGGTGGTTGAAGGACAGGAGCCTCTACAACCATGTTCTTGAGAGTATTGAATGCTGAAAGACACTTATCATCGACAATAAACTCGGTCTCTTTCGTGAGAAGATCAGATAACGGTCGGGAAATTTTACTGAAGTCCTGAATGAACCGTCGATAGAAACCGACATGCCCCAGAAAAGACCGTAACTGCTTCAAATTGGACGGTGGATAGAGCTTCTTGATGATGTCCACCTTGGCTGAATCGACCTCCATGCCCCTGCTGGAGATGATGTGACCAAGGACCGTCCCCTGAGTCATCATGAAATGACTCTTCTCCCAGGAAAGAATGAGGTTTACCTCAGTACACCTCTGAAGCACTCGGTCTAAGCTAGAAAGACAGGAGTCAAAATCATCGCCATAGACCAAAAAATCGTCCATGAAGACCTCTAAAAAGTCACCTACTATGTCCGCGAAGATCGAGAGCATACACCTCTGGAATGCAGCCGGAGCATTACATAATCCAAAGGGCATACGTCGGAAGGCATATGTTCCGAACGGACAGGTAAACGTCATCTTTTCCTGATCTTCAGGCGCGATTGCCACCTGATTGTATCCCGAGTACCCATCAAGAAAGCAATATCGGGTCTTCCTGGATAACCTTTTGATAATCTGATCAATAAATGGTAGCAAAAAGTGATCATTCTTGGTGGCCTGATTCAAACGTTTGTAGTCCACACAGACGCGCTAAGAAGTCGGTACTCAGATAGCGATCTCCTCTCCATCCTCATTGATCACTGTAGTGATACCTGTCTTCTTGGGTACCACATGTAAAGGACTAACCCATTTCGAGTCGGAGATGAGATAGATAAAATCAGCGCTCCACCACTTGGATATTTCCTTCATCACTATCTCTCAAAGATTTGGGTTCAACCTGCACTGAAACTCACGAGATGGTTTGGCGCCATCCTCGAGAAAGATGTGGAGGGAGAAGAGAGCCGGACTAATCCCATGGAGATCCGCTACGGTCCACCCGATTGCCTTGCGGTTCTTTTCAAGAATCTCCATCAAACAAGATTCTTGATCTTCGGTCAGATTAGAAGAGATGACGACCGAAAATATTTTAGATTCTCCAGCAAGGAATCGATATTTTATTGACTGAGGTAATGGTTTAAGCACATGGGGAGAAGGGACAGGAAGAGCGAGTTTGACTAGGGCCTGAGTATAGTCCACTAGATCAGTATGCAAGAGCTTAGCCTGCTCTGATTCAGAAAGATCTGGAGACTGCTTTTTTGATTGCTAACTCTGCTGCGCAGGCTCGGTCTCCAGGTTGGTTATAGGCTCATATGAAATTAGACGCGGAACATATTCATCAAAACTTTGCCAATCAAAATCCACGTCTATATCGGAGGGATTAGATTCAGAACGACAAGATCAAAAATATGAATGATAATCATCAGAATCGTCGGCCTCAGCCTGTGACAGTGTATATTCCAAGACTGTGCTATCGAATTTGTCTTCATCTAGTATCTGCAACTCAGACTCTCCTGAAGGCGTGATGAAAGAATGTATGCTCGGTTCGGCCCAAACGGCTTCATCGTCTGTTTGCATGAAGTCACAGTCGTGATGACTATCAGGTTCGTCATCAGATGCTCTCTCCGACTCTTCCGATTTGGCTTTGAGATCTTGGATCGTTTCTATATGTATACTCTCACCTTGGACGTGAAAGTACACCTTCCCTATACCATAATCGGAAACGGCCTTCGTTGTGGCCAGAAAAGGTCGTCCTAATATGATCGGGGTATCGGTCACACATTCAGGGACCATCTTGTCCAACACGACAAAGTCCACAGAGAATTGCAAACCCTGAATGGTGACGATAACATCTTCGATTAATCCTTTCGGCCTCTTGATCGATATGTCAGCGAACTATAAGATCGTTCTGCTTGGTCTAAGAGGTCCGAACTCGAACTTGTCGAGTAAGGAAGAGGGAAGAAGATTAATCGATGAACCGCTATCTAAAAGAGTACGATCAAAAGTCTGATTGAGGATTTTGCATCTGACATACGGTGCTCCCGTGTCTGATCTTTTGGCTGGGAGACGATTCTAGATGGCGTGAAAAGTCTCCTTGGTCAATACATGGATTTCAGATCAGTGATTACACTGCCTCTTCTTTCTGCGAACGGTGGTTCGCTCTTTGAGACTTTTCTGCAGAAGAGGGATGTGTGCCAAGGCTTCCGAAAGAGTCAACTGGATGGTGAATTTATCGAGCATCTCTTTCATCAGATCAAGCATTAGAGTCTTTTTGATGTTTTCTTTTTTACTTCCTTTTCCTAAGCAGAGTGCTTTGGGAAAAGGAATATGCACATCCTCCTGGTTAGTCTGTACAATCGGAGGATCGGTTGAAGCAGAAGTAAATATTTTTGCAAAACAAGGATTTGCTTTTCGTGAATCATCAGAAGAAGAAGATCCAAGATCTCGAGATTGATCAATTGTCTTATTTTTATTTCTCTTCCGATTTCTTCTCTTTTGTACATTTTTTATAAGATTTTCTTTCATCGTCACTATTTACAAAGAAAGGTAACGCAACTGATTCGGCGTTCGGCTCTAGCTGCATCTCTTCAGATTTGGTGGCTTCAGCACCACCATCCATGTCGTCAAAGGGTGCGGCTTCAGTACCGCCATCGATGTCTTCTACTGGTTCGCTTGTGTTGTCCAAAATGTAATCTTCGGGCCTATAGTAGAGTCTCCGTCTACTGGTATCCTACCGCTCCTAAGAGAGACAAAATCAACATTACCACGATAAAGAGAGTCATCTGAAAATACCTATGACTGGAGGGAGGACGTGATCAAATCTACCTGCTCTAACTTCCTCTTCAGATTATTCGGATTCGGCTCTATCTGAGCAGGTATGGCGGACTTCCCTTTGACTAAGTCAGTAACATGAGTCTTGAACTCATCCATTTCTCGCCTAAAAGATGCCTGCTGACCAGTAATCAAGTTAGCGAGGTATTCTAGAGCTGGGTTATCATGGAAGGGACCATGAGACCCGGATGAGTCGCCTCGGTGATACTGAGGCTACTGCTGAGCTGACTGCTACTATGGATGCTGCTGATACTGAGACTGATAAGAGTTCTGCCTCCACTGAGTCTGCTGAAACTGACGAGGACCTGCATGCTGCTGAAACTCTCTGGTATATCCCATTGGTGCCTGCGGTGGCGGTTGGGAAGAGGCACATCCTGTCGACCAACGAAAGCCAGGATGATCATGATGGATCCCTGGTTGCTGCGGCCGATCATACCAAATCCCATTGACCTCAGTCAATGGCTCATGCATCTCAGAATATGCTGGGGGCATATATGCCAATGGCTAATCATTTTGATATACCACCATCTGAGTATCGGATGATGGTGTCTACGAGCTGTGATGATAAGCCGAAGACTGGTAAGTTGACTCACAATGCACATGGTATATGTGCTGAACTGGTGGCCACGGAAGTATGCCTCGGTCTCGGCTTTTCGAGTCAGCCTGTGATCTCGAAGACTTCGAAGATTCAGTCTGAATCTCTTGAAGGCACATGATTTGTGTCTTCAGATCACTTAGACATCTCTCAAGCTCGTCGATCTTGTCGATCTTGTCCAGATTCTGGCACTTTTTCTCAATACTCTCCATTCGATCCAACTTCTGGCAAATAATCCCCATATCAGCTGATGAGGATTTGGTAGGTGTCGAAACAGTCAGAGTTGGATTCCCTTCAATGTGTGCCACTCGGGAGTGCTGGTGATATGTAGGTGGCTTCGTCTGGTTAAAGACTCGAGTTTGGGACATTGTTGTGTAATTTTCTGCCATTTTCTCGTAAATGGCCCAGACTCTGTCCTCATGCATTGAAAAATACGATCCACCGTATGATGCGTTCACCAGTCCTTGTAACTCCGGTGTCAGCCCGCTAAAGAAACTCTGTACAAGAGTGGGCTTAGAAAGGTCATGATGGGGACACCGGTCAATGAGCTCTCTGAAACGATCCCATGCCTCGTGGAACTGCTCGTTCCTGATCATGGTGAAATTACTTATCATGGCTCTAGCAGCATTCGTTTGACCGAGAGGGTAATATTTGTTCAGAGAAGTGGTTCTCAGCTCCTCCCAGGTCAAAATATATCTCCCTAAGTGTTTCAGCCAGTAGGCTGCTCGATCAATAAGGGAGAACGGAAACACGATCAGCTTGATCATGTCCTCGTTGACTTGCGCATCGTGCACGTGTTGCAGATAAGCTCGAACTCTTGTAGGTGCAGGTGCGGTTCCTCAGTAGAAAGCTCGTGAAACTTGGGCATCAGTTGAATCGTCTGAGGACGGAACTCAATGTTCCCACGAATTACAGCGAGACAGATCCGTCTATGAGTGGTAGTAGCTCCAGGGTTGTAGAGCTGCTGCATCGTGCGGTTCGGATCTGCTCCATTTGGTTGGTCCTGCTCCTCAGGTCTTGGATGATCAACTCTTGGATTTTTAGCATCAGGATTGTTGCGTTGGGCTCGCAACTGGGTCAACTCAGCTCTGACATCGTTCATTAATCTCCCTTGCTCCCTAATCTGATTTTGCATGATCTAAAGGGAAGCAAGTAGACCGCTATTGATTGCAGCCCGATCAATCATGACCAAAGTGGACTACGGTCCTTTTCCAGCCATAGTCTCTGGAAAGGAAAAAGAATTTAGGTCAGGAAAGTTCAGATCAATGTTCAACTGCTGAAAGAGTTCAGGTTCGCGGTCAGAGTTTTCGTGAACCTCAGGTGATGATGATAAAGAATGATTAAGAGAAGGAATCTGAGAAGAGTTTCCAGGGTCAGAGTCACGCCTGGAAGAAGAATATTGTTTTGATTCTGGCTCAAACAGGAGGTTCTCGCGAACCGAGCCAGGAGACATGATTACAATAGGAGATTGATAGATCTCTGGTTCAAAGAGAGGGTTCTCTTGAACCAATCTAGATAGATGGGCACGAGTGCGTGAGAGCAGTGCCGTAAGAGTCGGTCGAAGTGATCGTCTGCCCATCATCTTGAGATTAAGATGACAGCTGATCGATGAGATGAAGATCTGAAAGATATAGGACTCACATCACAAGTCAAACACAAAGCAAACCCTGAATTCACCAACTCAACCGTGGTGATGACCATAAGAGTTCGGTCATTTATCTTTTCGCTTTTAGGTTGTTTGTCAAACAACGTTCTCTCAGATTAGCGAGATTAGATAGGTGCCCGAGACTTCAACATTGTACTGTCCCGAGTTCTCATCAGAACTCACCTAGTTTCAACCAGTATGGAAGTAAGTACAGACCATTTCCGGCTATCCGTGTTACTTGAGGATGGAGCCTTACGCAGTGTCCTCTAAACCTTCCACTCTGCTAAGTGAACTCGGACCGTTTCCGGCTACCCGAGAGCACCCACTGAAGATAAGGTGAATAAAGGCGTGGACTAAGTAGTATTTCGATAGAAGCCTAGACTCCGGCTCTACCTTATGTGTCCTCTCTCTCTCTCGTAAAGTCTGGAGATGAGATCTGATATGCACTTCGAGGGTTTCTCTCCCCAAAATAAGTGGAGTCCTTATGTTTCTTTTAAGGCCCGATAGAAGTTAACAGTCCCTGTTTTAATTTTCAGTTTTCACTTTTTTTGGATATTTTCAGAGAAAATTCGTCTAACGTATTTTTGTCTTTTTGGGTTCGGCCCTAGATACAAGCACCTAGGTGTCGGAACCTAAGAAATCATCTAACCTACGGTTAAGCAGAGAAGGGGAAAACCGTGAAAATCCTAACAAGCACCTAGCTCGGAAAATCCGCAGAAAACCGTCGAGAAAATCACGATCGAGAAAGCCGCAGTGGGTGCCCTACTCCCCCAGGAGTACAACCCTGGTGAAACAGACCCCGAGAAGAAAGGAGGTACAAGTCGAGATGCCTTTACGAGGCCCCTTTCTATGACACTTTTTTTATATGTATTTTTTTACAAAAATATACAAAAATGAAAGATTTACGGCTTTGCGGTTCTCAGCTTTGCGGCTTGACCTGTGCTGCACAACTCAGAAACAAAAAGCCGTGAGGTTAGAGAATAAAATGGCGCGAAGAAAAACCTAAACCTAAGTCTACGGTGCCTAGCGCTGCCTCCCCGGCAATGACACCATCTGAAAAACCACCTGATCACTTATCTTCTGAACCTGCAAAAGAAACAAAAGAAAGTTCTCGGTCGTCGTATCGACCATGTGAGTTTTGTTAGAAAAGATTAAGGGTTAGCTAATTTTTTTATTTTATTTATACTCTGAAACTTAATGTATAGCGGTTAAGCACGGGAGTGTCGAACTCAGGGAGGCAAACTATTTTAAACTAGGGCTAATCGGTAGAAAAACTTAGGCTAAGGGTCTTCTAATTTTTATTTTAATTTTTTTAGGATTTTTATATTATTTTTTTGTATTTTTAATGTATTTTATATTTTTTATGATTTTAGAAAATGTTAAAATTTTTATTTGGTTTTTATTTTGTTATTTTTATGTTTTTTATTTGTTGTTATGGTTTGATGGATTTTTAGAGGTATTTAAAGATGTTTACGGAGTTTAGTTTGTTTGTAATGGTAAAAGTAAAATTTGGTTAAAAACTGTGACGTTTTTGTAATTTTTTAAAGTGTAGGTAATAGGGAAATATTTTTATTGTATTTTCTGTACAAAGTAGACGAAATTATCATTAAAACGGTATGTTGTGCTTTTTTTGGGGATTTTTCTTTATTTAATTATGATTTTTCAAAGTTTTGTGTGTTTTATATTTTTATTGATTTTGTTATTTATTTTTTGTTTTATTATTTTTTTTAAAACGTATTTAATACTGTATATGACGTAAAATACGGTATTTTTATGTTTTTAGTGTATTTTTATATTTTATATTTTTATATTTTTTTATTATGTAGAGGGTATATGTGTAGTAGTTACACACAACTTCAAGGGGTACTGATGTGAATGTGGAAACTTGGAGGGAATTTTGTGCAAAAGTCTGAGTTTCACATGAACTTCACGTGATTCTCCAACAACCACCTAGATGTGCATAATATCCACATAGGCTTCCTTGTCTTAGTCCTGTGTGTTAATAAAAGCCAGTCCGAGGGTTTATGCACAAAAATCCCCAGATGCGTGTGTAGAATAGCAGATATTGGAGGGGTTCCACGCACATTCTCCACCAATCACGTGCTCTATCACGTGAAGATTCCGACGGCGGACTTGTTAGGATTTTGAGCAAATTCTGGCAGTATCTTCGCAATTATCATGAGAATTCATGTTTGCGTCACGTGCTACGCCAGTCTTTGGACCTGCGCATGAATTCAAAAAAAATCCGGGGGTGACTGTGTAACTTTGCCGAATTGCAGCAGTTGCTTTATGATCGCCTGTCTTGTGCAAACTTCGATCGATAAAGCGGTGGGCCGGTTGGGCCGAATCCGTGCCGACGCGTGGCAAGCTGAGAGACTTTGATGATAAACTGATCGAACGACCCTCTTATAATCTGGAATAACAAAGTGTTCTTCCCCTTTTCAATTGCCGGCTGTGAAGCTCCTGAATCGTGGAGGCAATGACGCCACGGAGATATAGGTTCTCTCGGCGATGTCGATCTGGAAACGGCAATATAATCCTTGATACTCGGCTCCAGTTGATTCTATTCCTGGGAATGAAGGATGATGCAGGCGGATGTGTTCTATTCCTGCGACAAATTTCAATCAACTCGACGGCAGTGCCTCAATCCCAACTCAAATAAGAGATTGTGAGCTGAAAATACACGCTGGAGATTTTGCTCAAAATCTACAGTCAGAGTATGTGCCCGGAATGATTCCGATGTATATGTGGTAGAATATCGGTGTACAGGATTCGAAAACGGATAAAGTCGAAGAAGAAATCGGTGGAGGATTTTCAATTGTTGCTTGAAATCGGAATGAATGATGAGATTTGAATGCTACGGGATAATCGGAAAGTGATGTTGTGAGAGAAATCAAAATTGGATTGAGATGGATTACGGAGGGATCGTAGAATAAAATGGGAGGATTGGAGGAGAGAGAATCAGAGAAGGGAGGAAGATAGATCAGAAGCTAACCTGGGAAATATGCGAAGGAAGTATGACGGATGCGGTCTGTGAAGTGGAGCTCCACTGTCTGCACCTCGACGCTCGACCTTACGGAGGCTTGTGCACACGACGGAGAAGCTGGGCTCGACACCGGCAGCTGATCGTGCCTCACCCCCTCAACCTCGCTTGACGGCGGCCGGAGAAAGTCGTCACGCACTCTCTCACAAACGACCGGAGCTCACTGCGAAGAAGGAAGTTAGAAATGGCGGATAGGTTGGATTTGAGGGAGTCCGGTGCTATTTATAGGTGAAGGAGGATTCCGTCACTACGGAGGGATGCAGGCACCGATGTGATTAGGCGAACGGTCGGCCAACGGCCGGGCCGTTGGAGGCAGTTGAGGTGGTTGACGGAGGAGGAGAATGTAGTGGGTGGAGGAAGAAGAAAGATGAGGGTGGAGGAAGAAGAAAAAGAAGAAGAAGGAAAAGAGAGGAGAGAGAAAAGAAAAGTGACAGCGAATGAGAAGCTGCCACGTGGTATTTGTATACAACATGTAGGTATATAATGTATTTAGTTAAATAAATGAATAATGTAGATGTAAATTGTAATTAATTAAATTAATAAACTAATTTAATAAATAATTTAAATAAATAAATAAATGAAATATTATTTATTTATAAAAAAATAAAGGATTAATGTATTAAATAATAATATAAGTTACAGTTTATTGTACAATATACCAATACGGACCCAAAAATTGTGTTTTTCGCATTAACTTCGATTTTAGAGAAACTAGTGTTATTTTGTAGATAATTGAAAAATATAATTTTAGGGACCGAGTTTGCTCAATTCGGAGTTCATATGGGCGAGTTATGAGGCCCGGACGAAAAAATAGCAGCTTCGGACCTCCGGATTTTTTTCGGTATTTTGAGTTATTTTTATTTTTATATTTTTTTATATGCAATTTTATAAAATTTTAGAAAAAAGAATTAAGCTAATCGTGTTTGCGGTTATTTAATTGAAAATCGGGGAAGTTTCTACATATAGTACATATATACAATGGGGTCCAAAAAGCCAAAACTCACCGGTTTTATCCGAATATTTTTCTGATATTTTTAATACATAGTATTATATACAAAACGGATTTTAAAAGTGAGTTTGGTAATTTTGGAGTTTTCTATAAATAGATATGAACCACAGAAGTTGGCTTTTGCGGCTTTTCCGGTCAATTACGGTTATTTTATTTTTATGCTGAAATATTTTTCTAATATTTTTATAAAATAATACATATTATTGTAATCAACTTTTGTAAAAGGAGTGTTTTAATTTGGAATTGTCTTGATGCTAAATAAAATAGGTGAAGTATTTACAACGTGAAAAATGGGTAATTTATATTTTTGGTCTTTATTTTCTTGATATTTTTATTAGTTATGATCGTTATCTCCCCCTACTTATTTCTTTTGTCGACTCGGTCAATATTGACCTGGTCTTGGGGTTAGGATCAATCTGTATATTTTCTATATACATCCTTCTTTTATTTTTATTTTTATTTTTATCTTTATTCTTTTATTTTGGTAAAAATAAGTGTTAATTATATAATATTAATGTTTGTGGTTAGAATGTTAATTAATTAGAATTAGTGGATATTTACATGTATTTTACCAAGGATTTTAGCCAAAATAAAAGAATAAAGGTGATGAATCACGGATTCATCAGGCAACCCCATTTTTTCCATATATATATATGTGAAAAGGGAAGCTGTTCTGTGTAACAGGCAAGTTGGCTGTTACACGGAGCAGTTTCCCCCATTTTTTTTCAAAATTTTTTCATGTATATTCATCTATATATCCTCCTAGATGTCATTCAAATTTCGTGAGAAATGGAGACTCCTAAGCCGTCCATCTAGACCGGGTAAATTTTAACGGTCTGAATTTTTCTGTAATCGACCTATTCTAGATGGAGGGCTTAGGAGTCTCCGTTTCTCACAAAATTTGAATGACATGTAGGAGGGATATATAGATGAATATACATGAAAAAAATTTTGAAAAAAAATAAACAAATGGGGGAAACTGCTCCGTGTAACATCCAACATGGCTGTTACACAGAACAGCCTCACCGTCCTCTCTCTCTCTCTCTATATATAAAGGAAGCTACATCAGGGGTTGAAGCCAACTAGCTACACTTGATCATTTTTCTTATTGGTTTTTGATTTTTTTGAAAAAAACCTACGGAATTAACTTAGTTTATTGAGTGAAATATGTGTTTTAAATTTCATGTAAAACTAACATTCCTAACATGCACATCTAGATAGGGTCAATTTTAGCAATTCTGAAACCGTTAAAATATGATAGTCTTGATGGAGATGAAAGAAATGTCGAATTTAGTTGAATTTGGCATGAGACCATGGTGATATTTGGTGATTTAAATCCTCCTAGATTTCAATTCAAAAATAAAAAAATAATTAAAAAAATAATCGAGTGCAGCTTCCCCAACCCCTATATATAAGACTGATGTGAGAGCCAAAAGCTGTTAGAGCATGAGAGCAATGGGATTAGACTACTAGATTCTGCTCATCTCTCTCCTCCTCCTATCAAACAGGAGAGAGATGAGCAGAAACTAGTGGTCCAGAATCACTGCTCTCATGCTCTCACAATTTTTCGCTCTCACATGATCAACCATATATATATATATATTGGAGTGATCCTATGAGAGTCAAAAACTGTGAGAGCATGAGAGCTGTGATTCTGGACCACTAGATTCTGCTCATCTCTCTCCTCCTACGAGAGAGGAAATAGAATCTAGTGGTCCAGAATCACTGCTCTCATGCTCTTACAAGATCACTCCTATATATATGTTTATATATAGGGCTGATCATATAAGAGCCAAAACCTGTGAGAGCATGAAAACAATGATTCTGGACCACTAGATTCAACTAAGAGAGAGAAGACATAATCTAATGGTCTAAAATCATTGCTCTCATGCTCTCACAATTTTTTGCTCTCATAAGATCACTCCTATCTCTCTCTCTCTCTCCATATATATATATATATATATGTGTGTGTGTGTGTGGGAAAAGGGAATGACATCGGGAGATGTAGCCAACTTGCTATACCCGGTCATTTTTCTTATTGGTTTTTGATTTTTTATGATGGAAATCTAAGGGGATTTACTTGATTTATTGATATGTGTTCCAAATTTCATTCAAAACAAACATTTGTAACATGCCCATCTAGATAGGGTCAATTTCAGCAATTTTGAGACCGTTAAAATGTGACAGTCTTGATGGAGATGATAGAAGTGTTGAATTTAGTTGATTTTGGTATGAGACCATGGTGATATATGGTGATTTAAATACCCCTAGGTTTTCATTTCAAAAACAAGAGAAGCCAATGAAAAAAATGATCAGGTGTAGCTAGTTAGCTACACCCCCGGGTGCAGGTGCAGCTTCCCCAAACCCTACATACATACATACATACATACATACATACATACATACATACATACATACATACATACATACATACATACATACATACATACATACATACATACATACATACATACATACATACATACATACATACATACATACATACATACATACATACATACATACATACATACATACATACATACATACATATAGGGGACCCTTCCAATAGGATGCATCCTTCCTGACTTCAAGAAGGCCACCATCTTTTGTATAAAACACGAGCACTTTAGTAGAATGTGTATACAATTTGTATTATAACTGCACATTATAAATACAAAACCACATACAAAACTGCATATTATGATACAAACATTAAAACTGCACATTGTAATACAATCTGTATACGTATTCTACTAAAGTCATCACGTTTTCTACAAAAAAAGGAGCTAGCATTCCTGAACTCAGGAAGGAACAAGTTCTATTTGAAGGAAATCCTATATATATTGGGAAAAAGGAAGCTACACCGGAGGGTGCAACCATCTAGCTACACCTGACCATTTTTCTTATTGATTTTTGATTTTTTAAGTAAACCTATAGGAATTTACATAGTTTGTTGAGTGGAATACGTGTTTTAAATTTCATGCGAAAAAAATCCTAATATGCCCATCTAGATAGGGTTAATTTTAGCAACCCCGAGACCGTCAAAATGTGATAACCTTGATGGAGATGATTGAAGTGTTAAATTTAGTTGAATTTGGCATGAGACCATAGTGAGATATGGTGATTTAAATCCCTATAGGTTTCATTTCAAAAGCACAAATAACCAATGAAAAAGTAACCAGTTTCAACTGGTTGGCTACACCCTCGGGTGCAACTTCCCCAGCCCCATGTACATGTACATGTACATGTACATGCATGTACACATACACATACACATACAGATACATATATACATACACATACACATACATATACATATACATATACATATACATATACATATACATATACATATACATATACATATACATATACATATATAGAGGGCTAATCCCTTGAGAGCCAAAAACTGTAGGAGGATGAGAGGAAAGATTCTAGACCACTAGATTCTGTCATCTCTCCTCATTAATTGCAGAGGAGAGAGAAGAATAGAATCTAGTGGTCCAGATTCACTGCTCTCTTATTCTCACAATTTTTGGCCCTCACAGAATCAACCCTCTACATATATATATATAGGAGTGATCTTGTGAGAGCAAAAAACTGTGAGAGTATGAGAGCAGTGATTCTGGACCACTAGATTCTATCTTCTTTCTCCTGGTTGAATCTTGTGGTCCCGAATCGCTACTCTCATGCTCTCACAGGATCATTCACTCACTCTCTCTCTGTCTCTCTCTCTATATATGGACTGCTCCCTGGAGATAGCCAACATGGCTTCCCCCACTCCATTTGCGTATTTTTTGAATAATATCACCATGTATGTTCATCTATATATCCCTTCCATATGCCATTTGAATTTCGTCAGAAACAGAGATACCTATGCCTTCCATCTAGAACATGTAATTTTAACGGTCTTAGAATTGCTGTAATCGTAGCTGTTCTAGATGGATGGTATATGAGTATCTATTTTTGATGAAATTTAAATGACATATCGGGGGGATATTGACGGGTCCGCAAAAGCCGCGATAAGAAATCGTTTTTATCGTTCGTGCGTGAAATTAATGAAAGTCGTTCGTTGTAGGCGGCGATCGGAACAGTCAAGAAATAACCACAATTTTTAAACAAATTCAATCCAGTGGTTTTTATGTTTATTTTACTTGGGCAAGTCCCAAGGTCGATCACAAGGAGGCAAAGGAACAACCTAGATTAATGTCTATCCAATTTTGAGTTCGGTTTTCAAGGCGGTATTTTTTTTGGAATTTTTCAATGCAAGATGAGATGCAAAATGCAAATTCGGCCTATTTTAGGGACTAAAATTTAAATTTCAATCAAACAATGTCCGAAAAATACGAAACTTGGCCGAGATGTAAAAAATGATGAAAAAAGTGCACTGTAATTTTTTTGGAATTTTTAGATGCAATATGAATTTTTTATGAATTTTTAAATGCAAACAAATCAATTTTCAATATTTAATTTTAATAAATATTAAACCTACTTATTTTCGAGAACTAAAAATATCTAAGATCTATCACTAGGTGATGGATCCCAGAAAAATCCTAGATCACAAAAATGTGGGGTCTAATACCTATTAAAAATCAAACATTGAAATGCACAAAATGATTTTTACAGGGCAAATAATGCATGAAAATGCAATGATTTTTGGGCACAATGTTAATCAAATTAATCTCTACGATATTTGATTTTTGGAGAATTTTTAGAGAGACGGTTAATTATCTATGAATTTCCGAACACAGATTGGGCAAAATATCTCAATTTCCACAAAACAATTAATTAATGATTAACCGGTCATCACAAAAATATCCGCGACATGTCAAACTGTAGAGAATTAAAAGATGAACAAAATGCTATTTTTAAATGAATAAAATCATGCAATGTAGAGGTCTATAATGGATGACAAAGACAGGGGTGCAGATGCAAATAGAATAATAATAAAAAAAATATAAAAATAATGCAGGGGGGACCTACTGTTAATTACCGATAAAAGGAGGGGGGTTTCTGCAAATTTCCCAGAGGGGCACGTGCGTGGCACGTGCCCTCTGGGGGCGGGGGCTGCTGTGCGAATAGGGGATCTCCTGGGGGGCTTCCAGCAATTTCACCCTCAGTCACGTGCGGGGCACGTGACCTGAGGTTGCGTGAGCCTGACGTTCCCCCGCCCTCACGCGCGCTGCGGTGGAGGGGGTCTCGGGCTTCGAGCCCGGCCGGCGAAGAGGAGGCGCGGTGGGCCAAGCGCCTGGAGGTGCTTCTGGAGTCGGTCGAGGCGGTGGCTGGCCGTTGGCGGAGGCGATGGCGTGTCGGTGACGAGGGAGTGGCCGAAGCGCGAGCTCCGGTGTGGAGCTTGCGACCGGAGAAGATGGAGTTGCGACGGTGGATGAAGCTGATCGAGGCGTAGGGGAGACGAAGCTCCTGAAGCGACGGTGGCGTTGGCTGGTTGTCGACGACGGTCGGAGCCCGGCTGAAGGTGGAGGCGAACCGGGCGGAGGAGAGGGTCGATGTCGGTGGTCGTCGCGAGGCGGCTGGCGGTGTCGGAGAAGAACGTCGTGGGGTGGTCGTCGTTGCCGATGTCGTGGACGAAGATGGCGGCGGAGGTGTCGTCCTTGGCTCGACGCTGAGGGGTGGAGCTCGGCGGAGTTGGCGAAGCAGAGGGTCGATGGCGTAAGGCGGAGCGGGCTCCGGTGGCGTGGGCGAGTCGCTGAAGACAGAGCAGGTCGTGGAGTTGGAGGTTGAAGGCGGTGAAGATGAAGCGGTGGCTCGACGACGGTTGAAGAGGTGCCGGAGCGGAAGCAGACTCGTCGCGAAGGCGCTGCCGTCGAGGACCAGAGGTCCTCGGATCTCGCCGGCTGGAGGTGACGGCGCTGTCACCGCCGTCGAGCTTCAAGCTATCAGCGGATAAGTAGCGTCGAGGGCGGCTGTGCCCTTTAAATAGGAGAGGCGATGGAGGGCGAGGCGCGAGATGATCGGAGGGGGTTAGGGTCAACGGTGATGGTTGGTTGCGCGGATATCTCGGGGGGTAGTTGGCGGCAAGGCGGCGGAGGGTGCAAGGTTTGCGGGGGCGGAAGGTTGGGAGGAGACGAAGGCCAGCGGCCGTTCGATCGGCCGCTGATCGAACGGCCGCGATCTTGACACGTGGCCAGGGGCTAAGGGGAGAGCGGCCGAGTCACGTGCGGAGCACGTGCCTGGGAGGCACGTGCGACGCACGTGCGTGGCTTTTTTTTTTAAATTTTTTATTTTTTTTATTTTTTTTAATAAAAACGAGATAATAAAAAGGCGAAAAATAGCTGACACGTGGCGGCCTCTGGGGCTGCCACATGTCAGCACCAGAAAATTCGAAGATAAATTGTTTTGTAAAATCAAAAAGAAATAGCAAATGACCTTGGATCGAAAAAGTTCCTTCACGAAAAATGCTCGTCTCGAAGAGATCTACAACTTTCATGAAGATATAAAAGCCAAATTCGGTCAAATGTGAAAAGTGAATTTTTGGGGTATCCCATGTACATAGAATACCTTGATTTTTGGGTTTTCTAATTTTTTTGTCATTTTTTAAACAAGATAAAGATCCGGAAAAATATGAAAAACTCAAAGATAAATAAAAGGCACCTAATTCTAATTTTTTGGATTTTTATAAATAAATAAAATATTAACATAAAATACAGGTCAAAAAGCCGCGAAAAATGCACTGTACAAAAGAGGCCCAAAACCCAACTTTCACATACGAACTCCGATTCACTTGAACTTGGTCTTGTTTTGAAGGTAATTGAATGTGTATTAGTTCAAAAGTGAGTAGGATCAAATCGGACACTGGATGGGGAAGATATGTGGCTTTTAGTCCGAAAATCCAGTAACTAGGGTTTGGGTTTTTGGTCCACTTGCCAGGGTTAGTTAATTTTTTGTATTTTTTATTTATTCTTGTTAGTGATGTGTACACAGTGGAAGTGAGTTTGTGGTATGCGGTGTTAGCATGAAGGAGTTAAAAATAGGGGAAGTTAGGCTATTTACAGGTCAATTTTTGGCTTGGATTTTTGGCTTCTTAATTTATGCAGAAATTAATGCTAAAATGCAATTCTTATGAAATCATGCATGAATGCTAATTATGCAGAATAAATGCAGAAATGCAATTGATTTTGAGGGACTTGAGCTTTAATTAATGAGACTTAGAATGGTGAATCTGAGATTCATCAGATATATAGATGAATGACTATAAACGGTGATATTTTTGAAAAAAAATAAAAAATGCTGCAAAATGAGAGTGTGGGCAGCCCCCCCATATATATAGGGATAAATGGGGCTGCCCCCTAGGGGGAGCTAACTTAGCTCTCTCCGCCACATTTTCACCATTTTTTTATTTTTTTTGAAAATTTCTTCCATGAATATTCATCACTATATCCCTATATTATGCTATTCGAATTTCGTGCGAAACAGAGACTCCTACGGCCTCCATCCAGACAGTCATTTTTTAATGGTAATGGGATTTTTTAAATTGACCCGTCTGGATGGAGGTCGTAGGAGTCTCCATTTCGTATAAAATTTGAATGACATAATATAGAGATTTAATAATAAATTTACACGATTTTAGATTTCTAAAAAAATAAAAAAAATATGTGAAAAAAGGGATGGGGCAGCTAAGTTAGCTCCCCCTAGAGGGCATACACATTTTCCCATATATATATATATGGAATTTACCCAATGAGTTCTAAGCCCATTTGAGTTGGAATGAGCTCATCCCCACATCCGTTAGATTAGCACAATTTAAATCCCTTAATTTTAGGATCACGTCACATTATTTGGTGTATATTTAAAAATGGTATTTTTAGACTTTCTAAATTTAGCATTCAATTATGTTTTCGTGTGGTGTTTGATTTGGTTATTTCGAACGCATTCTTGTTGATCTTGCGTGACGACAAAGCTTCTGAAATTGCAGGATCTTAGTTCTTCGAAGGTATTTTTGTTGAAGGTTTTTTAATCGATCGTTCATTGTAAAATTTATGTTTCTTCTTTTTTTATCCTTTAGTTATCATTGTTGATTCATATTTTGATCTCAGTTTGATCGTTATGTATCCGAAGATATTATGAGCGATGGTTCCCCATCCTTGGTGGATCGTATCATTAATGAAGTTCATATCAGAAGGAGTGACGATGGATGACCTGCAGATGGTTTATGATTCATGATCTATAGTCAGAATTGATTTTTTTATCCAAGGCATTTTGATTTCATACAATTTAGTAATTTACGTGCGACTATCAGTAACACTTGACGTATTACAAGTAATAAAATAAATTACCTAAGTAAAGAGGGGGTGGTTTGATAGTAATTCAAAACAGATAATACAATAAGTAAAATTGAGAAAAGCATCAGTAACATGTAACAAATTGTAAAGTAAGAGAAGACAATGAAACCAGTAACTTCGAATAATTATAAAAAAACACGAGACCAGTAACTTACGTATTGCTATAAGTAACACTCAACGCGTTTAAGGTATTAAAAATGTTATATAAGTAAATAAGGGACACCTCAGTAACAAGTAACAAATTGTAAAGTAAGAGAAGATAATGAAATAAGTAACTTCGAATAATTATAAAAAAAACACGAGACTAGTAACTTACGTATTGCTCTCAGTAACACTCGACGTGTTGTAAGTAAATAAAAATGTTATATAAGTAAATAATGGACGCCTCAGTAACACTTAAAGTATTAATTAACTATAAAATCAGTAACAATCAAAATGAGTTCAATAATGTGGATATTTGTAATCAGTATTTGTTATATGGACACTAGTAATTTTTAACCTTCACATTTGATATAATACTTATCTCACAAAAAAAAATACTTGATTTATGAATATGTATTACTTGAGTAAAATGCATGAATTACTGATTTTTGTAATAGCTATATGAACAATATTAAGTATAACTTCAGAAACTAATCATTCTATAACTATAATTTCAATAACTAATAACTTGAGTCAGTAATATGGACATGAATATTCAGCAATTGTTCATATAAACATAAGTATTCTATTCAATTATCTAGTACATATTCAAAAGTACTAAAGAACTACAAATTAATTAACAATCATAATGCGTTAAATAATATTGATATTTGTAATCAGTAATTTTTCTATGGACATTAGTAATTTACGTAATCAGTAAATTGATTTATATCAGTAATTTACCTATTCTAATCTATACGTGGAATCATTCTATAAATAAACTGTATGCCGGCAATAATTTAAACGTGGATTTTTTATCTTATTAAAACCGACCACCTATTTTTAAGGAAATGATTTAACTCGAATTCTTATTATGTTAATAATGCAAAGCACATTGTTATTGCCAAAACCGTCTCCTACCAAATAGAATCAACTTATACACGTGACAAGCCCATGTTTGGTGCTCACCACAACTCAAATGGGCAAGGGGCTCTCTGGATAAGCCCCCCTCTCTCTATATATGATATAATGGGGCTGCCCCCAACATGGCTGCCCCGCCCCCTATTTTTGGCATTTTTTTTGAAAAATATCATCCTCATTCCTATATCCCTCGTATATGACATTCGAATTTCGTCAGAAACAGAGACTCCTACGGCCTCCATCGAGATAATGTCGATTTAACAAATCCTGTTACCGTTAAAAAATGATTGTCTGGATGGAGGCCGCAGGAGTCTCTGTTTCAGACGAAATTCGAATGACATATAGGAGGTATATAGGGATGAATATACATGGTGATATTTTTCAAAAAGAATAAAAAAAACGTCGAAAACGGCGCGGGGCAGCCCCATTAACCTCATATATATATGGGAAAAGGGAGTATGCTCCTTGGGTGTAACCAACTTACATGCTCCCACCTCATTTCTCATGTATTTTTTTTATTTTTTTGAAATGAAATCTAATGGAATTTAGATCACAATACGTCACCATGATATCATGCATCCCCATTAATCTCTCGCTCTCTCACTATTTCGGTGTTTTTTTTATTTTTTTGAAAATATCTTCTGTGAATATTCATCACTATATCCCTATATTATGCTATTCAAATGTCGTGCGAAACAGAGACTCCTACGACCTCCATCCAAATAGTCATTTTTTAATGGTAACAGAATTGTTAAAAACAACCCTTCTGGATGGAGGTCGAAGGAATCTCTTTTTCACGTGAAATTTGAATGACATAATATAGGTATATATTGATGAAAATTCACAGAAGAAATTTAAAAAAAATGGACGAAATGGTGCGGGGGGAGCCAAGTTAGCTCCCCCATGGGGGCAACCCCATTTTACCCATATATATATATAGGGTAAAATGATGCTGCCCTTATGGAGGGATCTAACTTAGCTCCCCCTGCCTCATTTTGTCTGTTTTTTTTATTTTTTTGAAAATTTCTTCCGTGGATTTTTATTAATATATCCCTATATTATGTCATTAAAATTTCGTACGAAACAGAGACTCCTACGGCCTCCATCAAGACGGGGTCGATTTTAGCAATTTTATTACCATTAAAAAATGACTGTCTGGATGGAGGCCGTAAGAGTCTCTGTTTTGCACGAAATTTTGATGACATAATATAGGGATATAGTGATGAAATTTCACGAAAGATACTTTCGAAAAAAATAAAAAAATCGAATGAAATGGTGCGGTGGGAGCCAAGTTAGCTCCCCCAGGGGAAACCCCATTTGACGCATAACATACATACATACACACATACATACATACATACATACATACATACATACATACATACATACATACATACATACATACATACATACATACAAACATACATACATACATACATACATACATACATACATACATACATACATACATATATGGGGGTTGGGGATCCTAAATCCGGGTGTAGGTAACTTTCCTACACCCACCACTTTTTCTCTCATTTTTTTTGAAATAGGTTTTTGGGGGGATTCACTTAAAATATTAAGTAGAATATGTATTTTATTTTTCACGTAAAATAATCATTCCTAACATATCCATCAGAAGGGATCAATTTCAACAAATCCGAGACTATTAATTTTGACTGTCTTAATGGATAATTTACAAGTCTAAAAATATGTTGAAATTTGAATAACATGATGGTAATATATTGTGATCTAAATCCCTTAAGGATCTTTTCAATAGAAATAAAAAAATGATAGAAAAAGAGATGTATGTAGGAAAGTTACGTACACCCGGTTTTAGGCACCCTAACCCCATATATATATATATCTGTGTGTGTGTGTGAGTGAAGGTAGGTAGGGAAGAGGGAAGCTACAGCGGGGGGGGGGGGTGTGCAGCCAACTAGTTATATCCGGCCAATTTTCTTATTGGTTTTTGATTTTTTGAAGGAAGCCTATGAAGATTTACTTAAATTATTGAGTGGAATATGCGTTTCAAATTTCATTCAAAATAAACATTCCTAACATACGCATCAAGATAGGATTAATTTCATCAAATCTGAAACCGCTAAAATATGATAGTCTTGATGGAGATGATAGAAGTGTCGAATCTAGTTGAATTTGGCATGAGACCATGGTGATATATGATGATTTAAATCTCCTTAGGTTTCATTTAAAAAATAGAAAAACCATTAAAAAATTGTCGGGTGCGGCTTCCCCAGCATATATATATATATATCTATATATATATATGGGAAAAAGGAGCCTACATCGGGTGATGTAGGCAACTTACCTACATCGGGTCATTTTCTCATTATTTTTATTTTTTTGAAATAAAATCTTGAGGGATTTTCATCACAATATACCACCATTGTCTCATTCCAAATTCAACTTAATTCGAGACTTTTATCCCATCCATCAAGATAGTCAAATTTTAACGGTTTCAAAATTCCTGAAATTAACCCCTTTCATATGGGCATGTTAGAAATGTTTTTCCCACAAAATTTGAATCACATAATCCACTCTATATATTAAGTGAATCCAACTGAAGTTTCATTCGAAAAAATAAAAAATAATGAGAAAATGGCCCGATGTAGGTAAATTACTTACAACTGCCGATGTAAGCTCCTTGCCCCCAATATATGTATATATGGGGAAAAAGGAGTATGCTCCCTGGGTGTAGCTAACTTACATGCTCCCACCCCTTTTCGCTTGTATTTTTTTTATTTTTCTGAAATGAAACATATTGGAATTTAGATCACAATATGTCATAATGGCGTCATTAAAAATTCGACTTAATTTGAGACTTCTATCCCCTCCATCAAGACTGTCAAATTTTAACAGCCTCAGAAGTGCTGAAATTGACCCCCTTAAGATGAAGGGCATACTAGTCTCTATTTCTGACGAAATTGGAATGACATGTTAGGGGGATATAGTGATGAATATACACATTTTCATTTTTACAAAAAAATAAAAAATAGGGAGAAAATAGGGGTGGGAGTAGTCAATTGGCTACACCCAGGGTATAGCCGCATTTAATCACCCCCTCCCCCCACACACACGTGCACGTGCGCGCGCGCACACACGCACATGGTCAAATGGGGATGCCCCCTTGGGGGAGCTAACTTGGCTCCCCCCGAGCCATTTCGCTCGTTTTTTTATTTTTTTGAAAATTTCTTCTGTGAATATTCATCACTATATCCCTATATTATGCTATTTAAATTTCGTGCGAAACAGAGACTCCTACGACCTCCATCCAGATAATCATTTTTTAATGGTAACAAAATTGCTAAAAACGACCTTTCTGGATGGAGGTCGTAGGAATCTCTATTTCGTGTGAAATTTGAATGACATAATATATTATGTCATTTTATTTTTTTGAAAATTTCTTCCGTGGATTTTCATCAATATATACCTATATTATGTCACTCAAATTTCGCGTGAAACAAAGATTCCTATGACCTCCATCTAGAAGGGCCATTTTTAGCAATTCTGTTACCGTTAAAAAATGGTTGTCTGGATGGAGGCCGTAGGATTCTCCGTTTCGCTCGAAATTTGAATATCATAATTTAGGGATATAGTGATGAGTATTCACAGAAGAAATTTTCAAAAAAATAAAAAAAACGTGCGAAATACACACAGGGCCCATTAGCGTTTCGATGAGCACCATTTGTAGGCCACACACGTATATTACCAATTATATGGTTACTTATTTCGAAAGATATCATTTTTGAAAGGATATTAAAATACAAAGCGATTTAATAATAAATGGTATTCAATTATATCTCGTCCTAAAAAAAGGAAGACCATTTTGGAAAGAAAACATTCGAATCAATGATTTCTTGCAGAAAATCGAGATCCAAATATTCATGTCAGTAATATATATATATACAATAGTCAAGTAAATGGTTGTTACGAGATTGATAATATCCAAACAACGGTTAGTAATTTACATTCATTTTACTATATGGTACAGAATTCAGTAATATGTATACACCGGTCAAGTAAGTGCTTGTTGTGAAGTCAGTAAAATCATAACAAATGGTCAGTAATTTCCATATGTATTATTACTTTGAACAGAATTCAGTAATTTAGAGACATTACTCAAGTAATATATATACAGTTCTCAAGTAATATTTTGTTGTGTGTTCAGTAATGTATATATCTATATCTTATATAACATGTTCAGTAATATTTATACAATTCTCACGTAATGGGTACTACAAGATCAATAATAATAAAATAAATGGTTAGTAAGTCACGGACATTGCTCAAGTAAGAAAGTAACATATAATCATTAACATATTCGCCTTCTATACGATTAGTATGGAAATAGTGCTTTGAAAAAGAAGTTATTAAATACATGCACATAAGGAAAAATAAATTAGTGAAATAAATAGAATGCTTCGTTGACGAAAAAGGAAAAATATTACAGAAATGCATGGAATACGCATTACATACACAGTGGTATTACTAATCATTTGTTATGTTATTACTGATCTCACAACACACATTTACTTGACCATTGCATATGTATTACTAAATTCTGCACAAGGTATTTTGATATTACTGATCTCATAACAAGCATTTACTTGAGCAGAGTATATTTGTTACTATCCCGTCGTTTGGATCTTAATAATCCACATGAAATCATTTAATTGAATCTTTTCTTTCCAAAACCGTCATCCCTTTTTCAAGGACATTGTATAATTGGAAATATAGTCATTGTAAAATACGTGTCAGCCTATAATTAGAAATATAGTTATGACTAATACATGTGTATGGTCCAGAATGAGTGCTCACGAACACGCTAATGGGCACATGGCTCATTGGATAAGCCCTCTCTCACTCTCTCTATATATGTGGAATAATGGGGCTGCCTCCTGGCTGTTTTTTTTCATATATTTTTTTATTTTTTTGCAAAATAAAATCATGTGCATTCATCTATATATCACTTTTATATGTCATTCGAATTTCGTCAGAAACAGAGACTCCTATGCCCTCTATCTAGAACATGTAATTTCAACGATCTTAGAATTACTGTAATTGACCTATTCTACATGAAGGGCATAAGAGTCTCTATTTCTGATGAAATTTGAATGCCATATTGGAGGGATATCTAGATGAATATACATGGTGTTAATTTTTAAAAAATACAAAACAACACCAAAAATCCGGCGGGCAACCCCATTGAACTCATATATATATAGATAAATAGGGAAAAAGGAGTATGCTCCCTGGGTGTAGCTAACTTACATGCTCCCACCCCTTTTACCCTGTATTTTTTTATTTTTCTGAAATGAACCTATTGGAATTTAGATCACAATATGTCACCATGATGTTATTAAAAATTCAACTTAATTCGAGACTTATATCTCCTCCATCAAGACTGTCAAATTTTAACGGTCTCAGAATTGTTGAAATTGACACCCTTCAGATGGAGGGTATAGAAGTCTCTGTTTCTAACGAAATTGGAAGGACATGTTAGGGGGATATAGTGATGAATATATATATTTTCATTTTCCAAAAAAAAATAAAAAAAAATTGGTGGAAAATGAGGTCGGGAGTAGCCAATTGGGTGTAGCCTCATTTAACCCATATATATAGGGAAAAATGGGGCTGCTCCCTGGGAGAAGCCAACAGGGCTACTCCCACCTCTATTTTTTTCTATTCTTTTATTTTTTTGGAAAATAAAAATTTCTATATTCATCACTATATCCCTCTAACATTCTATTAAAGTTTTGTCAGAAACAGAGACTCCTAGGCCCTCCATCTGGACGCCATTTTTTGACGATCACATGATTTTTTAAATCGACCATGTTTTGGATGGAGGCCGTAGGAGTCTCTGTTTCTGATGAAATTTTAATAGAATGTTATAAGGATATAATGATGAATATACAAATTTTTATTTTCCAAAAATCTGAAAAAATTGGGGAAAAATGGGGGTGGGAGCAGCCCGTTGGCTCCTCCCAGGGAGAAGCCACATTTTCCCCATATATATATGTGTATGTGTGTGTGTGTGTGTATATATATATATATATATATAGGGCACATTTCAAATGAGACATGGTCCTTCAATCCCTAAGGAAGGCCAACGATCTGGGCCATCAGATTCAAATCAACTGACACCTTCAATTTTGTTGCCTAAAAGGGCATTTTGGTCATCAACTTTTGCATAAATTATGCACGCTAATTAATATTCCAAAAATACTAAATTTAGCTAGTTTTATTTTTGGTATTTTTCGCAATACCATATTTAAAAAATATCCAATTTTTTGCTGGACGATATTATCTGGGGTATATTTTTGTATCCTCACACATTTTTTGTAGAATTTAAGGATCCTTTTATAATGACTGCATGTTTTTTTTAGAATCCGTTGTTCATAAAAAAAGTCATCCGTTATTTATAAATTTTGTACGTTCTTTGTAAAATACAATTCATATTTGTATTTAATGTGTAATTCTTTGTAATGATTATATGATTCTTTGTATAATAAAATTTGTATAATTTTTTTTTTATAAAAATTGGGGTAGTCATTCACGCTTAATTGATGCGAATATACAAATTAAAATTGTGTAAAATACATCTAAAATGTATAATGCACATCCAAAATGTGTAATGTACATCAATATATACAAGATTTATCATTCACATCGAATTATTTTGTAAAAAATAAATATCAAATATGTATAATACACATCAAAATTGTATAATATACATCAATATTATATAATACAAAGTGATAAATGTATTTTTACATAACAATTCAGTGCCACCCAATTCTGTCTTGCCGATGAGTTTGCGAATGACACCGTGAACCGCCCATGAACATATACATGTACATAAAATAAAAGACATATTTATTTCACCTTTGTAAATAATTAATAAAAATCAAAGCAAAATATTTTTAAATTCCAAATTTTATGGTGTAAATAAATAAAATATAAAATTGGAATAATTGAACATAAATAAAATAATAAAAATAAAATTCAAAAACACATAGGTGTATATACTTGTATATAATAATAATATAATGTAAATACATAATTTAATTTTATTTTTCTTTTATTTTTCCCATTTTTATTTTTGTTTTATTTTAATAAAATAAAATATGTACATGAAGGAGTGTTTATATGGTGAATGGCCCTATCTCTCTCTACTTGGGTTCTTTTGCGGTCAGGCCAATGCTTGGCCCTCCCTTGGGTTCCAGTCACTCGATATTTATTCTAAATATCTCATTCTTTTTCTTTTTTCTTTATTCTTTTATTTTTGCACAAAAACATGCTAATTATTGATATTTACACAATGCTTGCATTTTGGTAATTTATTCTATTTATAAATATCTACATGGTGTTTTGCAAGGGTTTTGTAGCTAAAATAATAGAATAAAGAGTGATGAATGGGGATTCATCAGGACCTCACCGTGGTTTTCGTCGATTTTTGATTTTATCGTTTTTATTCTCTTTGATTCTCTAGGATTTTGTCCTTAGCTTAGGATTTTATATTGCCTTGTGACATAATTATTATGGCCCAACACTAATTACATTTCTGCACCTATAGATCGTAATTGGACCTTATTAATTAAATCACTAATAAAAAGCTAGCCTGGTTACTTGAGAGGTAACGTGCCACTAGAGGCCGTATACAACGCTGGAAGGATCCGTTGTGGCAGACACCGATCGACATCAGAGACTGGACTCCGACCCCTCCTGTTGACCCGTTAGTGATGAATCTCCATTTCATCACCTTTATTCTATCATTTTGGCCTTGAAAACCCTAGCTAAGGCATGTAAATAACATTAATTTGTCTATAATAGCATTCATTATTCGTTGCATTTATTGTACATAAAATAAGGTTTTTAATGCCAAAATTATAGAATAAAGCCAAGAAAAGAAAAAAGAATAAAATATTGCAAATATTTTATGACCCGAACCCCGAGACCAAGTCTAGAATTGGCTTGGTCGACAAGGAATAAAGTAGGGGGAGATAAGGGCCAATGATACAATAAATGCCTCATTTATTCATTCATTCATTTATGCACTTTGACACCTATTTTGTACATACTTATTTATTCATTAAATAAAAATATTTTGTACACAAAAGTTGTAGATAATAATGTAAATAAAAATACAAAATTGAGTTCGTACAAAAATGATACACTGTGTACATTTTATACACAGAATAAAAAGCCAGAAACCAAACTTTACAAACCCATATCTTTCAAATAAAAACTCAAAATCCACAAAATCACCTTTAATTGTATATAACTTCTCAAGAACTATTTAATAAAATTGATTTCATAATTTTTGGAACTCATCTGTGAAAGTTAGTTTTTTGGCCCTCATTGTACATAATACTGATTAAAATATTCATTATATTCATTATTCATTATTTTTATAAATTTATATGTTTAGAATTATGTAAATAATATAAATAATGCATGTACATATTGAAGTTAAAAGAAAACGAAAAAGGAAACCTCAAATAATATAAGTCTATGTAATCACATAGGCAAAGTACCTATGTATTACTTATATATAAATAAAAAGGGAACTTCATTCTTTTAATCTTTCATATTTTTATTGTAAATATTATTTATATTCCATTAAAAATATAGATCAAAATAAAACTCAATAAAACTCTTTAAATAAATAAAATGTAAATAAAATATAGGTAAAATACCTATAAGTATACCTACATATTATACATACCTATTTATTTAAATATGCAAATAAATTCATAAAAGTCAAATAAAAATATATTTAGAAGTACAAAAATAAGTTATAAATATATAAAATAATCTAATAAATAATAAAATAAAATACACAAAATAAAAATAAATTGTACAAAATACATGTAAATATACCTATAAATACAATATTAAATTAAACTCATAACAAAATTCATCAAAAAATAAATAAAAATCATAATAAAATACTACATTATTTAATAAATATTTTTATTTTATAAGCAAAAATTAATAAAATCGTTTATGGTGTTTAATTAATAGGTCAATTCGGTGCTGACGTGGGCCAATCTGGGCCTTTCCTTCGTTTACCGCCCGGTCAACTCCTCTGCCACCAGCCGCCCTGTGTCAGAACGTCTCTTCAGCCCATCTTCTCCGACTTTCCCCTTCCAGTCCATTGACCTTCTGGCCTCGATTCTTTCAAGAAAAAGATCCGTCGATGATCCGTCCTTCACGCCAACATCTCAGATCGATCATCTGACCAGACGATTCTTTGTGGCACCCCGGTCAATAAGGGTGCATCGCCATGTCTATAAATAAGTGCTTCGACCTCCTTCCCCATTTTGGTCTCCTTTTGTTCTTCTTCTACCCTCGCTTCCACTCCAGAGTGAATCCTCGTGACAGGGGGGTGCTTCCGGAGTTGTGAGCCAGTCGGAGGAGTCGAGGCAGCACCCACGACAGAGCTCCGGCGTCGCCCTGCTCCCTGGTGCTCCACCAGGTATAAGAGCTGTTTTATAGATTTAATAGTTCGCATTTCATTCCAACATTTATTTCCAATCGTTAGATTAGCTTTTAGTCAAGTAAATCCCCTAGATCCGGTCGAGTCGTAGTTCACCGGAGCTCCGCTCCGGCGACAACTCCCGTCCCATCCAGTAACTCTCCGACGCTCGAACTGCCCCCATTTCGATCCCCCATGCGTTCTTCATCTCCCGATCACTCCCAACCAACCGGAGCAATCCTTGCTCCGTGAATTGAGGTACCCCTCCTCCGTGTCGTCGGACCTCGCCGCCCGCATCACACCCTTCTGCTTTACAACTTCAAAATCGATCGAGGTCGATGCCCTCGAGCCCCAGATCTTTTCTATGCAGGTTTGGAATTCCACGAAGCCATCCTAGGTGTTGTGGAACCATGAACGAGGCTCCTGGAGGTCCCCCTCTTCGTCGACCTCTCCTGATTGCTATGGACCTCCAGGTGCCTCCATGAGGCCATCATTGGACGTGACGGAGCCCCAGGAAGGATTAGCGATGCTCAACGGATGGAATGGTGGCCGGAGAAGCGCGCAATCTCCGATCGAAGCTCGCTGGCATCGACCTTCTTCCCAGTTCATTCACCCGTCTCCTCCGCCGTTGGATGAAGTTCCCTGATCCAGATTTAACCAGGACCGTCCGATGGAGCAACGCTCAGACCGTCGGATCATCTCGGATGATCTAATACTCACCGCCCATCGCCGAACCGGTACCAGCCACTGGATGAAGGCCACGTGGATAAGAGAAGACATCATCGCCGTTCATCAGCACCTCTTTGGGGGTAAATTGCTAAGTCCTCCCCCGTACTTTTTTGTAATTATTATTTAGTTCTGTAAAATAATTGTAACGTTAAAAATAATTAGGTTATTTGCATAACCCCCCTGTCTTAAATGTATATTACGTTTAGGTCCTTCCTAGCCGAGTCATGTGTAGTCCCACGTGACTTGGGGGAAATTTTGCACAGAGGTCCTTGGATTTATTGAAAATTACATTTTGGTCCCTCCGAGTCTGGATCACGTGTTGCCCCACGTGAGGCACGTGAAAATTGCATGTAACCCCCTAACGATTTTGTTTATTGTAAAATGAGTCCAAAACATTAAATAAATGTTTTATTTAGTTGAAATATTTGCAACTGAGCCCTTGTCTATATCTTTAATTATAAAAATGCCCCTGCTAGGCTGTTTTATTTTTATGTGCTTCATGTATTTATTAAAAATACCTAGCTTGCTCCTAAAAATCCATAAAAATTAGGATAAATGCTTTGTGCCTTATAGATTCACGCTGCATTTTTGTTTGGATATTTTGTGCATTTTATCCATTTATTAAAATTGGAAAAGGAGCCATTTTTGCACTGTTTAAATTATAAAATACCAAAAATATAGAACATGTTTTTGAAAAATTACAAAAATTATATATGTTGTATTTTGTTATTTATCGAGTCCAGGAACCAAAAAAAACCATAAAAAGATTTAAAGAAAAATTAAAAAAATTAGAAAACTCCAAAATTAAACAAAAACTATAAAAATACAATAAAATTCCAAAAATATATTGTTTAATTCTAGAATTATCTATATATTATTATTTATGTATTAAAATTAGTTTGGGTAATTTTGGGATTTACTTACTAATTTTAAAACCCAAATTAGTTTCAGATATGTAGTTAATCCCTTTACAGGGATATTTTTGACATTAAAAATGCATAAAAATTAGAAAAATCCTAGAAAAATAACAAAAAAATTAGAAAAATATGAAAAGCCTAAAAAATATTATAATTAACATATTTTAAGTATTTATATATATATATACCAATATAAAATATCTCTATCCTCTCCTATATCTCTCTCTCTATATATGTATATATCTATATTATATAATTAAAAATACAAAAAAAGAGAAAATATAAAATATAAAAACAACATAAAAATCATAAAAACAAAAATAAAAAAGGAATATATATATATAATATTTAAAAACCCACAAAAAGAGGATTCATTTAAGGATGACTGGGATGTACATAAATACCTATAGGCTACCCATTTTTCTTGCTCTCTGTGGTTCGACCTCTACATGCTTATACACTATGCATTTTATGGTAGAGTTAATAAAATTTGAATTCACATTTTTGGGACTTAATTGCCTTATTCTGTATTATGGGTTAATTGCTGATCAATTGGGGTTTCGTGAGTAGTCGCCTCAACGACTTCGTCTCCGCCTTGTGTGAGACGTATTTTTACCCTCGCCAAATCCCTGTTCACAAGATGGCACCGTTGCCAGGGAGCAATGAGCTTAGCCTATCACATTTTGTCATTCTTGTATGGAAATTCATTTATTCATCATTTATTCTGTGAATAGCTTTTTATTTGAAATTGCTTACTGAAAACTGCATATTTGCGAGGGTCACAATGAATAATATATAAATGGTGTCGCTGAAGCGACCGCTCGCAAAACACCATGTTAATCAGCAATTAACCCACAATAAAAGAATGAATGGATTAAGTCCCAAAAATGTGAATTAATATTTATTACTCTACCACAAAATGCATAGTGAACAAGTATGTAGAGGTCGAACCACAAAGAGCAATACAAAAGTGCAGTAGCCTAAGGTGTGCATGTACCATAGAGTCATCCTTGTGTGAAGCATATTTTTGTGGATTTTATTTTTTTATATTATTTTTATATTTTTATTTTAATAATATAGTTATATAATATATATATATCTATATAACTTATAGAATATAAATAAATAAAGGTATATATCCCTAGAGGGTAGGTATATAACATATAATGCATACATTAGAAATGTATATATATATATATATATAATTTTTTTAATTTAATTGTAGAATTTTATATATTAATAATTATGTATATACATATATATATTAATTTTCATTTCCAATAGGGGAATATATATAAAGGGGTGAGAGGAGTGATACAATATTTATAAAATATATAAAAACACTCAAAAATATAGAAATAAAATCTTTTTGGTATTTTCCTAATTTTTTACTATTTTTATGATTTTTGGGCATTTTTCAACAGATTTTTGGTATTTTTAAATAGCAAAATAAGGGAAAACAGGGATTAAGCTACTGGCTGGGGATAAAATGGTAATTAAAAATATAAATCAGCCACAAAATTTTTCCCAACTATTTTTAAAAGAAAGAGGATAAAATATAGAAATCACAGGACTTGAGTTTGCAATTTTGGGGGTTTTTTTAGAATTTTTTATATTTTTTAGAAGTTTTTGAGTATTTTTGAATTTTTAAGGTTTTTATTTTGAGATTTTTAGTGATTTTTGTACTGACACTAAAAGATGATAAAATAGACCATAGGTAATATTTTTGGAATTTTTCGATGTGTTTTACTATTTTTTGGTATTTTATAAACTAGACAAGAAATAAAATGCATGTTTTTGATTTTTAATAAATGCAAAAATGCAACAAAATTAACATCTAAAAATATGGCGTGCAAGAGTAAGCTAACATGAGCTTATGTCCATTTTTGCAAAATTTTTCAAGTTAATATAAGGCATGGAATAAATGGATCAAGCATACAAAAATTAAACAGCCTAGCAAGGGTATTTTTGCAAATAAGAATAAAGTCAGGGGCTTCTGTGCAATATTACCAAAGCTATAACACATGTTCTGCACTTTTAAGGGTTAAAACAAAATACAAAACCCGCCAGGGGTACTTACGCAAAATATCCAGCACGTGGGACTATACGTGCTCCGCACCCACAGGGACCAATATGTAATTTCTAAAAGTCCAGGGTACTTAATACAAATTTTCACAAAAATATTACACTGGAAATTTTATTTTATGGACTCAAAGAAAATTTACAAACGTACAGGGGTGCTAGTGCAATTTAGCCACCTCACGTGGGGGTACACGTGAGGTGACGTGGACTGGACCTCAAAGCAATTTCATGAAAATACAGGGGGGTCCATGTAAAATTTTTACGCTAAAATAAACTTCACCTTTTATTTACAGGGGTGAATAATAAATACAAAAAGGAATGGGGAAAAATAAGAAATTTACCCCTTATTTAGGCGCTGACGGACGATGATGAGGGCTTCACTTGGACACGCGTCGCTCGTCCGACGGCGGATACCGGTTCGCCGATGAAGGGTTCGGATTAGATGCTCCTCGCGGATCTGACGGTCAGTGCGTGTCTTCATCGGACGGCTTCTATGCGATCTGGGCCGGGCCTCCTGATGTGACGGCGCTGGAGCCCCCTGGAAGAACAGGGAAGAAACTCGCGCACGACGAGCTTCGATCGAGAAGCTTGGGCTCCTCTAGGCATCTCCCGCACATCTGAGATGGTCTGCACGTAGCTGGAGACCTCCCGCGTCTACTGATGGTCTCGCCATGGCTCCTAGAGGTCCGATGAGCTCGGACGAGGTCGGTGAAGAACGGGACCTCCAGGAACCTCTTCCTGGTTTGAATCGAGCCCAGATGGGCTCCTTTCTTCGCTGGACCTGCATAGGAAGAACCGGGGGAGTGAGGGCTACCTCCTCGATCCCGGGTTTTGAAGCTCTGCAGCAAGATGGAGTGAGGCGAATGAGCTCCGGCGAGAGGCGGAGGTGGAGCTCCGATTCGCAAGGACTGTGGGTCCTTGGTTGAACGAAGATGAGCGATCGATGGAGAATACGATGGGGAATGAAGTGGGATGAACGTGGCGGCCGGATACAGTTGATATCACAGTGAAGAAGTCGCCGGAGCGGAGCTCCGGTGAACTTCGATTTTTGGATTTTAAGTTACACTACTGATCTAAAAGCTAAACTAACAACTGGAACGAAAAGCTAGAATCAAAATCTACCTAAAATGCATAAAAAGGACAACTCTTATACCTGGGGGCCACCAGGGAGCAGGACGGACGCCGTAGCTCCGCCGCATCAAAATCTTCCCTCCTCCGGCCGATTCGAGGTGCTGGAACACTCCCCCTGTCACGAGGAACCTCCCAGGATCGAGATCAAGGCATTTGGGTGGATTAATTGGCCACAGTTGAGAAGGGGGGCGAAGCTTCTTATTTATAGACATTGGCCTGGAACCTTATTGACCGGCGTTTATTGGTTAATCCAATGAGTATCAGATTGATCTAAGATATTGGCGGGTATCAGTGATCATCAAAGATCATTTATTGTGAAGAAAGCGAGCTCGATCGTTGGACGATATGGCCGTAAAAAAGGGAAGAAATCCAGGGAAAAGATGGTTCAGAGATGCCAGGTCTCGGATGGGACAGTTGACCAGGCGGTCAACAAGGGCTGGCGCCCCATTGGTCCAGATCGACCGCTAGAAGACAAAATAGGAACCCTTATTAGAAGTTGATTTATTTAACCTAGTAAATGATTTTATTATTTTTTTCTTATAAAATAAAAAATGTGTATTATTTCATGTAGTATTTATTTATGATTTTTATTGAATTTTTTGAAGTGTTTTATTGTAGTTTTATTTTAATAATGTGTATATGCATATATTTACATGTATTTTATGTATTTTATTTTTAATCTGTTTATTTTATTTTATTATTTTATTGTTTTATTTTATAAATTTATAATTTATTTTTTTGAGTGTGAAGGTATTTTTATTTAATTTTTACGAGTTTATTTTCATTTTTAAATAAATAGGGATAGGTATATGTAGGTATACTTGTAGGTCTTTTACCTATATATTATATATACTTTATTTATTTAATTTATTTTCTTGGTTTTTATTTTAGATTTGTATTTTTGATATATTATGTATAATATGTACACCATTATAAAAATATGAGAAAAGAAAATAATTAAAGAATGTTTTCCCTTTTTATTTATGTACATATTGGATCATAGGTATTTTGCCTACTATCTTGCATTTACTTATTTTATTTTCGAAGCCCTTTTTAGTTTTATTCTAATTTCAATATGTACATGTATTATATACATTCTTTACAAAATTCTAAAAATATAATTTGCTAAAAATAATGGACAATGAATATATTGAATATCTTAATTAAGGAGGCTGCACAATGAAGGCCAAAAACCTAACTTTTGCAGATGGACTCCAAAAATTATGAAACCAGTTTTATTAAATAGTTCTTGGAAAGCTATGTACAATTAAAGGTGAGTTTGGGTGATTTGGAGTTTTTATTTGAAAAATATGGGTATGTGAAGTTGAGGTTTCGGCTTTTTATTCTGTGTATAAAATGTACACTGAGTATTATTTTTACACAAACTCAATTTTGTATTTTTATTTACATTATTATCTACAACTTTCATGAACAAAGTTTCTTTATCTGATGAATGAATAATTATATACAAAATAGGTGTCAAAAATGCATAAATAAATGCATGAATAAATGAGGTATTTATTGTACACTGGCCCTTATCTCCCCCAACTTTATTCCTTGTCGATCAATTCCATGCTGGCCTTGGTCTCGGGGTTAGGGTCATAAAATATTTGCAATATTTTACTCCTTTTTCTTTTCTTCTCTTTATTATATAATTTTGGCATTCAACACCTTATTTAATGTATAATGAATATAATGAATGATGAATGCTATTATGTACAATTTGATGCTACTTACATGCATTTGCTGGGGTTTTTGAGGCCAAAATGATAGAATAAAGGTGATGAAATGGAGATTCATCACCCCCCTATACTTGCCTTTGCTAGTCCCTTGCAAACACTTATACAAATAAGTACAAAAAGAATAAAGAAAAGAAAAAGGAGAATTAAAGATGGATTAAGTGAATAGGGGTGCTTTCAGTGCAATGCATGTCTTTATAAAATCTGAATTTGGAGCTCCTGTAAGACCTTGGGTGTAGATGTGTGTGGAACCTAGTCGAGAACCAGCTCTAAAATACAACAGCCTTCGATAGTCACAGAACTCGGTTCAACCCACCTCAATAGCCTGGTCAGAACCGGTCTACATCATACGCAAACCCTTATAACTATGAAGCTGACTTGTACAGTGTAAGTGATGGTGGCTCTCCCCAACTGAAATGACAAAGGAACTGGCTTTTCCAGAATGACAACCCAATGATTCCCCAATCCAACAGCTCTTTCCTCAAGGAGCAGGGTATTCCCTTCTAAGTTCAAGTAACAACCAGCTCAAGAGGAGGGGGTGAAGAGAAGAATGGACGGTAGCCAGTGTAGCTACCTATCCTAGGATGCAAGACCAGTGTAGTCAAGTCATCCAGCTGCAGGCTTACTTATTTGACTTTGGAACTCAAGCTTGCTTATTGGCTTTACAACATATGTACATACTTTGCAGACATTTTATTTTTGTACAGGCCTGACCATTTTTTTTCACATACTATTCACAACAGCATTTACATAAGGAGTTTTTCCTCTTGAGCCAGTAGACTATCCCTCTTTTGAAGCTTTATCGCAACCCACAATCTCCTGTCTTTAGACCTCATGGCTATTAGACCAGGTTGGGGTGCACTTCCCTCCCTAGACGAGGACGAATGTTTCCACCCGTGTGCATCTCAGACTGGCAATTCCAATCCCCTCACCACTCCAACTGAGTTGAGCCAAGTGAAAGGTGCAAGTGTCCAAGTTAGGTCACGGTCGGCAAGAGTCATGCGTGTGTCTCGAAAAGTTCTAGTTAGTCCACTGAGGTGACTTGAACCCAGCCCTGATTTCTCAAAGAATTAAGTCTGCATAGACCTGAGGTACCTTAAACCTAGTTCCCGTAAGGTTCCAGTGCAGTTAGGTGCGGTAAGGTCTAACCAAGCTCCAATTTGAGACTTTATTAGACTGATTCAATCATCAAGCTCACTCAAAAAGAATATGCATGGTATGCTCATGCTATGCACAATGAATGATGCAATTTTTCACAAGAAGTTTACAAAAATCACAGAATCTTTTTACACAAAGAATTTTTGCAAATAAAAAGCTTGACACATACAAAGGTATATACAATTATTTACACGGGCGTACCGCCTTATTTACAAAAGGTATGGATTTTTAAAGACTTTACAGGTCTTAATGAAGTACTTTATTTAGGTTGTTTAGAAAGAATTTTATGTATCTCATTCATAATTTACAAGTATTTGTCATGATGCTTTTATTTCTCAGATCTAGTTTTGAAAATAATTTTGCACACTATTGTACACAATAATTTTTGCAAGCATTTACACACATTTCAAAACTATTTTTGCAAAGATTTTTCACACTATATACATTTTTCACAATAGTTTTGACAAACATTTTTCAAAACATTTGCACATAGATTTTTCAAATACTTTATTCCACACAAAGAAAAGATTTACAATCCAAACAATTTTACACAGGTTGAAAACATTTCACAGCAAATTTTTCAAACAGTTCACACTATTTTTCAAATCATACTGTATAGGTATCTAACCTGATTTATTAATCAGTATATACAAAATAAGAAAACTGTATTTGATGTATAATATGGTCTTGGCTCTTATAGGCTTTATTTGGGATTATGCTTATTTTTGTATGAGAATTTTCGTGTAGACTCCTTAGACTTATTCAAGAATCATTTTCACAAGAGTTTTGAAAACTATAGTCCAAACTAATTTGACAAACATGTTCACACATTTGAAAATGATTTTTGCAATAGGTTTTACACAGCATAGATAGTTTTTTCAAAACAATTTGACAATCTATTTTTACAATCATTTGCACACTGATTTTCACACATTTTGATTTCACTCAAAGAAAGTAAATTTTACACACAAAACTGATTTTTCAAAAGTTGAATACTTGTACACACTATTTTTCAAGCAATTTTCACAAGATTTTTCAAAGAGAATAATTTGCAGAAAACACTTTTCCTGACTTAATAATCAGTACAAGTAAAGAGTCTGAGGAGCTCACAATCATCTTTTATTATTATAGAACTACTTTTTACATTGTATTTTATACTGAGGTGACATTTTATTTTTCAGTATGAGTTATGGCTTATAGTATATACATGGTATATACGACCCCCCTATACCTAGCTTGAGCTATGTCCTCATAGATCGAAGAGAAAAGCGTAGACATAACTCGTACTGAGTATAGACAAGTCGAAAGAAAATAAGAATGAAGAATGAATGAGAAGTCGACCGTCCCCCCTATACTTAGGATCAACTAATCCTAAGTATAGCAGACTGTACACAAAGCAGGGAGGGTCAAGGGTGGGAATACACAGATCGTACTCAAATTGTCTCCCCCTATACTTAGGGTAAGATACTCCTAAGTGTAGACAAGAAGAGGAGACAATGGAGAGGATCGGAATGGAATGAAAAACTCAGGGTGCACAGCCCCCCTATACTTAGGACAAAGTACGCCCTAAGTATAGAAAACTGTCTACAAGGGCGGCACCTTTTTTTTTGATACAAAGAGAAAATAGAAAATGAAAAGAAGAAAAGAAGAAAAGAAGAAAATCAGATAAACAATGGTTGGAGTACATCGTCTGAATCTTCTGATGCTGCAACAGTTGTGGAAATGTCTTCGTGGTGAACTAGCTGAATGTAGTCTACAACGGCCAAGAATGCATCTGGTTCGAGGTAAGGCTTCAGGAGTTGGCCGTTGACGACGAAGGGCTGTGCGTCAGGGGACAATTCTGATATGGCAATACTTCCATTGTCACGCACTTCACAAACTCGAAATGGCCTTGTCCACTTACTCTTCAATTTGCCCGGGAATATCCGTAACTTTGCATCAAATAACCACACTTTTTGTCCAACATCAAAGGTCTTTCGTATGATGTGCCGGTCATGCCAGCGTTTCACCTTCTCTTTGTACATCAAGGTGTTATCGTATGCATAGTCTCGGAATTCCAAGAGCCTGTTCAGATCATCTTTTCTCTTCTGACCACTCTTGCGTGAGTCCAAATTGCAACTGTTAACTGCCCATAAGGATTTGTGAATTAATTCAACTGGCATATGGCACGGCTTTCCATATACAAGACGGTAGGGCGACATGCCCAAGGGATACTTGTAGGCGGTTCGGTAAGCCCATAGGACCGAGTCCAAGAGTTGAGACCAATCTTTTCTGTTTGGCCTAACAAGTTTCTGCAGGATAGTCTGCCATTGGTCTGAGGATGGTAAGGAGACGCGAAACGATGATCGATGCCGTACTCCTTCGTTAACTTCTTGACCTCTTTGTTAATGAAGTGGCTACCCCCGTCTGATATGAGTATTTTCGGTATCCTGAACCGCGAAATGATGTTCTTTTTCAGGAACTGGCATACTGTTCGGCTGTCGGTGGCTCGAGCGGGGATAGCTTCAACCCAACGACTCACGTAATCGACGGCAAGAAGGATGTGCTCAAAACCTTGACTGTTAGGGAAAGGTCCCATGAAGTCAATGCCCCATGCATCGAAAATGTCTGCTATCTGAATGATTTTCAGGGGCATTGAATCTTTGGCAGTAAGTGTACCTTTCAACCTCTGACAGTCAATGCATCTTTTGACAAACTCTACAGCATCCTTAAATAATGTGGGCCACCAGAAGCCACACTGAAGTACTTTGGCTGCCGTACGATCTCCAGAGTGATGTCCACCAGATTCGAGCGAGTGACAATGCTCGAGGACACTAGATTGCTCCTCCTGAGGGATGCACCTGCGCCAAATGCAATCCGCTCCTTCCCTGAATAAAAGAGGATCCTCCCATTGGTAGAAACGGATGGTCGACATGAATTTGTTCTTCTGATTCTTCGTCCAATCCAACGGAGTTACCCCAGAGGCGAGGTAGTTGACTATATCAGCATACCAAGGAAGAGAATCCACTGCAAGGATTGATTCGTCAGGAAAGGTTTCTATGATAGGTGCATGTTCAGAGGAGGCTCCTGCTGCTCTATTCTGGAGAGATGGTCTGCTACCACATTTTGAACTCCAGGCTTGTCCTTGATTTCCAAATCAAATTCCTGGAGGAGAAGGATCCAATGAATCAGTCTTGGCTTGGCATCCTTCTTCAACTGTAGGTACCGGATAGCAGAGTGGTTTGTAAAAATTGTGACTTTTGACCCCAATAAATAGGATCTGAACTTCTCAAGGGTGAAAACCACAGCCAGCAATTCTTTCTCTGTCACTGTATAATTTCTCTGTGCTTCGTCTAATGTTTTGCTGGCATAGTGAATGGCGTAGGGCGCTCTCTCTTTCCTTTGCCCAAGAACATCCCCGACTGCAAAGTCTGACGCATCAGTCATTGTCTCAAAGGGAAGAAACCAGTCCGGCGGCTGTAGGATTGGAGCCTGAGTAATGAGCTCCTTCAACTGATTGAAAGCAAGGAGAACCTGCTGATCAATAATGAACTCAGTTTCCTTACACAAAAGATCTGTCAGAGGTCGGGCAATGCGACTGAAATCCTTGATGAATCGTCTGTAGAATCCCACATGCCCCAGGAATGACCTCACATTCTTCACTGACTGAGGTGGCTGGAGATTTGAAATAACATCTACCTTCGCCGGGTCGACTTCCATGCCGCGTTTGGAAATGACGTGACCCAGCACAATGCCTTCAGTGACCATAAAGTGGCTCTTTTCCCATGAAAGCACCAAATTGACTTCTCGGCACTTCTGAAGCACTCTGTCTAGGTGCTCAAGACAAGAATCGAAACTATCACCATAGATAGAGAAGTCGTTCATGAACACCTCGAGAAAACTGCCTACCATCTCGACGAAGACTGCTAACATGCATCTTTGGAAGGTTGCAGGTGCATTGCACAAACCAAAGGGCATTCTCTTGAAGGCGTAGATGCGAACGAGCAAGTGAAGGTAGTCTTCTCTTGATCTTCAGGCGCGATCGCCACTTGGTTGTACCCGGAATACCCATCCAAAAAGCAGAAGAACTCCTTGCCTGCTAATCTTTCCAGAACTTGATCGATGAATGGCAAGGGAAAGTGGTCCTTCTTAGTTGCTGCATTAAGACAGCGGTAGTCAACACACACCCGCCAGGATGTTGGTACCCGAGTGGAAATTTCCTCTCCTTTATCATTTGTAACCACGGTAAACCCGGATTTCTTGGGAACTACATGCAGTGGGCTTACCCATTTTGAGTCGGAGAAGGGATAGATGAAGCCTGCGTCACACCATTTCGTTATCTCTTTCATGACGACGTCCCTGAGGTTAGGGTTCAACCTTCTTTGGAATTCGCGGGATAGCTTGGCATCTTCTTCTAGATAGATGTGGTGTGAACACAAGGCTGGATTTATCCCTCGGAGATCTGATACGCTCCAACCAAGTGCCTTGCGGTTCTTTTCTAGAACCTCGAGAAGACAAAATTCCTGATCCTGATTCAGCCTGCTGCTGATGGTGACCGGATACATTTGTTCTTCACCCGCAAGTAAAGCATACTTCAGGCCTACAGGAAGTGGCTTGAGTTCTGGTGTTGATATGTCCAACTTGTTGGTCACTTCAAAGACTATGCTGGTGGTGGGATGTACTTCCTTGAAGCTGCTGCCATCCTCATCATTCTGTTGAGATCCTGGTGATGTGTCGAACGGTTCTGTGCTAAGCTGATCGTGTTCGGTCTGGAGTGAATGATCAAAGAGATGCGCCTGCATCTGAGAATCAGTCTCCCAAGAATCGTCGGAGCATAAGATAACTGCGCTTTCCAAGTCCTCCTCAAGAGTGAGGATTTCTTGGGTCCATTCATCGTCCAATGATAAGGATGAGTCTCTGATCTCCGCAATAAAGTCACAGTCTGCTTCACATGCTGCCTGGATCTCATCAGTCGTGGCATTCGGTTCTCTGTTCATGTTTATCGTGATTTGCTGGGTGTTCGAGCTGAAAGTAATCTTGCCAGACCCGTAATCAACCACGACACCTGAAGTACGAAGAAATGGTCGGTCAAGGATGATAGGGGTCTGGAGTAGAGGTGCAGGCGAGTCCATATCAAGGACTACAAAATCGGCTGGGAATTGCATCTCCTGCACTTTAACTACTACATCTTCCAAAAGACCTCAGGGCCGCTTGACAGATCGGTCAGCGAACTGAAGGATCATGCGTGTCTGCTTGAGCGGACCCCGCCCGAATTCTTGCATTATAGACGAGGGCAGAAGGTTGATGGAAGATCCACTATCAAGGATAGTGCGCTCGAAGACCTGGTCGAAAATCTCACAACTGATCAGAGGTGCTCCTGTATCTTGCTTTTTCTGTGGGAGGTTGCTGATGGCTGCAACAGTGGCCATGGAGAGTACATGCTTCTCTACATCTCTGCGTCTGTTTTCTTGTGCTGGGCGACGCCTATTAGTACATGCCTCTTTTAGTCCTTTCTTTACGGCTGGCATGTACTCCACGACCTTCAACAAAGGAATCTCAACAGTCAACTTATCTAAAATTTCCACAACTCCTGGATCAGACAATGCCTTTTTTCGTTTTGCAATTTTTTTTGGATTTTTCTATTGCATGAGGAAAAGGAATATGTACATTACTGGCAGGAAAATTAGAGTTCTTATTTACATCAGAATCATCGCCCATCAAATGTTGTACATCCGAACTACAAAAAGGAGTACAAAGTGTATCTTGGCATACTGGTGCTCCCGGGCGATCAAAAAGTGTAGCGTCTGCTCCCTCGGATGGCGAGGGATTGGCTGCTGCTGGCGGCTCCTCCAATGCTGGCGCGGCTTCGCTTCGGCTGCAAACTTCTTTTTGGTGTTTTTGGTTTTGCTGATTTTTTGTATTTTCTGCTGAGGCTGCTGCAAATGCACGACGACTGGATTGGCTTCTCCTTCTTCTTCCTCCTCACCCGCCCCTATGGCTGGCACGGTTGATGCGGAAGATGACGATCCACCTGTTTCTTTATTCACCCCAATCTTGGTGGCAGGCGGAGGCAAGGCCCTACCGCTCCTGAGAGTAACAGCATTAGAATAAACAGTAATATCATTATCAGACTCGGAGAGGACATCACAATCTACCTGCTCTTTCTTCTTGAAATTATTGGGGTTTGCTTTGACCTGAGCCGGAATGATAGTTCGGGTGGCGGTCAGGTCATCAAGCCGCTTGGTCATTTCCGCTAGCCCTTTGACAAGCTGGGCCAGACAATCCATGGTGGGGTTCGCAGGGGGTACTTCAGTGGGTTCAGCGTGCAGACCACGCTGCTGTTGCATAGATGTGTGTGGAGGCTGTTGCCGGTGGTGCTGAGGTGGTGCAGGAAGTTGAAGTTGTTGATAGGAGGGAGGAGGATACTGCTGATATTGCTGAGAGGGAGCAGCTGCATACTGATGAAACGGCTGTGGATGACAGTACTGCGGCTGCTGCTGGTATGGTAGATTCTGCCTCCATTGATTCGCATACTGGGGAGGCTGATGGTACTGCTGATGAGGCTGAGAGGACTGCCCAAAACGACCACCCTGAGGTTGGTGGTACTGCCGGTTGGCAAGTGGCTGACTCTGGGGTTGTCCCATAGGATGGGTCAGTTGTGCATCATTGGTCCATACCCCGTTCACTTCCTGAATCAGGGGTGGTGGTGGAAAGACTGGATCAGGTCCCGAAAGAAACTCTGGCTGGTACACAACCATCTGCTGCTACGGCTGGCCCTAGTCGGGCGCCTGCACATAGTACACGTGCTGGACTACCGGTGGTTGCCGGCTCGGCTGAGGCTGATGCTGCGGTTACTGCTCGTCCTTCTTCTCAGCTGGAGTCTCCGATGGTGTCGCCGACTGAACAGAGTTGATGGTGCCCACCAACAGTTCAAGGTACTTGTTGATCTGATCAAGCTTGTCTAAGTTCTGGGTCCTCTTCTCGATCACAACAAGTTTTTCGAGGTCCTGTGATCGCTTCTCAATGATTTCAACTTTAAAGAGATGGCCCCCGATGATACTGAGGTTGGAGCTCTCATCCCTCTCTGCCTCCTTGGACGCTGCCATGTGTACTTGCTTCTAGAGGATCTGGGGCTGCTTCTGATATGCCTTGGATGAAGAGAGGGCGGCCACTCCTTCGGCCATTTCTTCGAATATCTGCCAGACTACGTCTTCATCCTTGTTAAAATGTGAACCCCCACATGCTGCGTCAACGAGCCTTTGGCTTTCAATGTTCAGTCCCCCGAAGAAGTGCTGGACCAAGCTGGTCTTCGGAATCTCATGATGGGGACACTTCTCCTGTAGGTCAGTAAATCTCTCTCCAGGCTTCGTGTATTGACTTATGGGGTCCTTGGGAGAAATTACTAATACGGGCTCGCATCTGGTTGAGCCGACCGAGAGGGTAATATTTATGCAGAAATGTGGACTTCAACTCCTCCCAGGTCGTCACGACCTTCCCCAGATGGTTGACCCAATAGAGGGCCTTGTCCTGTAAGCTGAATGGGAATGCCATCATCTTGACAATGTCCAAAGGGACATTGGGATAATGATTAGTGCGGCAAATGCGGGAAAATTGCTGCAGGTGAATGCACGGCTCTTCATTGGTATTTCCATGGAATGCAGGGAGAAGGGCAATGAACTGGGGCTTCAGCTCAAAGTGAGCGTGTACTAGTGGAATGAGGATCCACTCGGTCATCTGGCTGTCTCCCGGATTGTATGCCTCTTTAAGTGTAGGCTTGGGTGGTGGTGGAAATTCTAGATCATCATCTGGACCACCACCTCCACCTCCACCTCCTCCTCCCCTGCCTCCTCTGCCTCTGCCTCCTCCCTCATCTCGGTTCATCATATCGTTCAACATATCCTGGAATGCTATCTGTGTGAGGGCCTGCTCGGTCAGCTGCTGCTGGATGGCCTGGATAGATGCCAGTAGTTATGCATTGACTTGATTCTGGTCTGGCACATGTCCCTCTGGTTGGGGTGGCTGCTGACCCTTGCCCTTTCCTCCGGGAGCCATATCAGGGTCTTAGTCGGACAAAATAAACTCCGGAGTAGTATCCAGGGCTCGCTCTGTCTTCTATCTGCATAATGAGATAGTCCAAATCAGAACTCTTGTAATTGTGTTCAGCTGCCGTGATGAAGCTGGAATTCAGGTCAACCCCAGCATGTTGTGAATGGAAAAGGATGTAGACTGTAATCGACTTCCATTCACAACGGCGAAGGTGGGACAAAAGTGATCCCAGTTTATTGGGTGGCCAAGAGGAAGTTAGAAAAAGAGGAGTTTGGAGATCGATCCGCAAAGTCCGGATCGGGTTCTCGGGAATCGTCTCGAACTTATTGGCGGAGTTGAGTTCATGGAATCGATGTGGGTGTCAGCATGGTCCCGATGAAAACTATCCATGGATCAACTTCGCGAAGCACAAGAGAAGGTTGGATGTTGGAAGAAAGATACGATGGTCAACGAGGAATAAAAGGAGTGTAAAACAGTAGAGAGGCTCGGTTGAGCGGGATGGTCAAAGGGAGAAACAACAAAATGTGCGCAAAGGCGCGGGTCTTGATCTTTGAACCTTATTCTAGATCCATACAAACACAATACAAAATCGGTTTCACCAACTCACGCCATGTGAAGCCGTGAAGGTTTGGCTATTTATTATCTTTTTATTTTTAGAGTTGTGATTTCAGGCATATCTTATAACAAGTCCTTAGTACGCTACCCTATAGGAGAGAGAGTACTGCCAGGAGAGTATCCCGAACTTGTCCTCCTCCTGTGTAACCTATAGTCTGCACTTTTTGGAGTCCTTGTAACCCTTCCTGGATCCCTACTCAGCCAAAGAAATAGAGAGAGGAAGCCGATAGGCGAAACCAATACTTCGGTTCTCGTTCGCAACGGAATCACCCGTGAGCGTGCAAGAACCTACTCGGACGTAGGACAATGAGACAGACACCCCCGTGAAGGCGTGGCCTATGCTCAATACTTCGGACAGGGCCGATGCTCTACACAACAGAGAGTCATCATTGGTGACCAAGCCCTACTCGCCTACGTACGATAGAAGTGCCATTACTTCGGAAATCCAGGCGATACACAAGGCAGTTGCAGACTGGGTTTTTGTCTTTAATCCTTAGGGGGTTGCACTCGCTCAAGGGAGTAGGGTTTTGGTCCCCCTCCAAGGTACCTGAAAACAATGAGGGCTTTATGAACCCGGTACAAGGATAGTCCATTACGGATTTTAATTAAGGTCAAAGTTTATTTAGCAGTCCCCTTGTTTTAATTTATGGGTTTCACTTTTTTTTGAGTCTGTTTTCATACCAGCGCCTAACGTTTTTGTAGATTCTCATTTAAATCCTAGGTGCTCAAAATCAGAGGGAGATAGCAGAAAAGCCGTGCAAGTGGTTCCATGATGGAAATCTTACCATTGAACCGAATGATGCATGCTGAGTTAGAAGACTTATAGTGCATCCCAGTTCTCTCCATGCGGTATGCAAAACAGAATTTTTAAACCTATCTACATGTCGGTATGCAAGGCACAAAATCTCCCTAAACATTAGTTGCTATTAGCGTGAATAACCATAAGTCGCTCATTTATCTCTAGCCTGAAAGGTCCGGTCTTGGCTCACCCCTCCTCTGCTCAACACACTTGAGTTTAGGAGATAGCGCTTTATGGGGCTCGCTGTGGCACAAAGGCTAAGAGACAACTGAACGGCTTTTTTAAGTTTGACTAGATCCATACGAAGTAGACTATAGGAACGTGCATTCTTATTAATGTCTGGACCTAGCTACCGAATCAAGCAACCTATATCTAGGGGCTCCAAGCACACAAAACAAAGTAAAATAAAGGCGGAAAGCTCAAAACTTCGGAAAACAAAGAAAAGAAAGCGATGGAAAACTCGAAAAGCCGCGATGAGCCCCCCAGGTGAACAATCACACGGGCACTGTACCTCATTGTGAAGAGTAGAGTCCTGTTAATTATTACATGCCAAAATTGTCTCTCTCTCACCATAAATTACAAAAATAATCCTAAGTGTTCTAGACCTATCTAATCCCCATCTCTTTGCTTCCTTGATGCTCTCTCCAGTTGGTCATGAGGTGAAGACCAACCTCCTCCAAGCTCGGCTGCCTCGGCTCCCTAAGAAACCATCCTCGTGTGGCGGGCCCTCGCATCAAATTCACGAAAAGATTGAATTAGTATAACTCAACCAATCAAATAAAGCAGATATAAATTAATCACAATAAATAAATCAATAAAGCATGGTGATTAATTACGTGAGAAATAGCTGCTCACAAAAATCAATGATAAATCAATTTTTACACAAGAATGACAAAATAAAATAGACTATGCTCATTGCTCCCCGGCAACGGCGCCATCTGATAACTGCATATTTGCGAGGGTCACAATGAATAATACATAAATGGTGTCGCTGAAGCGACCGCTCGCAAAACACCATGTTAATCAGCAATTAACCCACAATAAAAGAATGAATGGATTAAGTCCCAAAAATGTGAATTAATATTTATTACTCTACCACAAAATGCATAGTGAACAAGTATGTAGAGGTCGAACCACAGAGAGCAATACAAAAGTGCAGTAGCCTAAGGTGTGCATGTACCATAGAGTCATCCTTGTGTGAAGCATATTTTTGTGGGTTTTATTTTTTTATATTATTTTTTTATTTTTATTTTAATAATATAGTTATATAATATATATATCTATATAACTTACAGAATATAAATATATAAAGGTATATATCCCTAGAGGGTAGGTATATAGCATATAATGCATACATTAGAAATGCATATATATAATTTTTTTAATTTAATTGTAGAATTTTATATATTAATAATTATGTATATACATATATATATATATATTTTAATTTTCTTTTCCAATAGGGGAATATATATAAAGGGGTGAGAAGAGTGGTACAATATTTATAAAATATATAAAAACACTCAAAAATATAGAAATAAAATCTTTTTGGTATTTTCCTAATATTTTACTGTTTTTGTGATTTTTGGGCATTTTCAACAGATTTTTGGTATTTTTAAATAGCAAAATAAGGGAAAACAGGGGTTAAGCTACTGGATGGGGATAAAATGGAAATTAAAAATATAAATCAGCCACAAAATTTTTCCCAACTATTTTTAAAAGAAAGAGGATAAAATATAGAAATTACAGGACTTGAGTTTACAATTTTTGGGGTTTTCTAGAATTTTTTATATTTTTTAGAAGTTTTTTGAGTATTTTTGAATTTTTAAGGTTTTTTTTGAGATTTTTAGTGATTTTTGTATTGACACTAAAAGATGATAAAATAGACCATAGGTAATTTTTTTGGAATTTTTCGAGGTGTTTTGCTATTTTTTTGGTATTTTATAAACTAGACAGTAAATAAAATACATGTTTTTTATTTTTAATAAATGCAAAAATGCAACAAAATTAACATCTAAAAATATGGCGTGCAAGAGTAAGCTAACAGGAGCCTATGTCCATTTTTGCAAAATTTTTCAAGTTAATATAAGGCATGGAATAAATGGATCAAGCATACAAAAATTAAACAGCCTGGCAAGGGTATTTTTGCAAATAAAAATAAAGTCAGGGGCTTCTGTGCAATATTTCCAAAGTTATAACACATGTTCTGTAATTTTAAGGGTTAAAACAAAATACAAAACCCGCCAGGGGTACTTGCGCAAACTATCCAACACGTGGGACTACACGTGCTCCGCACCCACAAGGACCAAAATGTAATTTCTAAAAGTCCAGGGTCCTTAAAACAAATTTTCACAAAAATATTACACTGGAAATTCTATTTTATGGACTCAAAGCAAATTTACAAATGTACAGGGGCGCTAGTGCAATTTAGCCACCTCACGTGGGGGTACACGTGAGGTGACGTGGACTGGACCTCAAAGCAATTTCATGAAAATATAGGGGGGTCCATGCAAAATTTTTACGCTAAAATAAACTTCACCTTTTATTTACAGGGGTGAATAATAAATACAAAAAGGACTGGGGTAAAATAAGAAATTTACCCCTTATTTAGGCGCTGACGGACGGCGATGAGGGCTTCACTTGGACACGTGTCGCTCGTCCGACGGCGGATACTGGTTCGCCGATGAAGGGTTCGGATTATATGCTCCTCGCGGATCTGACGGTCAGTGCGTGTCTTCATCGGACTTCTTCTATACGATCTGGGCCGGGCCTCCTGATCTGATGGCGCTGGAGCCCCCTGGAAGAACAAGGAAGAAGCTTGCACACGTCGAGCTTCGATCGAGAAGCTTGGGCTCCTCCAGGCATCTCCCGCGCATCTAAGATGGTCTGCACGTAGCTGGAGACCTCCCGCGTCTACTGATGGTCTCGCCATGGCTCCTGGAGGTCCGATGAGCTCGGACGAGGTCGGTGAAGAACGGGACCTCCAGGAACCTCTTCCTGGTTTGAATCGAGCCCAGATGGGCTCCTTTCTTCGCTGGACCTGCATAGGAAGAACCGGGGGAGTGAGGGCTACCTCCTCGACCCCAGGTTTTGAAGCTCTGTAGCAAGATGGAGTGAGGCGGAGGAGCTCCGGCGAGAGGCGGAGGTGGAGCTCCGATTCGCAAGGACTGGGGGTCCTTGGTTGAACGAAGATGAGCGATCGATGGAGAATACGATGGGGAATGAAGTGGGATGAACGTGGCGGTCGGATGCAGTTGATATCACAGTTCCGCTCCGGCGAACTTCGATTTTTGGATTTTAAGCTACACTACTGATCTAAAAGCTAAACTAACAACTGGAACGAAAAGCTAGAATCAAAATCTACCTAAAATGCATAAAAAGGACAACTCTTATACTTGGGGGCCACCAGGGAGCAGGACGAACCTCGTAGCTCCGCCGCATCAAAATCTTCCCTCCTCCGGCCGATTCGAGGTGCTGGAACACTCCCCCTGTCACGAGGAACCTCCCAGGATCGAGATCAAGGCGTTTGGGTGGATTAAATTGGCCACATTTGAGAAGGGGGGCGAAGCTTCTTATTTATATACATTGGCCTGGTGCCTTATTGACCGGCATTTATTGGTTAATCCAATGAGTATCAAATTGATCTAAGATATTGGCGGGTATCAGTGATCATCAGAGATCATTTCTTGTGAAGAAAGCGAGCTCGATCGATGGACGAGATGGCCGTAAAAAAGGGAAGAAATCCAGGGAAAAGATGGTTCCGAGATGCCAGGTCTCGGATGGGACAGTTGACCAGGCAGTCAACAAGGGCTGGCGCCCCATTGGTCCAGATCGGCCGCTAGAAGACAAAATAGGAACCCTTATTCGAAGTTGATTTATTTAACCTAGTAAATGATTTTATTATTTTTTTCTTATAAAATAAAAAATGTGTATTATTTCATGTAGTATTTATTTATGATTTTTATTGAATTTTTTGAAGTGTTTTATTGTAGTTTTATTTTAATAATGTGTATATGCATATATTTACATGTATTTTGTGTATTTTATTTTTAATTTCTTTATTTTATTTTATTATTTTATTGTTTTATTTTATAAATTTATAATTTATTTTTGTGAGTGTGAGGGTATTTTTATTTAATTTTTATGAGTTTATTTTCATTTTTAAATAAACAGGGATAGGTATATGTAGGTATACTTGTAGGTCTTTTACCTATATATTATATATAATTTATTTATTTAATTTATTTTCTTGGTTTTTATTTTAGATTTGTATTTTTGATATATTATGTATAATATGTACACCATTATAAAAATATGAGAAAAGAAAATAATTAAAGAATGTCTTCCCTTTTTATTTATGTACATACTGGATCATAGGTATTTTGCCTACTATCTTGCATTTACTTATTTTTTTAGAAGTCCTTTTTAGTTTTATTCTAATTTCAATATGTACATGTATTATATACATTCTTTACAAAATTCTAAAAATATAATTTGCTAAAAATAATGGACAATGAATATATTGAATATCTTAATCAGGCAGGCTGTACAATGAAGGCTAAAAACCTAACTTTTGCAGATGGACTCCAAAAATTATGAAACCAATTTTATTAAATAGTTCTTGGAAAGATATGTACAATTAAAGGTGAGTTTGGGTGATTTGGAGTTTTTATTTGCAAGATATGGGTCTGTGAAGTTGAGGTTTTGGCTTTTTATTCTGTATATAAAATGTACACTGAGTATTATTTTTACACAAACTCAATTTTGTATTTTTATTTACATTATTATCTACAACTTTCATGAACAAAGTTTCTTTATCTGATGAATGAATAATTATATACAAATTAGGTGTCAAAAATGCATAAATAAATGCATGAATAAATGAGGTATCTATTGTATACTGGCCCTTATCTCCCCCTGCTTTATTCCTTATCGACCAATTCCATGCTGGCCTTGGTCTCGGGGTTAGGGTCATAAAATATTTGCAATATTTTACTCCTTTTTCTTTTCTTCTCTTTATTTTATAATTTTGGCATTAAACACCTTATTTAATATATAATGAATACAATGAATGATGAATGCTATTATGTACAATTTGATGCTACTTACATGCATTTGCTGGGGTTTTTGAGGCCAAAATGATAGAATAAAGGTGATGAAATGGAGATTCATCACTTACCCATACATGATTCTGTGATTAGTGACACACACATTCATATATTTTTATTAATTACTTGATTCTTTATTGATTGAGCTTATATATTAATTCTTCTCTTTGTGACCTTGTTGCGAGGGTCCACCACGTGAGGATGGTTTCTTAGGAAGTCAAGGCAGCCGAGCTTGGAGGAGGTTGGTCTTCACTTCATGACCAGCTGGAGAGAGCACCAAGGATGCAAAGGGATGCGAATTACTGAGGGCTCGAGTAATTAGGATCAATTTTGTAATTTATTGTGAGAGAGATAATTTTTGTCATGTAATATAACTTGGAATCTACTCTTCACAACGAGGTCCAGTGCCCGCGTGTCTATTCACCTGGGGGCCTCATCGCGGCTTTTTCGTGTTTTTCCCGCTTTATTTTCTTTGTTTTCTGCTATTTTGAGTTTTCCGCCTTTGCTTTATTTTGTTTTATGTGCATGGAGCCCCTAGATTTAGGTTGCTTGACTCGGTAGCTAGGTCCACACATTAATAAGAATGCCTGTTCCTATAGTCTCTTACGTATGGATCTAGTCAAAGATTAACTGGTCCTTCACGATTAATAGTAGCTGATGTTTAGGGCGATTTTGTCGTTTGCTATTGAGCGAGAAATTCGGAGGACTTTTGAATTTTTCTTTTTATCCCCGGCAACGGCAAAATTTTGTTGAGGAAGGAATTTATTGCCGGGAATTAATTGATGAATAGGTCGTTGCTTTTATCCCCCAAACCCGCGTCAACAAAAAATTATTTTTTTATATTTTTTTACTACTTATTAACCTGTATAGCGGACAGGGTCGAACTCAAGGAGGCTACAATTTCTGAGGGTTATTCAATTAATCGAAAATCAATCAATAGAAAACAGGAATCTCAAAGGACAACTATCCTTGGTTTTTGGTGAATTTTTTTATCTTTTTATCTTTTTTTATTTTTGTTTTATTTCTACTTTTTTTTATATTTTCTGATTTTCAAATTTTTAGTGATTTTGATTTTGCAATTTTTTTAATTTTCAAAAATAATGCAAAGCAATATGAACAAAGATCAAGAATATACACACACCAACTCTTTTTACAATTTTCAATTATGCCAAAAATAATCAGAAAAATCTAAAGAAAATATTTTTGGGTTTTAAAAGTTTTGAAATATTTTTGAGAATTTTTGTGGAATTTTTAGATGTTTTTGTATTTTTCTAAAAATCAAATAGTGAGAAAAAAAGAAAATGTGGATAGCCTGGAGTAATTTGCAATTTAAAAATCATTTAAATACCAAAACTCCTGGCTATTATTTTTAAGATAAACTAGAAACAATTATCTACAAACAAGAACTGAAATCAAAATTTTTAGATTTTTGTAGAATTTTTTATGATTTTTAGAAGATTTTTGATATTTTTCAATTTTTTTGATTTCTATAAATAATTAGATGCGTGAAAATTGGTCAGAAATTAAAAGACAATGAAATACAACTACTCTATTTTTTTTGGAATTTTTAGAGGTATTTTCGAATTTTTACGAATTTTGGAATTTCAAGCAAGGCAAAATGACGTGTTTTTGATTTTTTAGTGATAATAAATGAAAGAGAAATGCAATGGAAAATTTATGCTAATAAAATAATCACATCAGGAGCATAGCACAAATTTCTCAAAATTTTTGGATCACAAATAACCTTAATTTCAATGAAAAGATCAAGCAAATTCAATGTTATGCAGTTCAGGGACTAAACTGTAAATAAACAAAAGTTTGGATAGAATTGTAATTTGTTCAAAAGTTTTGATGAAAGTGGAACTGTATATAAAATCAAGATGAAGATAACAATTTACCCAGTAAGGCGCATGTAAGGCACATGCTCCTCTAAAGGCAGACCTGGTTCTGCAAATTTGAATATCTTCGGGGGTGCAATATGCAATTTGGCCTTTTTATAAACAAAACCCTAAGAGGTTTCTTCGTTGCTTGCTCAGGGGGCCAAAGGGTGTCCGATAGGACAACAAGAGCGGCGGCACCCTTCTTCTTCGGCAAGGGCGGCGGCGCGCAGAGCTCTGGACGGCGGAAGGTTCGGGCTTCGGCGTCGAGGAGGAGTCGGTGCGGCGGCTTTGGCGGGCGGAGTGAACGGCGCAGAGGAGGAGGACGTGGGCGCGGGCTGGCAGGCGGTCCTGTTGGAGGTGTTGGTGGCCACGGGAGATTTGCTGGCGGCGCGCGGGTTGGAGATCGCGGCGGGGGAGGCGTCTGGTGGGAGCGGCGCCGTGCTCTGCCGCGCGGGCTGTGGTGGATGGAAGCGCGGAGGAGCCACGTGTCGCGGTGGTTGTCTGGAGTCCGCAAGATGCGGCGATGCCGCAGTGGGCAGGAGCCGCACTGCGCGCGAGGGCGGCGAGGCGGTTCCTGGAGGGGCGCGCAGCCGCACGTTGTGGAGGAGCGGCGGCGCGACTGCTGCTGGAGAAGGCACTGGGATGGCCCGGCCAGGAGTGGCGGTGGTCGCTTGATGGGTGGCGGCGGGGGGTGGCGACCCTGCTGCCTGGAAATTTTTTTATTATTTTTTTGATTTTTTTGTAATTTTGATGTAAACAGGAAATAAAGGAATTTTTTATTTTTTTATTTTTTTGTAAATCCGAAAATAAGGAAATAGAGGAATAAAGAGATTTTTTTATGTTGTGATTATTTTATTATTATTTTTTTTATTTTTTTATATTACCCTGCAAAACAAACGTTAGAGACGAGAAAGGAACACATTTATTTATTTAATTATTTACAAATTGGAACATGAATGGGGATCCATAGAAAAATGGAAGAGTTGGATCCGACTCTCCGACCACCGTGCGTGGTCGGAGTTGATAGATCGTGGGAGGTAGAAATAGAAGGCGAAGAGATTGCGATGATGAGATGAAAATTCGGGAACGGTGGCGGATCAAAATCGTGATGACTAATTTTTTATGATCTAGAAGAACAAAATGACGATAAAAAATGCAACAAAAAAAAAACGATTAAACTAAGATAAAATGCGAAGAAAAATTGGATCTCACTTTAGGAGCGGAAAAAGGATCTAATCGCCTCGATGAAGGCCGTCGCGCTGTCACCGGACGGCTCGGGGGCTAGACACCTTTTCTCGACAAGAAGACTCTCAGAGATCAGGCTCCTCTCTCTAAAGATTGATCCAGTTGGAATGAGGGAGATGTAGCCATATAAATAGAAGAGATGAAATTTGAATTTTTTTGAAGAGATAATGGAGATGAAAATTAAAATGATTTATTGAATTTTTTTGGTGGGAGGGAGATGAAATTTGAAAAAGAAAATAAAAGAGAGATAAAACTAATTACAAAATTATCTATTTTTTTTGAATTTTCGTCACTTATTTAAGTTGAATTAAAAAATGTTATTTTTTTATGAAGGTTAATTAAAAATAGCAACTATATACATATACTATATACATATGTGACACTATATACAAGGATAAATGACGAAATTGGCCTTTTTTGTGTTTTAAAAAAATTTCTTATTTTTTTATTTTTATTTTTATTAAAAAAATCAGTGGGATTTATTTACAATATATACAAATACAATATGCACAAATTACATGGGAAAATTGCACAAACCACCCCAGAAAACCGACTTTTCAACCGTAACTCCAAAAATTATGAAAATACAGCCATTTTGAAGATAATTTAATTTCGAGTTCAATGGAATTGAGATTGATTCAATTTGAGCTCATATGGAGTCGGAATTGGTCTTTCAATTAGTGCTTAGTGGCTTTTTCCAAGTGTGGCTACTTTTATTCTGTACAAGATTTAATTGTGTAATCAATTTTAGTAATTAGAACACATTTTTATTTACAACTTTAATTTTGATGTTATTTGATTTGAAGTCATTATTTGATTTGAAGTCAATTAAGGTACAAATAAATTAGTGTCAGTTTTATGCAGATATACACAAAATAAGTGAGAAACACATTTTTTTTGGATTTTCTGGTTAAGGACCCTATCCCCCCCTACTTTATTCCTGGTCGATCAGGTCAAGTCTTGACCTTCTCTCAGGGTTCGGGTCAGCCTGTATACAGTCTTCCTTTTTTTATTTCTTTTCTTTCTTTATTTTTTTATTTTCTTTTCTTTATTTTTCCTTTCTTTCTTTATTTATTTATTTTAGGTTAAAATTAGTCAGAAATGTACAATATTTACACAGATGCAAGTTAGTAAGAATATGGAGTTAGCGTTATATGCAGGTGTTTTATAAGGGATTTTAAGCTAAAATAAATGAATAAAGATGACGAATCGCAGATTCATCATCCCCCTATGCTTTACCTTTGCTAGTCCCTTGGCAAACACTTATTTGGAAGAATAAGTGAAGAAAAAGAAAAAGAAAAAGAAAGGGAAAATAAAGAAAGTAGGACAACATTGAGTATTAAACTTATCTTCATAAAATTGTAGTTTGGAGCTCTGTCGGACCTTTGGATTATTTGTGTGTCGGAACTTCTGTGAGACTTAGAATTTTGAAAACAATAGCCTTCAAGTTCTACACATCATTGTCACAGTTTCGGCTCAGAAGTCATCTTAGATCAATCCTCTTCCTAAAGCACACCCTATGAACATTGAACAATCGACTCATGTGTGTGAAAGGTTTTAGCTCTTCCCATCCAGAATGCAGGACTACCATGTAAATCTCCTCTCCAATAACTCGTCCTCGGGGAGCCAGGTATTTCCTTCTAAGGTCTGTCGCGCTGTGTTCACAATCGAATAGGGGGAGAAGTTAGAAGAAAGAGAAAAGAACTGGAGGGTGGCCAGTGTAGTCACCTCTCCTTGTGAAGCTGGCCAGTGTAGCCGAGTCTCCACCAAGATCTGCAGGTTTCTTGAAGCTAGGACCTTTTTGGTCAGATATTTATTTGGTAGTGGCTTCTTTGTATTTGTATTTTTGGTGGTTCTGCTTGGATCTTGTTTGCCCCTACGGATATAGAATCTTTTGTTTCCGTACATTTTTTGGGGTCTTAGAAAAAATTGTGCCCAGCCGTCCATCCCTTTTCCGAAGCTTTATTTCAACCCGTACTCCGGTCTTTAGATTTCCACGCTACCAGAAAAGAAACTCGCACAATCTTCCAACATCCCGTCTGAGTTGAGCTAAGTGCATAGTGCGAGAGTACAAATTGATTCCCTATTCCAGAGTTATACCCAGAATGAAGAGACCAGGTTAGACACTAAGAGTTAAACGCTGCACATTGTCATGTGGAACTCAAAGAATTAAGTCAAAGACCTGAAGCTTCTAAAATCCTATTTCTCGGTGAAGTTCCTCTAAGAATTAGGTGGATTAAAGTCCATCTAAGCTCCATTCTTCAATTTTATTCCAGACATAGTCTAAATGTCAATACTATCCTGAAAAATGCACATGCAAATGCAACATATGAAAAATGCAAGGTTTTTTTTTTGAAAAAGGAATGATGCACATATGAAAAGAACACACTTTTTTTTGAACAATTTTTTAGTTTTGAACTTTTTATGGCTTTTTTTTTGAAGGAAAATGCAAATGTGAAAGAAAGTTTTTTTTTGAAATTTGCAAATTTTTATAGATTTTTTGTTTTGTATATTTTTTTTGTTGTTTTTGTTTGTTTTAAAAAGGGTTAGTAAAATATACAAGTATATACCATGTTTTTTTTGTGTTTTTGTTGATTTTTTTTGATATTTTTGTGTTTTTTTGTTTTTTTTTTGCGCATGTGGATTTTACAAACTATACACACATAACCCCCCAAATAAACGTATTTAAAAGTACGAGTTATGTCTAAAGTATATATACAATATATTTGACACCCCCTATACTTAGCTCGAACTATGTCCTCATAGTGATCAGAGAGCGAAAAAGGAAGACATAACTCGTGCTAAGTATAGAAAAGTGAAAAGAAAAGATACAAAGAAGAGAAGATGGTGATCCCCGCCTATACTTAGGATCAAGTAATCCTAAGTATAGTAGAGTGTACAAAAGGGGAAAACCGATGACGAGAATGTACAGACTCAAAAATAAAAAGACACGATATGAACAACATCACCCCCCTATACTTAGGGTAGAGTATCCCTAAGTATAGGCAACAACAAGAGTGATGAACAAGACGAAAATGAACAACACAAATCATTCACCCCCTATTCTTAGGATAAAGCACATCCTAAGTATAGCATATACACACACACACACGGAAAAAGGGTGAATGATAAAACGGGAGAAGACAGAGTAAAACGAAAGGATATACAAGAGGAGTGGATGTACAAAGGTCAAGAAGGTCGAAAGCGAACCTTCTTGCGGGATCGCTGAGGTATGGATTTGACAAGGTGTAGGTCGATATTTGGATCATCATTAGATATGAACTGAGTAAAATCGACCAAGAATATATCCTCAGCGGTTTCAGATTGTGCAGGCCTAAACCGATTATTGGAAGTAGTATGATCATGTCTAGCCTGAGAAGTCTCGCAAACATCAAAGTAAAATGGCTCGAATTCATTATCCGAAAAAGTAGGATCATTTCCAGCCTGGCGAGCCTCTATTGGATCATCATCTTTATCAAAAGGCCCAAATTCTTTTATAAAAGCAATCAAATCAAATTTGGCCTGATCGGTCTCATCTGAATCAAGGTGAATAGGAACGGACTCATAAGTGGAAGTAGTCAAATCACGTCCGTCCTGTCTAGTCTCAGACTCTGCCTTCCGCTCTATGGTGTCTATCGTGTAAATTCCACGGATGTCATCAATGCATCTCCACATTCCAGAAGGGGGAACTCCAAGGTCTTTACTTTCCGAGTCTTCCTCCTTCAAGAGGAATTCTTGGGTTTCATTATCATCCAGCATATAGCAAGAATCTCTGATATTATCATCGAGGTCAAATTCCTTGGGGTTGGCTAACACAGGTGGGTTCTCATGGGATGCAGGTATCTGGTCGGTAGTGGGTGTAGTGATCAATACATCGCTCCCTATATCAGAACAGAAGCGAATCTCTCCTGAACCATAGTCAATAACGACTCCTGCAGAGGCGAGGAAAGGCCGTCCCAGGATGATTGGAGGGTGCTCCACATGGGCGGAGGTCTCCATGGGCATTACAACAAAATTCGAAGTAAAATCCATGCCCTGAATAGAAATGACAGCGTTTTCTAGAATACCCTTCGGCCTCTTGATAGATCCACCAGCAAATTGAACTATCATCCTGGTTTTCTTAAGAGGCCTAAGATGAAGAGACTGTACCATAGAGAAGGGTATTACATTGATTGATGAACCACCATCAAGGAGAGCGTTATCACAAGAATAGTCAGATATGGAGCAACTCACAAGAGGTGTGGCAGTGCTCCCTTTCTTAAAATATGGACGGTGAGAGATGGCGTAGGCAGTGGCCATGGTCAAGATGTGACGCTCAGATCTTCTCCTTCGCTTTCTTTTCTTGTGTTGAGGAGTAGATAAATCTGTCATGGCCTGTTGAAGTGGAGCTTTAATGATCTCATTAAGGGTGGCTACCACTTCGGGTTTAGTCAGCATTTTTTTGAATTTATGGACCTCATCCATACAAGAGAGGAGGTCGGAATCATCATTTACATGAGGATTGCCAAGAGCAGTCTGTACAGTGGAATCCTCGGGGTCAAGATTGGGACATGTGGTGGATGATTGTGTGGGTAAATGATTGGACATTTGGGTCCTCTCCTCATAAAATGAATCAGTAATGTGTCTCCCAGAATCTTTTTGGATTTTTAAATTTTTCTCATTTTTTTGTAATTTGGGTGATTGCAAGCTCTCATGATTATCCTCAAATGAATCCATATCCTCAAAAAGTGGAGCAGCGTTCTGGCTCGTATTTATGTTAAAGAGATTGTTAATCCTCGAATTCATGTGCTCCACCATCTGGTTCAGTGTCTCAAGTGTAGAAATCATGAAAGGGACTCCAAAATCTCAGGACCGGGTGGGCTGAATGAGGGTGGGTGAAAATCAAAGTCCTCCGTTTCCTGAAATAATGGGTTAGGCGGATATGCACAAACTTCAGGAGGAAGATCCTCCTGGAAAAAGGAAGGTGGATCGTCTGGAGAGTACGAGGTATCTTCGAAGATCGGATTAAAATAACTCCAGTCGGCCATCTTTGAAACAAAAGATGAGAGAGCACGAGGGTCAAGCCAAAAGATATGGAGAAAAAGGCGCAAATGCACAGAAGGATCTAGCAAGCACACAAACAATCAAACACAATACAAACCTCCAATTCACCAACTCACGCAATGTGAAGACCGTGAAGATTCGATCTCTTAATCTTGTCTGTTTTAGAGTTAGGTGATAATCACAAAAGTTGTAAAAACACTTAGGCTGAATTATGGGATTTGGGCACTAACCTTAGTGTCTACGCGAGCAAGTTAAAACGAATACAATGAGGGGGTTACTCTCCCCAAAATAATGATTTTTCCTTGTGTTTTTTTAGGGTCGAGTTTTCTTTAGCAGTCCCAATTTTAGGCAGTTATCACTTGGTTAAATGTTTTCAAAAAATCGCCTACCGAGTGTCCAATTTCCTTTTAATTTATGTGGGTGAAAATAAGGAAGGAGATCGGAAATGCCAATGCGCGATTAAAAACGATGATGCATGCAGGGTTAGAGATGCGTACCTTGTCGCCAGCACTCTACATGCAAGTGATCCGCACAGAATTAAAATAAACTATCCTATATGCAATGCAAGTGAACCGTCCTAGATGATAACTTCTATTAACGGGCAAGAACAAGTTAATTTGACTAAGTCCAAATTACGCTCTACTCTATAGGCACAGAAATGTCTTGTTTATGGTGTTTGGACCTAATTAATTACCTACCTCAAGCAAATTAATTAAAGCAATCAAGAGATAGCTCATGAAATCCGCGGGAAACAAAGAAAATAAAGGCGATGAAAACAAAACCGGTGAGGTCCCCCAAGTGCACCGGCACTTGGCGAAACAGACCCCGCAACAAATGAATGTCCTTTTACAAAGTTCAAATGGAAAAGAAACTCTCTCTCTCTCTCTCTCTCTTTTTTCTTTCACGCTTCTTCTCTTTTTCTCACGCTATCCTGCGGCTTGGTAAAGAATCAAGCCGCCTCCACGTCGCTTGGGTGCTTCGGCTCTCCTAAGATTGCCTCCTTCGCTCCGCGGGCCCTCGCAAGAAAAATAGAAGAAAATGTGTAAGAAAAACAATTATCAAATATGAGAAAAAGAAGAAAAAAATGAAATGAATGCAGTGATATGAACAATGAAGTGAATGGAAATATTTACAACCAAGAATAGCAGGTCAAAAGAGAAACCTAACTACCCTCGCTGTGCCTCCCCGGCAACGGTGCCATTTTGTTGGGTCGAAATTTGGGGGACTTCTGATTTTTCTTCTTATCCCCGGCAACGGCAAAATTTTGTTGAGGAAGGAATTTATTGCCGGGAATAAATTGATGAATAGGTCGTTGCTTTTATCCCCAAAACCCGCGTCAACAAAAAAATATTTTTTTTTTATATTTTTTTGCTACTTATTAACCTGTATAGCGGACAGGGTCGAACTCAGGGAGGCTACAATTTCCAAGGGTTATTCAATTAATCGAAAATCAATCAATAGAAAACAGGAATCTCAAAGGACAACTATCCTTAGTTTTTGGTGAATTTTTTTTTATCTTTTTATTTTTTTATTTTTGTTTTATTTCTACTTTTTTTTATATTTTCTGATTTTCAAATTTTTAGTGATTTTGATTTTGCAAATTTTTTTTAATTTTCAAAAATAATGCAAAGCAATATGAACAAAGATCAAGAATATACACACACCAACTCTTTTTACAATTTCAATTATGCCAAAAATAATCAGAAAAATCTAAAGAAAATATTTTTGGTTTTAAAAGTTTGAAATATTTTTGAGAATTTTTGTGGAATTTTTAGATGTTTTTGTATTTTTCTAAAAATCAAACAGTGAGAAAAAAAAAGAAGAAAATGTGGACAGCTTGGAGTAATTTGCAATTTAAAAATCATTTAAATAAAACCAAAACTCCTGGCTATTATTTTTAAGATAAACTAGAAACAATTATCTACAAACAGGAACTGAAATCAAAATTTTTAGATTTTTGTAGAATGTTTTTATGATTTTTAGAAGATTTTTGATATTTTTCAATTTTTTTGATATTTATAAATAATTAATGCGTGAAAATTGGTCAGAAATTAAAAGACAATGAAATACAACTACTTTAATGTTTTTGGAATTTTTAGAGGTATTTTCGAATTTTTATGAATTTTGGAATTTCAAGCAAGGCAAAATGACGTGTTTTTGATTTTTTAGTGATAATAAATGAAAGAGAAATGCAATGGAAAATTTCTGCTAATAAAATAATCACATCAGGAGCATAGCACAATTTCTCAAAATTTTTGGATCACAAATAACCTTTATTTCAATGAAAAGATCAAGCAAATTCAATGTTATGCAGTTCAGGGACTAAACTGTAAATAAACAAAAGTTTGGATAGAATTGTAATTTGTTCAAAAGTTTTGATGAAAGTGGAACTGTATATAAAATCAAGATGAAGATAGCAATTTACCCAGTAAGGCGCATGCAAGGCACATGCTCTTCTAGAGGCAGACCTGGTTCTACAAATTTGAATATCTTCGGGGGTGCAATATGCAATTTGGCCTTTTATTAAACAAAACCCTAAGAGGTTTCTTCGTTGCTTGCTCAGGGGGCCAAAGGGTGTCCGATAGGACAACAAGGGCGGCGGCGTCCTTCTTCTTCGGCAAGGGCGGCGGCGCGCAGAGCTCTGGACGGCGGAAGGTTCGGGCTTCGACGTCGAGGAGGAGTCGGTGCGGCTGCTTCGGCGGGCGGAGTGAATAGCGCGGAGGAGGAGGACGTGGGCGCGGGCTGGCAGGCGGTCCTGCTGGAGGTGTTGGTGGCCACGGGAGATTTGCTGGCGGCACGCGGGTTGGAGATCGCGGCGGGGGAGGCATCCGGTGGGAGCGACGCCGCGCTCTGCCGCGCGGGCTGTGGTGGATGGAAGCGCGGAGGAGCCACATGTCGCGGTGGTTGTCTGGAGTCCGCAAGATGCGGCGATGCCGCAGTGGGCAGGAGCCGCACTGCGCGCGAGGGCGGCGAGGCGGTTCCTGGAGGGGCGCGCAGCCGCACGTTGTGGAGGAGCGGCGGCGCGGCTGCTGCTGGAGAAGGCACTGGGATGGCCCGGCCAGGAGTGGCGGTGGTCGCTTGATGGGTGGCGGCGGGGGGTGGCGACCCCGCTGCCTGGAATTTTTTTTATTATTTTTTTGATTTTTTTGTAATTTTTATGTAAACAGGAAATAAAGGAATTTTTTATTTTTTTATTTTTTTGTAAATCTGAAAATAAGGAAATAGAGGAATAAAGAGATGTTTTTTTATGTTGTGATTATTTTTTTATTATTTTTTTATTTTTTTATATTACCCTGCAAAACAAACGTTAGAGACGAGAAAGGAACACATTTATTTATTTATTTATTTACAAAATGGAACATGAATGGGGATCCATAGAAAAATGGAAGAGTTGGATCCGACTCTCCGACCACCGTGCGTGGTCGGAGTTGATAGATCGTGGGAGGTAGAAATAGAAGGCGAAGAGATTGCGATGATGAGATGAAAATTCGGGAACGGTGGCGGATCAAAATCGTGATGACTAATTTTTTATGATCTAGAAGAACAAAATGACGACAAAAAATGCAGCAACAAAAAAAACGATTAAACTAAGATAAAATGCGAAGAAAAATTGGATCTCACTTTAGGAGCGGAAAATGGATCTAATCGCCTCGACGAAGGCCGTCGCGCTGTCACCGGGCGGCTCGGGGGCTAGACACCTTTTCTCGACAAGAAGACTCTCAGAGATCAGGCTCCTCTCTCTAAAGATTGATCCAGTTGGAATGAGGGAGATGGAGCCATATAAATAGAAGAGATGAAATTTGAATTTTTTTGAAGAGATAATGGAGATGAAAATTAAAATGATTTTTTGAATTTTTTTGGTGGGAGGGAGATGAAATTTGAAAAAGAAAATAAAAGAGAGATAAAACTAATTACAAAATTATCTATTTTTTTTGAATTTTCGTCACTTATTTAATTTGAATTAAAAAATGTTATTTTTTTATTTTTTTATGAAGGTTAATTAAAAATAGCAACTATATACATATACTATACACATATGTGACACTATATACAAGGATAAATGACGAAATTGGCCTTTTTTTGTGTTTTAAAAAATTTATTATTTTTTAATTTTTATTTTTATTAAAAAAATCAGTGGGATTAATTTACAATATATACAAATACAATATGCACAAAATACATGGGAAAATTGCACAAACCACCCCAGAAAATCGACTTTTCAACCGTAACTCCAAAAATTATGAAAATACAGCCATTTTGAAGATAATTTAATTTCGAGTTCAATGGAACTGAGATTGATTCAATTTGAGCTCATATGGAGCCGGAATTGGTCTTTCAATTAGTGCTTAGTGGCTTTTTCCAAGTGTGGCTACTTTTATTCTGTACAAGATTTAATTGTGCAATCAATTTTAGTAATTAGAACACATTTTTATTTACAACTTTAATTTTGATGTTATTTGATTTGAAGTCATTATTTGATTTGAAGTCAATTAAGGTACAAATAAATTAGTGTCAGTTTTATACAGATATACACAAAATAAGTGAGAAACACATTTTTTTGGATTTTCTGGTTAAGGACCCTATCTCCCCCTACTTTATTCCTGGTCGATCAGGTCAAGTCTTGACCTTCTCTCGGGGTTCGGGTCAGCCTGTATACAGTCTTCCTTTTTTTATTTCTTTTCTTTATTTATTTTTTTATTTTCTTTTCTTTATTTTTCCTTTATTTATTTATTTATTTTAGGTTAAAATTAGTCAGAAATGTACAATATTTACACAGATGCAAGTTAGTAAGAATATGGAGTTAGCGTTATATGCAGGTGTTTTATAAGGGATTTTAAGCTAAAATAAATGAATAAAGGTGACGAATCGCAGACTCATCATTTGCATACCGCCACGTAGTGAGGTTTAAAAATTCTGTTTTGCATACCGCATGGAGAGAGCTGGGATGTACTGTAAGTCCTCTAACTCAGCATGCATCATTCGGTTAATGGTGAGATTTCCATCATGGAACCAACTTGCACGGCTTTCCGCTATCTCCCTCTGATTTTGAGCACATAGGACCTAAACGAAAATCTACAAAAATGTTAGGCGCTGGTATTTAAACAGACTCAAAAAAAGTGAAAACCCAAAAAACTAAAACAAGGGGACTGCTAAATAAACATTGACCTTAATTAAAATTCGTAATGGACTATCATTGTACTGGGTTCATAAAGCCCTCATTGTCTTCAGGTACCTTCGAAGGGGGACCAAAACCCTACTCCCATGAGCGAGGCACGTCCCATAAGGAATAGAGCCAAAAATCCAGTCTGCAACTGCCTTGTGCATCACCTGGATTTCTGAAGTAATGGCGCTTCTATCGTACGTGATCGAGTAGGGCCTTATCAGAGATGGTGTTCCTGCCTTGTGTGGAACATTGACATGGTCAGAAGTACTGAGCATAGGCCACACCTTCACGGGGGTGTCTGTCTCATCAGTTTGCGTCCGAGTAGGTTCTTGCATGCTCACGGATGATTCCGTTGCGAGCGAGAACCGAAGTATTGGTTTCACTTATTGGCTTCCTCTCTCTATTTCTTTGGTTGAGTAGGGATCCGAGAAGGGTTAGAAGGACCTCAAAAAGTACAGACTATAGGTTACAAAGGAGGAGGACAAGTACGAGATTCTTTTCTGGCAGTACTCTCTCTCCTATAAGGTAAGCGTGCTAAGGACTTGTTAAAAGATTTGCCTGAAATAACAACTCTAAAATTGAAAAGATAATAAATAGTCGAACCTTCACGGCTTCACATGGTGTGAGTTGGTGAACCCAATTTTGTATTGCATTTGTATGGATCTAGATTAAGGTTCAAAAATCGAGTCCCGCGCCTTTGCGCAAATTTTGTTGTGTCATTCTCCTTTGACCCCTGCTCAGCAAAGCCTTGCTACTATTTTGCACTCCTTTTTATTCCTCGTTGACCATCGTATCTTTCTTCCAACATCCAATCCTCCTTGTGCTTCACGAATTCGATCTATGGATGGTTTCTGTCGAGATCCCGTCGACACCAACATCGATTCCATAGACTCAACTTCGCCAATAAATTCGAGGCGATTCCCGAGAACCCGACCCGGACTTTGCGGATCGATCTCCAGACTCCTCGTCTTCTACCTTTCATTTGATCACCCAATAAACCGTGATCACTTTTGTCCCACTTTCGCCGTTGTGAATGGAAGTCGATCATAGTCCACATCTGTTTCCGTTCACAACATGCTGGGGTTGACCTCAATTCCAGATTCATCATGACAACTGAATAACATTGCAAGTGGTCTGATTAGGATTCTCTCATTCTGCAGATAGAAAACAAATCAAGCCCTGGATTCTAATCCGGAAATCATTTCGTCAGACTCAGACCCTGACATGGCTACTCAAGGGAAGGGCAAGGGTCAACAGCCACCCCAACCAGAAGGCCAGATGCCTTATCAGAATCAGGTTAATGCACAACTGTTGGCATCCATCCAGGCCATCCGACAATAGCTGATAGAGCAGAACTAACGCAGACCGCTTTCCAGGATATGCTGAATGATGTAATCAACAGAGCCGAGGGAGGAGGAGGCAGAAGAGGAGGTGGTAACTCACCTGATGGCGAGGAAGAGCCAGAAAATGGGAGACCCAAACAAACACTGAAGGAGACCTATAGTCCTGGAGACAACCAGATGACCGAGAGGATCCTCATTCCACCAGTGCATGCTCACTTTGAGCTAAAGCCCCAGTTCCTTGCTCTTCTTCCGCTTTCCATGGAAACACCAATGAAGAACCATACATCCACCTGCAGTAGTTCTTACGCATCTACCGTACTACCTACTACCCCAATGTCCCTTTGGACATTGTCAAAATGATGGCATTCCCCTTCAGCCTGCAAGACAAGGCCCTTTATTGGGTCAACCATCTGGGGAAGGTTGTGACAACCTGAGAGGAACCGAAGTCAGCTTTCCTGCATAAGTTTTACCCTCTCGGTCGGCTCAACCAGATGCGAGCACGAATTAGTAACTTCTCCCAAGGAGCCCACGAATCCATACATGAAGCCTGGGAGAGATTCACCGATCTGCAAGAAAAATGCCCTCATCACAAGATCCCGAAGACCAGCTTTGTCCAACACTTCTTTGGGGGCCCGAACATTGAGAGCCAAAGGCTCATTGACGCAGCATGTGGGGGTTCACATTTCAATAAGGATAAAGACGTAGTCTGGCAGATATTTGAAGAAATGGCCGAAGGAGAGGCCGCCCTCTCTTCATCAAAGGCTTACCAAAACAGACCCAGATCCTCCAGAAACAAGTACACATGGAAGCATCCCGCGAGGTGGAGAGAGATGAGAGCTCCAACCTCAGCATCATCGGGGGCCATCTCTCAAAGGTTGATATCATCGAGAAGCGAACACAGGACCTTGAAAAACTTGCTGTGATCGAGAAGAGGACTCAAAATCTTGACAAGCTTGATCAGATCACCAAGCAACTAGAACTGCTGGTGGGCACCATCAACTCTGTTCAGTCGACAGCACCATCAGAAGCTCCAGCTGAGAGAAAGGACGAGTAATCACCGCTGCATCAGCCTCAGCCGAGCCAGCAGCCACCGGCAGTCCAGCACGTGTACTACGTGCAGGCGCCCGACCAGGGCCAATTGCAACAACAGATGGTTGTGTACCAACCAGAGTTTGTATCCGGATCCGATCCAATCTTCCCACCACCCCCCCTGATTCAAGAAGTGAACGGGGTTTGGAGCAACGAAGCACATCCGACCCGTCCTATGGGACAACCTCAGGGTCAACTACCAGCCAACCGACAATACCACCAACCTTAGGGTGGTCGATTTGGGCAGTCCTCACAGCCGCCGCCACCGCAGTATCATCAGCCTCCCCCATATGCAAATCAATGGAGGCAGAATCAACAATATCAGCAGCCGCAATACCACCATCCACAGCCTTTTCATCAGTATGCGGCTGTTCCACCTCAGCAGTACCAACAATATCCTCCTCCCTCTTACCAGCAGCTTCAGCTTCCTGCACCACCCCAACACCACCACCAACAACCTCAGCATCAACACATGCAACAACAACGTGGTCTGCACGCTGAATCTACTGAGGTAACTCCTGTGAACCCGACCATGGATTGCTTGGCCCAACTCGTCAAAGGGCTAGCAGATATGACCAAGAGGCTCGATGACCTGACGGCCACCAAGAATACTATCCCTGCCCAGGTCAAGGCCAACCCCAATAGATTTAAAAGAAAGAGCATGTAGAATGTGATGTTCTGTCTTTGTAGAGTCAGAAATTGATAATATCATTTGTTCTAATGTTGTAACTCTCAGGAGCGGTAGGGCCTTGCCTCCTCCTGCTATCAAGAATGGGGAGAATAAAGAAACAGGCGGATCGTCATCTTCTGCATCAGCCGTGCCAGCTATAGGGGCGGGTGAGGAGGAAGAAGAAGGAGAAGCCATTCCAGCCATCATGCAGCATCAACACCCTCATCTGAAAATACAAAAAAAATCAGCAAAATCAAAAACAACAAAAAGAAGTTTGCAGCCGAAGCAAAGCCGCACCAGCCTCGGAGGAGCCACCATCAGTAGCTGATCCCTCGCCAGCCGACAGAGCAGACGCCCTACTTTCTGCTCGCCCATCAGCACCAGCATGTCAGGATCCAGTTTGTACTCCTTTTTATAGTCTAGATGTACAACAATTTGTGGGTGATAATTATGATGTAACTAAGAGCTCTACTTTGCCTATCAGTGATGTAAATATTCCTTTTCCTAATGCAATTGAAAAATCCAAAAAAATTGCAAAAAGAAAAAGTACATTGTCTGATCCTGGAGTTGTGGAAATAATAGATAACTTAACTGTGGAGATTCCCTTACTGAAGGCCATGGAATACATACCAGCTGTCAAGAAAGGATTGAAAGAAGCATGTACGAGCAAGCGTCATCCAGCATGAAAGAATAAACGCCAACAAGTTAAGAAGCACATCCTCACCTTGTCCATAGTAGCAGCCATCAACAACCTCCCATAGAAAAAACAGGACAATGGAGCACCTCTTATCGGTTGTGAGATTTTCGATCAGGTCTTCGAGCGCACTCTCCTTGACAGTGGGTATTCCATCAACCTTTTGCCATCGTCAATAACGCAAGAACTTGGGCTGGGTCCGCTCAAGCAGACATGAATGATCCTTCAGTTCACTGACTGATCCATCAAGCGACCCAGAGGTCTGTTGGAAGACGTTGTAGTTAAGGTGCGGGAGATGCAATTCTCGGTTGATTTTGTAGTCCTTTATATGGACTCTCCCACACCCTTACTCCATACCCCTATCATCCTTGGCCGACCATTCTTACGTACATCAGATGCTGTGGTTGATTACGGGTCCGACAAGATCACTTTCCGCTCGAACAACAAGCAGATCACTATAGACATGATCAGAGAGACGAACACCACGACTGATGAGAGCCATGCAGTATCAGAAATAGACTATGACTTTATTGCAGAAATCAGAGACTCATTACTATCATTGAATGATTATTGAACCCGAGAAATCCTCACTCTCGAGGAGGACTTGGAAAGCACACTTGACCTATGTTCCGATGATTCTTGGGAGACAGACTCTCTGATGCTGGAACGATTAGGTGATTTCAAGAATTTACTCCAGACTGAACACAATGAGCATCATACATAACCGCTCGGCACATCATCAGGTTCTCAAAAGAATACTGGGGATGGTAGCTCTATCAAAGAAGTACATCCCACCACCAGTATAGTGTCTGAAGTGACCAACAAGTTGGACAGATCAAAACCAGAACTCAAGCCACTTCCTGCAGGCCTGAAGTATGCTTTCCTTACTGGTGAAGAACACATGTATCCGATCATCATCAACAACAGGCTGAACCCGGATTAGGAATCTCGACTTCTCGAGGTTCTAGGAAAGAACCGTAAGGCACTTGGTTGGTGCGTATCAAATCTCCGTGGGATAAACCCAGCATTGTGTTCACACCACATTTATATGGAAGAAGATGCCAAGATGTCCTGCGAATTCCAAAGAAGGCTGAATCCAAACCTCCGGGACGTCGTCATGAAAGAGATCATGAAATGGTACGACGCATGCTTTATCTATCCCATCTCCGATTCAAAATGGGTAAGCCCACTGCATGTTGTTCCAAAGAAATTTAGGCTTACCGTGGTTACTGATGAATCTCGTATTCATCACTCTAAATCTCATTTATCAAGCTCAAATCCCTAAAAATCAACAACATTTTAGCATCTTCTCTGCATAATTAGCATTCATGCATGATTTCATAATAATTGCATTTTAGCACAAAAATCTGCACAAAATAAGAAGCCAAAAATCAAAGCCAAAATGACCTGTAAATAGCCTAACTTCCCTGATTTTTAACTCATTCATGCTAACTCCGAATGACACGAAACTACCTCCACTGTGTACATATCACTAGCAAGAATAAAGGAAAAATACAAAAAAAACTAACCCAAAGAAGTGGACCAAAAACCCAAACCCTAATTTCAGGATTCTCGGACTAAAAGCCACATATCTCCCCCATCTAGTGTACGTTTTAATCCTACTCACTTTTGAACTAACGTACATTCAATTACCTTCAAAACAAGACTAAGTTCAAGTGAATCGGAACTCATATGTGAAAGTTGGGTTTTGGGCCTCTTTTGTACATTGTATATTTTAGCTGTTTTTGACCTAATATTTTATGTACATATTTTGTTGATTAATAAAAATCCAAAAAAAATTAGATTAATGTGTCTTTATTTATATTTGATTTTACCGTAATTTTTCCGGATTTTTATCTGTTTTAAAAAAATGATAAAAAAAATTATAAAACCCAAAAATCAAGGTATTCTATGTACATAGGATACCCCAAAAATTCACTTTTTACATTTGACCGATTTTGGTTTTGATGTCTCCATGAAAGTTGTAGATCTCATCAAGACGAACAATTTTCGTGAAGAAATCGTTTCGATCCGAGGTCGTTTACTATTTTTTATTGATTTTACAAAATGTTTTATTTTCGATTTTTTGTGGTGCTGACACGTGGCAGCACCTGGTGCCGCCACGTGTCAGCCATTTTTGGCTTTATTTAAACTCGTTTTTATTTAAAAAATAATAATAAAAAAAATAAAATAAAATAAAATAAAACCACGCACGTGCGAGGCACGTGCCACCCAGGCACGCGCCAAGCACGTGCGCGACTTCGCCCTCTCCTTTCGGCCACGTGGCGCGACAGGCGCCACCCGATCGCGCTTGATCATACGGCGCCTATGCGTCGTCCTCATCCACCCCCTTCCCAAAATCGCCGCCGCCGCGCCCCGTGATTTCAGCCGCGAATCTCGCACCGCCGCCTCGTGCGTATCTCACCCCCCGATCTCCTTCCATCTCCGGCCATCTCGAATCGCCGGCCCTCCCTAGATCTCGCGCTGCCGCCTCCCACCAAATCTCCGATTCGCCCCTTGCGCGTATCTCGCCCCTCCGAGCTGCGATTCCCCACGATCACCTTCCTCTTCCGACCAGCACCTCATGCCCTATTTAAAACGTCCCACCGGCCCTTCTTCGACCATCCGCCGATCTTCATCGAAGTCCATCGTCTCCGGGCGTGACAACCGCGAGGCCCTCCACCGGCGTGATCCGAGGCTTCTTCCACCTCGTCGCAGCCCCAGCCACCAGCGCCGCTGCTCGCTCCGGCTGTCACCTCGACCGTCGAGCTCCTCCAGGTTATGTCTCTCTCTCTATCTCTCTCTCTCGCCTTCTCCTTCGCCGAACACGCCTCATCACCAACTCCATCACCCCCGATCTCCATCGTCATCTCCGCTCAGCAACGTCAGCCACGCCTCTCCGCCATAGCCTCCTCCGCCATTCCACCCTCTTGGCCGTGTGTCGGCCAGAGGAAGGTGGATGACCACCACCGTCAACACCGACCACTTCATCGAGCTTCACTGCAACGTTCTCCGCCAACTCCAGGCTCCTGCACCACCAGCTTCGCTCCACCATCGACAACAACCGCTGCGCCCTCGACGCCCCACGGCCGTGTGTCGGCCACGACCATCTTCCACTCCTCCGCCTGGAGCTCCTCCGTCAGCGCCACCGCCCGGCCTCCGCCTCGCCTTCGCCGGCCTGCCTGCTCACCTCCGCCAGGAGCGCCGCCCTCCACCACCGCATCGTCGGGGCTCGAGACCCGAGACCCCCAAGCACGTGCAGAGCACGTGCTTTAGGGAACGTCATCAGACTCATCCCCACGGGTCACGTGCAGAGCACGTGACCGCGTGGGTCATTTGCATAAAGGCCACGAAGCTTTTCCCCTATTTGCACGCCAACTCCGCCTCCAGAGGTCACGTGCACAGCACGTGACCTATTGGAAATTTTGCAACAACACCCCCACAAGCACTGGTAATTACGTATAGCCCCCCTGCAGTTTTTATATTTATTTATAATATTTGCATCTGTACCCCTGTGTTCCCCCTCAGTTTTGAACATCTTCTTTACATTATTTTATTAATCTAAAAATAGCATGATGTTTGTTAATTGACTCTCTACACTTTGACATGTTGTGGGTATTTTTCTGATTGATGGTTAATTAACAAATAATTGTTGTGTGGAAATTTACATATTTTGCCCATTTCTTGCTTGGAAATTCATAGCTAATTAATCATTGCTCTAAAAATCCTTGAAAAATCACATATTGTAGAGTTAATTGTTCTTAACATTGTGCCCAAAAAGAATTGAATTTTCATGCATAGTTTGCTCTATAAAAATCATCTTACATCTTTTGGTATTTAATTTTTAATAGGTATTAAACCCTACATTTTTGAGGTTTAGGATTTTTCTGAGATTCATCACATAGTGATAGATCTTAAATAATTTTATTTCTTGAAAATAAGTAGGTTTAATATTTATTATAATTAAATATTAAAAATCATTCTGTTTGAATTTAAAAATCCATAAAAAAATTCACATTGCATCGAAAAATTCCAAAAAATTACAGTGCACTTATTTCATCATATTTTACATCTCGGCCAAGTTTCGTATTTTTCGGACATCATTTGAACGTAATTCACATTTTAGTACATAAAGTAGGCCGGATTTGCATATCGCACCCTCTCTTGCATTGAAACTTCTTAAAAAAAAGACCGCCTCGAAAACCAAACACGAACTTTGATAGACTTAATTCTAGGTTGTTCCTTTGCCTCCTTGTGATCGACCGTGGGACTTGCCCAAGTAAAACAAACATAAAACCACGAGAGTAAAAATTGAATAACTTATTTTGGTATTTTCTTGACCGTTTCCGATTGCCGTCTACAATGCACGATACGATAAAAACAACTTCTTAACGCTGCATTTTCGGATTCATCAGATGGCGCCGTTGCCGGGGAGGCAAACGGCTTAGATTTTTGTCTAAAAATTTTTCATTCGGTTTTCCGCATTCAGGTAGTCTGACCCCCGAATTTTTCATTGTAAATTTCATTTTCCTGCAATTTATTTTCAGCCTTTATTTTTCATATATTTTTGAGTCACTCTCTTACATTTTCTCTCTTATTTTTTTTACGAGGTATCTTGTACGTGGAGCGGTTTTCAATAACCGACGTAACTTCACCGACTCTTGCAAAAACCGCAATTAATTTAAGATCGAGTCGAGTCGTGAGAGAGCGTAGAGTTTAGGTTTTTAATTCTTGAAATTTTTAAATTTTTGTAATTTTACAGCGGTGTCCGTTTGGACTCTCGCGTGTGTAGAAAGACCTCTGACTTTATTCTGTGGTGTGTCGTGGCCTGTTTCACTCTCCGGAGAGGGTGGGGCCCGACTTGAGTGGCGATTAGGATAAACCTGCACATACGACTCTCAGAGCATTTATATTTTTGCTTGTGCTCGTAGGATCTTAAGCCACACTGCACTTTAATTGAGACGCACATAGATCGTTCAACTTAGCCAAATTTAAATCAATTCTTCCCGCTAATAGAACTTTCTGCTTAGGTGCGGTTTTTCCATCGGTTTGCACATCATATAGAATAATTTTTAAATTCTGTCTAGCATCCCACATGGAGATTGCGAGGATTCACTGTAAGTCTTCTAACTGAGCATTCATCATAGTTTTCCACATGCATCAGCTTTTCCCGAATTCCTCTCTCTTGTTTTATAACATAACTTTAAAGGAAATTGGGACTGGACGGTAGACGTGTATTTGTGCTCATCTAATTTTTCAGTGATCACCTCATTAAAATCGGGATTGCTAAATATATCTGATCTCAAATAACCCATAAAATCAAGAATTTTTGCGGGAGAGTAACCCCGACCTTGGATGTTCTATTTTTCTCAGTGAGTGAGAGACGACACTTAAGGCTAGAGCCCAAATCCGAAATTTCATCTCGCTAACAAGATTGTCTTTTCACCATTTAAAATTGACAAGAAAATTGGTCGAACTCTTACGATCTTCACTGTGTGAGTTGGTGAAAAAGAATTTTGTATTGTGTTTGATTTGATCAACATCCATTCATCTCTTGATAATCTCTTGAAATTCAAGAATGGAAAATTGTGGTAATTTCTGTTCGGACTCAGCGAACCCTTTTCTGACTACCACAAACTTTCCAATCTCAAATCCTCTGAGCCACTCCTACTCAGAACCACCTTGGGTTCAGGGACACCTTCCCCTAGAATCTTCATCTTATAATTCTCTTCAAACTATTGACTCCTATTTTTCACAATCTGAAGGTGAAAAGAAGACTTCACAAAAAATGCCTCCAAAGAAGACCAATCCTGAAGATGACCAAAATGAAGATCCGATGCAAATGATTCTCGCAAGACTGGCTACATCTGAGCAGCAACAAAATTTGATGAGGGAACAATTGGAAAGAATGAATGCAGAGGAAGAACCACCAATGGACGCTGCATATAATCACGGGCAATATAGGGTCATAAATTACTTGCAGCCACCTCAACCTGAGGTTCACCATGAACTGAAGCCACACTTCATAAATTAATTACCACAATTTCATGGTAATTCGAATGAAGAACCCTATGAATTCCTGCGTGATTTGGAGCTAGTCTGTTCTAATCAGAGGCACCCACAAGTCAGCCAAGACTATATCCGTCTCACTGCATTACCTTTCGCCTTGAAGGGTAAGGCAGATTACTGGGTGAAAAATTTGGGAGTGACGGTGACCACCTATGATAGGTTAAAGAACCTCTTCTTAAAAAAATTCTACCCCTTGAGTCGAACCAATCAAATGAGGACTCGCATCACTAGCTTCTCTCAGATGCCAAATGAACCACTTTATGATGCATGGGATAGATTCAAAGATCTGCTGCAGAAATGTCCTTGCCATGACCTAGATAATAACATCCTGGTCCAATCCCTCTATTTTGGCCTTAACCACGGGACTCAGGGTCTAGTCAACACTGTCTGTGGAGGAAACTACACATCTCGAGGAGCTGATACCGTCTGGAAAATACTGGAGCAAATGGCGGAGACTAGCCGTTCACAAATTGCTAGTAGATCTTACACTGATTCACTGAACAACTATCAAGCCAAAGGAGGGAAACAAACGGTCGCAGAAATAGCAGAGGACTTGCTGCCCAACATGAACATCATCACAGACAAATTAACAGTTGCGGATAAAAGGGTGAACGACATCGACAACCGACTCTCTCAATTTCCAAAACAAATGGAGGAACTCACTGAGAAGGTGTCCAAGATCGGGATGCCTACTGCTCCTACGGTCCCAATTTATCATGTGCATCATGTCCAAGAGCAGCCAGGCTCTGGACAACCGCAACCATGGACTCAGGACCAATCCTACGTCCAACCTTCCCAACAGTCACCTCCTCCAGCTGAGACAGTCATAGAAGCCCCGCCTCTGACTTTCGAGATAAACGACATCTGGTACACACAGGATAATACCCGACAGGGTAATCTGGGGGACCGTCAGCAATATCAGCGTCCACCCAACTCCTACAATGCCGCTCCACAACACAATCAGCCCTCAAGGCAGCAGCAGCCACACGACCGTCAGAACCAACCTCAACAACATCGTCAACAATATCAAGCTCCAAATCAAGCATCTCGATCATCCAAACCTCCAGAAGACCCGATTGATATCCAAAAGACAGATGCTGGAGGAAATTCGCAGCTTCCGGAATGAACTGTACGACCTACGGGTAGATGTTAATCGTCTATCCCGTTGGAAGGAAGAACAGACAGCCCCTGTCACAGCCATTCCTGCTCAAGTTCAAGCTAACCCCAATAGCTTGAACAAATCTCAATCATCTCAACACAACAATCAGGTATATTACTCAGACTTTTCCACATCTGAACACGGGACCCTTTCGTTTAACAATATCAATGCCATGTCCCTCAGGAGCGGAAGGACCGTCGTCGTACCTAACCGGGCAAGGGAAGCTGACCATCATGACTCAGAAGATCAACCGGAGGATGCTTCTGAGGGTGAAGACGAAGGACGCCCGAGGATTTCTGCCCAAAGGAAGGGAAAAGCATCTATGAAGACTACAGAGGACCTTGAACCTCTAGTTGCTGCGGAAATACCTTTGTCACTATTTCAACAACATGATGATAATCCAGAACATTATGATTGTAATAAGAACTCCAAATTCAATAAAGATGCTCTTATTTATGATTCTGGATCTCTTTCTCCTATCTCAAATGCTTCCATTCCTTTTCCCCATGCTCTTAAGAAAGGAAGACAAAAGAAAGCTATCCAGAGTGACCCAGTGATGGAAAAGTTTTGTCAACAAAACATCACAGTAAAGGTGCCCTTTGATCAATATGTGGCCAGTAACCCTGCATTTCAGAAATATTTGAAAATGAAATGTACTCCTACCCGGACCCGCACAAAGAAAACAAACCAATTTGTGGAGACTCATGTTCTGACAATGGCCACTACCAAATGCGTGAGAAACCAGCATTTACCAAGGAAGAAAAGAGATCTGGGTGCTCATTATGTGGAAAGCCGCATTGGCGGTATCACATTCGCACACACACTTCTCGACAATGGTTCTTCCATCAATCTTCTTCCCTTAGCCTTATATTACCGATCGGAGTTAGGGCCTCTTCAGAAATCATTATCTTTACTCCAATTCGCAGACAAATCTACTAAAAGACCTAAGGGAGAAGTAAAAAATGTTATCAATATGGTTGAGGGTACGGAATACAAAGTGGACTTCACTATCCTTGACATGGAGACGCCGAACCATTGGAAAGAGTCGCAAATCATTTTGGGAAGACCATTCTTAAGAACCGCCAAGGCTGTATTCGATTACGGCACTGGAATGATGAAATTCCGCTCCCTAGACGGAGAAGTGGATCTGGAAATGAGACAAACAAAATGGCAAAAATCCGATTATGAATCCACCACTGAGGATGCCGAAACCTCTGAGTGCAATATAATAAGCACTACCGGACCTTGGGACCAACTGCCAGATCTTCACATGGATACCGTCGCATCAGAAGAAGAAACAATGCGCCATACAGTGTGTGATCTATTACCTGACAAATCTGAACACCTGTATAATCTTGATGACACAGAACTCCTGTCAGATTTGTCCATCTCGAAAAAAATCAATGACGAGTCAGACGCAGCTTTGGCTGAATTACCACACTACTTTAGCGATCCGACTTACTCTCTTTCAAGATCAGTGGCTAGCATATCACAGAATGATCCACCACCAACAATCACTGACCCAGACTTAAAAGATATTCATCTAGATTTGATTGATGATGTAGATCTGCCAGAGCTGAAACCCCTCCCTCCCACCCTGAAGTATGCATTTCTCAATGGACCCAAAGATAAATTCCTTGTGATCATTAGCTCATCATTAACCTTAGACCAAGAATCCAGACTACTAGAAGTCCTTGAGCGAAATCGAAAAGCCATCGGTTGGACTGTGTCGGATCTCGTCGGAATCAACCCTGCTCTCTGCTCGCACCAAATTTATGTTGAGGATAATGCAAGGCCTTCCCGTGAATTTCAGAGAAGATTAAACCCAATCTTCGGGAAGTGGTTAAGAAAGAGATAGAGAAATGATGCAAAGCAGGTTTCATATACCTCATTTCTGACTCCAAGTGGGTGGCCCCCCTTCATGTCGTCCCGAAGAAGTCGGGAATCCAGATGGTCACCAACGAGGAGGGGGTTGAGATCGCGACCTGAGTACCCACGTTGTGGCGTGTCTGTGTCGATTACAAGCGCTTGAATGCTACGACCAAGAAAGATTACTTTCCACTGCCATTTATTGATCAAATCTTGGAGAGGCTTGCAGGGAAAGCATTCTTCTGTTTTCTTGATGGGTACTCTGGCTACAATCAAGTAGCTATTGCTCCCGAGGATCAGGAAGAAACCACATTTACATGTCCCTTCGGTACCTACGCTTTCAAGCGCATGCCATTTGGGCTTTGTAATGCCCCAGGCACATTTCAGCGGTGCATGATTGCCGTATTTGCCGAAATGGTGGGTGATTTCCTGGAAGTGTTCATGGATGACTTCTCGGTCCATGGTGGTTCATTTGATACATGTTTAGCGCACTTGGACCGAGTCCTCAAGATATGCAGAGAAGTTAATTTGGTACTCTCCTGCGAGAAAAGTCACTTTATGGTGACTGAGGGTATCGTGTTGGGGCATGTCATCTCCAAAAAGGGTATGGAGGTTGACCCTGCCAAGGTGGATGTGATCAAGAAACTTGAGCCACCAACCAACGCCAAGTCAGTGCGGTCTTTTCTAGGGCATGTTGGATTTTATCGAAGGTTTATCCTTGATTTTTCAAAGATCGCCCGCCCGCTGACTGAGCTCTTAGGAAAAGACACCGAGTTTATTATAAATCACAAGTGTCTTGAGGCCTTCGAGCTCATGAAAAAGAAAATATGTGAATCGCCGATATTACAAGCTCCTGACTGGTCTCTTCCCTTTGAGATCATGACTGATGCATCGGATTTTGCGGTCGGAGTTGTGCTTGGACAAAGACGGGATGGAATCCCTTATGCAATTCACTACGCGAGCAAAGTATTGGATCCTGCACAGAAAAATTATACAGTAACTGAAAAGGAAATGCTCGCGGTTGTTTGGGCCCTTGAAAAATTCAGATCATATATATTGGGCTCCAAGGTGACAATTTTCACGGATCATACGGCAATTAGATACCTCATGGATAAGAAAGATGCCAAGGCACGACTTTTGAGGTGGATCTTGTTAATCCAGGAATTTAATTTGGAGATCAAAGATAAACCTGGAATAAAGAATGTTGTTGCTGATCACCTTTCCCGAATTGAGAAAAATGATTATCCTGATACTGGACCTATTAAGGAGACTTTTCCAGACGAATCTGTTTGCATTATTGATTCAACCCCATGGTATTCCAACATCGTGAACTATCTTGTCTCCAAGAAGGTTCCCTTTGGTTGGACCAAGAGAATGATTGATAAACTGAAGTCGGATTCTAGAAAATACCATTGGGACGATCCTTTCCTTTTTTATGAAGGAGCGGATTGTGTCTGGAGAAGATGTATTCCTCAGGAAGAATACCAGAGTGTCCTCACACATTGTCACACTCTCGAGGCTGGAGGGCACCATTCGGGAAAGAGAACCGCATACAAGGTACTCCAATGTGGATTTTACTAGCAGACCTTATTTCGTGATGCTAATGATTTTGTACGGTCTTGCCTGATTTGTCAAAGGATGGGAGGGACCGTTGGTTATAGAGACGAAATGCCCATGCAACCAATGATTTTCTGTGATGTTTTTGATGCATGGGGGATTGATTTTATGGGTCCCTTTCCCAATAGCAATGGATTTGAGTACATCTTGTTAGCGGTTGATTATTTGTCTAGATGGGTAGAGGCTATTCCAACCCGAACCGCAGACAGCAAAACCGTCTGTAAGTTTATCAAGGATAATATCATTGCAAGGTTCGGGATACCAAAAGTTTTGATTTCTGATGGAGGTAGCCACTTTGTGAATAGGGAAATGAGATCTTTAGCTAAGGAGTACAAATTTGAACATAGAATAGCCAACCCTTATCATCCACAATCTAATGGCATGGCAGAAGTTTCTAATAGAGAAGTGAAGAGTATACTTCAAAAGTTGGTTCGTCCAGATAGGAAGGATTGGTCAAAACTGTTGGATCAAGTTCTTTGGGCCTATAGGACAGCTTATAAAACACCACTCGGCACTTCACCTTTTAGGATGATCTATGGCAAACCATGCCATCTTCCTGCAGATCTGATTCACAAATCTGAATGGGCAATCAAAAAGTTGAACTGGAGTTGTCACCTTGGGAAATTATGTCGAGACCTAAATCTGAATGAGCTAATTGAAATCCGAAACCAAGCATATGACAACAGTGTGATTTATAAGGACAAGGTCAAGAAATGGCATGATAGACACATTCAAGATAAAACCTTTGTCCCTGGGCAGAAAGTATGGTTGTTTAATGCTCGATTAAAGATTTTTCATGGGAAACTGAAATCGAAATGGACGGGTCCCTATGTTGTCATCGATGTGCATACCAATGGAAGTGTGAACATTGCAGAACTCAAAGATGATGCACAACCTTTCTCAGTGAATGGACAATTACTGAAGCCATATATAGAATCATCCAAAGAACATACAGTGCAAGTTGAGGTCATCTATTTCACACAGAGCAAGGACATTGATGATATATCAGATCAGACCCACCCTCCCTCCCGACCACATCGATCCCCTTGAACAACTTCTTCCTCTACTTAGGCCAATGCCTAAGTATAGGGGGGGACCGATGCCATCTGTATATACCATTTCCCTCATCACATTCCGATCTCTCGCTCACTCCATATCCATCCTTCTTCTATACTTAGGCTGACCAAAGCCTAAGTATAGGGGGAACCGCCACCCATCTGTTTATACTCTCCTCATTTACATATCCCGTCTGCCTCTTTTTGCGCTCTTCTTCTATACTTAGACTATTCACAGTCTAAGTATAGGGGGACGAACCATTGAATAATTTTTCTCTCTTACGCTTAGCCTGAGCTATGTCTTCATTACGCTTCTTGTGCTCTAAGGACACAGCACTCGCTAAGTATAGGGGAGTCTGCATATATACTATGTATATATTTTTGCCATACCTCGTACTTGCGCATAAGTCTATATGTATTTATGGGATGGGTATTAATTAAAAAAAAGTTTTGCTACTAACACTGACTTTGCCCAAAATTGTTGAAAAAAAACGGCTTCTTGTTCATTTTTGCATATATATATATATAAATCATCAAAAAAAAGTGTCTGCATTTCACACACCTGCACTTCATCCAAGCATCGCATTTGCATATGTGAAAAGTCTTTGGGTTCAAAACTGAGTTATGAGCCGAAACCGAGAGTGGTCTGGACTTGACCTTAATCCACCTAATTTTCAGAGGAACTTCACCGAGAAATAGGATTTTAGAGTCTTCAGGTCTTTGACTTAATTCTTTGAGTTCCACATGACAATGTATAGCGTTTGACTCTTAGTGTCTAACCTGGTCTCTTCATTCTGGGTACAACTCTGGAATAAGGAATTAATTTGTACTCTCGCACTATGCACTTAGCTCAACTCAGATGGGATGTTGGAAGACTGTGTGAGTTTCTTTTCTGGTAGCGTGGAAATCTAAAGACCAGAGTACGGGTTGAAATAAAGCTTCAGAAAAGGGATGGACGTCTGGGCACAATTTTTCTAAGACCCCAAAAAATGTACGGAACAAAAAGATGCTATATCCGTAGGGGCAAAACAAGATCCAAGCAGAACCACCAAAAATTCCAAATACAAAGAAGCATTCTACCAAATAAAAATCTGACCAAAAAGGTCCAAGCTTCAAGAAACCTGCAGATCTTGGTGAAGACTCGGCTACACTGGCCATCTTCACAAGGAGAGGTGACTACACTGGCCACCCTCCAATTCTTTTCTCATTCTTATATCTTCTCCCCCCAATTCGATTGTGAACACAGCGCGACAGACCTTAGAAGGAAATACCTGACCCCCCGAGGACGAGTTACTGGAGAGGACGTTCGTGCGGTAGTCCGGCATTCTGGATGGGAATAGCTAAAACCTTTCACACACATGAGTCGGTTATTCAATGTTCATAGGGTATACTTTGGGAAGATGATTGATCTAAGATGACCTCTGAGCCGAAACTGTAGCAATGGTGTGTAGAACTTGAGGGCTGTTGATTTTAAAATTCTAAGTCTCACAGAAGTTCCGACACACAAATAATCCAAAGGTTGAGTTTAGGTTCACTTTCACCTTCAGCTCATGGTCTTGGTATGGAACCCAATCTCATTTCACCTCATGGCATTTCTTTTTGATGCTCAGGGACGAGCATGGTTTAAGTATAGGGGGATGATGAATCTCGTATTCATCACTCTAAATCTCATTTATTAAGCTCAAATCCCTAAAAATCAACAGCATTTTAGCATCTTTTCTGCATAATTAGCATTCATGCATGATTTCATAAGAATTGCATTTTAACACAAAAATCTGCACAAAATAAGAAGCCAAAAATCAAAGCCAAAATGACCTGTAAATAGCCTAACTTCCCTGATTTTTAACTCATTCATGCTAACTCCGAATGACACAAAACCACCTCCACTGTGTACATATCACTAGCAAGAATAAAGGAAAAATACAAAAAAAATAACTAACCCAAAGAAATGGACCAAAAACCCAAACCCTAATTTCAGGATTCTCGGACTAAAAGCCACATATCTCCCCCATCTAGTGTCCGTTTTAATCCTACTCACTTTTGAACTAACGTACATTCAATTACCTTCAAAACAAGACTAAGTTCAAGTGAATCGGAACTCATATGTGAAAGTTGGGTTTTGGGCCTCTTTTGTACATTGTATATTTTAGCTGTTTTTGACCTAATATTTTATGTACATATTTTGTTGATTAATAAAAATCCAAAAAAAATTAGATTAATGTGTCTTTATTTATCTTTGATTTTACCGTAATTTTTTCAGATTTTTATCTATTTTAAAAAAAATGATAAAAAAATTTATAAAACCCAAAAATCAAGGTATTCTATGTACATAGGATACCCCAAAAATTCACTTTTTACATTTGACCGATTTTGGTTTTGATGTCTTCATGAAAGTTGTAGATCTCATCGAGACGAACAATTTTCCTGAAGAAACCATTTCGATCCGAGGTCGTTTACTATTTTTTATTGATTTTACAAAATGTTTTATTTTCGAATTTTTGTGGTGCTGACACGTGGCAGCACCTGGTGCCGCCACGTGTCAGCCATTTTTGGCTTTATTTAAACTCGTTTTTATTAAAAAATAATAATAAAAAAAATTAAATTAAATAAAATAAAACCACGCACGTGCGAGGCACGTGCCACCCAGGCACGCGCCAAGCACGTGCGCGACTTCGCCCTCTCCTTTCGGCCACGTGGCGCGACAGGCGCCACCCGATCGCGCTTGATCGGACGGCGCCTATGCGTCGTCCTCATCCTGCCCCCTTTCCCAAAATCGCCGCCGCCGCGCCCCGCGATTTCAGCCGCGATTCTTGCACCGCCGCCTCGTGCGTATCTCGCCCCCCGATCTCCTTCCATCTCGGCCATCTCGAATCGCCGACCCTCCCTAGATCTCGCGCTGCCGCCTCCCACCAAATCTCCGATTCGCCCCTCGCGCGTATCTCGCCCCTCCGAGCTGCGATTCCCCGCGATCACCTTCCTCTTCCGACCAGCACCTCATGCCCTATTTAAAACGTCCCACCGGCCCTTCTTCGACCATCCGCCGATCTTCATCGAAGTCCATCGTCTCCGGGCGTGACAACCGCGAGGCCCTCCACCGGCGTGATCCGAGGCTTCTTCCGCCTCGTCACAGCCCCAGCCACCAGCGCCGCTGCTCGCTCAGGCCGTCACCTCGACCGTCGAGCTCCTCCAGGTTATCTCTCTCTCTCTCTCCCTCTCTCTATCTCTCTCTCTCGCCTTCTCCTTCACCGAACACGCCTCGTCACCAACTCCATCACCCTCGAGCTCCATCGTCATCTCTGCTCAGCAACGTCAGCCACGCCTCTCCGCCGTAGCCTCCTCTGCCATTCTGCCCTCTTGGCCGTGTGTCGGCCAGAGGAAGGTCGACGACCACCGCCATCAACACCGACCACTTCATCGAGCTTCACTGCAACGTTCTCCGCCAACTCCAGGCTCCTGCACCACCAGCTTCGCTCCACCATCGACAACAACCGCTGCACCCTCGACGCCCCACGGCCGTGTGTCGGCCACGACCATCTTCCACTCCTCCGCCTGGAGCTCCTCCGTCAGCGCCACCACCCGGCCTCCGCCTCGCCTTCACCGGCCTGCCTGCTCACCTCCGCCAGGAGCGGCGCCCTCCACCACCGCATCACCGGGGCTCGGGACCCGAGACCCCCAAGCACGTGCAGAGCACGTGCTTCGGGGAACGTCATCAGACTCATCCCCACGGGTCACGTGCAGAGCACGTGACCGCGTGGGTCATTTGCATAAAGGCCCCGAAGCTTTTCCCTTGTTTGCACGCCAACTCCGCCTCCAGAGGTCACGTGCACAACACGTGACCTACTGGAAATTTTGCAACAACACCCCCACAAGCACTGGTAATTACGTATAGCCCCCCCTGCAGTTTTTATATTTATTTATAATATTTGCATCTGTACCCCTGTGTTCCCCCTCAGTTTTGAACATCTTCTTTACATTATTTTATTAATCTAAAAATAGCATGATGTTTGTTAGATGACTCTCTACACTTTGACATGTTGTGGGTATTTTTCTGATTGATGGTTAATTAATAAATAATTGTTGTGTGGAAATTTACATATTTTACCCATTTCTTGCTTGGAAATTCATAGCTAATTAATCATTGCTCTAAAAATCCTCGAAAAATCACATATTGTAGAGTTAATTGTTCTTAACATTGTGCCCAAAAAGAATTGAATTTTCATGCATAGTTTGCTCTATAAAAATCATCTTGCATCTTTTGGTATTTAATTTTTAATAGGTATTAAACCCTACATTTTTGAGGTTTAGGATTTTTCTGAGATTCATCACATAGTGATAGATCTTAAATAATTTTATTTCTTAAAAATAAGTAGGTTTAATATTTATTATAATTAAATACTAAAAATTATTCTGTTTGCATTTAAAAATCCATAAAAATTCATATTGCATCGAAAAATTCCAAAAAATTACAGTGCACTTATTTCATCATATTTTACGTCTCGGCCAAGTTTCGTATTTTTCGGACATCATTTGAACGTAATTCACATTTTAGTCCATAAAGTAGGGAGGATTTGCATATCGCACCCTCTCTTGCATTGAAACTTCTTAAAAAAAAGATCGCCTCGAAAACCGAACACGAACTTTGATAGACTTAATTTTAGGTTGTTCCTTTGCCTCCTTGTGATCGACCTTGGGACTTGCCCAAGTAAAACAAACATAAAACCACGAGAGTAAAAATTAAATAACTTATTTGTGGTATTTTCTTGACCGTTTCCGATTGCCGTCTACAACGCACGATACGATAAAAACAACTTCTTAACGCTGCATTTTCGGATTCGTCAGTTACCAATGACAAAGGAGAGGAAATATCCACTCGGGTACCAACATCCGGGCGGGTGTGTGTTGACTACCGCCGTCTTAATGCAGCAACTAAGAAGGACCACTTCCCCTTGCCATTCATTAATCAAGTTTTGGAAAGACTAGTAGGCAAGGAGTTCTTCTGCTTTTTGGATGGGTATTCTGGGTACAACCAGGTGGCAATCGCCCCCGAATATCAAGAGAAGACTACCTTCACTTGCCCGTTCGACACCTACTCCTTCAGGAGAATGCCCTTTGGATTATGCAATGCACCTGCGACATTCCAAAGATGCATGCTAGCAGTTTTCATCGAGATGGTAAGCAGTTTTCTCGAGGTGTTCATGGACGACTTCTTTTTCTATGGTGATAGTTTTGATTCTTGTCTTGGGCACCTAGACAGAGTACTTCAGAAATGCCATGAAGTCAATGTAGTGCTTTCATGGGAAAAGAACCACTTCATGGTCACCGAAGGCATTGTGCTGGGTCACGTCGTTTCCAAACGTGGCATGGATGTTGACTCGGCAAAGGTGGATGTTATTGCCAATCTATTGCCACCTCAATCACTCAAAAATGTAAGGTCATTCTTGGGGCATGTGGGCTTTTACAGACGATTTATCAAGGATTTTAGTCGAATCGTCCAATCTTTAATAGAACTTCTGTGCAATGAAACTTAATTCAATGTCAATCAGCAGGTTCTCCTTGCTTTCAATCACCTGAAGGAGCTTATCACTCAGGCTCCAGTCCTACAGCCGCCAGATTGGTCTCTTCCCATTGAGATCATGACTGATGCGTCAGACTTTGCAGTCGGGGCTGTTCTTGGACAGAGAAAAGAAAAAGTGCCCTATGCCATTCACTACGCCAACAAAACATTAGATGAGGCGCAAAGAAATTACACTGTGACAGAGAAAGAGTTGCTGGCTGTGGTTTTCACCCTCAAGAAGTTTATATCTTATTTGCTTAGATCAAAAGTTACCATTTTTACAGACCACTCTGCTATCCGGTACCTACTACAGAAGAAGGATGCCAAGCCGAGACTGATTCGATGGATCCTTCTCCTCCAGGAATTTGATTTGGAAATTAAGGACAAGCCTGGAGTCCAAAATGTGGTAGCAGACCATCTTTCCAGAATTGAGCAGCATGAGCCTCACTTGAACAACGCACCTATCACAGAAACCTTTCCTGACGATTCAATCTTAGTAGTGGATTCTCTCCCTTGGTATGCTGATATAGTCAATTACCTCACCTCGGGAGTAATACCATCAGATTGGATGAAGAATCAGAAGAATAAATTCATGTCGACCATCCGTCTCTATCAATGGGAAGATCCTATTTTATTCAGGGAAGGAGCGGATTGCATTTGGCGCAGGTGCATCCCTCAGGAGGAGCATTATAGTGTCCTCGAGCATTGTCACTCGCTCGAATCTGGTGGACTTCACTCTGGAGACTGTACGACAACCAAAGTACTTCAGTGTGGCTTTTGGTGGCCCACATTATCCAAGGATGCATCATTATTTGTCAAACAATGCATTGACTGTCAGAGATTGAAAGGTACACTCACTGCAAAAGATTCGATGCCTCTAAAGATCATTCAGATAGCGGATGTTTTTGATGCATGGGGCATTGATTTCATGGGACCTTTCCCTAACAGTCAGGGTTTTGAGCACATCCTTCTTGCCGTCGATTACGTGAGTCGTTGGGTTGAAGCTATTCCCGCTAGAGCCGCTGATAGTCGGACAGTATGTCGATTCTTGAGAGATAACATCATTGCACGGTTCGGGATTCCGAAGATTCTCATATCAGATGGTGGTAGCCATTTCATTAACAAAGAGGTCAAGAGATTAACGAAGGAGTATGACATCGACCATCGTGTCACATCTCCTTATCATCCTCAGACCAATGACATGGCCGAATTGTCGAACAGAGAAATCAAGACAATCCTTCAGAAACTTGTATGACCGGACAGAAAGAACTGGTCTCAACTCTTGAACTTAGTCCTCTAGGCTTACAGAACCGCCTACAAGTCTCCCTTGGGCATGTTGCCCTACCGTCTTGTATATGGGAAGCCATGCCATTTGCCCATCGAATTAATTGACAAGTCTTTATGGGCCATTAACATGTGCAATTTGGACTCACGGAAAAGTGGTCAGAAAAGAAAGGATGATCTGAACAGACTATTGGAGTTCCGAGACTATGCATACGATAACACATTGATGTACAAGGAGAAGGTGAAACGCTGGCATGACCGACACAATAAACGAAAGACCTTTGAAGTTGGATAGAAGGTGTGGTTATTTGATGCAAAGTTGCGGATCTTTCCAGGCAAATTAAAGAGTAAGTGGACATGGCCATTCCGAGTTCATGAAGTGCATGACAATGGAAGTATTGCCATATCAGAATTTTCTCCTGGCGCACAACCATTCGTCGTCAACGGGCAACTCTGAAGCCTTACCTCGAGCCTGATACATTCTTGGCCGTTGTCGACTCCATCTAGCTTCTGCACCTTGATGACATATCCACAACATTGTCAGCATCAGAAGATTCAGACGCTGCACCTCAAAAACTATTCATCTGATTTCCTCTTTTCTTCTTTTCTTCTTTTCCTTTTCTATCTTCTTTTTCTATCAAAAAAAAGGTGTCGCCCCTTGTTGACAGTCTTCTCTACTTAGGATGCACATTGTCCTAAGTATAGGGGGGTGTGCACCCTGATTTTTCATTCTTTTCGATCCTCTCCATTGTCTCCTCTTCTTGTCTATACTTAGGGATATTTTACCCTAAGTATAGGGGGAGACAATCTGAGTACGATCTGTTTATTCCCACCCTTGACCCTCCCTGCTTTATGTACAATCTGCTATACTTAGGATTATTTGATCCTACGTATAGGGGGGACGGTCAACTTCTCATTTGTTCATTCTCTACTATATTGATTTATTTATTCATTCGTTAGACTTATCTATACTCAGTACGAGTTATGTCTTCTCTTTCCTCTTCGATCTATGAGGACATAACTCAAGCTAAGTATAGGGGGGTTGTATATACTATGTATATACTATAAGACATAACTCATACTGTAAATAAAATACTATCTGGAACTAAAAGTGAGGCTAAAAGTATTTCTATTATAATAATAAAAGATGATTGTGAGCTCCTCAGACCTTTTTTTACATACTGATTAATAAATCAGAAAAATGCTTTGTGCAAAATGTTCTCCTTGTGAAAAAATCTTTTGAAAATTGTTTGAAAAATTATGTAAAAAGTGTTCAACAGTTGTAAATAGTTATGTTTTCAAAAATTTATTTTCTTTGAGTGAAATAAAAATGTTTGAAAAATGGTTTGTAAATGGAAAAAAATGGCTGAAAAATTATTTTGAAAAATCTATCTATACTGTTCGAAAAACCTTTGCAAAATCATTTTCAAATGCGTGTACATGTTTGTAAAAATATTTTGGACTATAGTTTTCAAAAATCTTTTGAAAATGATTCTCAAATAAGTCTGAGGAGTATACACAAAAATCTCTCATGCAAAAACAAGTAATGGCCCCAAATAAAACTTATAAGAGCCTAAATAATTTTGTATATAAAATATAGCGTTTCTTTATATATACTGATTAATAAATCAGGTTAAATATATTTGCAAAATGATTTGAAAAATATTGTGAACTGTTTGGAAATTTTTTTGTGAAATGTTTTAACCTGTGTAAAATCTCTTTGTTTGTAAAAATCTTTCTTCTTTGTGTGAATTAAAGGACTTGAAAACCTATGTGCAAATGTTATGAAAAATGTTTGTAAAAACTATTGTGGAAAGTGTATATACATAGTGTGGCAAATCTTTGCAAAATGGTTTTCAAATGTTTGTAAATGCTTGCAAAAATTATTGTGTACTATAGTTTTGAAAATGTTATTCAAATAAAATATATATGGACATATCTATAAAGCTGTTCAATAAAAAATCTTTATCAATTGTATACCTATATGTACCTAGAACTAACAGGTTAACACTTGTGGATAATTAAAATTCTTAATTCTTGTAAAATAAAGCAGCACACCCGTGTAAATAGCTATATTTATTTTATACTTTGTGTGCTTAAATTCTTTTTATTTGCAAAAACTTTGTGTGTAAAAAGACTCTTTGATTTTTTTAAATTCTTTGTGAAAAAATACATCATTCATTGTGTATAGCATGTGCATAGCATTCATATTCTTTTTGAGTGAGCTTAATGATTGGTTCAATCCAATAAACTCTAAAATTGGTGCTTGGTTGGACCTTACCACACCTAACTGCACTGGAACCTTATGGGAACTAGGTTTAAGGTACTTCAGGCCTATTAGGACTTAATTCTTTGAGACATCAGGACTGGGTTCAAGTCACTACAACTGACTAACTAGAACTTTTCGAGACACACGCATGACTCATGTCGGCCGTGACCTAACTTGGACACTTGCACCTTTCACTTGGCTCAACTCAGCTGGAGTGGTGAGGGGGTTGGATTTGCCAGTCTGAGACGCACACGAGTGAAAACATTCATCCACATCTAGGGAGGGAAGTGCACCCCAACCTGGTCCAGTTTCAATGAAGTCAAATGACATGAGAGTTTGGGTTGTAATAAAGCTTCAAAAGAGGGATAGTCTTCTGGCTCAAGAGGAAAAAGTCCTTATGTAAATGCTGCTGTGAATAGTATTTCAAAAAAAAACTCCAAAAAAAGTGGACAGGCTTGAAAATAAAAATAAAAGTGCCTGCCGGAGCATGTATATATGTTATATAGAAAATAAGCAAGCTTGAGCATCAAAGTTATACCATGTGAGCCTACAGCTGGATGACTTGACTACATCGGTCTTGCATCCCAAGATAGGTAGCTACACTGGCTACCGTCCATTCTCTTCTTCCCCTCTTCCTCTTGAGTCGGATGCCACTTGAACTTAGAAGGGAATACCCCACTCCTCCACGACAGAGGGCTGGATTGGGGAATCATTGGGTTGTCATTCTGGAGAAGTTAGTTCCTTTGTCATTTCAGTTGGGGAGAGCCACTATCACTTACACTGTACAAGTCAGCTTCATAGTCATAAGGGTTTGCGTATGGCATATGCGAGTTCTGACCTGGCTATTGAGGTGGGTTGAACCGAGTTCTATGACTCTCGAAGCCTGTTGTGCTTTAAAGTTGGTTCCTGACTAGGTTCTACACACATCCACACCCAAGGTCTCACAGAAGCTCCAAATTCTGATTTTGCAAGGACATATATTGCACTAAAAGCAACCCTATTCACTCTATCTTTCAATTCTCCTTTTCTTTTCTTCTTATTCTTTGTGCTCTTTTGTACTTATTGCATAAGTATTTGCTAGGGACTAGCAAAGGCAAGTACAGGGGGTGATGAATCTCCATTTCATCACCTTTATTCTATCATTTTGGCCTTGAAAACCCAAGCTAATGCATGTAAATAACATTAATCTGTCTATAATAGCATTCATTATTCATTGCATTTATTGTACATAAAATAAGGTTTTAATGCCAAAATTATAGAATAAAGAGAAGAAAAGAAAAAAGAATAAAATATTGCAAATATTTTATGACCCGAACCCCAAGACCAAGCCTAGAATTAGCTTGGTCGACAAGGAATAAAGTAGGGGGAGACAAGGGCCAATGATACAATAAATGCCTCATTTATTTATTCATTCATTTATGCACTTTGACACATATTTTGTACATACTTATTTATTCGTTAAATAAAAATAGTTTGTACATGAAAGTTGTAGATAATAATGTAAATAAAAATACAAAATTGAGTTCGTACAAAAATGATACACTATATATTTTATACACAGAATAAAAAGCCAGAAACCAAACTTTACAGACCCATATCTTTCAAATAAAAACTCAAAATCCACCAAAATCACCTTTAATTGTATATAACTTCTCAAGAACTATTTAATAAAATTGGTTTCATAATTTTTGGAACTCATTTGTGAAAGTTAGGTTTATGGCCCTCATTATACATAATACGATTAAAATATTCATTATATTCATTATTCATTATTTTTTTTTATAAATTTATATTTTTAGAAGTTTGTAAATAATATACATAATGCGTGTACATATTGAAGTTAAAAGAAAACCAAAAAGAAAACCTCAAATAATATAAGTCTATGTAATCATATAGGCAAAGTACCTATGTATTACTTATATATAAATAAAAAGGGAACTTCATTATTTTATTCTTTCATATTTTTATTGTAAATATTATTTATATTCCATTAACATATAGATCCAAAATAAAACTCAATAAAATTCATTAAATAAATAAAATATATATAAAATATAGGTAAAATACCTATAAGTATACCTACATATTATACATACCTATTTATTTAAATATGCAAATAAATTCATAAAAATCAAATAAAAATATATTTAGAAGTACAAAAATAAGTTATAAACATATAAAATAATCTAATAAAATAATAAAATAAAATACATAAAATAAAAATAAATTGTACAATATACATGTAAATACACCTATAAATATAATATTAAATTAAACTCATAACAAAATTCATCAAAAAAATAAATAAAAGTCATAAACAAATACTACATTATTTAATAAATATTTTTTTATTTTATAAGCAAAAATTAACAAAATCATTTATGGTGTTTAATTAATAGGTCAATTCGATGCTGACGTGGGCCAATCAGGGCCTTTCCTTCGTTGACCGCCCGGTCAACTCCTCTGCCACCAGCCGCCCTGTGTCAGAACGTCTCTTCAGCCCATCTTCTCCGACTTTCCTCTTCCAGTCCATTGACCTTCTGGCCTCGATTCCTTCATGAAAAGATCTATCGATGATCCGTCCTTCACGCCAACATCTCAGATCGATCATCTGACCAGACGATTCTTTGTGGCACCCCGATCAATAAGGGTGCATCGCCATGTCTATAAATAAGTGCTTCGACCTCCTTCCCCATTTTGGTCTCCTTTTGTTCTTCTTCTACCCTCGCTTCCACTCCAGAGTAAATCCTTGTGACAAGGGGGTTCTTCCGGAGTTGTGAGCCGGTCGGAGGAGTCGAGGCAGCACCCACGGCGGAGCTCCGGCGTCGCCCTGCTCCCTGGTGCTCCACTAGGTTAAGAGATGTTTTATGGCTTTAATAGTTCACATTTCATTCCAGCATTTATTTCCAGCCGTTAGATTAGCTTTTAGTCAAGTAAATCCCCTAGATCCGGTCGAGTCGTAGTTCGCCGGAGCTCTGCTCCGGCGACGACTCGCGTCCCATCCAGTAACTCTCCGACGCTCGAATCGCCCCTATTTTGATCCCACACGCATTCTTCATCTCCCAATCACTCCCAACCAACCAGAGAAATCCTTGCTCCGTGAGTCGAGGTACCCCTCCTCCGCGTTGCCGGACCTCGCCGCCCGCATCACACCCTTCTGCTTTACAGCTTCAAAATCGGTCGAGGTCGAAGCCCTTGAGCCCCAGATCTTTTCTATGCAGGTTTGGAGTCCCACGAAGCCCTCCTGGGCATTGTGGAACCATGAACGAGGCTCCTGGAGGTCCCCGTCTTCGTCGAACTTGCCTGATCGCTATGGACCTCCAGGTGCCTCCATGAGGCCATCATTGGACGCGACGGAGCCCCAGGAAGTATTAGAGACGCACGCGGAGGGAATGGAGGTCGGAGAAGCACGCAATCTCCGATCGAAGCTCGCCGGCATTGACCTTCTTCCCAGTTCATTCATCCGTCTCCTCCGCCGTTGGATGAAGGACCCCGCTCCAGATTTAACCAGGATCGTCCGATGGAGCAGCACTTAGACCGTCGGATCATCTCGGATGATCTAATCCTCACCGCCCATAGCCGAACCGGTATCAGCCGCTGGATGAAGGCCACGTGGATAAGAGAAGACATCATCGCCGTTCATCAGCGCCTCTTTGTGGGTAAATTGCTAAATTATTATTTAGTTCTGTAAAATAATTGTAACGTTAAAAATAATTGGGTTATTTGCATAAACCCCCTTGTCTTAAATGTATATTACATTTAGGTCTTTCCCAGCCGAGTCACGTATAGTCCCACGTGACTTGGGGAAATTTTGTACAGAGGTCCTTGGATTTATTGAAAATTATATTTTGGTCCCTCCGAGTCTGGATCACGTGTTGCCCCACGTGAGGTGCGTGAAAATTGCATGTAACCCCTGGCGGTTTTGTTTATTATAAAACGAGTCCAGAACATTAAATAAATGTTTTATTTAGTTGGGATATTTGCAACTGAGCCCCTATCTGTATCTTTAATTGCAAAAATGTCCCTACCAGGCTGTTTTATTTTTATGTGCTTCATGTATTTATTAAAAATACCTAGCTTGCTCCTAAAAATCCACAAAAATCAGGATAAATTCTTTGTGCCTTATAGTTTCACGCTGCATATTTGTTTGGCTATTTTGTGCATTTTATCCATTTATTAAAATTGAAAAAGGAGCCATTTTTGCACTGTTTAAATTATAAAATACCAAAAAATAGAGCATGTTTTTGAAAAATTACAAAAAATATAAATACAGTATTTTGCTATTTATTGAGTCCAGGAACCAAAAAACCATAAAAAGATTAAAAGAAAATTAAAAAATTAGAAAACTCCAAAATTAAACAAAAAAATATAAAAATGCAACAAAAATTCCAAAAATATATTGTTCTATTCTAGAATTATCTATATATTATTATTTATGTATTAAAAGTAGTTTGGGTAATTTTGGGATTTACTTACTAATTTTAAAACCCAAATTAGTTTCAGATATGTAGTTAATCCTTTTATAGGGATATTTTTGACATTAAAAATGCATAAAAATTAGAAAAATCCAAGAAAAATAACAAAAACATTAGAAAAATATGAAATAACTAAAAATATATAATTAACATATTTTAAGTATTTATATATATACCAATATAAAATATCTCTCTCCTCTCCTATATCTCTCTCTCTCTATATATATGTATATATCTATATTATATAATTAAAAATACAAAAAAAAGAAAATATAAAATATAAAAACAACATAAAAATCGTAAAAACAAAAATAAAAAAGAAAATATATATATATAAAAATATTTAAAAACCCACAAAAAGAGGATTCATTTAAGGATAACTGGGATGTACATAAATACCTATATGCTACCCATTTTCTTGCTCTCTGTGGTTCGACCTCTACATGCTTATACACCATGCATTTTATGGTATAGTTAATAAAATTTTAATTTACATTTTTGGGACTTAATTGCCTTATTCTGTATTGTCGGTTAATTGCTGATCAATTGGGGTTTCATGAGCGGTCACCTCAACGACTTCATCTCCGCCTTGTGTGAGACGTATTTTGACCCTCGCCAAATCCTTGTTCATCAGTTAGCTACTGTGCTTCACGTGTAGAAATTTCTGCTAAAGGCTGATTTTCTCGTTGCATCATTTAGATTAGTTTTATTTCTGTCATTTCAATTATGCGCGGATCATTTTGCATGTAGAGTGCTGGAGGCAAGGTACACATTTCTTACTCAGCATGCATCGTCATGTTTAGTCGCGCATCGGCTTTTTCATCTTCTCCCCTGTTTTTGGACTTATAAATAATCAGGAGAACCGAAAAATTTGTTAGGTGTTGTTTGTTTTGAAAAATACCTAAAAAAACAAAAACTATAAAATTGGGACTGTTTAAACAAACTTGATCTTAAAATACACTTCACCAAAAAAATCTGTCTTGGGAGAGCAATCCCCTCATTGGATGGTTTGGTTGAGCGAGAGAGTGTCCCGCACCCTAGGTTAGAGCCATATCCAACCCTTCTTCAGACTACTGGTCTTGATTTAGTCGTTCCCCAGTGAGGATCACTCCGGTTTTCGGTGAAGCGGGCCATGATATCCTTAACAAAGCGAGTCGATCCGGTAGCCGGTAAACGGTTCGCGACTTGTACTGGCTGGGAAAGATCTAGCTTGGGATTGGGACAGTCTCTTGGGGACATTGGATTCCCAATAGCTCTCTTAGTTGCTCTGATAGACTGTTTTGATCACCTAATAAAAACGATAAGATAAAATGCCAAATTTTCATGGTCATCAGCTCTGCGTGCGTAGGTGAATCGGGGGTTTGCTTGACCGATCTTGTTTGTTTTTTTCAGATCCCATCTGCCTTCTTCTCTTCCATCTATCCTCTTTCAATCATTTATCTTTCTCCCGCCCACCCTCCCTTCAGTTTTCTTCTTCTCCCTGTCTATCCCTGGATGATGGGTCGCTCTCCTTTCTTGCCGACTCTTCAGCTTCCCCATCTTATTCCCATCATTTTAGTCCACTCTCGAGGGAGGTTGAAACTCCGACTGACCTTCCATTCTTTCCTTCCCTTTCCCATCATTCTTCTGGGCTTGTTGTGCTAGACGTTCGTGGAGATCAGACTGACCACATACGAGACACGTGCGATTTCGCTGCTGAGATGAGAGTGCACTCCATACACGATCACAGAGAGCATATGCAAGTATCAGACACCTCCGACGACAGGATGAGGGATGAGCAGACATGCCAGGAAGCTCAGTCAGCTTCTATATTCAGTCACTTCATTCTGGATTTGGAGTTCATTCAGAGACTGCTGAAATTCTCAGGGGAGGTGCACGAGGAGCCATATCTTCATCTATCTGAGGTTGAGAAAATCTGTGTGACCCATGTAAATTCAGATATCACTTCTGAGGAGCTGATGTTGAAGACCTTCCCATTTTCACTTTAGGATAGAGCCATGAAATGACACAGACGTTTGGGAAGGAGTTTTGCTACGTAGGGAGACTTACGCTTAGAGTTTCTACAGATATATTATCCCCAACGTAGAGTGTTGAGCGACCCGAGTGACTAAGGTAAAAAGGTATCAATGGTCGTTGCGACCTCAACCTCTCGGATCAGACTCAATCAAGAAACTCGAAGACAACCACAACAAAATCAAGCAAATAACGGTCTCGCTATTTTTTTTAGCTGGTATAGCTACCAGGGTCGAACACAAGGAGCACATATTGGGCAAATCCTACAAAGTGTCGGGAATCAAAAATAAAAAAGAAATATTTTTGGTGGATTTTTATATTTTTAATTTTTTGTGATTTTTAAAATTAATAAAGAGAATAAAGGCACTCAAAAAGACACAAACCAACAATTATTTAAAGCAACAAAAGTGATCAAAAAAATCAAGTTAAAAATATTTTTGGATTTTATAATTTTTCAAGTATTTTTGATATTTTTCTCAGATTTTTATATTTTTTAGTTAATTTTCTAAAATGAAACAAGGATAAAAATCAAAGATAATGTGCATCCAAAATCTATGGGCTATTTAAAAATATCCAATAGCTATAAAATTCAAGCAACAATTTTATAATAAAGTGAAAATAAAAATCTAACTAACGAAACTTAAATTGAATTTTTTGTTTTTTCTGAACTTTTAATGATTTTTATAAGTTTTTAATGGTTTTTCAATTTTTAGGGTTTTTATAAATCTAAATACAAAAAATGGACAGAATCAAAAATACAACAAAATAAACACACAATATTTTTTTTGATTTTTTAGATGGTTTTTAATATTTTTAGTTGATTTTACAAAATAGACAGAAGCAATTTTCAATGTTTTTGAATTTTTCAAAAATAGAATATTAAAAAAGGGCCCAAAAATTCACAGAAATTTTTACCCAGTGGCAGGAGCCACGTGTCCAAATTTCATGAAATTTGGGCTAAGTTTGCTATTTATTTCAACAAATCAAACATGCACATCACATATGGACCTAATTGCAAATATGGAAAAGTATTCAGCCAAATAATAACACGTGAAAGAAATTTAGGGCTAAATATGCAAAAAGCCCTGGGTGGTACGAGGTCGGCACGTGAAACACTCAAGCCGGGGTATAAATGTCATTCCTATAGATAAAAATTCAAACAGTAACAACCATAAAGTCCAAGCAAGAATACGTAAATAACCCATAAAGCACGTGCCAGACCACATGAACTACACTCAGAGGGACTAAATTGCAAATTCTAAAATCTTAAGGTCCTCAGTGCAAAATGTGCAAACTAAAAACAACTTCTAAAAATATTTACAGGACTACAAAATAAATGCAAAAGTAAAGAGGGCCTAAGTGTAATTTACCCTTCTTATTACAGATCCAACGGCCAAGGGGGCTTCACTTAAGATCAGACGACTATGATTAGGCGATACCCCTTCGGCGATGGACGACTGACAGAGGATCCTCAGATAGATCCAACAGATGAGAGCTCCCTGTAGAAGGATGGCTGAGATTAGACCTATCGGAGAAGCTCAATCTGATGACGGAGAAGCTCCTTGGAAGAACACCGATTAACTCGCCTCCGGCGAGCTTCGATAGGCCGATATGCGCGACTGGGAGGTCCTCCGGAGCTGATAGGATGGGCGAAGCAATACTGGCGATGGTCCGCAGCTAATGGTCGACTCCAATGAGGCCGGGAACTACTGGAGTTCCCTGGCGACGCGAATGACCCGGAGCTCCTGTGCTCTAGCGTTTAGACCTATAGATGAGTCATGTTCTTGTTCAAACCTGCACAAATCAATCACAGGGTCGAGGGCAAAATGCCTTGACCCGTTAGCGGGCAAAATGGGTGAAGGGGAGAGGCGGAGCGGGGCCTTCCGGTGAGGCGACGATGGAGGAAGGCATCGACCTTGTTCCTAGGCAAACTAGGGGGAACGAAGGGGCGAAGAAGGTGGAGAGAAGATCGGTGAAAGTGATGGGGTGGTCGGAGCAATACTAGGAAGGTTCGGTCACCGTGAACGGGGTTGATGACTAAGTTTGACCAAAATCTAAACATCCTAATCTAAAGCAAGAAGAAAGGCATCTAAGCTACCTAGTGGATGCTGGCGTCTAGGCTGAAGGTCGCGGACCTTCGGGGTCTTCGCCTCGATGGGTCGACGGTCCATAGTCTCGGGCTCACCTTGCGGCAGAGCATGACGAGAAACTCGCCGGACCTAAGGCTCCAGCACTCGCTACCTCGCTGCTACTCGCTCTCACACCAGCTGCCACTCAGATGAAGAGGAGGAGGTCATCGGAGATGAGGGGGATGACCAAAGATGGGAAAGAAACGGCGGGTCCAGGTGACTTTATACTCAATGAGTCTGAGAAGATGGGAGTAAAAGCGCATATTCCGAGGAGTGGATCCCTCCAGAAGAGATCGGGCGTGAATCATGGATATGTCCTCGATATTCGGAGCCTTAAATCAAGAGGAAAGGTGAGCGGATCGATTTGGGAAAATTTAGCGAAATCAGGCTGAAAACAGATCCGCAAAGAGGACCAGTCTAGGGGGCAGTTGACCGAGGTCAACGTTCCCCCGTGGACCAATCAGATTTCAAGAAGTCAAAATTATTTGTAAATTAAATTAAAAATAGAAAACGCTTTTATTTTAAAATATTTACAAAATGAAAATGTTTATTTATTTTCAAACTATTTTTATTGATTTTTATTTATTTTTATGAAAAATAAATTAGGGTATATACATTATAATATATTATATACAGGTATAAAATACCTATGTATTTTATATTTTTATTTTTATTTCCTTATTTTTGTATAAATACTCCAATTTTATATTTTATTTATTTATGACATAAAATTTAGAGTATAAAATAATTTTTATTTTATTTTTATTGATTATTTACAAGGGTGAAATAAATAATAATAGATACATATATACATGGTATGTACAAGGTAGGAGAAATGATTTTCTTTTTATTTTAATTTTCTTTTTATAAATTTTATTTTATTTTTAGAAATACATACAAGAGGTTGAAATCACATTTTAATTTTTATTTTTATGAAAATAAAATATAAACCTAAGAAGGACGATTTGAATGGCCCTATCTCTCTCTACTTGGTTTATTTGGCGGTCAGGACAATGCTTGGCCCTCCCTTGGGTTTGGGTCACTAAATATTTATTCTAAATATCTCCATCTTTTTCTTTTATTTTTTATTCTTTTATTTTTGCACAAATACATGCTAATTATTGAATATTAACAAATGCATGCCTTTTGGTAACTTATTGTATTTACAAGTATATGCATGGTATTTTGCCAAGATAAATAGCTAAAATAAAAGAATAAAGAGTGATGAATGAGTATTCATCACCCCCCTATACTTTACTTTTGCTAGTCCCTTAGAAAACATTTATTTGAAAAAGAAGTGAAAAAGAAAAAGGAAAAGAAAAAGAAGGTGAATCAATGCTGATTATTAAACTTGTCTTCATTACATTGAAGTATGGAGCTCAGTCAGATCTTTGGACTATTAATTTGTCGGAACCTTATTTGGACTTAGGTTTAAAACTTAGCAGCCTCTAAGTTCCACTAATCTATAGTCAAGACTCCTCAACAATCCAGATCATAACAAGTCTGCATACACAAACTCTGATGACTATGAATCTTTTCTTGTACTGTGTAAGTGAGATATAGCTCTCCACCTCAGAAATAGAAAAATGACAACCCCCTCAACAAGGTAACTCTAATACCCTAGTCTGACAACTCTTTCCTCGAGGAGCAGGGTATTCCCTTCTAAATTCAAGTTCAACCGGCTCAAGAAGAGGAGGAAGAAGAGAATGGACCATGGCTAGTGTAGCCATTTATCCTTAAGAGATCAACAAGTGTATCTAAGTCTCCCTGCTGCAAGCTTCATGGGATGGGCATGTGTAACATAAGCTTTGCTTTATTTGACTATATACACTCCGATGGGTATTTCATTTTCTATCAGACCCACCACTTTTTTGGAGTTCTTTTATTTTTGCACTTCTTCTTCTTCTTCTTCTTCTTTTTTGATATGCATATGTACAACATATCTACATGGTGCAGCATATATACATAAAGAGTTTTTCCTCTTGAGCCAGTAGACTATCCCTCTTTTGAAGCATTATTGCAACCCACGGCTCCTGTCGTTAGACCTCACTGCTACCAAACCAAGTTGAGATGCACTTCCTTCACTAAAAGATGAAGAGAGGTTCTGCCTAGAAGTACTACCCTCATATGCTACCCCAAGTCAAAGAAGACTGCCTCCTCACCACCTCATCCGTAGAGAGCTAGGTATAAAGTGCTGGTCCAAGTAAATCCATTGTCTGTGAGAGTCATGTGTGTGTTGTTAAATGTTCTACTAAGGCTCATCAAGAAGATATATGATCATAGCCTAGTGGACTCAAAGAATTAAGTCACCGTGGACCTAAAAATTTTCAACCCTAAGCCCTCTAAGGTTCCTCATAGAAATTAGGAGGATTAAGATCTTAACCAAGCTCCATTTTTAAGTTTAATTTCAGGCTAGTTTAAAAGTCAACTATGATTCAGGAAAACTGTACAAATATTTACAAAGATGTAAGTTTTACAAAACTTTCGAAAATGTGCAAAATTTTTGAAAAATGTTTGAAAACATGGATGTATGCATGAATGCAAAGTTTTGCAAAATATTTATACACATTTACACAAGGGTTTTTGCAAACCTTTTGTTTTTCAAACATTTTACAAAAATTTTGTACTATATACATAATTTTGATATCAAAATATTTACAAACTCTTTACACAAAAGCTTTTACAAATATTTGTACAAAAATAATTTTTATAAATAGCTATGTATATGCAATAAAGAATTTTATTTACAAGAAAATTTTTTAATTTTTATGGATTTTTAAGGATTTTAGCCATTTTTATTTATTAACACACTCACACAAAGTACGAGTTATGGCTAAAGTATATATGAAATATATACGACATCCCCTTATACTTAGCTCGAACGATGTCCTCAGAGTGAATCAAGAGCGATGAAGAAGACATAACTCGTGCTTAGTATATGGAAGTGAAAAGAAAGGATATACTACAAAGACAAATGAAAGAATAGAAATGAAAAGGATCGGGGTTTCCCCCTATACTTAGGATCAAGTAATCCTAAGTATAGCATGCTATACACAAAGGGAAATCCGAGCAAAGAATGTACATGGTCTACCTCCCCTATATTTAGGGTATAAGATCCCTAAGTATAGGCAGCAAAACAGAGGCAGAAATGAAGACAAATATATACAAGATGGAAGGGACGACATTACTCCCCCTATACTTAAGGTGAGGAATCCTTAAGTATAGGCAACGACATAAGGTGCATCCTAAGTATAGCAAAGATAATCCTATGCGAGACCTGGGGTGTGAAACAAAAAACGGAAGAAGCAAAGAACAAATCAAGACGAAACACGTATAACAAAGTGTACAATGTTGAGGTGCCTCTCAACAAGCGCGTTTTACGCCCCTAGCTGGGCGCAAAGGTTAGGACAATGATGTATCAAGGTTCAGGACAACATCTGTAAGGCGAATGCCGTACTGTCGTCATAGTCATGGTAGAGGAACTATGACGAAATCAATGATGTAAAGGAAGACACCCAAGTAGGCAATCAGACAGGTGTCTGCTACTGGGCAAGGATATGGGAAGATGTGATCAGGATCCGGTAGCACAAATAATATCATCGGCTCAAGATCAGAATGGAGTGAAAGTGTAGAGCCGAAGAAACTAAACGTAAAGGAAGAAGGATCACTCATGGAATCCTCCATGTTAATCACCATCTCGGAAAGATATGGAAGATAAATATCAGGAGACTCACAAGCGAGACTGATATCTGATGCAGAATATGAAGAAATGTTAGGATCATCATCGAATACCTCAAAGACCGGCTCATCCTTGTGAGGGTCGTCGAGGTGAGGCAACTCAGAAGTAGAAAGATCAGAAGACTCAGTTTCGTGATTCGACAGATCAGATACACTCTCAGAAGGTGAAACCAAGTACGCATCGTATGGTGCATCCTCCCGCAGATAACCCTTGGGGAGTAATGCAAGATCGTCAGTGAGAGAGAGAGAGGATCAGAATCTGAATGGAAATCTGCGCTACTGGCAAGCACCCACTCCGTGCACCAAAATGCATCATCAGCTGAAGTCTGTATCTAATCAATCTAGAAACAAGAAATGGTACTGGTCACCAACGCGGAAGCTGTCGATCTGTCTGAAACTGATCCTCGTGCTGCGGCAGTGCTGGCTATCATATGGTCCTCATGCAATAGATCTAACTCATCAATCTGAGGACAAAGGGCTCAAATACAGGACTATCTATATCTGTCATCCCAAAGTGGTATCCCGTATCGAACTGTGGCTGCTGGGCTGAGTTATGATATTTGTCTAAGTCAGAGAAGTATCTCTGCAGAGTAGAAGCTGAGTGGTTTGGGAATGGACATTGAAATGTCTGGACTGATGGCTGTAGTAGCATGGGCTGCTCCATCCCTGGAATATCAGAAGATCTGATATCCAAGACTCGTCAACTGAAAAGTATGGGACCATCTCGAACTCTAGCTGGAAGACCAACGGGAACTCGATCAATCTCTAGGTCAGAGCCTCCACTGTGGCAGTCATGTCATCCATCATCTGTGCTGTAGCAGAATCCATGTCGTCAATGTGTGTGTTGAAGCTGTATCATTATGAAGTGCGGCACACCCAACTAGTATCACATCATCCTCGTGTGCTGTCCCGACTACTGCATCTCGTGAAGATGGAATCTATGAATGTAATCTCGAGATGGCATCAAGTAAATCCATGTCGGTAGTGTGGTGTGAACCACCACACGAGGTCACGACCAGTGTAATCTGATCAGCGGTCATCCCCCTCATGGAGATCTCAATAAGGTCGGTCGGTGAAAGTCCGTGATCTGGAAATCTCCTCAAGAGGTCAAGAAACCTCAGCCATGCATCATGCACTGGCTCCTGGGGGTCTACTGAAAAATATATGATCAAAGATCGCATCATATCTGCTCTACGTTGGGGATAATATTTCTATAGAAACTCTAAGCGTAAGTCTCCCCACGTAGCAAATCTCCTTCCCAGTTGTCTGTGCCAATTCATGGCTCTATGATGAAGTGAAAATGGGAAGGTCTTCAATATTAGCTCCTCCGAAGTGATATCTGAATATACCCGGGTCAGACAGAACTCCTCAAACTCGGACAAATGAAGATATGGCTCCTCGTGCACCTCCCCTGAGAATTTCGTCAGTCTCTGAATAAACTCCAAGTCAAGAATGAAGGGACTGAATGTAGAAGCTAACTGAGCTCCCTGGTCTATCTGCTCATCCATCATCCTGTCGTCGGAGGTGTCTGAAAGTTGCGTCTGCTCTCTGTGCTCGGTCATGGAGTGCACTCTCATCCCAGCAAAGGAATCGACCGTCTCTCGCATCTGTTCAATCTGATCTCCACGGACGTATAGCACAGCATTCCCAAAAGAAAGAGAAGGAGAGAACGGAAGGTTGGTCGGAGTTCCGACCTCCCTCGAGAGTTGGCTGGACTGATGGGTATAAGATGAAGAAGCTGCAAGAGTCGGCAAGAAAGGAGGGCGACCCATCATCCAGGGGTAGATACGGAGAAGAAGAAGAAGAATAAAGGCTGGGTGGGAGGGAGAAAGATAGATGGAAAGAAGATAGGCAGAGGAGAAGAAAGCGAATGGGATCTGGAAAAGCAAACAAGATCGGTCAAGCAAAACCCCTGATTTACCTACGCATGCAGAGCTGATGACCGTGAAAGTTCGATCTTTTATCTTATCGTTTTTATTTAGGTGATCAAACAGTCTTTCAGAGCGATTAAGCAAGCTGATAGGAATCCAACACCTCTAGGAGATTGTCCTGATCCCAAGCTAGCTCTTTCCCAGCTAGTACAAGCCGCAGACCGTTTACTGGCTACCCGATCGACTCGCTCTGTTAAGGATATCGCAACCTGCTTTACCGGAGACCAGAGCGATGCTCACTAGAGAACGACTAACTCAAAATCAATAGTCTGAAGAAGGGTCATATATGGCTCTAACCTAGGGTGCGTGTCACTCTCTCGCTCATCCAAACCATACAATGAAGGGATTGCTCTCCCAAGACAATTTATTAGGTTAATGTCTTTTAAGATGAAGTTTGATTATCAGTCCCAATTTTATAGTTTTTATTTTTAGGTATTTTTTCAAAACGAATAATGCCTAACGAATTTTCCGATTTCCTTTTTATTCCTAAGTCCAAAAAACAAAGGGAGGAAGACGGAAAAGCCGATGCGCGATGAAATCTATGAATGCATGCACAAGATAGATGGCGTACCTTTCTCCAACAGTCTACATGCAATATGATCCGTGCATAAATTTAAACTAATCTATATGGATGCAGGCGAGAACCGTCCTAAGAAGAAACTTTTATTATTGTGAAGCACCGATTTATTTGTCTAAGTCCAAGCGTATTCTATAGGAACATATATTCTATTAGGGGCTTTGGACCTAATGCTACCTGGCTCAATCAAATAGAAACCTAAGTCTAGGGCCTCAAGCACAAAAATCCACGTGAAACAAAAGAAAATAAGGCGATAAAACCAAAACACGGTGAGATCCCCCGAGCACACCGGTGCCCGACGAAACAGACCCCGAAAATCACCAAGTCTGAAAGTCTGTCCTGGTCCCTGTATTATTACAATAATAATGTGCTGAAAATAAAACTAAGCTAAGCTAGCTCCCCTCACAATGCTCCTGCTCTCCTCTCTCGTGCTCTCCTACGGCTCTATACAGAAAAGAGCCGCCTCCAAGTCTCGTGGTTGCGTCGGCTTCCCAAAGAAAGCCGCCTCGATCCCCAGGCCCTCGCAAGAAAGTCAAACAAGATGTGTCAGTCCATAGATTATTATAATAATGAAAAAATGAGATAAAATAAAATGAAACAAATAAATATAGAAATAAAAACAAAGACAAATAAAATAAAAAGAAATAAAAACAATCAAAACAAAAACAAAAATAAAAAGAAAACAAATAAATAAGAAAAAAAAAGAAAAAGAAAACCGCAAAAGTCACAAAATGAAAAGCCGACTACTAAGCCGTGCTTCTCGGCAACGTTGCCATTCTGATGAGTGACCCGAGCGACTAAGGTAAAAAGGTATCAATGGTCGTTGCAACCTCAACCTCTCGGATCGGACTCAATCAAGAAAATCGAAGACCACCAAAACAAAAATTAAGCAAATAAAGCAAATAGCGGTCTCGCTATTTTATTTTACTGGTATAGAGACCAAGGTCGAACACAAGGAGCATGGATTGGGTAAATCCTACGAAGTAGTCAGGAATCAAAAATAAAAAGGAATAAAATATTTTTGATGGATTTTTATATTTTTTATTTTTTACGATTTTTAAAATTAATAAAGAGAATAAAGGCACTCAAAAAGACACAAACCAACAATTATTTAAAGCAACAAAAGTGATCAGAAAATTAAGATAAAATATTTTTGGAATTTATAATTTTTCAAGTGTTTTTGATATTTTTCTAAGATTTTTATGATATTTAGTTAATTTCCTAAAAATAAAACAAGGATAAAAATCAAAGACAATGTGCAGCCAGAATCTAAAGATTATTTAAAAATATCTAAATAGCCTATAAAATTCAAGCAACAATTTTATGATAAAGTGAAAATAAAAATCTAACTAAAGAAACTGAAATTGCATTTTTTTATTTTTTCTGAATTTCTAATGATTTTCATAAGTCTTAAGGGGTTTTTCAATTTTTAAGGGTTTATAAATCGAAATGCAACAAAAATTGGATTGAATAAAAAATATAACAAAACAAACACACAATATTTTTTTTTGATTTTTAGATGGTTTTTAATATTTTTATTTGATTTTTCAAAACAGGCAGAAGTAAATTTCAATGTTTTTGAATTTTCAAAAATAGAAAATAAAAAAAAAGGGCCCAAAAATTCATGGAATTTTTTACACAGTGGTAGGAGCCACGTGTCCAAATTTCATGAAATTTGGGCTAAGTTTGCGATTTATTTCAACCAATCAAACATGCAGAGCACATAGGGACCTAATTGCAAATATGGAAAAGTATTCAACCAAATAATAACACGTGAAAGAAATTTAGGGCTGAATATGCAAAAAGCCTAGGCTGGCACGAGGTCGGCACTCGAAACACACAAGCAGGGGTATAAATGTCATTCCTATCCATAAAAATTCAAACAGTAACAACCATAAAGTCCAGGCAGGAATATGTAAATAACCCATAAAGCACGTGCCAGACCACGTGAACTACACTCAAAGGGACTAAATTTCAAATTCTAAAAACTTAAGGTCGTAAGTGCAAAATGTCCATACTAAAAATAACTTCTAAAAATATTTACAGGACTACAAAATAAATGCGAAAGCAAAGAGGGCATATGTGTAATTTACCCTTCTTATTATAGATCCAACGACCAAGGGGGCTTCACTTATGATCAAACGACTGTGATTAGGCGATACCCCTTCGGTGATGGACGGCTGACAGAGGATCCTCAGATAGATCCAACGGTTGAGAGCTCCCCGTAGAAGGATGGCTGAGATTAGACATGGTGGAGAAGCTCGATCTGATGGCAGAGAATCTCCCTAGAAGAACGCTGATGAACTCACCTCCGGCGAGCTTTGATCGTCTGATACGCTCGAATGGGAGGTCCTACAAATCTGGTAGGATGGGCGAAACAATGCCAGCGACGGTCCGTAGCTAATGGTCGACTTCGATGAGGCCGGGAACTACTGGAGTTCCCCAACGATGTGAATGACCTGGAGCTCATGTGCTCTAGCATTTGGACCTCCAGATGAGGCCCGTTCTCATTCAAGCCTACACAAATCAATCACAGGGTCGACGGCAAAATGCCTCGACCCGTTAGCAGGCGAAATGGGTGAAGGGGCGAGGCGGAGTAGGGCCTTCTGGCGAGGCAACAGTAGAGGAAGTCGTCGACCTTGTTCCTAGGAGAACCAGGGGGAACGGAGGGGCAAAGAAGGTGGAGAGAAGACCGGTAAAAGTGATGGGGTGGTCGGAGCAATACTAGGAAGGTCCGGTCACCGTGAACGGGGTTGACAACTAAGTTTGACCAAAATCTAAAAATCCTAATCTAAAGCATGAAGAAAGGCATCTAAGATACTTGGTGGATGTTGGCATCTAGGTTGAAGGTCACGAACCTTCGAGGGTCTTTGCCTTGATGGATCGATGGTCCAGAGGCTCGGGCTCACCTTACGGCGGAGCACGGCGAGAAACTCGCCGGACCTGAGGCTCCAGCACTCGCTACCTCGCTGCTACTCGCTCTCACACCAGCTGTCACTCAGATGAAGAGGAGGAGGTCATCGGAGACGAGGGGGACGACCAAATATGGGAAAGAAATGGCGGCTCCAGGTGACTTTATACTCGATGAGGTCCGAGAAGATGGGAGTGAAAGCACGCATTCCGAGGAGCGGATCCCTCCAAAAGTTATCGGGCATGAATCACGGATCTATCCTCGATATTCGGAGCCTCAAATCGAGAGGAAAGGTGGGCAGATCGATCTGGGAAAATTTGGCGAAATGGGGCTGAAACCAGACCCGCGAAGAGGACCGGTCTAGGGGGGGCAGTTGATTGAGGTCAACGTTCCCCTGTGGATCAATCAGAATTCAAGAAGTTAAAATTGTTTGTAAATTAAATTAAAAATATAAATTATTTTATTTTAAAATATTTACAACATGAAAAATGTTTATTTATTTTCAAACTATTTTTTAGTGATTTTTATTTATTTTTATGAAAAATAAATCAGGGTATATACATTATAATTATTTATATACAGGTATAAAATACCTATGTATTTTATAATTTTATTTTTATTTTTATTTTCTTATTTTTGTGCAAATACTCCAATTTTATATTTTATTTTTTATGACATAAAGTTTAGAGTATAAAATAATTTTTATTTTATTTTTATTGATTATTTACACGGGTGAAATAAATAATAATAGATACATATATAAATGGTATGTACAAGGTAGAAAGAGAAATGCTTTTCTTTTTATTTTAATTTTATTTTTATAATTTTTATTATTTTAAAAATATATACAAGAGGTTGAAATCACATTTTTATTTTTATTTTTAGGAAAATAAAATATATACATAAGAAGGAAGATTTGAATGATCCTATCTCTCTCTACTTGGTTTATTAGGTGGTCAGGCCAATGCTGGGCCCTCCCTTGGATTTGGGTCACTCGATATTTATTCTAAATATCTCCTTCTTTTTCTTTTATTCTTTATTCTTTTATTTTTACACAAATACATGCTAATTATTGAATATTAACAAATGCATGCCTTTTGGTAACTTATTGTATCTACAACTATATGCATGGTATTTTGTCAAGATAAATAGCTAAAATAAAAGAATAAAGAGTGATGAATGAGTATTCATCATAGAGCAGATATGATGCGGTCTTAGATCACGGATTTTTCAGTAAACCCCCAGGAGTCATTGCATGATTCGTGGCTGAGGTTTCTGGACCTCTTGAGGAGATTTCCAGATCATGGACTTTCACCGACCGACCTTATTGAGATCTCCATGAGGGGGATGACCGCTGATCAGATTGCACTGGTAGTTACCTCGTGTGGTGGTTCACACCACAGCTCCGACATTGATTTACTTGATGACATTCGAGAGCACTTTCATAGATTCCATCTTCACGAGATACAGTAGTTGGGATAACACACGAGGGTGATGCAGTACTAGTTGGGTGTGCCATACTTCATGAGGACACAACTACTACACACTGAATCGAGGATATGGATTCTGCTGCAGTACAGACGAGGGATGAGATGACTGCCACAATGGATGCTCTAACCCAGAGACTGATCGAGTTCCCGTTGGTCTTCCAGCTAGAGTTTGAGTCAGCCATCAGTTGAGGAGTCTAGGATATCATCCTTCTGATATTCCAAGAGTTGGAGGAGCCCACGCTACTACAGCCAGCAGTCCAGGCATTTCAGTGTCTATTCCCAGACTACTCAGCTTGTACTCTATAAAGGTACTTCTCTGATTCAGATGGATATCATGACTCAGCCTAGCAGCCAGAGCTTGTTGGACATGCGAGCCCACGGCGAGCCATTATGCAATAAATGTTATTGCAATTCACTCCTTGATCTGAAATAAAGAGTATATAATTTGCATAATAGGTCCCTTAGTACAATTAGGGTTATGTACCATGGCCATCTTAATGATCATACAGATGTTGATTCAATTATTGAATCATAGAGGCTGGTGCTTAGATGAATATCTAATGAGTTAGATTGAGGACTCATCAAGCACCGTCAAATGATTATTAAGAGATGATCTCCAGCCTGAGTAGGAGATGGCAATCCTATCTCAGTTAGGCTGATATCTGACCGACCTCTTGATGCAGGTCCTCTGCATAGGAATAGAGATTCGGAGGTGTCAGATTAGTTAGGTCAAAGAGTTGACTTAACGAGATCGAGATAACCAAAGTCCTATATCGTATGCTGTCACGATACAGGCACACATCCTCTGACCGGAGACAGATGTGTTACTATATGTTTGAGTATGTACATTTGGCAGACCAATAGGTTGATGACCTAATCAAGGTCTATACACCGGCGCGCTGGTGTGCATATAAGGGCATATGAGTAATACGATCTCTCAAAGGGATCATACAGGTTCACTACTGAACCGGAAGACATGAGCTCACTCATGAGATATTTGGAAGAATCAAATTCCATGCGCATGGTCGTCTCGCTTTAGAAGCTTGACTGAATTTGTAGGTTTGATATATACTTTTGGAAAGTATATGATCAAGACCTAGGTATGATATATACTTTTGGAAAGTATATGATCGATACTGACTTCAAATGATCGAATGAGAAACTTACTGATAGAACCCTGAAGTAGGCAGTGTAAAGTTGATCTAATACTTCGGGTTTAATCTGAGTCTTCCAGTATGCAGGATGTACATGTGTTGGGAATACCTGAGGGTGATGTGATCATAAACGATTGTATAACCATGACGCTTCCATTCCTAGGGAGTGATGAAACGGGTCTGGATTTTAGTGACTCCTCTCAGTAGAGAAGAAATCTGATCTTAGTCCAAATGTTGGACATTGATCTGAATGTGATTCAGATTCAATGAGAAGATTAGATTTACGGTCTTGATTTAATCAAGCATCTATGGGAGGCCCGAGATCTGGATTTGAGATGTGATCTCAATATCCATGTCACTATACGTGGAACAATACAATCGCCCTGTCCTTATCTCCAAGTATTCGCGGGGAAAGCGCATTATCCTTGAAAGGGTTCATGGATAATTCTATTGTTGATATATGTATCCGAGCATTGAGAAAATGGATAATTAAATGTGATTTAATTATCATGAGTAATATGAATTTGATTCATATTATAAGGAGAATTATCTTAGATAATTAAATGTGATTTAATTATCAAAAGATGTAAATAATGTGAATATGATTCATATTATTTGAGAACATGAGAATAAGTTATCCAATATAATTAAATATGATTTAATTATTATGGATAAGAATAATGTGGATAGTAATATCCAATTATTCATAATATATTATAAATGTGATTTATAATGTATTAGAGAGAGCTAATTATAATTTATATGTGTTGATTAATTATTATATGTATTAGATACACATTGTGTAATTAATTGACAATGTAAATTATATGTTGTTTTGGGTTGTGAATGTGATTCACAATATTCCAATGTCAAGATTGCAATATTCCCAAAATTAATTGAGAATTATTTTTGGTGAAAATTGTTGGGAAAATAAGTAGAGAGAAATATTAGGAGATATGCAATCCCATGTAATCCATGAGATTGCCCTCCCCATATGGAAGAGGGGGGGCGGCACCAATTCCAATTAGGAGTTGGTGGCCGTCCACCTCTCCTAATGGGGAAGGAGGCTCCCAATTGATTTCTCACTCCTTATTTGATTGGTTTAATTTGGTATTAATGTATATTTGATTTATCAAATATATTTAATAAAAATTAAATCACAAGTTGTTGGCTTTTACCAACAACAATCTTGACCATTGGATTATCATAAATCAATCTCAACCATTGATTTTATGAGACACATGGATTGAGATCCATGGATCCCAAAACCCTATAAATAGAGAGGCATACCCATGCTCTCTCTTTACACATAATGCTTGAGAAGCATCTCTCTCTCTCTCTTTCTCTCTAAGAGGTCAGCCCTCTCTCTCCCTCTCATGGCCGTCCACCATGGATGCCATGGAGAGGATCTCCATCGCCGCAGCATCGTCGTTATGCTGCCCGTTCTTCTGCTCGTGGATCTCCGTCTCCTTCGGTGTGCCTCGCTCGTGAAGAAGACGTCAGATCTCGTGTGTCGAGATCAGGAGATCCGCCGCTTGGATCATCAACATGGATTGCGAGAAGCACGCGGTTCATCCCCGTGCTCGCAAGCGTCTCCTCCGTCGGATCGGACTTGAGACAGGAGGTCTCTTCGTTTAGAGACTCGATCGCAACCACGCTTCAAGAGGTAATCCTATTACTTGTTTGTGGTTTAGACGAAACGATCCGAGAAGTGTTCTTGGATCATGTGGTTTCGTCGTAAGAAAATTTTTTAAATTCCGCTGCATCGAGCAACTAGTGCGACTAGTCGCTCCTCGTCGTATTCGATACGACGCTCACGCTTCCGTGATGCGCTTGAGGATATAACAATATCCTTCAAGTGGTATCAGAGCCTTAGGTCGATGGTTTCGAATATGATTCGCTAACCGAGGACGACTTGGGTTCGTTAAGGTCGTGAAATTTTTTATCGCATTTGATTTCGCAGATCTGTTTGGTGTAATTTTTCGGCCATGTTTAAATTGTTTAAACACGAAAATAGCACTTGAATTTTGTTCCCCATTAAATAAGGAAACAATAGGATCTGAGTTTGCGTAAATCGGATTTCGTATGCTCTAGATATGGTCATTTTAATGGACATGTATGCACTGTTGCGGGAACTGTGAATCTGAACGTGATTAAAATGTTAATTACTGTTTAGACTTGCCTCGAAATGCGTGAAACATCACTTAGGTTCTGTCCTATATCAAATTAGCAAACTTTAGAAATTGACTTTGCTTAATTTGGATTTAATATGATTGAGATATGCCAATTTTAGTAAGTAGGGGTCACTGCTGAAATTGCTTTCCTAATCTAGAACCAAGTGATTGTCAATTAGTGAAATTAATTGTTAATTTCGTGAAATAATCTTGAAAAATATTTGTGAAATATTGAAACATGATTATTTGCCTAATTGACTTGGCCCCAACCAATTAGTTGATTAGATTTGATCTAAACCTTAATTGGAATTACAATCATCAAACTTCTTGCTTGAATAGGACTTGGGAATTTGTCTAGCAAATTTCCTTATAATCAAAACTGTTTTGATTACTATATGGTATAATTTCGGTTGAAAAACCGATGATCATCTCAAGTACAAATTAATCAATTTGGCATTATCCTTTCCCGAGGTGGATATGGTGTCTAGTCGGGGATCGCTGGGGTAGCGGGTTGCAACGTATGCGGTCCGTCCCACTCCCGCCGGTACTGGCCATGACAGCGGGTAGGGCCGGGATAATGTCCGAGAGATTAAGATGTATTTTTCTAATTATTAAAATACGAATTAATACGTACTTTGAGAATAATACCATATATATATTCAAGCATAAAATCAAGTTTGATTGATTGAATTGGATTGATAATTAATTTAATATGATTAAGTTAATTATGTCCAATTAAAATACTCTAATATGATTGGAGTTAAGAATTCCCTTGGAAGAATTAATTATATGAATGTGATTCATAGTAATTAATTAAATTTGAATAAGATATGGAGGATCACATAAGTGACATCCATGGTCTCCCGTCAAGGCGAAGGGTTTCGTCGCCAGATATTATATGTGGGAGACGCCTGTCCGAAGTGACAGCTCCTGCATATGATCCATTTGGATCGGGCTCGTCGCTTCTCGAAAGAGTAAGGACGTATGCGTAGTGACCCCAATATCGGGTCCTCATACTATTGGGGCGATATTTGATTGCGCATAGCGAGTTGTATTCCTGTTGACGGTTGGTTCAATTAATGACGGGTCAACATCACCTTAGGGTGGTGGGCCCGGGTATTAAAGACCGAATTGGGAGATGCAAGTTGGACTTGCAAGGCGGAATGTGTTCCCGCTTCTTTTTATCCGAGTTGTAGGTTCTCATATTATTGGGATGCAACAAAGATAAGGAAGGAGATCCCAGATCTTGCTTGAGATATAATGGTAAGTATATCTCTTACATTGAAAGTGACTGAGGGAATGAACTTTCATTGTTGACATGGCAAGACAACTTTGATATAAAAATTCCTAAATCAAAGTAAATTATATATTTATGCAAGTTACTTATATCAGATAAATCCCTCATTAAACCCACTCAATGTTATACTCAATGATAATCAGTAAAATATCATGGATAGACTCTTGATCCAGATATTGTACTTGCAGTTGAACACATAATATATGTGGTTACAATATGCAAGTTTCCTCATAATAATGAGGAATGACAATTAAATAGATAATAGGAATTCAAACCTAGGGTTTGGATGTCTCTATAGTCTTGATATCATCAAATGTGCTTTGGAAGTGACATGTTGATGATGATCGCAATTGTCAAATTAATCCTTATAAAATCAATAAAGATATTCTGGCATACATATGTGCTCTCAACATTCAATCATGAATGACATGGTTCTCTGCATCATGCAGAATGGTGGCTCTATAAGAGATGATGTATTCAAATTGTTTGAATACCTACCTGAACCTATGCTTTAAGAGTTTAGATGGATGTAGGTGATGAGTGTCATCATTCTACTATCTTTACTCTAGTCATTCATGAAGCTTCATAATATTCATATTGTATGAATTTAATGAAGCATGTATAAATGTTGAAATACTCTTATATTGAAATTTTTGATTTTAACATAAGAGATCCTTATTCTTAAGCAATGGTTGTTTATAGATAAAGGGAGCGCAGTGGAAGCATGGGTTGGACTCAAGTAAGAGGTATAGTCAAAGAGTTGACTGTACTTCTGTGACTTCTATATGACATCCAAAGAGTTGGATGAATGCCAATGCTGCAATAAGTTGATGTGTTGATAGTATGACTATCAAGTATGTCTAGAATCCTCAGAAAAGGACTCGGATGGAGCATCAGTATAATCTACATATAATCATTGAAATTGACTTACTTATTTGATAAGATAAAGTCTAATAATTGTATCTCAAATTTTCTAATGACACTTGCAATTGGTTGCATCTGTATTAGAACAATTTGATCTTAAGGTTTAATGATCATCATGTTGGGAGTGATGCAATTGTTGCAACAATTTCCATTGGATCAATGAACTTCATATTTTCAGTAGGAGCCCTTAGTCTTAGAGAATGTCTCTATGACCTAGATATTAGAATACACTCATTGTTTATTTCTAATAGTTGGACATAAACATGAATTCTGTGATAAATCTATCATAAAGAGTTATGATGGAGATGTTTCAGATAGTAATCTAAAATCTAGTGGACTCTATTAAATTAGAAAATTAATGAATGGTTCATTAAGATTTCTAATACTTAAAATTGAACCTTTAAAGATCAATAGGAGGATAAAGATCATTTGATAATGATCTGGCATCAAGTTTTGGACATATGTCTATTGATGAGATCAATGGACTAGTAAGATATGAAACTTTAGATTGTCTAAAGATTCAAATTCTCACATACTTGTGAATATTGAATTCAAAGTGAAATGTCCAATACACCCTTCTTTGGGAAAGGTGTAAGATGTTAAGGTATTCAAGATCTCATACATATTAATGTATGTGAATCATCTATATCAGAATAAACATTGTGGATATATGATATCTATTAGTGATTATTTGTGATATGAGATTTATTTTCTTCACTTAGAAAAACTTTGAAATGTTCAAAGATTTCACAATTTTGGTTTAGAACCAAAGTTTGATGGAAGATGAAATGAATTTGATCTAATCAAGGTAGCATGTACCTATTAGATAAATTCAAGAAATACCTTATGGAGATATGAATATCATTTCCTATCTCAATCCTCCTAATGAACCTTAACTCAATGGAGTTGTAGGGAGATACAATTGATCATGTGTGACATGATTTGATCAATGATTAATCCTAGCATAATTATCTCTTAGTTTCCAAAGTATATATGTAGTAGAGTTTACATTATATACTTAATAAGGTTCCATGCTTGAAAGCTGGAATCTAGCAATAGAGAGTGCTATTTCATTAGGAAAATAAAGGATGGTATTGTATACCTACTTTATGACCTTGAGATTCTTAAAGGATCTCTTCTCTGAGAATGTGATTCTTAGAGGATGACTCTCTTAAGAATCAAGATAAAAATGAAGTAAAGGAACTCATTTAATCTTGAGAAGATAATGAGGCTCCTAAAATTGGAAACTAAAAGGACAAAGATGAAACACTGATACCTCTTCAAATAAGTTTGAGGATGGATTCCATGTGTCAGAGAAATCTGACAATGATCGGATTTCATGTGATGAAATTCCTGAGGATCATAACATGGAAAGATGGATGTTAGCAATAAAAGTCTAATGTAGACTTCATATACAAGTGTTGTATATGGACCCTCGAGGATCCACCTATATGGGTCAGACCCATTAAGGTGTAAATGGATCTTCAAGAGAAAGAGGGAACCTAATGAGAAGGTATAGACCTTCAAAGCACGGTTCGTAGCCATGAGCTGCACACCGAAGAGAAGACATCGCTTGCGATGAGACTTGCTCTCCAGTGACCTTGCTTTAACCCATCAGAATATTGCTAACTATAGCTACACAACTTGACTATGACATCTTCATGATGTGAGTCAAGATTGCATTCCTCTATGAATACCTCTCTGAGGATATTCATATGAAGTAGCCCCAGGGCTTCATGGTTGAGGAAAGCAAGGTGTGCTAGCTGAAGAACTCCATCTTTGGACTCAAATAAGCTTCTTGTAGTTGGAACATAAGATTTGATGAAATTATAAATGTTATGATTTCAGATAAAATCTTGATGAACCACGTGAAGCTTAGTGGGAGTCCCATTGTGTTCATCGTGCTAAATGTAGATATTATCCTGATCATTTGGAATGATCTAAGGATAATAATAATAAGTGTTTTATAATTTGGTTGTTCCATACCTTGAGATATGATCTCAAGGATACCTCTTAGATCCTAGTTCTGAAGATGTTCAGAAGCAAAGAGAAGAGGATATTGGGACTGTCACATTCATAGTACACCTTGGACATATTCTATTCTTAGAAATTCCAAGAAAGGCTTCCATCCCTTAAGATATGGTACTGACCTATCTAAAGGGATAGCACCTCAAATAGTTGAGGAAATGAATGCTGGAACTGCTTGCACTTGTGCATCAGTTATGAGAAGCTGAGTGTATGCTAAATGTGTACGAATGCCAGATGCCTGCCATGCAGTGGGAGTAGTAAACCGTTACTAATCCTACTATGGAGATAAAACACTTGATTGCAGTAATATCAATATCTTCAAGAGAATGATGAAACTTAGAGATAGTGATCTCAAAAGTCTTATCTTCAAAGGTTTAAGACCTTGTAGATAGTAATCTATAAGGGTCTTAACTGTAGATACCTTAGGAGATAGAGATCTCCAGGAATGAAGGTATTCTAATAAGGATTATGGGAATACTGGTTATGATAATTAATAAGATGTAGTGTCAAGGACACTATAACCAACAAAATTGAGTATCGGTTGCATGAGATACAACATTCGCATTGGATGCGAGCATTGTTACTAGGAGATATGCACGTGCCGTAAAAGGACTTGGCATAGTCTCTTGGGGACAGAGTGACTGATCAACTTACCTAGCTATTTTATAAATAGCCTATGATTGTCACATGAGTGCGGGTTTAAATGATTAGCCCATTAATGGCTCTTTGGGCTAGTGGGAGATTGTTGGACATGCGAGCCCACGGCGAGCCATTATGCAATAAATGTTATTGCAATTCACTCCTTGATCTGAAATAAAGAGTATATAATTTGCATAATAGGTCCCTTAGTACAATTAGGGTTATGTACCATGGCCATCTTAATGATCATACAGATGTTGATTCAATTATTGAATCATAGAGGCTGGTGCTTAGATGAATATCTAATGAGTTAGATTGAGGACTCATCAAGCACCGTCAAATGATTATTAAGAGATGATCTCCAGCCTGAGTAGGAGATGGCAATCCTATCTCAGTTAGGCTGATATCTGACCGACCTCTTGATGCAGGTCCTCTGCATAGGAATAGAGATTCGGAGGTGTCAGATTAGTTAGGTCAAAGAGTTGACTTAACGAGATCGAGATAACCAAAGTCCTATATCGTATGCTGTCACGATACAGGCACACATCCTCTGACCGGAGACAGATGTGTTACTATATGTTTGAGTATGTACATTTGGCAGACCAATAGGTTGATGACCTAATCAAGGTCTATACACCGGCGCGCTGGTGTGCATATAAGGGCATATGAGTAATACGATCTCTCAAAGGGATCATACAGGTTCACTACTGAACCGGAAGACATGAGCTCACTCATGAGATATTTGGAAGAATCAAATTCCATGCGCATGGTCGTCTCGCTTTAGAAGCTTGACTGAATTTGTAGGTTTGATATATACTTTTGGAAAGTATATGATCAAGACCTAGGTATGATATATACTTTTGGAAAGTATATGATCGATACTGACTTCAAATGATCGAATGAGAAACTTACTGATAGAACCCTGAAGTAGGCAGTGTAAAGTTGATCTAATACTTCGGGTTTAATCTGAGTCTTCCAGTATGCAGGATGTACATGTGTTGGGAATACCTGAGGGTGATGTGATCATAAACGATTGTATAACCATGACGCTTCCATTCCTAGGGAGTGACGAAACGGGTCTGGATTTTAGTGACTCCTCTCAGTAGAGAAGAAATCTGATCTTAGTCCAAATGTTGGACATTGATCTGAATGTGATTCAGATTCAATGAGAAGATTAGATTTACGGTCTTGATTTAATCAAGCATCTATGGGAGGCCCGAGATCTGGATTTGAGATGTGATCTCAATATCCATGTCACTATACGTGGAACAATACAATCGCCCTGTCCTTATCTCCAAGTATTCGCGGGGAAAGCGCATTATCCTTGAAAGGGTTCATGGATAATTCTATTGTTGATATATGTATCCGAGCATTGAGAAAATGGATAATTAAATGTGATTTAATTATCATGAGTAATATGAATTTGATTCATATTATAAGGAGAATTATCTTAGATAATTAAATGTGATTTAATTATCAAAAGATGTAAATAATGTGAATATGATTCATATTATTTGAGAACATGAGAATAAGTTATCCAATATAATTAAATATGATTTAATTATTATGGATAAGAATAATGTGGATAGTAATATCCAATTATTCATAATATATTATAAATGTGATTTATAATGTATTAGAGAGAGCTAATTATAATTTATATGTGTTGATTAATTATTATATGTATTAGATACACATTGTGTAATTAATTGACAATGTAAATTATATGTTGTTTTGGGTTGTGAATGTGATTCACAATATTCCAATGTCAAGATTGCAATATTCCCAAAATTAATTGAGAATTATTTTTGGTGAAAATTGTTGGGAAAATAAGTAGAGAGAAATATTAGGAGATATGCAATCCCATGTAATCCATGAGATTGCCCTCCCCATATGGAAGAGGGGGGGCGGCACCAATTCCAATTAGGAGTTGGTGGCCGTCCACCTCTCCTAATGGGGAAGGAGGCTCCCAATTGATTTCTCACTCCTTATTTGATTGGTTTAATTTGGTATTAATGTATATTTGATTTATCAAATATATTTAATAAAAATTAAATCACAAGTTGTTGGCTTTTACCAACAACAATCTTGACCATTGGATTATCATAAATCAATCTCAACCATTGATTTTATGAGACACATGGATTGAGATCCATGGATCCCAAAACCCTATAAATAGAGAGGCATACCCATGCTCTCTCTTTACACATAATGCTTGAGAAGCATCTCTCTCTCTCTCTCTCTCTTTCTCTCTAAGAGGTCAGCCCTCTCTCTCCCTCTCATGGCCGTCCACCATGGATGCCATGGAGAGGATCTCCATCGCCGCAGCATCGTCGTTATGCTGCCCGTTCTTCTGCTCGTGGATCTCCGTCTCCTTCGGTGTGCCTCGCTCGTGAAGAAGACGTCAGATCTCGTGTGTCGAGATCAGGAGATCCGCCGCTTGGATCATCAACATGGATTGCGAGAAGCACGCGGTTCATCCCCGTGCTCGCAAGCGTCTCCTCCGTCGGATCGGACTTGAGACAGGAGGTCTCTTCGTTTAGAGACTCGATCGCAACCACGCTTCAAGAGGTAATCCTATTACTTGTTTGTGGTTTAGACGAAACGATCCGAGAAGTGTTCTTGGATCATGTGGTTTCGTCGTAAGAAAATTTTTTAAATTCCGCTGCATCGAGCAACTAGTGCGACTAGTCGCTCCTCGTCGTATTCGATACGACGCTCACGCTTCCGTGATGCGCTTGAGGATATAACAATATCCTTCAGAGCTCGATGCGGGATACCATTTTGGGATGACTGATATAGATAGTCATGTATTTGAGCCTTCTGTCCTCCAATTTGATGAGCTAGATACATTCCATGAGGAGCAGATGATAGCCATCACTGCCACAGCTCGAGGATAAGTTTCAGACACATCGACAGCTTCCGCGTTGGTGACGAGTACCATTTCCTGTTTCCAGATTGATAAGAGGCACACTTCAGCTGAAGAGGCATTTTGGTGCACGGAGTGGATGGTTGCCAGTAGCGCAGATTTCCATTTAGATTCTGATCCTTCATTTCTCACTGATGATCCATCATTACTCCCCGAGGGTTATCTGCGGGAGGATGCACCATACGATGCGTGCTCGGTTTCACTTTCTGAGAGTGTATCTGATCTGTCGGATCATGAAACCGAGTTTTATGATGTTTCTGATTCTGAGTTGTCTCACCTCGACGACCCTCACGAGGATGAGCTAGTCTTTGAGAGATTCGATGAGGTTTCTGATATTCCTTCATTCTATGCATCGGATATTTGTTCTTTTTGTGAGTCTCCTGATCTAGATATTCCATATATTTCTGAGACGATGATTAACGTGGAGGATTCCATGACTGATCCTTCTTTCTCCAAGTTCAATTTCTTTGGCTCTACACTTCCACTCCACTCCGATCTTGAGCCGATGACATCATTTGTGCTACCAGATCCCGATTACATCTTCCCATATTCTTGTCTGGTAGCAGACACCCACCTGATTACCTACTTGGGTGTCTCTGTTTACATGATTGATTTCATCGTAGTTCATCTACCACGACTACGAGGACAGTACGACATTTGCCTTATATATGTCATCCTGAACCTTGATACATCATTGTCCTAACCTTTGCGCCCAGCTAGGGGCGTAAAACCTAGCGCTTGTTGAGAGGCACCTCAACATTGTCCACTTTGTATATACATGTTTTGTCATGATTTATTCCATATTTCTTCCACTTTTGTTTACACCCCAGTTCTCATTTAGGATTATCTTTGCTATACTTAGGATGCACTTTATCCTAAGTATGGGGGGTGTAAACACCGAGTTGTTCCCTTTCATTCTGTTTCATTACTCCTGTCGTTGCCTATACTTAAGGATTCTTCACCTTAAGTATAGGGGGAGTAATGTCATCCAATCCATCTTGTATATGTTTGTTTTCATTTCTGTTATTCCATCACTTGTCCTCCATACTGATCATATTTCTTTCTATACTTAGGGATCTTTTACCCTACGTATAGGGGGGACAAGAGGAGTCATTGATTACCTTGTATATTCTCCCACTCGGATTTCCCTTTGTGTACAGCCTGTTATACTTAGGATTACTTGATCCTAAGTATAGGGGGAAAACCCCGAGATTCTTTTCCATTCTATTCTTTCAGTAGTCATTATAGTATAGTTTTCCTTTTCACTTCCCTATACTAAGCACGAGTTATGTCTTCATCGCTCTTGATTCACTCTGAGGACATCGTTCGAGCTAAGTATAGGGGGGTGTCGCATATATTTCATATATACTTTAGCCATAACTCGTACTTTGTGTGAGTGTGTTAATATATAAAATGGCTAAAATCTTTAAAAATCCATAAAAACTAAAATTTTTTCTTGTACATAGAATTCTTTATTGCACATACATAACTACTTACAAAATTATTTTTGTAAAAATGTTTGTAAAAATATTTTGTGTAAATATTTTGTAAATATTTTTCATATCAAAATTATGTATATAGTATAAAATTTTTATAAAATGTTTGAAAAACAAAAAGTTTGCAAAAACCCTTTTGTAAATGTGTGTAAATATTTTGCAAAACTTCTGCATTCATGCATACATCCATGTTTTCAAACATTTTCAAAAATTTTGCATACTTTTAAAAAATTTTCAAAAATTACATTTTTGTAAATATATGTATAGTTTTTCTGAATCATAGTGACATTTAAACTAGCTTTGAATTAAATTGAAAAATGGAGCTTGGTTAAGATCTTAATCCACCTAATTCTAAGAGGAACCTTAGAGGGCTTAGGGTTGAGACTCTTCAGGTCCATGGTGACTTAATTCTTTGAGTCCACTAGGCTATGATCATATGTCATCTTGATGAGCCTAAGTAGAACACTTAACAACACATGCATGACTTTCACAGACAATGGCTTTACTTGGACCATCACTTTACACCTAGCTCTCTACGGATGAGGTGGTAAGGAGGCAGTCTTCTTTGACTTGGGGTAGCATATGAGGTAGTACTTCTAGGCGGAACCTCTCTTCTTCTTAGTGCATCTCAACTTGGTCTGGTAGCAGTGAGGTCTAAAGACATGAGTTGTGGGTTGCAATCATGCTTCAAAAGAGGGATAGTCCACTGGATCAAGAGGAAAAACTCCTTATGTATATATGCTGCACCATGTAGATATGTTGTACATATGCACATAAAAAAATGTACAAAAAGAAAAACTCCGAAAAATGGTGGGTCTCATAGAAAATAAAATACCTACCGGATTGTATATAGTCTAATAAAGCAAAGCTTATGTTACCCATGCCTATCTCATGAAGCTTGCAGCAGGGAGACTTTGCTACACTGGTTGAGTTCCCAAGGATACATGGCTACACTGGCCATGGTCCATTCTCTTCTTCCTCCTCTTCTCGAGCTGGTTGAACTTGAACTTAGAAGGGAATACCTCGCTCCTCGAGGAAAGAGTTGCTAGACTACGGTATTAGAGTTACCTTGTTGAGGTGGTTGTCACTTTGCCATTTCTGAGGTGGGGAGCTACATATCACTTACACCGTACAAGAAAAGATTCATGGTCATCAGAGTTTGTGTATGTATACTTGTTCTGATCTGTATTTTTGAGGAGTCTTGACTATAGATTAGTGGAACTTAGAGGCTATTGAGTTTCAAACCTAAGTCCAAATAAGGTTCTGACAAACTAATAATCCAAAGATCTAACTGAGCTCCATACTTCAATTTAATGAAGACAAGTTTAATAATCAACATTGATTCATCTTCTTTTTCTTCTTCTTTTTCTTTTCACTTCTTTTTCAAATAAGTGTTTACTAAGGGACTAGCAAAAGTAAAGTATAGGGGGACTCGTGGGAATGATGACGAGTCACATGGCTTCCGACGAACTTTGGTGTCGACTTTTTTATCATGTCTACACAAGGATGATCAATCATATGATATCTTCGCACCAAATCAATCCTTCTTCATGCACGAGGAACACCGATAAGGGGACGTCTTCTCCTCCACAAGTCTATGCCAATGGAGAGAAGAGAAGATGCTTCACAAGATGGGTGCTTAGGGGCTTGAAAAGTAGGCGTCTATGAGAAATAATTTCTCAAGACTCTTCTCTTGTTCGATTCTCATGGTAAGCGAGTTATTAAGAGGAATAATCATGCTATGAAAGAGAGGTATATCCCCTCTTTTATAGATATGGTGGACATCTATGAGGAGGCTTCTCTTCATAGTAGACGTCCACCATGTGATGCCTTGGATGTAAAACAAAGACTATAATTTAGTACTTATTCAACAAATATTAGAACTTGAGTTATATCCTTCAATTATCAATTAAATAAAGAAAAAAAATCAACAATAAATTGGAGAGCCTAATCCAGTTAGGACTCTCATGTTGGACGTCCTATGCTTCTCTAAGCATGTATGGCCACCTTGTCTTAAAATTTGTTGATGTTTATTGCTTGATTATTATCATAATAATCGAATTATCATAATTAGTAATTTATTAGAGAACCCTCATAAACTATGAATCTTATCTATAAATCCAACTAAAATGTAAATTTGATATACATTTAAATTCCAATGTGAATCATATACACATATGTGCCTTTAAATAGTTATATGAATCAAATTTTATAAATATCAATTATTATAAATCATCATTCATATAATAAATTAAATTTATGAATCATATTCACAAAAATACCCTTACGGAAAATTGAATACGATAATAACAATTATTATTTCAATATTGACATCACACAATATGAGTCCTAATACAACTAGGACTTGAGAGATACAAATGCAGATACTTAAAGATAATGTCAACGAGATTATACTAGCTATATATAGTGATTTGAAATTTGTATAACTATCCAACCTAAACGTTTATACCACTTTTAGTGAAAATGTATCACTTACAAATGTTGAGCTTGAGCTGGACAGATTCACATTCCAAGTGACCTCAAAGAAATGCATCACTCTATCCATGAGTTGGAGAATGCATCAATGAGTTGAACCCAAATTTCTTGACCATTTTTAATCATAGTTCAAAGCATTTGAAGTTTAGAAATGATCTCAAGGAGTGTGTTTATTTCCACATCCATCAAATTTCCAACATTTGGACATTGAAATATGAATTGGACATTGGATTCGAATGAGATGAGACTTAATCAATTTGTCTCTGAAATCATTAAGCTAAGAAGTGTAACCTTTAAAATCCATCTGATTTCATCATTCCCTCAGAATGGAAGTGTCATGATAGATGATTTATTAAGATAGATTTAACCATGAGTATTCACAATAATCATTCATCCTTTATATTGGACGACTTTGATATATTTGAAGTTCAAAACCCTGTTTGACCATCTTCTTTGAAAACATATCTATGGATTTTTCATTCGATCATTGGGTGATAATATTAATCACATACTCTTCAAAAGCATATATTAATATCTTGAATTCATGTCTTATTTCATAAATAAGACGACCATGCATAGAGTTCATTATGACCCTCAAATATCTCATGAGTGAGCTTAATTTCCCGGTTCATTAGGTATGAACCTGTATGATTCCTTTGAGAGATCATACTTATCATATCTCTTCATTGTATACCAACTCACTGGTATATAGACCTTGGTTAGGCCGCCAATATATTGGTATGGTATGTAGACCTTGGTTAGGCCACCAACATATTGGTTTGTCAAATATGCATACTCAAGCCCATATATGTATATCTGTCTTCGGTCAAAGGATGTGTGTCTGATCATGATAGTTACTATTCATGTTTTAGTTTATCTCAACCTCATCAAGTCAACTCTTTAACTTGACTATTCTGATACCTCCGAATCACTATTCCTATATAGAGGACATACATCTAGAAGTCGGTTGGAAATCAATCATTAATATAAAAAATTGCCATCTCTTTCTCAGATTGGAGATCAATACTGAATATTACATGTTAAAGTCAGTTATCTCCTCCTTACTATATGATATTCAATATGGTCATGGTACATAACCCTAATTGTACAAAGGGACCTTAACATTAACTGCATTTATAAATATTCATTTCATGGACATGATAAAATAATAACTTTATTGTATTAATGGATCACCAAAGGCTTACAAGTTCAATAGTCTCCCACTAGGCCTTAGAGACATTCATGTACAACTCTAAAACCCATATTTATTACATGATGGTCTAAGACCTTTTGAGTCAACAACTGATAACTGAGGAAAATCGATCCGAAGTCGTGTCAATCCACAAGGCGGAAATACAATCGTTGATTTGACCCCAGACGAAATCCTCGATTAATCAACAATTAACCATAATAATTAATAAAGTAATTAAATCTCAAAAATATGGAGTTAAAATTTATTATAACTCTACAATAACGTATATAGCGTGTAAGTACGTGTAGAGATCGAACATTGGGAGTAAATGGGAGGAGGAGGAGGCAAAATACAATGCGCAAAATTTTCATCTTTTGTCTCTTGTCCATTTTTATTGTTTTATGGGTTTTTAATTTTATATATTTTTTATTTGATTTCTTTGTTTTATAATTTTGTATTTTCTTTTTATAATTTTCAATTTTTACCATGTCCTTTTGATTTAAATATAATATATATGTATATGTATAAATACAATATAAGATATATATAGATATTATAAAGAAAAATGTAAAAATAGTAAAAATAGAGTAAATAAGATATTTTTGTGATTTTATATTTTTATATTTTTTTGTTTTTCTATAATTTTTGATAATTTTTATGTATTTTTAAAGTAAAAAATATCCCAAATAAGGGTTAATAAACAATCCGAAATTAATTTGGATTTTAAAAATAATAAATAGTTCTACAAATTACCCAAATCAATTTTAATATATAATTAATAATATATAGATAAATATACAACATAAAAACATATTTTTGGTATTTTTGTCGCATTTTTATATTTTTATTGGATTTTAGAGCTTTCTGATTTTTATCATTTTCTTTTTCTTTTTTTAGGGATTTTTGTTTTCTGGGCTCAATAAATACTAAAATATACTGTATATAATTTTTTTGAATTTTTCAAAACGTTTTTAATTTGTTAGTATTTTATAAATTAGATATGGATTATTTAGGCTCCTTTTCATTTTTACTAAATGTATAAAATGCAAAAAATGCCAATTAAAAATATGGACGTGAAAGTTCATGGTATGAAACATTTATCCCTATTTTTTGTATTTTTATGAGCTCAATAGGTATTTTTAATAAATAGACAAAGATATCAAAAATACATGTCCTAGCAGGGGCCTTTTTACAACTAAAATAAAGTCTAGGGGCTCTGTGCAAATTTGCCAAAAATATACAATGTGAATAAAATTTTAGTGAACTGTTTAATAAATACAAAATTGCTAGGGATATAGAAGTAATTTTCCAATCACGTGGGACTACAGGTGACGCACGTTGGGAGGGACCTAAATGCAAATATCATAAAGTTCAGGGGTCTTCCACCAATTTTCATCATGCTTTAAATTTTATTAGACTAAATAATAATTACAAAAACTTACCGGGTATCCCTGCAATTTTACCACCTCACGTGGGACGGCACATGGGGTGACATAGATTGGACCTAAATGCAAATAAAGAAAGTTTAGGGGGTTCAATGCAAAATGTCCAAATTATTTATAATGATAACTTTTATGTATTGGACTAATATAAAAATACAAAAAATGGCGGGGCAGAATATGTAATTTACCCCTACTTAGGCGTGGATTTGACGGTTCTGGTGCCTTTACTCGCCACATGTCGCTCGCTAGTGGCCCGATGAGGATTCGCGTTAGAGGGCTGAGATTAGATCGTGTGGTACGATCTGACGGTCGAGAAGGCGTGCATCTAACGACATCTGTAGCATATGGAGGCTTCATTTTCATCCAACGGCAATGGAGGCACCTGGAAGAACTGAACAAGAACTCGCCTCAGGCGAGTTTTATTCGAACGTGCGAGCTCTTCTGACCTTCTATGTCGCCGCTGAACATCTCTCTTCCTTCCTGAAAGTCCTCCGTGTCTATTGAGCCCCACAACATGGCCGGAGAAGCATCCAAGAGCTCGGACAGAGCCTCAGACCTGGGGATCCTGTTCTTCACTTCGATAGGGCTCAGTAACCCTTTTTAGGACCTGCAAGAATGTTAGAAATATTCGCGGGAGGAAGGAGAAGGTCCTGGCAGTTATTTGATGGTGAATCGAAGCGAGGTGAGGTGGAATGACCCTGCTCTGGTGAGCGGCAGAGGTGAAGCATGGATTCACAGATCTAGGGCAGATCTGGTTGGTCTAAGGTGGTTGGGAGGTGTAGAAACGAATGGGAAAGAAGTGGGGGTGGTCATCGGGGTGGTCAACAGTCGGGAACACAGTGAAATAGTTCACCGGAGCAGAGCTCCGTCGAACTACGAATGGTGGATTTTACACAAAATCTATGATCTACTCACTAATCTAATTACATAAATAAAAAGCTGACATGAAAACCTATCTAAAATAAGTAATGGCGCAGCTCGTACCTTCCCAGGAGAAAAGGGAGCAGGACGGTCACCGGAGCACCGCCTGGGTGCACCTCCACCAGCCGCGAGCCACCGTGAAGCTCAGGGCACCTCCCCTGTCACGAGGATGCGCTCTAGGCCGAGCCAAGGGGCATTAGGACTTAGGAAAATGTTCAAATTTGAGAATGAAGGTGGAGGTCCTTATTTATGAACATTAGGGAACCCTTATTTGACCGGCGGAAATGGAAAGCAATCAAGCTATATATAGAGGATATACAGGTTGGGCGTGGATCATGGTAGTTTTAGGAGCATTTCGTCTAAAGGAAGCATTCGCGATAGATGGATGAGACGCTCAGGAAAATGCATGAAAACACAGGAGAAGACATGGACGTCACTTTAGACGGTCAGATGGTTGAGTTGACCAACGGTCAACCAACCCTGGACGCTGATTGGTCCATGCAGACCCGCTAAAAGACAAAATAGTAGTTTTTATTAGAAAATAATTATTTAAAAATAATAAATGATTTTATTAATTTTTGATTATAAAATAAAAAATGTTTAGCATTTTATGTAGTATTTTATTATGATTTTTATTTATTTTTGGCTTTATTTATTAGTAGTTAGTTTTCGTAGTGTATTTATAGGTATATTTAACTATATTTTATACATTTTTATTTTTATTTTGTATATTTTATTTTTTTATTTTATTTTATTATATATATTTATAACTTATTTTTGTGAGTATAAATATATATTTATTTTATTTTTATGATGTATTTTGTACACTTAAATAAATAGATATTTGTATTTGATAGGTATATTTATAGGTATTTTACATATGTTTTATATACATCTTTTCATTTAATGTATTTTGATAATTATTATTTTAGTTTTGTATTTTTAGTAAAATATAAGTAGTACTTACAATATTATAAAATTATAAAGAATAAAGGAATGAAAGAATATATTTCCCTTTTATTTATATACATATATGACATAGGTATTTTGTCTATGTATTCTCATAGACTTATTTTATTTTGCATTTTCCTTTTGATTTTATTCTAGTTTTAGCATGCACATATGTTATAGATAATATTTACAAAATTATAAAATATGAATTTGTAAAAACAATAAGGGATGAATAAAATGAATATTTTAATCGATAGAATGTACAATAGGGGTCAAAAACCTAACTTTCACATAGGAACTCTAAAAAATATGAAACCACCATCATTAAATAGCTCGTGAAAAGTTATATACAATTAGAGGTGATTTTGATATATTTTGATTTTTTATTTGAATGATATGGATCTGTGAAGTTGGGTTTCTGCCTTTTTATTTTGTACATAAAACGAACACTGTATATTATTTTTGTACAAACTCAATTTTGTATTTTTTTACATTATTATCTACAACTTTTATGTATAAAGCTTCTTCATTTGATGAATAAATAATAAATAATAAAATAGATGTCAAAAATGAATAAATAATGAATAAATAATTTAGGTTTTATTGTATTTTTGGCCCTTATCTCCCCCTACTTTATTCCTTGTTGACCAACTCAATTCTTGACTTTGTCTCGGGGTTTACGATCATAAAATATTTTCAATATTTTATTCTTTTTTATTTTCTTCTCTCTATTCTATAATTTTGGGATTTAAAACCTTATTTTATACACAATAAATACAATAAATAGTGAATGCTATTATGCACAAACTAATGTTATTAACATGCATGAGCTAGGGTTTTTAAGACCAAAATGATAGAATAAAGGTGATGAAATGGAGATTCATCAACAACCTGGTTAGAAGATCAACAATGTTGTTGGTAGAGGCAAACTTGGTGATCGTGATCCACGCTTCTGGATATCCTGGGTGATGTGATTTTTCCTCTCCACATGTTGGCTTATTTGATGCCACTGGGGTTCCTTTGCTTGCGCTATGGAACTCGTATTATCAGAGAGCAATGTAATGAGAGATTTCGATGAGGAAACTATGCCAAGTTTCTTGATGAACTTGCGCAACCCCACAACCCCTTTATCATCATCTGATGTGGCTATGTATTCTGCTTCAGTTTTTGAGTTAGTTGTGGTGTCCTGCTTCTTCCTTCTCTAGTTCACAACACCACCGTTCAACATGAATAAGAACCCTAAGGTTGACTTCCTAATCATTGACATTTTATTGGAAGTCTGAATCCGTATACCCTAAGACTTGGAGATCATTATCTCCATGAAGTCTTAAGTTATTCTTAAGCACTTGAAGATGATTTTCACTACGGTCCAATGTTTCTCTCCATAGAAAGATTGGTAACAACTTACCACTCCCACTGCATGGTAGAATCTATCCTTGTATACATCATGGCATACATCAAGCTTTCTACTGCAGATACATAAGGGCATCCGACCATGGCTTTCTTCTCCTCAACTATTTGAGGAGCAACCCTTTAGATTAGTGAATACCATGTCTAAAGGGAATGAAGCCGTTCTTGGAATTATCCAAATTGAATATTTCCAAGGTCTTCTTGATATATCCTTTTTGTGCTAGTCCCAATACCCTCTTTTATCTATTTTTGAACAATTTTAAAACTGAGATATAAGAGGATTCTTTGATATCTTTCATCTCATAAGTATGGGACAACCGGATCTTAACACGGATCATCATCCATGTATCATTTCCAATGATAGGGATGTCATATACAAAAAGCACAATGAACCCAATGGTGCTCCTGCTAAGCTTCTTGTATACACAAGGTTCATCTAGATTCTGAATGAAATCATAACTTTATGGTTTCATTGAATCAGCTGTTCCAACTACGTGAAGCTTATTTGATCCTATAGATTGACTTCTTCAGCTTACATACTTTACCTTCCTCAGCTATGAATCCCTGGGGATGCTCCATATAGATATCCTCTTCAAGTATCCATTGAGGAATGCTGTCTTAACATCCATATGCTAGATGTCATTGTCAAGGTGTGCAGCTATAACAAGCAATGCTTGTTGAAGAGCTTTTGCACTAGTCTGCTGATCCAACAAGATCAACAATCGTTGTGGTGACCAAGTGTTTCTTAAGCAACAATCACCCCATAATTAGATTAAGCGATCAAAATTTGTGTGAGTCAAAATTTATTATAAATCTACAAATTATATGTATAGGCGGAAGCAAGATTAATGTCAAATATTGGGAATGCAAGGAGGGTAGCAAATTATTATTAGTTATTGCTAATCAATAGTAATTGTTTTTTTGGATTTTTAATTTTCCTTATTTTTTATGTGGATTTTAATTATATTTATTATTTTATGATGTTTAACTATTTTATTTTTTTTATATTTTATTTTTTTTAATTTTGCATAACTTAATTTCTTTTTGACTTTTAAAATAGGATAATAAAAATATAGATAATATAGATATTATATATTATATATAAGTAATATAGCTCTTTTTATTTTAAAATACGTCAAACTATATTCAAAATATAGGAAATAAAATGTTTTTGTGTTTTTTCTATTTTTTCTCTATTTTTGAACTTTTATTGATTTTAAAGCTGGAAATTTGTCAAAAATAGTGAATATAATAAATCCAAGAGCTCGTTTATGGATTAATAAATATTTATAAGTCTAAAATTATCTCAAAACTATTTTAACATATAATAGATATAAAAAAGAAATCCAGGAATAGAAATATATTTTTGGATTTTTCTAGAATTTTGTAAATTCTTATAAGATTATTAGGTTGTGTGTTTTTTATGTTCTATATTTTGTATTTTTTAGTATTTTGGATATGTGGTATAATTTAGTAAAATATAGATAATACATTTTTTTACAATTTTTGGAGGTAAACTTTATTTTTTTAGTTTTTTAAATACTGAACTGGGGAAATATGCATGTTTCTGAAAATAAGAAAATAAGTTAAATGCCAAATAAAATTTATGGGTGAAATATCATGGTTCCAGACATCTATCCTAATTTTCCCATAATTTTTAGAATATAATAGCTATTAAAAATAAGCAAAATACAAAAAATAGAAATTATACAACTGATAGTGACCAATTTGCAAATATCATAAACTTAACATGCAAACATGCCCATAAAAGTTAAGGACATACATGTAAATATACCAACGCCTCACGTGGGACTACATATGAGGTGAGATGGACACGGACCTATTTTTAAATACAAGTAAGTGCGGGGTCCAATATGCAAATAAACCTAATCATTTTGCACTTAAGATTTAATTTACATGACTAAAAGTAAATTACAAAATTGTCGGTTAACATGCTTTTCACGGGTTTATAATTTATTGAATTATAAACAAGTCGTTGCAACCCAATCAAGCGTTAACAATCAAATTTTTTTCTTTCTCAATCCAGTAATTAATAACAAAATAATGAAGCAAGAGAATTTTTTACTACTTATTTACCTGTATAGCTAATAAGATAGAATCGTGAGGCTACAATTCCCGAGGGTTATTTAAATAATCGTCAAAAATCAATTAAAGGAAAAAAGGAATCTCAAATGCAAACTACCTTGTTTTTTGTGAAATTTTCATCTTTTTAATTTTTTTAATTTTTTAATTTCTATTTTTAAATTTCTGATTTTTAAACTTTTAGTGATTTTGATTTTTACAAATTTTTTATTTCTAAAAATATGATTTCTAAATAATTTCATGCACAAAATAAATACATTTTTATTTTTCAAATATAAAAAAATACTAAAAATATTCAAATAAAATATTTTTGTGTTTTTATAATATTTTACTATTTTTGTAATTTTTTAGAAATTCTTAGATTTTCTAGGATTTTAAAATGAATAAAAATAAGGGAAAATGCAAATAATGGGAAAACATGATTATTTTTCAATTTAAAAATACCAAATGAAATCAGAAATTGTGTAACTATTTTTCCAAAAAATGATAATGAATTATCTACAAACATGAACTGAAATCATTATTTTTGGATTTTCTAGAATTTTTATGATTTTTTTAAGATTTTTAGTATTTTGCAATTTTTTTAGATTTTATAAATAATTAATGCATTAAATTTGAATAAAAATTAAAATACTCCAAAAGAGAATTAATCTATTTTTTTGGAATTTTTGAAGCAATATTCGAATTTTCAGGATTTTTCAAAGTTCAAACGGGGAAAAATGACATGTTTTTGGTTTTTTAATAATAACAAATGATGACAAAGTGCAATGAAAATTTTATGCTAGAAAGAGACACAACAAGAAATCCATACAATTGTTTTAAGAGTTTTCAGAGCAATAAAAACATTTTTTTCAATGAAAAGATCATGCAAATTTAAAGTCTAGAAACATGGACTGAAATGTAAATTTCTAATGTTTTTGCATTAAATAAATAACCTAAATAAACTACATGGTGGAAACCATAAATTATCCAATAAAATTCATGCATTGCACATGCTAAGTGCTGGTAGGGGCCTCTTTACACTTTGTAAAACTTTTGGGGGCTGAAATGCAATTTTTTCAAAATATTTTAAAATCCACTTAGGGTTTCTCTTTTGTTTTTCTTCATTCACAAACGAAAGGGGCACACGGGGGGTGGCTGCCACCTCTTGCTTTCTCCTCCAAGCAAGAGCGACAGGGTGGATTTGGAGCGACATTGAGGATTGGTGGTCGGCGACGATGGGCAACGGACGATGCTGCGGTGGGGCTCTCTGACGGGAATCACGACTGGTGGATGGGTTCGTGCGCACCCAGCGTTGTTAGGGAACCGAGCTGAGGCATCGACGATCTGCGCTGGCGAGCGCAACCAACATTGAGCGGCGAGACTCGCGAGGTGGAAGGGAGGTCCGCACAGGTGGCAGTGACGGGATCACGTGAGTCAGGAGCGAGCTGCCTGGTGGTGCGTTGTGGCACTGGAGCAGGAGGTCGTCGGTGGCACGGTGGTTGGCGACTGTGCCACCAATGGAAGTGCAGTGGGGACGCTGGGACGTGGCAGTAAACCTGTGGCTACATTCTGCGGCTGAGGGCGGACGGCTGTGCGGCAGGAGGTGGTCAGTGTGGGTGCTCCTCTCTAGGAGCGGCTAGCGACCATCTTTTTATTTTTTTTATTTTTTATTTTTTATTTGTAAAATTGAGAAAGGAAAAACCCTTTTTATTATATATATTTAAATTTTTATTTGATCTTGCATAACAAATGTTAGAAAGAAAAAACTATGTATATTTTTTATTTATAAACAAATTAGAACGCGATCACGACGGCTCAATACCAAAATCAAACATAGAATGCATGAACGGGGATCCGGTGAAAAATGAGGAGTGGATCAGTGTCTCAACCAACCGTACACGGTCGGAGTTGGAAGATTGCGTGAGGTAGATATAAGAACGTGAATAGATCGAGATTGAAGGTGTAAAAAGTCGGATTGGGCGAATCGAATCGTGATGATGGATTCTAAGATCTAGAAAAAAAGACAACGAAAAAAATGCAAAATTAAACTACGATTAACCTAGGTTGAAAATAAGAAAAGAAAAATGGATCTCACCATGGGAGCGGATGGAAACCGTGATGGCCTCGATAAAGGCCGACTCGCTATCACCAGACAGCTCAAAGGCTAGGCACCCTTCTGCGATAAGATGGCTCTCAGAGAATGGGATCCTCTCTCCAAAGATTGATCAAATGAGAATGAGGGAGGAGGAGCCAATTAAATAGAGGATTAATTGATTTTGATTTTGAATTCGAATTTAAAAACTGAATGGAGATAAAGATATAAGAAAGAATTTGAAATGAGATAAAGATAAAAAAAGTAATTAGTGTTAAAATTATTTACAAAGTTTCATTTTTTGTATTTTCTTCACTTTATTAAATTGAATAATAAATGTTATATTTTTTATGATGGTTATTTAAAAATATCAACTATATAAATATACTTTATACATAAGGTACATTATATACATAGTTAAATATGGAAATTATTTTTTATAATTTTTTAATTTTATTTTAAATAATTAGTAAAAATATATTTACAAATACAATATGCACAATTAAGTGGTAAAATTGCACAAACCAACCTAGAAAACCGACTTTCAAATTGTAACTCCAAAAATTATGAAACCACAATCATTTTAAAGATAATTTAATTTAGTATACAATGGAAGTGAGTTTGGTTCAATTTGAGTTCATATGGAGCCGTAATTGCTCTTTCAATTATTGCTTTATGGTTTTTTCTAGATGTGGTTACTTTTATTCTGTACATGATTTTAGTTTGCAAACATTTTTATTATTTAGCAAATATTTTTATTTACAACTTTTATTTTGAAAACTATTTAATTTGAGGTCAATTTATGTACAAATAAAATAGTGTAAGTATACAAATGTTTACAACACAATATTTTTTGGATTTTCTGATTAAGGACCCTATCTCTCCCTACTTTATTCTTGGTCGATCAGGTCAAGTCTTGACCTTCTCTCGGGGTTTGGGTCAGCATGTATCTATTCTATATATACAGTCTTCTTTTCTTTCTTTTTTCTTTTCTTTTCTTTATTTTTCCTTTAAATTATTTTAGGTTAAACTACTAATAAGTGTACAATATTTACACACAGATGCAAGTTAGTAAGAATATGGAGTTAGTATTATATACATGTAGTTTATAAGAGATTTTAAGCTAAAATAAAATGAATGAAGATGATGAAATGTATATTCATCATCCCCCTATGCTTTACCATTGCTAGTCCCTTAGCAAAAACTTATTTGAAAGAATAAGTGATTAAAAGAATAAGAAAGGAAAAATAAAGACATTAGGAAATTATTGAGTATTAAACTTATCTTCATAAATTGTAGTATGGAGCTCTGTCAGACCTTTGGATTATTAGTGTGGCAGAACCTTCATGGGAAATGGATTTAAAACCTAACAGCCTCTATGTTCTACAAGACTCCTATTCAAGTCTCCTCAACAGTCAGGTCAGAACAAGTCTACATACACAAATTCTTATGACTATGAATCTTTACTTGTACGGTGTAACTAAATATAGCTCCTCATCTCAAAAGTAGCAAAGAAACAACCTCCCTCAACAAGGTAACTATAATCCCCCAATCTAGCAACTCTTTTCTCGAGGAGCGGGGATATTCCCTTCTAAGTTTCAGTACAACCAGCTCAAGAAGAGGAGATGGAGAAAAGAATAGACGGTAACAAGTGTAGCTACCTATTCTTGTATGCATGAACAGTGTAGCCAAGTCATCTAGCTGCAAGCTTACAAAAAGTTGACTTCAAAACTCTTATTATTATTATTATTCTTTATCCTTGTATATACACTCCGGCAAGCATTTTACTTTTCAATTAGGCTTGTCCACTTTTGGAGATTCTGTATTTTTTCTCTTTTTTTTTGAAAAAAATATATACAAGGTATAACATGTACATAAGGAGTTTTTTCCTCTTGAGCTAGTAGACTATCCCACCTTTGAAGCATTGTTGCAACCCCACAACATCATGTCTTTAGACCTTAATGCTACTAGATCAGGTTGAGATGCACAACCCTCCCTAGAGGAAGACGAGAGGTTCCGCCTAGATGCAATCCCATTAGTTAGCATAAAGTGACTCTTATCCCACGAGAGCACTAGGTTTACCTCACAGCAACGTTGAAGAACTCGGTCTAAATGAGAAAGACATGTGTCAAAACTATCCCCGTAGATCGAGAAATCATCCATGAAGATCTCAAGGAAACTACCCACCATGTCGAGCAAAAATGACCAACTTACAACTTTGGAATGTAGCAGGGGCGTTACGCAATCCAAAGGGCATTCGTCTAAAGGCGTAGTGCTAAACGGACAAGTGAATGTAGTTTTCTCCAGATTCTCAGGAGCACTAGCAACTTGGTTATATCCCGAGTACCCATCCAAGAGGAAAAAGAACTCTTTTCCTGCCACCCTCTCAATAATCTGATCAATAAAGGGTGGTAGAAAGAGATCCTTTCGGTAGCTGAGTTCAAGCACCGGTAATCTACACATACATGCCATGAAGTACGTACCCGGGTTAGAATCTCTTTATCACGGTCATTTTTACGATCGTAATCCCATATTTCATCAGGACCACATGTAAAGGGATGACCCACTTGGAATCTGAAATGGGATATATAAAGCCAGCATCACACCATTTTCTGATCTCCTTCATGACAGCCTCCCTTAGATTTGGATTTAGACGGCGCTGACATTCACGGGAGGGATTACAGTCATCCTCTAGGTAGATATGATGCGAGCACAAAGTTGGATTAATCCCATGAAGATCCGAGATATTTTATCCTATGACCTTGCGGTTTCTCTCAAGAACCTCTAGCACACAAGATTCTTGTTAAACGGTCAACTGCAAGCTGAGAATGACCAGAAAAATTTGGGGGGACCTACAAGGAAGGCATATTTCAACGTTGATAGAAAAACCTTGAGCTCAAACGGGGTCTGAATCGGCTCTACAACAACCTCTACTATTGTACTGGTAGATGGTATATGATCTGTACTCTATGGGTTGTCCACCTTGGCAACTGGCGGCTCAACAAATAGAATATCTGATAGATCTGCAATAAATTATCTCTGCTGATAAAGGAGGGGCTCATCAGGGTGTCCATCATTCTTATCAACTAATGATTCAAATATCTCAGCAATAATCTCAGAAAGATGTCTCTCATCTATGCATAAATCAGGAAATTCAACGAATGGCTCAGTTGTCTGTACCACAGAACTCTTAGAAGGAGGCATATCATTAGTAATCTCGGAAAATTGTGTCAAAGGAATATCAAAAGGTGCCTCTAGAAACTCAGGTTGATCCCTAGAAATTAGCTCAAACTGCCCATCAACAACTAGCTCAATTGGATCACCAGGGGAACTCACGTCGATTGTGCTTTCCATAGAGTCCTTTTGGGAAAGGAACTCATGGGTATCTATTTAATCAGTGAAAAGATCTGTCTCTTGGAATTCAACAAGAAAATTATAGTCATCTGGATCTGATATAACTTTCTCTATATCATTTGCTGGTGGCGATGATGGTCTAGGATCAGAGATCGTCTCAATTTTCACCTTGTCATTGCAAGAGTGAAAGATGATCTCTCCAATACCATAATCAACTACTGATTCAGCCGTTTGGAGGAACGGTTGACCTAGTATGATTAGGGTATGGAGTAACGGTGCATGTTTGTCCATATCCATGACAACAAAATCAACAGGGAATTTCATTCCCTGCACCGTTACAATAACGTCCTCTAAAATGCCTCTTGGCCTCTTAATCGATCTATTAGCAAACTAAAGGATCATCTTGATTGTTTTAAGAGGTCCTAATCAAAATTCAGTTAATAAAGAGGAAGGCATGAGATTAATGGAGGAACCACTATCGAGAAGAGTACGATCAAATTATTGATCAAAGATATGGCAACGAATGTGAGGTGCTCCCTTGTCTTTCTTTTTAGGCGGAAGGTTACTGATGGCATGAACTGTGGCCATGGTCAAGATGCATTTCTCTGTTTTCTTTCGTCTGTCCTACCTTGGTTACATGCCTCTTTCATTCCCTTTTTACTATAGGCATGTATTCCATGGATTTAAGAAGTGACATCTTTAAAAAGATGTTATGTAAGAGCTCAACCACTCATGGATTAGATAGGGCTATTTTTAATTGTTGAATTTTCTTTTGAGAGCAGAAGGAAATGGCATGGAATAATAACAAACATTCAAACGTTCATTTCCATTATTCAAAATAGAATCCTCATGTACAAAAGGACAACCAGAATCAGTTTATATAGCGTTGTCCAAAATAGGTTAATGAAAAACAAAATCTAAAACAAAATGGGATGCTGCTACTGGTGAAGAGGAGGAATCTGTGACTGGTATATTCTCCCTTACTGATGATGATCTACATCTTCTTGATGAAGGTGATGGTGAAGGCTGTGAAACTCCATACTTGGGTTTTACTACACAGGTCCTCTCGGCTACTGGTCAAGGAGATGATGTGGAAGATGATGCTCTCTCAGTGGTTTGATCTCCCAACCCTAATTGGTGCGTAGGCGACTGTAATCTCCTCTCACTCTTGAGATGAATGACATCAGATAAACATGTAAAATCAAGGGACATACCTGTCTCATGGGTGGGTGGGCTATTGGATACTTGCTCCTTGCTTCTGAAGTTGTTGGGGTTGCCTTCAACCTGTACTGGAATCAGTGTCTTAGTGGTGGTCAAGTCAACGACACACTGAGTCAGTTCATTCGTGTTATTCATGAGAAATGCAAGTTGGTCTAGTGCTGGGTTGACTGAAGGGGCCTAAGGTTTCTCGTTGACTGGATGTCGCTGAGAGTGATAGTATGAAGGCTGTTGGTACCCATACGGATTCGGATAATGAGGAGGAGTATACTATCCGTGATATGCAGTCTGCTGCTGGTTAGGATGAGGAAAATACATAAACTGCTGCTGTGACTGGCCTTGTCTCCAGTTCTGGAAATGTGGTGGAGACTGATAGTGAGGGTGGAACTGCTAGTACAAGTACTGCTGATGTCTGCCTCATTGAAAGTGGTGGGCGGGTCTCTAATCCTGCTGTGAACCCAACTGGCCTTGTCCGATGGATGAGGCTAGTTTCGCTCATGATCGAACCTGATGCCATTCACCTCCTGATTGATAGGTGGAGGAGGAGACTGCTGCTCAGGAATGTAGGCTACTTCCTGTTGGTAAGGAACTATTTGATGTGAATGATGCTGAACCTGATCAGGTGTCTGCACGTAGTAGACATGCTGAATTGTGGATGGTCCTCTGCTACTCTGTTGGGTGAAAGAAGTCTGCTCCCTAGTAGAGGTATCGACTGCTGCATTCACACTGTGAACTACACTTATCTTACTCACAAGAAGCTCTAGGTGCTTTGTTATCTCATCCAGCTTATCCAGGTTCTTCATCCTCTACTCGATCACTTCAAGCTTCTTAAGCTCCTTGGATCGTTTCTCAATAATGTCCACTTTGGATAGGTGGTTTCCAATGATGGTCAAGTCAGCACTGTCCACCTTATCCACTTCATGTGATGCCATCATATTGATAGCCTTGTGGGGTACTGCAGGGGAGGTGACAGAGTGCTTCTGAAAAGAACGTGAAGAAGAAAGAGCTGTTGAACTCTCTGCTATCTCCTAAAAAATTTGATAAAGGACAACCTCGTCCTTATTGAAGTGGCTCCCCCCACAAGCAACATCTACCAGCTTCTGATTCTCTATGCTTAAACCCCCAAAGAAATTTTTCACAAGGCTGGTCTTTAGAATATCATGATGGAGTACTTCTTCATTAGATCATTGAATCTTTCCAACGCCTTGTGAATAGGCTCCTGGGGCATCTGGGAGAAATTAGCAATCAAGGATCGCATTTGGTTGAGTCATTTGAGCGGGTAATTTTTGTTTAAAAATGCGGACCTCAACTCTTCCCAAGTAGTGACAACCTTCCCCAAGTGATTTCCATCAGACTGAATGGGAAGGCGGTCATCTGCACTACCTTTAATGGGACACTTGGATAGTGTACTGTTCCACAAATGCGATCGAACTGCTGGAGGTGTATATAAGGTTCTTCATTAATATTTCCATGGAATATTGGGAGAAGAGGTAAAATAGTGGGATTAAGTTTGAAATGCACATGAATCGCAGGGATTTGTATCCAAGAATTTGTTTGTCCTGCCCCTGGATTATAAGCATCCTTTAATGTAGGCTTATCCCCAAGTACTATGTTAAGGTCTTCTCCCTTATTCCCACCTCCAGGGTTGTTTCTATCCTCCTCTCTCCTATCTTCTCTTTCCTGTCTCATCTCGAGAATCATATTTCTCAATGTGGTCTGAAAATTAGCTTGCTCTGTTAACTGGGCTTGAATTGACTGAATGGAGGTAACATGGCGCTGTTGATCTCGCTCTGCTCCAACATGGCTCCCTTTTCCTTTGGTGGCTTCAAGTGTCCGGTGTCTGACTTTGAAAATGTGCATTACACTCGATTAGTGCTCAGAATTTATGGAGTCTCAGATATTAATCTGAGATTAAAGCCAATCTCAAATAGTGGGTTGATGGATGTTGTGAAGGGTGAAGTGGAGAAAGAGGAATATTCGGGAAGTGAGTCTTCTCGAATAGAAGCTGAACGACTCAGAGTGTAGAATGAGTTCGCAAAGTCCGAATGAGAAATACTCCTATCTGACATCTTTGAAATCAATAGGTAGGAGGCGAGAGCACGAAGGTCAATGCAAGAGTGAAAGTGAATGAAGGCGCAAATTGCAAAGAAGGATCTCTATCACTAGCAATCAAATACAATACAAACCCCCAATTCTCCAACTCAATGCAATGTGAAGATCGTGAAGGTTCAGTCAATTATCTTGTCAATTTTTAGGGTTTAATGAGAATACAATCTATTAGAGTGGTTAAAGTGAGCTGTTAGGAACCCAATGCTCCCATGAGACTGTCCTAATCTCACAACTAGTTTTTACCAGCCATTATGGGTGTAGACCGTTTACCGGCTACCCGATCTGCCCACTCTGCTAAGGAAATCCCGGCCAATTACCGACTACCTGATGAAGTCCTCACTGGAGAACAACTAATCACAAGACAGTAGTTTGAGGAGAGTTCGGGCGTGGTTCTATCCTAGTGTGTGGGTCACTCTCTAACTGCAGATAAATCAAACAAGGCAGGGGTTACTTATTCCAAAACAAGGAATTTTCCTTACATTTGTTTTAGGGTCGAGTTTTCTTTAGCAGTCCTGATTTTTTTGCAGTTATCACTTGGTTTGAATATTTTCAATGAATCACCTACCGATTGTCCAATTTTCTGTTTAACTTATGTGAGTGAAAACAAGGAAGGAGATCGTAAATGCCAATGCACGATTAAATACAATGATGCATGCATGGGTTAGAGATGCGTACCTTGTCGCCAGCACTCTACATGCAAAATGATCCTTGCAAAATTTAGATACAGAAAAATAAACTAACCTATATGCAAATGCAAGTGAACCATCCTAATCAATAGCTTCTATTAACAGGCAAGAACCAATTAAATTTGACTAAGTCCAATTACGCTCTATTCATAGGAACAAACATTCTTGTTTAGGGTATTTGGACCTAGTTAATTACCTTGCTCAAGCAAATTATTTAAAGCAATCAATAGGTAGCTTAAGAAATCCGCAGGAAACAAAAAAAGGCATTGAAAACAAAGTTGGTGAGGTCCCACAAGTGCACTGGCACTTTGCGATACAGACCCACTACAACAAAAGTATATGTTAGAGGCATATGGTATTTGTCACTAAAAGTCTTTTTTCTATCGCTATAGCACTTTAGTGACAATTTAAAAATTTGCCTCTTATTTGCCTCTAAGGTCACCATCACTAAAAGTTTTGTGACAATTGGAATTTGTCACTACATTATTATAAATAGCATCAAATACATTTACTAAAGATTTTTCACTTTTTAAATACTTTCAGGGTCATATATAAATGTCACAACGATGCCTCTAATATTTAACATTTAGCTACACATATTATTCGTTACTAAATAAAATTTTACATCACTAAAATAATTTTGGGATGATTTGACAATTGCCATATACAATCTTTTTCAATCATCACTACTATTTTTTTAGCGAGATAGATTTGTTGCTTTATTATTATTATAAAAAGGAATAAATATATACAATATTAAGTTATTAGTCATAGATCTATTTATCTCTATCATTGCAATATTTTTATAAATTTCAAAAATAAATCTTTATTATTCCTTAAAGCATAAGTTTTTATTATAGTTTAGATAAACAAACTCTTATTTGATCTTATTTATAGCAACACACATGACTATATGCACTCATCAATCGATACATGTATACCATCTTATAATATTGGCACTATGATTTTTTTAAGAATCATAATAACAGAGGCTAATAATATTTTTGTAATTAAAAGTAGGACACCATCAACATTAAACATAGCAACTATTTAATGCAGCATCGTTCGAAAAATAGTTTCCAATTTAAACAAAGTATTAGAAACAATATCAATGTTCAACCTTGAAATAAAGGAATACTATCTAATCATATATGAAATAGCTAATTCTAAATCCTATGAAAAACTTTAAGGACTTGTGGAAAGTTCGATGCAGAAAATATTGATGCTCTTCAAGCAGAATTCCATGTCTTTCTTTTACCACTCAACATTTCCTAAAAAGTTTTAAAATTTTAACAAAGTTAGTTTCATAAGACAAATAAATTTAATAAAATAATTATTACTTATAGAGATGTGAAGGTACCATTGATGTTTAAATTTTTAATTACCTTAGAATGGTTAACTTCTTTGGCCATGAAATGATTGCACCAATTGTATCTCCTATCTTCTCGTGCTGTCTACATCGAATAAAAGCTTCATCATCTTTTAGAGCCACTTCTATATAAATTCCCAAAAAACTAGAGCCAAGTACATTGTCTCCAACTTTTTCTGCCAGATCTGTAATTCGTATTTGTCCAAGAGCTACTTTTATTTCATTAAAACTCAGAAGAAACATAGACTATAAGTTGTAAAGTCAATTAAATATTTTCTCAATTCAAAAAACTAAATAAAAAATCCTATATATTTTTAATGGATAAAAGTTATGTCTAATAAAAAATTTAACATTTCCACCTTAGTGGAAAATTATTACCCAATCAATGATGGAAATTGAATACCCTAGGCCAAATAATATCCTTCACTTGATTTAAAGTTTTAGATTATGCAACTTCATAGCATATATGCAATGCTACATTATCCACATCCATGACTCTTAAATAATAATGTCATTCAACAAATATTGATTTAAGTTCTTAAAATTTAAGCTCCAAAAAAACTGAACATGTAGAAAAACTATCATAATGTACCTCTCCTACAAATGTTGATTGGTCAAACTTTGATTTAGCTCCCGCACCACCGCAAGTCTCCTAAGAATGCAACAGTAATATGAAGATTTAATATATATTAAAGTTAATGGATAATATACTTATTTTTTATGTATTACCTGTCGAATTTCTATAGGCATTAAGCTATCCACCTGAGAAGTACTAAATGATTGAAATAAATGTTGTAGATTCATTTGACTTTCCTTTAGCATTTGGATCTCTTTACTCTGAAGTTCCAATTATTGCTTTTGAGTTTCGAGATCCATGAGCAACCTTTTCTTTTGTAATTTTTCTTCAACATTTGATTGACTTCAAGATTTTCGACGTAATGCAGCCACATCCTTTATCTCCTTTCCTACAACTTTTTTGTAGACCTCAATTATATTGTTCAGATCTTCACAATTTCCCATCATTTCAATTTATTTTTCAAAATGCTTCTAAAAATGACGAGTTTAAAATTTTATCAATGTATTAAAAATATAATAATGATCTTGAAATTTTCAGTAAAATAAAAAATTACCATCATCATGTCTGAAGTTGTATCCACTGGTTTGCCATCTTTCTTCGTGTGTACATGCATAAAGAACTCGATTTCATTTATCTTCCTTACCTTTTTCTTTCTCCATCTATTTTTTTTATCAAAAAGATAATTACTGCTAACACTTCCATTAGTTAAAAAATATATTGAGACACTATCTATTCATACATACTTTATCTCTTACGCATGCAAAACTCCTTATTCCCGTAGTATGACTTATCTGTATCTTTTTCCTATTTTGCATATTAAGGGCACTACATTTCTGCAATCATATACATATGAATATTAAAGCAAAAATATCGAATAATATAAATATAAAACTCATGGACCGTTTATGTAAATACTTTATTACCTTAGATGGTTCTGTATCCCAATAGTCAATTAGAAACTTCCATTGATCTTCTATAACTCGAGGATCTCAATGTCTAATTCTTTCCACCAGAGGTAAACACAGTTTGTAATATTTTTTTTTCAAATTAGATTTGAAGCGTCTCCAACTTTTTGCAATTAGATCCACAATTACTTTCCCTATCTCTTCCTCAAACTCAAATTTACTCTATAAAAAAGTAAGTAGTAAGTATATAAATCAACTTTATATTTTAGATGAAAATGAGTACCTTCATAATTCAACATCTTTATCTTGTACTCCTCAAGCATCAACCTCCAATGTTTGTAGTTTAAGGGTACTAGCTTGTCGTTTCTTGCAATGGTCCTAAAAAATGTAGTCAAATCACTTTGAGAATCTCCAATGGATCGATTGAGTTCATTTTTCTCTGTAAAAATCCCTTTTCCATCTTTAGCATTCCATAATGTGAGGCATATAGTGTGACCCCCCGTCCTTTAGGCTTAATAATTTTGTCTGAAATTATAGCATGTTACTAGTAAAATTAGAAGAAGAAATAAGAATATAATACATATAAAATACACACTTTGATATGCATAAAACTAATAGAAATAAATTTCAATAAATAATGAATTTTGTACCTTCAGATAATGAATTTTCTTGATCAAGGCATGTAGAAGGAGAATCAGTAACCATATTAGGATTGTCTAAATCTTTAAGATAATAAAAAAATATTTACATCATCAACATGCACAAAAACAATAAAGTAATTACTGCTAAATAAAGCAATTTAAATGATACAATGATATAAGAATATTACCTCTCTCTTCAAGTCTAAATTCAGGATTGTTCATCACATTAGGTGATAAAAATGTGTATCTTGATGGTATAACTTCGTCGTAATGAGCCCCTAAGGGTTGTGGTCTTCTAAGTGAAACTCTTCATGAGCGCGTGAGTAATCCTTGGTAATGTCATCATTCACAACTTCTTTATTTTTTAATAAACCAGCTTCTGAGACATGTTTACTGTGGATCTTTTACTCACACCAAGCTTACAAGATGCATCCTTTTGAACTTGATTTGCCTTTATTTAAAAAATGTTCAATGCACCTAATATTTTTTTAGACTGATGTCCCACTGGAGTAAGTACTCGTGATGTTGATTGAAGACGGGGTCCATCTTCTTCATTGAAGTTAGTTATAAAAGATCTAGTAGCTCTTGACATCCTGCAAATAATATATAAAAAATTATAAAGAAAGGAAAATAGTGAGATGGTCAGAGCATTTATTATATAAACTTTAAAATAACTTTGTATTAAATTGTTTAAAAAGATACAATAAGTTAACTTGAAAGCCTTTGATATCTAATGGTCTTCTTCACTTTCTTCTGTCTCAACCAAGTTTTTTTATTGAGTATCAACGCTTCGGCATTGTTGTTCAAAAAAGTCTTTCATGTTTGTTATGCCATCTATGTCCGTTCTTATCAAATCAAAGTCAACCACATCATTATCATTATTATACAAGTGTTGAGCGGTATTTTTGGGGATTTAAATTATAGATGAAAATAAATGCACAATGGTCGTTCCAACCCAATTTGTGAATTTTTAATCTTTTAATTTTTTTAGTTTTTATTTCTATTTTTTATTATGATTCTCAAGTTATTATAGATTTTGATTTTTTTGCATTTTTTTAATTTTCAAAAGTATGATCTTCAAAACAATTCCATGCACAAAAGAAATACATCTTTTTTTTGATTTTTCAAATAAAAAAATGCTTATAATATTCAAAAAAAATATTTTTGTGTTTTTATGTTTTTTTATTGTTTTTCAAATTGCAGAGATTTTTAATTTTTTTAGGATTTTAAAATGAATGAAAATAAGGGAAGATGCAAACAGCGTATAAACATGATTATTTCACAATTTAAAAATATTAAATGAAATTAAAAATTACGAAACTTATTTTTCTGAAAAAGTAGAGGAAATCATCTACAAACAGGAATTCAAATCACATTTTTTGATTTTTCTATGATTTTATATGTTATTTTTAGTTTTTTTACAGTTTTCCAATTTTTTTAGGTTTTAAAAATATGCGTGAAATTTGCACAGAAATTAAAAGACACTAATAAGAAACTACTCTACTTTTTTTGGATTTTTTTAAGCAATACTCAAATTATTAAGGATTTTTTGAATTTCAAATAGGAAAATATGCAACGTTTTGATTTTTTAATAATAACAAATGATGACAAAATGCAATAAAAAAATTAGACAGTGAAGAGACTCACAACAAGAGTCTACATAAATTTTTGTAGAATTTTCAAAAACAAATAACATATATTCCAACAAGAAAAGGATGCAAATTCGAGTATGGAAAACATGACCCTATTTGAAATTATTCAATGTTTGTTCATCAAAACATAAAAGAAATAAAGTTACAGGAGAAAAGTGGCATTTACCTAGAAAATGCGTGTGACGCACGTGATAGGCTGGAACTACCAGCGGTCGTCATGCAATATCCAATACTCCCAGGGACTTTATGCAATTTGCCAATTTTTTATTTCGAATATCCTAGGGTTTTCTCCCTTTAATTCTTTGTTTCTTCTGCCAAAGCAAAGGGGGGCCATCGTCGCCCTAGTTCCTTCTCTCCCAAGGGGTTGCGACGGGCGGCCTTCAGGCGGAGCGTCGGGCTACTGCAGGATGGCGGCAGACTGGCTGGCTGGAAATGGTGGCGAAGATCGGTTGCGATTGGATGGGGGAGGAGCTTCTCTACGGTGGAGGTGACGCGTCTGGAGGGTGGCGATCGATGGAGGTTGGTGGAATGATGGATGTCGCATCGAACTGCGGTTGCACGACCTCGTGCAGACGACTGCGTCAAGGTCGGTGGAATTCTGTGCGGGCGGAGGAGCTTTGTGCGGGTAGATGGTGACTGGTCGATGGGCTCAAGGGGGGCTCTAGGCGTAAGAGCTTCGTGCGGGAGCGTGCTGTGCTGGAGGGCGACGGGTACATGCCTGCAGGAGGCGCGTGGAATCGGACAGCCGTTAGTGGAGCTCGCGTAGATGACTGGAGGATGGCAGTGTGCGTGATGGCATGACAACGCTCCACCTTGTGGGGCTCCTGAGGCAGCTGGAAGGGATGCGACAATAGGCAACAGGCATCGCCTGCGGCTGGAGGGGCTGCGCCTGCCGCAAATGCTTTCTTTTTTTCTTTTTTCATTCATTTGTAGAATACGTAAAAGATAAAAAAACTATAGATATTTTTTTGTTTTTTATTTCCTTCAAAACAAATGTTAGAGAAAAAAATATATATGATTTTTTTAATTTTTAGATTTTTTTTGAAATAGAAGAGGACTCAAATACGATGCATCATCTCTGCTAATTTAAATAAATAATAAAAAAATAAAAAGATTCGAATGGGGATCCGGCAAAATGGAAGAGCCGAATCTGAATCTCCAGCTATCGTGCATGGCCAGAGTTGGGAGATCGTGGAGGATAGAAGCTAAACGTAGAGAGATCGAGAAAATGAGATGAAAAATAGGAATTGAATTCGGATCAAATTGTGATGATGGAATCTAAGATCTAGAGAAAAATGACAACGAAATAAAAATGCGAGAAATAAAACTACAATTAACGTAGGTTAAAAATAAGAAAAAAGAAAGATGGATCTCACCTTAGGAGCAGAAAAGACCGTGATCGCCTTGACAAAGGCCGACTCGCTGTCACTGGACGACTCGGAGGCTAGGCACCCTTCTACAACAAGATAGCTCTTGGAGAATAGGCTCCTCCCACCAAAGATTGATCAAGTTGAAATGAAGGAGAGGGAGCCATATTAATAGATAAAGAATGGAGTTTGAATTTTTAAAATTTTGAATGAAGATAAGAGATAAGAGAAAAAAATTAAAATGAAATAAAGTTAAAATTATTTACAAAAATAGTTTTTTTGTATTTTCGTCACTTTATTAAATTGAATAATAAATGTTATTTTTTTAGTTTTTGTGGTGGTTATTTAAGAATATCAACTATATGTATACTATATACATATGGTACATTATATACATAGTTAAATAAGGAAATTAGTTTTTTTTGTTTTAATTTTTATTTATTTATTATTATTTTTTGTATTTTAAATAATTACAAAAAATATTTACAAATACAATAGTACAAATATCAGATAAATTGCACAAACCACCCCCAAAAATTCGACTTTCAAACCGTAACTCCAAAAAATATGAAACCACAATTTTAAAGATAATTTAATTTAGAATACAATGGAAGTGAGTTTGATTCAATTTGAATTCATATGGAGCCGGAATTATTCTTTCAAATATCACTTTATGGGTTTTTCCAGATGTGGTTACTTTTATTCTTTACATGATTTTATTTTGCTAACATTTTTATTATTTAGAAAACATTTTTATTTACTATTTTTATTTTGAAAATTATTTAATTTGAGGCCAATTTATGTACAAATAAAATAGTGTAAGTATGCTAATGTTTACAACACATAATTTTATTTGGATTTTTTGATTAAGGACCCTATCTCCCCCTACTTTTTTCCTGGTCGATCAGGTCAAGTTTTGACCTTCTATCGGGGTTTGGGTCAGCATGTATCTATTACATATATACAGTCCTCTCTCTCTTATCTTTTCTTTATTTTACCTTTATTTATTTATTTATTTTAGATTAAAATAGTAATAAATGTACAATATTTACACACATATGCAAGTTAGTAAGAATATGGAGTTAGTATTATATATAGGTGTTTTATAAGGGATTTTAAGCTAAAATAAATGAATAAAATTGATGAAATGCATAATCATCACCCCCCTATGCTTTACCTTTACTAGTCCCTTAGCAAACACTTATTTGAAAGAATAAGTGAATAAAATAAAAAGGAAGAAAAAGAAAGGAAAAATAAAGAAATTAGGACAATATTGAGTATTAAACTTATCTTCATAAAATTGTAGTATGGAGCTCTGTCAGACCTTTGGATTATTAATGTGGTGGAACCTTAATGAGAAATGGATCTAAAACCTAATAGCCTTTAAGTTCCACAAGACTCCTATTCAGGTCTCCTCAACAGTCAGGTCAGAACAAGTCCACAAACACAAATTATTATGACTATGAATCTTTACTTGTATGGTGTAAGTGAAATATAGCTCCCCATCTCAAAAGTAGCAAAGAAGCAACCTCCCTAAACAAGGTAACTCGAGTCCCCCGATCTGGCAACTCTTTCCTCGAGAAGTGGGGATATTCCCTTCTAAGTTTAAGTACAACCAACTCAAGATTAGGAGATGGAGAAAAGAATGGACGGTAACCAGATTAGCTACCTATCCTTGGATGCATGACCAATGTAGCCAAATCATTCAGCTGCAAGCTTACAAAAATTTGACTTTGAAGCTCTTATTAAATTTTTTATCCTTGTATATACACTCCTGCAAGCATTTTACTTTTCAATCAAGCCTGTCCACTTTTGGAGATTCTGCATTATTTCTCTTTTTTTGAAAATATATACAAGGTGCAGCATGTACATAAGAAGTTTTTCCTCTTGAGCTAGTAGACTATCCCTCTTTTGAAGCATTATTGCAACCCCACAACATCCTATCTTTAGACCTCACTGCTACTAGATCAGGTTGAGATGGACAACCCTCCTTAGAGTAAGACGAGAAGTTCTGCCTAGATGTACTACCCTCGTATGCTACTCCAAGCTTAAAGATTCTGCCTCCTCACCACCACCTTTATGAAGAGCTATGTGTAGAGTGCTTGTCCAAGATAAGCCACGGTTTGAAAGAATCATGCATGTGTTGTTATATGTTCTACTTAGACTAATCAAGATGACTTGTTAACATAGTCTTATGGACTCAAAGAATTAAGTTGCTAGGACCTGAAAAGTCTTAACTCCATTTCTTATAAGGTTCCTCTGAAATTAAGTGGATTAAGGCCCAACTAAGCTCCATTCTTCAATTTTATTCCAGACTTAGTTTAAATGTCAATACCATCCTGAAAAATGCACATGCAAATGCAAGAGAATATGTAAAATGCAAAAAGAAAGCAAAGAATTTTTTTGAAATCGTTTTCTAATTTTGAACTTTTTTATGGGCTTTTGGAAAGAAGAAAGAAAAAAATGATGCACATGTGAAAAGAGAGATTTTTTTAATTATGCAACTTTTTATAGATTTTTTGTTTTGTAGTTTTTTTAAAAGTAAAAGGGGTTAGTAAAATATATACAAGTATATACAAGGATTTTTTTGTTTTGTTTGTTTTTTTGGTTTTTGTGTTTTTGTGTTGTTGTTTTCTTTGGTTTTTGTGTTTTTGTTTTGTTTTTGTTTTTTCGTTTTATTTTTAAAAGGTCCCAAAAAATAATCATACTTAAAAGTACGAGTTATGTCTAAAGTATATATACAATATATACGACACCCCCTATACTTAGATCGAACTATGTCCTTATAGTGATCAGAGAGCAGCAAAGGAAGACATAACTCGTGCTAAGGATAGAATAGTGAAAAGACTCCTATGCAACAATGTCTCAAAGAGAAGATGAAGAGAATAGAAGTCGGTGACCCCCCTATACTTAGGAGCAAGTAATCTTAAGTATAGAAGACTGTACAAACGGGAAATACCAATGAAGAGAATGTATGTACTCAAAAACAAAAAAGATGATATGAACAACATCACCCCCCTATACTTAGGGTAGAGTATCCGTAAGTGTAGGCAACAATAGGAGTGATGAACATGACAAATATGAACAACACAAATCATTCACCCCCTATACCTAGGATAAAGCACATCCTAAGTATATCATATATACACACACGGAAAAGGGGTAAATGATAAAACAGAAGAAGAAAGAATGAAACAAAATGATATACAAAAGGTTGTCAGCTCATGTACCAAAAGCAGAAGATGGAATCAAAAGATCATCATCCGATACCACAGATACCGAATCAATGACGGATATGAATGTATGATGATCTAGATATGGCTTGAACAACTGTCCGTTCACAAGAAATGGCTGTGCGTCAGATGACAACCTAGATATGACAATACTCCCATTGTCACGCACATCTCTAACGATGAACGATCATGACCATTTGCTTTTTAATTTTCCTGGAAACAGCTTCAACTTAGCATCAAATAATCAAACTTTCTGATCAGGAGAGAAAGTCTTCCTTCGAGCGTGTTTATCATCCTGGCGCTTGATTTTCTCCTTATACATGAGTGAGTTATCACATGCAAAGTCTCGGAATTCCAGTAATCTATTCAAATCCAACTTCCTATTCTTTCCTGCCTTCTCATAATCAAGATTGCACACACGGAGTGCCCATAAAGATTTGTGAATTAATTCCACTGGTTGGTGGCAAGGCTTTCCGTACACCAATCTGTAGGAAGACATAACCAAAGGAGACTTGTATACCGTCCGATAAGCCCATAGAACCAAATCAATCATCTGGGACCAGTTCTTCTTATCTAGACATACACATTTTTGCAATATCGTCTTGATCTCCCTATTTGAAATTTCTGCCAAGCCATTAATCTGAGGGTGGTAAGGAGATGCAACTTTGTGCTCAATAGCGTACTCCTTCACATGCTTCTTTACTTCACTATTAATGAAATAGTTTCCCCCACCCGAAATCAGTATTTTGGGAATCCCGAACCGTGCAATAATGTGGTCCTTGAGAAAGGAACACACTGTACGACTATCTGCAGCTCAGGTGGGGATAGCCTCCATCCATCGATTAACATAATCCACGAAGAGCAGGATGTACTAAAATCCCTGACTGACAGGAAATGGGCCCATGATGTCTATGCCTCAAGCCTCAGAAATCTATATATATCTTAGGGGCATGGTATCTTAGGAACCAACGATACCTCCATTTTCTGATAGTCAGTACAACCTCGAATATACTATGTAAGCAATGTGGGACACCATAGGCCACTTTGTAAAACCTTTGCTGCCTTGCGTTTCCCCGAATGACACCCACCAAATTCTAGTTTGTGATAATGCTCAAGTACACTAGTGTGTTCCTCCCGAGGAATGAACCTTCTCCAGATACAATCCGCACCCTCGTGAAATAGGTACGGATCCTCCCACTGGTAATAATGAATCTCTGACAAAAATCTATCTACCTTGTACTTCAGCCAATCTTGTGGAACTTTGTTGGAGACAAGATAGTTCAAAATATCAACATACCATGGGAGGGAGTCTACAGATAAAATGGCCTTATCTGGAAAGGTTTCTAAAATAGGGATCATGTCATGCTCAGAGGTCTCTGCATCTGTGATATGAGAAAGGTGATCTGCCACAACATTTTTCACTCCAAGTTTATCTCGAATCTCTAAATCAAATTCCTGGAGAAGAAGGATCCATCTAATAAGGCATGGTTTGGCATCCCTCTTTGCCTGAAAGTATCGTATGGCAGTGTGATCCATGTACACAGTAACGTGTGAACCGATGAGGTAAGATCTGAACTTTTCTAGCCCAAACACAACTGCTAACATCTCCTTCTCAATAACTATATAATTCTGCTGTGCTTCATCCAGAGTCTTGCTATTATAGTGTATAGCACATGGTATTCCATCCCTTATTTGTCTTAAAATAGCTCCAACTGTGAAATCTGAGGCATCTGTCATAATCTCAAAAGGAAGAGACCAATTAGGTGACTGTAAGACAGGAGCACTAGTAACCATCTCTTTCATATGATTGAATGCAAGGAGGACTTTCTCATCGACAACAAACTCACTCTCCTTACACAAAATCTCAGTCAAAGGTATGGCGATCTTGCTAAAGTCCTTTACGAATCGACTATAGAACCTATGTGTCCCAAAAATGACCTCAACTGCTTAACATTCTGCGGTGGCTCTAACTTGGAAATCACATCAATCTTAGCCGGGTCAACCTCCATACCATGTTTGGAGATGACATGGCCCAATACAATTCCATTAGTCACCATAAAGTGACTCTTCTCCCACGAGAGCACTAGGTTTACCTCACAACAACGTTGAAGAACTCGGTCTAAATGAGCAAGACATGTGTAAAACTATCCCCAAAGACCGAGAAATCGTCCATGAAGACCTCAAGGAAACTACCCACCATGTCGGCAAAAATGATCAACATACACCTTTGGAATGTAGCGGGGGCGTTACGCAATCCAAAGGGCATCCGTCTAAATGCGTAGGTGCCAAATGAACAAGTGAATGTAGTTTTCTCATGATCTTCAGGAGCGATAGAAACTTGATTGTATCCTGAGTACCCATCCAAGAAGCAAAAGAACTTTTTCCCTACCAACCTCTCAATAATATGATCAATAAAGGGAAGTAGAAAGTGATACTTCTTGGTAGCTGAGTTTAGGCATCAGTAGTCTACACAGACATGCCATGAAGTAGGTACCTGGGTCGGAATCTCCTCACAATAGTCATTCTTTACGATCATGATCCCAGATTTCTTTGGGACCACATGTAAAGGGTTGACCCACTTGGAATCTGAAATGGGATATATAAAGCCAGCATCACACCATTTTCTGATCTCCTTCATGACAACATCCCTTAGATTTGGATTTAGACAACGCTGGCATTCACGGGAGGGTTTACAGTCATCCTCTAAGTAGATATGATGCAGGCACAAAGCTAGATTAATCCCACGTAGATATGAGATATTCCATCCTATGGCCTTGCGGTTTCTCTCAAGAACCTCCAGGATGCGAGATTCTTGTTCAGCGGTCAACTATGAGCTGAGGATGACCGGAAACATTGGGGGGGCCCGCAAGTAAGGCATATTTCAATGTTGATTGTAAAACCTTGAGCTCAGATGGGGTCTGAATCAGCTCTACAATGACCTCTGCTATTGTACTGGTAGATGATGAATCTACAATTCGTCATCTTTATTCATTTATTTTAGCTTAAAATCCCTTATAAAACACCAGCATAAAACACTAACTCCATATTCTTACTAACTTCCATCTGTATGTAAATATTGTACACTTCTTACTAATTTTAACCTAAAATAAAGAAAGAAAGAAAGGAAAAATAAAGAAAATAAAGAAAAGAAAATTAAAAAAGGAAGACTGTATACATGCTGACCCAAACTCTGAGAGAAGGTCAATACTTGACCTGATCAACTAGGAATAAAGTAGGGGGAGATAGGGTCCTTAAGCAGAAAATCCCAAAAAAAATGTGTGTGTGTTGTTGTAAGTACTTCTCACTTATTTTGTGTATATCTGTATTAAACTGACACTAATTTATTTGTGACTTAATTGACCTCATATCAAAGAACTTTCAAAACCAAAGTTGTAAATAAAAATGTGTTCTAATTAATAAAAATAATGCACAATTAAATCATGTACAAATAAAAGTAACCACGCTTGAAAAAAGCCATTAGCACTAATTGAAAGACCAATTCCAGCTCCATATGAACTCAAATTGAACCAATCTTACTTCCATTGGTTTCTAAATTAAATTATCTTTATAATGGTTGTGATTTCATAATTTTTGGAGTTACGACTAAAAAGTTGGTTTTCCGAGGCGGTTTCTACAATTTTCCCATGTATTATGTACATATTGTATTTGTATATATTTGTAAAAAAAAATAAAAATTATTTTTTTAAAAAGAAAAGCTAATTTCCTCAATTACCCTTGTGTATAATGTCATATATGTATATAGTCTATGTATATAGTTGCTATTTTTAATCAACCAATATAAAAAAAACATTTTAATTCAAATAAATAAAGTGACGAAAATACAAAAAAATAGATAATTTTGTAAATAGTTTTATCTCTTTTTATTGTTATCTCATTTCAATTTTCATCTCTCTTATCTCTTCTACCAAAAAATTCAAAAATTCAAATTTCATCTCTATCTTTTCTATTTATATGGCTCCTTCTCCCTCATTCCAACTTAATCAATCTTTAGAGAGAGGAGCTCGATCTCCAAGATAAAATTTCGTCGAGAAAGTTGCCTAGTCTCCAAGCCGTCCGGTGACAGCGAGTCGGCCTTGTCGAGGTGATCATGGTCCACTTCTGCTCTAAGGTGAGATCCATCATTTTTCTCATTTTTATCTTAGGTTAATCATAGTTTATTTCGTCGCATTTTAATTCCATCATCATTTTCTTTCTCTAGATCTTAAAAAAAAATTCATCATGATTTTGATCCGCTTCGACTCGATTTTTCATTTCACGTTCTTGATCTACTCGCATTCTATTTCTATCGTCCACAATCTCTCAACTCCGGCCGCGTACGGTGGTCGGAGATCAGATTCAAATCTCTCATTTCTGCTGGATCCTCATTCATTTTTCCGAGTTGTATATAAATAAAATAAAAAAATCCATATAATTATTTTTCTTCTCTATCCTTTGTTTTGTAGGAGAATCAAAATAAAAAACAATTAAAACTATTTTTATTACTATTTACAATTCCTGTTTATAAAAAAATAAAAAACAAAAACAAAAAAAAATTATTTCATTTTTGCTTTCTTCATCTGATTATATTAAAAACAAAAAAAGGGGACGACTGCCCCCAGGCACCGCCGCCCCTCCTCCGTCGGCCATCCACCGCGCGACCCCCCCTTCAAAGCCGGCCACCGCCCTCTAGCCTCGCACGGACCGCACTCCACTAGTTCTCGTGCTGCCCTTCGCACAGGCGGCAGCGTCGCCCCGTGCGCCCCGCCTTCACCGACGCTCCAGCCGCCTCGCGAGAGGCCGCCCCCACTCCAGGCCCCCACCTTCCACCGCAACATTGCGACCCTGCCGCCATCTAGCTGCGTCGCGCTCCAGCCGCCCTCCATCTTCAGCCGCCACACACGTAGGCCGTCCTCCAACTACCCCGTGTGTCCACCGCCGCGCTGCCATTGGAAGGAAGGGGGGAGCCGCTGCCCCCTTACCTCATCTTGGAAAAGAACGAAATGTCATGAACCCTAGGGATGAATTTTCGAAATAAAAAATTCTATTTGGGAAAATTGCATTCAAGCTCTCAGAAGTCTGCAAAATTGCAAAGAAACCCCCATCAGCCTCAAGTCACATGTTTTGCATGCTTTCTCTGGGTAAATTACGAAATTTCTCATCAATTTATTTATTACTTTATCTTCATGTAGAAACTTTGAGAAATTACATTTTAGTCCCTATATTGCAGAACTTGAACTTTGCATACTCTTTTTGAAGGAATAAATCTTTTTACTGTTCGAAAAATTCTAAAAAACATAGTGTATGCTCCTGCTGTATTTTTTGTCATCGTATAAAATTTCCATCAACTTTTATTGCCATTTGATATTTTTAAAAAATAAAAAACAATGTCTTCTTGCCTGCCCAAACTTTGAAAATTCAAAAAAAATTGAAAATAACTCCAAAAATTCAAAAAATATTTAGAGTAATTTTATTTCATTATCTTTTAATATCTGTGCAAATTTCGTGCATTAGTTATTTATAAAACCCAAAAAATTAAAAAATACCCAAAATCTAATAAAAATCATAAAAAATTCTACAAAAATCCAAAATTGTGATTTCAGTTCCTATTTGTAGATATTTGCACGTAGTTTGTTTTAAAAAATAATTATTATGAGTTTTGGGCATTAAAATATTTTTAAGTTGCTGATCACTCCAGGATGTGTACATTTTCACATTTTCTCACTGTTTAATTTTTAGAAAAATATAAAACATCTGAAAATTCCATAAAAATTCTCAAAAATATTTCAAAACTTTTAAAACCCAAAAATATTTTCTCTGAATTTTTCTGAGCATTTTTGGTATAATTGAAAATTACAAAAAAGTTGGTGTGCATATTTCTTGTGCTTATGCATATTGTTCGTTATAAATAAATTGCGAAATCAAAATCACTAAAAATTTGAAAATCAGAAAATAAAAAAATAGAAAAAAATTACAAAAATTTTAAAAAAGATAATAAATCATAAAAACCAATGATAGTTGTCCTTTGAGATTCCTATTTTCTCTTAATTGATTTTCGATTAATCGAATAACCCTCAGGATTTATAGCCTCCCTGAGTTCGACCTTGTCCGCTATACATGTTAATAAGTAGCAAAAGTAAAAAAAATATTTGTTTGTTTGATGAAGGATTTTTGGGGATAGCAACGACTATTTTTATCAATAATTTCCGATCCTCTAATTTCTCGTAACAACAAAATGGCGTTGTTGACGGGGAGGCACGACGAGGGTAGTTAGGTTTCTCTTTTGACCTACTATTCTTGGTTGTAAATATCTGTTTATAATTTGCTACATTATTCCATTGTTCATATCCACTGCATCTGTTCCATTTTTCTTTCTCATACTTGATAATTGTATTTCTTACACATTCTATTTTCTTTTTCTTACGAGGGTCCGCGGAGCGAAGGAGGCGATCCTAGGAGAACCGAAGCACCCAAGCGACGTGGAGGCAACTTGATTCTTCACCAAGCCACAAGATAGCGTGAGAAGAGGAGAAAAAAATAATAAGAGAGAGAGAGAGTTTTTCTTTTCAACCAATTGAACTCTTGTAAACGGACATTCATTGGTTGCAGGGTCTGTTTCGCCAAGTGCCGGTGCACTTGGGGGACCTCATCGGTTTTGTTTTCATCGCCCTTATTTTTCTTTGTTTCCCGCAGATTTCATGAGCTACCTCTTGATTGCTTTAATTAAATTGCTTGAGCCAGGTAATTAATTAGGTCCAAACACCCTAAATAAGAAATTTATGTGCCTATAGTGTAGAGCATAATTTAGACTTAGTCAAATTAACTTGTTCTTGCCCGTTAATAGAAGCTGGCGACAAGGTAGAGTGCCGCATGTAGTGTTTATTTCAATTCATATAGGATAGTTTATTTAAATTCTGCGCGGATCACTTGCATGTAGAGTGCTGGCGACAAGGTACGCATCTCTAACCTCTGCATGCATCATTATTTTTAATCGCGCATTGGCATTTCCGATCTCCTTCCTTGTTTTCACTCACATAAGTTAAAAAATAAATTGGACACTCGACATGCGATTCTTTGAAAATATTTTAACCAAGTGACAACTTCCTAAAATACATGACTGCTAAAGAAAACTCGACCGTAAAAAAATACAAGGAAAAATCATTGTTTTGGGGAGAGTAACCCCCTCATATTTTTGTTTGCTTGAGCGAGAGAGCGGCCCGCACACTAGGATAGAGCCACGCCCAAACTCTTTTCAGACTACTATCTTGGGTTAGTCGTTCTCTAATGAGGATCTCTCCGATAGCCGGTAAAGCGGCCCGTGACATCCTTAATAGATTGAATTGATCGGGTAGCTGGTATACGATCCACAATTCATACTGGCTGGGAAACATCTAACTTTAGGATTGGGCTAGTCTCCTGAGAGAATTGGGTTCCTAACAGCTCGCTTTAACCACTCTGATAGATTGTATTTTCACCAAACTCTAAAATTGATAAGATAATTGACCGAACATTCACGGTCTTCACATTGAGTTGAGTTGGTGAACTGGGGGTTTGTATTGTGTTTGATTGCTTGTGTGCATACTCGATCCTTCTATGCATTTGTGCCTTTTCCTCATATCTTTTGACTTGACCACTCATGCTCTCTCAATCACATCTTTTTTCGGAGATGGCCGACTAGAGTTATTTTAATCCGATCTTCGTAGATACCTCATACTCTCCAGACGATCCACCTTCCTTTTTCCAGGAGGACTTTCCTCCTGTTTGTTATGCATATCCGCCTAACCCATTATTTCAGGAATCGAAGGACTTTGAATTTCACCCACCCTCATTCAACGCACCCGATCCTGGGATTTTGGAGTCACCTTTCCTGATTTCCAAACTTGAGACAATGAACTAGATGATGGAGCATATGAATTCGAGGATTAGCAATCTATTTAACATAAATACGAGCCAGAACGCTGCTACACTATTTGAGGATATGGATTCACTTGGATAATCATGAGAGCTTGCAATCGCCCAAAATACAAAAAATAAGAAAAATCTAAAAATCTAAAAAGATTCTAGGAGACACATTATTGATTCATTTTGTGAGGAAACGACCCAAATGCCCGATCATCTACCCACACATCTATTCACATCATGTCCCAACCTTGACCCCGAGGATTCCATTAAACAGACTGCTCTTGGCAATCCTCATGTAAATGCTGATTCTGACCACCTCCCTTGTATGGATGAGGTCCAAAAATTCAAAAAATGCTGACTGAACTTGAAGTAGTAGCCACCCTTCATGAGATCATTAAATCTCCACTTCAATAGGCCATGATAGATTTATCTACTCCTCAAAACACGAAGAGAAAGCGAAGGAGAAGATTTGAGCGTCACATCTTGACCATGGCCACTGCTTACACCATCTCCCACCGTCTGTATTTTAAGAAAGGGAACACTACCATACCTCTTGTGAGTTGCTCCATATCTGACTATTCTTGTGATAACACTCTCCTTGACGGTGGTTCATCAATTAATATAATACCCTTCTCTATGGTACAGTCTCTTCATTTTGGGCCTCTCAAGAAAACCAGGATGATAGTTCAATTTGCTGATGGATCTATCAAGAGGCAGAAGGGTATTTTAGAAAACGTTGTTATTCTTATTCAGGGCATGAATTTAACTTCGGATTTTATTATAATGCCCATGGAGACCTCCACCTCTGTAGAGTACCCTCCAATCATCCTAGGACGACCTTTCCTCGCCTCTGCGGGAGCCGTTATTGATTATGGTTCAGGAGAGATTCGCTTCTGTTCTGATGTAGAGAGCGATGTGTTGATCACTACACCCACTAGTGACCAGAAACCTGCATCTCATGAGAACCCTCCCGTGTTAGCCAACCCCAAGAAATTTGACATCGACGATAATATTAGAGATTCTTGTTATATAGATGATAATGAAACCCATGAATTCCTCTTCAAGGAGGAAGACTCGAAAAGCATAGACCTTGGAGTTCCCCCTTCTGGTATATGGAGATGCATAGATGACATATGCGGAATTTACACGATAGAAACCCTTGAGCGGAAGGAAGATTCTGAGACTAGATAGGACGGACATGATTCGACTACTTCCACTGATGAGTCCATTTTTATTCAGCCTGACTCAGATGAGACCAATCAGGCCCAATTTGATTTGATTGCTTTTATAAAGGAATTTGGGCTTTTGATAAAGATGATGATCCGGTAGAGGCTCACCAGGCTGAAATTGATCCTACTTTTTCTGATAATGATTTCGAGCCATTTTACTTTGATGTTTGCGAGACTTTCCAGGCAGGACATGACCACATTACTTCCAATAACTGATTCAGACCTGCACAATCTGAAATCACTGAGGATACATTCTTGGTTAATCCTACTCAGTTAATGTCTAATGATGATCCCAATATCAACCTACACCTTGTCAAATCCATACCTCAGCTGTCCCGTAATAAGGTTCGCTTTCGACCTTCTTGACCTTTGTACATCCACTCCAATTGTATATCCTTTCATTTCACTCTTTCTTCTCCCATTTTATCACTAACCCCTTTTCCGTGTGTGTATATATGCTATACTTAGGATGTGCTTTATCCTAAGTATGGGGGGGGGGTAAATGATTTGTGTTGTTCATATTCATCCTGTTCATCACTCTTGTTGTTGCCTATACTTAGGGATACTCTACCCTAAGTATAGGGGGTGATGTTGTTCATATCGTGTCTTTTTATTTTTGAGTCTGTACATTCTCTTCATCCGTTTTCCCCTTTTGTACACTCTACTATACTTAGGATTACTTGATCCTAAGTATAGGGGGGGATCACCGACTTCTCTTCTTTTTATCTTTTTCTTTGAGTCATTGTAGCATAAGAGTCTTTTCACTTTTCTATACTTAGCACGAGTTATGTCTTCCTTTTTCGCTCTATGATCACTCTGAGGACATAGTTCGAGCTAAGTATGGGGGGGTGTCGTATATATTGTATATATACTCTAGACATAACTCGTACTTTTAAATATGTTTATTTGGGGGGTTGTGTGTATAATTTTGTAAAATCCACGTGTATAAAAAAACAAAAGCAAAAACAAAAACAAAAAACAAACAAAAAAACAAAAAACACAATAACTATATATAAAAAAACAAAAAAATCTTGTATATACTTGTGTATGTTGTACTAACCCTTTTTCCTTTAAAAAAACTATAAAACCAAAAGTCCATAAAAACTTGCATAATAAAAAAACTTTTCATTTACATATAAAAAATCCATAAAATGTTCAGAATTGTTTAAAAAATGTTCTTTTCACGTGTGCATTATTCCTTTTCAAAAAAAAACCCTTGCACTGTTCATATTTTCTTGCATTTGCATATGCATTTTTAGGATAGTATTGACATTTAAACTATGCCTGGAATAAAATTGAAGAATGGAGCTTAGTTGGACCTTAATCCGCCTAATTCTCAGAGGAACTTCACCGAGAAATATGATTTTAGAAGCTTCAGGTATTTGACTTAATTCTTTGAGTTCCACATGACAATGTGCAGCGTTTGACTCTTAGTGTCTATCCTGTTCTCTTCATTCTGGGTACAACACTGGAATAGGGAACTAATCTGTACTCTCGCACTATGCACTTAGCTCAACTCAGACAGGAAGTTGGAAGACTGTGTGAGTTTATTTTCTGGTAGCATGGAAATCTAAAGACTAGAGTGTGGGTTTAAATAAAGCTTCGGAAAAGGGATGGACGACTAAGCACAATTTATTCTAAGACCCCAAAAAATGTACGGAAACAAAAAAATTCTATATCCATACGGGCACAACAAGATCCAAGCAGAACCACCAAAAATCCAAATACAAAGAAGCAACTACCAAACAAATATCTGACCAAAAAGGTCCAAGCTTCAAGAAAACCTGCAGATCTTGGTGGAGACTTGGCTATACTGGCCATCTTCACAAGGAGAGGTGACTACACTGGCCACCCTCCAGTTCTTTTCTCCTTCTTCTAACTTCTCCCCCAATTCGATTGTGAACACAGCGCGACAGACCTTAGAAGGAAAATACCTGACTCCCCGAGGATGAGTTACTGAATAGGAGATTTGCATGGTAGTCCTTCATTATGGATGGGAAGAGCTAAAACCTTTCACACACATGAGTCGATTGTTCAATGTTCATAGGGTGTGCTTTGGAAGAGGATTGATCTAAGATGACTTCTAAGCCGAAACTGTGACAATGATGTGTAGAACTTGAAGACTATCGATTTTAAAATTCTATGTCTCATAGAAGTTCCGACATACTAATAATTCAAAGGTTCGACAGAGCTCCAAACTACAATTTTATGAAGATAAGATTAATACTCAATATTAACCTACATTCTTTATTTTCCCTTTCTTTTTCTTTTTCTTAACTTATTCTTTCAAATAAGTGTTTGCTAAGGGACTAGCAAAGGTAAATCATAGGGGGATGATGAATCTACGATTCATCATCTTTATTCATTTATTTTATCTTAAAATCCCTTATAAAACACCTGCATAAAACACTAACTCCATATTCTTACTAACTTGCATTTGTGTGTAAATATTGTACACTTCTTACTAATTTTAAACTAAAATAAATAAATAAAGAAAGAAAGGAAAAATAAAGAAAATAAAGAAAAGGAAATAAAAAAAGGAAGACTGTATACTGATGCGACTAAAAATCAAATTGCGGTTTTTAAAAGAAAAGGTTGTCAGTGTAGAAAACTGCAAAGGGATCCTAGTCGATCAAACAAAGATCGGTTTTATTAAGAAAAAAACCTTACACTAATTATTTAACCAGGGAAGTGTGCCTGGGTCAAACACAAGGAGGCAGAATAATATATTCTGATTTTTTTAAGAGAAACTATATTTATGATTACTTTATCTCTTCTTAGAGCGATCAAGAAAAAAGCGATAATTTTTATGGAATTTTTATTTTTAATTTTTTTATTTGTTTTCCAAAATGATATTTTTCACGCAATTTACTTACAATATAATAGATGGAATATAAGTAAGATTTATGTGATACTATATAGTAAGTAAAAAGGGAACGAGCAACGGGTTCGAACAACATACGAAAACAAATCAAAACGAACCAATTAGAGACAAAGCAAAACACGACGAAAACACGACAAAAATATACAAAAAACTACTGAAAAACTTGGTGGGGTAGTTGTTGGACATGCGAGCCCACGGCGAGCCATTATGCAATAAATGTTATTGCACGTATCATTCCCTGATCTAAAATGAAGAATAAATAATTTGCATAATAGGTCCCTCTGTACAATTAGGGTTATTTACCATGGCCATATTAATGATCATATAGCTGTTGATTCATTAAATGAATCATAGAGGCTGGTGCTTGGATGAATATCTAATGGGTTAGATAGAGGACTCATCAAGCACCGTCAAATGATTATTAAGAGATGATCTCCAGCCCGAGTAGGAGATGGCAATCCTTTCTCATATAGGTTGATATCTGACCGACCTCTTGATGCAGGTCCTCTGCATGGGAATAGTGATTCAGAGGTGTTAGATTAGTTAGGTTAATGGGTTGACTTAGCGAGATCAAGATAACCTAAGTCCTATGTTGAATGCTGTCACAACATAGGCACACATCCTCTGACTAGAGACAGATGTGTTACTATATGTCTGAGTGTGTACATTTGGCAGACCATTAGGTTGATGACCTAATCAAAGTCTATACACCGACGAGCTGGTGTGCATATAAGGGCATATGAGTAATACGATCTCTCAAAAGAATCATACAGGTTCACTTATGAACCAGAAGACATGAGCTCACTCATGAGGTATTGGGACTGATCAAATTCGATGCATGGTCGTCGTGCTTTGGAAGCATGACAAGAATTTGAAGGTATGATATATGCTTTGGGAAAGCATATGATTGATACCAAATCCCAATGACCAAGATTGAGAAACTTGGTGATCAAACCCTGAAGAAGACAATATAAAATAGATCTTCATCTTCAGGTTGATCATTGGTCTTCCAGTACGCAGGATGTGCAGGTATTGGGAATACCTAAGGGTGATGTGATCATAAACGATTGTATAACCATGACGCTTCCAGTCCGATGGAGTGATGAAACATGTCTGGATTTTAGTGACTCCTCTCAGTAGAGAAGTAACTTGATCTTAGTCCAAACGTTGGACATTGATCTGAATATGATTCAGATGCAATGAGAAGATTAAGTATACGAACTTGATTTAATCAAGCATCTATGAGAGGTCCGTTAGATCTGGATTTGAGATGAGATCTCAACATCCAAGTCACTATACGTGGAACAATACAATCGCCCTGTCCTTATCTCCAAGTATCTGCGGAGAAGGCACATTATTCTTGAAGGAGTTCAAGAATAATTCCTGTGATGAATTTAGTATCCAAGTAAGAAGGTATTGATGATTAAATGAGATTTAATTATCAAGTACAATATGAATAAGATTCATATTGAGAGAGTGATTGTCCAAGATAATTAAATGGGATTTAATTATCAAGTATAAGCAGATCGTGGATAGTGATATCCAGAATATCTATATTATAAATGAGATTTATAATATATCAGAGAGAGAGAAATATTGTAAATAATATTTGTTAATTATTAATGTGGATTGGATCCACATTAGTTAAATTAATTGGAAATGTAATTTACAAATTAGTTTGGGATGTGAATATGATTCACATATTTTTCAATGGCATGATTGAAATATTCACAAATTAATTTGGAATTAATTTGGTGGATATTAATGCAATAATAATTATTGCAAATAATTAAGAAATAATAATATAAATAAAAGGAGACAAAACCACCAACAATCATAGGTGGCGTCACCTATGACTTAGTCATAGGTGACGCCTCCTTGATTTTAGGAGGGGTTGTTGTCTCCTCTTATTTGTTGTCTTATTATCTCTTGATAAATTAATTTATGTTAATTAGATAGTGTTGATAATAATTCAACATATATTTAATTTAATATAAATTAATGTTGTTGGTTTTTAACCAACAACAATCATAGCCATTGGATGGCTCTTGGATTACAATGACCGTTGGATCCATGAGAGCCATGGATTGAGATCCATTGGATCCCAAACTAATATATAAAGAGGGTAGCCTTAGCCCTTGAAAGTTACACCAAGTAGACGCCTACTCTACTTCTCTCTCTCCCTCTCATTCTCGTGCTCTCTCTCTCTCTCTCCATAGGGTGGCCGACCACCATTGATGAGAAAGGAGAGAAGTTCTCGCCTTCGCCTTCGACGACTTGAGGATCTCCTTCTTCTTCGTGGCTACTCGCTATAGAGGAAGACGACGGATTTTGCTTGACGAAATCAGGGTATCTATTGCTTGGATCTTCATCGAGGATTGCGGGAGGAACACGACTCATCATCGTGCCCGCAAGTGCGTTCTTTGTGGATCGGACTTGAGACAGGAGGATCTCTTGTTTAGGATCTCGCGATCACAACCACGCTTCAAAGGTATTCCTTATACTTTGTGGTTTGATGAAACGATCCGAGAAGTGTTCTCGTGATCATGTGGTTTCATCATTTGATTTAAATTTTTTAAATTCCGTTGCACCTTGCGACTAGTACGACTAGTCGCCCTGATCGTATTCGATGCGATCGTCACGCTTCCGTGATGCGCTTGAGGATTCTCAATATCCTTTAAGTGGTATCAGATCCAGGTTGAAAAAGATTTTGGATATGATCCATGAACCATGGACGACTTGGGTTTGAAATGGTCGCGAAAAATTTTGGCGCATTTGATTTTTTGCAACTCTGTCTAATTGATTTTTTCGGCACTGTTTAAATTATTTAAATACGAAATATTCAATTTGATTTTGTTCCCCATTAAACAAGGAAACCATAGGACTTGAGTTTACTAAATTTGGATTTAATTTGCTCAAGATATGGCCTTTTGAATATGCATGTATTCACAGTTGCGGGAACTGCAGAATAGAACGTGATTAATTTGTTAGTTACGGTTTTGTTACACCTCAAAATGCGTAAAATATCACCTTAGGTTCTGTTATAAATCACGTTGGCAATCTTAGGGCACTAATTTTGCGAATTTTGGATTTAAATTGATCAAGATAAATTAATTTTAGTGATAAGGGGTCACTGTTGGAAATTGACATTTTTTGATCATGAACCTTGTGATAGTCATTCAAATAAATATTGATGAAAATTAATTGTTAATTTTCTGAAATTGGTTATTGATAAATATTTGTGAAATATTTAAAGATGATAATCAATTCCTTGAATGACATCCCACTAAACCATAATGATAAGATAGTTGATCTCGATCATTGGTTAATTTGAAATCATCAACAAACATTGTTTTCATGCAAAACCCTAGGTCATCCTACAATAGTTGTAGGACAACTTTTACATGCAAAACCTCTTGCTCGAATAGGATTGGGGATTTGTTTATCAAATCTCCTTATAATATAATCAAAAAGGTTTTGATGTATATTATATGGTATAATTTCGATTGAAAGACCGATGAGCATCTCAAAGTACATGATGATCTATCTGGCATTATCCTTTCCTGAGGTGGATATGGTGTCTAGTCGGAGATCGCTGGGGTAGCGGGTTGCAACATATGTGGTCCGTCCCACTCTCGCCGGTACTGGCCATGCCGGAGAAATCAAAGTGTATTTCTAATTATTAAAATTTGAAATAATACGTACTTTGATATTATACCTACTATTCAAGTAAAATTCAAAGTTTGTTGATTGATAACAGGATTGATGATTGATTTAATGTGATTAAATTAATTATATCCTATGAAACACTCTATTATGAATAGATGTGTATTTCCCTTAGAAGAATTAATTATGTGAATATGATTCACAATAATTAATTATTTCAATTTGAATAAGAGGTGGAGGATCACATAAGTGACATCCATGGTCTCCCGTCAAGGCAAAGAATTTCGTCGCCAAAAGTTGTATATAGGAGACGCCTGTCCGAAGTGACAGATCCTATATACAATTATTTGGATCGGGTTCTTTGCTTCTCGAAAGAGTAAGGACGTATACGTAGTGACCCCAATATCGGGTCCTCATATTATTAGGGTGATATTGGATTGCGTATAGCGAGTTTTAAGCCTGTTGACGGTTGGTTCAATTAGTAACGGGTCAACATCATCTTAGGGGTGGTGGGTCCGGGTGTTAAAGACCGAATTGGGAAATGCAAGTTGGACTTGCAAAGCGGAATATGTTCCCGCTTCTCTTTATTTGAGTCACAGGTTCTCATATTATTGGGATGTGATAAAGATAGAGAGGAGATCCCAGATCTTGCTTGAGATATAGCGGTAAGTATATCTCTTATTTTGAAAGACGATTAGGGAATAATCTTTCATAGTAGACATAGCAAGACAAATTTGATTTAAAATTCCTAAATCAAAGTAAAATATGTATATATAATATATACACCCTTATACAAATTTCTTATTTCAGATAATCCTTCATAAAACCCACTCAATGTTATACTCAATAATAACCAGTAAAATATCATGGATTGGACTCATGATCCAGATATTGTACTTGCAATTGTACCCATAATGTATGTGGTTGCAATGTGCAAGTTTCCTCAACATAATGAGGAATGACAATTAAATAAGACAATAAGACATCATCTTAGGGTTTGTATGTCTCTATAGTCTTGATCTTTCATCGAGTGTAATTTGGAAGTGACATGTCGATGATGATCGTAATTGTCAAATAATCCTTATAAAATCTAAGAAGATGTTCTGGCATACATATGTGCTCTAGACATTTAATTATGAATGACATGGTTCTCTACATTATGCAGAATGGTGGATCGAAAGAGATGATGTATTCAAAATATTTGAATACCTACCTGAACCAATGTTTTAGGAGTCTAGATGGATGTAGACATGATGAGTGTCATCATTCTACTGTCTATACTCTAGTCATTCATGAAGCTTCATAATATTCACATTGTATGAATTTAATGAAGCATGTATAAATGTTGAAATGCTCTTACATTGAATTCTTTTGAATTTAACATAAGAGATCCTTAGTCTTGAACAAGGGTTGTTTATAGATGAAGAGAGCATAGTGGAAGCGTGGGTCGGACCCATGTGAGAAGAAAAGTCAAAGAGTTGATTGTACTTCTGTGACTTCCATATGACATCCAAAGAGTTGGATGAATGCCTATACTGCAATAACTTGATGTGTTGATAGTATGACTATCAAGTCTGTCTAGAATCCTTAAAGAAGGACTCATAATGCATCATAATAATCTATATCTACATTTGATCATTGAAATTGACTTGCTTATTTGATATAAAAAGTCTAATAATTGTATCTCAATCTTCTAACAACACTTGCAATGTGTTGCACATGTTTTAGAAGACTGGAAAATTTTGATCTTAAGGTTTAAAGTTATCCACATGGATACTGATGCAATTGTTGCAACAATCTCTGTTGGATTGATAGACTTATTAATTTCAATGGGAGAGCCTTAGTCTTAGAGAATGTCTCTATGACCTAGATATTAGAATACGCTCATTATTTGTTTCTAAATATTGGAAATAAACATGAATTCTGGAATAAACCTATCATAAAGAGTTATGATGGATATATTTCAGATAATAATCTAGCATCTGGTGGACTCTACTAAATTAGAAATTTAATGAATGGTTCATTGAGATTTCTAATACTGAAAGTTAAACCTTATAAGATCAATAGGAGGATAAAGATCATTTGGCAATGATTTAGCATCAAGTTTTGGACATATGCCTGTTGATTTGATCAATAGACAAGTAAGCGATGAAACTTTAGAATGTCTAAAATTTCAAATCTTACATACTTATGAATATTGTATTCAAAGTAAAATGTCCAATACACCCTTCTTTTGGGAAAGGTGTAAGATGTCAAGGTATTCGGAATCTCATACATATTGATGTATGTAAATCATCTATATCGTAGTAAACATTATGGATATGTGATACCTATTGATGATTATATATGATATGAGATTTCTTCTCTTCACCAAAGAAAACTTTGAAATGTTCAAAGATTTCACAATTTTGGTTTAGAACCAAAGTTTGAAGGAAGATTAAATGAATTTGATCTAACCAAGGTAGCAAGTACCTATTAGATGAATTCAAAGAATATCTTATGGAGATATGAATATCATTTCTATCTCAATCCTCATGACACACCTAAACTCAATGGAGTTGTAGGAAGATACAATTAGATCATGTGTGACATGATTTGATCAATGATGAATTTTAGCATAATTATCCCTTAGTTTCTAGGTATATATGTGTAGTAGAGACTACAATATATATCCTTAATAAGGTTCCATGCATATAAGCTGGAATCTAGCACTTGAGAGTGCTACTTCATTAGGAAAATAAAGAATGGTATTGGATACCTACTTTATGACCTTGAGATTCTTAAAATATCTCATCTTTGAGAATATGATTTTTATAGGATGACTCTCTTGAGAATCAAGATGAAAAAGAAGTAAAGGAACTCATTTAATCTTGAGAAGATAATGAGGCTCCAGAAATCGGAAACTAAAAGGAACAATTAAAGATGAAACACTAATACTTCTTCAAATGAGTTTGAAGATGTATTCCATGTGTCAGTTAAGTCTGACAATGATCAGACTTCATGTGATGAAGCTCCTGAGGATCATGACATGGAAAGATGGATATTAGCAATAAAGGTCTAAGGTAGTATTCATATACAAGTGTTGTATATGGACCCTCGAGGATCCATCTATAAGGGTTAGACCCACTAAGGTGTAAATGGATCTTCAATAGAAAGAGGGAACCTGGTGAGAAGGTAGAGACCTTCAAAGCACGGTTCGTAGCCATGAGCTACACACCGAAGAGAAGACATCGATTGCGATGTGGCTTGCTTTTCAGTGATCATGCTTAAACCCATTAGAATATTGCTAACCCTAGCTACACAATTTGACTATGGCATCTTCAAGATGTGAGTCAAGATTGTATTCCTCTATGAATACCTCTTTGAGGATATTCACATGAAGTAGCCCCATGGCTTCATGGTTGAGAAATGTAAGATGTGCTAGCTAAAGAACTCCATCTTTGGACTCAAATAAGCTTCTTGTTGTTGGAACATAAGATTTGATGAAATTATAAATGTTATAATTTCAGATATAATCTTAGTGCACCATGTGAAGCTTAGTGGGAGTGCCATTTTGTTCATCATGCTAAATGTAGATAATATCCTAATCATTTGGAATGATATAAGGATGATAATAAGTGTTTTGTGATCTGGTTATTCCATACCTTGATATATGATATCAAATATGCCTCTTAGATCTTAGTTCTGAAGGTGTTCAGAAGCAAAGAAAAAGGGTATTGGGACTGTCACATTTGTAGTACACCTTGAACATGTTCCATTTTCTGGAAATTCCAAGAAATGCTTTCTTACCTTTAAGATTTGGTACTGACCTATCTAAAGGGATAGCACCTCAAAGAGTTGAGGAAGTGAATGCTAAAACTGGTTGCCCTTTTGTGCATCAGTTATGAAAAGCTGAAAGTATGCTAGATGTGTACAAAAGCCAGATATCTGCCATGCAGTGGGAGCAGTAAACTGATACTAATCCTACTATGGAGATAGAAAACTTAATTGAAGTAATAACAATATCTTCAAAGATGATAAGGCTTTAGAGATAGTGATCTCTAAGTCTTATCTTCAAGAAATTAAGACTTTTAGATGGAGATCTAAAAGGTCTTAACTGCGAATACCTTAGGAGATAGAGATCTCCAGGGATAAGGGTATTCTAATAAGGATAATAGAAATTACATGCTAGTTATAATAATATTTCTTTGAGTTGTAGTATCAAGGATACTATGACTTACAAGATTGAGTATTGGTTGCATTAGATGCAACATTCGCATTAGATGCGAGCACTGTTACTGGGGATATGCAAGTGCCGTAAAAGGACTTGGCGTAGTCTCGCGGGAACAGAGTGACTGATCAGCTTACCTAGCTATTTTCTAAATAGCCTATGATTGTCACATGAGTGTGGGTTTAAATGATTAGCCCATTAATGGCTCTTTGGGCTAGTGGGAGATTGTTGGACATGCGAGCCCACGGCGAGCCATTATGCAATAAGTGTTATTGCACGTATCATTCCCTGATCTGAAATGAAGAATAAATAATTTGCATAATAGGTCCCTATGTACAATTAGGGTTATGTACCATGGCCATCTTAATGATCATACAGCTGTTGATTCATTAAATGAATCATAAAGGCGGTGCTTGGATGAATATCTAATGGGTTAGATAGAGGACTCATCAAGCACCGTCAAATGATTATTAAGAGATGATCTCCAGCCTGAGTAGGAGATGGCAATCCTTTCTCACATAGGTTGATATCTGACCGACCTCTTGATGCAGGTCCTCTGCATGGGAATAGTGATTCAGAGGTGTCAGATTAGTTAGGTCAATGGGTTGACTTAGCGAGATCGAGATAACATAAGTCCTATGTTGAATGCTGTCACAGCATAGGCACACATCCTCTGACTAGAGACATATGTGTTACTATATGTCTGAGTGTGTACATTTGGCATACCATTAGGTTGATGACCTAATCAAAGTCTATACACCGGCGAGCTGGTGTGCATATAAGGGCATATGAGTAATACGATCTCTCAAAGGGATCATACAGGTTCACTTATGAACTGGAAGACATGAGCTCACTCATGAGGTATTTGGACCGATCAAATTCCATGCATGGTCGTCGTGCTTTGGAAGCATGACAAGAATTTGAAGGTATGATATATGCTTTGGGAAAGCATATGATCGATACCAAATCCCAATGACCAAGATTGAGAAACTTGGTGATCAAACCCTGAAGAAGACAGTATAAAATAGATCTTCATCTTCAAGTTGATCATTGGTCTTCCAGTATGCAGGATGTGCAGGTATTGGGAATACCTGAGGGTGATGTGATCATAAACGATTGTATAACCATGATGCTTCCAGTCCGAGGGAGTGATGAAACAGGTCTGGATTTTAGTGACTCCTCTCAGTAGAGAAGTAACTTGATCTTATTCCAAACGTTGGACATTGATCTGAATATGATTCAGATGCAATGAGAAGATTAAGTATACGGACTTGATTTAATCAAGCATCTATGAGAGGTCCGTTAGATCTGGATTTGAGATGAGATCTCAACATCCAAGTCACTATATGTGGAACAATACAATCGCCCTGTCCTTATCTCCAAGTATCTGCGGAGAAGGCACATTATTCTTGAAGGAGTTCAAGAATAATTCCTGTGATGAATTTAGTATCCAAGAAAGAAGGTATTGATGATTAAATGAGATTTAATTATCAAGTACAATCTGAATAAGATTCATATTGAGAGAGTGATTGTCCAAGATAATTAAATGGGATTTAATTATCAAGGATAACAGATCGTGGATAGTGATATCCATAATATCTATATTATAAATGAGATTTATAATATATCAGAGAGAGAGAGTAATATTGTAAATAACATTTATTAATTATTAATGTGGATTGGATCCACATTAGTTAAATTAATTGGAAATATAATTTACAAATTAGTTTGGGATGTGAATATGATTCACATATTTTTCAATGGCTTGATTGAAATATTCACAAATTAATTTGGAATTAATTTGGTGGATATTATTGCAATAATAATTATTGCAAATAATTAAGAAATAATAATATAAATAAAAGGAGACAAAACCACCAACAATCATTGGTGGCGTCACCTATGACTTAGTCATAGGTGACGCCTCCTTGATTTTAGGAGGGGTTGTTGTCTCCTCTTATTTGTTGTCTTATTATCTCTTGATAAATTAATTTATGTTAATTAAATAGTGTTGATAATAATTCAACATATATTTAGTTTAATATAAATTAATGTTGTTGGTTTTTAACCAACAACAATCATAGCCGTTGGATGGCTCTTGGATTACAATGGCCGTTGGATCCATGAGAGCCATGGATTGAGATCCATTAGATCCTAAACTAATTTATAAAGAGGGTAGCCTTAGCCCTTGAAAGTTACACCAAGTAGATGCCTACTCTACTTCTCTCTCTCCCTCTTATTCTCGTGCTCTCTCTCTCTCTCCATAGGGTGGCCGACCACCACTGTTGAGAAAGGAGAGAAGTTCTCGCCTTCGCCTTCGACGACTCGAGGATCTCCTTCTTCTTCGTGGCTACTCGCTATAGAGGAAGACGACGGATTTTGCTTGACGAAATCAGGGGATCTATTGCTTGGATATTCATCGAGGATTGCGGGAGGAACGCGACTCATCATCGTGCCCGCAAGTGCGTTCTTCGTGGATCAGACTTGAGACAGGAGGATCTCTTGTTTGGGATCTCGCGATCACAACCACGCTTCAAAGGTATTCCTTATACTTTGTGGTTTGATGAAATGATCCGAGAAGTGTTCTCGTGATCATGTGGTTTCATCTTTTGATTTAAATTTTTTAAATTCCGCTGCACCATGCGACTAGTACGACTAGTCGCCCCGACCGTATTCGATACGGTCATCATGCTTTCGTGATGCGCTTGAGGATTCTCAATATCCTTCAGTAGTTGCGTAACTACCCTAAAAAGAACTATGAAAAATTATGTCAAAAAGGCATCCAAAACTCCCCTACAGGTCAAGGGTATAAATGCAACAAAAAGAATTATGTAGAAGGGTCCTCGGTCAGGGACTGTTTTGTAACGAAAATTGGAAAGTTTACATTTACGTCCCTTCGTGGGGACCTAAATGCAATATCTGGAAAACTTTGGAGCTTTCTGTAAATCTGGAACTCTTTGGGTCTCTTTGTGCAAATCTTCTATCGGTTCACTTTCAACGGCGGAGATTATATCGTAAGGTGCGATCTGGAGCGTCCGCTGATGCCACGCGTCGACAGCCTGTATCACAGGGCTGTTCTTGAGCTGTTCTTGGATTGTTATGCCAGTTGCTGACGAGCCATATTCTCCGATTTATAACCGACGATGGAAGTGTATCTGGGGCCTCCGGCGGGGCCAGAGGGTTAACTCCTCTAACCCTCGAGCTCGCCCATGGTGGACGTCGGTCGGAGACTACTAAGAGTGGCAGCGAAAGGTCTGATGAAGGTGGCGGTCCACATTTCTGTTCCTGGAGTTAAGTTGTTGCGGCTTCTTTGAATCGCGGATTTCTTGATGATTTACGGCTCTAGATGCTTTGGAATGGCTCCACATTAAAGACGAACATGCAAATAAGATGTGTGCATGCTCGATTCACAAGAAATAGACCAATTGGTTATAGTTTTGCAAGCTCAAAAATGGTGTTTCCAGTATATGTGAAATTAGGCGTGAGGAATACTCAAGAAAGGGATTGCGATTCAAGTTGAATTTGAAGCGATTTGTGAATGACTTAAAACGATTAGAAGATTGGGCGTCTAAGATGGAAGGTTAAGCTAACTAATGACGTGATTAGCCATGCTAATCGTGTCATAGAGATCGAGAAGAAATTTGACAAAAATGGAGGAGTAGATCTGGGAATGCAGAGGTGTAATACCTCAGATAGTTGCTCGACAACCGATCTTCATCGGAGCTGGACGCGTGCAAGGCGGCGATGCAAGGCGGAGCTATCGCCTTGGAACCTCCTCCGATCTCCCTTCTTCCACGCGAGCTGACGAAGTGGAGCTGTCACCCCCTAGGATGGCCAGAATCGAGAGGCGAAGGTTGGGGTCGGCCACTGGATGCCTAAGCTACAGATGGTTATGGAGAGTTAGTTATAAGTTGCGAACTTTGGAGGTTTATATAGAGAGTTTTCGTGAGCTCCACGTTAAATCGAAGGGTGGTCGTGAATCTTGGTTGTTAGGAGAGTCGATCCAAGGGTTTAACTCGCCTGAATGAGTTATGAGGCACGCGAGAAAAATAGGTGAAGATGGCCAGCTGGAACAGATTCATTACCGGCTTCTAGAAGAAGATAAACCAGGTGCTGACACGTGTCAGCACCTGGTTGGCCACATGTGTAGAATTCTTTATAAATTCAATATTAAATAGTAAATAATGTTTTTTTAAATAGGTATAAAAACAAGAAATTTAAATAATTAAATTATCTAAATTATAGAATAATTAGTTTTTATAAATAATAAATGTTATTCGAAATATAAATATTATATTAATAAATATGTATCGATAAATAGATTTTAGATTTTTAATTTAATAAATAAATAATTAAATATTAATTTTATATTTTCTTAATTATTATAATAATAAATAAGGGTTGTGTGAATTTCTATGGATTTTAATAAATTTAATTACATATATTAATAAATATAGGTATAAGTTATCCAGTTCATTTTTACTTATTATTTTGGGTTTTGGATTTTATTAAAATAATAAATAAACTATAAAAATTCTGAAATAAATTAGACTGAAAATACAATATCAAGAAAATAATTAGAAATTATAAAACTAATAAAACTGTAAATAATATGTTCTACATAAAATAAATAGCCCAGAAACCCCGTTGTCATTTGGTCCCAAAACTGACTTTTTGCAAACGGACTCCGAATTTAATGAAACCACCTCTATTATTTAGATAATATTATTTTATGAACTTTAAAGGTGAGTAGAGTGAAATTGGAGTTCGTATGAAGAAGTTATGATGTTCGGAAGTTGAGATTTTGACAATTTAAAAGCTGGATTTCTTGGCATATATGCATGGTAATATTTTTAACTTATTTTTATATTTTTATATACATTTTTAGATATAATTAGGAAATGAGTTTGGTGAAAAATATGTACATTTGATTAACTAAAAATCATTGAAGTTTTGTAGTTATTTGATAAATAGTAATAAGTACATGAAGTGTGTCTTAATTTATTTTTAGGGTTTTCTTTCCTTATCTCCCCCTACTTATTGGTTTATCGACCAATCCATGCTGACTTGGTCTCGGGGGCTAGGTTATAAATATACCTTGCAGTTATATTTATATTTATAAGTCATATTGTACATATATACATATCTCCAATCTGCCTTCTTTTCTTTTTCTTTGTTCTTCATTTATTTACATGATTTTTATGCTTAAAAGTGAATATTTATTCATGAATGAAGTTTTTTATAAAAGATGGAAATTAATGAATATTGACATGCATTTGTTAAGGGTTTTAAGACAAAATGCGACAGAAATGTTAATGAATCATGGATTCATCAACCCCCTATGCTTAAACTTTGCTAGTCTCTTAGCAAACACTTATTTTAAAAAGTAAGTGAAAAAGAAAGAAAGTTAGAATGAATTTGTTTTCCTAAACCAATTCATGAGAACAGACAAAGGACAGAGCTCGATCGAGCCTGAAACAAGCATTTTGTCAGAGCCTTAACTAGGATTAGGATTTTATCCTCAACAGTCCTCAAGTTCCACAAATCCTTATTCAAGATCACTTCATCAGCCAGTTCAGACTCACTTATTCATATCGCAAACTCTATCATCCTTGAAGTCAATTTGTACAGTGTGTGAATTGATTTAGCTCTTCGTGCTTAGAGAAACGAGGAAACTGTCCATCCCGGCTATACACTTCTATTGCTTCCTCATCCAGCTACTCTTTCCTCGGGGAGGGAGGTATTCCCTTCTAAGGTCAGTTCGTGCTATGTCCACAATCGAGTATAGAGAGAAAGTAGAAGAATGAGAAAAGAAGTGGAGTGCGATCAGTGTAGACGCATCTCCTTGTGAAGCTCAACCGGTGTAGCTAAGTCTTCACTAAGATGTGCATGCATTTTTGGTGGATGCTTGGACCATTGTGGTCGTATTTGGTGTCTTCTTCTTTGATTTGACTTTGTAATTTGCTTGCACTGCATTCATCTTTTTTTGCCTCGACGGATATAGCATCTTTTTATTTCGTCCCTTTTTTGAGGTCATAGAAAAATTGTGTCAGTAGATCCTTCCCTCATCCGAAGCAACTATCACAACCGCAATCTCTCCCGTCTTTAGACGTCAATGCCGCAAAGATAAGGATAGAAACGTACTACCAAGATGTACTGCCCTTCGTAACTCCATGCGAGTTGAGCTAAGTGAAGAGTGCATGTGTTCAAGATTGGTTCACTGATGTAGAGTTGTACTGATGGCACCAAATGGTCTACTTAAGCACATATTATTTGATTTCTCGAATATGGTCTTATGGAACCCAAAGATTTTAAGTCATAGACCTAAAGAGTCTAAATTCCAGATCGTAACTAGGCTCCTTACAACAAAAGTTAAAGGCCGTAATCAAGCTCCATCCTTTAGACTAGACTCAATCCTTAGTTCCAGAAATCAAACTTATTCTGAAAAATGCGAATGCAAATGTAACCATGTTTTTGTGAAGTATAGTTTCTGAATTTTACTCATTTTTATGAATTTTAAGGCTTTTATAATTTTTATGACTTTTAGGACTTTGTATTTTTTACGGATTTCCTGATTTTATAAACAAGTTTTTGTATATGAATTTTACAAGATATATTTTATTTGGGTTAAATATCTAATGTATTTTACAGATTTTATCTACAAAGGATTTTTCAAGGATTAAATGTTTTTTACACATGTTTTAACAAATAGGATTTTAAATAAGTATTATACAAATTTTAAATACAAGTTTTAAATACATATTTTAATTACAGATTTTAGATACAAGTTTTAGACATATTTTACTTATTTACAAGAATTTTTATAAGTAATAAATAATTATATAAATGGATTTTAAAATAACCCTTACCCACTTTTTATGGATTTTATAGACATAGAAAATACGTAAAAGTACGAGTTATGGACAAAAGTATATATACAATATATATGCACCCCCTATACTTAGCTTGTTCTATGTCCTCATAGCGTTAAAAGAGAAAAAAGGAGGACATAACTCGTGCTAAGTAAAAGTGGGTGAAAAAGAGTAGAGAGTACAAGTCAGTCAACCCCCCTATACTTACGATCAGGTCATCATAAGTATAACGGAAGAGCAAAAACGAGGTGATTGAGTAAAAAGAATATACAACGAAGGCACAAAAGAAGTAAAGAAAATGAAATCATCGAAATCACTTGGTCCCCCTATGCTTAGGATAAGGCATCCTAAGTATAGAAAAGAGTGTAGCCAAAAATCAGAGACCAGTGATTTGTGAAAAAGAAAGGATATACAAAAGAATCGGAACAAAATATAAAATGTCAATAAGCGAACAATCGGTCCCCCCTATACATAGGATATGTTATCCTAAGCATAGAAGACGAGTAAAAATGGAGATGATTGTGGTCTACGAAGAATATACAAGTGTTGCGGATCTCCAGAAATCGAATGGCTCAAAAGCATTTGTATAGGATGAGATGAAGTGAAAGAATGATCATGATTCCTATACAAAATAGATCACTTCAATACATGCCAGATGATCAGTAGTCTCTACGAAGTGCTTCAGCATCTGCCCATTAACCACGAACAGTTCTGCACCAGGTGACATATCTGATATTACTATACTTCCATTGTCGTTCATCGTTCTGACTATGTAAGGTCCTTCCCATTTGCTTTTTAATTTGCCATGAAAAATTCTTAATCTTGCATTGAACAACCAGACTTTCTGCCCAGGGACAAAGATCTTGTGCTGAATATGTTTGTCATGCCATTTCTTCACTTTGTCCTTATAAATGAGAGTGTTCTCGTATGCTTCATTTTGAATCTCTACCAGCTCATTCAGATCTATCTTTCTCTTGGCTCTTGCTTTCTGTGCATCCAGTAAAATTTCTCGAATAGCCCATTCATATTTGTGCATGATCTCTTTTGGAAAATGACACGGTTTTCCATAAACCAATCTAAATGGTGAAGTACCTAAGGGAGTTTTGTATGCAGTATGATATGCCTAAAGAACCTGATCTAGAAGCCGTGACAAGTTCTTCCTATCCGGTCGTACTAATTTCTGGAGAATTGATTTCACCTCCCTATTTGAAACTTCAGTCATGTCGTTCGTCTATGGGTGATAAGGAGAAGCTACTCTGTGATCAATGCTGTATTGTTTCACTAGCTTTTTGACTTCCTTATTAATGAAATGGCTACCCCCATCAGAAATAAGAATACATGGAATCCCAAACCGCGAAATAATGTGTTCCCTTAGGAACTTGCAAACTATCTTACTGTCTGCGGTTTGTGCGGGTATTGCCTCCACCCATCTACTAACATAGTCTACAACGAGAAGAATGTACTCAAAGCCGCTGCTGGAAGGGAATAGTCCCATGAAATCTATGCCCCGTGCATCAAAGATCTCACAAATAATAATGGGTCGCATCGGCATTGCATCTCTAGCACTGACTGTCCCTAATGCTCTCTGACAATCTGGGAAACTCTTCACAAATGTGTAGGCATATCTAGTAAGATTCGGCCACCATAATCCGCTCTGAAGTACCTTCTACGATGTCCTCTTCCCTGAGTGATGTCCCCCTACCTCTAAAGAATGACATAAAGTGAGGACACTATTATATTCCTCCTGAGGAATACAATGCCTGCAAACACAATCCAGTCCTTCACAAAAAAGAATCGGATCCTCCCAATGGTAGTATCGTGCCTCAGAAACTAGTTTATCAACTCGATTCTTTGGCCAACCTTGAGGATTTTTCTGTGTGGCCAGAAAATTAACTATATCTGCATACCATGGAAGTTCTGTAACTGCAAATATGCTCTCGTTAGGAAATCTCTCTGCAATCTCTGGCATGTACTCATCTGAAGGCTGATCTATCTGTAATCGGGAGAGATGATCATCTACCACATTCTTTACTCCAGGTTTATCTTTAATGTCCAAATCGAATTCCTGAAGTAATAGAATCCATCTAAGAAGGCGTGCCTTAGCATCCTTCTTTTCCATCAGAAACTGGATAGCTGAATGATCAGTGTAGATTGTGATTTTCGATCCAAGAAGATAGGATCAGAATTTATCTAGAGCGAATACCACTGCCAACATCTTTTTTCTGTCACTATGTAATTGCGCTGAGCATCATCTAATGTTTTGCTGGCATAGTGGATAGCAATGGGAAGTCCACTCCTCCTCTGTCCTAATACAGCCCCGACAGCAAAATCTGAAGCATCTGTCATGATCTCGAAGGGTAGAGACCAATCAGGCGGCTGTAGGACAAGAGCACTGATAATCTTTTCTTTAAATGTGAGGAAGGCATTAAGACATTTATCATTTAATAAGAACTCGATGTCTTTGTCTAATAATTCAGTTAACGGTCGGGCGATCTTGGAGAAGTCTTAGATAAACCATCGGTAAAAGCTGACATGCCCCAGAAATGACCGTAACTGTTTGATGTTGGATGGTGGTTCGAGGCGCTTGATGAAATCCACCTTGGCAGGGTCAACCTCCATGCCTCGCTGGGAGATGACGTGCCCCAACACGATCCCGTGTGTAACCATAAAATGGCTCTTTACCCATGACAGAATGAGATCTACCTCACAACACTTTCGAAGATCCTGGTCTAGGTGCACTAAAAAATCGTCAAAGGACTCACCATAGACCGAAAAATCATCCATAAAAACCTCTAGAAAATCACCGACCATGTCCACAAAAATAGCAAGCATACTCCTATGGAAAGTAGCAGGAGCGTTGCACAGTCCAAAGGGCATCCGTCTAAAGGCATATGTGTCGAACGGACATGTGAAGGTGGTTTTCTCCTGGTCTTTAGGAGCAATTGTTACTTGGTTGTATCCGGAGTAACCATCAAGGAAACAGAAGTACTCCTTCCCTGCCAATCGTTCTATGACCTGGTCTATAAAAGGCAACGGGAAGTGGTCCTTCTTCGTCGCGGCGTTCAATTTTCTGTAATCAACGCACACCCACCACGACGTGGTTGCTATCTTTGTAATCTCCTCTCCACTCTTATTCTTAATCATCTGAATTCCCGACTTCTTCGGGACAACATGTAATGGGCTAACCCATTCAGAGTTGGAGATGGGATAAATAAAGCATGCGTCACACCATTTCGTAATCTCTTTCTTGACAACTTCTCGTAAAACCGGATTCAGACTACGCTGAAACTCTCTGGAGGGTTTGCTCTCATGATCGAGATATATATGATGAGAACACAAAGCAGGATTAATCCTGCAGAGATCGGATACAATCCACCCAATAGCCTTGTGGTTTCTTTCTAGAACCTCCATCAAACGAGATTCTTGTTCGTCGGTCAAAGATAAACTGATAATGACCAGAAACTGTCGATGTGGACCCGCAAGGAAGGCATACTTCATATTTGGTGGCAATGTCTTTAGTTCTAGTAAGGTAGATTCCGGCTCTGCTGAAACCTCATCCATATGTGTACTGGGATCTGTATTGGTTGTGGATTTGTCTACGATTTGGTTATCCACCATTTCAATGTGCTCTAGAGTCGGACTACAGAAGATGTTTAAAACATTATCCGACTCGCTACTATGCTCATCATCAGACTGATCAGAGGAAAACAACTCAGCTAAATAAAATTCGATCTCTAGATCATCTGAAGTGGAGGAATTGTGTAAAGTCTTTGAATCTGAAAGGTCTGCAATAAATTCCTCAAAAGTCTGATCCCTTTCTTCTCATCATCCAGACTAAAAAATAAAGTACCTTCTAAAGAATCGCCGCCTGTAGTCTTGGACCTGTCCTCTGTTAAACACTTTTGGGTCTTTGCTTGATATCTTTCGAGGTCGTCAAGACGGACCTCATCCATGTAATCGCAGGTGGATAAAGAACTCAAAAAATTAGAAGATGCATCACTAGATGTGTTGGATTCTCTCGCCATCTCTATATGTACCTTCTCACCCTTGGCGCGAAAAGATACCTTCCCTGTATCATAATCAAAGAGAGCCTTTGCGTTCTCTAAGAAAGGCCTCCCAAGAATGATTGGGGTAAGGTGTAACTGTGTAGGGAAATCCATGTCCAGGACCGTAAAGTCCACTGGGAATTGTAGACCCTGCACGGTTATGATAACGTTCCTTAATATACCCTTAGGTCTCTTTACGGATCTATCAGCAAACTGAAAGATCGTGCATATTTCTAAAGAGGACCTAACTCGAGCTTATCGAGTAAAGAAGAGGGTATCAAATTGATCGAGGAACTGTTATCTAAAAGAGTGCGATCGAATTCAGTATTTGCGATCTCGCATTTGACATAATGTGCACCCGAGTCCTTCTTCTTCTTCGGTAACTTATATTGAATAGCACAAGATGTAGCCTTAGTCAAAACATGTTTCTTTGTACGGGATCTCTTTTTCCTACGCATGGTGCATCGGTTTTTCAATTGATTCTTAAGCGTAGGAAAATGATCTAAGGCATCATGAAGCGGGATCTTCAAAAAGATATGATCTTTTAGTAACCTTTCTGTCTCTGGAGTCACAACATTCTTTTTGTTATTTTTCTTTCCTTTTCCAAACAGAGCATCGGGAAAAGGAACAATGTCAGGAATCAGAAAATCAAAATTTTTATTGATATTGGAATCAACTTGTACATCGAGAGTTTCAGAATTATATACAAAACTCTCTAAAACAGGGGAAGATATGTTTTTCTCGGGAGTATCTACATGGTCTGGCGTGATTTCATCATCTGATTCGCTAGTGTCCATGTCAATTGTATCGGCATCCCTCCCTTCTCTTGGACAGAATCTTGCTGATTCTCCTCCTCAGCATCCGAATCTTGCTGTTCATGGATTTGCTCCTGCTCCTCTAGTGCCCTCTCCTCTACTCAAACAGGTTCTCGTGGTGATCTACCGCTCATGAGATGAATAAAGTTAGATAAAAATTCAGGAAAAGAGATCGTACCTATAATGTTTACCTGATATGGATGCCTCCTCTTGTTGTTTGGGTTCATCTGAGGCTGGGCTGGAAGAGTGGTCTTCGGTGCGGTTAACTCATCCAGACGACGGTTAACCTGCTCCATCTCAGTATTATGCGCAATCGGGAGCGTACTCAGCATATCCATGATCTGATTTAGTGCTTGGGTCTGTGAAGACATCTCAGGTTCGGTGTGGTGGCCCTAGGTTGCTCCTCTCTCCTGCCTTGGCGTGTATTGCTGAGAGGTGGAAGGTTGAGAGAATCTCTGCTGCTGCTGATAAGGATATGTCTGTGAATAATGAGCAGGATACTGGTATGATTGTGGTCTTTGATAAACATTCTGGTGAGATTGCTACTGCGTGAAATTCTGCTGGTGCTGGAAATGTGGACGTCCATGCTGCGGATGACTGTACAACTGCTGCTGCTGATGCGGTATACTCGGTTGCTGAATCGGAGTATAATAAATCCCGTTAATCTCGAGAGTGGCTTGCGGTTCAACCTCCATATCTGCAGCACTGGTGATCTGGCCAAGATTGGTATGAGACTGATCCTCATGCCAATTAATCTACGGAGTCTCTGGCTCGCTATGCACATAGTGAATATGACGGGTGGGTGGAGCAGGTAAGATCCTCCGTGTAGGTTGTGAGGTCGAAGAAGATTGGTTTTGCTGATACTGAAGCTGAAGCTCTGAAATCTTCTTCGAAAGATCACTCAGCTGCTGAGGTAGAGATGAGAGTTTCTCCAACTCTCGCAGCGGCTGTAAGTCCTAGACTTGTTTCTAAATCACATCCACCAACGTTAATTTCTCGCTAATGAAGCCCATGTTGGTGTTTGATTCAGATTCTGAGATATTAGTCACCTTATGATGCTCTCGGTGATGTGGTGGCTGAGGGGCTTTCTGAAATGACAGAGTAGAGTCAACGACTCTCAAGTTCTCAGCCATCCCTTCGAAGATGGCCCGGACTGACTCGACATCCTTGTTCAAATAGCTGCCGCCACATGCGGCACTCACTAGCTCCTGGATGTTCGACTGGAGTCCTCCGAAATAATTCTGAACTAGCACCTTCATTGGTATCTCATGATGCAGACATCTCTCCGTAAGGTCTTTGAATCTATCCCATGCCTCATGGAAAGACTCATGCGGAAGCTGCATGAAATTGGAGTTCTGACTCCTCATCTTGTTCGTCCTCCCTAGAGGAAAATATTTACGCAGGAATGTGGACTTAAGATCGTCCCATGTAGAAATTTCCCTTACCAGGTGACACAGCCCGTCAAGCGCCTTATCGGCTAAGAAGAAGGGAAAGGCTTTAAGGCGGACAGCCTCTTGCGTAACTCCTGGATAGCTAGCCGTACCGCAAATCATATCAAATTACTGTAGAAAGGTAAACGACTCCTCTGTGGCATTCCCGTAGAACTTGTGAAGCAGTGATATGAAGGATGATCTCAACTCTTATGACCCTCTATTCGGCGGTAGCCGAATCCAATGATGGAGCGTTCTCGCGCCCGGTTCATACTCTTCCTGTAAAGTAGCGGGAACCACTACATGCGGTAATTGGTTCCCGGTCCCTGCACGCAGCACGACTATCTCAGCCTGCAACTCATTCTGAGTTCTGAATTGTTCTCGAATCTGAATATTCATCTGTTGGAGAGTGTCGAGTATCCTTGTCGTAATATCTGCTGAGTCTGGTCTTCCTTCTTGATGTTCCTCAGCTGGTGGCCTCTCATCTGTTGGTCCTTTACTGTGAGCTGTCTTCTTCAAATCGTATGGAAAAGAAAAGCTCTCGTAAGAACTCAGCGAAAAATCGACTGGAGATCTTGATGATGTATTGAGATAAGGGTCTGTCTCAATAGTCTGGCCAGGAGGCGAGGGAGTCTGGGGCTGACTCTCCTCAAGATCAGATGGGACCAGCTTGGGAAGAGAGTCATCCCAAGCTTGTGAAGATGTATGAACGACGGTGGACAGTTGAAAGCTCACGGAGTCTGAGCAGAAAAGTAGTCGAGACGTCATCTTCGATATCAATAGAATAATCGGGAGCGCACGATTCGTTATTCAAGAGAGAGGGAAAATGCGTAAAGCTGCGGTAACTCATGCCCCATAAGCAAACACAAAGCAAACCCCGCTTTTACCAACACAACCCGATGAAGACCGTAAGAGTTCGGTCTTTTATCTTGTTGGTTTTAGGGTTGCAATTAGCAAACAAATATAGTTGATTAATACGAGCTGATGCGAGCTAATAGGTGCCCGATAGTTTCTCCGAAACACTGGCCTGAGTCTTTACAAAAATCACTTGCACTCAGCCAATATGGGAGTAAGTACGGACCGTTTCCTGCTACCCGTGTTACTTGAGGACGGAGCCTTGCGCAGTGTCCTCTAAACCTCCCTCTCTGCTAAGTAAACCCGGACAGTTTCTGGCTACCTGAGCGTACCTGCTGAGGAACAGTGATTAGGTGCATAGACTAAGTAGTATTTCACGAGAAATACAGGGTTTTTGCTCTAGCCTTATGGGTCGTCTCTCGCTCGCGCACTCTGAGAAGATGTGCGGGGATTACTCTCCCAAATCAGATGAACCTTTACGTGGTTTAGGCCAGATATCTAAGCAGTCCCGATTTTATTTTGTGGTTTTATAATTTTTTTTGAGTTTTTTCAAACAAACATCTACTTTTTATTTTCTTTTTATAAAAAACCTAAAATCATGCACATAGGTTGCATGTCCTAAGACTAACTATGTAGGCACAATCAGATAAAAGAAAACCTTCTAAGCAAGCATCTATCGAAAAAGCCGCGGAAAAATCGTCGAGGCGAGAAAACCGCGGTGGGTGCGTTGATCCCCGAATACATGGTACTCGGTGAATTAGACCTCGAAAAAAATAGGGGGGGGTACAAGTCGGGATGTCCTTAGTAGACCCCTTCTACTAGAGTTCAATATAACATTCTCTCTCTTTCTCTCTCTTTTACAAAATTACACTAATTAATTTTTACCCTCTGCAGCCGACTCGTAAAGAAGGAATCAACCTCTGCTCTTTCAATTAGCTCGACTTCCTAAGAAACTGGCTGATACTGTAGGCCCTGCAAAAACTAGTTAGCATCTAAAGAAGATCGAGAAACGAGTCGAGAAAAGCCGTAAAAAAAACCGAAGAAAAGCTATGAGAAAAATAAAAAGAAGAGAGAAAATAAAATCACAAAATATGTAAAAAAAATCAAAATACACTAACGCCACCACGGCAACGGTGCCATTTTGATGCGACTAAAAATCAGATTGCGGTTTTCAAAAGAAAAGGTTGTCGGTGTAGAAAACCGTAAAGGGATCCTAGTCAATCAAACAAAGATCAGTTTTATTAAGAAAGAAACCTTACAGTAATTATTTAACCAGGGAAGTGTGCACACAAGGAGGCATAATAGTATATTTTGAATTTTTTAAGAGAAAGTATATTTGTGAGTAGGTTATCTCTTCTTAGAGCAATCAAGGAAAAAGCGACAATTTTTATGGATTTTTTTTAATTTTTTAATTTATTCTTCAAAATGATATTTTTCACACAATTTACTTACTATATAATAGATGGAATATAAGTAAGATTTATGTGATACTATATAGTAAGTAAAAAGGGAACGAGCAATGGGCTCGAACAACACACGAAAACAAATCAAAACAGATCAATTAGAGACAAAGCAAAACACGATGAAAACACAACAAAAAATATAAAAAAAATTACTGAAAAACTTGCTGGGGCAGTTGCATAACTACTCTAAAAAGAACTACAAAAAATTATGTCAAAAAGGCATCCAACACTCCCCTACAAGTCAGGGGTATAAATGCAACAAAAATAAACAAAAGTTATACAGAAAGGTCCTCGGTCAGGGATTGTTTTGTAACGAAAATAGGAAAGTTTACATTTAGGTCCCTGCGCGGGGACCTAGATGTAATATATGGAAAACTTTGGAGCTTTCTATAAATCTGGAACTCTTCAGGGCTCTTTGTGCAAATCTTCTACCGGTTCACTTTCAACGGCGAAGATTATATCGTGAGGTGCGATCTGGAGCGTCCGCTGATGCCACGCGTCGACAGCCTGTAGCATGGGGTTGTTCTTGAGTTGTTCTTGGGTTGTTACGCCGGTGGCTAATGAGCCATCTTCTCCGATTTATAACCGGCGATGGAAGTGTATCTGGGGCCTCCGATGGGGTCAGAGGCTTATCTCTTCTAACCCTCGAGCTCGCCCGCGGTGGACGTCGGTCGGAGACGACTAAGAGCGACGTCGAAAGGTCTGATGAAGGTGGCGGTCCATTGTTCTGTTCCTGGAGTTAAGTTGTTGCGGCTTCTTTGAACCGCGATTTTCTTGATGATTTAGGGCTCCAGATGCTTTGGAATGGCTCCAGATTAAAGACGAACATGCAAATAAGATGTGTGCATGCTCGATTCACAAGAAATCAGCCAATTGGTTATAGTTTTGCAAGCTCAAAAATGGTGTTTCCAGTATATGTGAAATTAGGCGTGAGAAATACTCGAGAAAGGGATTGCGATTTGAGTTGAATTTGAAACGATTTGTGAATGACTTAAAACGATTAGAAGAGTGGGCATCTAAGATGGAAGGTTAAGCTAACTAATGACGTGATTAGCCACGCTAATCGTGGCACGGAGATCGAGAAGAAATTTGACGAAAATGGAGGAGTAGATCTGGGAATGCAGAGGTGTATTACCTCAGATAGTTGCTCGACGACCGATCTTCGCCGGAGCTGGATGCGCACAAGGCGGCGATGCAAGGCGGAGCTATCGCCTTGGAACCTCCTCCGATCTCCCTTCTTCCATGCGAGTCGATGAAGTGGAGCTGTCACCTCCTAGGATGGTCGGAATCGAGAGGGGAAGGTTAGGGTCGGCCACTGGATGCCTGAGTTGCAGGTGGTTATGGAGAGTTAGTTATAAGTTGCGAACTTTGGAGGTTTATATAGAGAATTTCGTGAGCTCCATGTGAAATCGAAGGGTGGTCGTGAATCTTGGTTGTTAGGAGAGTCGATCCAAAGGTTTAACTCGCTTGAAGAAGATGAACCAGGTGCTGAGACGTGTCAGCACTTGGTTGGCCAGATGTGTAAAATTCTTTTAAATTCAATATTAAATAGTAAATAATGTTATTTTAAATAGGTATAAAAATAAGGAATGTAAATAATTAAATTATCTAAATTATAGAATAATTAGTTTTTATAAATAATAAATATTATTCAAAATATAAATATTATATTAATAAATATGTATAGATAAATAGATTTTAGATTTTTAATTTAACAAATAAATAATTAAATGTTAATTTTATATTTTCTTAATTATTAGAATAAAAAATAAGGGTTGTCTGAATTTTTAGGGATTTTAATAAATTTCTTTACATATATTAATAAATATGGGTAAAAATCCAGTTCTTTTTTACCTATAATTTAGGGTTTTCGATTTTATTAAAATAATAAATAAGCTCCAAAAATTCTGAAATAAATTAGGGTGAAATACAATATAATAAATAATTAAAAACTAAAAATTTAATACAACTATAAATAATGTGTTCTACATAAAATAAATAGCCCAGAAACCCTGTTGTCATTTGGTCCCAAAATTGACTTTTTGCAAACGGACTTCGAATTTAATGAAACACCTCTATTAATTAGAGAATATTACTTTATGAACTTTAAAGGTGAGTAGAGTGAAATTGGAGTTCGTATGAAGAAGTTATGATGTTCGGAAGTTGAGATTTTGACAATTTAAAAGCTGGATTTCTTGGAATATATACAGGGCAATATTTTTAATTTATTTTTATATTTTTATATACATTTTTAGAAATAATTAGGAAAAGAGTTGGTGAAAAATATGTACATATGAATTAATTAAAAATCATTGAAGTTTTGTAGTTATTTGATAAATAGTGAGAAGTACATGAAATGTGTCTTAATTTATTTTTAGGGCTTTCTTTCCTTGTCTCCCCCTACTTATTGGTTTGTCGACCAATCCATGCTGACTTGGTCTTGGGGGTTAGGTTATAAATATACCTTGCAGTTATATTTATATTTATTAGTCATATTGTACATATATACATATCTCTAATCTGCCTTCTTTTCTTTTTCTTTGTTCTTTATTTATTTACATGATTTTTATTCTTAAAAGTGAATATTTATTCATGAATGAAGTTTTTTATAAAAGATGGGAGTTAATGAATATTTACATGCATTTGTTAAGGGTTTTAAGATAAAATGCGACAGAAAAGTTAATGAATCATGGATTCATCATATACAGGCTGACCCAAACCTCAAAAGAAGGTCAATACTTGACCTGATTGACCAAGAATAAAGTAGGGGGAGATAGGGTCCTTAAGCAGAAAATCCAAAACAAATGTGTGTATGTTGTTGTAAATAGTTCTCACTTATTTTGTATATATCTTTATAAAACTGGCACTAATTTATTTGTGCCTTAATTGACCTCAAATCAAATAACTTTCAAAACCAAAGTTGTAAATAAAAATGTGTCTAATTAATAAAAATAATTGCACAATTAAATCATGTATAGAATAAAAGTAACCACACTTGGAAAAAAAGCCACTAAGCACTAATTGAAAGATCAGTTCCGCTTCTATATGAACTCAAATTGAACCAATCTCACTTCCGTTGGATTCTAAATTAAATTACCTTTAAAATGGTTGTGATTTCATAATTTTTGGAATTACGAGTAAAAAGTTGGTTTTCTGGGGTGGTTTGTGCAATTTTCCCATGTATTTTGTACATCTTGTTTTTGCATATACATTTGTAAATATTTTTACTAATTATTTAAATAAAATAAAAACAAAAAAATTAAAATGTTTAAAACAAAAAAAGCTACTTTTGTCAATTACCCTTGTATATAATGTCATATATGCATTTAGTATATGTATATAGTTGCTATTTTTAATTAATCACCATAAAAATAAAAATATATTATTTTTTATTTCAATTAAATAAAGTGACGAAAATTAAGAAAAATGGATAATTTTGTAAATAGTTTTATCTCTTTTACTTTATCTCATTTCAAATTTCATCTCTCTTATCTCTTTCACCAAAAAATTCAAAAATTCAAATTTCGTCTCTGTCTTTTCTATTTATATGGCTCATTCTCCCTCATTCGAACTTGATCAATCTTTAGAGAGAGGAGTCTGATCTCCGAAAGAAAATTTTGTCGATAAAAGTGCCTAGCCTCCGAGCCGTCCGGTGACAGCGAGTCGGCCTTCGTCATGGCGATTACGGTCCATTTCCGCTCCTAAGGTGAGATCCACATTTTTCTTATGTTTATCTAGGTTAGTCGTAGTTTTATTTCTCGCATTTTTATTTCGTCGTCAATTTCTTTATTTAGATCATTAATTTCATCACGATTCTATCCGCTTCAACTTGATTTTTCATCTCACGTTCTTGATCTCTCCGCATTCCATTTCTACCTCCACGATCTATCAACTCCGACCACGCACGGTGGTCGGAGAATCGGATTTGATTCCTTTCATTTCTGCTAGATCCTCATTCATTTTCCTATTTGTAAAAAATAAATATAATAAAAAAACCATTTGTTTTCTTTAATTCTAACATTTATTTTGCATGACCATTAAAAATAAAACAACAAAAAAATAAAAATAAGAAAAACATTCCTCTTTTTTTATTTTTTTTATTTTTGCGGATTTACAAAAAAAAATAATTTTTTTACTAACTTCATTCACTATTTACAAAATAAATAAAAAATTTACAAAAAAATAAATTAAAATAAAAAGGGGTAGAGACGGCAACAGGCCCGCCGCCCCTCCCATCATCTCCACCGCCACGGGCGGCATCTCCATCACCTCCGATCATCATTCTCCGACCACGGGTAATACCTCTACCCCTCATCTCCAGACGCAACCCTCAATCATCACTAGAGGCCCCTAAACCAACTTCACCGTCGCCCTGCGCCTCCCCTTGGCTGCGTCACCATCTGCACTGCACGCCTCCCCATCCTCACCGCTACTAGGGGGCGGTGCCCCAACTCCATCGGTTGGAGCCCCCTCACCACCATCACCGGCATCCCCTGCAACCTCGCACCGCCACTGTCGCTGCTTGGGCGTGGAAGAAGAAGGAGGTGGGCGGCGGTCTGCACGCCTCCACCGCGAGCGCCAACCATCTCAAGCATCCTCGACGCCACTCCTTGGTCCAGGACGCGGCCCCCTATGCCTCTTGTTTGATTGGAACGAAGAAGCCCTAGATTTGATTTAATTTTTTTGGGCAAATTGCAATAAGGCAACTGGAAGTTCTCAAATCTACAGTAAGGTCCCTGACAGAATCAAGAATAATCTTGAGAAAGTTTCATAAACGTCCCAGACATTTTCAGATTTGCAGAAACATCTCCTACTAAAGTCAAGTCATGTGCGTAGCACGAGCATACTGGGTAAATTGCATTTTTTCACACTGTTTGTTTTTTTATTATATGTTTAATGTAGAAATCTAAACTATTTACATTCCAGTCCCTGTTATTCAGACTCAAATTTGCATGATTATTATATTGAAATAAATGTTTTTATTGGTCCAAAAAATCCCAAAAAATCAACTTAGACTCCTGTAGTGTGCATATTCAATGTATAAAAATTTAATTTAATTTTGTCTTCATTTAATAATATTAAAAGAAAAAAATGCTATTTTTTATCTTTCTGAAATTCGAAAATTCATAAAAAAATCGAAAATAACTCCAAAAATTCAAAAAAATGTAGGGTAGGTTTATTTCATTACCATTTAATTTCTGTATTTACGAAAAACAAAAAATCTTAAAAAATTGTAGAAAATTCTAGAAAAATCCAAAAATTATGATTTCAGTTTTTGATTGTAGATATTGATTTATAGTTTATATTAAAAATAATTAACGGGAGTTTTGGGCATTAAAATATTTTTAAGTTGGAAATTACCTCAGGCTATACACATTTTCGCATTTTCTCACTATTTGATTTTTAGAAAAATACAAAAACATCTGAAAATTCCACAAAAATTCTCAAAAATATTTCAAAACTTTTAAAACCTAAAAAACATTTTCTCTGGATTTTTTCAAGCCTTTTTGGTATAATTGAAAATTACAAAAAAATTTGGTGTGCATATTTCTTATGCTTGTGCATATTGTTCGTTATTTGAAAATTAAAACAAATTGCAAAATCAAAATCACTAAAAATTTGGAAATCAGAAAATATAAAAAAATAGAAATAAAAAAAATAAAAAAAGAAAAAAATCACAAGAACCAAGGATAGTCATCCTTTGAGATTCCAGCTTTTTCTTTTAATTGATTCTTGATTAATCGAATAACCCTCGGGATTTGTAGCCTCACTGAGTTCGACCCTGTCCGCTATACATGTTAATAAGTAGAAAAAATAAAAAAATATTTGTTTGTTTGTCACGAGATTTTTGGGGATAGCAACGACTATTTTTATCAATAATATCCGATATGCCAAATCTCGTGCTCAACAGTAGACTGTATATGATCTGTACTCTGTGGACTGTCCACCTTGGCTACTAACGACTCAGCAAATAAAATATCCTATAGATCTGCAATGAATGATCTCTGCTCAGAAGGGGGGGGGGCTCATAAGAGTGCTCAACATTCTTATCAACTAATGGTTCAGATATACAACAACAACACCACCAAAGCCTTTTCCCACAATTAAGTTGGGTCGGCTACATGGATTCTTCGCCTCCATTCAGATCTATCTTGGGTCAATCCCGGGCTTATATCCACAAAACAAAGATCCCATCATATGGTCTCTTTCCAACACTTCTTGGGCCTTCCCTGCCCTCTCTTAGCCGGCTCAACATCCCAACAATCGCATCTCCTGATTGGTGCATCGACTGATCTTCTTTGCAAATGACCAAACCATCTTAAGCGGTTTTCTCGCATCTTATCCTCGATCGGAGCAACACCAACTTTCTTTCTGATTGCATCATTCCAAATCCGATTTTTACATGTGTGTCCACACATCCACCTTAGCATTTTCATTTCTGCTACATCCATTCTCTTTACATGTCTATGGTTCACATGCCAACATTCAGATCCATAGAGCATAGCAGGTCTCACGGCTGCTTTGTAAAAGTTTCCTTTAATTTTTAAAGGAATTTTCTTATCACAGAGAATAGCAGAGGCTCCTCTCCACTTTAGCCAGCCTGCATTTATTCTATTAGTAACATCTCCATCAGATTCCCCATCATGTTGCAAAATAGATCCCAGATATCTAAAAGAATCTCTCTTCTGAATGTTATCTTCACCAATCTTCACCTCAATTCCTTCACCATTGCTTCCATCAAAGGCGCACTCCATATATTCTGTCTTAGGCCTCTTTATACGAAATCCTTTACTCCCAACTCATGTCTCCAGACCTCAAGCTTCTCATTTACTCCATCTCTAGTCTCGTCAATCAACATAATATCATCAGCAAATAACATACACCAAGGTAACTCATCCTGAATGTGACTTGTCAACTCGTCCATAATCAAAGTAAAAAAATGGACTCAAAGCTGAACCTTGATGTAAACCAATGTTGATGTCAAAATAGCTAGTCTTCCCAGATGGGGTCCTTACACAAGATAAAGCCCTATCATACATGTCCTTTATGAGGTTAATGTATAGGACAAGCACTGCTCTCTTCTTCAAAACTCTCCATAATATCTCTCGTGGGATAGAATCATAAGCCTTCTCCAAGTCAATAAAGATCATATGGAGGGTCTTCCTTTTTGCTCTATAAATCTCCATTGTTCTCCTTAGCAAATGGATGGCTTCAATAGTTGAGCGACCTGGCATGATTCCGAATTGGTTTTCTTTTACGTTGGAAACTTGTCTCAACCTTCTTTCGATCATACGTTCCCAAATTTTCATAGTGTAACTCATCAGCTTGATACCTCTGTAATTTGAAAATTTTTGAATGTCTCCTTTATTCTTATAAAGAGGCAACACGATACTCCTCCTCCAATCTTCAGGCATTTTCTTGCTTCGCCAAATAACATTGAATAGATTCGTAAGACAAGTCAAACCACGCTCACCTAAAACTTTCCATACTTATACAGGGATGTCATCCGATCCTACACCTTTCCCAGGTCTCATAACCTTCAAAGCCTTCTCTATTTCCTTTCTTTGTATCCGTCTATAGCTTGCACGATTCAAGTAACTTTCACTACTAGCTAGATCACCCAAAGTGATCTCTCTATTTTCTTCTCCAATGAAAAGTTTATGGAAGTACTGCTCCCATATAGTCTCCATATCCTTTTGAGTAACAAGCACGTGACCTTCCTCATCCTTAATGCATCTCACTTGAGAAAGGTCTTTGCTCTTTCTTTCTCTTGCTTTGGCCAACCTGAATATATCCTTCTGGCCCTCCTTAGAGTCAAGATTTTTATACAAAACATCATAAGCTTTTGACTTAGCTTCGCTTACAACCTTCTTCTTCCTTATTCGCTATTTTGCAGTTTGTGACAATTTCCTCTGTTCTATCCTTAGACATAGCTTTAAAGCATGCTCTTTTAATTTTTAGCATCTCTTGCACCCCTTCACTCCACCACCAAGCCTCCTTTTGACATGAGGCTCCTCCCTTTGACTCGCTTAGCATCTCTTTGGCTACCTTTCGGATACAAGATGCTACTGCCTACCACATCTCGTTTGCACTTCCACTACAATCCCAAGATAAGTCTTCTAAAACCTTCTCCCTGAAGCTCGATTGCTTCAGTGTTAGATTCCACCATCTAGTTCTAGTGATCTTAGGAACCCTCATTTTCTTTACCAGCCCTTTTATTTGAACATCCAAGACTAACAAGCGATGTTGAGTTGTCAAACTCTCTCTTGGGTTTACTTTGCAGTCTTTACAACACAACCGATCTCTTCTCCTCAACGCAAAGTAATCTATGTGTGTTCTACTTCACCCACTCTTATAAGTAATTAACTGCTCCTTCCTCTTCTTGAAGAGAGTGTTTGCTATGAAAAGATCATATGCCGTTACAAATTCCAAGGTGACTTTTCCCTCTTCATTTCAATCCCCAAAACCATGTCCTCCATGAACACTAGCATACCCTGAAGCATCTTTTCCCACATGTCCACTAAGATCTCCACCTATGCAAATCATCTCTCTTTGTGGTATTCCTTGTAAAATCTTATCTAGATCCTCCCAAAAAGCTTGTTTAGTCCTTTCATCTAAACCAATTTGTTGTGCATAAATAGAGATTACATTCAGAATTTCTCCTTCAAACACCAATTTTAGCAAAATAATCCGATCCCCGAATCTTTGCACCTCAACCACACAATCCTTCAAATCCTTATGAACAACAACTCCAACACCATTTCTACCATTATCTTTACATGAATACCAAAGTTTAAAGCATGTATTCTCGATCTCCCTTGCTTTCTCTCCAACCCATTTAGTCTCTTGAAGACATAATATATGAATCTTCCTTCTTTCCATCGTATCCACTATCTCCATCAATTTTCTAGTCGAAGTGTCAATATTCCAACTACCAATCCGCAACTTCCGTGGCAATCTCTTTTGGACTAACTTCTTTACTCGCATGCGTCCATTATGCGAGAACCCTTGTAAATTTTGGACTGCATCCGGGTGGCGATGCAACAGAACTAGCTTAATTACCCGCATGCATTCCTCATGCAAGAACCCTTGCAAATTTTGAACTACATCTAGGCTGCGATGTAGCGACCCTTGCCAATTTTTCATTGCATTCGGGCGATGCAACACGTCGCAAGTAGGGAACACGCCAACGAAATCTGTATGTTTGCTTAAATCCATGTTTAAAAGATCCAACTGTCACGAGGCAACTTCCTAAATAGTACTTTTTTAAAAATGTATTATTTAGGAAGTTGTCTCCGACTGTTCTACCTGGCTGTCGGCTTCCTAACACAACTTTCCTCATTTACCCGGTCTTGGGACCGACCATGGCTGAGTTAACTAATGGTTCATATATCTCAGCAATAATCTCAAAAAGATATCTCTCATCTGTGCATAACTCAGGAAATTCAACAAATGGCTCAGATATATGTACCTTAGAAGACTCAGACTATCCTGAAAAATCATCTCAAACTGCCCATCAACAACTATCTCAATTGGACCACCAAAGGAACTCTTGTCGATTGTGCTTTCCATAGAGTCCTTTTGGGAAAGGAACTTCTGGGTATCTATAAAATCAGTGAAAAGATCTGTCTCTTTGAATCAACCAAGAAAATCATAGTTATCTGGCTTTGATATAACTTTCTCTATATCATCTGCTGCTAGTGGCGGTGATGGTCTAGGATCAGAGATCGTCTCAATTTTCACCTTGTCACTACGAGAGTGAAAGATGATCTCTCAAGTACCATAATCAACTGCTGCTTCGACCGTTCGGAGGAACGGTCGACCTAGTATGATTGGGGTATGGAGTAACGGTATGGGTGTGTCCATATACATGACAACAAAATCAATATGCAATTTCATTCCCTTCACCGTTACAATAACATCCTCTAAAATTCCTCTTGGCCTCTTAATCGATCTATCAACAAACTAAAGGATCATACTGGTTGTTTTAAGAGGTCCTAACCAAAATTCAGTTAGTAAAGAGGAAGTCATGAGATTAATGGAGGAACCACTATCGAGCAGAGTACAATCAAATTCTTGATCAAAGATATGGCAACAGATGTGAGGTGCTCCCTTGTCTTTCTTTTTTGGCGGGTGGTTATTGATGGCATGAACTGTGGCCATGGTCAAGATGTGTTTCTCTGTTTCCTTTTGTCTGTTATGCTGTGGTTGACGCTTTTGTGTACTTGCCTCTTTCATTCCCTTTTTTACTGTAGGCATGTATTCCATGGCTTTAAGGGGTGGCATCTTTAAAAAAATGTTCTGTAAGATCTCAACCACTCCAGGATCAGATAGGTCTGATTTTAATGTTTGAATTTTCTTAGATTTGAAAGCAGAAGGAAATGACACAGAATCAGAATAAACATTTAAATGTTCCTTTCCATTATTCAAAATAGAATCCTCATGTATAAAAGGACAACCAGAATCAGTTTGTACAACGTTGTCCAAACTAGGTGAAGGAAACAAAGAATCTAAAATAGATCAGGATGCTGTTGGTGAAAAGGAAGAATATGCAACTGGTTGATTCTCCCATGCTGATGGTGATCTACATCTGCCTAGTAAAGGTGGTGACGAAGGTGGTGAAACTCCAGAATTTGGTGCTGCTACACTGGTCCTCTTGACTGCTGGTGAAGGAGATGATGTGGAAGATGATGCTCTCTCAGTGGTTTGATCTCCCAACCCTAACTGGTGCATAGGCTGCTGCAATCTCCTACTTTCCTGAGATGAATGACGTTAGATAAACATGTAAAATCAAGGGACATACCTGTCTCTAGGGTGGGTGGGCTATTGTATACCTGCTCCTTACGTCTGAAGTTTTTAGGGATAGCTTCGACCTGTGCTGGAATCAGTGTCTTGGTGGTGGTCAGGTCGTCAATCTGCTGAGTCAGTTCATTCATGTTCTTCATGAGCAATGCAAGTTGGTCCGGTGCTGAGTTGACTGAAGGGGCTTCAGGTTGCTCATCGATTGGTTGTCGTTGAGGCTGATAGTATAGAGGCTATTGGTAACCATAGAGATTCTGAAAATGAGGAGGAGGAGCATATTGTCCATGATATGCAGTCTGTTGCTGGTTAGGATGAGGAAAATACATAGACTGTTGTTGTGGCTGGCCTTATTTCTAGTTTTGGAACTTTGGTGGAGAACGATAGCGAGGCTGGAATTGTTGCTGGTACTGCTAGTGTCTGCCTCACTGAAACTGGTGGGCAGGTCTCTTACCATATTGTGAACCCAACTGGCCTTGCCCCGACGGACGGGGTCTGTTTCGCTCACAGTCTAATTAGATGCCGTCCACCTCCTGAATGACAGGTGGAGGTGGAGACTGCTGCTTAAGAATGTAGGCTACTTCCTATTGATAAGGAAGTATCTGATGTGAGTGCTACTGAACCTAATCAAGTGTCTGCACGTAGTAGACATGCTGAACTGTAGATGGTTCTCCACTATTCTGCTGGGTGGAAGAAGTGTTCTCCCTAGTAGAGGTATTGACTGCTGCACTCATACTGTGAACTGCACTGATCTTACTCACAAGAAGCTCCAGGTGCTTTGTTATCTCATCCATCTTCTCCAGGTTCTTCGTCCTCTGCTTAATCACTTGAAGTTTCTCAAGCTCCTTGGATCGTTTCTCAATAATGCCCACTTTAAATAGGTGGTTTCCAATGATGGTTAGGTCATCTCTGTCCACCTTATCCACTTCATGTGATGCCTTCATATTGATAGTATTGTGGGGTACTGCAGAGGAGGTGATGGGATGCTTCTGAAAAGCACATGAAAAAGAAAGAGCTGCTAAACTCTCCAACAACTCCTAAAAAATTTAATAAAGGACATCCTCATCCTTGTTAAAGTGGCTCCCCCCAGAAGCGGCATCTACCAGCTTCTGATTCTCTACGCTTAAACCCCCAAAGAAATTTTTCATAAGGATGGTCTTTGGAATATCATGATGGGGGCACTTCTCTGTCAGATCTTTGAATCTTTCCCATGCCTCGTGAATAGGCTCCTAGGACATATGGGAGAAATTAGCAATCAAGGATCACATTTGGTTGAGTCGTGCGAGCAGGTAATATTTGTTCAGAAATGCGGACCTCAACTCTTCCAAGTAATGACAACCTTCCCCAAGTGATTCAACCAATATAAAGCTTTGTCCATCAGACTGAATGGGAAGGCAGTCATCTGCACTACCTCTAATGGGAAATTTGGGTATTGTACTGTTCCACAAATACGATCGAACTTCTAGAGGTGTATATAAGGTTCTTAATTAATATTTCCATGGAATATCGGGAGAAGAGGAAAAATAGTGGTATTAAGCTCGAAATGCCCATGAATCACAGGGATTTGTATCCAAGAATTTGTTTGTCTTGCCCTTGTATTGCAAGCATCCTTTAATGTAGGCTTAGCCCCATGTTCTATGTTGGGGTCTTCTCCCCCATTCCCACCTCCAGGGTAGTTTCTATCCTCCTCTCTCCTATCTTCTCTTTCCTATCTTAGCTCGAGAATCTTATCTCTCATTGCGGTCTGAAAATTAGCCTGCTATGTTATCTGGTCTTGAATTGACTGGATGGAGGCTAACAAGGTGTTGTTGATCTCGCTCTGCTCCGGCATGGTTTACTTTCCCTTTGGTGGCATCAAGTGTCTGGGGCCTGACTCTGAAAATGTACATGACACTTGATTAGTTCTCAGAAATGATGGGGTCTCAGATACTAGTTTGAGATTAAAGCCAATCTCAAATAGTGGGTTTATGGATGTTGTGAAGGGTGAAGTGGAGAAAGAGGAATATTTGGGAAGTGAGTCTCCCCGAATAGAAGGTGAACGGCTCGAAGTGTAGAATGAGTTCGCAAAGTATGAATGAGAAATACTCCGGTCCGACATCTTCGAAATCAATAGGTAAGATGCGAGAGCACAGAGGCCAATGCAAGATTGGAAGTGAATGAAGGTACAAATTGCGCAGAAGGATCTCTATCACTAGCAATCAAACCCAATACAAACCCCTAGTTCACCAACTCAATGCAATGTGAAGACCGTGAAGGTGCGGTTAATTATCTTGTCAATTTTTAGAGTTTGGTGAGAATACAATCTAACAGAGCAGTTAAAGCGAGCTGTTAGGAACCCAATGCTCCAAGGAGATTGTTCCAATCTCACAACTAGTTTTTTCCAAGCCAGAATGGGTGCGGACCATTTACCGGCTACCCGATCTGCCCACTCTGCTTAGGAAATACTGGACCGATTATCGGCTACCTGGTGAAGTCCTCACTGGAGAACAATTAATCACAAGACAGTAGTCTAAAGAGAGTTCGGGCGTGGTTCTATCCTAGTGTACGGGTCTCTCTCTCATTGTAGATAAATCAAACAAGGAGGGGGTTACTCTCCCCAAAAAAATGATTTTTCCTTACTTTTATTTTAGGGTCGAGTTTTCTTCTAGAAGACCCAAATTTTAGGCAGTTGTTACTTGGGTTTGAATATTTTAAATGAATCTCCTACCGAGTGTCCAATTTCCTTTTAAACATATGTGAGTGAAAACAAAGAAAGAGATCAGAAATGCCAATGCGCAATTAAACACAATGATGCATTCAGGGGTTAGAGATGCGTACCTTGTCGCCAGCACTCTACATGAAAGGTGATCCACACAGAATTTAAATACAGAAAAAAACTATCCTATATGATGCACGTGAACTGTCCTAACAATAACTTCTATTAGCAAGCAAGAACAGGTTAATTTGACTAAGTCCAAATTACGCTCTATTCTTTAGGTGTAGAAAATCTTATTTAGGGCATTGGACCTAATAAATTACCTGACTCAAGAAAACTAATTAAAGCAATAATTAAGTGGCTCACGAAATCTGCGTGAAAGAAAGAAAAATAAGGCGATGAAAAAAAACCAGTGAGGTCCCCCAAGTGCACCTCCTCTTGGCGAAACAGACACGCAACAAATGAATGCCCTTTTACAAGAGTTCAAATGCTAAAAATAAATAAAATAAAATAAAGTCTAATAAATTTTTTGCTCGGTCTCCTTCAATTCTTCTTCTCCTCCTCCCATGCTATCTTGTGGCTCGGTGAAAAATCAAGCTGCCTCCACATCGCTTGGGTACTTCAGCTCTCCTAGGATCGCCTCCTTCACTCCGTGGGCCCTTGCAAGAAAAAGAAAAGAGAGAATGTGTAAGAAATACAATTATAAAATATACGCAAAAAAAGAAAATGAAAAAATGAAATAAAAAAATGAATTATGAACAATGGAGTGAATATGGAAAAATATAAATAAATATTTACAACCAAGGATAGCAAGTCAAAAGAGAAACCTAACTACCCTCGTCGTGCATCCGTGGTAATGACGCCGTTTTTTTTAGCAGTATTTTCGAGGATTTAAATTATTGATGAAAATAATTGCACAGTGGTTATTGCAATCCAAATATCCTGCAACAAACAAAAACGTTTTTTCCCTCTAAACAATAATTACAAGAATAATGAAGCGAGAGGGCTATTTAATTAACCTGTATAGCAATAGGATCAAAATTAGGGAGGCTACTATTCTTGAGGGTTATTCAGATAATCGAAAAAATTCAATTAAAAGAAATAAGGAATCTCAAATGCAAACTATCTTAGTTTTTTTTGTGAATTTTTTGTCTTTTATTTTTTTTATTTCTATTTTTTTATTTTATTATTTTCAAGTTTTTAATGATTTTTTTTGCATTTTTTTTAATTTTCAAAAATATGATTTTCAAACAATTTCATGAACAAAAGAAATACATCTTTTTTTGGATTTTTATTGTTTTTTTTTAATTTTTCAGAGATTTTTATATTTTTTAGGATTTTTAAAATGAATAAAAACAAGGGAAAATGCAAACAATGAAAAAACAAGACTATTTCACAATTTAAAAATATTAAATGATATCAAAAATTGCCGAACTTATTTTCTGAAATTCTAGAGGAAATTATCTACAAGGAACTAGAATGACATTTTTTGATTTTTCTACAATTTTATATGAATTTTTTTAAGATTTTTAGATTTTTGCAATTTTTTTGGGTTTTATAAATAAATAATGCATGAAATTTGCATAGAAAATAAAAGACACTAAAAGAAAACTACTCTAATGTTTTTGGAATTTTTGAACCAATATTCAAATTTTTAGGATTTTTTGAACTTGAAATAGGTAATATACAATGTTCTTTATTTTTTAATAATAACAAATGATGATAAAATGCAGTAAAAAAATTAGACAATGAAGAGACTCGCAACAAGAGTCTACACAAATTTTGTAGAAATTTTCAGAACACAAATAACATTTATTACAACAAGAAAAGCATGCAAATTCAAGTCTTGAAAATAAGGCCCTATTTGAAATTACTCACTATTTGTTCATCAAAACATAACAGAAATAAAGTTGCAGGAAAAAAGTGGCATTTACCCAGAAAATGCTTGTGACGCACGTGATAGGCTGCAACTTGCAGAAGTCTACGTGCAATATCCAATACTCCCAGGGGACTTTATGCAGTTTGCCCATTTTTTTATTTCAAATACCCGAGGATTTTCTTCCTTTGATTCTTTGTTTCTTCTGCCAATGCAAAGGGACGCCGCCATTACCCTCGTTCCTCCTCTCCCAAGGGGCTATGACGAGCGGCCTTCAGGTAGAGCGTTGGGCTACTACGGGATGGCGGAGGATAAGCATGCTAGAAATGGTGGCGGATATCGGTTGCGATGGGCTGAGGGAGGAGTGGCTCTATGGTGGAGGTGACACGTCTAGAGGGTGGCGATCGACGGAGGTCGGTGGAACGACAGATGGCGCGTCGAACTGCAGTTGCGCGGTCTCGCGTTGATGGCTGCACCGAGGTCGGTGGAAGTTCGCGGGGGTGGAGGAGCTTTGCGCGGGTGCATGGCAACTGGTAGACGGGCTCAGGGGCTCTAGACGTAAGGGCTTCGCGTGAGAGAGCATTGTGGTGGAGGGCGACGGGTACACACACGAGAGGCGCGTGGAATCGGATAGCTGTCAGTGGAGCTCACGCAACCGGCTTGTCGATGGCAGTATGCATGATGGCATGATGGTGCTCCGCCGTGCGGGGCTCCTGAGGCGGCTGGAAGGGAGGCGACGATTGGCGGCAGGAGCTGCCTGCAGCTGAAGGGTGGTTCCTGCCGCAGTTGCTTTTTTTATTTTTTATTTATTTACAGAAAATATGTAAGTCAAAAAATTGTATATATTTTTTTATTTCCTGCAAAACAAATGTTAGAGAAAAAATATATATGATTTTTTAATTTTAATAATTTATATATATTTTTGAAATAGAAGATGACTCAAACACGATGCATCATCTCTGCTTATTTAATAAATAATAAAAAATTGAAAAAGATGTGAATGGGGATCCAATGAAATGGAAGAATCAAATCCGAATATCTATCTATCCTACGTGGCTGGAGTTGAGAGATCATGAAGGATAGAAAGTGAACGCAAAGAAATCGAGAAAATGAGATGAAAAATCGGAATTGAATTCGGTTCAAATCGTTATGATGTATTCTATGATCTAGAGAAAAAAATGACAATGAAATAAAAATGCGAAAAGTAAAACTACGATTAACCTAGGTTAAATATAAGAAAAAGAAAGATGGATCTCACCTTTGGAGCGGAAAAGACCGTGATCGCCTCGACGAAGGTTGACTCGCTGTCACCGAACAACTCGGAGGGTAGGCACCCTTATACGACAAGATAGCTCTCGGAGAATAGGCTCCTCTAACCAAAGATTGATCAAGTTGAAATGAAGGAGATGCAACCATATTAATAGATGAAGAATGGAGTTTGAATTTTTAAAATTTTGAATGAAGATAAGAGATAAGAGAAAAAATTTGAAATGAGATAAAGTTAAAATTATTTACAAAAATTAATTTTTTTTGTATTTTCGTCACTTTATTAAATTGAATAATAAATTTTATTTTTTTTATTTTTTGTGGTGGGTATTTAAGAATATCAACTATATACATATACTATAAACATATCTTACATTATATACATAGTTAAATAAGAAAATTATTTTTTTGTTTTAAAATTTTTATTTTTTATTTTTTTATTTTAAATAATTAACAAAAATACTTTACAAATGTAATATGCACAAATAAATGGTAAAATTGCACAAACCACCCCCAAAAAATCGACTTTCAAATAGTAACTCCAAAAACTTATGAAACAACAATATTTTAAAGATAATTTAATTTAGAATACAATGGAAGTAAGTTTGATTCTATTTGAATTCATATGGAGTTGGAATTGGTCTTTCAATTATCACTTTATGGCTTTTTTCAAATGTGGTTACTTTTATTCTGTACATAAATTTATTTTGCGAACATTTATATTATTTAGAAAATATTTTTATTTACAATTTTTGTTTTGAAAATTATTTAATTTGAGGTCAATTTATGTAAAAATAAAATAGTGTAAGTATGCAAATATTTATAACACACATTTTTTTTGGATTTTTTGATTAAGGACCCTATTTCCCCCTACTTTATTCCTGGTCGATTAGGTCAAGTCTTGACCTTCTCTCGGGGTTCGGGTCAGCCTGTATCTATTACCTATATACAGTCCTCTCGCTTTTTTATCTTTTCTTTATTTTCCTTTCTTTCTTTATTTATTTTAAGTTAAAATAGTAATAAATGTACAATATTTACACACAGATGCAAGTTATTAAGATTATGGAGCTAGTATTATATACATGTGTTTTATAAGGGATTTTAAGCTAAGATAAATGAACAAAGATGATGAAATGCAGATTCATCATCGAGCTAATTGGATATGTCTCATCAGTTGCATCATTACCCAAGATAACCTCAGAAACATCATTAATATCAGTTTTTTCTAAATCAAATATATCTCTAGGTTTTATTCTAACTACAAAGTGCCATTCAATTTTCTTGAGATCTTGTATATAAAACACTTGTCTAGCTTGAGATGCCAAAATAAATGGGTCATTTTTATGCCCCAAATATGCCATCTTAACACGTATTATCCCATACTTATCAACATCCCAATTTGCTTTGGAATAAAAATCGACCCATTAACATTAAAACAAAACAAATTTAAAATAATTGATCTCAATTATATCTGTAAGTACACCGTAAAAGGATGTAATTTCATTTGATAGATTATTTATGGAATGAGGTGATGAGCAATCTGTATCGGTATCCACAATAACTCCGCTATTTTGTGTCTTTCTATTCCTTTCTTTCTATTTAGTATTGAATCTATATCCATTTGTGATGTATCCACCAAAATGAAGTCCAATGTCATGAGGACCACATGCAAGTACTTTAAGATATTCCAAAATTTGTTCCTATTTTCCTTTCTCTTCAACCTAGATAAATTTAAAAATATATTAACGCCTATCCAATCTAGAAAGATAAGTAGGGTTTAGGCAGCCTACATTTTTCTTAAACCAATCTAGAAAGTTGGTGCTATGAAGAATATCCAATTCCTTTTCAGATGCGCGATGATGAACTTTCTTTAAATAATCACAATGCTCCCTACATAAAAATATTAATCTATATCAATAATTTTATAATATGTAAAATATTAATAAATTGATCTTTAGATATCATACACTTTGTAAGAACTCACTACATCACAATATACCAAGATATATCGATGCGCTTGCTGTAATAAACTAGCATCTAATACTTTCATTGTTTTCTTTCCTAATGCATGTCCTTTCTGTGAGAACATCAACCAACTTTCCTTCATTGTAGGAAATTCATCTCTAGTATTCCGTTGTGATTGGTTTGACTGCATCTCAACTCCACGAAGATATCTAGAACAAAATGTGAGGCATTCATCTGCCAGATATCCCTTTGCATTTGAGCCCTTTGGATGACTTCTATTCCTTACGTATCTTTTCAAAGTAAGCTAGTACCTAAATGTATTCACATACAATCAATTATTTAATATAAATAGTTTTATAATGATTTATTTATTTGTCCATAATACTAACTCATACCTTTCAATTGGGTACATCCACCGATAGTGATCTGGATAAGCTAATCTAACTTCCGTAGCCAAATGTACGAGCAAGTGCACCATAATATCAAAAAAGTGATGGTGAAAAGTTTTTTTCCATTTGAGAAAGTATTATAACTATCTTTTGCTCTAGTTGCGCAATGTTCATTGGATCAATCTTGTTCGAGCGAAGGCATCGAAAAAATTGCAAAGATCAATCACTGTAGATTTTACCATCTTATTGGGAACAACAACTCGTACGACAAAGGAAAGTAATTGTTGCATCAAGACATGGCAATCATGGCTCTTTAATCCAGATATGTTACACTCAATTACTTGTATGCATCGAGATATATTAGATGCATACCCATCTGGAAAATTTATTGAATTCAGAAACTTACACAACATGGTCTTTTCTTCTCTATTCAGTGTAAAACTTGCAGCAGGTAGAATGGTCTTATTTCCAATAATGATGGGATGAAGAGCATGTCTGATATTCATCAACTGTAGATCTACACGACTTTTCATGTTATCTTTATTTTTCTTCTCCAATCCAAGCAAAGTTCCCCATAAACTATTGCAAACATTCTTCTCAATATGCATACCATCAAGATTATGACATATCAAATGGGTTTTCTAATATGGCAACTCGAATAAGATAGTTCTTTTCGTCCAATGAGGTTCAAACGTATTCAATTTATTTTTTGGATGTGTACCAGTTACTTTAGGAATCCTCTCCACTTGAGAAAAAATCTCAGAAGTTGATATTCTTTTTGGTGTTTCCCTTAATTCTTACTTGTCATTAAAAGTCTTTATCTCATCCGAAGTTTATGATCCATTTGAAGAAATCGACGATGACCCGTCTAACAAATCTTTCAACATCCTTAAAAATATTGTGATTCTACATGCATATTACATGATGGGCATGCTAAATAACCCTGAGTCCGCCATCCAGAAATATCAGCATATATGGGAAAGTCATTTATAGTTCACAATAATGCCACATGTAATTGAATACTTTCACCACAATCATCATCATATGTTGGTATACCACTAACCCATAACTCATTCAAGTCTTCAACCAGAGGTTGTAGGAATACATCTATATGTGCCTTTGGACCGGATGGCCCCGGTATTAGAGTAGACAATATGATATATGGTTGTGTCATACATAACCATGGAGGAAGATTATAAATCACCAAAACAACTGTCCATGTTCTATGATTTATACTCATAGTTCTAAAAGGATTAAATCCATCTGTAGCTAGACCTAGACGAATATTACGAGGCTCTAATGAAAATCGAGGATTTAGTGCATCAAATGTTTTCCACATTAGAGAATCTGCTGGATGTCTAAGTATTCATCCTTTGTTCCTTCCTTCATTATACCATCTCAAAAGTGAAGAAGTCTTCTTGGACATGAATAATCTCTGTAACCGTAGCTTTATCGGAAAATGCAACATCACTTGAGCTGGAGATAATTTTTTCTTACTTAATGATTGTAAATCCTTTCCATTATCCTCATGAGCACCTTTTTTCCATCTAGACATTTGGCAAACATAACATGATGTATCATTTTCTCTTTCTCCTGAATATATCATGCATTTATTTGGACACATGTCAATCTTTTTGTAGTCATAACCAAGCTTAGACATCAATTTATTTGTATGATAATAGGACTCAAAAAGTAATTCACCCTGTGGAAATGCTTTTCTAATAGTTCAAGTAATATAGTAAATGATCTATTACTCCATCCATGTAGACGCTGTAAGTGGAAAAGACAAATAATAAATGACAACTTTGTAAATCTCTTACAACCTGGATATAACTCTTGTTTATCATCTTCAAGTAATTCAAAAAAATCATTCGAACCATCATTTGTATCTCTTTTTCTTTTATTGATCTCTCCACCACTTTAATTACATGTATTTTGAATATCAACAAACATATCAAATAATAAATCATGAATATCATCTCGATCTTCTTCTCGACATTTTCCATGTCATCCATTTCTTCTTCTTGATCGCTTTGTTGGATGCTTAAATCTTCTCTACAATTATTATGTATTTGCACATCTTGTGAATCAATAGTTTCTTGACCATGAAAAATCCAATTAAAATATCCAGATAGGAATCCATTCCATATTAGATGCTTGAATGAATCTTCTTGATTTACGTGAAGTTTACACATTGAGTACATGGACAAAGGATGGTTTTATCTTCACATGGCTGACTAAATGCAAGGTTGATAAATAGGTTGATGCCATTAAGATACTTGGAGCTTCTCCTATCTTCTTGAATCCAAGTCTTATCCATAACGATACACAACAACAACAATAACAAAGCCTTTTACCACAATTAAGTAGGGTCGGCTACATGGATTCTTCGCCTCCATTCAGATCTATCTTGCGTCAATCTCGGGCTTATATCCAAAATACTAAGATCTCTTCCTATAGTCTCTTTCCAACACTTCTTGGGTCGTCCTCGCCCTCTCTTAGCCGGCTCAACATCCCATCACTTGCATCTCCTAATTGGTGCATCTGTTGATCTACTTTGTAAATGACCAAACCATCTTAAGCGATTTTCTCGCATCTTATCCTCGATCGGAGCTGCACCAACTTTCTTTATGATTGCATCATTCCGAATCCGATCTTTACCTGTGTGCCCACACATGCACCTTAGCATTTCATTTCTTCTACATCCATTCTCTGCACATGTTTATGGTTCACATGCCAACATTTAGATCCATAGGAGCATCCAGATCTATCTCGGGTCAATCTCAGGCTTATCCATAATGATACCTACAAGAACAAATTTAAAAATATTTTCATGATGATTATAATTATTTATGATGGGTCTTATGAAAGTTCTTCAGAATGTGAATGAAGACATATATTCATATGTTACAAAATAAGGATTAATTGTAAAAAAAGTTCCCTGAGCATATCATAGATAAGCATATCACAGATGATCATATCATAGATAAACATATCATAGATTACAAATCAAATGTTGACTTATTTGTATTACTTTATCTTCATGTCATATATGTAATTGGGAATTTAGGCGGCAAAATTTTGGGTTTTTTTTAAAAATAGTATGGTCGTTACCGATGTTGAGGGTGAGGAGGAGGTTCCTCCGACACAAGAATCGCAGCTCCAGTTTACGTTGCGAAAGCTCACGATGTATGCTACATTGTTGAACTAGTATTGGTACAGGTTTGTAGGAATTGCATGGAATTCCATGCATTATAATATGACTATACGATTAATTTCATGATCTAAATTAGATTATTTGCATCTAATGATTCTAATTTCACTTTTGTTTATCAGTTCTTTTACAAGCACATTTAATATATATATATATATTTGTTTAAAATAAACTATAGTACATATAACTATTAATATTTGAAATATATACACCTTCAACATAGACATATTTCTCATTTGATTTATTTGACATAATTCAACTTTAACCCCTTTAGGTATATATTTATTTATAATAGTATTTTTTCAGAGATATATTGTGGATATAAGATTCACCAACAACAAATTATAAAAATAAATTTATTTATATCTGACATCAACTTGTATATACAATGACAATATTCAAACCATCCGTCTCGTTACAGATACGTTAAATTATTATATCCATACCTAGATAGAAAGAATTACTAATTATTGAGTAACATTTATAATCAATTATTTGAATCCTTGTTGCTGGTATATATATATCTCTAATGAGTAGTGATCCTATGAGGTGGAGTAAGAATGAGATGGTGAGATGTGGAATCTCAATGATTTGTTTCTAGCAAAGTGAAAGGTAGGGATGGAATTTGTTTACTTTTAATATCCCCCACCTAATTTCCATCTTGGAAACCCCTCCCATTTAATGATCCTCTATCATCTACAAAAACCCTTCCCTCCCCGTTCCCTCTTTCTTCACCCTGATATCGTCTCTCTCTTCGACCCAAATTAAGAAACCAACGACAACAACACCTGTACTTCAGGCTGTATTCCGATGATATACACAACATCTGACCACAACGACAACATATCTTTCACCCAAAGTCATCTTCATCGTCGATTGGACTGATCCTTTTGTGTTCCAGCAACAATCAATCCATCCACTCGACGTCATTGTCAATTGGTTCCGACCTTCACTCTGCCAATTTTGATTGACTCCAACTATCCTAATTCCGGTGAAAGTACCCTTCCTTCCTATTTCACCGAAAGCGATGATGACGTCTTTGTCATCCCATCAATAATGGTGCCCATGAGATCCAAAATGCATAAAGGATTCTTAAACAACAAATTTTCTTTCCACCTATTGCATTTTGTATGCATACATGCATGGTACTGGGACAAATATTGCTTGAATTTAATCTACAATATATAATTCCAATGGGGCAATCGAACAAGCCAAGAGCTGAAGACCAGCTCATGTACAATAATCACTACATGCGATCCACAGACTCATACACAAATTACAAGCAAGATCTATCCTTCTCTCATACACACTACGCACGCTTGGAAAAGTAACTAAGATCTAAATAATGAGACCAGATCACTCCGATGTGCGATACATGGACTCGCTGGTCTTATCTTCATCTGATCCATCCGATTTCTCTCCTCCTTCATCTATACTGCCTTCGACGGGATCTTAACCACCTTTGGTTCATGCATGCATATTGCTTAAGATTACCAACCTTGCACTGTTCTTCACTCAGTTCCCCTCCTTCACGTTCTTGACCACTGTTGCACTGGCTCCGATGAGACACAATCTCCTACCTTGGGGTGATGATCACTAGCAACTTTATCAGTACCACCAAGGGTGACATGTGGAGAATAGACACATCGTCACTAAAGATGGGTCTTTTCTAAAGCATTGCCAAAGGTTGCAAGAGGGTGGATGTCAATAGAGAAGGAGTAGGATCATGGACTGGAGGGCGAGGGAAGGGGCACTTCATTTCATATATAGTACACGATGAATTGGATGCATTAAAATTTCCTCTCTCAGATTAATAACATTATGGAAGTTTATTATTAAAGAATATAGCATCGATTATTGATTAAATATGATATGAAGAGTCAAGCAATGGAATTATTATGGCAGCAATGATTTTTGTCCATATTGTAACTCCCCCATCTATAGAAGGAATGCTATATAATGCATTATTTATTTGCCCAGATCAATTTCCTTAACATTAAATTATATTTAGTTTTTTTACTAGTGGTATAGATGGATCAATACTTTTTAATTTCTATTTCAAATTATTTAAAAATGAGTATTTATAATCGTATTTACAATATTCTTTGTGGTTCTTGCGTGTATTTCTAAGTTATCATAGATTGTCAATTTTCACCCATTTTGTATATAATAAATGTGTTTCTGTTGCTATTCATCCATTTAATATTAGACTTTTTATAATGAATTTATTATGTGCATATCCAATATATGTGATATTTATCTGATAAATTTCTTATTAAACCGTACTCCAAAATTGTTACGTAATTTAGTTGTGCTATACGTTCCAAGTTATTGTAGATTAGCAAGCGTGATTAATAAAAAATCATCTAATTGATCTATCTTATATATTTGACAGATGTCAAGTTTTTGTAAAATCATAGTCATCTTGTATATAGGATATCCCCTCTCATATAAAATGGGGCCATCACTGGATCCAAGTAGCACTTACTGACAACCTCAAGTTTACATTTGCCCCAATCAAACTATAACCCGTCATAATATCCCAATTGAAATTTTAGTCGAGGTAATCTAATATCATTAAAAAACCAACAAGTATAATAGAAGGCAAAAAATGCAGTATTTAAATACAATAACATGATATAGATAACTGGATCTGCGGAGTACCTTAAGATGATGATAGATGATCTTATGATGACTGACAATGAACTAAAGGAGATAGCAGAAAAATGGTGTGGAGTTAATCTAGAGAAATGATGGAAGGAACCAAAACATGGGTATGTGGAGAAGAGAAGAAAGGAGGAGATGATTTGGAGAGAGAGATATGTCAACGTTCAATTAATGGGGAATGGAAGAAAACTATTTCCATTTCTGGAAATGGGAAGGGGGCACGGAGGTGATTTGGGAAAAAGGAGGGCGTGTGACAGGTGCAGGGAAAGGGGAAAAGGGAGGTGCGCGGGGGAAGGGAAAAAAGGGAGGCAGGGAATTTTTGGTATGTATCGTTATGGAAAAGGGAGGTGCGTGCGCTATTTTTGGTAAAGGGGTGTGCATGGGAAAAGGGAAAGAAGTTCAATAGGCTTTTTTTGGTATGTGCCTAAGTTTTTTATTTGAAATTTCAGAGATTAATGTTATTGTGAATGAATTGTTCTTTCAATTTTGGAAAAAAATATTATTGTAAATGTTTTTTTAAAATGCTAAGATACTATACCATAAATCAATTATTACGATATATCTGTCGTTACACAAACTATATACATTGCTTTCCTAATACCATTGTATTTATTTGTAGCAAAAAGTCAATTTGTTAACGGATATTGACTATCAAAACATAACGTGTCTATATCAAAAAAATCCACGATCCATACACACATATAACACAGTATAGCTCTCTTCAATGGACATAAAAATAAAAAATAAATTAATATTATGAAGAACGTTATGATATTCCATAAAGAAATGCTTCAAGAATCACTAAAATCTAATATATACCACATCATCTTAATGAAAAATAGCATTTGTTTCATTACCAATATTAGGTGCAATATACAGTAGAATGAACTTGTCAAATACACACACACACAGATATATATATATATATATATATATATATATATATATATATATATATATAGAGAGAGAGAGAGAGAGAGAGAGAGAGAGAGAGAATGGGGCTGCCCCGCCCCATTTTTCTGTAATTTTTTTTATTTTTGAAAAATATCATAATGTATATTCATCTATATATCCCACCAATATGTCATTCAAATTTCATCAGAAACAGAGACTCCTATGCCCTCCATCTAGAACATGTAATTTTAACGGTCTAGAGATTACTGTAATCGTTCTGTTCAAGATGGAGGGCATATGAGTCTCTGTTTCTGACGAAATTCGAATGACATATTGGAGGGATATATAGATGAATACACTTGGTGGTATTTTGAAAAAACCCAAAATATCCGGAAAATTGGGCTTGGGTAGCCATGTTGGCTACCCGAAGGAGGCAACCCCATTAAGCACAGACACATATATACAACCGAGATCTCCATAGTTGTCTCATAATATGATATTATATGTTACAAGCCATTTGTAGTATTGTATTTTTAAAACTAGAAGAAGAAATACATGATTAAGAAAAATTTATACTATAATATGAGATCAAAAATCAATGAATTTAATTTCAGTAATGACACTTTGCATCTATGTTGAATAAAAAATCTATGTGATTTTTTAATGATGCATGAAAGGTACATGCCACTAAATAAAAAATCAATTGTGAAACCTAATTGTGTCACTAACATAATTCGCCAACTAACACATTTGTTATAGTGGCAATAAATTTATTTTGTTGGTAAAGTCAACTATTAGTGACAAATCAATTAATTGTCATTAAATGATTTGTTGCTAAATTGCATTTTTGTTGTAGTGACCCCACAACAAATGAAGACCATTTTTACAAGAGTTAAAATGCTAGAAATAAATAAAAAAGTCTAATTTTTTGCTTGGTCTCCTTCAATTCTTCTTCTCCTCCTCTCACGCTATCCTGTCGCTCATTGAAGAATCAAGCCGCCTCCGCTTCGCTTGGGTGCTTCGGCTCCCCTAGAATCGTCTCCTTTGCTCCACAGGCCCTCGCAAGAAAAAAAAAGAGAGAATGTGTAAGAAACACAATTATCAAATATGAGCAAAAAATGAAATAAAAAATAGTGAATATGAACAATGGAAAGAATTTGGAAAACTATAAACAAATATATACAACCAAGAATATCAGGTCAAAATAGAAACCTAACTACCCTCGTCGTGCCTCCCCGACAATGGCGCCATTTTGTTAATACACTTTTCATTTTTAGGATTATTGAATTATAAACAAGTCATTGTAACCCAATCAAGCGCTAACAAACATTTTTTTCTTTCTCAAGCCAATAATCAATTACAAAAATAATGAAGAAAGAGAAATTTTTGCTAATTATTTACCTGTATAGCTAACATGATCGAACTCAGGGAGGCTTCAATTCCCGTGGGTTATTCAAATAATAGACAAAAATCAATTAAGGGAAAAAAGGAATCTCAAATGCAAACTACCTTGGTTTTTGTGAAATTTTCACCTCTTTAATTTTTTTTATTTTTTTATTTCTATTTTTTATTTCTAATTTTCTAATTTTTAATGATTTTGATTTTTGTAATTTTTTTTCAAAAATATGATTTTAACAATTTCATGGATAAAAGAAATGCATTTTTTTGATTTTACAAATATAACAAAAATGCTCAAAATGTTTAAATAAAATATTGTTGTGTTTTTATAATTTTTAGATTTTTTTGTAATTTTTTTAGAATATTTTAAATTTTTTAGGATTTTAAAATAAATAAAAATAAGGGAAAATGTAAACAGTAGGAAAACATGATTATTTTTCAATTTTAAAATACCAAATGAAATTAGAAATTGTGCTACTATTTTTCCTTAAAACTAGAATGCATTATATACAAATAGGAACCGAAATCATATTTTTTGGATTTTATTCTAGAACTTTTTACGGTTTTTTTTAAAGATTTTTAGTATATTACAGTTTTTTGGATTTTATAAATAATTAATGCACGCAATTTGGATAGAAATTAAAATAAACCAAAAGAGATTTAATTTATTTTTTGGTATTTTTGAAGCAATATTCGAATTTTTAGGATTTTTCAAAGTTCAAACAGGAAAAAATGCATGTTTTTAATTTTTTTATTTTAAAAAACGATGACAAAATGCAATGAAAATTTTATGCTAGAAAGAGACACAAACCCGAAATCCACACAAATATTTCTAGAGTTTTTAGAGCAATAAAACATTTTTTTCAATGAAAACGTCATGCAAATTTAAAGTCTGAAACATGGACTAAAATGTATATTTCTAATGTTTTTGCATTAAATAAATAACAGAAATGAACTACAAGGTGGAAAACATGAATTACCCAATAAAATGCGTGCGTTGCACATGATAAGTGCTGGTAGGGGCCTCTATACAGTTTGTAAAACTTCTGGGGGCTGAAACACAATTTTCCAAAAATATTTTAAAATCCCCTTAAGGTTTCTCATTTGTTTTTCTTCGTTCACAAACCAAATGGGCACACGGGGTGGCCGCCCCCCTTGCTTTCTCCTCCAAGCAAGGGCGACGGGGCGGATCTATAGTAGCGTTGAAGATCGATGCTCGACGGTGATGGGCAGCGGACGGTGCTACGATAGGGCTCTCTTATGGGAATCGCAGCTGGCGGTTGGGTTCTTGCACGCCCAGCGATGTTGGGGAACCAAGCTGAGGCATCGGTGATATACGCTGGCGAGCACGAGCGGCAACGGGAGACGAGACTCGCGAGGTGGAAGGGAGGTCCACGTGGGCGGTGGTGATGGGCTCGCGAGAGTCGAGAGCGATCTGGCCGGTGGTGCGTTGTAGCGCTAGAGCAGGAGGTCGTCGGTGGTGCGATGGTTGGCGGCTGTGCCGCCAGTGGAAGTGCAGTGGGGAGGCTGGGGCACAACGGTGAACCGGTGGCTGCGTTTTGCGGCTGAGGGTAGATGGTTGCGCGGTCGCCGGTGGTTAGTGGGGGCGCTCCTCTCCAGGAGCGGCTTACGACCATCTTTTTATATTTGTAAAACAGAGAAAGAAAAAAGCCTTTTTTTTCTTACACACACAAATAGACACACACACACACACACACACACACATATATATATTTCAAATTTTTTATTTGATCCTGCAAAATAATTATTAGAGAGAAAAAAAGGAAAACTATGTATTTTTTATTTTTATTTGTAAACAAATAAGGACACGGGCATGACAGATCCCAAAATCAACACGGAATGCATGAACATGGATCCGACAGAAAATGAGGAATGGATCCGTGTATCTGACCACAGTACGTGGCCGGAGTTGGAAAATTGCGTGAGGTATAAATAAGAACGCAAATAGATCAAGATGTGAAGGTGAAAACAAATTGGATCGGCCGAATCGAATCGTGATGATGGATTCTAAGATCTAGAGAAAAAATGTCAATGTAAAAAATGCAAAAATTAAGCTACGATTAACCTGGGTTAAAAATAAGAAAAGAAAAATGGATCTCACCGTGGGAGCAGATGGAAACTGTGAAGGCCTCGAGAAAGGCCGACTCATTGTCATCGGACGGTTCAGAGGATAGGCACCCTTCTGCGATAATATGGCTCTCGGAGAATGGCCTCCTCTCACCAAAGATTGATCAAATGAGAATGAGGGAGGAGGAGCCAATTAAATATAGGATTAGTTGATTTTGAATTTGAATTCGAATTTAAAAATTGAATGGAGATAAAGAGATAAGAAGGAATTTGAAATGAGATAAAGATAAAAAAAAAGAAATTAGTGTTAAAATTATTTATAAAAATTAAATTTTTGTATTTTAATCACTTTATGAATTTGTTTAATAAATGTTATTTTTTTATTTTTATGGTGGTTATTTAAAAATATCAACTACAAACATATACTATATGCATAAGGTACATTATATGCATAGTTAAATAAGGAAATTTGTTTTTTTGTTTTTATTTTAATTAATTAGTAAAAATATTTACAAATACAATATGTACAAATAAATGGTAAAATTGCACAAACCACCCTAGAAAATTGACTTCAAACCGTAACTCCAAAAATTATGAAACCACATCCATTTTAAAGATAATTTAATTTAGAATACAATAGAAGTGAGTTTGGTTAAACTTGAGTTCATATGGAGCCGGAATTGGTCTTCCAATTATCACTTTATGGCTTTTTCCGGATGTGGTTACTTTTATTCTGTACATGATTTTTTTACAAACATTTTTATTTGCAACTTTTGTTTTGAAAACTATTTAATTTGAGGTCAATTTATGTACAAAAAACAGTGTAAGTATACAAATATTTACAACACATATTTTTTTTGGATTTTCTAGATTAAGGACCCTATCTCCCCCTACATTATTCCTGATCGATTTGGTCAAGTCTTGACCTTCTCTCGGGGTTCGGGTCAGCCTGTATCTATTACATATATATAGTCTTCTTTTCCTTTTTCATTTCTTTTCTTTATTCTTTTCTTTTCTTTATTTTCCCTTTATTTATTTATTTATTTTAGGTTAAAATAGTAATAAGTGTACAATATTTACACACAAATGCAAGTTAGTAAGAATATGGAGTTAGTATTATATACATGTGTTTTATAAGAGATTTTAAGCTAAAATAAATGAATAAAGATGATGAAATGCAAATTCATCAGTGTCAGCGTAATATAGCCAGTAGATGCACGTGAGGGGCGCATGGTCTTGATCGGACATCTCTGGTGTGTCCACTTCAGTCCACTTATGACATGATGGTAGTGTCCTCACACCGTTTCAAGATTAATCAAGGGCCCATATTAGATCCGGGCATGCTCCTTCATCCCAGGACTCCATGGTGCTGACGAAGAACATGAAAGAACACCTTCCCTATTAAGCTTCAATCAGCAATTACTTCCTCCTCTAGATGCCTCCTGTGCTCTTGAATGGTTCAAAACCTTCCTAGGACTCCTATGCATCTGCAAGTATGCTCAAATGGGTCTAGGCCTCATCGGAGCATGCCTATAGGTCGATTCTTTCTCTGGCATCTGGAACTGATGTTCCTCGATTTGTCCCCCTTCCAGGATCCTTCTCTATTTCTCAAACCTGCACAAAAATGATTGGGGGCTCAAGGACGAATGTCCTTGACCCGATTTGCAACAGAATCACAAAGGGATGGGGTGAATGGGAGACGAAGGGGTGGGGGAGGAAATCGGTGGACCCGATCTTTGCAAGATCACATGTATCTATGCATAGGGTTCGATGAAGAAGGTGATGGGGAATAATATGAGAGGGTCAGGATGCTCGAAACATGGGTGATTCACTGCGAAATATTGGCATGAACTCTATGCTCCGGTGAATTACGAATTAAAATTTAACGTGAAATAAAATAAAATGACTAGAAACAAAATGAGAGTCTATACTAGAAATGAAAATGCAGAATTAAAATGCTACCTAACTATGCCTCAACAGACCTGGAAGACTTGGAACCACCATCACCAGAGTTAATCTTAGAGCGATGGGGACCTCGCATCACTAGCCTTCTCCATGCCTCCGATTAAAGGGGGTGCATCTTCTGTCGCCAGGGCACACTCTCCAGAATAGATCAGAGGGCTTACAATGCTCAAGATGGATAAAAAATTGGATTAAAGGTGAAGGAGGAATTTTATAGACATGATGAGGGGAGATTTTGTAACTCAATTTTTGTGCAAATCAACAGTAGTATGTGAGATCTATGGGCATAGTGAGATGGATGTTTGTGAGGCACACACGTTTGATGAAGAAAATAAGTTGAAAAGTGGAGTGGAGGAGGTGCAAGAAATCAGAGGAAATAGTGGGCTCGGTGTTTTGGTAGCTGCAGAAGGCTAGTTGACCGTGTGGGGGAGGTATTGACTAAGCGGTCAACACTCCTCATGCCCGGATTGGTCTACGTGGGACACAATGTAACAAAACATAAAATAAAAGAAAATTGAAAATTAAATAATAAACTGTTTTATTTAGAAATACTCAAAACATGAAAAATGTAAAAATATGAATAAAATATTTGATTATATACAGATACCCAAGTACATTAGTACCCCAAAATCCAACTTTTGTATCTTAGCTCCATTTTCAATGAAACTACCTTCATTTGATAGATAATTTAATTGGAAGTATAATAGAGGTGAGTTTGGTTCATTTGAGTTGATAAGGAGTAGATATTGATCAATAAAGTTCTATTTGCAGCTTTTTCATCTGTGTATACCATGTGCACTATGCATGATTTATTACGCCTAATATTTTTCTAATTTTCTATACATTAATATATGTACAAGTTTCATGTTGAACATTTTATTATTTGAGATGTGTGTGATGAAGAATAAAATAGTGTATTTTTGGGTATTTACCCAATATATTATTTAGAAAAGAATAAGGGTTTCTGAGATATTTTATACTATATTTTGCCCTTATCCCCCCTAATTTATTCCAGGTTGACCTAGTCAATATTTGACTTGGTCTCAGGGTTCAGGGTTAGTCAAGTCAGTATCTTTGAAACTTCCTTAGTTTTTCTTTTCTTTTCTATATTCTTTAATTTTTGGTTTAAATACATGTATTTACATGCTAATTACATATTAATGTTAGTTGTTAATTTATGAAAGTTAGTTGTATTTACAGGAATTTTACTAGGTATTTGAAGCCAAAATGAAAGAATAAAGGTAGATGAATGTCTATTCATCAATGCTCTGATGGATTAAGCGTGGCCAAAGGTGAGAATATCTACATCGTAATCGATGCCTTCTCTCTGTATGTCTTGGCTACAAGCCATGCTTTGAAGGTCTCTACCTTTCCATCGAGTGCCCTCTTTCTCTTAAAGATCTATTTGAATCCAATGGGTTTGACCCCTTTAAGTGGTTCTTCGAGGGTCCACACACCATTCTTGTGCATGGAGTCTGTCTCAGAATTCATTGCTAGCATCTAACTATCTATGTCATAATCACCCAAAGCTTCATCATATGAAGAATCTCCTAATACATGGAACCCATACCTTTCACGATCTGTTACAACCCTAGAACTCTTTATAAGAGATAGGGTCGTATTATTCTCAATTATCTCTTCAATTTCTATTGCGGGAACTTCATTAGTATCACAAGATTGATTAGTTCCTTAACTTCATTACTATCTTGACTTTTAAGGAATTCATCTTCTAGAAATTTTATGTCTCTAGAAATGAATATCTTTTGAGTCTCAAGATCATAAAGTTGGGATCCAATACTATTCTTTATTTATCAAATGAAGCAACACTCTCTAGTGAGATATTCTAACTTGCTTGCATCCATATTTTTAGCATGCATCAAACAACCCCAATCCTCAAGTGTAGTATACTCGACTTGGTGACATACCAAAGATCATGAGGTGTTTTAGGTACAACTTTAGATGAAATCTTATTTAGGACATAGGATGTAGTCTCTACTGCATGTCCCCAGAAACTAAGAGGTAAGTTTGCTTTACTCATCATCGATTTGACCATGTCCAACATGGTTGTGTTACATCTCTCTGCAACTTCGTAGAGTTTATGAGTACCTGGAGGATTGAGTTTGGAATTCTTCCTCTCTTTTTAAGGTATTCTTTGAATTCATCTGAGAGATATTCACCACCGTGGTCACATCAATTTCGTTTTATCTTTTTTCTGATTTGGTTCTCAACCAAAGTCATGAACTCTTTGAACTTTTCAAAGGTTTCATGTTTGTGACATGATAAGAAGACAAAAACCTATCGCGAATGATCATCAATGTAGGTCACACAATATTTATGTCCATTTCAAGTCACATTATGAACGGGATCACATACATCACTATGTATTAGGTCAAGTATACCCCCATATAATTTACATTTCTCATAAAAGGGTGGCCTAGATATTTTCCCATGAATACAATGTTTGCAAGTAGTTAAATCATGGATTTTTAGGAATTCCAGAGGTCTATCCTTTACTAGTCTATTGATCCTATAAACACACACATGTTCAATTATTTGATGCTAGATCATAGTTAAATGATCTCCATCCTCTTTTGATCGTTTAGGGGTTTTGTTATTAACAGTGGCATGAACATTCGTGCATCATAGATTCCACCTTATATTAGAGAACCATCCACTATGAAATTATTATATCAATTTATGAATATTTATTATAGAAAAGGAAAGTATATCCATGTCTAACCATCTTAGACCAGATAGTAAGTTCCTTATAACATTCGGTACATAGATATAATCTCTAACATTTAGGACTCTCTCACTTTATAATGATAGTCTATAAGTTCCAATGGTGATCGCTTCAACAGTTGCATCAGATCCCATTTGAATGACTATCTTCCCATCATCAAGACTTTTGATTTCTTGATACATATGCAACAAAGTGCATACATGATCTAATACACCAGAATCAACAATCCACCTACCTTCTCGTCCTATGAGTAAGTTGGTTTCGATTATTAATGTAGATTTATTATTTGCCAGAGTTATACCTTTGTTTTTTGGTAAGGACTTTAGGTATTCTAGATGGGTTACTCTTACAGAATCTTGACTTATAGCAGTGATGGTAGACATTCATCTCCATGGATGTCAGACGTACCGAATGATGATCGCTGCAACAATTGCAAAATATCCCATCTAGATGACTATCTTCCCATCATCAAGACTTGGTTTCTTGATACATATGCAACAAACTGTATACATGATCTAATACACCATAATCAACAATCTAACTACCTTCTCGTCCTATGAGTAAGATGGTTTCAATTATTAATGTAGTTTTATTATTTTCTAGAGCTATACATTTTTCCTTTTCTGAGAACTTTATGTATTTTGGATGGTTACTCTTACAGAATATTGACTTATAGTAGTGATGGTATACATTCATCTCCATGGATGTCAGATATGCCGAAGCATTATAAGATTGATCAACAGTTTGACCTTTATTCTTCTCTTGGATCAGACCTTTTTTAGCATCACACTTCCGGTTGTACTTCCCTTTAACCTATGCAACCATTGCACCACTAGAGGGATATTCTTTCTTCATAATTTCCTTAGTGGATCTTAATATAAGAGTGTGGTTCACATCTCCCTCAGATTCAGAAGGATGTCATGAATGGATTCTATGTCTATAAGTTGATTCTGAAGTACATTAGACAATGATTCAGGAATGTAGCAACTCGTGATCAAATGATCCTCGTCCCGCTTCTTGTTTAACTCTTGGGCATCTTATGTCAGAGGGTTCTCATATTTAACACATGAGAGCACATATGCTATGTGCTATGTCTCAAGTGCGAGTTCAAATTATGGATCCAATCTGAATAATTTGGACCAATCAACTGATTGGCCTTAAGCAACTTGTTCATGGTTGAGACATCTGAAAATAAAAGAATACACTTTAATTAATCTTGATTAAGGAGATTAAACATTTTAGTTATTTTTGAAATCAATATGTTCTCGTATTTTCATTCTTTGAAAGTCTTTTCTTTGTAAGATTTAAAAGCACGAAGCAGGATAACCCAACAACCTCACTACATGATCTGAGTCTCCTTTCCACTTTTGTTGCACCCTAATAATGTGACAAAATGCAACTATAGTGAAAGAAGTGCGAACTCTTTCTATCTAATAAGTCCAACTTGCATTCTCAGTTTTTCCTTCAATACCCACACCCCCACATGTATGGAGTTAGCAAGTTGTCGGTCAAACCAACAATCAATGAGCAAAATATAACTTACGCTATGCATAATCCAATATCAAGAAGGTTATGGTAAGAACCTTAAGTGCATCATGGAAGTGTGAAGATCACATCATATGCGATCAAGAGTGACTACTCATACTAGTTTCTCGTGGTAGCTGATGAATCCTCATTCATCACTCTTTATTCTTTTATTTTAGCTAAAAATCTTTGCAAAACACCATGTAGATAGCTGTAAATAGAATAAATGACCAAATATGCATGCTTGTGTAATTATCAATAATTAGCATGTTTTTGTGCAAAAATAAAAGAATAAAGAAATAAAGAAAAAGAGGGAAATATTTAGAATAAATATTGAGTGACCTGAACCCAAGAGAGGGCCCAATATGGGCATGACCGCCAAATAAAAAAAGTAGAGAGAGATAGGGCCACTCAACCTTGCCAATATTGACTATATTTGTATATATTTTATTTTCATAAAAATAAAAATAAAAATTTGTTTCACATACTTTGTATGTATTTCTAAAAATAAAATAAAAATTAGAAAAATAGAATAAAAATAAAAAGAAATAATTTGTCTCTCTATATTGTACATATACATGTATATAGAAATAATACACCTATTTATTTTACCCTTGTAAACAAATAATAAAAATCAATAAAAAATTATTTTATACTCTAAATTTCATGTTGTAAATAAATAAAATATAAAATTGGAGTATTTGTACAAAAATAAGAAATTAAAAGTAAAAATATAAAATACATAGGTACATTATACATGTATATAATATTATATTATGTATATACATTAATTTATTTTTCAAAAAAATATATAAAAATTACAAAAAATAGTTAAAAAAAAATAAACATTTTTAATTTTGTAAATTTGTTTAAATAAAATCGTTTTCTATTTTATTTTTAATTTATAAATAATTTGGTTTGTTGAATTCTGATTGGTCCACGCGGGATTGTTGACCCCCGGTCAACTCTCCCCCTGGACCACTTTCTACCTGGATCCAGTTCCAACCCGATTTCGCTGATTTTTCTAGATTTGATCCGTCAACCATTTCCATCGATCCGAGACTCCGATTGTTGAGGAGCAATCCGTGATCCACACCGACCTACTCCCTTAGGCATCCGCTCCTTGGAATGTGTGCCCGATCCCCATCTTCTCGGACGTCAACTCGTATAAAGCTTGACCTAGAGACGCCATTTTCCGCTATCTATGGCCATCGCCTTCGGCTCCAGGGACCTCCATTACTTCTTCTTGAGTGACAGCTAGGATGAGGGATTGTTGCAGTGAGGACCGAGGCCTCTAGCCTCAGATCCGACGAGCCATCTCATCGTGCTCTGCTACTAGCGAGCTCGAGCCTCTGGAGACGTCGCTCCATCGAGGCGAAGACACTAGGAGGACCAGCACCTCAAGCATAGATGCATTCACCCATCAGGTAGATTAGCTAGCCTTTAGCTTCGTTTGATTTTCGAGTTCTCGATTTCTGACCGCCGACCTTCACATGATCCTCCCGCACGCTCCAATCATCCATTCGTCACTCCGATTAGCCCTTCACCCTCGCGAGACTCCTCTTCACGTTCTTCACCCATCCGTTCCACCTAGTTCGCCCAAGAATAGGGTCATCGGCTCTCCTCTGTCGTCGCTCGTCGGAGAGCTAAGCTCCACCTCCCCTAGCCGCCCATTTTGCTCATAATCGGGTCGAGGCATTTTGCCCTCAACCCAGCGTTGGTTCTGTGCAGGTTTGCATGAAGAAGAACCTCACCTAGAGGTCTAACGACTGAAGCACAGAAGCTTCAGGACCTTCACGCCGCTGGGCCGTTTCAGGACCTCCTGGCCTCATCAGAGCATCTCTGTAGCTACGGAATGCCATCGGCTCTCTTTTCCCCATCCTAACAGCATCGGAGGACCTCCCCAACGTGCGTATTGGCCGATCGAACTTCGTCGGAGGTGAGTTCATCAGCGTTCCTCCAGTGAGCATCTCCGCCGTCCGATCGAGCCCTCCTACTAGTTCTGATCTTCACCGTCCATCATCTGAGGGTCTCGATCGTTGGATCGATCTGAGGATCCTCTCCCAACCGTTGATCGTTGAAGGGGTACCGGTTGATCCCGACCGTTTGATCTTAAGTGGACCTCCTGCAACCGTTGGATCCTTAATAAGAGGGTAAATTACTCTTAGGCCATCTTTAGTTTTTACATTTCGATTTAGACTTGTAAATACTTTTGGTCGTTGTTTTTATTTTGGGTAATTTGCATGTAGGACCTCGTTTTTGTTTTAAGTGCAACATAGTCCCTCTGTATGTGGAGCACATGCATAGACACGTGATTTGTGGGTTATTTACATGTTTTCCCCTGAACTTCTCAGCTGTTACCGATTGCATCTTTATAAATATGAATTACATTTATGCCCCTCTGTGTATGAATTACGTGCCCTCCTCGTGCCTTCTTGGACTTTTTACAACTTCAACCCCGTATTTCTTTCACGTGTTATTTATTGGCTGATTAGTTTTCTAAAATTGCACTTAGGTCCTCGTGAGCTGTCTGTCTTTGATTGGCTAAATAAAATGGCAAATTGACTCCAAAAATCGTGAAATTTGGACATGTATCTCCTGCCACTGTGTAAAAATTTCACTAATTTTTTGGGACATTTTCGTGGTCATTTTATATTGTTAAAAATTCAAACTCGTGTTTTCTCTACTGTCTAACTTGAAAAATCAAATAAAAATATTAAAAAGCTTCTTAAAAATATAAAAAAAATAAATTTACGTTTGTTTTGTTGCCTTTTTATTTCTGTGCAATTTTTGTGTTTTTTTGATATATAAAACCCCTAAAAATTGAAAAACCCTAAAAAACTTCTAATAATCATTAAAAATTCCTAAAAATTCAAAAAAATCTAATTTCTTTTTCTGTAGTTAGCTTTTCATTTATAGTTTTTCATAAAATTGTTGCTAGATTTTATAGGCTATTTTTACATTTTTAAATAGCCTTTCAAATATGGCTGTACAGTAGCTTTTATTTTTAGCTTTCTTTTATTTTTAGAAATATCATTAAAAAATACAAAAATATGAGAAAATTACCAAAAACACTTAAAAATTCATAAAACTCAAAAATATGTTTATTTTAATTTTCTGACTTGTTTTGATGTGTTGAATAATTTGTTGATTGTGACCTTGTAAGTTTTCTTTTACATTTTATGTATAATTAAAAATCACAAAAAAATTAAAAACATAAAATCCACCAAAAATATTTATTTTATTTTATATTTGATTTTAGACTACTTCGAAGGCCTCAAGCCAATCCGTGCTCCTTGAGTTCGACCCTGGTCGCTATACCAGGTTAAATAAAATAGCGAGACCGCTATTTGAGTTTATTTGTTGATTTCTTTGATTTGGTGGTCTTGACTTCTTGTTGGCCGATCTTCGAGGTTCGGGTCGCAATGATCCATATTTTTACCTTTACCCAGATCACGAAAGTCTCGTCATCAGAATGGCACTGTTGCCGAGGAGCACGGCTTAGTAGTCGCTTTTTATTTTCAATATTTAGCTTCACGGCTTTTTTCGTAGTTTTTGTTTCTTTTGCGTGTTTTCACAGCTTTTTCATCTTCTTTTGTTTTCTATTATTATTGTTTTCGTTTATTTTGTTTTTTTATTTTATTTGTTTTTATTTTCATTTCTGCATATAATTTATTTTCTTTTCTTTTTCATTATTATAATAACTATGGTCTGATGCATTTCTGTTTATTTTTCTTGCGAGGGCCCGACGACCGAGGCAGCTTTCTTCGAAAAGCTGACGTAACCACGGGAATCAGAGGCGGCTCCCTGCTATACGGAGCCGCATAAGACGCGAGAGGAGTCAAGCAGAAGTGCCTGGGAGTTAGATTAGTTTAGTTGTAGGGTAGTTTAGTTTCATTTTCAGTCAGATCCTTATTATTGTAATAACACAGGGACCGGGACTCTCAGTCTTGAGGATTGTTGAGGTCTGGTTCGCCGAGCACCAGTGTGCTTGGGGGACCCCACCGCAGTTTTCCGCCGGTTATTATGGCCTTTTATTATATTTTGTTTCTCGAGGATTTGGCCTTAGCTTAGGAATTTTTATTGATCTGTGACATAATTGATTAGGTCCCCAACCTAATTAGACTGTCTGTTCCTATAGACCGTTCAATTGGACCTAATTAATTAATTAATAAACAAAAACTAACCTGGTCACTCGAGGGGTCACGTGCCTCTAGAGACCGTATACAGTGCTGACAGGATCCGTTGTGGTGGACACCGATCGGCATTAGAGACCGGACTCTGACCCCTCCCATTGACCCGTTAGCTCTCGTTCTTTTCATGTATCAATTCCTGGTAACGATGTTTTCTTTGCTGCATCATTTAGGTTAGATTTATTCCTGTCTTTCAATTATGCACAGATCATATTGCACGTAGAGAGCTGGAGGAAAGGTATGCATTCTTACTCTGCATGCATCATTGATTTTACCGCGCATCGGCTTTTTCGTCTTCTCCCCCCGATTTCTGACTTAAAAAAATCAGGAGAATTGAAAAACTTGTTAGGTGATCGTTTTTATTTGAAAAATACATAAAAAAGTAAAACTATAAAATTGGGTCTGCTAAAGCAAACTAAACCTAAAAATCACCTCACAAAAAATTTGTATTGGGAGAGTAATCCCCTCTTTAGATGGTTTTATTGGGTGAGAGAGTGACACACACCCAAGGTAGAGACACATCTGACCCCTCTTCAGACTACTGATTCTGGGCTAGTCGTTCTCCAGTGAGGATCGCTCCGCTCTTCGGTAAAGCGGGCCGTGATACCCTTAACAGAGCGAGCTGATCAGGTAGCTGGTAAACAGTCCGCAGCTTGTACTGACTAGGAAAGATCTAGTTTGGGATTAGGACAATCTCCTAGGGGTGTTGGATTCCTAACAGCTCGCTAATCGCTCTAATAGACTGTCTTATCACCAAATAAAAATGATAAGATAAAAGACCAAACTCTTACGATCATCATCTCATGTTGCATTTGTGAATTTGGGGTATTGCTTAACCATCCTGTTGCTTTTCAGATATCATCCGCCTGACTCACCAGATCAAGATGATGGGTCGAAGGTCCCATAGGCAGTCTCTGGTTGCTCCGCTTTTAAGCACTCCGCCCTGCTCATCTAGGTTGGTTTATGAGAGCCGAGACTCGCTCTCCGAACTCGAGTTCGATTCCATCCTGTTACCCCCGACCACCCTTCTACTATTAGTCCTGAGGCACCCGATCAGAGAGAGAAGTAGTCAGATAATATTTCAGCACCTGAGTTTGGGTCTTTTGCCTTTGTAGAGACCATGTCCAGCAGCGAGGATCGCACCAAGGGACCCAGAGCCGAGCAGACATATGTTTTGGACCAGGGTGCGATCAACAACACCCTAATAGTTTCCTTGGAGACGATGCAGAGACAGATACATGACCAGTGAGCTTTCATGGTGGAGATGCGCTGAGAGATGGAGCAGATGAGATTAGACTACGAGCAGCGCAAACCCAGTGGAGGAGACATACTTGAGGGAGAGCATGCAGTACAACCAGCTCAGCCAGCAATAGGAGCCCGCCCAATGAGAGAGTTGCACAACCCTGGTGCACCTCTAACCCACAGATGGATCGTGTTGCCGACCATAGTGGGAGACTTCAAGTTCCCACCACAGACTATTCAGTTGCTTCCCCACTTTCATGGACTCGCCACCGGGGAGCCATATCTTCATCTCTAGGAGTTTGAGACGATCGCCAAGTGGACGAGGACACCATCAAGATGATGGCATTTCCCTTCTACCTCGTTGATAGAGCAGGCAACTGGCTAAAGCATTTAGGGAGATTTGTGACGACATGGGAGCAGCTCCGGAACGAGTACCTCAACAAGTACTACCCACTCGGCCAGACCAATGCAGCGAGGGCCCTGATCAGCAACTTTTCATTGCTCCCCAATGAGCAGTTTCACGAGGCTTGGGATCACTTCAGGGAACTTATAGACAGATGCCCACATCATGATATTTCGAAGCCGAACCTAGTTCAGAGATTCTTCTACGGACTTACACCCGAGCTGTAGGGGTTGGTGAATGCATTTTGTGGAGGATCGTATTTCGCCAAAGATGAGGATCAGGTTTGGTCCATCTATGAGGAGATGGCCGAGAACTACACTGTCATGTCTCAGACCCGCCTCTATACACAGAGGAATCCCCAGCCACAAGCCGTGTCCTATCAGAGGATAGCATGGGTCAATGCCGGTCCCTCCACTTTATCAACGACAGCAGCACAAGCAGAGTCGACAACCGCAAACATGGGCATCATCAACGAGAAGCTGGACCGAATCGAGTTGATTGAGAAGAAGCAGTGCCAGGGTATAACACAGATAGATCAGATGGCACAGACGCTGAGTGACCTAAAGACACAGATCATGTGTCTCCATGAGGCACAGTCGTCTTCTCAGCCCCGTCTTTGGTCACGGGCAGACCCAAGCAGCAAAAGCAGCAGCATGACCAAACCCTCTGCCCAGTACCGACAGGTCCACCATGTCTAGGCGGAGTCGTATCAGCAGCAACCGCATCAGCAGTTCTTTCAGCCGCCACCATCTCAAGACAGCCAGATGGTGGTGTACCAACCTGACTAGCCCCTGGCAGTACTCCCCCCACCCACCTACGAGCAGGAGACGTTGATGGATGTCAACGGAATATCGTATGATAGACCTAGTCTGGTATCCGACGAGACCATCCCGGATTCCATTGGTCGGCCGGAGGCACCAGTTCCCAACAACAGCCTCCAGTTCAGGGTGTCCAGTACGACCAACAGCAAGATAGTCACCACCAACAGCCCCAGTTCCCGTCACACCACTTGCTACAGCAGAGTTACCAGCAGCATGGTCCTCGTCCCTACCAGCAGGGACAGTCTTGGAGGCAGCCTCAACAGCCTCAGTAGTATTACTCACAACCCCCTTATCTCTCACACCAGCAGCAGCCTCATTACCAGCGAGGCCACCCGTCAGGTTCTCAGGGGCCCTCCTATGAGAACCCAGCCTTAGACGACCTAGCCCACCTCATCTCCGATCAACAGGCTACCTTCCGATGGGAGATGGACGGGTTCAGACAGGAGATGAGAGAGATAGTGAAGGGGAAGGCCGCCATTACTGCACAGATAGAGATGAACCCGAATAACCTCAGGAGGAAGTCTGAGCAGGTAGAGTTCACAGAGACCACCACTCCTAGTGATTCCCTTAGAGATATTACTGCATATATGTTTGATGTTGTTTTTGTTACACTTAGGAGCGGTAGGATGCCAGTAGGCGGCGCCTCGTCTGAGCGACGACCCCACGCCATTTCAGGAGCGCCAGACGAGGAGGAGAGTGGTGCTGATGCCGCTCATTCACATGATGATGACGGAGGTGCTTACTCCACTGCGAACGTTGATCCCGCCGACGGTACTGAGGCCGTCGCTACACCAGATGGAGGAGGTGGTGCTGATGCCACCATACCAGTTGCTGAGCCAGAGTACGGTACTAATGCCGCGATACCAGATGTCGAGGGTGGTGCTGAGGCCACCATTGCCAGTTCTTCTAGTCCTGTTGTTTTTCATGCATTTCATGTACCTCAGGATACTTCTGTGAATAAAGGAAAGGGTTTATTATTTTCGGATCCACCTGTGTTGATTAGTGATGTATGTGTGGATTCTGCTTTGCCTGAGCAGCCCAGACCCGATCCTAGTCCTTCATCTGAGAAGGACCCAGCCGCCCCCTTTCCCCAAGCACTCTACTTGGATAAGGGGCCTAAAAAAGAAAATCAGAAAAAGTCACACCATCTAGAGTTCAGCCAGCAGATGATGGATTGATTTCATATACAACTGACTCTACAGGAGGCCTTGAAGTACATCCCTCTCTTCTAGAGATCCCTCAGAGAAAAGACCACAGTTTGGAGGAAGAGGCAGAACCATCAGTCAGAGATCTATGTGCTCACTTGCGCCACATGCTTTGCGATCCAGAACCATCTGCCAGCCAAGAGGCTAGATGCAGGATCCCCGTATGTAAGATGCCACATTCAGGAGCAGAGGTTTGATCGGACTCTATTAGACAGCGATTCTTCGATCAACCTACTTCCGACAGCCTTACTCGACTGCTTCGAGTTAGGCCCTCTATGACAGAGCAGGACGGTCCTTCAATTTGCTGATCGTTGTGTCTAGAGACCGAAGAGGTTGCTGAAGGATGTTGTCGTCACGATTCAGGGCCTGAAATTCCCTGTGGACTTCATTGTGTTGGATATGGAGATCCATGAGTCCGTGACTGATACCCCCATCATTCTAGGATGCACGTTCTTTGCCACAGCCAAGGCAGTGCCCGATCATGATAGTAGGAAGGTATACTTTCGCATCGAGGGCGAGAGTATACAAATAGAGATGATCAAGGAGACTAGAGCCAGAGATTCCCCTTTCTCAGAGCCGCATTCAGATTCATAGCAGATGACAGAGGCATGGCGAGAAATCCACCAGGACTGCGATTTTGTGATTACAGATGATGAGGCATTTTGGGCAGACCCAGTAGCACAAGCCATCCTCTCACCTTCAGAGTTTGTTGATGCACAGAAGCCAGCAGAGGAGAGCTTGGAGAGCGCATTCCTAGTCCAGGATACATCTCAGGCGGCAGAGCCGATTCCCGATCGTGAGGCAGATTTTTCTTGTGATACTGTACAGACCCCTCGGAGTCAGATATAGACTGGGCAGAGTTTTATGATTTGATACCGTGTCTGACTTCCACAGAGCCCACAGTTAGGGTGGAGCCTAATCCCGTGCAGAGAAGAGACATACTAGCATAGCAGCCTTCACCAGATCAGATTGTCAACGAGAGCTCTCATTCTCCCATGCAGATTTGGTCGCGTTCACTCAAACATTTCAGAGGCCAGATCCACCAGCATCGAGTTGTCCAGAGATGAAGCCTTTACCATCACTGCTGAAGTATAGGTTCCTTACGGGTGAGCATGAGATGTACCAAGTCATTATCTCAGCGGATTTGACTGGAGAGCAGGAATCCTGTCTGATGGGGGTTCTTGAAAAGAATCGCAAGGTGATAGGATGGAGCATAACCGATCTCCAGGGGATAAGTCTGGCCCTGTGCTTCCACATATCTATCTCGAGGAGAACATGAATCCGTCATGTGAGTTCCAGCGATGGCTGAACCCGAACCTTCGAGATGTTGTCATGAAGGAGATCTCAAAATGGTGGAGCATCAATTTTCTCTACCCCATCTCCGACTCCAAGTGGGTCAGTCCATTGCATGTGGTGACCAAGAAGATGGGCATCACCACAGTTGTTAGTGAGTCTGGAGAGGAGATTGCTACCCGGGTACCCACTTCTTGGCGGGTCTGTGTGGACTGCAGACGATTGAACCAGACCACCATGAAGGATCATTTCCCGATGCCTTTTATTTATTAGATTATAGAGAGGCTAGCAGGGAAGAGCCATTATTGTTTATTGGACGGGTACTCCGGATACAATCAGGTGGCCATTGCGCCCGAGGACTAGGACAAGACCACCTTCACCTATCCCTTTGGGACATATGCTTTCAAACGGATACCCTTTAGATTGTGTAATGCCCCGACGACCTTCTAAAGGTTCATGTTGTCCATCTTTTCGGCCATGGTGGGGGAGTTCTTGGAGGTCTTCATGGATTATTTTTCGGTCTCCAATGATGGGTTCGATGCTTGTCTTGACTGCCTAAACCGTGTCCTCCAGCGATGCATTGATGGTCACCTTGTGCTTTCATGGGAGAGGAGTCACTTAATGGTGACTCAAGGGATGATGCTTGGCCATATCATCTCGAACAGGGGCATGGAGGTTGATCCGACCAAGGTGGATATCATCAGGAAACTCAGTCCACTGTCCAACTTGCGGCAGTTACGGTCTTTTCTGGGGCACATCGATTTCTACCGACGATTCATTCATGATTTCAGCAGGATTGCCCGACCGTTGACTAATCTGCTGAATAAAGACACCGAGTTCATTGTGGATGATAAGTGTCTAGCGTCATTTGAGACTCTTAAGAGTCTAGTTGTAGAGGCTCCTGTCCTCCACCAGCCTGATTGGTCTCTCCCATTCGAGATCATGACGGATGCCTCCGATTTTGCTGTAGGGGCCGTGCTGGGAGATTGGAGGGATGGAGTCCCCTTTGCTATTCACTATGCTAGCCAGACTTTGGATGCCTCTTAGTGTAACTATACCATCACTGAGAAGGAGATTCTAGCCATAGTTTTCAACCTAGATAAGTTCAGATCGTACAACATTGGATCTAAAGTGACCATCTACATAGATCATACCGCCATCAGGTACCTCATGGCAAAGAAGGATGCCAAAGCCAGATTGACCAGATGGATCCTTCTACTCTAGGAGATTGACATAGATATTTAGGATAAGCCTGGAGTCAAGAATGTGGTGGCGGATCATCTCTCCCGATTGGAGTTTCATGAGGATTCTGAGAAGACTGAGCCTATTTATGAGACCTTCCCAGATGAGGCGATCCTTGCTATCGTCTTTCTCCGTGGTACGTCGATATTGTGAACTATCTTGTGGCCAATAAAGTTCCACAAGATTGGCCTAGGCAGCGACTTGAGACCTTCCTCGTGAAGGCAAAGTTCTAACATTAGGAGGATCCCATCCTTTATCATGAAGGAGGGGATAGCGTCTGGCGTAGGTGCATACCTTAAGAGGAGCACCATAGCATCCTCACTTACTGCCACAAGCTTGAGGCAGGAGGACATCACTCTGGGAGGAGAATGGCACAGAAAGTGCTCCAATCTGGCCTATGGTGGCCTACTCTCTTCAAGGACTCTGATGAGTTCGTGAAGAGGTGTACTGACTATCAGAGAATGGGCACTTGTAGACAACGTGATATGATGCCGATGCAGCCCATTCACTTCAGTGAGATTTTTGACACATGGGGCATCGATTTGATGGGTCCATTCCCCATGAGTCAGGGATTCGAGTACATTCTATTGGTCGTTGATTATGTGAGTCGTTGGGTTGAGGCCATCCTGCCCGAACTGCAGATACTAGGACTGTTTGCAGGTTTTTAAGGAAGAATATCATTTCACGGTTCGGGGTGCCTAGAGTTTTGATATCCGACGGGGGGTCTCATTTCGTCAACGACAAGGTAAAGGCCCTTGCTAGCGAGTTCAGCATAGACCATCGAGTAGCCACACTGTATCATCCTCAGACAAATGGTCTTGCTGAAGTGTCGAACAGGGAGATCAAGACTATTCTGCAGAAGTTCATCCGCCCTGACCGAAAGGATTGGTCACAGCTTTTGGACTCGGTCTTGTGGGCATATCGGACGTCCTTCAAGACACCTTTGGATACATCTCCCTTTCGCCTCAGTTATGGCAAGCCCTTCCATTTACCTGTTGAGCTGAGACATAGGTCACTTTGGGCAGTCACTGATATACTTCTAGATCCAGTGAGTGTAGGAGATCAAAGGAGGGCAGAGTTAGAAGCCCTGGAGGAGCTTCGTGATACAACCTTTTCGAGCAGCCAACAGTACAAGGAGAGAGTGAAGGAGTCGCATGATTCTCATATCAGCCACAAGCAGTTTGAGCCATGGCAACGAGTATGGTTGTTCGATGCTAGGTTGAGATTATTTCCAGGGAAGTTATAGAGCAAATGGAAGGGACCTTATCTGGTCTTAAAGGTACACGACAATGGAAGCATCGATATATCTGAGATGCCATCTTAGAGTACCTTTCGTGTTAACGAACAACAGCTCAAACCATATCTAGATCATGAGCCGCTGGTCGTTGACGTTGCCCCTATTCATTTTCCGTGAGATGTGGTCTCTTGACTCACATCTATTGCATCTCATGCTTGATTATTGTTGGACATGCAATCCCACGGTGAGCCATTATGCAATAAATGTTATTGCGAATATCATTCCCTTATCTGAAATGAAGAATAAATCATTTGCATAATAGGTCCCTTAGTACAATTAGGGTTATGTACCATGGCCTTCTTAATGATCATACAGTTGTTGATTCAATTATTGAATCATAGAGGCTGGTTCTTGGATGAATATCTAAAGAGTTAGATTGAGGACTCATCAAGAACCATCAAATGATTGTTAAGAGATGATCTCCAACATGAGTAGGAGATGGCAATCCTTTCTCAGTTAGGATGATATCTGACTGACCTCTTGATGCAGGTCCTCTGCAAAGGAATAGAGATTCGGAGGTGTCAGATTAGTTAGGTCAAAGAGTTGACTTAACGAGATCGAGATAACCAAAGTCATATGTCGTATGCTGTCATGATATAGGCACGCATCCTCTGACCGGAGACAGATGTGTTACTATATGTCTGAGTATGTATATTTGGCAGACCAATAGGTTGATGACCTAATCAAGGTCTATACACCGACGTGCTGGTGTGCATATACGGGCATATGAGTAATACAATCTCTGAAAGGGATCATATAGATTCATTACTGAACCGGAAGACATAAGCTCACTCATGAGATATTAGGAAGAATCAAATTCCGGGCACGGTCGTCTTGCTTTGGAAGCTTGACTGAATTTGTAGGTTTGATATATACTTTTGGAAAGTATATGATCAACATCTGGGTATGATATATGCTTTTGGCAAGTATATGATCGATACCAACTCCCAATGATCGAATGAGAAACATAATGATAAAACCCTGAAGTAGATAGTGTAAAATTGATCTTATACTTCTGGTTTATTTTGAGTCATTCAGTATGCAGGATGTACAGGTATTGGGAATACCTGAGGGTGATGTGATCATAAACGATTGTGTAGCCATGACTCTTCCATTCCTAGGGAGTGATGAAACGGGTCTGAATTTTAGTGACTCCTCTCAGTAGAGAAGTAATCTGATCTTAGTCCAAACATTGGACATTGATCTGAATGTGATTCAGATTCAATGAGAAGATTAGAATTGCGGTCTTGATTTAATCAAGCATCTATGGGAGGCCCGAGATCTGGATTTGAGATGTGATCTCAATATCCAAGTCACTATACGTGGAACAATACAATCCCCATGTCCTTATCTCCAAGTATTCACGAAGAAAGTGCATTATCCTTGAAAGAGTTCATGGATAATTCTATTGTTGATATATGTATCCGAGCATTGAGAAAATTAAATGTAATTTAATTATCATGAATAATATGAATTTGATTCATATTATAAGGAGAGTTATATTAGATAATTAAATGTGATTTGATTATCAAATATGTGAATAATGTGAATGTGATTCATATTATTTGGGCACAAGAGAAAAAGAGATCCAAGATGATTAATTGTGATTTAATTATCATGGATATGAATAATGTGGATAGCAATATCCAATTATTCATAATATATTATAAATATGATTTAATGTATTAGAAAGAGTTAATTAAAATTTATATTTGTTGATTAGTTATTAATGTGTATTGGATACACATTATGTAATTAATTGAAAATGTAAATTATATTTTGTTTTGGGTTGTGAATGTGATTCACAATTTTTCCAATGGCAAGATTGCAATATTCTCAAAATTAATTATGAATTATTTTTGAAGAATAAATCACAACAAAATTGTCGGAATAAATAATGGAGATTTTCATGGAGATATACAATCTCATGAAATCTCATGAGATTGCCTCCAATTGGAAACAAGTAGTCGTCCACTATATTCCAATGGGAGATGACATCTCCATGGAATTTGTCTCCTTATTTGATTGGTTTAATTTTAGGATTGATGTATATTTAATTTGTCAAATATATTTGATCTAAATTAAATCATAAGTTGTTGGCTTTTACCAACAACAATCTTGACCATTGGATTGATCATAAATCAATCTCAACCATTGATTTTATGAGTCCCATGGATTGAGATCCATGAATCCCAAAACCCTATAAATAGAGAGGCATATCATGCTCTCTTGGTACATGCTATTGAAGTACATCTCTCTCTCTTTCTCTCTACACGTCTACTCTCTCTCCCTCTCATATGGTCGTCCACCATGGATGCCTTAGAGGGAGTCTCCATCGCCGCAGTGTCGTCGTTATGCTGCCCAATAGTTTGCTCGTGGATCTCCATCTCCTTCGGTGCACCACGCTCGTGAAGAAGACGTCGGATCTCATGTGTCGAGATCAGGAGATCTGCCGCTTGGATCATCAACATGGATTGCGAGAAGCACGCGATTCATCCCCGCGCTCACAAGCATCTCCTCCTTCGGACCGGACTTGAGACAGGAGGTCTCTTAGTTTAGAGACTCTATCGCAACCATCCTTCAAGAGGTAATCCTATTACTTGTTTGTGGTTTAGACGAAATGATCCGAGAAGTGTTCTTGGATCATGTTGTTTCATCGCATGAAAATTTTTTAAATTCCGCTGCATAGAACGACTAGTGCGACTAGTCGTTCCTCGTCGTATTCCATACGACGCTCACGCTTTCGTGATGCGCTTGAGGATTATACCATATCCTTCAAGTGTTATAAGAGCCAGGTTGAAGGTTTTGGATACGATCCATAAAACCGAAGGCGACTTGGGTTCGTTAAGGTTGCGAAAGTTTTATCGTATTTCATTTTCGCATCTCCGTTTTGTGATTATTTTCGGCCCTGTTTAAATTTTTTAAACACTAAAATAAAACTTGGATTTTGTTCCCCATTAAATAAGAAAACTATAGGATCTGAGTTTACGTAATTTGGATTCCGTTTCCTCGAGATATGGTTGTTTTAATGAACATGTTTACCCTGTTGCGGGAACTGCGAATCTTAACATGATTAATGAGTTAATTACTGTTTTGATCCGCCTCGAAATGCATAACATATCACTTATGTTCTGTCCTAAATCAAATTAGAAATCTTTGAAAATTGATTTTGTCTAATTTGGATTTAAATAGATTGAGATATGCTAATTTTAGTAGTAGGGGTCACTGCTGAAATTACAGTCCTAATCAAGAACCATGTGATTGTCAATTAGTGAAATTAATTGTTAATTTCATGAAATAATTATGGAAAATATTTGAGAAATATTGAATGATGATTATTTCCTTAATTGACTTGTCCTCAACCAATAAATTGATTAGATTTGATCCAGATCAAAATTGGAAATACAATCAACAAACAACTTACTTGAATAGGATTGGGAATTTGTCTAGCAAATTTCCTTATAATCAAAATTGTTTTGATTATTAATATATGGTATAATTTTGGTTGAAGAATCGATTATCATCTCAAGTACAAAGTGATTGACTCAGCATCATTTTTTCCGAGGCGGATATGGTGTCTAGTCGGGGATCGCTGGAGGAGCGGGTTGCACCAGATGCGGTCCGTCCCATTCCCGCCAGTACTGGCCATGATAGCGGGTAGGGAACTAATGATGCCTGAGAGATCATGATGTATTTTTCTAATTATTAGAATTTAAATTAATACATATTTTGAGATAATACCATATATTCAAGTAAAATCAAGTTTGTTTATTGTACTGGATTGAAAATTAATTTAATATGATTAAGTTCATTATATCCAAACTAAAACACTCTATTATGAATAGAGTTGTTATTTCCCTTGGAAGAATTAATTGTAATGAATATGATTCATGATTATTAATTAAAATTTGAATATGAGGTGGAGGATCACATACGTGACATCCATGATCTCCCGTCAAGGTGAAGGGTTCTGTCGCCAGATATTGTATGTGGGAGATGCCTGTCCGAAGTGACAACTCCTTCATACGATCCATTTGGATCGGGCTCGTCGCTTCTCAAAAGAGTAAGGACGTATGCGTAGTGACCCCGATATCGGGTCCTCATATTATTGGGGCGATATTGGATTGCGCATAGCGAGTTGTATTCCTGTTGATGGTTGGTTCAATTAATGACGGGTCAACATCACCTTAGGGGTGGTTGGCCCGAGTGTTAAAGACCGAACTGGGAGGTGCAAGTTGGACTTGCAAGGCAGAATGTGTTCCCGCTTCTTTTTATCCGAGTTACAGGTTCTCATATTATTGGGATGTAACAAAGATAAGGAAGGAGATCCCAGATCTTGCTTGAGATATGATGGTAAGTATATCTCTTACATTGAAAGTGATTAAGGGAATGCATTTTCATTATTGACATGGCAAGACAACTTTGATATAAAAATTCCTAAATCAATGTAAATTATATATTTATATATGTTTATGCAAATATCTTATTTCAGATAATCCTTCTTTAATCCCACTCAATGTTATACTCTATAGAATATCATAGATTGGACCTATGATCCCTATATTGTACTTGCAATTGGACACATAATGTATGTGGTTGCATTGTGCAAGTTTTCTCATAATAATGTGGAATGATAATTAAATAGACAACAGGACTAAAACCCTAGGGTTTGTATGTCTCTATAAGTCTTGATCTCATCGAATGTACTTTTGAAGTGACATGTCGATAATGATCGTAATTATCAAATAATCCTTATAAAATCTAAGAAGATGTTATGGCATGCATGTGTGCTCTCGACATATAATCATGAATGGCATGGTTCTCTGCATTATGCAGAATGGTGGCTCTATAGGAGATGATGTATTCAAATTTTTTGAATACCTACCTAAACCTAAGTTTTAAGAGTTTAAATGGATGTAGATACGATGAGTGTCATCATTCTACTATCTATACTCTAGTCATTCATGAAGCTTCATAATATTCATATTGTATGAATTGAATGAAGCATGTATAAATGTTGAAATACTCTTATGTTGAAATTTTTGATTTTTAACATAAGAGATCCTTGGTCTTGAGCAATGGTTGCTTATAGATAAAGGGAGCGCAATGGAAGCATGGGTTGGACCCAAGTAAGAAGTATAGTCAAAGAGTTGACTATGCTTCTGTGACTTCCATATGACATCCAAAGAGTTGAATAAATGCCAATACTGCAATAAGTTGATGTGTTGATAGTATGACTATTAAATCTATCTAGAATTCTTAGAAAAGGAATCGAATAGTACATCAGATTAATCTACATATAATCATTGATATTGACTTACTAATTTGATAAGATAAAGTTTAATAATTGTATCTCAATCTTCTAATGACACTTACAATTGGTTGCATATGCATTAAAATATTAGAAATTTGATCTTATGGTTTAATGGTCATCCATGTTGGAATTGATGCAATTGTTGCAATAATTTCCACCGGATGAATATACTTCATATTTTCAGTGGGAGAGCCCTTGGTCTTAGAGAATGTCTCTATGACCTAGATATTAGAATACACTCATTGTTTATTTCTAAATGTTGGGAATAAACATGAAATCTGGAATAGACCTATCATAAAGAGTTATGATGGAGATATTTCAGATAGTAATCTAACATCTAGTGGACTCCACTAAATTAGAAAATAATGAATGGGTTCATTAAGATTTCTAACAATAGAAAACTAAACCTTTAAAGATCAATAGGAGGATATAGATCATTTGACAATGATCTGGCATCATGTTTTGGACATATGTCTGTTGATGAGAGCAATGGGCAAGTAAGAGATGAAACTTTAGAATGTCTAAAATTTCAAAACTTGCATACTTATGAATATTGTATTCAAAGTAAAAATGTCCCATGCACCTTTCTTTTGGAATGGTGTAAGATGTTAAGGTATTCAAGATCTCATACATATTAATGTATGTGAATCCTCTATATCAGAATAAACATTATGGATATGTGATATCTATTAATGATTATTTGTGATATGAGATTTCTTCTCTTCACTTAGAAAACTTTGAAATGTTCAAAGGTTTCACAATTTTGGTTTAGAACCAAAGTTTGAAGGAAGATGAAATGAATTTGATCTAACAAAGGTATCTTGTACCTATTAGATGAATTAAAGGAATACTTTATGGAGATGTGAATATCATTCCTATCTCAATCCTCCTAATGAACCTTAACTCAATAGAGTTGTAGGGAGATACAATTGATCATGTGTAACATTATTTGATCAATGAATAATCTTAGCATAATTATGTCTTAGTTTCCAGGTATATATATGTGGTAGAGACGACATTATATGTCCTTACAAGGTTCCATGCTAGAAAGCTGGAATCTAGCACCAGAGAGTGCTACTTAATTAGGAAAATAAAGGATGGTATTGGATACCTACTTTATGACCTTAAGATTCTTAAAGGATCTCATCTCTGAGAATGTGATTCTCAGAGGATGACTCTCTTGATAATCAAGATGAAAATGAAGTAAAGGAACTCATTTAACCTTGAGAAGATAATAAGGCTCCTGAAATCGTAAACTAAATAGACAATTAAAGATGAAACATTAATACCTCTTCAAATAAGTTTGAGGATGGATTCCATGTGTCAGTTGAATCTAACAATGATTTGACTTCATGTGATCATATCATGGAAAGATGGATGTTAGTAATAAAGTCTAAAGTAGACTTCATATACAAATGTTGTATATAGACCCTCGAGGATCCAACTATATGGGTAAGACCCATTATGGTGTAAATGGATCTTCAAGAGGAAGAGGGAACCTGATGAGAAGGCACAGACCTTCAAAGCATGGTTTGTAGCCATGAGCTACACATCGAAGAGAAGACATCGCTTGCGATGAGACTTGCTCTCCAGTGACCTTGCTTTAACCCATCAGAATATTGCTAAGTATAGCTACACAACTTGACTATGGCATCTTCATGATGTGAGTCAAGATTGCATTCCTCTATGAATACCTCTCTGAGGATATTCATATGAAGTAGCCCCAGGGCTTCATGGTTGAGGAAAGCAAGATGTGCAAGCTAGGAACTCCATCTTTGGACTCAAATAAACTTCTTGTAGTTGGAACATAAGATTTAATGAAATTATAAATGTTATGATTTCAGATAAAATCTTGATGAACCATGTGAAGCTTAGTGGGAGTGCCATTGTGTTCATCGTACTAATTGTAGATATTATTCTAATCATTTGGAATGATATAGAGATAATAATAAGTGTTTTATAATTTGGTTGTTCCATACCTTGACATATGATCTCAAGGATACCTCTTAGACCTTAGTTCTGAAGTCGTTCAGAAGCAAAGAGAAGAGGGTATTTGGACCGTCACATTAGTAGTACACCTTGAACTTATTCCATTTTCTGGAAAATTACAATAAATGCTTCCTTCCCTTAAGATATGGTAGTGACCTATCTAAAGGGATAGCACCTCAAAGAGTTTAGGAAGTGAATGCTAGAGCTGCTTGCACTTGTGCATCAGTTACGAGAAGCTGAGTGTATGCTAGATGTGCAAAAGAGACAGATGTCTGCCATGCAGTGGGAGTAATAATATGTTACTAATCCTACTATGGAATAAAACACTTGATTGCAGTAATGACAATATCTTCAAAGATGATGAAACTTAGAGATAGTGATATCAAAGTCTTATCTACAAAAGTTTAAGACCTTGTAGATAGTGATCTATAAGGGTCTTAACTCTAGATACCTTAGGAGATAGAGAACTCTAGGAATAAAGGTATTCTGATAAGGATTATGGGCATACTGGTTATAATAATTATCGAGCTATAGTGTCAACAACACTATAACAAAATTGAGTATTGGTTGCATAAAATGCAACATTCGCATTGGATGCGAGCACTGTTACTAGGGGATATGCAAGTGTTGTAAAAGGACTTGGCGTAGTCTCTTGGGAACAGAGTGACTGATTAGCTTACGTAGCCATTTTCTAAATAGCCTATGATTGTCACATGAGTGCGGGTTTAAATGATTAGCACATTAATGGCTCTTTGGGCTAGTGGGAGATTATTGGACATGCGAGCTCACAGCGAGCCATTATGCAATAAATGTTATTGCGAATATCATTCCCTGATCTGAAATGAAGAATAAATAATTTGCATAATAGGTCCCTTAGTACAATTAGGGTTATGTACCATGGTCGTCTTAATGATGATACAGCTGTTGATTCAATTATTGAATCATAGAGGCTAGTGCTTGGATGAATATCTAAAGAGTTAGATTGAGGACTCACCGAGCACCATCAAATGATTCTTAAGAGATGATCTCCAGCCTGAGTAGGATATGGCAATCCTTTCTCAGTTAGGCTGATATCAGACCGACCTCTTGATGCAGGTCCTCTGCATAGGAATAGAGATTCAGAGGTGTCAGATTAGTTAGGTCAAAGAGTTGACTTAACGAGATCGAGATAACCAAAGACCTATGTCGTATGTTGTCATGATATAGGCACGCATCCTCTGACCGGAGACAGATGTGTTACTATATGTCTAAGTATGTACATTTGGCAGACCAATAGGTTGATGACCTAATCAAGGTCTATACACCGGCGTGCTGGTGTGCATATAAGGGCATATGAGTAATACGATCTCTCAAAGGGATCATATAGGTTCATTACTGAACTGGAAGACATGAGCTCACTCATGAGATATTGGGAAGAATCAAATTCCGTGCACAGTCGTCTTGCTTTGGAAGCTTGACTGAATTTGTAGGTTTGATATATACTTTTGGAAAGTATATGATCAACACCTGGGTATGATATATGCTTTTGGCAAGTATATGATCGATACCAACTCCCAATGATCGAATTAGAAACTTAATGATAAAACCCTGAAGTAGATAGTGTAAAATTGATCTTATACTTCTGGTTTATTCTGAGTCTTTCAGAATGCAGGATGTACAGGTATTGGGAATACCTGAGGGTGATGTGATCATAAATGATTGTATAACCATGATGCTTCCATTCCTAGGGAGTGATGAAACGGGTCTGGATTTTAGTGACTACTCTCAGTAGAGAAGTAATCTAATCTTAGTCCAAACATTGGACATTGATCTGAATGTGATTCAGATTCAATGAGAAGATTAAATTTGCGGTCTTGATTTAATCAAGCATCTATGGGAGGCCCGAGATATGGATTTGAGATCTGATCTCAATATCCAAGTCACTATACGTGGAACAATACAATCGCCCCATCCTTCTCTCCAAGTATTCGCGGGAAAGCACATTATCCTTGAAAGAGTTCATGGATAATTCTATTGTTGATATATGTATCCGAGCATTGAGAAAATAGATAATGAAATGTAATTTAATTATCATGAATAATATGAATTTGATTCATATTATAAGGTGAGTTATCTTAGATAATTAAATGTGATTTTATTATCAAATATGTGAATAATGTGAATGTGATTCATATTAATTGGGCACAAGAGAAAAAGAGATAGAAGATGATTAAATGTGATTTAATTATCATGGATATGAATAATGTGTATAGCAATATCCAATTATTCATAATATATTATAAATGTGATTTATAATGTATTAGTGAGAGTTAATTATAACTTATATTTGTTGATTAATTATTAATGTGTATTGGATACACATTGTGTAATTAATTGAAAATGTAAATTATATTTTGTTTTTGGTTGTGAATGTGATTCGCAATTTTTCCAATGGCAAGATTGCAATATCCTAAAAATTAGTTATTAATTATTTTTGAAGAATAAATCACAACAAAAGTTGTTGGAATAAATAATGGAGATTTCCATGGGGATATGCAATCTCATGAAATCTCATGAGATTGCCTCCAATTGGAAACAAGTGGTCGTCCACTATATTCCAATGGGAGATGACATCTCCATGGAATTTGTCTCCTTATTTGATTGGTTTAATTTTAGGATTGATGTATATTTGATTTGTCAAATATATTTGATCTAAATTAAATCATAAGTTGTTGGCTTTTACCAACAACAATCTTTACCATTGGATTGATCATAAATCAATCTCAACCATTGATTTTATGAGTCCCATGGATTGAGATCCATGAATCCCAAAACCCTATAAATAGAGAGGCATACCATGCTCTCTTGGTACATGCTATTGAAGCGCATCTCTCTCTCTTTCTCTATACAAGTCTACTCTATCTCCCTCTGATATGGTCGTCCACCATGGATGCTCTAGAGGGAGTCTCGATCGTCGCAGCGTCGTCGTTATGCTGCACGATCGTTTGCTCGTGGATCTCCGTCTCCTTCAGTGTGCCTCGCTCGTGAAGAAGATGTCGGATCTCGTGTGTCGAGATCATAAGATCTGCCACTAGGATCATCAACATGGATTGCGAAAAGCACGCGATTCATCCCCGTGCTCGCAAGCGTCTCCACCGTCGGATCGAACTTGAGACAGGAGGTCTCTTCGTTTAGAGACTCGATGACAACCACGCTTCAAGAGGTATTCCTATTACTTGTTTGTGGTTTAGATGAAACGATCAGAGAAGTGTTCTTTGATCATGTGGTTTCGTTGCATGAAAATTTTTTAAATTCGACTGCATAGAACAACTAGTGCAACTAGTCGTTCCTCATCGTATTCGATACGACGCTCAGGCTTCTGTGATGCGCTTGACGATTATCTCATATCCTTCAATTATCACTGTTCTCCCGACTTGTATAGATCCATATGTCCATACTACACTATTCTTCAGTCCAACACCCCATCTACATCGTTGATTATGCTATACTTAGGGTGCACTTTACCCTAAGTATAGGGGGGTGTGAGACTTTTGATTTTCTTTTAATTCTTTTCTACCTTTATTTTGCTGCCTATACTTAGGGATATTTTACCCTCAGTATAGGAGAGGTAAACCCTGTGCATTCTTCACTCAGATTGTCCTTTGTGTACAGCCTGCTATACTTAGGATTACTTGATCCTAAGTATAGGGGGAAACTCCGATATCTTCTCTTTCATTTCTATTCTTTCATTTGTCTTTGTATATAGCCTCTCTTTTCACTTCCCTACACTAAGAATGAGTTATGCCTTCTTCATCGCTCTTGATTCACTCTGAAGACATCGTTCGAGCTAAGTATAGGGGGTGTCGTATATATTCCATATACACTTTAGCCATAACTTGTACTTTGTGTGAGTGTGTTACTAAATAAAAATGGCTAAAAACCCTTAAAACCCATAAAAATTAAAAAGTTTTCTTGTAAATAAAATTCTTTTCTTGCACATACACAGCTATGTACAAAATTATTTTTTGTAAAAAATGTTTGTAAAAATCTTTTGTGTAAATAGTTTGTAAATATTTTGATATCAAAACTCTGTATATAGTACAAAATTTTTGTAAAATGTTTTGAAAAACAAAAAGTTTGCAAAAACCTTGTGTAAATTTGTGTAAATATTATGCAAAACTTGCATTCATGCATACATCGATGTTTTCAAACATTTTTCAAAAATTTTGAACATTTGTAAAATTTTGTAAAAATTGCATCTTTGTAAATATTTGTACAGTTTTTCCGAATCATAGTTGGCATTTAAACTAGCTTGGAATTAAATTGAAAAATGGAGATTGGTTAAGATCTTAATCCATCTAATCTTAAGAGGAACCTTATAGGGCTTAGGGTAGAGACTTTTCAGGTCCATGGTGACTTAATTCTTTGAGTCCACTAGGCTATGATCATATGTCATCTCGATGAGCTTAAGTAGAGAACTTAACAACACACACATGACTTTTACAGACAATGGCTTTACTTGGACCAACACTTTACACCGAGCTCTCTACGGATGAGGTGGTGAGGAGGCAGTCTTCTTTGACATGGGGTAGCATATGAGGGTAATACTTCTAGGCGGAACCTCTCTTCTTCTTTTACTGAAGGAAGTGCATCTCAACATGGTCTGGCAGCCGTGAGGTCTAACGACAGGAGTTGTGGGTTGCAATAATGCTTCAAAAGAGGGATAGTCTACTGGCTCAAGAGGAAAGACTCCTTATGTATATATGCTGCACCATGTAGATATGTTGTACATATGCACATCAAAAAAAGTGCAAAAAGAAAAGAATAACTCCAAAAAAGTGGTGGGTCTGAGAGAAAATGATAATTCCACCGGAGTGTATATAGTTCAATAAAGCAAAGCTTGTTATCCATGTTCCATCTCATGAAGCTTGTAGCAGGGAGACTTAACTACATTGGTTGGGCTCCCTAGGATACATGGATACACTGGCCATGGTCCATTCTCTTCTTCCCCCTCTTCTTGAGCTAGTTGAACTTGAACTTAGATGGGAATACCCCGCTCCTCGAGGAAAGAGTTGCCAGACTAGGGTATTAGAGTTACCTTGTTGGGGAGGGTTGTCACTTTGCTACTTCTGAGGTAGGGAGCTATATCATTTACATAGTACAAGGAAAGATTCATGGTCATCAGAGTTTGTGTATGTAGACTTGTTCTGATCTGGATTGTTGAGGAGTCTTGACCATAGATTAAGTGGAACTCAGAGGCTGTTGAGTTTTAATCCTAAGTCCAAATACGGTTCCGACAAATTAATAATCCAAAGATCCGACTGAGCTCCATACTTCAATTTACTGAAGACAAGTTTAATAATCAACATTGATTCATTCTTTGTCCCTTCTTTTTTTTCCTTTTCACTCCTTTTTCAAATAAGTGTTTGCTAAGGGACTAGCAAATGTAAAGTATAGGGGGGTGATGAATCCTCATTCATCACTCTTTATTCTTTTATTTTAGCTAAAAATCTTTGCAAAACACCATGTAGATAGCTGTAAATAGAATAAATTACCAAATAGGCATGCTTGTGTATTTATCAATAATTAGCATGTTTTTGTGCAAAAATAAAAGAATAAAGAAATAAAGAAAAAGAGGGAAATATTTAGAACAAATATTGAGTGACCTGAACCCAAGAGAGGGCCCAATATGGGCCTGATCGCCAAATAAAATAAGTAGAGAGAGATAGAGCCACTCATCCTTGCCTATATTCCCTCTATTTGTATATATTTCATTTTCATTCCAATAAAAATTTGTTTCTCATAATTTGTATATATTTATAAAAATAAAATAAAAAATTAGAAAAATAGAATAAAAACAAAAAGAAATAATTTCTCTATCTATATTGTACATATAACATGTACATAGAAATGATACACCTATTTATTTTACCCTTTAAATAAAAATAAAATTCAATAAAAATTATTTTACACTCTAAATTTCATGTTGTAAATAAAAAATATAAAGTTGGAGTATTTATACAAAAATAAGAAATTAAAAATAAAAATATGACATACATAGGTATTTTATACCTGTATATAATATTATATATATAAATTAATTTATTTTTCAAAAAATATATAAAAATCACAAAAAAATAGTTTAAAAATAAATAAACAATTTTCATTTTGTAAATATTTTTAAATAAAATCATTTTCTATTTTATTTTTAATTTATAAATAATTTTGGTTTGCTGAATTTTGATTCGTCCACGGGGGATTGTTGACCCCCGGTCAACTCTCCCCCTGGACCACTTTCCACCTTTATCCAGTACCAACCCGATTTCGCTGATTTTTCTAGAACTAATCCATCAACCATTTCCATAGATCTGAGGCTCCAATTGGCGAGGAGAGATCCGTGATCCACACCGGCCTACTCTCTTAGGGATCTGCTCCTTGGAATGCGCGCCCGATCCCCATCTTCTCAGACCTCAGCTCGTATAAAGCTTGACCTGGAGCCTCCATTTTCCGCTATCTTCGGCCATCGCCTTCGCCTCCAGGGACCTCCATTCCTTCTCCTTGAGTGACAGCTAGGTTGAGGGATTGTTGTAGCAAGGACCGAGGCCTCTAGCCTCAGATCCGGTGAGCCATCTCGCCGTGCTCCGCCACCAGTGAGCTCGAGCCTCTGGAGACGTCGCTCCATCGAGGCGAAGACACCAGGAGGACCAGCACCTCCAGCATAGACGCATTCACCCATCAGGTAGATCAACTAGCCTCTAGCTTCGTTTGATTTTTGAGTTCTCGATTTCCGACCGCCGACCTTCACCGGATCCTCCCGCATGCTCCGATCATCCGTTTGTCACTCTGATTAGCCCTTCACCCTCACGAGACTCCTCTCCACATTCTTCACCCATCCGTTCCCCCTAGTTCGCCCAAGAATAGGGTCATCGGCTCTCCTCCACCGTCGCTCGCCGGAGAGCTATGCTCCGCCTCCCCCAGCTGCCCATTTCGCTCGTAATCGGGTCGAGGCATTTTGCCCTCGAGTCAGTGTTCGTTCTGTGCATGTTTGCATGAAGAAGGATCTCACCTGGAGGTCTAACGACTAAAACACAGATACTGCAGGACCTTCACGCTGCCGGGTCATTTCAAGACCTCCCAGCCTCATCGGAGCATCTCAGTAGATGCGGAACGCCATCGTCTCTCTTTTCCCCATCCTAACATCGGAGGACCTCCCCACCGCGCGTATTGGTCGATCGAAATTCACCGGAGGCGAGTTCATCGGCGTTCCTCTAGGGAGCGTCTCCGCTGTGCGATCGAGCCCTCCTACCAGTTCTGATCTTCACCGTCCATCATCCGAGGGTCTCGATCGTTGGATCGATCTGAGGATCCTCTACCAGCCGTTGATTGTCGAAGGGGTACAAGCTGTTCCTGACCGTTTGATCTTAAGTGGACCTCCTATAGTTGTTGGATCCTTAAAAAGAGGGTAAATTACTCTTAGGCCCTCCTTAGTTTTTACATTTCGTTTTGGTCCTGTAAATACTTTTGGACTTTTTTTTACTTTGGGTAATTTGCACGTAGGACCTAGTGTTTGTTTTAATTGCAACTTAGTCCCTCTGTATGTGGAGCACGTGCATCGACACGTGACTTGTGGGTTATTTGCATGTTTTTACCTAAACTTCTCAACTGTTACTGATTGCATCTTTATAAATAGTAATTACATTTATGCCCCTCTGTGTGTGAATCACGTGCCCTCCTCATGACTTTTTGGGCTTTTTGCAACTTCAGCCCCGTATTTCTTTCACATGTTATTGATTGGATGATTAGTTTGCTAAAATTGCACTTAGGTCCTCATGAGCTGTCTATTTTTGATTGGCTAAATAAAATAGCATATTGACTCCAAAAATCATGAAATTTGGACATGTGGCTCCTGCCACTGTGTACAAATTTCACTATTTTTTTTGGGACATTTTTGTGGTCATTTAATATTTTTACAAATTCAAAACCCCTTGTTTTCTCACTGTCTAACTTGAAAAATCAAATAAAAATATAAAAAAGCTTCTAAAAATTCTAAAAAAATTAATTTATGTTTATTTTGTTGCCTTTTTATTTCTGTGCAATTTTTATGTTTTTGATATATAAAACCCCTAAAAATTGAAAACCCTAAAAAACTTCTAAAAATCATTAAAAATTCCTAAAAATTAAAAAAATCTAATTCCTTTTTCTGTAGTTAACTTTTCATTTATAGTTTTTCATAAAATTGTTGCTAGATTTTTATAGGCTATTTTTACATTTTTAAATAGCCTTTCAAATCTTGCTGCACAATAGCCTTTTTTAGCCTTCTTTTATTTTTAGAAAATTCATTAAAATTATAAAAATCTTAGAAAATTACCAAAAACACTAGAAATTCATAAAACTCAAAAATATGTTTATTTTTATTTTCTGACTTGTTTTGATGTGTTGAATAATTTGTTGATTGTGACCTTGTTTGTTTTCTTTTACATTTTTTGTATAACTAAAAATCACACAAAAAATCAAAAACCTAAAATCCACCAAAAATATTTGTTTTATTTTATTTTTGATTTTTGACTACTTCATAGGCCTCGAGCCAACCCGTGCTCCTTGAGTTCGACCCTGGTCGCTATACCAGGTTAAATAAAATAACGAGATCGCTATTTGAGTTGATTTGTTGATTTCTTTGATTTGGTGGTCTTGACTTCTTGTCGATTGAGCTTTGAGGTTCGGGTTACAACGACTCGTATTTTTACCTTTACCCAGATCATGAAAGTCTCGTCATCAGCAGTAGAATTTATTTTTTTAAAAGCGATGAAACCACATGATCCAAGAACTCTTCTCAGATCGTTTCATATCAGCCACAAAGAAGATATAGGAATTCCTCTTGAAGCGTGGTTACGATCCTGTCTCTAAAGTAAGAGAACTCATGTCTCAAGTCTGATCTAATAGGGGAGACATTTGCGAGCGTGTTGATGAAACACGTGCTCCTCGTAATCTAAGTTGAAGATCCAAGAAGTGAATCTCATGATCTCGTCTTACGAGATCCGATGTCTTCTTCATGATCAAGGCGCATCGAAGGAGACAGAGATCCACAAGCAGTTAAAGCGGCGACACAATGGCGTGGCAACAATGACGATTCCTCTCTTGGGTTTAGTGCAGACGACCACTCTAGGGAGAGAGAAGAGTCATGGGAGTGAGAGAGAGAGAGGGAGAGCTTGCAATTATGCTGTCTAAAAAGAAGATATAGGGTTCCCTCTTCATTTATAATATTTTGGGAGTCCATGGATCTCAATCCATGGACAACACTAATTCAATGGATGAGATTGATTTGTGTTTCTTTCAATGCCCATGATTTTGTTGTAAAAATACAACAACAATTAATTTAATTTAACTATATATATTTATAATCAATATAGAAAATAACTAAATTAAATCAATCATCCTTAGAAAAATAGGAAGGAGGCAAGCCTCCTTTCATTAAGGAGGGTGGATGACCCTACTAGAAGTAGGACTAGGTGATCGTCCACTCTCCGCACTTGGAAGGGAGCCTCCTTCTCCTATTTCATGAAATCCTCTATTCCAAGATTTTCTCCATAATTTGCAACAACATTTTTTGCAAATTTACTCACAAAAATAATTCATAATTATTTTTTGAACATTGCATTCATGCCATCAAAAATGTGAATCATATTCACATACCTAAAAATATGTAAATTGCATTTACAATTAAATGTCCAATGCGAATCGAATTCATGCAAACTTTTAAATTATAATTACAAATTACAATTATCTCTCTCTAATATATTATAATCATATTTATAATATATATGATTAATATTGATAATGCTATCCAAATTATTTGTATCCTTGATAATTAAATCATATTTAACTATCTTGCATCTCTATTCTCACGTATCTAAATCACATGAATCACATTTATATTATTTATGATAATTAAATCAATCTTAATAATCAATTTTCCAATGCTTAGATATATTATCAACAATGGAATTATTCTTGAACTCTTTCAAGGATAATGCACTTTCTTTGCAAATATTTGGAGATAAGGATAAGACGATTGTACGTTCATCGTATAGTGACTTGGATATTGAGATTGTATCTCAAATCCAGGTCTCGGGGACCTCGCATAGATGTTTGATTAAATCAAAGCCGTAAATCTAATCTTCTCATTGCATCTGAATCGCATTCAGATCACTGTCCAACATTTGGACCTAGATTAGATTACTTCTCTGCTGAGACGAGTCACTAAAATACAGACATGTTTCATCACTCGCTCTGAATGTAAGCATCTTGGTTATACAATCGTTTATGATCACATACCCTTGGGTATTCCTAATATATGTACATCTTGCTTACTGGAAGACCTAGAATAAACCCAAAGTTTTAGATCTTATTTAAATTGTCTCCTTCATGGTTTTATGATAAAGTTTCTCATTTGATTATTGGGAGTTGGAATCGATCGTATACATTCCAAAAGCATATATCATACCTAGGTATTTAATAAATAATTTCCAAATACATATATCAAACCTATAAATTCAATCAAACTTCTAAAGCAAGACGACCTTGCACGGAATTTGATCCCAATATCTCATGAGTTAGCTCATGTCTTCCGATTCAACAATGAACCTGTATGATCCCTTTGAGAGATCGTTTTACTCATATTCCCTTGTTTGCACACCAGCTCATTGATGTAAAGACCATGATTAGATCATTAACCTATCGGTCTGCAAATTTACATACTCAAACATATAGAAACACATCTGTCTTCGGTCAAAGGATGTATACCTATATCGTGACAGTAAATGACATAAGTCTTAGTTATCTCGATCTTGTTAAGTCAACTCTTTGACTTAAGTTATCTAAAACCTCCAATTCTCTATTCCTATGTAGAGGACCTACATCAATAGGTCGGTTAAATATCATCCTTTGGAGAAGAATTGACATCTTCCTCTCAGGCTAGAGATCCTCTCTTAATAATCACTTGGCGGTGCTTGATGAGTCCTCAATATAACTCTTTTGATATAATCCAAGCACCAACCTCTATGATTCAACATTTGAATCAACAACTGTATGATCATTAAGATGGCCATGGCACATAATCCTAATTGTACAAAGGGACTTATTTTGAAAATTAGTTATTTTTCATTTCAGATCAATGAATGATATTTGCAAGAACATTTAGTGCATAATGTCTCGTTGTGGATTCACATGTCCAACATACTGCCTTAATAATATGGGGAATAATATCTGGGTCACTACGCATATGGTTGTTGATTCAGGTTGATCCAGGGTTTAATTTAATTGAATTAATGCAATGTCATTGCAACCCTAAAAATCCCTCAACAAAAAATTTCATTAAACTTTAAAGCCAAAATAAAATGAAGAAATGTAAGCAAAAGAGTTTTGCTATTTATTTAACTGTATAGCGTACATGATCGAACTCAGGGAGGTTTCAAAATTTCTGAGGGTTATTAAATCAAAGAAATAAAAGAAGGAATTCTATGCACAATACTCTTAATTTTTTATGATTTTTTTATCTTTTTTTGTTTATAAATTTTTAATGATTTTTAGTTTTTCCAAATATTTTTAGTTTTATTAATACAAGAAAATAAATAAAAGAAAGAAAAAAATAAAAGAAATAAAGAGGCTCTTTTTTTATTTTTCAAATATACTAAATACACAAAAGATTAAAATAAAATTATTTTTGTGTTTTTGGCATTTTGTGATGGTTTTGTGATTTTTTTTAAGAATTTTTAGAATATTTAGGATTTTCAAATATATTAAAATAGGAAAACTAATTAATAGAAAACGATGCTAATGTTTTTGGATTTTTAAAATAAGAGATAAAATCAAAAATTAAAGAAATAATCAAAAATAGAAAGATAAATTTTTAAATTTTTCCAGAAAGCAATTTTATGATTTTTTTGGTTTTCTTTGAATTTCTATGAATTTTGAGGCATTTTTGGAGTTTTTTATTTTTTATTTTTTGAGGAATTAGAAAATTAAATTTAGTAGGAAAATAAAACTAATAAAAATAAAGTCACATTATTTTTTCCAGATTTTTTCAAAATGTTTTGAAATTTTTATGATTTTATAAAACATGCAACAAATATTTTTGGTGTTTTTGATTTATTAAAAATAATAAAAATGATCAAAATGTGATACCAAAATTACTTTGAATATAAGAGACTAGGATGAGTTTAAAGTAATTTTTATAGAGTTTTTAATGATTATCAGCTATTTATGAAAGTAAATTAATAACAAAATAAAATGATGACTCATAGGGACTAATAAGAAAAGAAAAATAATTTCTGGATCAAATGAATAACAAGGCCAATAAATGCTGGGGTATGACCACAATTTTGCTAACAAATGCACGTGTCAGCGTATGTAAGGTGCGTTGGACATGATCTTGATGTACATAATTAAGTTCTAGGGACCAAAAAATAACACAAAATACCGGACGTTTATTACAATCTTCCAAGAAAACACATGCGATGCACACTCTTCATTTTAAATAGGAGTAAAACATGAATAAAATAAAGATCAAGGTTATTTATGCAAAAGTTCAATGAAGTACAAAATGGCACGTATCCCACAGAGGACTTATTAATAAAAGGAAATAAACTTGAAGCCTGTAGTACAAATTCACCAAGGTGGGGGTGCGACTCACGTGTGGGACGAACGCCCCTGATCTGATTTGGAAGATCGATCCATGACCAAAATTTGGGGCTTTATTAATGGTCTAGATTTAATCTAGGCTCACCAATTCTTAATCCAACGATGGAGAGGACAACAAGATGAACGCAGATGAATGGTTGAGGACTTGAGCTTTGATCTACCGTAGCTCAGCCGATCTCCACTCACATGTATGCTTGAAAGTTACAGCACACTCCTCTGATGCTCCTTTATCTATCCAATGGCTCCACAATGCTCGAAGGTGGCTGGTATGTGATATGGAGGCTAAATTATCTACAACTCCAGATGGACCGCGAGTTCCTGCTCCTTGGTCTCTTCTGCGCTCCAAGACACTGGAAGGTGTTACTGATGCTTGGAGGATCACTTCGGCCTACTTTATTAGGTGAAAACCAAGAAAAATGGGGATCTCCTGCGCTAGTGAACGAGATGGAGACCAATCTTTAGATCCGAGGTGATCTGGAGGTGTTCAGCTTGCGAAGATAATGAAGAAGGTCGGGGCGCATGTAAGGGTGAGGTCAGATATGAAGGAGGATGTTCTGAGCATCTCCGATCATGCAGATCAAAGGGAAAAGAAGATGAGCAAATCTATGCTAATGCATGGAATTAAATGATGAATTAAAATGATAAATGGATAGAAAAAGACCTACAATACAACTAGTGAAGGAAACGAAGAAAATAGACTCGATCTATGATAGAGAACAGAGAAGCTCAGTGTTGCCGCAACGCTCTGGCGACATGGGTGGATCTCCTATCCCAAACACTTTCACTCACTCCCAGTTGTGGGCGAATGTCACTGTCACCTCACTTCGACTCCAGGGACCAGCTTCGAGTGCAAAAATGGTAGAAAGATTGATCAACCGGAGAAGGTGGTAGTGGATGAATATAAATAGGATAGAGGTCTGGCAAAATTTGAAAATTGAACGTACGAGAACCGAGGCTAGGAATGCCGAGATGATGATCTGGAAATGGAAAGGGATGTTAGGGATAACAAATCGGAGAAGAAGGTGGGGGAAGTTAATGACCGATGCATGCAAGAAAATTGGGAGAAGAGGTGTCGGTGAGTGAAACGTGTGGGAAGCATCGACGATTGGGTAGTTAACATGGGTCAACAAACCTGGGTCAACCAATCACCGCCCGCCCAACTACTAGACAAAATACACTACACGATAAAATAAGTAAAAAAATGGAATTAATTCAAAATAAAATGGAATATTAATTCAAATAATAAATAAAATAAAATATTAGTAATTAAATTAACTTATTTTTGGTGATTTTTAATAACTTAAATAAAATATATACAAGGGTAAAAATAATTAAAATATGTTATTTATAGGTATATATACCTATATATACGACAACATGATTTTTAATTTTATTTTTTTTAAAAATATTCAAAAAATTAAAAAATTTATTAATTTACAATATTTTTTTACAAGGATTTTAATTATATTTTTAATTTGTTTTTATGGAATAATTTATTAGGGTAAATAAATAGGTTAAGTTTACAATATACATAGTTATATATATACAATATGTATATGATTTTATTTTGGTTTATTTTTTATTCTGTAATTTTTATTTATATTTCATAAAAGTCAAATACAATATATATATATAAATAGTTAAAAATAAAATATATACAAAAAACAAAGAAAGTAAACATACATATAATATACATATGTATAATATACAATATCACCCAAAAAGCCACATTTCATTCCTTAACTCTATTTTTGTGGAACCACCTCCATTTTAAGGATTATTTAATTTGGAGTACAACGAAAGAGAGTTCGCTTAATTTTGAGTTTTTTGTGGAGAAGATATTGATCTGACAAGTTGAGCTTGGTGGCTTTTCAATGTGTTGTTATTTACAAACTATACACTAATTGTTCTTGCAATTATTTTTATTTTTTACAGATTATTTTTAAGTACAAGTTTCAAGAAGAACGCATTTTTATTTGGAGTGAGTTTGGTGATAAAAAATTTTTATTAGTAATATGCATTATATACAATAGTGTACAAGTGATAAATATATACAAATGGATATTGATTTTCTAGATTTAGGCCTTATTTCCCCATACCTTATTCCTTGTCGATCTGGTCAAGTTTTGACCCAATCTCGGGGTCAGAGTTATCTTGCATTTATTTTATATATACAATATTTTATTTTCTTTATTTTTCCTTCATTTATTTATTTTAGGTTAAAATAGTGATAAAAATATTGTATTTGCACCAGAATTAGGGTTAGTAAAAGAAAAGATTTATTGATCTTTATAGGTATTTATAAGGGCATTTAAGCTAAAATAAATGAATAAAGATGAACAAATGCGGATTCATCATGCCCCTATGCTTTACCTTTGCATGTACCTTAGATAACACTTATTTAAAGAATAAGTTACTAAGAAGAAAAAGAAAAAAATAAAGGGAAAATAAAGAACTTAGAACAATATTGATGATTAAAGTTTTCTTCATAAATTCATAATATGGAGTTCTGTCATACCTTTGGACTATTAGTTTGATAGAAGCTTATTGGGGATAGGAGACTCAACAACCCTAAAGTTTCACAATTCTGTGTTCAGGTCAGCTCAATAGTCAGGTCAGAACAAGTCTACGTACGTAAACTCTTTTGACTATGAATCTTTACTCGTATAGTGTAAGTGAAATATAGCTCCCCACTTCAGAAATGACAAAGCAACAACCTCCTCTAACAAGGTAACTCTAATTTCCTAGTCTAGCTACTCCTTCCTCGAGGAGCGGGGTATTCCCTTCTAAGTTCAAGTAAAACCATCTCAAGTAGAGAGGACAGAGAAGAGAATGGTCTGGCCATTGTAGCTACATATCCTTGGAGCTTGACCAGTGATATAAGACTTAGAGGAATATGCCTTGCTTATGAGACAACAACTTTTCTTCTTTTTTCTTTTTGAATATATAAAAAGGTGCAACATGTACATAAGGAGTTTTTTTCTTGAGCTAGTAGACTATCCCCCATTTGAAGCTTTGTTGCAACCCACATCATCCTGTCTTTAGACATCAACACCACTAGACTAGGTTGAGGCAACTGGCCACTTATTGTGACTACGAGTGTTTCCCCACGTTAAAGGATTCTACCTCCTCACAACCTCATCTGTGTTGGGCTACGTGTAGAGTGCTTGTCTAAGTTAAACCATTGTATAAAAGGGTTATGTGTATGTTTTTAAATATTCTACTTAGACCAATCAAGATGACATGTGAACATAGCCTTATGAACTCAAAGAATTAAGTCACTTGACCTGAAAAGTCCTAACTCCAGTCCCCATAAGGTTCCTCCTAACTCTAGTTCCTATACGGTTCCTCTGAAATTAAATGGATTAAGGTCTCAACCAAGCTCCATTCTTCAATTTTATTCTAGAGTAGTTTAAATGTCAATATCATTCTAAAAAATGCACATGCAACTGAAAGAAATATACACAAAATATTTTTTTAAAAAGAAAAGAAAATAAAAGAACAATCATATTGAAAGGTTTTTTAAAGAGTTTTGCAAATTTTATGGATTTTAAACATTTTGAACTTTTTTAAGGAAAAGAAATGGGTTGGTGAATATATTTACACAGATTAGTGAGGATTATCTATAAAATTACAAGGATTTGATACAAGTATAAGCATAGGATTTATTTACAAGAGGATTTTATTTACATGTTTTAAATACAAATTTTATAAAAGGATTTTTATATACAACGATGATTTTAATTTATAGGAGGATAATCGATTAAGGATTTTATACACACACGGAATTTACAACAAAAAAATGTATCCCATAGTTTATATCCCACATGACAAAATACTTTTACAAACCTTTTCGAATAATTTTACAAAAGATTTTACAAATATTTACAAACTATTTTGCAAAGATTTCGCAAAAGTTTTACAAATGTTTTTGCAAACTATTTTATAAATATTTTACAAATCATTTTACAATCAATTTTACAAACTAGTTTTTTCAAACATTTTACTTTAAAAAAGTTTACAAACATTTTGTACAATATACATAATTTTGATACAAAAATAATTTACAAAATCATTTGAGAAATAAAACATATTTACAAAATTTTTCTAAAAATAATTTTACAGACAATTTTTATAAAAAGTTTAGAAACAGTTTTACAAAGTTTGTACACAATATTTTACGAGTCAATTTTTGTAAATAATTTTACAAATCATTTTTCAAACACATTTTATAAGTAATAGCCATATTATTAATAAATAAAAGTACAAGTTATGGCTAAAGTATATATACAATATATACAACACCCCCTATACTTAGCTCGAACTATGTCCCCATAGTGACCAAAGAGCTACAAAAGAAGACATTACTCGTGTTAAGTATAGAAAAGTGAAAAGAATCTATACAACAACAACTCAAAGAATGAAAAGAAAAAAAATCAATGATCCCCCCTATACTTAGGATCAAATAATCCTTAGTATAGAAGACTGTACAAACGAGGAAAATCGAGGAAGGGATTGTACAACTCAACGACTCGAATTGTCCTCCCCCATACATAGGGTAAGAGATCCCTAAATATAGAAAAAGAATATGAACAAGTTGAAGGACAAATGAGGGAACATAAGAAATAAAAAGAAATAAAAATGTGAATGAAGAAGAAATGAACGACATCACCCCTCTATACTTAGGTTAAAAACATAATGAATATCAAAAAACTCAAGTCATTCACCTCTCCTATACTTAGTATAAACTATGTCCTAATTATAGCGCGCACGCACGCACACACATGGAAAAAGAGGTGAATGATAAAAATTAAAGAAGAAAAAATAAAAATAAAGGAATATGTACAAGATAATATCAGCTCATGTATCAGATATACAAAAGATTTCAAAGAATCATCGTCTGATACCACATAGATGGAATCAACTATAAAGAGAAATGTATCATGATCTAGAGATGGCTTCAGCAACTATCTGTTCACAACAAATGGTTGTACGTCAAATGATAACCCAGTTATGACAATACTACCATTGTCACGCACAACTCTAACAATGAATGGTTTTGACCATTTGCTTTTAAGTTTGCCGGGGAACAACTTCAATTTCACGTCAAACAACCGTACTTTCTGATCAGGGGAAAAAGTCTTCCTTCTAATGTGTTTATCATGCCAACCTTTGACTTTCTCCTTATATATGAGTGAGTTGTTATAGGTGAAACTCAGAATTCCAACAATCTGTTCAAGTCCAATTTCCTACTCTTGCCAGCTTTATCATAGTCCAAATTGCATATACGGAGCACCCATAAAGATTTTTGAATAAGCTCAACTGGCAAGTGGCAAGGCTTTTCATAAGCAATTCTGTAGGGAGACATACCCAATGGAGACTTGTACACCATCCGATAAGGCCATAGAACTTAGTCAAGCATCTGAGACCAGTTCTTCCTATCTCGACATACACGTTTCTGAAGTATCGTCTTGATCTCTCTATTTGAAATCTCAGCCAAGTCGTTAGTCTGTTGGTGGAAAGGAGACACAACTCTATGCTCAATGGCGTACTCCTTCACAAGTTTCCTAACCTCTCTTTAAATGAAATGGTTTCCCCCATCTAAAATAGTATTGTGGGAATCTCGAACCGTGCAATAATGTGGTCCTTGAGAAAAAAATAGATTGTACGACTATCAACAGCTCAGGTGGGGATAGCCTCCACAAAATGACTAACACAATCCACGATAAGCAAGATGTACTGAAATTCATGATTGACAGGTAATGGGCCCATGAAGTATATGACCCAAGCATCAAAAACATTTGGAATCTGATTATATCTCAAGGGCATGGTATCTTTGGAACTAACAGTTCCTCCCATTTTCTTACAATCGGTACAACCTCGGACATAATCTGGAGCATCCTTAAACAGAGTTGGCCACCATAGGCCACATTGTAAAACCTTAGCTGTTGTGTGCTTCCCCAAATGATGCCCACCATACTCTAATTTGGGATAAAGTTCAAGCACACTGGTGTATTCCTCCTGAGGAATGCACCTCCTCTAGATACATCCGTACCCTCACGAAATAGGTACGGATCCACCCACTGGTAAAAATGAATCTCAGACAAAAATATGTCTACCTTATTCTTGGGCCAATATTGTGGGACTTTCTTAGAGTTAAGATAGTTCACAAAATTAGCATACCATGGGAGTGAGGCCACAAACAAAATGATCTCACATGGAATGGTCTCTGAAATAGGAAGTATTGATTGCTCAGAGAACTCTGCACCTGTGATCTGAGAAAGGTGATCTGCCACAACATTCTTTAGTCCAGATTTATCTCAACTCTCTAAATCAAACTCCTGGAGAAGAAGAATCCATCTAATAAGGCGTGGTTTGGTATCCTTCTTTGCATGTAGGCACCGTATGGCAGTGTGATCTATGTAAACAATGACATGTGAACCAAGTAGGTATGAATAGAAATTCTCTAAACCAAACACAAATGCTAACATCTCCTTCTCTGTAATTGTATAACTACATAGTGGTTAATCCAGAGTCTTGCTAGCACAGTGTATGGAAAACGATATCCCATCTCTTCTCTTCCCTAAAATAGCTCCAACTACATAGTTTGACGCGTCCGTCATGATCTCAAAGGGGAGAAACCAATCAGGTGGCTGAAGGACAAGAGCTCTAGTAACCATGTCTTTTATATAGTGAAATGCAAGGAGGACTTTCTCATCAACTATAAATTAACACTCCTTACACAGAAGCTCAGTCAAAGGCTTAGCAATCTTGTTGAAGTTCTTAATGCATCGCCTATAAAATCCAACATGACTAAGGAACTGTTGGACATGTGAGCCCACGACGAGCCATTATGAAATAAATGTTATTGCAAATATCATTCCCTGATCTGAAATGAAGAATAAATAATTTTCATAATAGGTCCCTTAGTACAATAAGGGTTATGTACCATGGCCATCTTAATAATCATACTTCTGTTGATTCCATAATTAAAACATAGAGGTTGGTGCTTGGATGAATATCTAAAGGGTTAGATTGAGGACTCATCAAGCACCGTCAAATGATTGTTAAGATGTGATCTCCAGCCTAAGTAGGAGATGGCAATCCTTTCTCACATAGGATGATATCTGACCGACCTCTTCATACAGCTCCTCTGCATAGGAATAGAGATTCTAAGGTGTCAGATTAGTTAGGTCAAAGAGTTGACTTAACGAGATCGAGATAACCAAAGTCCTATATCATATGCTGTCACGATACAGGCACGCATCCTCTGATCGGAGACAGATGTATTACTATATGTCAGAGTATGTATATTTGGCAGACCATTAGGTTGATGACCTAACTAAGGTCTATACACCGGCGCGCTGGTGTGCATGCAAGGGAATATACGTAATATGATCTCTCAAAGGGATCATACAAGTTCACTACTGAACCGGAAGACATGAGCTCACTCATGAGATAGTGGGAAGAATCAAATTTTGTGCACGGTCGTCTCGCTTTGGAAGCTTGACTGAATTTGTTGGTTTGATAAATACTTTTGGAAGGTATATGATCAAGACCTAGGTATGATATATGCTTTTGGAAAGTATATGATCGATACCAACTCCCAATGATCAAATGAGAAACTTACTGATAACACCCTGAAGTAGACAATATAAAGTTGATCTAATACTTCAGATTTATTCTGAGTCTTCCAGTATGCAGGATGTACAGGTGTTGGGGATACCTGAGGATGATGTGATCATAAACGATTGTATAACCATGACGCTTCCATTCCTAGGGAGTGATGAAACAGGTCTGGATTTCAGTGACTCCTCTCGTAGAGAAGTGACCTAATCTTAGTCCAAATATTGGACATTGATCTGAATATAATTCATATACAATGAGAAGATTAGATCTATGGTCTTGATTTAATCAAGCATCTATGGGAGGTCCGCAAGATCTAGATTTGAGATTTGATCTCAATGTCCAAGTCACTATATGTGAAACAATACAATCGCCTTGTCCTTATATCCAAGTATCCGCGGAGAAAGCGCATTATCCTTGAAAGAGTTTAGGGATAATTTCATTGTTGATATATGTATCCAAGCATCGAGAAAATTGATAATTAAATGTGATTTAATTATCATATATAATATGAATTTGATTCATATTATAAGGAGAGATATCTAAGATAATTAAATATGATTTAATTATCAAAGATGTGAATAATGTGAATGTGATTCATGTTATTTGGGCACATGAGAATAGAGATCCAAGATGATTAAATGTGACTTAATTATCATGGATATGAATAATGTGGATAGCACTATCCATATTAATCATATATATTATAAATGTGATTTATAATATATTATAGAGAGTATATTGTGATTTATATTTGTTGACTAATTGTTAATGTGAATTGGATTCATATTAAATGATTAATTGAAAATATAATTATTTTTTTGTTTTGGGTTGTGAATGAGATTCACAAAATTTCAATTGCTTGATTGAAGTTTTTCACAAGATAATTGTGAATTATTTTTGTGAGAAATACTTACAACAATTGTTGTTGTAAATCTTGGAGATCTCATGAGATAATGAGTTCTCATGAGATAATGAGATCTCATTAGTTTTTGAGGAGATAGACTCATTCTATCTCATTATCTCCAAGATCACTCAAAGTGATTTAAATTGGGATTAATTATTTTGATTTATTAATATAAATTAATTCAAAATTAAATCAATTATTGTTGTATTTTTACAACATCATCTTAGCCATTGAAAGAAACAGAAATCAATCTCAACCATTGATCGTGTGTTGTCCATGGATTGGGATCCATGGACTCCCAAAACCCTATATAAGAAGAGGCACCCCTTGATATTCAAGATACACAATTACGAATGCTCTCTCTCCCTCTCTCTTTCTCCGCACGCCAAGCCTCTCTCTCTCTTATAATGGCCATCGACCATAGAGCCATTGTGAGAGTCCTCATCGATGCAGCATCGTCGTTATGCTGCCGGATCATCGTGGATATCCATCTCCTTCGGCGCGTTTCAATCGTGAAGAAGATGTTTGATCTCGTGTGAGGAGATCAGGAGATCCACCACTTGGATCATCAACATGGATTGCAAGGAGCACGCGATTCATCTCCGCGCTCGCAAGCGTCTCCTCCGTCAGATCAGACTTGAGACAGGAAGTCTCTTTGTTTAGAGACTCGATCGCAACCACGCTTCAAGAGGTAATCCTATTAATTGTTTGTGATTTAGATGTAACGATCTGAGAAGTGTTCTTGGATCATGTGGTTTCATCACATAAAATTTTTTTAATTCCTGCTGCCTGGAGCAAGTAGTGCGACTATTCGTTCTCGATCACCTTCGATAAGATCATTACGCTTCCATGATGTGCTTGAGGATTTTCCCCATATCCTTCAAGCATTATCAGAGCCAGGTTTACGGAGGTTTTGGATATGATCCATGAACCTACAAAAATTTGGGCTCGTTTGGGTTCGTGACGATTTTAGCATTTTAATTTTCGTAGCCCTGTCTTGTGATAATTTGTCGACCCTGTTTAAAATGTTTAAGCATGAGTTTATTAATTAGATAATGTTCCTCATTAAATAAGGACAATTTGGAATTTGAGTTAGCGTAAGTTGGATTCCGTTTGCTCAAAATATGATCGTTTTATTGACCACATGTCCACTGTTTCGGAGATGGCGATTAGAGACGTAATTAAGATGTTAATTACAATTTTAAAACACCAGGAAATGCGTATTTATCACATGGTTTCGTTTTTAAGTCACGTTATCAATCTCTGAAAATTGATTTTGCTTAATTTGAATTTAAAATGAATGAGATATGATATTCTTAGTTAGTGAGGGTCACTGCTGGAAATTACATCATTATCTGAAACCTTGTGATTGTCATTTAAGAAAAACTGCGAAATTAACTGAATTTCTTGGAATAATTGTGGATAATTTTTGAGAAAAATTAGAATAATATTTATTCCCTTAAATGACATTGCCTCAACTAATGAATGATGAGATTAGATCTAAATCACCAATTGGTTGCTTGATACACTTTCAACAAGCTTGTTACTTGAATAGGCTTTGGGAATTTGTCTATCAAATTTCCTTATAATCAAAATGGTTTTGATTATTACTATATGGTATAATTTCGGTTGAAAAACCGATGATCATCTCAATTACAAAGTGATTGACTCGGCATTATTTTTTCCCAAGGCAGATATGGTGTCTACTCGAGGAGCGTTGGGGTAGCAGCTGCCACCGTGTGCGTACTGTCCCACTCCCGTCGGTATTGGCCATGACAGCAGGTAGGGAACGAATGATGCCTGAGAGATCATTATGTATTTTCTAAGTATTAAAATTCGAAATAATACGTATTTGAGATAATACCATAATTCAAGTAACAACTAAAGATTGTTTGTTGGATATTAACTAGATCATTAATTTAATATGATTAGATTAATTGGAATCCAATTAAGACACTTTATCATAAATAGATGTGTTATTTCGCTTGGAAGAATTGATCATAATGAATGTGATTCATGATGATTAATTAGAATTTGAATATGATATGGAGGATCACATAAGTGACATCCATGGTCTCCCGTCAAGGCGAAGGGTTCCGTCGCCAGATATTGTATGTAGGAGACGCCTGTCCGAAGTGACAACTCCTGCATACAATCCATTTGGATTGGGCTCTTCGCTTCTCGAAAGAGTAAGGCCGTATACGTAGAGACCCCAATATCGAGTCCTCATATTATTGTGGTGATATTGGATTGCGTATAGAGAGTATTAAGCCTGTTGATGGTTGGTTCAATTAATGACGGGTCAACATCATCTTAAGGAGGTGGACCCAAGTGTTAAAGACCGAATTGGGAGATGCAAGTTGGACTTGCAAGGTGGAATGCATTCCCGCTTCTTTTTATCGGAGTAACAAGTTCTCATATTATTAGGATGTGACAAAGATATGGAAGGAGATCCCAGAGCTTGCTTGAGATATAATGGTAAGTATATCTCTTACATTGAAAGTGATTAAGGGAATGAACTTTCAGTGTTGACAAGGCAATACAACTTTGATATAAAAACTCCTAAATCAAAGTAAAATATGTATATATATAAATATATATACACATGCAAATTTCTTGTTTCAGATAATCCTTCATTAAACCCACTCAATGTTATACTCAATAATAACCAGTAAAATATCATGGATTGGACTCATGATCCAGATATTGTACTTGCAGTTGGACACATTGTATGTGGTTGCAATGTGCAAGTTTCCTCAACATAATGAGGAATTACAATTAAATAAGATGATAAGACATCACCTTAGGGTTCGTATGTCTCTATAGTCTTGATCTTTCATCGAGTGTACTTTGGAAGTGACATGTCGATGGTGATCGTAATTGTCGAATAATCCTTATAAAATCTAAGAAGATATTCTAGCATACATATGTGCTCTTTACATTTAATCATGAGTGACATGGTTCTATGCATCAGGCAGAATGATATCTCTATAAGAGATGATGTTTTGAAAATGTTTGAATACCTACATGAACCAATGTTTTAGGAGTTTAGATGGATGTAGATATGATGAATGTCATCATTCTACTGTCTATACTCTAGTCATTTATGAAGCTTCATAATATTCATATTGTATGAATTTAATGAAGAATGTATAAATGTTGAAATGCTCTTACATTTAATTCTATTTGAATTCAACATAAGAGATCCTTAGTCTTAAGCAATGGTTGTTTATAGATAAAGGGAGCGCAGTGGAAGCATGGGTCAGACCCAAGATGAGAAGGATAGTCAAAGAGTTGACCGTACTTCTATGACTTCCATATGACATCCTAAGAGTTGGATGAATGCCAATACTGCAATAAGATGATGTGTTGATAGTATGATTGTCAAGTCTGTTTAGAATCCTTAGTGAAGGACTCAGACAAAGCATCAGAATAATCTACATATAATCATTGACATTGACTTACTTATTTGATAAGATAAAGTCTGATAATTGTATCCCAATCTTCTAATGACACTTGCAATTGGTTGCATATATTTTAGAAGACTGGACTTCGATCTTCAGGTTTAATAGTCATCTACATGGATATTGCTGCAATTGTTGCAACAATCACTATTGGATATACATACTTTATTATTTCAGTGGGAGCCTTTAGTATTAGAGAATGTCTCTATGACTTGGATATTAGAATACACTCATAGTTTATTTCCAAGAATTGGAAATAGACATGAATTCTGGAATAAACCTATCATAATATAATGGATATATTTCAGATAGTAATCTGGCATCTAGTGGACTCTACTAAATTAGAAAATTCATGAATGATTCATTAAGATTTCTAAAACTGAAAATTAAACCTTTAAAAGATCAATAGGAGGATGAAGATCATTTGACAATGATCTAGCATCAAGTTTTGGACATATGCCTGTTGATGAAATCAATGGACTAGTAAGAGGTGAAACTTTAGAATGTCTAAAATTTCAAAACTTACATACTTATGAATATTGTATTCAAAGTAAATGTCCAATACACCCTTCTTTGGGAAAGGTATAAGATGTCGAGGTATTCAAGATCTAATACATACTGATGTATTTGGATCATCTATATCAGAATAAACATTATGGATATGTGATATCCATTAATGATTATTTGTGATATAAGATTTCTTTCCTTCACAATTAGAAACCTTTGAAATGTTCAAATATTTCACAATTTTGGTTTAGAACCAAAGTTTGAAGGAAGATGGAATGAATTTGATCTAACTTTGGTAGCAAATACCCGTCAGACGAATTCAAATAATACCTTATGGAGATATGAATTTCATTCCTATCTCAATCCTTCTAATGCACCTAAACTCAATAGAGGTATAGGAAGCTACAATTGATCATATGTGACATGATTTGATCAATGATTAATATTAGCATAACTACCTCTTAGTTTCCATGGTATATATGTAGTAGAGACTATAATATATATCCTCATAAGGTTCCATGCTGGTAAACTGGAAATTTAGCACCAGAGAGTGCTACTTCATTAGGAAAATAAAGAATGGTATTGGATACCTACTTTATGATCATGAGATTCTTAAAATATCTCATCTCTAAGAATGTGATTCTTAGAGGTTGAGACTCTTGAGAATCAAGATGAAAATGAAGTAAAGGAACTCATTTAATCTTGAGAAGATAACGAGGCTCCTGAAATCGGGAACTAAAAGGACAATTAAAGATGAAACACTAATACTTCTTCAAATGAGTTTGGGAATGTATTCCATGTGTTGATTAAGTCTGACAATGATCTTATTTCATGTAATGAAGCTTGTGAAATTCATGACATGGAAAGATGGATGTAAGCAATAAAGTCTAAGTTAGACTTCATATACAAGTGTTGTATATGGACACTTGAGGATACACCTATAAGGGCAAGACCCATTAAGGTGTAAATGGATCTTTAAGAGAAAGAGGGAACCTGATGAGAAGGTAGAGACCTTCAAATCTCGTTTCGTAGCCATGAGCTACACACCAGAAGAGAAGACATTGCTTGCGATGAGACTTGCTCTTCAGTAACCATGCTTAAACCCATCAGATTATTGCTAACTTTAGCTACACAACTTGGCTTTGACATCTTCGAGATGCAAGTCAAGATTGCATTCCTCTATAATTGCCTCTCTGAGGATATTCACATGAAGTAGCCCCAGGACTTCATGATTGGGGAAAGTAAGGTGTGATTAAAGAATGCCATCTATAAACGTAAAATCATTTGTAAAATATTTGTAAAATAGTTTGCAAAATCATTTGTAAAACATTTGTGAAATCTTTGTAAAATAGTTTGTAAATATTTGTAAAATCTTTTGTAAAATGATTTGAAAAGGTTTGTACAATTATTTTGTCATGTGGGATATAAATTATGGGATACATATTTTGTTGTAAATTCCAAGTGTGTATAAAATCCTTAATTGATTATACTCCTGTAAATTAAAATCATTGTTGTATATAAAAATCCTTTTATAAAATTTGTATTTAAAACATGTAAATAAAATCCTCTTGTAAATAAATCCTATGCTTATACTTGTATCAAATCCTTGTAATTTTATCGATAATCCTCACTAATCCGTGTAAATATATTCACTAACCCATTTCTTTTCCTTAAAAAAATTCAAAATGTTTAAAATCCATAAAATTTGCAAAACTCTTTGAAAACCTTTCAAAATGATTGTTCTTTTATTTTCTTTTCTATTTAAAAAAATATTTTGTATATATTTCTTTCATTTGCATGTGCATTTTTTAGAATGATATTGACATTTAAACTACTCTAGAATAAAATTGAAGAATGGAGCTTAGTTGAGACCTTAATCCACTTAATTTTAGAGGAACCGATTGGAACTAGAGTTAGGAGGAACCTTATGGGGACTGGAGTTAGGACTTTTCAGGTCAAGTGACTTAATTCTTTGAGTTCATAAGGCTATGTTCACATGTCATCTTGATTAATCTAAGTAGATTTTTTAAAAACACACACATGACCCTTTTATACAATGGTTTAACTTAGACACACACTCTACATGTAGCCCAACACAGATGAGGTGGTGAGGAGGCAAAATCCTTTAACGTGGGGAAACACTCGTAGTCACAATAAGTTGCTAGTTGCCTCAACCTAGTCTAGTGGCGTTGATGTATAAAGACAAGATGTTGTGGGTTGCAACAAAGCTTCAAAAGAGGGATAGTCTACTAGTTCAAGAAAAAAACTCCTTATGTACATGTTGCACCTTTTTATATATTCAAAAAAGAAAAACAAGTTGTTGTCTCATAAGAAAGGCATATTTCTCTAAGTCTTATCTCACTGGTCAAGCTCCAAGGATATGTAGCTACAATGGCCAGGCCATTCTCTTCTCTGCCCTCTCTACTTGAGCTGGTTTTACTTGAACTTAGAAGGGAATGCCCCGCTCCTCGAGGAAAGAGTAGCTAGACTGGGAAATTAGAGTTACCTTGTTAGAGGAGGTTGTTGCTTTGTCATTTCTGAAGTGGGGAGCTATATTTCACTTACACTATACAAGTAAATATTCATAGTCAAAAGAGCTTACGTATGTAGACTTGTTCTGGCCTGAATATTGAGGTGACATGAACATAGAATTGTGAAACTTTAAGGTTGTTGAGTCTTAAATCCTATCCCCAATAAGGTTCTATGAAAGTAATAATCCAAAGGTCTGACAAAACTCCATATTATGATTTTATGAAGAAAATTTTAATCATCAATATTGTTCTAAGTTCTTTATTTTCCCTTTATTATATTCTTTTTCTTCTTAGTAACTTATTCTTTAAATAAGTGTTATCTAAGGTACATGCAAAGGTAAAGCACAGGGGCATGATGAATCCGCATTTGATCATCTTTATACATTTATTTTAGCTTAAAATCCCATATAAATACCTATAAAAATCAATAAATCTCTTCTTTTACTAACCCTAATTCTTGTGCAAATACAATATTTTAATCACTATTTTAACATAAAATAAATAAATAAGGAAAATAAAGAAAATCAAAGACTGTATATATGAAATAAATGCAAGATGACTCTGATCCCGAGATTGGGTCAAGACTTGACCTGATCGACAAGGAATAAAGTATGGGGAGATAAGGCCTAAATCTAGAAAATCAAGAAAATCAATATCCATTTGTGTATATTTATCACTTGTACACTACTGTATATAATGCATATTACTAATAAATTTGTTTTATCACAAACTCACTCCAAATAAAAATGCTTTCTTCTTGAAACTTGTACTTAAAAATAATATGTAAATAATAAAAATAATTGCAAAAACAATTAGTGTATAGTTTGTAAATAACAACACTTTGAAAAGCCACCAAGCTCAACTTGTCAGATCAATATCTTCTCCACAAAAAACTCAAAATTAAGCAAACTCTCTTTCGTTGTACTCCAAATTAAATAATCCTTAAAATGGAGGTAGTTACACAAAATCGGAGTTAAGGAATTAAATGTGGCTTTTTGGGTTTATTGTATATTATACATATGTATATTGTATGTATGTTTACTTTCTTTGTTTTTTGTATATATTTTATTTTTAACTATATATATATATATTATATTTGACTTTTATGAAATATAAATAAAAATTACAAAATTAAAAATAAAACCAAAATAAAATCATGTACATATTGTATATATATAACTATGTATATTGTAAACTTAACCTATTTATTTACCTAAATAAATTATTCCATAAAATAAAATAAAAATATCATTAAAATCCATGTAAAATATTGTAAATTAACATATTTTAATTTTTTAATATTTAAAAATAAAATAAAATAAAAATCACGTTGTCGTATATATATGTATATATACCTATAAATAACATATTTTAATTATTTTTACCCTTGTATATATTTTATTTAAGTTAGTAAAAATCACCAAAAATAAGTTAACTTAATTACTAACATTTTATTTTATATTTGAATTAATATTCCATTTTGTTTTGAATTAATTTCATTTTTGCTTATTTTTTCGTGCAGTGTATTTTTTCTAGTAGTTGGGCGGGCGGTGATTGGTTGACCCAGGTTTGTTGACCCGTGTTAACTACCCAATCGTCGATGCTTCCCACGTTTTTTACTCACCGACACCTCTTCTCCCAATTTTTCTCGCACGCATCGGTCATCAACTTCCCCCACCTTCTTCTTCGATTTGTTAGCCCTAACATCCCTTTCCATTTCTAGATCATCATCTTGGCATTCCTAGCATCGGTTCTCGTACGTTCAATTTTCAAATTTCGCCAGACCTCTACGCTATTTATATTCATCCATTACCACCTTCTCTGGTTGATCAATATTTCTACCATTTTTGCGCTCGAAGCTGGTCCCTAGAGTTGAAGTGAGGTGACAGTGACATTCGCCCACAACTGGGAGTGAGTGAAAGTGTTTGGGATAGGAGATCCACCCACGTCGCCAGAGCATTGCCGCGACATTGAGCTTCTCTGTTCTCCATTGTAGATCGAGTCTATTTCTTCGTATCCTTCACTGTTGGTATTGTAGGTCTTTTTCTATCCATCTCTATCATTTTAATTCATCATTTAATTCCATGCATTAGCATAGATTTGCTCATCTTCTTTTCCCTTTGATCTGCATGATCGGAGATGCTCAGAACATCCTCCTTCATATCCGACCTCACCCTTACATGCGCCCCGACCTTCTTCATTATCTTCGCAAGTTGAACACCTCCAGATCACCTCGGATCTAAAGATTGGTCTCCATCTCGTTCACCCACGCCGGAGATCCCCATTTTTCTTGGTTTTCACCTAATAAAGTAGGTCGAAGCGATCCTCCAAGCATCAGTAACACCTTCCAGTGTCTTGGAGCACAGAAGACACCAAGGAGCACGAACTCGAGGTCCACCTGGAGTTGTAGATAATTTGGCCTCTATATCACATACCAGCCACCTTCGAGCATCGTGGAGCCATTGGATAGATAAAGGAGCATCGGAGGACTGTGCCGTAACTTTCAAGCGTACATGTGGGTGGAGATCGGCCGAGCTACGGTGGATCAAAGCTCAAGTCCTCAACCATTCATCTGTGTTCATCTTGTTGTCCTCTCCATCGTTGTATTAAGAATAGGTGAGCCTAGATTAAATCTAGACCATTAATAAAGCCCCAAATTTTGGTCATGGATCGATCTTCCAAATCAGATCGGGGCGTTCGTCCCACACGTGAGTCGCACCCCCACCTTGGTGAATTTGTACTCCAGCCTTCTGGTTTATTTCCTTTTATTAATAAGTCCTCTGTGGGATACATGACATTCTGTACTTCATTGAACTTTTGCATAAATAACCTTGATATTTATTTTATTCATATTTTAGTCCTATTTAAACTGAAGAGCGTGCATCGCATGTTCTTTCTTGGAAGATTGTAATAAACGTTCGGCATTTTGTGTTATATATGGTCCCTAGAACTTATATATGTACATCAAGATCCTGTCCAACGCACCTCACATACGTTGAGACGTGCATTTGTTAGCAAAATTGTGGGCATAGCCCTGCATTTATTGGGCCTTGTTATTCATTTGATCCAGAAATTTTTTTTCTTTTCATATTAGTCCCTATGAGTCTTAATTTTTTTTGTTTTTAATTTAGTTTAATAAATAGATAATAATCATTAAAAACTCTATAAAAATTACCTTAAAGTCATCCTAGTCTCTTTTATTCACAGTAATTTTGGTATCACATGTTGATCATTTTTATTAGTTTTAATAAATCAAAAACACCAAAAACATTTATTGCGTGTGTTATAAAATCATAAAAATTTCAAAATATTTTGAAAAAATATGGAAAAAATAATGTGACTTTATTTTTATAAGTTTTATTTCTTACTAAATTTCATTTTCTAATTCCTCTTTAAAATAAAAAATAAAAAACTACAAAAACACTTCAAAATTCATAGAAATTCAAAGAAAACCAAAAAATCATAAAATTGCATTCTAGAAAAATTTAAAATTTATCTTTCTATTTTTGAATATTTCTTTAATTTTTGTTTTTATTTCTTATTTTAAAATCCAAAAACAATAGCATCATTTTCTATTTATTAGTTTTCCTATTTTAATATATTTGAAAATCCTAAAAATTCTAAAAATTCTTAAAAAAATCACAAAAACATCACAAAAATGCCAAAAACTCAAAAATAATTTTATTTTAATCTTTTGTATATTTCAGTATATTTGAAAAATAAAAAAAGAGCCTCTTTCTTTCTTTTATTTTTTTCTTTCTTTTATTTGTTTTCTTGTATTAATAAAACTAAAAATCATTAAAAATTTATAAATAAAAAAAGATAAAAAAATCATAAAAATTAAGAGTATTGTGCATACAACTCCTTCTTTTATTTCATTGATTCAGTAACCCTCAGAATTTTTGAAACCTCCCTAATTTCGTTCATGTACGCTATACAAGTAAATAAATAGCAAAACTCTTTTGCTTACATTTCTTCATTTTATTTTGGCTTGAAAGTTTAATGACTTTTTTTGTAGAGGGATTTTTAGGGTTGCAATGACAATGCATTAATTCAAATAAATTAAACACTAGATCAACCTGAATCAACAACCATATGCATAGTGACCCAGATATTATTCCCCATATTATTGAGGCGGTATGTTGGACATGTGAATCCACAACGAGACATTATGCACTAAAAGTTACTGCAAATATCATTCATTGATCTGAAATGAAGAATAACTAATTTTCATAATAAGTCCCTTAGTACAATTAGGATTATGTGCCATGGCCATCTTAATGATCATACAACTGCTGATTCAAAGGTTGAATCATAGAGGCTGGTGCTTGGATGATATGTAAAGAGTTATATTGAGGACTCATCAAGCACCGCCAAGTGTTTGTTAAGAGAGGATCTCCAGCCTGAGAGGAAGATGTCAATTCTTCTCCAAAGGATGATATTTAACCGACCTATTGATGTAGGTCCTCTACATAGGAATAGAGAATTGGAGGTTTAGATAAGTTAAGTCAATGAGTTGACTTAACAAGATAGAGATAACCAAGACCTATGATATTTACTGTCACTATATAGGTATGCATCCTCTGACCGCAGACAGATGTGTTGCTATATGTTTGAGTATGTACATTTGCAGACCGATAGGTTAACGATCTAATCATGGTCTTTACATCAATGACTGGTGTGCAAACAAGGGAATATGAGTAAAATGATATCTCAAAAGGATCATACAGGTTCATTGTTGAATCAGAAGACATGAGCTAACTCATGAGATTTTGGGATCAAATTCCGTGCACGGTTGTCTTGCTTTAGAAGCTTGATTGAATTTGTAGGTTTGATATATGTATTTGGAATGTATTTGATAAATACCTAGGTATGATATATGCTTTTGGAAAGTATATGATCGATTCCAACTCCCAATAATCAAATGAGAAACTTTATCATAAAACCATGAAGGAGACAATTTAAATAAAATCTAAAACTTTGGGTTTATTCTAGGTCTTCCAGTAAGCAAGATGTACATATATTAGGAATACCCAAGGGTATGTGATCATAAACGATTGTATAACCAAGAAGCTTACATTCAGAGGGAGCGATGAAACATGTCTGGATTTTAGTGACTCGTCTCAGTAGAGAAGTAATCTAATCTAGGTCCAAATGATGGATAGTGATCTGAATGCGATTCAGATGCAATGAGAAGATTAGATTTACGGCTTTGATTTAATCAAACATCTATGCGAGGTCCTCGAGATCTGGATTTGAGATACAATCTCAATATCCAAGTCATTATACGATGAACGTACAATCGTCTTATCCTTATCTCCAAGTATCTGCGAAGAAAGTGCATTATCCTTGAAAGAGTTCAAGAATAATTCCATTGTGATAATATATCTGAGCATTGGAAAATTGATTATTAAATATGATTTAATTATCATAAATAATATGAATGTGATTCATGTTATTTAGATACGTGAGAATAGAGATGCAAGATAGTTAAATATGCTTTAATTATCAAGGATACGGATAATGTGGATAACATTATAAATATTAATCATATATATTATAAATATGATTATAATATATTAAACATAGATAATTGTAATTTGTAATTATAATTTAAAAGTTGCCATGAATTCGATTCGCATTGGATAGTTAATTGTAAATGCAATTTACATATTTTTGGGTATGTGAATATGATTCACATTTTTGATGGCATGAATGCAATGCTCAAAAAATAATTATGAATTATTTTTGTGAGTAAATTTGCAACAAATGTTGTTGCAAATTATGGAGAAAATCATGGAATAGAGGATTTCCTGAAATAGGAGAAGGAGGCTCCCTTCCAAGTGCGGAGGGTGGACTGCCACCTAGTCCTACTTCTAGTAGGGTCATCCACCTTCCTTAATGAAAGGAGGCTTGCCTCCTTCCTATTTTTCCAAGGATGATTGATTTATTTAGTTATTTTATATATTCATTATCATCATATATTTAGTTAAATTAACTTAATTATTGTTGTATTTTTTACAACAAAATCATGGCCATTGAAAGAAACACAAATCAATCTCATCCATTGAATTAGTGTTGTCCATGGATTCAGATGCATGGACTCCCAAAATATTATAAAAGAAGAGGGAACCCTATATCTTCTATTTAGACAGCATAATTGCAAGCTCTCCCTCTCTCTCTCTCACTCCCATCACTCTTCTCTCTCCCTAGAGTGGTCATCCGCACTAAACCCCAGAGAGGAATCGTCATTGTTGCCACGCCGTTGTGTCACTGCTTTAACTGCTTATGGATCTCCGTCTCCTTCGATGCACCTTGATCATGAAGAAGACATCGGATCTCGTAAGACGAGATCATGAGGTTCACTGCTTGGCTCATCAACTTAGATTGCGAGGAGCACATGTTTCATCAACACGCTCGTAAATGTCTCCCCCATTAGATCGGACTTGAGACATGAGGTCTCTTACTTTAGAGACAAGATCGTAACCAAGCTTCAAGAGGTATTCCTATATCTTCTTTGTGGCTGATATGAAACGATCTGAGAAGAGTTCTTGGATCATGTGGTTTCATCGCTTAAAAATAAATAAATTTTGCTACTGATGATGAGACTTTCGTGATCCGAGTAATGGTAAAAATATGGGTCGTTGCGACCCGAACCTCAGTCAACAAGAAGTCAAGACCACAAAATCAAAGAAATCAACAAATCAACTTAAATAGCGATCTCGTTATTTTATTTAACCTGGTATAGCGACCAGGGTCGAACTCAAGGAGCATGGATTGGATTGAGGCCTACGAAGTAGTCTAAAATCAAAAATAAAATAAAACAAATATTTTTGGTGGATTTTCAGTTTTTAATTTTTTTTGTGATTTTAATTATACAGAAAATGTAAAAGAAAACCAATAAGGTCACAATCAACAAATTATTCAACACATCAAAACAAGTTAGAAAATTAAAATAAACAAATTTTTGAGTTTTATGAATTTTCAAGTGTTTTTGGTAATTTTCTCAGATTTTTATAATTTTTAATGAATTTCTAGAAATAAAAGAAGGCTAAAAAAAGCTATTGTGCAACCAGATTTGAAAGGCTATTTAAAAATGTAAAAATAGCCTATAAAATTCTAGCAACAATTTTATGAAAAACTATTAATGAAAAATTAACTACAGAAAAAGAAATTAGATTATTTTGAATTTTTAGGATTTTTTAATGTTTTTTAGCAGTTTTTTAGGGTTTTTCAATTATTAGGGCTTTTATATATTAAAAACCACAAAAATTGCATAGAAATATAAAGTCAACAAAACAAACTCAAATTAATTTTTTTAGAATTTTTCGAAGATTTTTAATATTTTTATTTGATTTTTCAAGTTAGACAGTAGAGAAAACAGGGGTTTTCGAATTTTTAAAAATATAAAATGCCACAAAAATGTCCCAAAAAATTATTAAAATTTTGACACAGTGACATGAGCCACATGTCCAAATTTCATGATTTTTGGAGTCAATTTGCTATTTTATTTAGCCAATCAAAGATAGATAGCTCACGAGGACCTAAGTGCAATTTTAGAAAACTAATTAGCCAATCAATAAAGTGTGAAAGAAATACGGGGCTGAAGTTGCAAAAAGCCCAAAAAGTCACGAGGTGGGCACGCGATTAACACATATAGGGCATAAATGTAATTACTATTTATAAAGATGCAATCAGTAACAGTTGAGAAGTTCGGGAAAAAACTTGTAAATAACCCATAAGTCACGTGTCGATGCACGCGCTCCACATACAGAGGGACTAAGTTGCAATTAAAACAAACATGAGGTCCTACATACAAATTACTTAAAATAAAAACAACGTCCAAAAGTATTTACAAGACTAAAACAAAATGTAAAAACTAAGCAGGGCCTGAGAATAATTTACCCTCTTATTAAGGATCCAACAGCTGCAGGAGGTCCACTTAAGATCAAACAGTCAGGATTAGCTGGTACCCCTTCGATGATCAAAGGGTGGCAAAGGATCCTCAGATCGATCCAATAATCGAGACCCTCGAATGATCGACAGTGATGATCAGAGCTTGCAGGAGGGCTCGATCGGACGACGGAGACGCTCCCTGGAGGAACGCCGATGAACTCGCCTCCGGCAAAGTTCGATCGGCCAATACGCGTGGTGGGGAGGTCCTCTGATACTGCTAGGATGGGGAAAAGAGAGCCGATGGCGTTCCGCAGCTATTGAGATGCTCTGATTAGGCCGGGAGGTCCTGAAATGGCCCGACGGCGTGAAGGTCCTGGAGCTTCTGTGCTTCAGTCGTTAGACCTCCAGGTGAGGTCCTTCTTCATGCAAACTTGCACAGAACAAACGTTGGGTTGAGGGCAAAATGCCTCAACCCGATTACGAGTGAAATGGGCAGCTGGGGGAGGCGGAGCATAGCTTTCAAGCGAGCGACGACGGAGGAGAGCCGATGACCCTATTCTTGGACGAACTAGGGGGAATAGATGTGTGAAGAACGTGGAGAGGAGTCTCGCGAGGGTGAAGGGCTAATCGGAGTGACGAATGGATGATCGGAGCGTGCGGGAGGATCCAGTGAAGGTCGGCAGTCAGAAATCAAGAACACGAAAATCAAACAAAGCTAAAGGCTAGCTGATCTACCTGATGGGTGAATGCATCTATGCTGGAGGTGCTGGTCCTCCCGGTGTCTTCGCCTCGATGGAGCGACGTCGCCATAGGCTCGAGCTCGCCGGTGGTGGAGCATGGCAGGATGGCTCGCTGGATCTGAGGCTAGAGGCCTCGATCCTTGCTGCAACAATTCCTCAACCTAGCTGTCACTCAAGGAGAAGGAATGGAGGTCCCTGGAGCCAAAGGCGATGGCCGGAGATAGCGGAAAATGGCGGCTCTAGGTCAAGATTTATACGAGCTGATGTCTAAGAAGATGGGGATCGGGCGCGCATTCCAAGGAGCGGATCCCTAAGAGAGTAGGCCGGCGTGGATCACGGATCGCTCCTCAACAATTGGAGCCTCGGATCGATGGAAATGGTTGACGGATCAGTTCTAGAAAAATCAGTGAAATCAGGTTGGAATTGGATCCAGGTGGAAAGTGGTCCATGGGGGAGAGTTGACTGGGGGTCAACAATCCCCTGTGGACCAATCAGAATTCAACAAACCAAAATTATTTATAAATTTAAAAAATTGAAAACGATTTTATTTAAAAATATTTACAAAATGAAAATTGTTTATTTATTTTTAAACTACTTTTTTGTTATTTTTATATATTTTTTGAAAAATAAATTAATGTATATACATAATATAATATTATATATAGGTATAAAATACTTATGTATTTTATATTTTTATTTTTAGTTTCTTATTTTTGTATAAATACTGCAATTTTATATTTTATATATTTACAACATGAAATTTAAAGTATAAAATAATTTTTATTGATTTTTATTATTTATTTACAAGGGTAAAATAAATAGGTGTATTGTTTCTATATACATGGTATATGTACAATATAGAGAGAGAAATTATTTATTTTGTTTTTTGTCTCTTTTTCTAATTTTTATTTTATTTTTAGAAATATATATAAATTATGAGAAATAAATTTTTATTTTTATTTTTATGAAAATAAAATATATAAAAATAGAGGGAATATAGGCAAGGATGAGTGGCCCTATCTCTCTCTACTTATTTTATTTGGCGATGAAGCCCATATTGGGCCCTCTATTGAATTCAGGTCACTCAATATTTATTCTAAATATTTCCCTCTTTTTCTTTATTTCTTTATTCTTGTATTTTTTGCATAAAAACATGCTAATTATTGATAATTACACAAGCATGCCTATTTGGTAATTTATTCTATTTACAGCTATCTACATGGTGTTTTGCAAAGATTTTTAGCTAAAATAAAAGAATAAAGAGTGATGAATAAGGATTCATCACCACCCTATACTTCACATTCGCTAGTCCCTTGTCAAACACTTATTTGAAAAAGAAGTGAAAAGGAAAAGAAAAAGAAGGGAAAAAGAATGAATCAATGCTGATTATTAAACTTGTCTTCATTAAATTGAAGTATGGAGCTCAGTCAGATCTTTGGATTATGAATTTGTCGGAACCGTATTTGGACTTAGGTTTAAAACTCAACAACCTCTGAGTTCCACTTAATCTATGGTCAAGACTCCTCAACAATCCAGATCAGAACAAGTCTACATACACAAACTCTGATGACCATGAATCTTTCCTTGTACTATGTAAGTGATACAGCTCCCTACCTCAGAAGTAGCAAAGTGACAACCCTCCCAAACAAGGTAACTCTAATACCCTAGTATGGCAACTCTTTCCTCGAGGAGCAAGGTATTCCCTTCTAAGTTCAAGTTCAATCGGCTCAAGAAGAGGGGGAAGAAGGGAATGGACCATGGCCAGTGTAGCCATGTATCCTAGGGAGCCCAACCAATGTAGCTAAGTCTCCCAGCTGCAAGCTTCATGAGATGGAACATGGATAACAAGCTTTGCTTTATTGAACTATATACACTCTGGTGGGATTATCAATTTCTCTCAGACCCACCACTTTTTTGGAGTTATTCTTTTCTTTAGCACTTTTTTTTGATGTGAATATGTACAACATATCTACATGGTGCATCATATATACATAAGGAGTTTTTCCTCTTGAGCCAGTAGACTATCCCTCTTTTGAAGCATTATTGCAACCCACAAATTTTGTTGTTAGACCTCACAGCTACCAGACCAAGTTGAGACGTTATTCCTTCAGTAAAACAAGAAGAGAGGTTCTGCCTAGGAGTACTACCCTCATATGCTACCCCAAGTCAAAGAAGACTGCCTCCTCACCACCTCATCCGTAGAGAGCTCGGTGTAAAGTGCTGGTCCAAGTAAAGCCATTGTCTGTAAGAGTCATGTGTGCATTATTAAGTGCTCTACTTAGGCTCATCGAGATGTCATATGATCATAGCCTAGTGGACTCAAAGAATTAAGTCACCATGGACCTGAAAATTCTCAAACCTAAGCCCTATACGGTTCCTCTTAATATTAGGTGGATTAAGATCTTAACCAAGCTCCATTTTTCAATTTAATTCTAGGCTAGTTTAAATGACAACTATGATTCGGAAAAACTGTACAAATATTTACAAAGATGCAATTTTTACAAAATTTTACAAATTTCCAAATTATTGAAAAATGTTTGAAAACATTGATGTATGCATGAATGCAAATTTTGCAAAATATTTACAAAAATTCACACAAGGTTTTTGCAAACTTTTTGTTTTTCAAAACATTTTACAAAAACTTTGTACTATATACATAGTTTTGATATCAAAATATTTACCAACTATTTACACAAAAAAATTTTACAAACATTTTTACATAAAATAATTTTGTACATAGCTATGTATATGCAAGAAAAGAATTTTATTTACAAGAAAACTTTTTAATTTTTATGGGTTTTAAGGGTTTTTAGCCATTTTTATTTATTAACACAGTCACATAAAGTACGAGTTATGGCTAAATTTTATATGGAATATATACGACACCCCCTATACTTAGCTCGAATGATGTCCTCAAAGTGAATCAAGAGCGATGAAGAAGACATAACTCATGCTTAGTACAGGGAAGTGAAAAGAGAGGCTATATACAAAGACGAATGAATGAATAGAAATGAAAGAGAAGATCTCGGGGTTTCCCCCTATACTTAGGGCCAAGTAATCCTAAGTATAGCAGGCTGTACACAAAGGGAAATCCGAGTGAAGAATGTACAGGGTCTATCTCCCCTACACTTAGGGTAAACTATCCTTAAGTACAAGTAGCAAAATAGTGGTAGAAAAGAATCAAAAGAAAATCAAAAGTCTCACACCCCCCTATACTTAGGGTAAAGTGCACCCTAAGTATAACATAATCAACGATGCAGATGGGGTGTTGGACTGAAGAATAGTGTGATATGGACATCTGGATCTATACAAGTTGGGAGAACAGTGATAATCATGCGTGGGATGCAATAGATGTGAGTCAAGAGACCATATCTCACGCAAAATGAATAGGAGCAACGTCAACGACCAACAGCTCATGATCTAGATATGGTTTGATCGCTGCCCGTTAACACGAAAGGCACTCTAAGATGAAAACTAAGATATGTCGATGCTTCCATTGTCGTGTTCCTTTCGGACCAGATAGGGTCCCTTCCATTTGCTCTGCAACTTCCCTGGAAATAATCTCAACCTGGCATCGAACAACCATACTCACTGTCCTGGCCCAAACTGCTTGTGGTTGATATAAAAATCATGCCACTCCTTCACTCTCTCCTTGTACTGTCGGCTGCTCGAAAAGGATGTATCACGAAGCTCCTCCAGGGCTGCTAACTCTGCCCTCCTCTGATCTCCTACACTCACTGGATCTAGAAGTATATCAGTGACTACCCAAAGTGACCTATGTCTCAGCTCAACAGGTAAATGGAAGGGCTTGCCATAAATGAGGCGAAAGGGAGATGTACCCAAAGGTGTCTTGAAGGACATCCGATATGCCCACAAGATCGAGTCCAAAATCTGTGACCAACCCTTTCGGTCAAGGCGGACAACCTTCTACAGAATAGTCTTGATCTCCCTGTTCGACAGTTCAGCAGACCATTGGTCTGAGGATGATACGGTGTGGCTACTCGATGGTCTATGCTGAAGTCGCTAGCAAGGGCCATTACCTTGTCGTTGATGAAATGAGACCCCCCGTCAGATATCAAAACTCTAGGCACCCCGAACAGTGAAATGATATTCTTCCTCAAAAATCTGCAAACAGTCCTAGCATCTACGGTTCAGGAGGGGACAACCTCAACCCAATGACTCACATAATCAACGGCCAACAGAATGTACTCGAATCCCTAACTCTTACGGAATGGACCCATGAAATCGATGCCCCATGCGCCAAAAACCTCACAGAAGTGAATGGGTTGCATCGGCATCATATCACGCTGTCCACAAGTGCCTATCCTCTGATAGTCAGTACACCTTTCACAAACTCATAAGAGTCCTTGAAGAGAGTAGGCCCCCATCGGCTGGATTGGAGCACTTTCTATGCCGTTCTCCTCCCAGAGTGATGTCCTCCTGCCTCAAGCTTGTGGCAGTAAGTGAGGACGCTATGGTGCTCCTCCTGAGGAATGCACCTACGCCAGGTGCTATCCCCTCCTTCATGATAAAGGATGGGATCCTCCTAATGATAGAACTTGGCCTTCGCGAAGAAGGTCTCAAGTCGCTGCCTAGCCAATCTTATGGAACTTTCTTGGCAACAAGATAGTTCACAATATCGGCGTACCACGGGAGAGAGACGATAGCAAGGATCGCCTCATCTGGGAAGGTCTCACAAATAGGCTCAGTTTGCTCAGAATCCTCAAGAAACTCCAATCGGGAGAGATGATCTGCCACCACATTCTTGACTTCAGGCTTATCTTTAATATCTATGTCAAACTCCGAGAGTAGAAGGATCCATCTGGTCAATCTGACTTTGGCATCATTCTTTGCCATGAGGTACCTGATGGCGGTATGATCTGTGTAGATGGTCACCTTAGATCCAATGATGTAAGATCTGAACTTACTAGGGCGAAAACTACGACTAGAATCTCCTTCTCAGTGATGGTATAGTTCCATTGAGCGGCATCCAAAGTCCGTCTAGCGTAGTGAATAGCAAAGGGGACTCCATCCCTCCTCTCTCCCAGCACGGCCCCTACGGCAAAATCGGAGGCATTCGTCATGATCTCGAATGGGAGAGACCAATCAGGCGGCTGGAGGACATGAGCCTCTACAACTAGACTCTTGAGAGTCTCAAATTACGCTAGACACTTATCATCCACAATGAACTTGATGTCTTTCTTCAGCAGATCAGTCAACGGTCGGGCAATCCTGCTGAAATCATGAATGAATCGTCGGGAGAAACCGATGTAACCTAGAAAAGACCATAACTGCTGCATGTTGGATGGTGGACTGAGTTTCCTAATGATATCCACCCTGGCTGGATCAACCTCCATGCCCCTGTTGGAGATGATATGGCCAAGCACCGTCCCTTGAGTCACCATGAAGTGACTCTTCTCCAATGAAAGCACCAGGTGACCCTCAATGCATCGCTGGAGGATGCGGTCTAGGCAGTCAAGACATGCATCGAACCCATCACCATAGACCAAAAAATCGTCCATGAAGACCTCCAAGAACTCCCCCACCATGTCTGAAAAGATGGACAACATGCACCTTTAGAAGGTTGCTGGGGCATTACACAATCCAAATGGCATCCGTTTGAAAGCATATGTCCCAAAGGGACACGTAAAGGTGGTCTTGTCCTATTCCTCGGGCGCAATGGCCACCTGATAGTATCCGGAGTACCCGTCCAATAAACAGTAATGGCTCTTCCCTGCTAGCCTCTCTATAATCTGATCAATAAAAGGCTGCGGGAAATGATCCTTCTTGGTGGCCTGGTTCAATCGTCTGTAGTCCACACAAACCCGGCAAGAAGTGGGTACCCGGGTAGCGATCTCCTTTCCAGACTCACTAACAACTGTGGTGATGCCCGTCTTCTTGGGCACCACATGCAATGGACTAACCCACTTGGAGTCGGAGATGGGGTAGATAAAATCAACGCTCCACCATTTCGAGATCTCCTTCATGACAACATCTCAAAGGTTCGGGTTCAACCGCCATTGGAACTCACATGATGGCTTCGCGTCCTCCTCGAGCTAGATATGGTGGGAGCACAGGGCCGGACTTATCCCCCAAAGATCGGTTACGCTCCATCCTATTGCCTTGCGGTTCTTTTCAAGAACCCCCATCAGACGGGATTCCTGCTCTCCAGTCAAATCTGCTGAGATAATGACTGGGTATATCTCATGCTCACCTGTAAGGAACCTATACTTCAGCGGTGATGGTAAAGGCTTCAGCTCTGGACAACTCAGTGCTGGCGGATCTGGCCTATGAAATGTCTGAGTGAATGCGACCAAATTTGCATGGGAGAATGAGAACTCTCGTTGACAATCTGAATCTGGTAAAGGCTGCTCTGTTGGTATGTCTCTACTCTGTACGTGATCAAGCTCCACCCTAGCTGTAGGCTCTGTGGAAGTCAGACATGATATCAAATCATCAAACTCTGCCCAGTCTATATCTGACTCCGAGGGATCTGTACCAGTATCACAAGAAAAATCTGCCTCACGATTGGGAACCGATTCTGCCGCCTGAGATGTATCCTGGACCAGGAATGCGCTCTCCAAGCTCTCCTCTACTGGCGTCTGTGCATCAGAGAACTCTGAAGGTGAGAGGATGTCTTGTGCTATTGGGTCTGCCCAAAATACCTCGTCATCTGTAATCACAAAATCGCAGTCCTAGTGGATGTCTTGCCCTACCTCTGTCATCTGCTCTGAATCTGATTGCGACTCTGAGCAAGTGGAATCTCTAGCTCTAGTCTCCTCGATCGTCTCTATTTGTATACTCTCGCCCTCGACGTGAAAGTATACCTTCCTGCTATCATGATCGGACACTGCCTTGGCTGTGGCCAAGAACAGGCGTCCTAGAATGATGGGGGTATCGGTCACGGACTCAGGGATCACCATGTCCAACACAACGAAGTCCACGGGGAATTTAGGCCCTGAATCGTGACGACAATGTCCTTCAGCATCCCCTTCGGCCTCTTGACAGATCGATCAACAAACTGAAGGACCGTCCTGCTCTTTCATATAGGGCCTAACTCGAAGCGGTCGAGTAAGGCTGCCGGAAGTAGGTTGATCAAAGAATCGCTGTCTAATAGAGTCCGATTGAACCTCTGCTCCTAAATGTGGCATCTGACATATGGGGCTCCTGCATATGGCCTCTTGGCTGGCAGATGGTTCTGGATCGCAAAGCATGTGACACGAGTGAGCACATGGATCTCTGACTGATGGTTCCGCCTCTTCCTCTGAACTGTGGTTCTGTCTCTGAGGGATATCTGGAAGAGAGGGATGTGCTCCAAGACCTCTTGTAGAGTCAGCTGTATATGAAATCGGTCCATCATCTGCTGGCTAAACTCTAGATGGTGTGACTTTTTCTGGTTTTCTTTTTTATGACCCTTAGCCAAGCGGAGTGCTTGGGGAAAGGGGACGGCTGGGTCCTTCTCAGATGAGGAATAGAATCGGGTCTGGGCTGCTCAAGCAAAGCAGAATCCACACATACATCATCAATCAACACGGGTTGATCCGAAAAAACAAACCCTTTTCTTTATTCACAGAAGTGTCCTGAGGTACATGAACTAAATGAAAAACAACAGGACTAGAAGAACTGGCAATGGTGGCCTCAGCACCACCCTCGGCATCTGGTATCACGGCATAAGTACCGTGCTCTAGCTCAGCAACTGGTATGGTGGCATCAACACCACCTCCTCCATCTGGTGAAGCGACGACCTCAGTACCGTCGGTGGGATCAACGTCCGCAGTGGCATCAGCACCATCATCATCATCATGTGAATGAGCGGCATCAGCACCACTCTCCTCCTCATCCGGTGCTCCTGAAGTGGTGTGGGGTCATCGCTCAGACGAGGCGCCGCCTGCTGGCATCCTACCGCTCCTAAGTGTAACAAAATCAACATCAAACATATATGCAGTAATATCTCCAAGGGAATCACTAGGAGTGGTGGTCTCTGTGAACTCTACCTGCTCAGACTTCCTCTTGAGGTTGTTCGAGTTCAGCTCTATCTATGCAAGAATGGCAGCCTTCCCCTTCACAATCTCTCTCATCTCCTGTCTGAACTCGTCCATCTCCCGTCGGAAGGTAGCCTGCTAATCGGAGATGAGAAGGCTAGGTCGTCTAAGGCTGGGTTCTCATAGGAGGGCCCCTGAGAACCTGACGGTTGGCCTCACTGGTAATGAGGTTGTTGCTGCTGGTGAGAGAGATAAGGGGGTTGTGAGTGATACTGCTGAGGCTGTTGAGGCTGCTGAGGCTGCCTCCAAGACTGTCCCTACTGGTAGGGACGAGGACCATGCTGCCGGTAACTCTGCTATGGCTGGTGGTGTGATAAGAATTGGGGCTATTGTTGGTGACCATCTTGTTGCTGACCGTATTGGCCATCCTGAACTGGAGGCTGCTGCTGGGAACTGGTGCCTCCGGCTGACCAACGGAATCGAGGATGGTCTCATCGGATACTGGGCTGGGGTCGGTCGTACGATATCCCGTTGACATCCATCAACAGCTCCTACTTGTAGGTGGGTGGGGGGAGTACTACCAGGGGCTAGTCAGGATGGTACAACACCATCTGGTTGTCCCGAGATGATGGCAGCTGAAGGTACTGCTGCTGCGGCTGCTGCTGATACGACTCCACCTGGACATGGTGGACCTATCGGTACTGGGCAGAGGGCTGGGTCATGCTGATGTTTTTGCTGCCTGGGTCTGCCCGTGGCCTGAGACGGGGTTGAGAAGCCGTCTGTGCCTCCTGGAGACACATGATCTGTGTATTTAGGTCACTTAGTGTTTGTGTCATCTGATCTATCTATGTCATACCCTAGCACTGCTTCTTCTCAATCAACTCGACCCGGTCCAGTATCTCATTGATGATGCCCATATCAGCGGCTGTCGACTCTGCCTGTGCTGCTGCCGTTGACAAAGTGAAGGGACCGACATCGCTCCGTGCTATCCTCTGATAGGACACGGCCTGTGGCTAGGGCTTCCCCTATGTATAGAGGCGGTTCTGAGACATGACAGTGTAGTTCTCGGCCATCTCCTCGTAGATGGCCCAGTCCTGATCCTCATCTTTGGCAAAATACGATCCTCCAGAAAATGCATTCACCAACCACTGCAGCTCGGGTGTAAGTTCGAAGAAGAAGCTCTGAACTAGGTTCGGCTTCGAAATATCATGGTGCAGGCATCTGTCTCTAAGCTCCTGACGCGTTCCCATGCCTCGTGAAACTGCTCGTTGGGGAGCATGTAAAAGTTGTTGATCAGGGCCCTCGCTACATTGGTCTGGACAAGTGGGTAGTACTTGTTGAGGTACTCGTTTCGAAGTTGTTCCCATGTCATCACAAATCTCCCTAAATGCTTGTGCCTGTTGGCTGCTCTATCAACGAGGGATAAGGGAAATGCCATCATCTTGATGGTGTCCTCGTCCACTTGGCGATCGTGGACAGTGCTGCAGATCATCTCAAACTCCTAGAGATGAAGATGTGGCTCCTCGGTGGCGAGTTCGTGAAAGCAGGGAAGCAACTGAATAGTTTGTGGCGGGAACTTGAAGTCTCCCGCTATGGCTGGTAACACAATCCATCTGTGGCTAGAGTTGCACTAGGGTTGTGCAACTCTCTCATCGGGCGGGCTCCTACTGCTGGCTGAGTTGGCTGTATTGGCTGCTCTCCCTCAAGTATGTCTCCTCCAATGGGTTTGCGCTGCTCGCGGTCTAATCTCATCTACTCCATCTCCCAGCGCATCTCCACCATGAAAGCTCCCTGGTCACGTATCTGTCTCTGCATCGTCTCCAAGGAAGCTATCAGGGTGTTGTTGATCGCACCCTGGTCCAAAACATATGTTTGCTCGGCTCTGGGTCCCTCGGTGCGATCCTCGCTGCTGGCCATGATCTCTGCAAAGGCAAAAGACCCAAACTCAGGTGCCGAAATATCATCTGATTGATGCTCTCTCTGATCAGGCACCTCAGGACTAATAGTAGAAGGGTGGTCGGGGGGAATAGGATGGAATCGAACTCGGGTTCGGATAGTCGGTCTCGGCTCTCGCGAACCAACCTAGATCAGCGGGCCGGAGTGCTCGAAAGCGGTGCAACTAGAGGCTGCCTAAGAAACCTCTGACCCATCATCTTGATCTGGTGAGTCAGGCGGATGGGATCTGGAAAGCAAACAGTATGGCCAAGCAATACCCAATTCACCAACGCAACACGAGCTGATGACCGTAAGAGTTCGATCATTTATCTTATCATTTTTATTTTGGTGATAAGATAGTCCATCAGAGCAATTAGCGAGCTGTTAGGAATCCAACGCCCCTAGGAGACTATCTCGATCACAAACTAGAACTTTCCCAGTCAGTACAAGCCGCGGACTGTTTATCGGCTACCCGATCATCTCGCTTTGTTAAGGATATCGCGGCCCGCTTTACCGGAGAACAGAGTGATCCTCACTGGAGAACGACTAGCCCAGAATCAGTAGTCTAAAGAGGGGGTCAGATGTGACTCTACCTAGGCTGTGTGTCACTCTCTCACCCAATCAAACCATCTAATGAGGGGATTACTCTCCTAATATAATTTTTTGTGAGGTGATTTTTAGGTCCAGTTTGCTTTAGCAGACCCAATTTTATGGTTTCACCTTTTTATGTATTTTTCAAATAAAAACAATCACCTAACGAGTTTTTTGGTTCTCCTGATTTTGTTAAGTCCAAAAATCGGGGGGAGAAGATGAAGAAGTTGATGCGTGGTAAAATCAATGATGCATGCAGAGTAAGAATGCGTACCTTTGCTCCAGCTCTCTACATGCAATATGATCCGTGCATAATTGAAAGACAGGAATAAATCTAACCTAAATGATGCAGTGAAGAAAACAACCTTAACAGAAATCTCTACACGAAAAGAACAGGAGCTAACGGGTCAACGGGAGGGGTCGGAGTCCGGTCTCTAATGCCGATCGGTGTCCGCCACAACGGATCCTGTCAGCGCTATATACGGCCTCTAACGGCACGTGACCCCTCGAGTGACCAGGTTAGCTTTTTCTTATTAATTAATTAGGTCCAATTAAACGGTCTATAAGAACAGGCAGTCTAATTAGGCTGGGGTCCTAATCAATTACGTCACAGATCAATAAAAATTCCTAAGCTAAGGCCAAATCCTCGACAAACAAAATAAAATAAAAAGCCATAAAAACCAAAACCGGCGGAAAACTGCATTGGGGTCTCCCGAGCACACCATTGCTCGGCGAAACAGACCCCGGTAATCCACAAGTCTGAGAGTCCTGGTCCCTGTATTATTACAATAATAAGGATCTGACTGAAAATAAAACTAAACTAAACTACCCTACAACTAAACTAATCGAACTCCCAGGCACTTCTGCTTAACTCCTCTCGCGCTCTCCTGCGGCTCCGTACAGAAGAGAGCCGCCTCCGATTCCCACGGTTACGTCGGCTTTCCGAAGAAAGCTACCTCGATTGTCAGGCCCTCGCAAGAAAAATAAACAAAAATGCGTCAGACCACGGTTATTATAATAATGAAAAAGAAAAAAAATAAAATATATGCAGAAATGAAAATAAAAACAAATAAAATAAAAGACAAACAAAAACAAAATAAATGAAAACAATAATAAAATAAAACAAAAGGAGAAGAAAAAGTAACGAAAAACCGCGAAAGAAACAAAAACCGTGAAAAAGCTGCGAAGCTAAAAACCGAAAACAAAAAGCGACTACTTAGCCGTGCTCCCCAGCAACAACGCCATTTTGATGACGAGACTTTCGCGATCCGGGTAAAGGTAAAAATACAAGTCGTTGCGACCCGAACCTCGAAGCTCAGTCAACAAGAAGTCAAGACAAGTAAATAAAAGAAATCGACAAATCAACTCAAATAGCGGCCTTACTATTTTATTTAGCCTTGTATAGCGACCAGGGTCGAACTTAAGGAGTACGGATTGGCTCGAGGCCTACGAAGTAGTCTAAAATCAAAAATAAAATAAATATTTTTGGTGGATTTTAGGTTTTTAATTTTTTTTGTGATTTTTAATTATACAGAAAATGTAAAAGAAAACTAACAAGGTCACAATCAACAAATTATTCAATACATCAAAACAAGTAAGAAAATTAAAATAAACATATTTTTGAGTTTTATGAATTTTAAAGTATTTTTGGTAATTTTCTCATATTTTTATAATTTTTAATGAATTTTCTAAAAATAAAAGAAAGCTAAAAATAAAAGCTGTTGTATAGCCAGATTTCAAAGGCTATTTAAAAATGTAAAAATAGCTACAAAAATCTAGCAACAATTTTATGAAAAACTATAAATGAAAAGCTAACTAAAGAAAAAGGAAATAGATTTTTTTTTATTTTTCGAAATTTTTAATGATTTTTAGAAGTTTTCTAGGGTTTTTTAATTTTTAGGGGTTTTATATATCAAAAAGCCACAAAATTGCATAGAAATAAAAAGGCAACAAAACAAACACAAATTAAATTTTTTAGAATTTTTAGAAGCTTTTTAATATTTTTATTTGATTTTTCAAGTTATATAGTAGAGAAAACATGGGTTTTTGAATTTTTAAAAATAAACCACAAAAATGTCCCAAAAAATAGTGAAGTTTTTACAGAGTAGCAGGAGCTACATGTCCAAATTTCACGATTTTTGGAGTCAGTTTGCTATTTTATTTAGCCAATCAAAGACAGACAGCTCATGAGGACCTAAGTGCAATTTTAGAAAACTAATAAGCCAATCAATAACACGTGAAAGAAATACGGGGATGAAGTTGTAAAAAGCCCAAAAAGGCACGAGGAGAGGACGTGATTCACACACGGAGGGGCATAAATGTAATTCCTATTTATAAAGATCCAATCAGTAACATATGAGAAGTTCAGGGGAAAACATGTAATTAACCCACAAGTTACGTGTCGATGCATGTGCTCCATATATAGAGGGACTAAGTTGCAATTAAAACAAATACGAGGTCTTACGTGCAAATTACCCAAAATAAAAACAATGTCCAAAAGTATTTACAGGACTAAAATGAAATGTAAAAACTAAAGAGGGCATAAGAGTAATTTACCCTCTTATTAAGGATCCAACGGCTGCAAGAGGTCCACTTAAGATCAAACGGTCAGGATCATCTAGTACCCCTTCGACGATCAACGGCTGGCAGAGGATCCTCAGATCGATCCAATGATTGAGACCCTCGGATGATAGACGGTGAAGATCATAACTGGCAGGAGGGTTCGATCGGACGGCAGAGACACTCACTAGAGGAACACCGACGTACTTGCCTCCGGTGAAGTTCGATCGACCAATACGTGCGGTGGGGAGGTCCTCCGATGCTGCTAGGATGGGGAAAAGAGAACTGATGGCATTCCACAGCTACTGAGATGCTCCGATGAGGCCGAGAGGTCCTGAAACGGCTCGGCGGTGTGAAGGTCCTAGAGCTTCTGTGCTTCAGTCGTTAGACCTCCAGGTGAGGTCCTTCTTCATGCAAACCTGCATAGAATGAATGCTGGGTCGAGGGTAAAATGCCTCAACCCGATTACGAGCGAAATGGGCGGTTGGGGGAGGCGGAGCGCAGCTCTCCAGCGAGCGACGATACAGGAGAGCTGATGACCCTATTCTTGGGCAAACTAGGGGGAACAGATGGGTGAAAAACATGGAGAGGAGTCTCGTGAGGGTGAAGGGCTAATCAGAGTGACGAATGGATGATCGGAGCGTACGGGAGGATCAGGTGAAGGTCGACAGTCGGAAATCGAGAACTCGAAAATCAAATGAAGCTAAAGGCTAGCTGATCTACCTGATGGGTGAATGCGTCAATGCTGGAGGTGCTGGTCCTCCTGGTGTCTTTGCCTCGATGGGGCCACGTCTCCTGAGGCTCGAGCTCGTCGGTGGTGGAGCACGGCGAGATGGCTCGTCGGATCTGAGGCTAGAGGCCTCGGTCCTCGCTGCAACAATCCCTCAACCTAGCTCTCACTCAAGGAGAAGGAATGGAGGTCCCTGGAGCCGAAGGCGATGGTCGGAGATAGCGGAAAATGGCGGCTCCATGTCAAGCTTTATATGAGCTGAGGTCCGAGAAGATGGGTATCGGGCACGCATTCCAAGGAGCAGATCCCTAAGAGAGTAGGTCGACGTGGATCACGGATCGCTCTATAACAATCGGAGCCTCAGATCGATGGAAATGGTTGGCGGATCAGTTCTAGAAAAATCAGCGAAATCGGGTTGGAACTGGATCCGGGTGGAAAGTGGTCGAGGGGGGAGAGTTGACCGGGGGTCAACAATCCCCCGTGGACCAATCAGAATTCCGCAAACCAAAATTATTTATAAATTAAAAATAAAATAGAAAACGATTTTATTTAAAAATATTTACAAAATGAAAATTTTTTATTTATTTTTAAACTAATTTTTTGTAATTTTTATATATTTTTTTGAAAAATAAATTAATGTATACACATAATATAATATTATATATAGGTATAAAATTCTATGTATTTTATATTATTATTTTTAATTTCTTATTTTTGTATAAATACTGAGTAATTTTATTTTTTATTTATTTACAACATGAAATTTAGAGTATATATTTTTATTTTTATAATTTATTTACAAGGGTAAAATAAATAGGTGTATTATTTCTATATACATGGTATATGTACAATATAGAGAGAGAAATTATTTATTTTTGTTTTTATTCTATTTTTATAATTTTTATTTTATTTTTATAAATATGTACAAAGTATGAGAAACAAATTTTTATTTTTATTTTTATGAAAATAAAATATATACAAATAGAGGGAATATAGGCAAGGATGAGTGGCACTATCTCTCTCTACTTATTTTATTTGGTGATCAGGCCCATATTGGGCCCTCTCTTGGGTTCAGCTCACTTAATGATCATTCTAAATATTTCCCTCTTTTTCTTTATTTCTTTGTTCTTTTATTTTTGCACAAAAACATGCTAACTATTGATAATTACACAAGCATGCTTATTTGGTAATTTATTCTATTTACAGCTATCTACATGGTGTTTTGTAAAGATTTTTAGCTAAAATAAAAGAATAAAGAGTAATGAATGAGGATTCATCAGCTACCACGAGCAACTAGTATGACTAGTCATTCTTGATCACATATGATGCAATCTTCACACTTCCATGATGCACTTAAGGTTCTTACCATAACCTTCGTGATATTGGATTATGCATAGCGTAAGTTATATTTTGCTCGTTGACTGTTGGTTTGATCGACAACATGCTAACTCCATACATGTGGGGGTGTGGGTGTTGAAGGCAGAATTGAGAATTCAAGTTGGACTTATAAGATAGAAAGAGTTCGCACTTCTTTCACTATAGTTGCATTTTGTCACATTATTGGGGTGCAACAAAAGTGGAAAGGAGACTCAGATCCCGTAGTGAGGTTGTTGGGTTATCCTGCTTCGTGCTTTTAAAGCTTATAAAGGAAAGACTTTCAAAGTACAAAAATACGAGAACATATTGATTTCAAAAATAACTAAAATGTTTAAGCTCCTTAATCAAGATTAATTAAAGTGTATTCTTTTATTTTCAGATGTCTCAACCATGAACAAGTTGCTTAAGGTCAATCAGTTTATTGGTCCAAATTATTCAGATTGGATCCATAATTTGACCTCACACTTGAGACATAGCACATAGAATATGTGCTCTCATGTGTGAAATAGGAGAACCCTCTGACATAAGATGCCCAAGAGTTCAACAAGAAATGGGCCGAGGATCATTCGATCACAAGTTGCTACATTCCTGAATCATTGTCTAATGTACTTCAGAATCAACTTATAGACATAGAATCCATTCATGACATCCTCCTGAATCTAAAGGAGATGTGAACGACACTCTTTCTATATTAAGATCCACTGAGGAAATTATGAAGAAAGAATATCCCTCTAGTGGTGCAATGGTTGCATAGGTTAAAGGGAAGCACGACCGGAAGTGTGATGCTCAAAAAGGCCTGATCCAAGAGAAGAATAGAGGTCAAACTGTTGATCAATCTTATAATGCTTCGGCACATCTGACAACCATGGAGATGAATGTATACCATCACTACTATAAGTCAATATTCTGTAAGAGTAACCATCTAGAATACATAAAGTTCTTAGAAAAGGAAAAAGGTAAAACTCTAGAAAATAATAAAACTACATTAATAATTGAAACCATCTTACTCATAGGACGAGAAGGTAGTTAGATTGTTGATTATGGTGTATTAGATCATGTATGCAGTTTGTTGCATATGTATCAAGAAACCAAGTCTTGATGATGGGAAGATAGTCATCTAGATGGGATATTATGCAACTGTTGCAGCGATCATCATTCGGCACGTCTAACATCCATGGAGATGAATGTATACCATCACTACTATAAGTCAAGATTCTGTAAGAGTAACCCATCTAGAATACCTAAAGTCCTTACAAAAAACAAAGGTATAACTCTGGCAAATAATAAATCCACATTAATAATTGAAACAAACTTACTCATAGGACGAGAAGATAGTTGGAGTGTTGATTCTGGTGTATTAGATCATGTTTGCAGTTTATTGAATATGTATCAAGAAATCAAAAGTCTTGATGATGGGAAGATAGTCATTAAGATGGGATCTGATGCAACTGTTGCAGTGTTCACCTCTGGAACTTATAGACTATCATTATAAAGTGAGAGAGTCCTAAATGTTAGAGATTATATCTATGTACCGAATGTTATAAGGAACTTACTATCTGGTCTAAGATGGTTAGACATGGATTTACTTTCCTTTTCTATAATAAACTTATCATAAATTGATATAATAATTTCATAGTCGATGGTTCTCTAATATAAGGTGGAATATATGATGCATGAATGTTCATGCAACTATTAATAACAAAACCCCTAAACGATCAAGAGAGGATGGAGATCATTTAACTATGATCTAGCATCAAATAATTGAACATGTGTGTATTGATAGGATTATTAGACTAGTAAAAGAAAAAACCTCTAGATTTCCTAGAAATCCATGATTTAACTACTTGCAAACATTGTATTCATGGGAAAATATCCAGGCCACCTTTCTATAAGAAATGTAAACTATATGGGGGTATACTTGACCTAATACATAGTGATGTATGCGAACCCGTTCGTAATGTGACTTGAAATGGACATAAATATTGTGTGACCTACATAGATGATCATTCGCGATAGGGTTTTGTCTTCTTATTATGTCACAAACATGAAACCTTTGAAAACATCAAAGAGTTCATGGCTTTGGTTGAGAACCAAATCAGAAAAAAAGATAAAATGAATTTGATCTGACCACGGTGGTGAATATCTCTCAGATGAATTAAAAGAATACCTTAAGTAGAGAGGAAGAATTCCAATCTCAATCCTCCAGGTACTCATAAACTCAACGAAGTTGCAGAGAGATGTAACAAAACCATGTTGGACATGGTCAGATCGATGATGAGTAAAGCAAACTTACCTCTTAGTTACTGGGGACAAGCAGTAGAGACTACATTCTATGTCCTAAATAAGATTTCATCTAAATTTGTACCTAAAACACCTCATGATCTTTGGTATGTCACCAAGTCGAGTATACAACACTTGAGGATTGAGGTTGTTGAGGTTGTTTGATGCATGCTAAAAATATGGATGTAAACAAGTTAGAATATCTCACTAGAGAGTGTTGCTTCATTCGATATATAAAGAATAGTATTGGATCCCAACTTTATGATCTTGAGACTCAAAAGATATTCATTTCTAGAGATGTAAAATTTCTAGAAGATGAATTCCTTAAAAGTCAAGATAGTAATGAAGTTAAGGAACTAATCGAATCTTATGATACTAATGAAGTTCCCACAATAGAAATTGAAGAAATAATTGAGAATAATATGACCCTATCTCTTATAAAGAGTTCTAGGGTTGTAACACATCATGAAAGGTATGGGTTCCATGTATTAGAAGATTCTCGTATGATGAAGCTTTGGGTGATTGTGACATGAATAGTTGGATGCTAGCAATGTATTCTGAGACAGACTACATGCACAAGAATGGTGTGTGGACCCTCGAAGAACCACTTAAAGGGGTCAAACCCATTGGATTCAAATGGATCTTTAAGAGAAAGAGGGTACTCGATGGAAAGGTAGAGACCTTTAAAGCATGGCTCGTAGCCATGACATACAAAGAGAAGGCATCGATTATGATGTAGATATTCTTACCTTTGGCCACGCTTAATCCATCAGAGCATTGATGAATAGACATTCATCTACCTTTATTCTTTCATTTTGGCTTCAAATCCCTAATAAAATACATGTAAATACATATTTAAACCCAAAATAAAAGAATATAGAAAATAAAAGAAAAACTAAGGAAGTTTTAAAGATACTGACTTGACTAACCCTGAACCTCGAGACCAAGTCAAATATTGACCAGGTCAACCTGGAATAAATTAGGGGGGATAAGGGCAAAATATTGTATAAAATATCTCAGAAACCCTTATTTTTTTTCTAAATAATATATTGGGTAAATACCCCAAAAATACACTATTTTATTCTTCATCACACACATCTCAAATAATAAAATGTTCAACATGAAGCTTGTACATATATTAATGTATAGAAAACTAGAAAAATATTAGGCGTAATAAATCATGCATAGTGCACATGGTATAAACAGATAAAAAAGCTGCAAATAGAACTTTATTGATCAATATCTACTCCATATGAACTCTAATTGAACCAAACTCACCTCTATTATATTTCCAATTAAATCATCTACCAAATGAAGGTAGTTTCATTGAAAATGGAGCTAAGATACAAAAGTTGGATTTTGGGGTATTATTGTACTTGGGTATCTATATATAATCAAATACTTTATTCATATTTTTACATTTTTCATGTTTTGAGTATTTCTAAATAAAATATTTTATTATTTTATTTTCAATTTTCTTTTATTTTATGTTTTGTTACATTGTGTCCCACGTAGACTAATCAGGGCATGAGGAGTGTTGACCGCTTAGTCAATACCTCTCCCATATGGTCAACTAGCCTTCTGCAGCTACCAGAACACCGAGCCCACCATTTCCTCTGATTTCTTGCTCCTCCTTCACTCCACTTTTCAACTTATTTTCTTCATCAAACATGTATGCCTCACCAACATCCATCTCGCCATGCCCATAGATCTCACATACTACCGCTGATTTGCACACAAATTGAGTTCCAAAATCTCCCCTCATCATGTCTATAAAATTCCTCCTTCACCTTTAATCTAGTTTTTTATCCATCTGGAGCATCATAACCCCTCTGATCTATTCTGGAGAGTGTGCCCTGGCGACAGAAGATGCACCCCCTTTAATTGGAGGCCTGGAGAAAGCTAGTGATGCGAGGTCCCCATCACTCTGAGATTAACTCAGGTGATGGTGGTTCCAAGTCTTCCAGGTCTGTTGAGGCATAGTTAGGTAGCATTTTAATTCTGCATTTTCATTTCTAGCATAGACTCGCATTTTGTTTCTAGTCATTTCATTTTATTTCACGTTAAACTTCAATTTGTAGTTCACCGGAGCATAGAGCTCATGCCATTATTTCACAGTGAATCACCCATGTTTCGAGCATCCTGACCCACTCAAATAATTCTCTATCACCTTCTTCATCGAACCCTATGCATAGATCCCTCTGATCTTGCAAAGATCGGGTCCACCGATCTCCTCCCCCACCCCTTCGTTGGATATCTTCCCATTCACCCCATCCCTTTGTGATTATGCTTCTAATCAGGTCAAGGACATTCATCCTTGAGCCCCCAATCATTTTGTGCAGGTTTGAGAAACAGAGAAGGCACCTGGAAGGAGGACAAATCGAGGAACATCAGTTCCAAATGCTAGAGAAAGAATCGACCTCTAGGCATGCTCCGATGAGGCCTGGACCCATTTGAGCATACTTGCAGATGAAGAGGAGTCCTAGGAAGGTTTTGAACCATTCAAGAGCACGGGAGGCATCTAGAGGAGGAAGTAATCGCCGATTGAAGCTTAATAGGGAAGGTGTTCTTCCATGTTCTTCGTCAGCACCATGGAGTCCTAGGATGAAGGAGCATGCCCGGATCTAATATGGGCCCTTGATTAATCATGAAACAGTGCGAGGACACTGCCATCATATCATAAGTGAAGTGAAGTGGACACACCAGAGATGCCCGATCAAGACCATGCGCCCCTCACGTGCCTCTACTGGCTATATTACGCTGACACTGATGAATCTGCATTTCATCATCTTTATTCATTTATTTTAGCTTAAAATCTCTTGTAAAACACATGTATATAATATTAACTCCATATTCTTACTAACTTGCATCTGTGTGTAAATATTGTACACTTATTACTATTTTAACCTTAAATAAATAAATAAATAAAGGAAAAATAAAGAAAAGAAAAGAATAAAGAAAAGAAAAAAAAGGAAAAGAAGAATATATATATGCAATAGATACAGGATGACCTGAACCCCGAGAGAAGGTCAAGACTTGACCAAATCGATTAGGAATAAGGTAGGGAGGATAGGGTCCTTAATCAGAAAATCCAAAAAAATGTGTGTTGTAAATATTTGTATACTTACAATGTTTTATTTAGACATAAATTGACCTCAAATTAAATAGTTTTCAAAACAAATGTTGTAAATAAAAATGTTTGCAAAAAAAATCATCTTCAGAATAAAAGTAACCACATCCAGAAAAAGCCATAAAGTGATAATTGGAAGACCAATTCCGGCTCCATATGAACTCAAGTTGAACCAAACTCACTTCCATTGTATTCTAAATTAAATTATCTTTAAAATGGATGTGGTTTCATAATTTTTGGAGTTACGGTTGAAAGTCGGTTTTCTATAGTGGTTTGTGCATATTTACCATTTATTTGTACATATTGTATTTGTAAATATTTTTACTAATTAATTAAAATAAAAACAAAAAAACAAATTTCCCTATTTAACTATGCATATAATGTACCTTATGTATATAGTATAATGTATATAGTTGATATTTCTAAATAACCACAATAAAAATAAAAAAATAACATTTATTAGACAATTTAATAAAGTGACGAAAATACAAAAAATTAATTTTTGTAAATTATTTTAACACTAATTTCTTTTTTATCTTTATCTCATTTCAAATTCTTTCTTATCTCTTTATCTCCATTCAATTTTAAAATTCAAATTCAAATTCAAAATCAACTAATCCTATATTTAATTTGCTCCTCCTCCCTCATTCTCATTTGATCAATCTTTGGTGAGAGGAGCCCATTCTTTGAGAGCCATATTGTCGCAGAAGGGTGCCTAGCCTCTGAACTGTCCGGTGACAATGAGTCGGCCTTTCTTGATGCCCTCAGGGGTTTCCATCTGCTCCTACGGTGAGATCCAATTTCTTTTCTTATTTTAACCTAGGTTAATCATTGCTTAATTTTTGCATTTTTTACATTGTCATTTTTTTCTCTAGATCTTAGAATCCATCATCACGATTCGATTCGGCCGATCCGATTTGTTTTCACCTTCACATCTCGATCTATTCGCGTTCTTATTTCTACCGCACGTAATTTTCCAACTCCGGCCGCGTACGGTGGTCAGATACACAGATCCATTCCTCATTTTTTGCTGGATCCTCGTTCATGCATTCCACGTTGATTTTGGGATTGATCTGTCATGCTCGTGTCCTTATTTGTTTGTAATTAAAAAGAAAAAAATACATAGTTCTTCTTTTTTTCTTTCTAACATTTGTTTTGCAGGACCAAATAAAAAATTTAAAATATATGTGTGTGTGTGTGCGTGTGTGTCTGTTTGTGTGTGTGTAAAAAAGACTTTTTTCTTTCTCTGTTTTACAAATAAAAAAAGATGGTCGCCAGCCGCTCCTAGAGAGGAGCGCCCCCACCGACCACCGGCTACCGCGCAACCGTCTGCCCTCAGCTGTAAAACGCAGCCACCGGTTCACCATCACACCTCAGCCTCCCTACTGCACTTCCACTGGCAGCGCAGCTGCCAACCATCGCGTCACCGACGACCTCCTGCTCCAGCGCCACAACGCACCACCAGCCAGACCGCTCTCGACTCTCGCGAGCCCGTCACCATTACCCGCGCGGACCTCCCTTCCACCTTGCAATTCTCGTCACCCGTCGCTGCTCGCGCTCGCCAGCGTATATCATCGATGCCTCAGCTCGGTTCCCCAACATTGCTGGGCGCACACGAACCCAACCGCCAGCCGCGATTCCCGTCAGAGAGCCCTATCGTAGCACCGGCTGCTGCCCATCGGCGTCAATCACCGATCTTCAACGCTACTCTAGATCCGCCCCGCCGCCCTTGCTTGGAGGAGAAAGCAAGGGGCGGTGGCCACCCCGTTTGCCCATTTGGTTTGTGAACGAAGAAAAAAAATGAGAAACCCAAAGGGGATTTTAAAATATTTTGTAAAATTGTGTTTTAGCCCCCAGAAGTTTTACAAACTGCAAAGAGGCCCCTACCAACACTTATGACGTGCAACGCAAGCATTTCATTGGGTAATTCACGTTTTCCCCCCTGTAGTTTATTTCTATTATTTATTTAATGCAAAAACATTAGAAATTTACATTTCAGTCCATGTTTCCAGACTTTAAATTTGCATGATGTTTTCATTGAAATAAATGTTTTATTGCTCTGAAAACTCTAGAAAAATTTGCGTGGATTCCTGGTGTGTGTCTCTTTCTACCATAAAATTTTCATTGCATATTGTCATCATTTTTTAATATAAAAATAAAAAACATGTTATTTTCTCTGTTTGAACTTTGAAAAATCCTAAAAATTCGAATATTGCTTCAAAAATACCAAAAAAATAGATTAAATCTCTTTTGGTTTATTTTAATTTCTATCCAAATTGCGTGCATTGATTATTTATAAAATCCAAAAAATATAATATACTAAAAATATTAAAAAAATTTAAAAAATTCTAGAAAAAATCCAAAAATTATGATTTTGGTTTCTATTTCTAGATAATGCATTCTAGTTTTTAGGAAAAATAGTTGCACACTTTCTAATTTAATTTGGTATTTTAAAATTGAAAGATAATACTATTTTCCTACTGTTAGCATTTTCCCTTAATTTTAATTATTTTAAAAAAACCCCAAAATTTAAAATATTCTAAAAAAATTATAAAAATAGTAAAAAATCATAAAAACACAAAAATATTTTATTTAAACATTTTTAGCATTTTTATTATATTTGTAAAATAAAAAAATGTATTTCTTTTCTCCATGAAATTGTTTTGAATATCATATTTTTGAAAATAAAAATTGCAAAAATCAAAATCATTAAAAACTTGAAAATCAGAAAATAAAAAAAAATAAAAAAGATAAAAGAGGTGAAAATTTCACAAAAACCAAGGTAGTTTGCATTTGAGATTCCCTTTTTCCCTTAATTGATTTTTGTTGATTATTTGAATAACCCTCGGGAATTAAAGCCTCCCTGAGTTCGATCCTGTTAGCTATAAAGGTAAATAAGTAGCAAAAATTTCTCTTGCTTCATTATTTTTGTAATTGATTATTGGCTTGAGAATGAAAAAAATTATTTGTTAACGCTTGATTGGGTTGCAATGACTTGTTTATAATTCAATAATCTAAAAGCTCGTGAAAAGTGTGTTAACAAAATGGCGTTGTTGCCGAGGAGGCACGGCGAGGGAAGTTAGGTTTCTCTTTTGACCTGATATTCTTGGTAGTATATATTTGTTTATATTTTTCCATATTCATTCCATTGTTCATATTCACTGTTTTTTATTCCATTTTTTTGCTCATATTTGATAATTGTGTTTCTTACACATTCTCTCTTTTCTTTTTTCTTGCGAGGGCCCCTGGAGCAAAGGAGACAATTCTAGGGGAGCCGAAGCACCCAAGTGAAGCGGAGGCGGCTTGATTCTTCACTGAGTGGCAGGATAACGTGAGAGGAGGAGAAGAAGAATTGAAGGAGATCAAGCAAAAAAATTAGACTTTTTTATTTATTTCTAGCATTTTAACTCTTGTGAAAATGACTTTCATTTGTTGTGGGGTCAATACGACAAAAATGCAATTTACCAACAAATAATTTAATGACGATTAATTGATCTGTCACTAATAGTTGACTTTACCAACAAAATAAATTTATTGCCACTATAACAAATGTGTTAGTTGACGAATTATGTTACTGACACAATTAGGTATCACAATTGATTTTTTATTTAGTGGCATGTACCTTTCATGCATCATTAAAAGATCACATAGATTTTTTATTCAACATAGATGCGAAGTGTCATTACTGAAATTAAATTCATTGATTTTTGATCTCATATTGTAGTATAAATTTTTCCTAATCATGTATTTCTTCTTCTAGTTTTAAAAATCCAATCCTCCCAATGGCTTGTAACATATAATATCATATTATGAGAAACTATGGAGATCTCTGATGCATGTGTGTGTTGCCTCTTTCGGGTAGCCAACATGGCTACCCAAGCACAATTTTCAGAATTTTTTGGGGTTTTTTTAAAAATACCACCAAGTGTATTCATCTATATATCCCTCCAATATGTCATTCGAATTTCGTCAGAAACAGAGACCGTTAAAATTACATGTTCTAGATGGAGGGCATAGGAGTATCTGTTTCTGATGAAATTCGAATGAAATATTGGCGGGATATATAGATGAATATACATATGATATTTTTCAAAAAAAAACTGCGGAAAAATGGGGCGGGGGAAGCCTCATTTTCCCTCTCTCTCTCTCTCTATATATATGTATGTATTTGACAAGTTCATTCTACATTGTATATTGCACCTAATATTGATAATGAAAGAAATGATATTTTTCGTTAAGATGATGTGGTATATATTAGATTTTAGTGATTCTTGAAGCATTTCTTTATGGAATATCCTAACGTTCTTCATAATATTAATCTATTTTTTTTATTTTTATGTCCATTGAAGGGAGCTATACTGTGTTGTATGTGAGCATAGATTGTGAATTTTTTTTATATAGACATGTTATGTTTTGATAGTCAATATCCGTTAACAAATTGACATTTTGCTACAAATAAATACAATGGTATTAGAAAGCAATGTATATAGTTTGTGTAACGACAGATATACCGTAATAAATTAATTTATGGTATAATATCTTAGCATTTTAAAAAATCATTTACAATAATATTTCTTTTCAAAATAGAATGAACAATTCATTCACAATAACATTAATCTCTGAAATTTCAAATAAAAAACTTAAGCACATATCAAAAAAAGCCTACTGAACTTCTTTCCTTTTTCCCATGCACACCCCTTTACCAAAAATAGCGCACGCACCTCCATTTTCCTTAATGGTACATACCGAAAATTCCCTGCCTCCCTTTTTCCCTTCCCCTGCGCACCTCCCTTTTCCCCTTTCCCTACGCCTGTCACGCACCCTCCTTTTTCCCAAATCACCTCCGTGCCCCCTTCCCATTTCCAGAAATGGAAATTGTTTTCTTCCATTCCCCATTAATTGAACTTTGACATCTCTCTCTCTCTCTAAATCATCTCCTCCTCTCTTCTCTTCTCCACATACCCATGTTTGATTCCTTCCATCATTTCTCTAGATTCTCTCCTCACCATTTTTCTCCTATCTCCTTTAGTTCATTGTCAGTCATCGTAAGATCATCTATCATCATCTTAAGGTACTCTGCAGATCCAGTTATCTATATCATGCTATTGTATTTAAATACTGCATTTTTTGCCTACTATTACACTTGTTGGTATTTTTTAATGATATTAGGTTACTTCGATTAAAATTTCAATTGGGATTATGTCGGTTATAGTTTGGTTGGGGCAAATGTAAACTTGAGGTTTTCATTAAGTGCTACTTGGATCCAGTGACGACCCCATTTTATATGAGAGGGGGTATCCTATATACAAGATGACTATGATTTTACAAAAACTTGACGTCTGTCAAATATATTAGATAGATCAATTAGATGATTTTTTTATTAATCATGCTTGCTAAACTGCAATAACTTAGAATGTATAGCACAACTAAATTACGTAACAATTTTGGAGTACGGTTTAATAAGAAATTTATCACATAAATATCACATATATTGGATATGCACATAATAAACTCATTATAAAAAGTCTAATATTAAATAGATGAATAGCAATAGTAACACATTTATTATATACAAAATGGGAGAAAATTGACAATCAATGATAACATAGAAATACACGTAAGAAGCATAAATTATATTGTAAATATTATTATAAATCGTCATTTTTAAATAATTTGAAATAGAAATTAAAAAGTATTGATCCATCTATTCCACTAGTAAAAACTAAATATAATTTAACGTTAAGGAAATTGATCCGTGCAAATAAATAATGCATTATATAACATTCCTTCTATAGATGGTGGAGTTACAATATGGGCAAAAATCATTCACATTGCTGCCATAATAATTCCATTGCTCGACTCTTCATATCATATTTAATCAATAGTCGATGTTATATTCTTTAATAATAAACTTCCATAATGTTATTAATCTGAGAGAGGAAATTTTAATGCATCCAATCCCTCGTGTACTATATATGAAATGAAGTTCCCCTTCTCTTGCCCTCCAGTCCATGATCCTACTCCTTCTCTATTGACATCCATCCTTTGGCAACCTTTGGCAAGGCTTTAGAAAAGACCCATCTTTAGTAATGGCATGTCCATTCTCCACATGTCACCCTTGGTGGTACTGATAAAATTATTGGTGATCGTCACCCCAAGGTAGGAGATTGTGTCTCATCGGGGCCAATGCAACAATGGTAAAGAATGTAAAGGAGGGGAACTAAGTGAAGAACAGTGCAAGGTTGGTAATCTTGAGAAATATGCATGCATGAACCAAAGGTGGTTGGGATCCCCTCGAAGGCAGTATAGATGAAGGAGGAGAGAAATCAGATGAATCAGATGAAGATAAGACCAGCGAGTCCATGTATCGCACATCAGAGTGATCTGGTATCATTATTTAGATCCTAGTTACTTTTCCAAGCATGCGTTGTGTGTATGAGAGAAGGATAGATCTTGCATGTAATTTGTGTATGAGTCTGTGGATCGTATGTAGTTTTTATTGTACATGAGCTGGTCTTCAACTCTTGGCTTGTTCGATTGCCCCATTAGAATTATATATTTCAGATTAAATTGAAGCAATATTTGTCCCCAGTACCATGCATGTATGCATACAAAATGCAATAGGTGGAAATAAAATTTGTTGTTTAAGAATCCTTTATGCATTTTGGATCTCATGGGCACCATTATTGATGGGATGACAAAGATGTCATCATCGCTTTCGATGAAACATGAAGGAAGGGTACTTTCATCGGAATTAGGATAGTTGGAGTCGATCAAAATTTGCGGAGTGAAGGTCGGAACCAATTGACAATGACGTCGAGTGGAAGGATTGATTGTTGCTGGAGCACAAAAGGATCAGTCCAATCGATGACGAAGATGACATCAGGTGAAAGATATGTTGTCGTTGTGGTTAGATGTTGTGTATATCATCGGAATACAACCTGAAGGACATGTGTTGTTGTCGTTGGTTTCATAATTTGGGTCGAAGAGAGAGACGATATCGGGGTGAAGAGAGAGGGAACGGAGAGGGAAGGGTTTCCTGTAGATGATAGAGGGTCATTAAATGGGATTTGTTTCCAAGATTGGAATGAGGTGGGGGATATTAAAAGTAAACAAATTCCATCCCTACCTTTCACTTTGCAAGAGATCAATTATTGAGATTCCATATCTCACCATCTCATTCTTACTCCATCTCATAGGATCACTACTCATTAGATATATATATATATATATACCAGTAATAAGGATTCAAATAATTGATTATAAACGGTACTCAATAATTAGTAATTCTTTTTATCTAGGTATGGATATAATAATTTAGCGGAATTGTAACGAGACGGATGGTTTAAATATTTTTATTGTATATACAAGTTGATGTCGGATATAAATCAATTTATTTTTATAATTTGTTGTTGGTGAATCTTATAGCCACAAGTATGTTATAATTTTCTCATCAAGTTTTGTTGTATAATCATATATCTCTGAAAAATACTATTATCAATAAAATATATACCTAAAGGGGTTAAAGTTGAATTTATGTCAAATAAATCAAATGGGAAATATGTCTATTTTGAAGGTGTATATATTTCAGAAAGTAATAGTTATATGTACTATAGTTTATTTTAAATATATATATATATATATGTTAAATGTGCTTGTAAAAGAACTGATAAACAAAAGTGAAATTAGAATAATTAGATGCAAATAATCTGAATTAGGACATTGTAAACTAATTCGATGTCATTCAAATAGATTTAGATTGGTATGATTAGATCATGAAATTAATCGTATAGTCATACTATAATGCATGGAATTCCTTGCAATTTCTGCAGACCTGTACCAATACTAGTTCAACAATGTAGCATACATCATGGGCTTCCGCAACGTAAATTGGAGTTGCGATTCTTGTGTTGGAGGAACCTCCTTCTCACCCTCAACATAGGTAATGACCATACAATTTTTAAAAAAAACCCAAAATGTCTCCGCCTAAATTCCCAATTACATATATGACATGAAGATAAAGTAATACAAATAAGTCAACATTTGATTTGTAATCTATGATATGCTTATCTATGACATGATCATCTGTGATATGCTTATCTATGATATGCTCAAGGGACTTTTTTTAAAAATTAATCCTTATTTTGTAACATATGAATATATGTCATGATTTACATTCTGAAGAACTTTAATAAGACCCATAAAAAAATTATTAAAATCATCATGAAAATATTTTTTTAAATTTTTTTCTTGTAGGTATCATTATGGATAAGCCTGAGATTGAGCCAAGATAGATCCGGATGCTCCTATGGATCTAAATGTTGGCCTGTGAATGATAAACATGTGCAGAGAATGGATGTAGAAGAAATGAAAATGCTAAGGTGGATGTGTGGGCACACAAGTAAAGATCGGATTCGAAATGATGCAATCAGAAATAAAGTTGGTGCAGCTCCGATCAAGGATAAGATGTGAGAAAATCGCTTAAGATGGTTTGGTCATTTGCAAAGAAGATCAGCAGATGCACCAATTAGGAGATGCGAGTGATGGGATGTTGAACCGGCTAAGAGAGGGCGAGGACCGCCCAAGAAGTATTGGAAATAGACTATACGAAGGGATCTTAGTTTTTTGGATATAAGCCCGAGATTGAGGCAAGATAGATTTGAATGGAGGCGAAGAATCCATGTAGCCGACCCTACTAAATTGTGGTAAAAGGATTTGTTATTGTTGTTGTTGTTGTTGTGTATTGTTATGGATAAGACTTGGATTCATGAAGATATGAGAAGCTCCAAGTATCTTAATGGCATCAACCTATTTATCAACTTTGCATTTAGTCAGCCATGTGAAGATGGAACCATCCTTTGTCCATGTACTCGATGTGTAAACTTCACGTAAATCAAGAAGATGCATTCAAGCATCTAATATGGAATGGATTCCTATCTGGATATGTTAATTGGATTTTTCATGGTCAAGAAACTATTGATTCACAAGATGTACAAATACATAATAGTTGTAGAGAAGATTTAAGCAGCTGACAGAGCGATCAAGAAGAAGAAATGGATGACATGGAAAATGTCAAAAAGAAGATCGAGATGATATTCATGATTTATTATTTGATATGTTTGTTGATATTCAAAATCCATGTAATTAAAGTGGTGGAGAAATTAATAAAAGAAAAAGAGATACAAATGATGGTTCGGATGTTTTTTTTTTGAATTACTTGAAGATGATAAACAAGAGTTATATCCAGGTTGTAAGAGATTTACAAAGTTGTCATGTATTATTTGTCTTTTCCACTTAAAGTGTCTATATGGATGGAGTAATAGATCATTTACTATGTTACTTGAACTATTAAAATAAGCATTTACAGAGGATGAATTACTTCTTGAGTTCTATTATCATACAAAGAAATTGATGTCTAAGCTTGGTTATGACTACAAAAAGATTGACATGTGTCCAAATAAATGCATGATATATTCAGGAGAAAGAGAAAGTGATACATCATGTTATATTTGCCAAATATCTAGATGGAAAAAAAGTGCTCATGAGGATAATGGAAAGGATCTACAATCATTAAGTAAGAAAAAATGATCTCCTGCTCAAGTGATGTGGTATTTTCCGCTAAAGCCACGATTATAGAGATTATTCATGTCCAAGAAGACTTCTTCACCTTTGAGATGGTATAATGAAGGAAGGAACAAAGGATGAATTCTTAGACATCCAGCATATTCTCCAATGTGGAAAACATTTGATGCACTAAATCTTAAATTTTCATTAGAGCCTCGTAATATTCGTATAGGTCTTGCTACAGATGGATTTAATCCTTTTAGAACTATGAGTATAAAGCATAATACATGGCCAGTTATTTTGGTGATTCATAATCTTCCTCCATGGTTATGTATGACACAACAATATATCATATTGTCTACTCTAATACCGGGACCATCCAGTCCAAAGGCACATATAGATGTATTCCTACAACCTCTGGTTGAAGAATTGAAGGAGTTATCGGTTAGCGGTATACAAACATATGATGATGATCGTAATGAAATTATTCAATTACATGTGGCATTATTGTGGACTATAAATGACTTTCCTGTATATGCTGATATTTCTGGATGGTGGACTCAGGGTTATTTAGCATGCCCATCATGTAATATCCATGTAGAATCACAATATTTATAAGGAAGTTGAAAGATTTGTTACATGGGCCATCGTCAATTTCTTCAAATGGATCATAAACTTCGGAGGAGATAAAGACTTTTAATGATAAGCAAGAATTAAGGCAAACACCAAAAATAATATCCACTTCTGAGATTTTTTCTCAAGTGGAGAGGATTCCTAAAATAACTGGTACACATCCGAAAAATAAATCGAATACGTTTGAACCTCATTGGACAAAAAGAAGTATCTTATTCGAGTTGCCATATTAGAAAACCCATTTGATATGTCATAATCTTGTTGTTATGCATATTGAGAAGAATGTTTGCAACAGTTTATTGGGAACTTTGCTTGGATTGGAGAAGAAAAATAAAGATAACACGAAAAGTCGTATAGATCTACAACTGATGAATATCAGACATGCTCTTCATCCCATCATTATTGGCAATAAGACCATTCTACCTGCTGCAAGTTTTACACTGAATAAAGAAGAAAAGACCATGTTGTGCAAGTTTCTGAATTCAATAAAGTTTCCAGATGAGTATGCATCTAATATATCTCGATGCATACAAGTAATTGAGTGTAACATATCCGGATTAAAGAGCCATGATTTCCATGTCTTGATGCAACAATTACTTTCTTTAGCCGTACGAGTTGTTGTTCCCAATAAGATGGTAAAATCTACATTGATTGATCTTTGCAATTTTTTTCGATGCCTTTGCTTGAACAAGATTGATCCAATGAACATTGCGCAACTAGAGGAAAAGATAGTTATAATACTTTCTCAAATGGAAAAGTTCTTTTCACCATCACTTTTTTGATATTATGGTGTACTTGCTCGTACATTTGGCTACAGAAGTTAGATTAGCTGGTCCAGTTCAATATCGGTGGATGTACCCAATTGAAAGGTATGAGTTAGTATTATTGAAAAATAAATAAATCATTATCAAACTATTTATATTAAATAATTGATTGTATGTGAATACATTTAGGTACTAGCTTACTTTGAAAAGATACATAAGGAATAGAAGTCATCCAAAGGGCTCAAATGCAAAGGGATATCTGGCAGATGAATGCCTCACATTTCGTTCTAGATATCTTCGTGGAGTTGAGATGCGGTCAAACCAATCACCACGGAATACTAGAGATGGATTTCCTACAATGGAGGAAAGTTGGTTGATGTTCTCACAGAAAGGACATGCATTAGGAAAGAAATCAACGAAGGTATTAGATGCTAGTTTATACAGCAAGCGCATCGATATATCTTGGTAAATTGTGATGTAGTGAGTTCTTACAAAGTGTATGATATTTAAAGATCAATTTATTTATATTTTTATATATTATAAAATTATTGATATAGATTAATTTTTTTATGTAGGGAGCATTGTGATTATTTAAAGAAAGTTCATCGTCACGCATCTGAAAAGGAATTGGATATTCTTCATCGCACCAATTTTCTAGATTGGTTTAAGAAAAATGTAGGCTGCCTAAACCCTACTTATCTTTTCTATTAGATAGGCGTTAATATATTTTAAATTTTGTCTAGGTTGAAGAGAAAGGAAAATAGGAAAAAAAATCAAAATATCTTAAAATACTTGCATGTGGTCCTCATGACATTGGACTTCATTTTGGTTGATATATCACAAATGGATATAGATTCCATACAAAAGAGAAAGAAAGGAATAAAAAGACACAAAATAGCGGAGTTATTGTGGATGCCGATATAGATTGCTCATCACCTCATTCTACAAATAATCTATCAAATGGAATTACATCCTTTTACGATGTACTTACAGATATCATTGAGATCAATTATTTTAAGCAATTGAAAATTTTTTTGTTTCAATGTGAATGGGTTGATGTTTATTCCAAAGGAAATTGGGATGTTGATGAGTATGGGATAATACGTGTTAAGATGGCACGTTTGGGGCATAAAAATGACCCATTTATTTTGGCATCTCAAGCTAGACAAGTGTTTTATATACAAGATCTCAAGAAAATTGAATGGCACTTTGTAGTTAGAATAAAACCTAGAGATATATTTCATTTAGAAAAAACTGATATTAATGATGTTTCTGAGGATATCTTGGGTAATGATGCAACTGATGAGACATATCCAATTAGATCGATGATGAATCTGCATTTCATCATCTTTGTTCATTTATCTTAGCTAAAAATCCCTTATAAAACACATGCATATAATACTAACTCCATATTCTTACTAACTTGCATCTGTGTGTAAATAATGTACATTAATTACTATTTTAACTTAAAATAAATAAAGAAAGTAAGAAAGGAAAATAAAGAAAAGATAAAAAAGAGATAGGATTGTATATATGCAATGGATACATGATGACCCGAACCTCAAGAGAAGGTCAATACTTGACCTAATCGACCATGAATAATGTAGGGGGAGAAAGGGTCCTTAGTCAGAAAATCCAAAAAACATTGTGTGTTATAAATATTTGCATACTTACACTATTTTATTTTTACATAAATTGACCTCAAATTAAATAATTTTCAAAACAAAAAATGTAAATAAAATATTTTCTAGATAATAAAAATGTTTGCAAAATAAAATTACGTACAAAATAAAAGAAACCACATTCGAAAAATGCCATAAAGTGATAATTGAAAGACCAATTTCGACTCCGCATGAATTCAAATAGAATCAAACTCACTTACATTCTATTCTAAATTAAATTATCTTTAAAATGGTTTGGTTTCATAAGTTTTTGGAGTCACTATTTGAAAGTTGATTTTCGAGGGTGGTTTGTGCAATTTTACCATTTATTTCTACATATTGCATTTGTAAATATTTTTGTTAATTACTTAAAATACAAAAAAATAAAAAATAAAAATTTTAAAACAAAAAAACTAATTTCCTTATTTAACTATGTATATAATGTAACATATGTTTATAGTATATGTATATAGTTGATATTCTTAAATAACCACCACAAAAAATAAAAAAATTAAAATTTATTATTCAATTTAATAAAGTGATGAAAATACAAAAAAAAATAATTTTTGTAAATAATATTAACTTTATCTCATTTCATTTTTTTCTCTTATCTCTTATCTTCATTCAAAATTATAAAAATTCAAACTCCATTCGTCATCTATTAATATGGCTCCATCTCCTTCATTTCAACTTGATCAATCTTTGGTCAGAGGAGCCTATTCTCTGAGAGATATCTTGTCGCATAAGGGTGCCTAGCCTCTGAGTTGTTCGGTGATAGCGAGTCGGCCTTCGTCGAGGCAATTACGGTCTTTTCCGCTCCAAAGGTGAGATCCATCTTCTTTTTCTTATTTTTAACCTATGTTAATTGTAGTTTTATTTTTCGCATTTTTATATCATTGTTATTTTTCTCTAGATCTTAGAATACATAATCACGATTTAAACTGAATTGAGTTCTGATTTTTCATCTCATTTTCTCGTCTCTCCATGTTCACGTTCTAACCTTCACGATCTCTCAACTCCGGCCACGTAGGATAGACGGATATTCGGATTTGATTCTTCCATTTCATTAGATCCCCATTCACATCTTTTCTAATTTTTTATTATTTATTAAATAAGCAGAGATGATGCATCGTGTTTGAGTCATCTTCTATTTCAAAAATATATATAAATTAATAAAATTAAATAAAACCATATATATTTTTTTCTCTAACATATGTTTTGCAGGAAATAAAAAATATATACAATTTTTTTGACTGACATGTTTTCTGCAAATAAATAAAAAATAAAAAAAAGCAGTTGCGGCAGGTGCCACCCTTCCTGCCGCAGGCAGTGCCCGCCGCCAGTCGTCGCCTCCCTTCCATCCGCCTCAGGAGCCCCGCACGACGGAGCACCGTCAAGCCATCATGCATACTACCATCGAAAAGCCGGTTGTACGAGCTCCACTGATAGTTGTCTGATTCCACGCGCCTCTCGAGTGTGTACCCGTCGCCCTCCATCACAATGCTCTCATGCGCAAAGCCCTTATGTCTAGAGCGCCTTGAGCCCATCGACCTCAGTGCAGTCATCTACGCGAGACCGCACAACTGCAGTTCGACGCATCGTCTGTCGTTCCACCGACCTCCGTCGATCGCCGCCCTTTAGACGCATCACCTCCACCATTGAGCAACTCCTCCCTCAGCCTGTCGCAACCGATATCCGCCACCGTTTCCAGCCCGCTTGTCCTCCGCCATCCTGCAGCAGCTCAATGCTCTACCTGAAGGTCGCTCGTCGCAACCCCTTAGGAGAGGAGAAACGAGGGCAATGGCACCCTCCCTTTGCATTGGCAGAAGAAACAAAGAATCAAAGGAAGAAAATATTTGGGTATTTGAAATAAAAAATTGGCAAACTGCATAAAGTTCCCTGGGAGTATTGGATATTGCACGGAGACCCCTGCAAGTTCCAACCTATCACGTGCGTCACAAGCATTTTTTGGGTAAATGCCACTTTTTTCCTGCAACCTTTTTTTTTATGTTTTGATGAACAAACAGTGAGTATTTTCAAATAGGGCCTTGTTTTCCAGACTTGAATTTGCATGCTTTTCTTGTTGTAATAAATGCTATTTGTGTTCTGAAAATTTCTACAAAAAATTGTGTAGACTCTTGTTATGAGTCTCTTCATTGTCTATTTTTTTATTGCATTTTATCATCATTTGTTATTATTAAAAAATAACGAACATTGTATATTCCCTATTTGAAGTTCAAAAAATCCTAAAAATTCGAATATTGCTTCAAAAATTCCAAAAAAAAGAGTAGTTTCCTTTTAGTGTCTTTTAGTTTCTATGCAACTTTCACACATTATTTATTTATAAAACCCAAAAAATTGCAAATATCTAAAAATCTTAAAAAATTCATATAAAATTGTAGAAAAATAAAAAATGTAATTCCAGTTCCTTGTAGATAATTTCCTCTAGTTTTTCAGAAAAATAAGTTTGACAATTTTTGATATCATTTAATATTTTTAAATTGTGAAATAGTCCTATTTTTCACTATTTGCATTTTCCCTTGTTTTGTCGTCATTTTAAAATCCTAAAAAAATCTGAAAATCTCTGAAGAAAAAAAACCAGTAAAATCCTAGAAAAGATGTATTTCTTTTATTCATGAATATATTTTGAAAATCATATTTTTGAAAATTAGAAAAATTACAAAAAAACAAAATCATTAAAAACTTGAAAATAATAAAATAGAAAAAATAGAAATAAAAAATTAAAAGACAAAAAAATTCACAAAAAACCAAGATAGTTTGCATTTGAGATTCCATGTTTCTTTTAATTGAATTTTTTTCGATTAATTGAATAACCCTCGAGAATTGTAGCCTCCCTAAGTTCGATCCTATTGCTATACAGGTTAATTAAATAGAAAAGATTCCTCTCACTTCATTATTCTTGTAATTATTGGCTTGTGGGAAAAAAACTTTTTTGTTTGTTGCGGGATATTTGGATTGCAACGACCACTGTGCATTTATTTTCATCAATAATTTAAAACCTCGAAAATACCACTCAAAAAAATGGTGTCGTTGCCAGGGATGCACGACGAGGGTAGTTAGGTTTCTCTTTTGACCTGCTATCCTTGGTTGTAAATATTTGTTTATATTTTTTCCACATTCACTCCATTGTTCATAATTCATTATTTTTATTTCATTTTTTTCATTTTCTTTTTTCTGTATATTTTATAATTGTATTTCTTACACATTCTCTCTTTTCTTTTTCTTACGAGGGCCCGCGGAGTGAAGGAGGTGATCCTCGGAGAGCTGAAGCACCCAAGCGATTCAGAGGCAGCTTGATTCTTCACCGAGCCAAAGGATAGCGTGAGAGGAGGAGGAGAAGAATTGAAGGAGACCGTGCAAAAAATTTATTAGACATTTTTTTCTTTTATTTATTTTTAGCATTTGAACTCTTGTAAAAAGGGCATTCATTTGTTGCGGGTCTGTTTAGCCAAGTGGCGGTGCACTTGGGGGACCTCACCGGTTTTTTTCATCGCCTTATTTTTCTTTATTTCACGCAGATTTCGTGAATCACTTATTGATTGCTTTAATTAGTTTGCTTGAGTCAGGTAATTTATTAGGTCCAAAGCCCTAAATAAGATTTTCTACACCTGTAGAATAGAGCGTAATTTGGACTTAGTAAAATTAACATGTTCTTGCCTGTTAATAGAAGTTATTGTTAGGACGGTTCACATGCACCATATATGTTAGTTTTTTTCTGTATTTAAATTCTGCGTGGATCACCCTGCATGTAGAGTGCAGACGACAAGGTACACATCTCTAACACATGCATGCATCATTGTGTTTAATTGTGCATTGGCAATACTGATCTCCTTCCTTGTTTTCACTCACATATGTTTAAAAGGAAATTGGACACTTGGTAGGAGATTCATTAAAAATATTCATAACCAAGTGACAACTGCATAAAATTTGGGACTTCTAAAAGAAAACTCGACCCTAAAATAAACGTAAGGAAAAATCATTGTTTTGGGGAGAGTAACCCCCTCCTTGTTTGATTTATCTACCGCAAGAGAGAGACCCGCACACTAGGATAGAACCACACCCGAACTCTCTTGAGATTACTGTCTTGCGATTAGTTGTTCTCCAGTTAGGACTTCACCAGGTAGCCGGTAATTGGTACTGTATTTCCTTAGCAGAGTGGGTAGATCGGGTAGCCGGTAAACGGTCCGCACCCATTCTGGCTGGGAAAAACTAGTTGTGAGATTGGGACAGTCTCTTGGGAGCATTGGGTTCCTAACAACTCTCTTTAACTGCTTTGTTAGATTCTATTCTCACCAAACTCTAAAAATTGACAAGATAATTAACCGCACCTTCACGGTCTTCACATTGCGTTGAGTTGGTGAACTAGGGGTTTGTATTGTGTTTGATTGCTAGTGATAGAGATCCTTCTGCGCAATTTGCACCTTTATTCACTTTCACTCTTGCATTGACCTCCGTGCTCTCGCATCTTACCTATTGATTTCGAAGATGTCGAATCGAAGTATTTCTCATTCATACTTTGTGAACTCATTCTACACTCCGAGTCGTTCACCTTCTATTCGGGGAGACTCACTTCTCGAATATTCCTCTTTCTTCACTTCACCTTTCACAACATCCATAAACCCACTATTTGAGATTGGCTTTAATCTCAAACTAGTATCTGAGACCCCATCATTTCTGAGAACTAATCAAGTGTCATGTGCATTTTCAGAGTCAGGCATCGGACACTTGATGCCACCAAAGGGAAAGAGAACCATATCAGAGCAGAGCGAGATGAACAACACCTTGTTAGCCTCCATCCAGTCAATTCAAGCCCAGATAACATAGCAGGCTAATTTTCAGACCGCATTGAGAGATATGATTCTCGAGCTGAGACAAGAAAGAGAAGATAGGAGAGAGGAGGATAGAAACTACACTGGAGGTGGGAATGGGGGAGAAGACCCTAACATAGAACCTGGGGCTAAGCCTACATTAAAGGATGCTTAAAATCCAAGGGAAAGACAAACAAATTCTTGTATACAAATCCCTATGATTCATGGGCATTTCGAGCTTAATCCCACTATTTTGCCTCTTCTCCCAATATTCCATGGAAATATTAATGAAGAACCTTATATACACCTCTAGCAGTTCCATCGTATTTGTGGAATAGTACAATACCCAAATGTCCCATTAGAGGTAGTGCAGATGACTGCCTTCCCATTCAATCTGATGGACAAAGCTTTATATTGGTTGAATCACTTGGGGAAAGTTGTCATTACTTGGAAGAGCTGAGGTCCGCATTTCTGAACAAATATTACCTGCTCGGACGACTCAACCAAATGTGATCCTTGATTGCTAATTTCTCCCATATGTCCTAGGAGCCTATTCACGAGGCGTGGGAAAGATTCAAAGATCTGACAGAGAAGTGCCCCCATCAAGATATTCCAAAGACCAGCCTTGTGCAAAATTTCTTTGGGGGTTTAAGCATAGAGAATCAGGATCTGGTAGATGTCGCATCTAGGGCAAGCCACTTTAACAAGTACGAGGATGTCATTTATCAAATTTTTAAGTAGTTGTTGGAGAGTTCAGCAGCTCTTTCTTTTTCATGTGCTTTTCAGAAGCATCCCGTCACCTCCCCTACAGTACCCCACAATACTATCAATATGAAGGCATCACATGAAGTGGATAAGGTGGATAGAGATGACTTGACCATCATTGGAAACCACCTATTTAAAGTGGGCATTATTGAGAAACGATACAAGGAGCTTGAGAAACTTCAAGTGATTGAGTAGAGGACAAAGAACCTGGAGAATATGGATGAGATAATAAAGCACCCAGAGCTTCTTGTGAGTAAGATCAATGCAGTTCACAGTGTGAGTGCAGCAGTCGATACCTCTACTAGGGAGCAAACTTCTTCCACCCAGCAGAATAGTGGAGGACCATCTACAGTTCAACATGTCTACTACGTGCAGACACCTGATTAGGTTCAACAACATTCACATTAGATACTTCCTTGTCAACAGGAAGTAGCCTACATTCTTGAGCAGCAGTCTCCACCTCCACTTGTCATTCAGGAGGTGAACGACATCTAATTCGACTGTGAGCGAAACAAACCCCGTCTGTCGGGGCAAGGCCAGTTGGGTTCACAATATGGTCAGATACCTGCCCACGAGTTTCAGGGAGGCAGACAGTAGCAGTACCAGCAACAATTCTAGCCTCGCTATCATTCTCCACCAAAGTTCCAAAACTGGAGACAAGGCCAGCAACAACAACAGTGTATGTATTTTCCTCATCCTAACCAGCAGCAGACTGCATATCATGGACAGTATCCTCCTCCTCCTCATTATCAGAATCTGTATGGTTACCAATAGCCTCCGTATTATCAGCCTCAACGACAACCAATCGATGAGCAACCTGAAGCCCCTTAAGTCAACTCAGCACCGGACCAACTTGCATTGCTCATGAAGAACAGGAATGAACTGACTCAACAGATTGACGACCTGACCACCACCAAGACACTGATTCCAGCACAAGTCAAAGCCATTCCTAACAACTTCAGATGCAAGGAGAAGGTATCCAATAGCCAACCCACCCCTGAGACATGTATGTCCCTTGATTTTACATGTTTATCTAACGTCATTCATCCCAGGAACAGTAGGAGATTGCAGCAACCTATGCACCAGTTAGGGTTGGGAGATCGAACCACTGAGAGAGCATCATCTTCCACATCATCTCCTTCACCAACAGTCGAGAAGACCAGTGTAGCAGCACCAAATTCTAGAGTTTCACCACCTTTACTAGGCAGATGTAGATCACCATCAGCATGGGAGAATATACCAGTTGCATATTTACCAGGCAACTTCATCACCTGTCTCAAGGGTGGGTGGGCTCATGAAGAACATGAATGAACTTACTCAGCAGGTTGATGACCTGACCACCACCAAGACACTGATTCCAGCACAAGTTGAAGCCATCCCTAACAACTTCAGATGCAAGGAGCAGGTAGCCAATAGCCCACCCACCCCTGAGACAGGTATGCCCCTTGATTTTACATGTTTATCTAACGTCATTCATCTTAGTAACAGTAGGAGATTGCAGCAGCCTATGCACCACCTTTACTAGGCAGATGTAGATCACCATCAGCATGGGAGAATATACCAGTTGCATATTCTTCCTCTTCACTAACAACATCATCATGTTCTGTTTTAGATTCTGTTTTTCCTTCACCTTGTTTGGACAATGCTGCACAAACTAATTCTGGTTGTCCTTTCGTTTATGAGGATTCTATTTTGAATAATGGAAAGGAACGTTTGAATGTTTATTCTGATTCTGTGCCATTTCCTTCTACTCTCAAGTATAAGAAAATTCAAAAATTAAAAGCAGACTTATCTGATCCTAGAGTGGTTGAGATCTTACAGAACATTTTTTTAAAAGATGCCACCCCTTAAAGCAATGGAATACATGCCTACAGTAAAAAAGGGAATGAAAGAGGCAAGTACACAAAAGCATCAACCACGGCAGAATAGACAAAAGGAAATAGAAAAACACATCTTGACCATGGCCACAATTCATGCCATCAGTAACCACCCGCCTAAAAAGAAAGACAAGGGAGCTCCTCACATCTGTTGCCATATCTTTGATCAAGAATTTGATCGTACTCTTCTCGATAGTGGTTCCTCCATTAATCTCATGCCTTCCTCTTTACTAACTGAATTTCAGTTAGGACCTCTTAAAACAACCAGTACGATCCTTCAGTTTTTGATAGATCGATTAAGAGGCCAAGAGGAATTTTAGAGGATGTTATTGTAACGGTGAAGGGAATGAAATTGCCTATTGATTTTGTTGTCATGTATATGGACACACCCGCACCGTTACTCCATACCCCAATCATACTAGGTCGACCGTTCCTCCGAACGGTCGAAGCAGCAGTTGATTATGGTACTGGAGAGATCATCTTTCACTCTCGTAGTGACAAGGTGAAAATTGAGACGATCTCTGATCCTAGACCATCACCGCCACTAGAAGCAGATGATACAGAGAAAGTTATATCAGAGCTAGATAACTGTGATTTTCTTGTTGGATTCAAAGAGACAGATCTTTTCACTGATTTTATAGATACCCAGAAGTTCCTTTCCCAAAAGGACTCTATGGAAAGCACAATCGACAAGAGTTCCTTTGGTGGTCCAATTGAGATAGTTGTTGATGGGCAGTTTGAGATGATTTTTCCGGATAATATGAGTCTTCTGAGGTACAGATATCTGAGCCATTTGTTAAATTTCCTAAGTTATGCACAGATGAGAGATATCTTTTTGAGATTATTGCTGAGATATATGAACCATTAGTTAACTCAGCCATGGTCGGTCCCAAGCCAAGGTAAATGAAGAAATTTGCGTTAGGTAGCCGACAGCCAGCGTAAAACAGTCGGAGACAACTTCCTAAATAATACATTTTTAAAAAGTACTATTTAGGAAGTCTCCTCGTGACAGTTGGATCTTTTCAACATGTATTTAAGCAAAACTATAGATTTCGTTGGGGTGTTCCCTACTTGCGACACGTTGCATCACCCGAATGCAATGAAAAATTGGCATGGGTCGCTATATCGCAGCTTGGATGTAGTTCAAAATTTGCAAGGGTTCTCGCATGAGGAACGCATGCGGGTAATTAAGCTAGTTCTGCTGCATCACTACCCGGATGCAGTCCAAAATTTACAAGGGTTCTTGCATAATGGATGCATGCGAGTAAAGAAGTTAGTCCAAAAGAGATTGCCACGGAAGTTGCGGATTGGTAGTTGGAATATTGACATTTCGACTAGAAAATTGATGGAGATAGTGGATACGATGGAAAGAAGGAAGATTCATATATTATGTCTTCAAGAGACTAAATGGGTTGGAGAGAAAGCAAGGGAGATCGAGAAGATAGGCTTTAAACTTTGGTATTCATGTAAAGATAAGGTTAGAAATGGTGTTGGAGTTGTTGTTTATAAGGATTTGAAGGATTGTGTTGTAGAGGTGCAAAGATTCGGAGATCGGATTATTTTGCTAAAATTGGTGCTTAAAGAAGAAATTCTGAATGTAATCTCTGTTTATGCACTACAAATTGGTTTAGATGAAAGGACTAAACAAGCTTTTTGGGAGGATATAGATAAGATTTTACAAGGAATACCACAAAGAGAGATGATTTGGATAGGTGGAGATCTTAGTGGACATGTGGGAAAAGATGCTTCAGGCTATGCTAGTGTTCATGGAGGACATGGTTTTGGGGATAGAAATGAAGAGGGAAAAATCATCTTGGATGTTGTAGCGGCATATGATCTTTTCATAGAAAACACTCTCTTCAAGAAGAGGAAGGAGCAGTTAATTACTTATAAGAGTGGGCCAAGTAGAACACACATAGATTACTTTGCGTTGAGGAGAAGAGATCGGTTGTGTTGTAAAGACTGCAAAGTAATCCCAAGAGAGAGTTTGACAACTCAACATCGCTTGTTTGTCTTGGATGTTCAAATAAAAGGGCTAGTAAAGAAAAGGAGGGTTCCTAAGATCACTAGAACTAGATGATGTAATCTACCACTGAAGCAATCGAGCTTCAGGGAGAAGGTTTTAGAAGACTTATCTTGGGATTGTAGTTGAAGTGCAAATGAGATGTGGGAGGAAGCAGCATCTTGTATCCGAAAGGTAGCCAAAGAGATGCTATGCAAGTCAAAGGGAGGAGCCTCGTGTCAAAAGGAGGCTTGGTGGTGGAGTGAAGGGGTGCAAGAGAAACTAAAAATTAAAAGAGCTTGCTTTAAAGCTATGTCTAAGGATAGAACATAGGAAATTGTCACAAACTACAAAATAGCAAAGAAGGAAGAAGAAGTTTGTATCAAAGCTAAGTCAAAAGCTTATGAAGTTTTGTATAAAAATCTCGACTCTAAGGAGGGCCAGAAGGATATATTCAGGTTGGTCAAAGAAAGAGAAAGAAAGACCAAAGACCTTTCTCAAGTGAGATGCATTAAGGACGAGGAAGGTCACGTGCTTGTTACTCAGAAGGATATAGAGACTAGATGGGAGCAGTACTTCCATAAACTTTTCATTGGAGAAGGAAATAGAGAGATCACTTTGGGGGATCTAGCTAGTGGTCAAAGTTACTTGAATCGTGCAAGCTATAGACGGATACAAAGAAAGGAAGTAGAGGAGGCTTTAAAGGTTATGAGATCTGGGAAAGGGGTAGGACCGGATGACATCCCTGTAGAAGTATGGAAAGTTTTAGGTGAGCGTGGTTTGACTTGGCTTAACAATCTATTCAATGTTATTTGACGAAGCAAGAAAATGCCTGAAGATTGGAGGAGTATCATGTTGCCTCTTTATAAGAATAAAGGAGACATTCAAAATTGTTCAAATTACATAGGTATCAAGCTGATGAGTTACACTATGAAAATTTGGGAACGTATGATCGAAGGAAGGTTGAGACAAGTTTCCAACGTAAAAGAAAACCTATTCGGATTCATGACAGGTCGCTCAACTATTGAGGCCATCCATTTGTTGAGGCGAACAATGGAAATTTATAGAGCTAAAAGGAAGAACCTCCATATGATCTTTATTGATTTGGAGAAGGCTTATCTGTCCCACGAGAGATATTGTGGAGAGTTTTGGAGAAGAGAGAAGTGCTTGTCCTATACATTAACCTCATAAAGGTCATGTATGATAGGGCTTTATCTTGTGTAAGGACCCCATCTGGGAAGACTGGCTATTTCAACATCAACATTGGTTTACATCAAGGTTCAGCTTTGAGTCCATTTCTTTTTACTTTGATTATGGACGAGTCGACAAGTCACATTCAAGATGAGTTACCTCGGTGTATGTTATTTGCTGATGATATTGTGTTGATTGACGAGATTAGAGATGGAGTAAATGAGAAGCTTAAGGCATGGAGACTTGAGTTGGAGAGTAAAGGATTTCATATAAGTAGGCCTAAGATAGAATATATGGAGTGTGCCTTTGATGGAAGCAATGGTAAAGGAATTGAGGTAAAGATTGGTGATGATAACATTCAGAAGAGAGATTCTTTTAGATATCTGGGATCTATTTTGCAACATGATGGGGAAATTGATGGAGATGTTACTAATAGAATAAATGCAGGCTGGATAAAGTGGAGAGGAGCCTCTGCTATTCTCTGTGATTATAAAATTCCTTTAAAAATTAAAGGAAACTTTTACAAAGAAGCTGTGAGGGCTATGCTCTATGGATCTGAATGTCGGCATGTGAACCATAGACATGTACAGAGAATGGTTGTAGTAGAAATGAAAATGCTAAGGTGGATGTGTGGACACAGACGTAAAGATCATATTCGGAGTGATGCAATCAGAAAGAAAGTTGTTGTTGCTCCGATCAAGGATAAGATGTGAGAAAACCGCTTAAGATTGTTTACTCATTTGCAAAGAAGATCAGTCGATGCACCAATTAGGAGATGTAAGTGTTGTGATGTTGAGCCGGCTAAGAGAGGGCGGGGAGGACCCAAGAAGTGTTGGAAAGAGACCATACGATGGGATCTTTGTTTTGTGGATATAAGCTCGGGATTGACCCAAGATAGATCTGAATGGAAGTGGAGAATCCATGTAGCCGACCCAACTTAATTATGGGAAAAGGCTTTGGTGGTGTTGTTGTTGTTGTATATCTGAACCATTAGTTGATAAGAATGTTAAACACTCTGATGAGCCCCCCCTTTCTGAGCATAATCATTCATTGCAGATCTATCGGATATTTTATTTGCTGAGTCGTCAGTAGCCAAGGTGGATAGTCCACAGAGTACAGATCATATATAGTCTACTGTTGAGTACGAGATTTGGCGGATCGGATATTATTGATAAAAATAGTCGTTGCTATCCCCAAAAATCCCACGACAAACAAACAAATATTTTTTTATTTTTCTACTTATTAACCTGTATAGCGGACAGGGTCAACTCAGGGAGGCTACAAATCCCGAGGGTTATTCGATTAATCAAGAATTAATTAAAAGAAAAGGCCAGAATCTCAAAGGCAGACTATCCTTGGTTTTTGTGATTTTTTTTCTTTTTGTAATTTTTAAAATTTTTTATTTCTATTTTTTTATCTTTTCTGATTTCCAAATTTTTAGTGATTTTGATTTTACATTTTTTTAATTTTCAAATAACGAACAATATGCACAAGCACAAGAAATATGCACACCACTTTTTTTGTAATTTTCAATTATACCAAAAAGGCTTTGAAAATCCAGAGAAAATATTTTTTAGGTTTTAAAAGTTTTGAAATATTTTTGAGAATTTTTGTTGAATTTTCAGATGTTTTTGTATTTTTCTAAAAAATCAAACAGTGAGAAAATGCGAAAATGTGCACAGCCTGGAGTAATTTGCAACTTAAAAATATTTTAAGTACCCAAAACTCCTGGTAATTATTTTTAATATAAACTACAAATCAATATCTACAATCTGAAACTAAAATCACAATTTTTGGATTTTTTCTAGAATTTTCCACTTTTTTTTTTAGATTTTTCATTTTTTTTAATTTTTTGGAGTTTTATACAGAGTTAAAGCATACATGAATTAAATGGCAATGAAATAAACATACCCTAATTTTTTTTGAATATTTCAGTTATTTTTGATTTTTTTATTAATTTTTGAATTTCAGAAAGATAAAAATGGCATGTTCTTTTATTTTTTAATAATATTAAATGAAGACAAAATTAAATGAAATTTTTATATAACGAATATGCACACTACAAGAATCTAAGTTGAATTTTTGAGAATTTTTGGACCAATAAAAACATTTGTTTCAATATAATAATCGTACAAATTTGAGTCTAAATAATAGGGACTGAAATGTAAATAGTTTAGGTTCCTGCATTAAACATATAACAAAAAAATAAATAGAGTGAAAAAAATGCAATTTACCTAGTATGCTCGTGCTACGCACGTGACTTGACTCTAGTAGGAGATGTTTCTGCAAATCTCTAAATGTCTGGGATGTTCACGTAGTTTTCTCAAGATTATTCTTGATTCTGTTTAGGACCTTGCTGTAGATTTGAGAACTTCCAATTGTTTTATTGCAATTTTCCCAAAAAAATTTTTAAATCAAATCTAGGGCTTCTTTGTTCCAAGCGAACAAGAGGCATAGGGGGCCGCCGCCTTGACCAAGGAGTGGCGTCGAGGATGCTTGAGGATGGCTGGCGCTCGCGGTGGTGGAGGTGTGTAGACCGTCGCCCACCTCCTTCTTCCACGCCCAAGCAGCGACAGTGGCGGTGCGAGGTTGCAGGGGATGCCGGTGATGGTGGTGAGGGGGCTCCAAACGATGGAGTTGGGGCGCTCCTCCCAGTAGCGGCGAGGATGGAGGCATGCTCTGCAGATGGTGGCGCAGCCAAGGGGAGGTGCGGGGTGGCAGTGAAGGTGGTTTAGGGGCCTCTAGCGACGACGGAGGGTTGCGTCTGGAGATGAGGGGCAGTGACAGTACCCATGGCCGGAGAATGATAACCGAAGGCGGTGGAGAGGCCGCCCGCGGCGGTGGAGACGATGGGAGGGGCGGCGGCGACGGTGGCAGGGGGTGGTGGCCCTGCTGCCGTCTCTTCCCCTTTTTTATTTTATTTTATTTTATTGTAATTTTTTTATTTCTTTTGTAAATAGTGAATGAAGTTAGTAAAAAAAATATTTTTTTGTAAATCCGCAAAAATAAAAAAAACAGAAAATGAGGAATGTTTTTTTATGTTTTTTTATTTTTATTTTTTGTTGTTTTTTAATGGTCCTGCAAAACAAACATTAGAAATAAAGAAAACAAATGGTTTTTTTTCTTATTTTTTACTTTTTACAAATAGGAAAATGAACGAGGATCCGATGGAAATGAAAGGAATCGAATCCGATTATCCAACCACCGTGCATGATCGGAGTTGATAGATCATGGAGGTAGAAATTGAACGCAGAGAGATCAAGATCGTGGGATGAAAAATCGCATTGAAGCGGATCAAATCGTGATGAAATTAATGATCTAAATAAAGAATTTGACGACAAAATAAAAGTCTAGAAATAAAACTACGACTAACCTAGATAAACATAAGAAAAATGTGGATCTCACCTTAGGAGCGGAAATGGACCATGGTGGCCTCGACGAAGGCTGACTCGCTGTCACCGGACGGCTCAGAGGCTAGGCACTTTTCTCGACAAAATTTTCTCTCAGAGATTGGGCTCCTCTCACTAAAGATTGATCAAGTTGGAATGAGGGAGAAGGAGCCATATAAATAGAAAAGATAGAGATGAAAATTGAATTTTTGAATTTTTTGGTGGAAAAGATAAGAGAGATGAAATTTGAAATGAGATAAAGTAATAGAGATAAAACTATTTACAAAATTATCTATTTTTTTGAATTTTCGTTCCTTTATTTATTTGAATAAAAAAATATCATTTTCTTATTTTTTATGATGATTAATTAAAAATAGCAACTATATACATATATGACATTATATACGAGGGTAATTGAGAAAATTAGCTTTTATTTTTGTTTTAAACATTTTAATTTTTTTGTTTTCATTTTTTTTAATAGTTAGTAAAAATATTTATAAATGTATATACAAATACAATATGAACAAAATACATGGGAAAATTGCATAACCCACCCCGGAAAAACAACTTTTTACTTGTAACTCCAAAAATTATGAAATCAAGGCCATTTTAAAGATAATTTAATTTAGAATCCAATGAAAGTGAGATTGGTTCAATTTGAGTTCATATGGAGCCGGAATTGATCTTTCAATTAGTGCTTAATGGCTTTTTTCCCAAGTGTGGTTACTTTTATTCTGTACATGATTTAATTGTGCAATTATTTTTATTAATTAGAACATATTTTTATTTACAACTTTGGTTTTGAAAGTTATTTGATTTGAGGTCAATTAAGGCACAAATAAATTAGTGTCAGTTTTTTAAAGATATACACAAAATAAGTGAGAAGTATTTACAACAACAAACACACATTTTTTTTTGGATTTTCTTCTTAAGGACCCTATCTCCCCCTACTTTATTCATGGTCGATCAGGTCAAGTATTGACCTTCTCTCGGGGTTTGGGTCAGCTTGTATACAGTCTTCCTTTTTTATTTTATTTTCTTTATTTTCTTTATTTTTCGTTTATTTATTTATTTATTTATTTTAGGTTAAAATTAGTAAGAAGTGTACAATATTTACACACAGATGCAAGTTAGTAAGAATATGGAGTTAGTGTTTTATGCAGTTGTTTTATAAGGGATTTTAAGCTAAAATAAATGTACAAGGATGATGAATCGCAGATTCATCATCCCCCTATGCTTTACCTTTGCTAGTCCCTTAGCAAACACTTATTTGAAAGAATAAGTGAAGAAAAAGAAAAAGAAAGGGAAAATAACGAAAGTAGGTTAATATTGAGTATTAAACTTATCTTCATAAAATTATAGTTTAGAGCTCTGTCGGACCTTTGGATTATTAGTATATCGGAACTTCTGTGAGACAAGAATTTAAAACCGACATCCTTCAAGTTCTACACATCATTGTCAAAGTTTCAGCTCAGAAGTCATCTTAGGTCAATCCTCTTCCCAAAGCACACCCTATGAACATTGAACAATCGACTCATATGTGTGAAAGATTTTATCTCTTCCCATCCAGAATGCCGGACTACCATGCAAATCTCCTCTTCAGTAACTCATTCTCGGGGAGTCAGGTATTTCCTTCTAAGGTCTATCGCGCTGTGTTCACAATCGAATTGGGGGAGAAGTTAGAAGAAGGAGAAAAGAACTGGAGGGTGGCCAGTGTAGTCACCTCTCCTTGTGAAACTAGCCAGTGTAACCAAGTCTCCACCAAGATCTGCAGGTTTTCTTGAAGCTTGAACCTTTTTGGTCAGATATTTATTTGTTTGTGGCTTCTTTGTATTTGGATTTTTGGTGGTTCTGCTTGGATCTTGTTGTGCCCCTACGGATATAGAATCTTTTTGTTTTCGTACATTTTTGGGGGTCTTAGAAAAAATTGTGCCCAGTCATCCATCCCTTTTCCGAAGCTTTATTTCAACACTTACTCTAGTCTTTAGATTTCCACGCTACCAGAAAAGAAACTCACACAATCTTCCAACTTCCCGTTTGAGTTGAGATAAGTGCATAGTGCGAGAGTAAAAATTAATTCCGTATTCCAGAGTTGTACCCATAATGAAGAGACCAGGTTAGACAATAAGAGTCAAACGCTGCACATTGTCATGTGGAACTCAAAGAATTAAGTCAAAGACCTAAAGCTTCTAAAATCCTATTTCTCGGTGAAGTTCCTCTGATAATTAGGTGGATTAAGGTCCAACTAAGCTCCATTCTTCAATTTTATTCCAGACATAGTCTAAATGTCAATACTATCCTGAAAAATGTACATGCAAATGCAAGAAAATATTAACAGTGCAAGGATTTATTTTGAAAAGGAATGATGCACACATGAAAAGAACATTTTTTAAACAATTTTGAACTTTTTATGGATTTTCTTGAGAAAAATGCAGATGTAAAAGAAAAGTTTTTTTAATATGCAAGTTTTTATGGATTTTTGGTTTTGTAGTTTTTGTAAAGGAAAAAGGGTTAGTACAACATACACAAGTATATACAAGTTTTTTTTGTTTTTTTTGTTTTTTGTATATATTTTTTGTGTTTTTTGTGTTTTTTTGTTTTTTTGTTTTGTTTTTGTTTTTGTTTTTTACACACGTAGATTTTACAAAATTATACACATTACCCCCTAAATAAACATATTTAGAAGTACGAGTTATGTCTAAAGTATATATACAATATATACGACACCCCCTATACTTAGCTCGAACTATGTCCTCATAGTGATCAAAGAGCGAAAAAGGAAGACATAACTCGTGCTAAGTATACAAAAGTGAAAAGACTCTTATGCTACAATGACTCAAAGAAAAAGATAAAAAATAAGAGAAGTTGGTGATCCCCCCTACACATAGGATCAAGTAATCCTAAGTATAGTAGAGTGTACAAAAGGGGAAAACCGATGAAGAGAATGTGCAGACTCAAAAATAAAAAGACACGATATGAACAACATCACCCCCCTATACTTAGGGTAGAGTATCCCTAAGTATAGGAAACAACAAGAGAGATGAACAGGATGAATATGAACAACACAAATCATTTACACCCTATACTTAGGATAAAGCACATCCTAAGTATAGCATATATACACACATGGAAAAGGGGTGAGTGATAAAACAAGAGAAGAAAGAGTGAAACAAAAGGATATACAAGAGGAGTGGATGTACAAAGGTCCAGAAGGTCGAAAGCGAACCTTCTTGCAGGACCACTGAGGTATGGATTTGAAAAGGTGTAGGTCGATATTGAGATCATCATTAGACATTAACTGAGTAGGATTGACCAAGAATGTATCATCAGCGGTTTCAGATTGTGCAGGCCTGAACTGGTTATTGGAAGTATTGTGGTCGTGTCCTGCCTGGAAAGTCTCGCAAACATCAAAGTAAAATAACTCAAAACCATTATTATAAAAAGTAGGATCAATTTCAGCCTGGCAACCTCTACCGGATCATCATATTTATCAAAAGCCCAAATTCCTTTATAATAGCAATCAAATAAAATTGGGTTTGATTGGTCTCATCTGAATCAAGATGATAAGAACGGACTCATCAGTGGAAGTAGTCGAATCTTGTCTGTCCTAACTAGTCTCAGAATCTACCTTCCGCTCTAGGGATTCTATCATGTAAATTCAGCGGATGTCATCTATGCATCTCCACATACCATAAGGGGGAACTCCAAGGTCTATGCTTTCCGAGTCTTCCTCCTTAAAGAGGAATTCCTGGGTTTCATTATCATCTATATAACAAGAATCTCTGATATTATCATCGAGGTCAAATTCCTTGGGGTTGGCTAACACGGGCGGGTTCTAAAGAGATGCAGGTTTCTGGTCACTAGTGGGTGTAGTGATCAACACATCGCTCCCTACATCAGAACGGAAGCGAATCTCTCCTGAACCATAATCAATAACGGCTCCTACAAAGGAGAGGAAAGATCGTCCCAGGATGATTGGAGGGTGCTCTACAGGGGTGGAGGTCTCCATGGGCATTACAATAAAATCCGAAGTGAAATTCATGCCCTGAATAAGAATGACAACATTTTCTAAAAAACCCTTCGGCCTCTTGATAGATCGATCAGCAAATTGAACTATCATCCTGGTTTTCTTAAGAGGCCCAAGATGAAGAGATCGTATCACAGAGAAGGGTATTATATTGATTAATGAACCACCGTTAAGGATAGTGTCATTACAAGAATAGTCAGATATGGAGCAACTCACAAGAGGTATGGCAGTGTTCACTTTCTTAAAATACAGACGGTGGGAGATGGCGTAGGCAGTGGCCATGGTCAAGATGTGACGCTCAGATCTTCTCCTTCGCTTTCTCTTCTTGTGTTTAGGAGTAGATAAATCTGTCATGGCCTATTGAAGTGTAGCTTTAATGATCTTATGAAGGGTGGCTACCACTTCGGGTTCAGTCAATATTTTTTTGAATTTTTGGACCTCATCCATACAAGAGAGGAGGTCGGAATTAGCATTTACACGAGGATTGCCAAGAGCAGTCTGTATAATGGAATCCTCGGGGTCAAGGTCGGGACATGATGTGAATAGATGTGTGGGTAGATGATCGTGCATTTGGGTCCTCTCCTCACAAAATGAATCAATAATGTGTCTCTCAAAATCTTTTTGGATTTTTAGATTTTTCTCATTTTTTGTATTTTGGGCGATTGCAAGCTCTCATGATTTTCCTCAAGTGAATCCATATCCACAAATAGTGGAGCAGCGTTCTGGCTCGTGTTTATGTTAAATAGATTGCTAATCCTCGAATTCATATGTTTCATCATATGGTTCAGTGTCTCAAGTGTGGAAATAAGGAAAGGTGACTCCAAAATCCCAGGATCAGGTGGGTTGAATGAGGGTAGGTGAAACTCAAAGTCCTCCGATTCTTGAAATAATGGGTTAGGCGGATATGCGCAAAAATTAGGAGGAAAGTCCTCCTGGAAAAAGGAACGTGGATCGTCTGGAGAGTACGAGGTATCTACGAAGATCGGATGAAAATAACTCCAGTCGGCCATCTCTAAAACAAAAGATGGGTTCAGGAGAGCACGAGTGGTCAAGTCAAAAGATATGGGGAAAAAGGCGCAAATGCATAGAAGGATCGAGTATGCACACAAGCAATCAAACACAATACAAACCCCCAGTTCACCAACTCAACTCAATGTGAAGACATGAAGGTTCGGTAAATTATCTTGTCAATTTTAGAGTTTGGTGACAATACAATCTATCAGATTGGTTAAAGCAGGCTCTTAGGAACCCAATTCTCTCAGGAGACTGGCCCAATCCTAAAGTTAGATCTTTCCCAGCCAGTATGAATTGCGGACCGTTTACTAACTACCCGATCAATTCAATCTATTAAGGATGTCACGGGATGCTTTACCGGCTACCAGAGAGATCCTTATTGGAGAACGACTAACCCAAGATAGTAGTCAGAAAAGAGTTCGGGCGTGGCTCTATCCTAGTGTGCGGGCTGCTCTCTCACTCAAGCAAACCAAACAATGAGGGGGTTACTCTCCCCAAAACAATGATTTTTCCTTGTATTTTTTAGGGTCGAGTTTTCTTTAACAGTCCTTTATTTTAGACAGTTGTACTTTGGTTAAAATATTTTCAAAGAATCGCCTACCGAGTGTTCAATTTCTTTTTTAACTTATGTGAATGAAAACAAGGAAGGAGATCGGAAATTCCAATGCGCGATTAAAAACAATGATTCATACAGAGGTTAGAGATGCGTACCTTGTCGCTAGCACTCTACATGCAAGTGATCTGCGCAGAATTGAAATAAACTATCCTATATGAATTGAAATAAACTCTACATGCAGCACTCTACCTTGTCGCCAGCTTCTATTAACGGGCAAGAACAAGTTAATTTGACTAAGTCTAAATTACGTTATACTCTATAGGCACATAAATTTCTTATTTAGGGTGTTTGGACCTAATTAATTACCTGGCTCAAGCAATTTAATTAAAGCGATCAAGATGTAGCTCACGAAATCCGCAGGAAACAAAGAAAAATAAGGGCGATGAAAACAAAACTGGGTGAGGTCCCCCAAGTGCACCGGCACTTGGCGAAACAGACCCCGCAACCAATGAATGTCTGTTTACAAGAGTTCAAATGGTAGAAAAGAAAAACACTCTCTATCTTCTATTATTATTTTCTCCTCTTCTCACGCTATCCTGCGGCTTGGTGCAGAATCAAGCTGCCTCCATGTTGCTTGGGTGCTTCGGTTCTCCTAGGATCGCCTCCTTCGCTCCGCGAGCCCTCACAAGAAAAAGAAAACAGAATGTGTAAGAATTACAATTATCAAGTATGAGAAAGAAAAATGGAATAGATGCATTGGATATGAAATATGTAATAATGTGGCAAATTATAAACAGATATTTACAACCAAGAATAGCATGTCAAAAAAGAAACCTAACTACCCTCGCCGTGCCTCCCCAGCAACAGCGCCATTTTGTTGTTACGAGAAATTGGAGTATCGAAAATTATTGATAAAAATAGTCGTTGCTTATTTTATTTTATTTTCATGAAATTAAAATGTTTTTTCACTCTCTTGTATATATTTCTAAAAATAAAACAAAAATTAGAAAACAAAAATAAAAATGAAATAATTTCCCTCTCTACAGCCTTGTACATACTGCATGTATATATGTATCACATTCCTATTTATTTTACATGTGTAAATAACTCATAAAAATAAAATGAAAATTATTTTATACTCTAAATTTTATATTGTAAATGAGTAAAATATAAAATTGGGGTATTTGTACAAAAATAAATACAATAAAATTTAAAATAAAAATAAATAAGTATTTTATACATGTATATAATATATATACCTCAATTTATTTTTCATAAAAAAAAGCACTAAAAAATAGTTTGAAAAATAAGGGACATTTTTCTTGTTGTATATATTTTAAAATAAATTTGTTTTAGATTTTTAACTTATTTTCTAAATAATTTTGACTCTGGAATTTTCTGATTAGTCTAGGAGGGATGTTGACCCTAGTCAAATCCCTCTCCCGGACCCTTCTTCGCCTGAATCCGAGTCGCGCCTCATCTTCTTGAAATTTTCTCACTTGGATCTGACCATCTCCTTCCCCGATTTCACCGCCTACTTCTTCACCTTGGATCAGCGACCCTCGCGGATCACAAGGGAGTGGCGGATCTTTCTTGGATTGCGCGCTCCACCCGATTCTTTCTAGCCACCTAGGAACGCATATAAAATCTTCACTCCCTTGCCCAGAGCGGCAGCTCGTATCGCACACCCTCCTTCTACCCTAGACTTCTTCCCCTTGGTGATAGCTTTTCGGCCGGAGGCTTTGGTGGTTGGAGAAGGTAGCTGCAACCGACACTCACCTTACGTGGCCGGACTTCTACCACGTTTGAGCCTCCCTGCCTTCCGCAGCATGGTCGAGGCGACGACCCAGTCCCACTTCACCCCCTGGAGCTTAGGATTGATCTCGGACCTTCAGGTAACCTTCATCTCGACCCTAGTTACAGTTATTTCAGAACATCCACCCGCTGCTCCGCCAGCTCCGACCCGGTGGTGGATCTCCATCAGTCACCTATATCCATTCCAATCGACTCCCCCATTCATCGTAATCCTTCCCCCAGAACCTGATCACCATAGACTTGGCTTAGATAGCCAAGATTAGGATCGAAGTTCCTCTGTCGCATTACCAGAACCTCAACCTCCATTTGTCGTCGCCTTCTATTGATTTAGGTCAAATAACCTTGGCTGGAGCACGCCTCCGAGCAGGAGCTTTACCCCGCAGGTCGAGTTGCACGTGGAGATACCCCAGATCACCTCAGCCCAGCTTCACCGAGGCTATCCTAGGTCACAGCCACCTTCTCGGAGATCTGACCAGTGGATACTCCATCTGACACCCTCATCCAATACGGAGGAGCCATACGATCTTGTTGCAGCCATTTGATCGTCCATCGGAGCCACCTATCTTCCACAGTGCTACGGTGAACTTCGCCCAGGCGGAGTTCTTCCAGCATCCTCCGTAGTCATTGGATATTGCGTCTCCACCAGTTCTGATCTGAGCTGTCCATCGCTTGTGCCTGTCAGGCTGTTAGATCTGACATCTAACGGCCCCCGTATGCCCCACGTTCACTTCATCGTCAGACCGTTGGATGCACCAGCTGTCAACGCCAGAGCCGCACGTTGCCATCCATTCAGAGAGTGCCATCTATCACCCCACGTGACCCGTACGATCTGCCTGTGTAATTTTCTCCTATATCTCTACCTTTATTTTATTTGCCGTTTAGTCTATATAATAAAAAGTATACAATGGACCATTTTGCATCTGTGCCCCTGTAGTTTTTCATATTTGCGTTGCACGTGCATCGTCACGTGTATGTTTGGGATATTTGCATCTACTACCATGGACATTATTTATGTTATGATTTGATGTTTTATTTTTAGTATTTGCACTTATACCCCTTTGCATGGTGTTTTGGACATGTGCTTGAATTCATGGAAAAAATTGCATAACTGACCTTGTACTTTTCACGCTTGTTATTCTTTAGTCCCTAGAACATATTTTCATTGCATCTAGATCCCTGTGTGCTGTGTCTCTTTGATTGGTTTTAATAAATAGCAAATGTCTTTCGAAATTCATGAAATTTGGATACATGGCTCCTGCCATGGTGTAAAAATTTCTTTGAATTTTTAGGCTCATTTTGTTTGTATTTAGTATTTTTAAAAATTCAAAAACATTAAAAATTACCACTGTTTGTCTTTGAAAATCCACTAAAAATAATAAAAACCCTTTAAAAATTCGAAAAAAGTGTTGTATATTTGTTTTGTGTTTTCACTACTGTCCAGATTTCATTGCATTTGGATTTATAAAAACCACAAAAATCGAAAAACACTAAAAAACTTATAAAATCATTAAAAATTCCTAAAAATTCAAAAAAAAATGCATTCTCAATTTCTGTAGTTAGAGTTTTCTTTTTAGTTTACAATAAAATTATTGCTCGAATTTGATAGGCTATTTAAGTATTTTTAAATAGCCTTTATATTCTGGCTTTACCTTTTATTTTTACCCTTGTTTCATTTTTACAAAATTTACTAAAAATCAGAAAAATCTAAGAAAAATATCAAAAACCAAAAATATTTTTATTTTAATTTTCTTAGTATTTTTAGTGTGTTAAATAGTTGTGTGCTTGTAATTCTTTTGATCTCTTTTACACCTTTTATTTATTTTAAAAATTACAAAAAATTTTGAAAAATAAAAAATCCACATTTTTATTTTATTCCTTTATTTTATTTAGATTTTTGACTACTTCATAGGTTTACCATACCGTGCTCCTTGTATTCGACCCTGGTAGCTATACCATGTTAAAAAAAGTAGCGATACCGCTACATTTGCCTGATTTGTTGATTTTTTCTTTGGGTGGGCTTTGTTTTCTTGATTGAGTCCGATCCAAGAGGGTGAGATCGCAACGACCATTGATACCTTCTTACCTTAGTCGCTCGGGTCGCTCAACAGAATGCTGGATGTAGGACCTTACTGGTCGTAGCTCAACAGGGCGGCATTCCCGGAGTTGTACATGGCAATAGGGGCGATGCAAGGCAGTCGAACACCTTGGAACTATCCTCCTGAACTTCCTCCTCCATGTGGGTCGACGATGGGGATCTATCACAAACGGTGGTGGCCTATGCATGACGGAGAAGATGGAGGTAGGCTACTGGATTTGGTAGAGTTTGGAGAGTTAGTTGCTAATGGAGAGATTTAGGGGATTTTATCAGAAGATCGAGGGGGGGTTAGGTAGTGATCGATGGTTGGCGTGAATCTAGGACGTTAGGAGAGGAGATTAGATGGTTAGGATCGAACGAAGAGGTTAGAACGAGTGCAAGATAATTAGGTAAAGATCGGTCGTTGGAATCAAGTAACTTCCTGGTTCTTGAAGAAGACCCAGGTGCTGACACATGTCAACACCAGGTTCACTAATAATTATATATTAAATTGTAAATAACATTATTTTAAGTAGGTATAGAAACTAAAAATGTATATAAATAATTTATCTAAATTATGGTATAATTAGTTTTTATAAATAATAAACAATTTATGAAATATAAATATTAAATTAATTAATAAATATATAGTATACTTAATAAATAGGTAATTGATTTCTAATTCAATAAATAAATAAATAAATAGTATACCATTTTTATATTGGGGTTTTTACGTGACAGACCTTATAAACTTTTTAAATTACCTCTACGACCTTTTGCACAAAGTAATTACCCCATCGACCCTATAAATTACCCTAAGGACCCTCACGGGCTTCAAACAGATTACCCGAAGTATTCATGGGCTAAGAGTTTGCATGTTTATGGAGTCGAGAGGGGAATTAGGATGTTCCAAAGGTCGTGGAGGTAATTGGAAAAGTTTATAGCGTTTGCCGGGTAAAAATCCCTTTTATATTTTATTAATTAATAAGATTATATATAGAGTATTTCTGAATTTTTGTAGATTTTAATAAATTAATTTAAATATATTAATAAACACAGGTATAAGTTACATAGTTCAATTTTATCTATAAATTGATGTTTTTGATTTATTTAAAATAACAAATAATGTTAGAAAATTATGAAATAAATCATGGTTAAATTAAAAGATCAAGAAAATAATCAAAAGTATAAAATCATTACAACTATAAATAATGTGTTCTAAACAAAATAAATAGCCCAGAAACCCAGTTGTCATTAGGTCACAAAACCAACTTATTTGCAAACGAACTCCGATTTTAGAGAAATCACTAGATTAAGTAGATAATAATATTTTATGAACTTTAAAGGTGAGTAGAGTGAAACTAATGTTCATATCAGAAAGTTATGATGTTCAGAAGTTGAGAATTTGATTATTTACAAGTTGGATTTCTTGGCACATGTACAAGATAATATTTTTAACTTATTTTTATATTTTTCTATCATTTTTAGAAATAATTAGGAAAATATTTGTTGAAAAATGTCTTCATATCAATTAATTAAAAAATGAAGATTTGATATTCATTTGATAAATAATGAAGAGTGTAAAGAGTGTAGAATTATTTTTTTGTTTTCTTTCCTTATCTCTCCCTACTTATTTGTTTGTCAACTCTAAATTGGTCTTGGGGGTAGGTTATAAATATATCCTTCAACTATATTTATTTTATAAGTGACTTTATACATATCTACGTATTTACAATCTGCCTTCTTTTTTTGTTATCTTTATTTTTATTCTTTTTTTTATTTACATGATTTTGATGCATAAATGCATTTTTATTCATGAGTATGGTTTTGTTAAAAGATGGAAATTAATGAATATTTACATGTATTGTTAAGTGTTTTAAGATAAAATACAGACAAAATGTAAATGAATCATGGATTCATCAACGGTGTGACCGGAAATTGCGTTCACGAGGGAGGCGGTGGCAAAAACTAAGGATAGACGAAGATGGAGGGTCGTCTGATCGGTCGAGATCGGGCAGCCCATATTGTGCCACGCTGCGACATTTTTTTTTATTTTCTATATTTTTTATTTTTTTAAATAAATAAACAAAATATAAATGCAAAAAATGAGTGACACGTGACGTCTCCAGGATGTGCCATGTGTTACTCCCAGAAAATTCGAAAAAATAAAAGAAAAGAAAATCAAAATCTGTTCTTTGTGAAAGTTGCTTGTCTCATCGAGATCTACAACTTTCATGAAGAGAACAAATCAAAATATGTCATTTACATGAAGTGATACTTTTCGGTACTCTGTGTATAAAATACCTTGATTTTTTGGGTTTTGTAATTTTCTATCATTTTTAAATAAGATAAAATTCAAAAAACACAATAAAATCAAAGACAAATATTTAAACATTACTCTATTTTTTGGAATTTTCATAATTAAGAAAATGGAGAAGTAAAATTAAGTACGATAAAGATGACTTTTGTACTGACTGTTAGTGAACACTCAGACTCGATTACTTTCTTTGACTTCAAGCTCATTTTGGAATTGTATTTTTGCGCATTTTAATAAAACTTATGTTAAATAAAATAAATGAAAAAGATATAAAATAAAAGAGTCAAATATGTACATAAAATAATAGGTCAAAGTCGAGAAAAATACACAATGTACAAAAGAGGCCCAAAACCCCACTTTCTCCTATGAGCTCTGATTCACTTGAACTTGGTCTTGTTTTGAAGGTAATTATATGTATATTAGTTCAAAATGAGTAGGACTAAATCAGACACTGTATGAGGAAGATATCATCGTTCTAGTCCGATCATTCTGAAATTATGGTTTGGGTTTCTGATCCACTTATTTCTGTTAGTGATTTTTTATTTTTCTTTTATTTTTGTTAGTGATATGGACACAATGGATGTGGTTTAAAGTGATTTGGAGTCGATATGAATTAATAGAAAAACGGGGAAGTTAGCTTATTTTACAAGTCAATTGGGCTGAGATTTTTGTCTTCTTATTTTATGCAGTTATGCATGATGAAAAATACTATTATTATTTACACATGCAAGAATGATAATTATGCAAGATAATTAATAAAATACAGATGAGTTTTGTGGAACTAATCTTAATTAATCTCTTTTAAACTGATGAATTACACATTCTTTACCCTCCAAATGTTTCTGGTCATTATTAGTTTGTAGTTGACCAACGATCAGGAATCTCGCTTGCTCAAGGTTCTCGAGAGAAACCACAAGGCCATACGCTGGAATATTTCAGATCTTTGCGGGATTAGTCCAGCTTTGTGATCGCCTCATATGTACTTAGAGGATGACAACAAACCAACCCATGTGTGTCACTGTTGTCTAAATATGAATCTTTGGGATGTTGTCATGAAAGAGATCAGGAAATGGTATGATGTTGGATTCATTTATCCCATTCCGATTCCAAGTGGGTCAATCTATTGCATATGGTCTCAAAGAAATCTGCGCTTACTATCATAACGAATGATCGTGGAGAGAAGATTTTGACCTGTGTGCCTACTTCATGGCATGTCTGCGTAGATTACCAGTGCCTGAATTCAGCTACCAAGAAATATCACTTTCCAATGCCCTTTATTGATTAGATTATTGAGAGGTTGACAGGGAAAGAGTTCTTTTGTTTCTTGGATGGTACTCAGGATATAACCAAGTTGCAATTGCTCCTGAGGATTAGGAGAGAACTACTTTTACTTGTCCATTTGGCACCTGCACATTTAGATGGATGCCCTTCAAATTCTGTAACGCCCCTGCTACATTCCAAAGGTTTATGTTGGTTGTTTTTTCCAACATAGTAGGTTGTTTTCTAGAGGTCTACATGGATGATTTCTCCATATACAGGGATAGTTTCAACTTATGTCTTAATCATTTAGACATAGTACTTCAGCGTTGCTGTGAGGTAAACATAGTGCTCTCGTCGGAGAAGAGTTACTTTATGGTGACTAATGGAATTGTATTGGGCCACGTCATCTCCAAACATGGTATGGAGGTAAACTCAGCTAAGATTGATGTGATCTCCAAGTAAGATCCATTGTAGAATTTGAAGTAGTTGAGCTAGTTCCTGAAGCATATGGGGAAAATCCTCAAGCGCATCACGGAAGCGTGATGGTCGCATCGAATGCGATCGGGAGCGACTAGTCGCACTACTTGCTCCAGGCAGCAGGAATTAAAAAAAATTTATGTGATGAAAGCTCATGATCCAAGAACACTTCTCAGATCGTTTCATCTAAATCACAAACAAGTAACAGGATTACCTCTTGAAGCGTGGTTGTGATCTAGTATCTAAAGAAAGAGATCTCCTGTCTCAAGTCTGATACGACGGAGGAGACTCTTGCGAGCGTGGGGATGAATCGCGTGCTCCTCGCAATCCATGTTGATGATCCAAGCGGTCCTGATCTCATCACACGAGATCCAACATCTTCTTCACGAGCGAGACGCACCGCAGGAGATGGAGATCCACGAGTAGATTATCCGGCAACATAACGACGATGCTTCATTGATGACGACTCTCACAATGGCTCCATGGTGGACGACCATTATAAGAGAGAGAGGCTTGGCGTGTGGAGAAAGAGAGAGGGAGAGAGAGCATTTGTAATTATGTATCTTGAAGAGCAAGGGGTGCCTTTTCTTATATAGGGTTTTGGGAGTCCGTGGATCCCAATCCATGGACAACACACAATCAATGGTTGAGATAGATTTGTGTTTCTTTCAATGGCTAAGATGTTGTTGTAAAAGTACAACAATAATTGATTTAATTTTGAATTAATTTATATTGATAAATCAACATAATTAATCCCAATTTAAATCACTTTGATTGGTCTTAAAGATAATGAAATAGAATGAGTCTATCTCCTCAAAAACTCATGAGATCTCATTATCTCATGAAATCTCCAAGATTTACAACAACAATTGTTGTAAATATTTCTCACAAAAATAATTCATAATTATCATGTGAAAAACATCAATCAAGCCATTGAAATTATGTGAATCTCATTCACAACCCAAAACAAAAAAGCAATTATATTTTTAATTAATCATTCAATGGGAATCCAATTCACATTAATAATTAATCAACAAATATAAATCACAATATACTCTCTTTAATATATTATAAATCACATTTATAATATATGATTAATATGGATAGTGTTATCCACATTATTCATATCCATGATAAATAAATCACATTTAATCATCTTGGATCTCTATTCTGATGTGCCCAAATAACATGAACCACATTCACATTATTCACATCTTTGATAATTAAATCATATTTATTTATCTTAGATATCTCTCCTTATAGTATGAATCAAATTCATATTATACATGATAATTAAATCACATTTAATTATCAGTTTTCTCTATGCTTGGATATATATATATCAACAATGAAATTATCCCTGAACTCTTTCAAGGATATTGCGCTTTCTCCACGGATACTTGGTGATAAGGACAGGGCGATTGTATTGTTCCATGTATAGTTACTTGGACATTGAGATCAAATCTCAAATCCATATCTTGCGGACCTCCCATAGATGCTCAATTAAATCAAGACCGTATATCTAATCTTCTCATTATATCTGAATCATATTCAGATCAATGTCCAATATTTGGACTAAGATTAGATCACTTCTCTACGAGAGGAGTCACTAAAATCCAGACCCGTTTCATCACTCCTTAAGAATGGAAGCGTCATGGATATACAATCGTTTATGATCATATCACCCTCAGGTATTCCCAACACCTGTACATCCTGCATATTGGAAGACTCAGAATAAACCCGAAGTATTAGATCAACTTTATACTGTCTACTTCAGGTTTTTATCAGTACAAACTGGTTTTTGCAAACATTTTACTTTAAAAAAGTATAAAAACATTTTATACAATATACATAATTTTGATACAAAAATAATTTACAAAATCATTTGACAAACAAAACATATTTACAAACAATTTTAAAAAACATTTCTAAAAAATAATTTTACAGACAATTTTTATAAACAATTTAGAAACAATTTTACAAAGTTTGTACACAATATTTTACAAGTCAGTTTTTGTAAATAATTTTACAAATCATTTTTGAAATACATTTTATAAGTAATAGCCATATTATTATCAAACAAAAGTACAAGTTATGGCTAAAGTATATATGCAATATATACAACACCCCCTATACTTAGCTCGAACTATGTCCTCACGGTGACCAAAGAGATATAAAGGAAGACATTACTCATGTTAAGTATAGAAAAGTGAAAAGAATCTATACAACAACAACTCAAAGAATGAAAAGAAAAAAAATCGATGATCCCCCCATACTTAAGATCAACTAATACTAAGTATAGAAGACTATACAAATGAGGAAAATCGAGGAAGGGATTGTACAACTCAACGACTCAAATTGTCCTCCCCCATACTTAGGTTAAGAGATCCCTATAGAAAAAGAATACCAACAAGTTGAAGGACAAATGAGGGAACATAAGAAATAAAAAGAAATAAAAATGTGAATGAAGAAGAAATGAACGACATCACCCCTCTATACTTAGGTTAACAACATAATGAATATGGGAAAACTCAAGTCATTCACTTCTCCTATACTTAGGATAAACTATGACCTAATTATAGTCCGCGCGTGCACACACACACGGAAAAAGAGGTGAATGATAAAAATAGAAGAAGAAAAAATAAAAATAAAGGAATATGTACAAGAGAATATCATCTCATGTATCAGATGCAAAAGATGTCAAAGAATTATCGTCTGATACCACATAGATAGAATCAACTATAGACAGAAATGTATCATGATCTAGACTTCAGCAACTGTCTGTTCACAACAAATGGTTGTACGTCAAATGACAACCAGATATAATAATTCTACCATTGTCACACACAACTCTAACAATGAATGGTTTTGACCATTTGCTTTTAAGTTTGCCAGGGAACAACTTCAATTTCACGTCAAACAACCGTACTTTCTTATCAGGGGAGAAAGTCTTCCTTCTAATGTGTCTATCATGCCAACACTTGAATTTCTCCTTATATACGAGTGAGTTGTCATAGGTGAAACTCAGAATTCCAACAATCTGTTCAAGTCCAATTTCTTCCTCTTGCCAGCTTTCTCATAGTCCAAATTGCATATACGGAGTACCCATAAAGATTTTTGAATAAGCTCAACTAGCAAGTGGTATAAACAATTCTGTAGGGATACATACCCAATGGAGACTTGTACACTGTCTGATAAGGCCACAGAATTTAGTCAAGCATCTGAGACCAGTTCTTCCTATATGGACGTACACGTTTCTGAAGTATCGTCTTGATCTCTCTATTTGAAATCTCATCCAAGTCGTTAGTCTGTTGGTGGAAAGGAGACACAACTCTATGCTCAATGGCGTACTCCTTCACAAGTTTCCTAACCTCTCTATAAATGAAATGATTTCCCCCATCTAAAATAGTATCGTGGGAATCTTGAACCGTGCAATAATGCGGTCCTTGAGAAAAAAACAAATTGTACGACTATCAGCAGCTTAGGTGGGGATAGCCTCCACCAAATGACTAACACAATCCACAATAAGCAAGATGTATTGAAATTCATGATTGGCAGGGAATGGGCCCATAAGGTATATGCCCCAAGCATAAAAAACATTTGGAATCTGAATATATCTCAAGGGCATGGTATCTTTGGAACTAACGGTTCCTCCCATTTTCGTACAATCAGTACAACCTCGGACATAATCTGGAGCATCCTTAAACAGAGTTGGCCACCATAGGTCACATTGTAAAACCTTAGCCGTTGTGTGCTTCCCCAAATGATGCCCACCATACTCTAATTTGGGACAAAGTTCAAGCACACTGGTGTATTCCTCTTGAGAAATGCACCTTCTCTATATACATCCGCATCCTCGCGAAATAGGTACAGATCCACCCACTGGTAAAAATGAATCTCAGACAAAAATATGTCTACCTTATTCTTGGGCTAATATTGTGGGACTTTCTTAGAGTTAAGATAGTTCACAAAATTAGCATACCATGGGAGTGAGGCCACAAACAAAATGATCTCACCTGGAAAGGTCTCTGAAATAGGAAGTATTGATTTCTTAGAGAACTCTGCATCTATGTTCTGAGAAAGGTGATCTGCCGCAACATTCTTTAGTCCAGATTTATCTCAAATCTCTAAATCAAACTCTTGGAGAAGAAGAATCCATCTAATAAGGCGTGGTTTGGTATCCTTCTTTGCCTGTAGGCACCGTATGGCAGTGTGATCTGTGTAAACAATGACATGTGAACCAAGTAGGTATGAATAGAACTTCTCTAAAGCAAACAAAAATGCTAGCATCTCCTTCTCTGTAACTGTATAACTACATAGTGCTTGATCCAGAGTCTTGCTAGCATAGTATGTGGCAAACGATATCCCATCTCTTCTCTTCCCTAAAATAGCTCCAACTACATAGTTTGATGCGTCCGTCATGATCTCAAAGGAGAGAAACCAACTAGGTGGCTGAAGGACATGAGCTCTAGTAACCATGTCTTTCATATAGTGAAATGCAAGGAGGACTTTCTCATCAACTGTAAATTAACACTCCTTACAAAGAAGCTCAGTCAAAGGCTTGGCGATCTTGTTGAAGTTCTTAATGCATAGCCTATAAAATCCAACGTGACTAAGAAACTTTTGGACATGTGAGCCCACGGCGAGCCATTATGCAATAAATGTTAACACAAATATCATTCCCTAATCTGAAATGAAGAATAAATAATTTGCATAATAGGTCCCTTAGTACAATTAGGGTTATGTACCATGGCCATCTTAATAATCTTACAGCTGTTGATTCAATAATTGAAACATAGAGGTTGGTGCTTGGATGAATATCTAAAGGGTTAGATTGAGGACTCATCAAGCACCGTCAAATGGTTGTTAAGATGTGATCTCCAGCCTGAGTAGGAGATGGAAATCCTTTCTCACATATGCTGACATCTGACCGAAATCTTCATGCAGGTCCTCTACATAGGAATATAGATTCGAAGGTGTCAGATTAGTTAGGTCAAAGAGTTGACTTAATGAGATCGAGATAACCAAAGTCCTATATTGTATGCTATCACGATACAGGAACGCATCCTCTGACCGGAGACAGATGTATTACTATATGTCTGAGTATGTACATTTGGCAGGCCAATATGTTGATGACCTAACCAAGGTCTATACACCGGCACGCTGGTGTGAATGTAAGGGCATATGCGTAATACGATCTCTCAAAGGGATCATACAAGTTCACTACTAAACCAGAAGACATGAGCTCACTCATGAGATAGTGGGAAGAATCAAATTTCGTGCACGGTCGTCTCGCTTTGAAAGCTTGACTAAATTTGTAGGTTTGATAAATACTTTTGGAAAGTATATGACCAAGACCTAGGTATGATATATGCTTTTGGACAGTATACGATCGATACCAACTCCCAATGATCAAATGAGAAACTTATTGATAATACCCTGAAGTAGACAATATAAAGTTGATCTAATACTTTGGGTATATTCTAAGTCTTCCAGTATGCAGGATGTACAGGTGTTGGGAATACCTGAGGGTGATGTGATCATAAACGATTGTATAACCAAGACGCTTCCATTCCTAGGGAGTGATGAAACGAGTATGGATTTATTGACTCCTCTCGTAGAGAAGTGATCTAATCTTAGTCCAAATGTTGGACATTGATCTGAGTATGATTCAGATACAATGAGAAGATTAGATCTACGGTCTTGATTTAATCAAGCATCTATGGGAGGTCCGCAAGATCTGGATTTGTGATTTGATCCCAATGTCCAAGTCACTATACGTGGAACAATACAATCACCCTGTCCTTATCTCCAAAGTATCCGCGGAGAAAGCGCATTGACCTTGAAAGAGTTTAGAAATATATTCATTGTTGATATATGTATCCAAGCATCGAGAAAATTGATTATTAAATGTGATTTAATTATCATATAAAATATGCATTTGATTCATATTATAAGGAGAGATATCTAAGATAATTAAACTTGATTTAATTATCAAAGATGTGAATAATGTGAATATGATTCATGTTATTTGGGCACATGATAATAGAGATCCAAGATTATTAAATGTGATTTAATTATCATGGATATGATTAATGTAGATAGCACTATCTACATTAATCATTTATATTATAAATGTGATTTATAATATATTAAAGAGAGTATATTGTTATTTATATTTGTTGATTAATTGTTAATGTGAATTGGATTCACATTAAATGATTAACTGAAAATATTATTACTTTTTTTTTTGTGTTGTGAATGAGATTCACATAATTTCTATTGCTTGATTGAAGTTTTTCACAAGATAATTGTGAATTATTTTTGTGAGAAATATTTACAACAATGGTTGTTGTAAATCTTGGAGATCTCATGAGATAATGAGATCTCATGAGATAATGTGATCTCATGAGTTTTTGAGGAGATAGAATCATTCTATCTCATTATCTCCAAGACCAGTCAAAGTGATTTAAATTGGGATTAATTATGTTGATTTATCAATATAAATTAATTCAAAATTAAATCAATTATTGTTGTATTTTCACAACAACATCTTAGCCATTGAAAGAAACACAAATCAATCTCAACCATTGATTGTGTGTTGTCCATGGATTGGGATCCATGGACTCCCAAAACCCTTTATAAGAAGAGGCACCCCTTTCTCTTCAAGATACACAATTACGAATGCTCTCTTTCCCTCTCTCTTTCTCCACACGCCAAGCCTCTCTCTCTTATAATGGCCGTCCACCATGGAGACATTGTGAGAGTCGTCATCGATGCAACATCGTCGTTATGCTGCCGGATCATCTACTCGTAGATATCCATCTCCTTCAGTACGTTTTACTCATGAAGAATATGTTAGATCTCGTGTGACGAGATCAGGAGATCCATCAGTTGGATCATCAACGTGGATTGCGAGCACGCGATTCATCTCCGCGCTCGCAAGCATCTCTTCTGTCGGATTAGACTTGAGACAGGAGGTCTCTTTGTTTAGATACTCGATCGTAACCACGCTTCAAGAGGTGATCCTATTACTTGTTTGTGATTTAGATGAAATGATCCGAGAAGTGTTCTTGGATCATGTGGTTTCATCACATAAAAATTTTTTAATTTCCGCTGCCTGGAGCAAGTAGTGCGACTAGTCGTTCCCGATCGCATTCAATGCGATCATTACGCTTCCATGATGTGCTTGAGGATTTTCTACATATCCTTCAAGTGGTATCAGAGCCAGGTTTACGGAGGTTTTGGATATGATCCATGAACCTACGAAAATTTGGGTTCGTTTGGGTTCGTGAAGATTTTAGCATTTCAATTTTCGCAGCCCTGTCTTGTGATAATTTTTCGACCCTGTTTAAAATGTTTAAACATGAGTTCATTACTTATGTAATGTTCCTCATTAGATAAGGAAAATGTGGAATTTTATTTTGCGTAATTTGGATTCCGTTTGCTTAAGATATGATCGTTTTATTGACCGTATGTCCACTGTTTCAGGGATGGTGATTAGAGACGTAATTAAGATCTTAATTACGAAATTAAAATGCCAGAAGACGCGTGTTTATCACATGTTTTCATTTTTAAATCACATTATCAATCTCTGAAAATTGATTTTGCTTAATTTGGATTCAAAATGAATGAGATTGCTATTTTTTGTTAGTGAGGGTCACTGCTGGATATTGCATCGTTATCCGAAACCTTGTGATTGTCGTTTAAGAAAAACTGCAAAATTAATACTGAATTTCCTGGAATAATTTTGGATATTTTTTTGAGAAATATTAGAACAATATTTACTCCCTCAAATGACATTGCCTCAACTAATGAATGATTAGATTAGATCTAGATCACCAATTGGTTGCTTGATATAGTTTCAACAAACTTGTTACTATAATAGGCTTTGGGAATTTGTCTAACAATTTTCCTTATAATCAAAATGGTTTTGATTATTACTATATGGTATAATTTCGGTTGAAAAACCGATGATCATCTCATGTAAAAAGTGATTGACTTGGCATTGTTTTCTCCTGAGGCAGATATGGTGTCTAGTCGGGGAGCGTTGGGGTAGCAGGATGCACCGAGTGCGGTCTGTCCCACTCCCGCTGGTACTGGCCATGACAACGGGCAGGGAATGAATGATGCCTGAGAGATCATCATGTATTTTCTAATTATTAAAATTTGTAATAATAAATATTTGAGATAATACCATAATTCAAGTAACAACTAAAAAATGTTTGTTGGATATTAATTGGATCATTAATTTAATATGATTAGATTAATTGGAATCCAATTAAGACACTCTACCATAAATAGATGTGTTATTTCCCTTGGCAGAATTTATCATAATGAATGTGATTCATGATGATTAATTAGAATTTGAATATGATATGGAGGATTACATAAGTGACATCCATGGTCTCCCATCAAGGCAAAGGGTTCCGTCCCTAGATATTGTATGCAGGAGACGCCTGTCCGAAGTGACAACTCCTGCATGGTCTCTTCGCTTCTCGAAAGAGTAAGTCCGTATATGTAGTGACCCCAATATCGAGTCCTCGTATAATTGGGGTGATATTGGATTGTGTATAGAGAGTATTAAGCCTGTTGATGGTTGGTTCAATTAATGACGGGTCAACATCACCTTAGGGGTGGTGGGCCTGAGTGTCAAAGACCAAATTGGAAGATGCAAGTTGGACTTGCAAGGTGGAATGCATTCCCTCTTCTTTTTTATCGGAGTCACAAGTTCTCATATTATTGGGATGTGACAAAGATAAGGAAGGAGATCCCATATCTTGCTTGAGATATAATGGTAAGTATATCTCTTACATTGAAAGTGATTAAGGGAATGAACTTTCAGTGTTGACAAGGCAAGACAACTTTGATATAAAAACTCCTAAATCAAAGTAAAATATGTATATATAAATATATATACACATGCAAATTTCTTATTTCAGATAATCCTTCATTAAACCCACTCAATGTTATACTCAATAATAACCAGTAAAATATCATGGATTGGACTCATGATCTAGATATTGTACTTGCAGTTGGACACATATTGTATGTGGTTGCAATGTGCAAGTTTCCTCAACATAACGAGGAATGATAATTAAATAAGACGATAAGACATCACCTTAGGGTTCGTATGTCTCTATAGTCTTGATCTTTCATCGAGTGTACTTTGGAAGTGGTATGTCAATGGTGATCGTAATTGTCGAATAATCCTTATAAAATCTAAGAAGATATTCTGGCATACATATGTGCTCGACATTTAATCATGAGTGACATGGTTCTATGCATCAGGCAGAATGGTATCTCTATAAGAGATGATGTATTGAAAATGTTTGAATACCTACCTGAACCAATGTTTTAAGAGTTTAGATGGATGTAGATACAATGAGTGTCATCATTCTACTGTCTATACTCTAGTCATTTATGAAGCTTCATAATATTCATATTGTATGAATTTAATAAAGAATGTATAAATGTTGAAATGCTCTTACATTGAATTCTATTTGAATTCAACATAAGAGATCCTTAGTCTTAAGCAATGGTTGTTTATAGATAAAGGGAGCACAGTGGAAGCATGGGTCAGACCCAATAAAAGAAGGATAGTCAAAGAGTTGACCGTACTTCTTTGACTTCCATATGACATCCTAAGAGTTGGATGCATGCCAATACTGCAATAAGATGATGTGTTGATAGTATGACTATCAAGTCTATCTAGAATCCTTAGTGAAGGACTCAGATAAAGCATCATAATAATCTACATATAATCATTGACATTGACTTACTTATTTGATAAGATAAAGTCTGATAATTGTATCCCAATCTTCTAATGACACTTGCAATTGGTTGCATATATTTTAGAAGACTAGACATCGATCTTCAGGTTTAATAGTCATCTACATGGATATTGATGCAACAATCTCTATTGGATATACAGACTTCATTAATTCAGTGGGAGCCCTTAGTCTTAGATAATGTCTCTAGACCTGGATATTAGAATACACTCATAGTTTATTTCCAAGAATTGGAAATAGACATGAATTCTGGAATAAACCTATCATAATGAGTTATGATGGATATATTTCAGATAGTAATCTGGCATCTAGTGGACTCTACTATATTAGAAAATTAATGAATGGTTCATTAAGATTTCTAAAACTGAAAATTAAACCTCTAAAAGACCAATAGGAGGATGAAGACCATTTGACAATGATCTGGCATCAAGTTTTGGACATATGCATGTTGATGAGATCAATGGACTAGTAAGAGATGAAAATTTAGAATGTCTAAAATTTCAAAACTTACATACTTATGAATATTGTATTCAAAGTAAAATGTCCAATACACCCTTCTTTGGGAAAGGTATAAGATGTCGAGGTATTCAAGATCTAATACATATTGATGTATTTGGATCATCTATATCAGAATAAACATTATGGATAGGTGATATCTATTAATGATTATTTGTGATATAAGATTTCTTTCCTTCACCATTAGAAACCTTTGAAATGTTCAAAGATTTCACAATTTTGGTTTAGAACTAAAGTTTGAAGGAAGATGGAATGAATTTGATCTAAATTAGGTAGCAAGTACCTGTTAGATGAATTCAAATAATACCTTATAGAGATATGAATTTCATTCCTATCTCAATCCTTCTAATGCACCTAAACTCAATAGAGTTATAGGAAGATACAATTAATCATATGTGACGTGATTTGATCAATGATTAATATTAGCATAATTACCTCTTAGTTTCCAAGGTATATATGTAGTAGAGACTACAATATATATCTTCATAGGGTTCCATGCTGGTAAACTGGAATCTAGCACCAGAGAGTGCTACTTCATTAGGAAAATAAAGAATGGTATTGGATACCTACTTTTATGACCTTGAGATTCGTAAAATATCTCATATCTAAGAATGTGATTCTTAGAGGTTGAGACTCTTGAGAATCAAGATGAAAATGAAGTAAAGGAACTCATTTAATCTTGAGAAGATAATGAGGCTCCTGAAATCGGGAACTAAAAGGACAATTAAAGATGAACACTAATACTTCTTCAAATGAGTTTGAGGATGTATTCCATGTGTCGATTAAGTCTGACAATGATCTTATTTCATGTGATGAAGCTTGTGAAGATCATGACATGGAAAGATGGATGTTAGCAATAAAGTCTAAGTTAGACTTCATATACAAGTGTTGTATATGGACACTTGAGGATCCACCTATAAGGGTAAGACCCGTTAAGGTGTAAATGGATCTTCAAAAGAAAGAGGGAACCTGATGAGAAGGTAGAGACCTTCAAATCTCGGTTCGTAGCCATGAGCTACACACCGGAAGGGAAGACAATGCTTGCGATGAGACTTGCTCGTCAGTAACCATGCTTAAACCCATCAGATTATTGCTAACTGTAGCTACACAACTTAGCTTTAACATCTTCGAGATGAAAGTCAAGATTGCATTCCTCTATGAATGCCTCTATGAGGATATTCACATGAAGTAGCCCCAAGGCTTCATGATTGGGGAAAGTAAGGTGTGAAAGTTAAAGAATGCCAACTATAAACTCAAATAAGCTTTTGAAGTTGGAACATTAGATTTGATGAAATTGTAAATGTTATGATTTCAGATAGAATCTTGTTGAACCATATGAAGCTTAGTGGGAGTGCCTTTGTGTTCATCGTGCTAAATGTAGATGTTATCTTAATCTATTAAAATGATATAAGGATGATAATAAGTATTTTATAGACTGGCTATTCCATATCCTGAAATATGATTTCAAGGATGCCTCTTAGATCTTAGTTCTGAAGGTGTTCAGAAGCAAAGAAAAGAGGCTATTGGGACAGTCACATTTGTAGTACACCTTGGATGTTCCATTCTTGGAAAATCCCAAGGAAGGCTTCCTTCCCTTAAGATATGGTACTATAACTGACGAGCCGCTAAATACGATGTTTAATTCGTGTTTCTTGTGGTACATGTACTTAGCGATTCAATCAGAACCGAGAGAAGATCTCCGTGAAGAGTGTCTCGGTTTAATTTATATCCCGGGCAAGTCCGGGGTCGAACACAGGGAGGCAAAGGAACAACTTGGTTTTAATTTGAAAACATAGATCTAGATTTCCAAGCGGTTATTTTTTTAGATTTTTTTTATGTAAAAAAAACAAAGCAAATGCAAAATGCGGGTGAATCAAGACACTAAGAAATCACACAATTGGCCAAGTTAAATTTAATGGAAAATTAGTCCAATTCAACCAAACTATATTTTTCCTATGATCTTAATTTAGTAAGGAACACAAAACATATTTTTTTGTATTTTTAGGGGCTAAAATGCAATAAATAAAAATGCACACTTTGGGTTTTTTCGTAATTTATCACACAAAAAGTAAGCAAAAATTATGAAAAATCTATTGAAATGAAAACATGATGCAAGAAAGCTATAGTATTTTTTTGGAATTTTTTGACAAGTTATGAATTTTTTATGCATTTTTTAGTGAAAATAGAGTGACAAAACGTAATTAATTCCTAATAAATCCACATTATCAAATTAATCAGAATGTGAATTATCCCAAAAAGATATTTTTATGTAGAATCCATGAGATTTGAAATTTTGCAAAAAGGATATACGTGGATTTAATTAAAAATCAAACACTAAATTCACTCTACAAATTATTCCAGGCACAAAACAACTCCATTTTGGATGAAATTTGGAAAGTAAATTAAACACTCTTCAAGGCATCACTATAATTTTTGTGGAATTTTGAGAGCAACCGTGTATGAGATATAAATTTAAGTGCTCAAAAAGAGTAAAATATGAAATATTTCAGTTGAACATTTTTAATTAATTAACAATGTCTCATAAAAAATACAAATAAATTTTCAGATGGTAGACAATAAGCTACTCAACACAATGCTATTTTTCTTTAAATAAAAGGATGCCAAAGCAAGGTCCAAATTTGAGTACAAACACAGGGATATCCTTGCAAACTGTAAATGACTTAAACCACACAACAAAAGCACAGGGATTGTGTTGTAATTACATAAACTAAAAGGGAAAGAAATGCAATATTTACAATAAAAAAATGAGAGAAAGAAAAGACCTTCTTCCTTCTTCTTGTTGGGCACGGGTGAAGAAGAACCCAAATGGATGGATGGCGTCGTCGCCGCTGGCGCGGCCGCGAGGAGGGACGAGGAGCGGCGGAAGCACGTCGCGTGATGGGAGAGGGGGACGGCGACCTGGCGGTGGTGATTGTGGCTGATAGAGGGCGGCCAAGGAGGTGAGGGCCGGCGATGGCGCGGGACGGCAGGGGGGTGGTGGTGTCCGGTCGGCGGTGCCGCGCGTGCGGAAGAGGGCTGGGGAGGCGCGGCGGAGGCGTGGCGGCTCACGCAGGTGGCTGGAGTAGCCGTGGAGATCGAGGAGGGGGTGGCGGCGGTGGGTGCTCCCACCGCTGCTGCTCGTTTTTTATTTTTATTTTTTTTTGAATTTTTTTATTTTCTTTTAACTGATGTAATGTGTCTTTTTTTTAATTTACATTTTTCAATTTTTTTTAATTTTGATTTCTCAAACAGGGAACAAACATGTATGCAAAAGGGGAAGATGATGAGTTGGTGGTGAAATGATGATGAACTAAACAAATGGAAAAAATGATGGTGTGATGGTAGTGGCGGAAGGGATGATATGTGGTGTGCTAAAAAAAGTGCAAAAATAACAAGATGATAAAATGAGAAGACAATTTACCTACGATGGAGACAATCACCTATGACGTGTTCACGAGAGCACGATCTTCGCTCAAATCGTCGGTGTGCGATGAGCTCGAGCAGCGCGCGGTTGCGGCTGCGATGTTGACCAAAAAGCCAACGGATCTCACCGGAGAGAGGGCCGTCGTCGCTCGACCGCGGTTGCGTCGCTGTCACCGATTCAACTATGGGAACTAGGCTCTCCTCACATAAAGATGGATCAAAGGCAAAAATGAGGATAATGACATGTATATAAAGAGAATGGAATGAGAGGTTATTAAAGTGGTGGAGTTGAATGGGAGGTTGTATTATTAATGAAGTTGAATGGGAAGTTGGAAAAAATGGTGGAATAATGGAGTTGAATTGGTGGTTATTATAGAAAATGTAAAATAAATAAATAAATAATATAAAATAAAGTAGGCTACTTTAATTACAATAGAATAAAAGAGAAGAAAATAAATAGTGGAGAATTTATAAAAGAAGACAAAACACCATGTACATTTTTTTTACTTTTCTAATATGTATTTTTTTGTCTTTTTAATAAGAGATATTTATAACGGAAAAAATACAATAAAATACTAAAATTAAAATACAACACAAGTATGATTTTTTTGTATTTTTAGTAATTAAGAAAGGTAAAATAAAAAATGAAGAAAGAATGAATATATACAAAATGTACAATGTACATCTAGGTCCCAAAACCCAACTTTTGCAAATGAGCTCCGATTTAAATGAAACTACTTCCATTGGATAGATAATTTTCTAACTTGAACTTTAAAAGTGAGTTTGGTGAATTTGGAGTTCATACGGAGCGGGAATATAGCTTGGAAGTTGGACTTTACGGCTTTTTCTCTTTGGGATCTAGGAGCATTTATTTGAGATAAAATTTGTTTTGTATTTTTGTATTTTTATACACATTTTTATAAATAAGTTAGAGAAAGAATTAGCCAAAAAGGAGTTGAAATGAAATTACTAAAAATACATGAAGTTTTGGGCTATTTACAAGTATAAAACTCTTTTATTTTTGCGGCTTTTTATTGATAATTCATTTTGTACAATCTTATATACAATAATTAGTGTATTTTATTTATAAAAGTTATTTTGTTAATTTATTGATTTTATTGACATTTATTTGGGATTTTACTTGGGGATTTTGCTAAGATCAAGATATTAATATGATGAATCGTTGATTCATCACCCCCCTAAACTTAAACTTTGCTAGTCCTCGAGCAAATAAAGAATAAATAAATTGGGTTAACCCCTGACTGTGCATGTGAATACAAGACTTGATCCATTCAAGAACTCTCGGTTTTAGAGATCCTAAAATTCTAAGCTGAACCAAGCTCTAGTCAAAAGGTATCCAATTTCCCTAATCATCAGACTCTCTTTGTATACATATATAGTAGGGATATGACTTTAAGTGTTGACCGCATTTACAAGAGTAGAGTCACAACGTCACACAAGGTTCCAGTCCAAGAGACTCTCCTAAGGACCCGATCCTCAACACTAGGGAATAAACCATTTCTTGCAACCAATCCACCGTCTCTTTAGTTGTCAGACTTAAAAGTGTAGATGGAATGCCAGTTGATGGAGGGCATAGGATTGTGTCATTTCTTCTCTCCCTCTCATTGGAATAAGGATCCTCTCAAGTGCCTTATTACGCAACGCATATTTTTGGTGTTGATCAGTGCGTCTGTCAAGAGAAGTTGGAGCCGTCTGCACTTGTTTTCCTGGGAGTACACCAGGGTGTGCTTTTTTTGAGTACCTATCGTACCTTCTACACCCAGACTTGTAGCTTTTATGATGCAGAGCCCTTTTTTGGTGCAAGTCCAACTCCTGGTCCTAATAGCGGTGGTCCAAGTGGACACTTTGAAATGGTTGGGAGCGCTCGCCTTTGGTTGAAGCTCTTTTGATAATTGACTTTGTGGAATGAGAGCTTTTCTTTGACATTTCATTACTTTGTAGTATTTTTGGCTAGCTCCACTGCTTTTACCAAGAGTTGGCGCACACTCATCAACATTTTGTTTATTTTATCACACCTTGGCACATAGGTAAATGTCAAGAGATAGTACAAGAACCATGTTCTCATACTGGCTAAATGTGCTGACACTCAGGTTTCATGAAGCCTTCATTGATTTTATCCCATCCTCGAGTATCATTAAATCAAGTCCAAACTCAAATCCCTCATCCCAGTTCCTTAAGTGAAATTTCAACTCATCTCAACATAATTGAAGTCGTGTACGTGAGGTGTTGATCATATTCTTAAGGTAGAGACTAAGCATGCAATATAGCGCACAAATCTTTCAAACTAGGGAAATGTGAATAATTAAGTCAAGGACCCTAATGACTAAGGCTGGTTAACTCAAAATTTCAAGACTTCATAAACCAAGTGTTCTTAAACATCACTAGTCTTGTGTGAAAGTGAATGGTGTCAGGGATTAAACCAACTTATTAGTTAGTTTTTTTTAGTTAGTTTTTTTTATGATGATTGATTGATTTTTTTAAGTTTTAGAAAAAGTTTTTTTTCAAAAAGTTTTTTTTACAAACAAAGGCCAAGAAGTTTTTTTTATTAGAAAAGTTTTGCTTTTTTTTGAAGAGTTTTTTTTGAAAAAGATAGGTAAATAAGAAAAGACTTTTTTTTGAAAAAGTTTTTTTTAAAGAGGATTTTTTGAAAAGTTTTTTAATAAATAAGGAAAAAGAGTTTTTGTTTTGTGGTTTTTTACCCACCCCATAATTATTATATAATATATACAAAAATACGTGAAAGTACGAGCTATGGTAAAGTGTATATGTATTATCTACACACCCCCCTATACTTAGCATGTGTTATGTCCTCATGGCACAAGAAGCGAGAAAAAGACATAGCTCGTGCTAAGCATAGGATGGCTAAAATAATAAATAGTATAGAAGTCGATCCGCCCCCCTATACTTAGGCTCTGGAAAGCTTAAGTGTAGAAGAAGAGCAAAAATGGGGCGGACGAGGTCAAGAGGAGAAATGATGAGTATATACACATGGTGGGCATCGGTCCCCCCTATACTTATGCTCTGGTCAGCCTAAGTATAGGACAAGAGTAATTGTGAGAACCGATATGATCTCGAGAATATACAAAGAAGGGAGAATATGTACAAGAGTGATTGAATCTTCTAAGATATTGAATCTTGATGCTGTATCTTCGTGAAGAGTAATATGATGTATCTGCTCTGTGCTCACTCTGCATGAAGTTGATGACCTCGACTTGGACTAACTGCTCTTTCGAATAAACAAAATGCTTCAACAGTTGTCCATTCACCACATGATATTGTGCACTATCTGTGAGATCAGTTATCTCTACACTTCCATTCTCGTGCACTTTCTTAACCACAAAGGGACCCGTCCATTTAGATTTGAGCTTCCCATGGAACATCTTCAACCTAGCATTGAACAACCATACCTTTTGCCCAGGGACAAAGTCTTTGCACCTAATGTGCTGATCATGCCATCTCTTTACTTTGTCCTTATAAATCAAACTGTTGTCATAAGCCCTGTTTCGGATTTCCACGAGCTCGTTCAAGTTCAAGTCTCGGCAAAGCTTCCCTAGGTGACAACTCCAATTAATCTTCTTAATTTCCCATTTGGATTTATGAATCAATTCTGCGGGCAAATGGCATGGCTTGCCATAGATCATTCTAAATGGTGAAGTACCCAATGGTGTCTTGTAGGCTGTCCTATAGGCCCATAGAACTTGGTCCAAGAGCTGAGACCAGTTCTTCCTATCAGGACGAACCAATTTCTGCAAAATACTCTTCACCTCTCTGTTCGAAACTTCTGCCATGCCGTTGGACTGTGGGTGGTAAGGACTAGTAACTCTATGCTCAAATCCATAGTCCGTAGCTAAAGATCTCATATCCCGGTTCACGAAGTGGCTACCCCCATCAGATATCAAAACTTTTGGCACCCCAAACCTAGCAATAATATGGTCTCTCACAAACTTACAGACAGTCTTGCTGTCTGCGGTTCGGGTTGGGATAGCCTCCACCCACCTGGATAAATAATCAACCGCCAACAATATGTACTCATGTCCTTGGCTGTTGGGAAAGGGACCCATAAAATCTATGCCCCATGCATCAAAAACATCATAAATAATCATCGGTTGCATGGGCATCTCATCTCTCTGTCCAACTGTCCCTCCCATCCTTTAACAGATTGGGCACGACCGTACAAAATCAATGGCATCTCTAAACAAGGTCGGCCAATACAATCCACATTGAAGTACTTTGTGAGAGGTTCTCTCTCCCGAATGGTGTCCTCCAGCCTCAAGTGAATGACAATATGTAAGGACACTCTGGTATTCCTCCTGAGGAATACACCTTCTCCAAACACAATCCGGTCCTTCACAGAAAAGGAAAGGATCGTCCCAGTGGTATCTCCTCGAATCTGACTTCAGTCAATCAATGCTGCTCCTAGTCCAACAATAAGGAACCTGCTTGGATACAAGATAGTTCACCATGTTGGCATACCATGGGAGGGAGTCAATAACACAAATTGACTCATCTGGGAAGGTCTCTCTAATCTTCTCATGATCAGGAGAATCCTTAAGTTCAATACGAGAAAGGTGATCAGCCACAACATTCTTCACTCCAGGTTTATTTTTTATCTCCAAATCAAATTCCTGGAGGTGTAAAATCCACCTAAGAAGATGCGCCTCCGCGTCCTTCTTTTCCATTAAATATCGAATAGCTGTGTGATCAGTATAAATTGTCACCTTAGAGCCCAAAATATATGATATGAACTTCTCGAGGGCCCATACTACTGCGAGCATTTCCTTTTCAGTCACTGTATAATTTTTCTGTGTAGGATCTAATACTTTGCTCGCATAGTGAATCGCAAACGGAATCCCCTCTCGCTGTTGTCCTAACACAGCTCCTATAGCAAAATCTGAAGCATCAGTCATGATCTCAAAAGGGAGAGACCAGTCAGGAGCTTTAGGATAGGCGAAGCACAAATCTTCCTCTTTAAGAGCTCAAAGGCCTCCAGACACCTGTGATCTACAACGAACTCTGTGTCTTTCCCTAAGAGCTCAGTCAGTGGGCGGGCGATCTTTGAAAAATCCTCAATCAATCTCCTATAGAATCCAACATGCCGTAAGAATGACCGCACTGACTTCACGTTGGTAGGTGGATTGAGTTTCTTGATCACCTCCACCTTAGCAGGGTCAACCTCCATTCCCCTTTTGGAGATGACATGCCCCAACACGATACCCTTCGTCACCATAAAGTGATTCTTCTCCCAAGAGAGTACCAGATTCACCTCTCTACACCTTCTGAGGACTTGGTCTAAGTGCGCTAAACATGTATCAAAAGAATCACCATGGACCGAGAAGTCATCCATGAATACTTCCAGAAAATATCCCACCATCTCGGCAAATATGGCTATCATGCACCGCTGAAATGTGCCTGGGGCATTGCAGAGCTCGAATGGCATGCACCTGAAAGCATAAGTACTGAATGGACATGTGAATGTGGTCTTTTCCTGGTCCTCAGGGGCTATGGCCACCTGGTTGTAGCCTGAGTACCCGTCAAGAAAATAGAAGAACTCTTTCCCTGCTAGTCTCTCCAAGATCTGATCAATAAAAGGCAAGGGAAAGTGGTCTTTCTTGGTCGCAGCATTCAGGTTCCTATAGTCAACACAGACGCGCCATGACGTGGGTACTCGTGTCGCGATCTCTACCCCCTCTTCGTTGGTGACCATCTGAATTCCCGACTTCTTCAGGACAACATGAAGCGGGGCCACCCACTTGGAGTCAGAAATAGGGTATATAAACCCTGCTTTACACCATTTCTCAATTTCTTTCTTCACTACTTCCCGTAGATTGGGGTTAAGTCTCCTCTAAAACTCACTGGAAGGTCTCACGTTATCCTCAGTAAAAATGTGGTGCGAGTAGAGAGCGGGGTTGATGCCCATGAGATCCGACACTGTCCAGCCTATTGCTTTGCGGTTCCTCTCTAAGACCTCTAACAACCTAGACTCCTGTTCTAAAGTCAAGTCTGAGCTAATGATGATAGGATATCTCTCTTTGGGTCCCGCAAGAAAGGCATACTTGAGTGTAGGAGGTAGTGATTTCAGCTCTGGTAATGTGGTATCATCAATCAAATCTGGCTGAACTGAATCTGAATCTGGTTCTGTGCTGTATGAAGATGGGCTAAGCTGAGTAGTACTCACCACCAAATCAGAAGTATCGGGAGTCGGATCGTCAAAAATATCCAAACAATCGGCAAAAGCCACGTCCGACTCGTCATCTATGTCCCATGATTGTTCCGAAGAGGATGGAACTGACAGATCGGGATGGATCTCTAAGTCATCATGAGAATAGGTTGATGCATCTCTAGCAAGATCAGACAACACCTGGCAAACTGCATCATGCACTATATCCTCTCTAGATGAAAGGGTCTCGCTCTGTCCTGAAGGAATCTGTCCCCAAATCCCAACTGTGCTAATCATATTGCAATCTGCCTCTGAAGATGAGTACTCTGTACTACTCTCTGAATCAAGTCGCTGACACTTGGTTTGCTTCTTGATCTCAAGGTTCACTTCTCCACCTAGAGAATGGAACTTCATCATTCCCATACCATAATCGAAAGCTGCGCCTGCGGTCCTAAGGAAGGGTCGCCCGAGAATGATCTAGGATTCTCTCCAATGATTGGGGGTCTCCATATCCAAGACTGTGAAGTCCACCTGATAGTTCTGCCCCTCAATCGAGATAACTACATTCTTCACTTCTCCCTTAGGTCTCTTCACTGAACGATCTGCGAATTGGAGTAAAGCTCTAAATTTGCGAAGTGGTCCCAACTCCAATTTCTGATATAATACTAAGGGAAGTAAGTTGATCGAAGAACCGTTATCTAAGAGTGTGCGTGCAAACGCAATGTCGTCAACACGACTCTCCACATAGTGAGCACCCATATCTCTCTTTTTCTTTGGCAAAGTCTGGTTCTTGAGACAATAGGTTGTGGCTACTGATAAGACATGTGTCTTTATATTTCGGTTATCTTTCTTCCTGCTAACCCTTGTAGGTGTGCATCTCACCTTAAGGTATTTTTGGAATGCAGGGTGGTTAGCCACATATTCATCAAATGGCACCTTAACTGTGATGTTTTCTTTAAAAAATCGTGCCATATCGGGGTCATCTTTCTGAATCTTTTTGATGCGCTTTCCTGCCGTAAGAGCACAGGGGAAAGGGATTGAACCTAGGGAAATAGAGGATGAAGAGTCTGAATCATGAACTGAAAGATCATTCTTTGCATTAACGGAAAAAGAGTTCTTCATACAAGAATCTTTTTGATGCAATATGGACTCAAAATCTAGACTATCTACTAAAGGTTGTGGAATAGAAGATGGAGTGGTATCCACCACAACCGGAGATGCAAGGTCCTCCGTAGACTCAGAAGAATATCCATGCTGACGATGCTGCATACGCGCTCTCCTCCTCCTCTCGGCTCCCTGAGTGGAAATCCTCGAATGGTGCTGATGGGGCTCTGAAATATGATGCCTCTCCTCCTCGTCCTCTGAAGACTCCTCAGGTAGAGCTCCAGAGATGCCCCTCCTCGTGTCCCTCGCCTGATCATGTACGACCACAGTCCTTCCACTCCTGAGTGACATGTGGTTAGCCTCGTCACACGAAAGAATCTCATGTTCAGATTTAGGAGATGCTGAATAGTATACCTGACCAAAGTGCTGCTAAGAACTAGAACGGTTCAGACTATTTGGGTTAGCCTGAACTTGGGATGGGATAGAGGTAGAGGGTGTAGTCTGCTCGTCTTGCCATCTGGACAGGCGGTTGACATCCACCCGTAAGTCTTGAATCTCATTCATGTAGGAACGCAGCTCGTCGAGTATATGCTGCTGTATATATCTATGGGACTAGACGATGAAGGAAGTGGATAAGACTGGGAAGAAGAACGGGAAGACTGGCCCTACTGGCCATTGTACTGCCTTTGTTGTTGCTGCTGGGGTTGCGGACCCTGCTGGCCCGTCTGGTAATGGCCCTGTCGGCCATACTGCTGGTACTGCTGCCTCTGCTGCTGGGGTGGATGCAATACAGGGCTCTGTTGTGAAGGAGGTGGTGCGGAGGTGAATGCGGCGTTGTGAAAGGTCGGGGGACGCTGGTATGTCTGTCGGTCTCCCGTACTTCCCTGCCTGGCAGGGTCCTGAGTATACCATATCCCATTCACCTCCCAAACTGGGGGAGGCTCCTCCTGGACTGTCTCTGCTAATGGAGGTGGCTGCTGGAAAGAGTGGGTGTAGGATTGGTCCTGCTCCCACGGCTAGGGTTGCCCTGATACCAACTGCTCCTGAACATGGTGAACTCGGTATATGGGAGCAGAGGGTGCAGTCACGGCGGGTATCCGTATCTTAGATACCTTCTCAGTCAACTCCTCCATCTGTTTTGGAAGTTTGGAGACGCTCTGGTCTAACTCATCAATCCTCTTGTCGATCCTCTCGACTACAGTAAGCTTGTCAGCAAGGAGTCCCATGCTAGGGATCACGTCCAGAGAGAGATCGACTACAACTGATTTTCCCCCTCTAGATGAGAGTGAACTGGGGGATGGTGTATAGGCCCTGCTGGCCATCTGTGAGCGGCTAGTTTCAGCCATCTGCTCGAATACACTCCAGACGGTATCCGCTCCTCGTGATGTATAGCTGCCTCCACAGGCAGCGCTCACTAAACCCTGCATCTCAGGGTTGAGACCAGTGAAGAAGGATTGGACCAAGATGTTGTCATCTAATCCATGACAAGGACACTTTTGCAAGATGTCCTTGAATCTTTCCCAAGCATCATAGAAGGCTTCATGTGGTAACTGGGAAAAACTCGTAATTCGCGTCCTCATCATGTTAGTTCTACTCAAAGGGTAGAACTTCTTTAGGAATAGGTCCTTGAACTGGGCATAAGTGGTGATGATGATTCCAAGATTCTTCACCCAGTAATTGGCTTTTCCACCCAAGGCAAATGGAAGGGCTTTGAGCCTAATATAATCATGGCTAACATTATTATGTTTGAGGTTAGCACAGATGAGCTCAAAGTCCCTTAGGAATGCATATGGCTCCTCAGAAGCATTCCCATCAAAATGTGGCAGCAAGTTCAGAAAATGCGACTTTCATTCAAAGTCAACAATAGTTCAACCGGACTCAAGTAGTTATAAATTTGATATTGTCCGGGGTTATACGCCGCATCCATTGGTAGTTGAACCCCAACATTTAACTATCCTAACTGAGCTCTCAGTAATGCATGTTGCTGCTCAGATGCAGCTAATCGGGCTAGTATCATTCTCATCAGGTCTTCATGGTTCTCTTCTTCCTCTTCTTTCTTCTTTGGCATTTTACTCGAATCTTCTTTATGTCCTGAATCAACAATGTTTTCTTGATTAGAAGAGGATTTATGAATCATGATATTCTCACCAAGGCGATGGTCTTCCTCGGTGAGGTGGGAAGAGAGAACGGGAATGGTTTGAGAGTAACCATCCCGAGAGTGAGTGATCCTGGGCTCAAGAGGGTCATGAGTCCAGGTTGGTCCAAGTTACGCTTGGACCTTTGAAGACATACTTTTTGAAGGGTTCAACGAGAGATTCGCAAAGTCCGAATAAATATCCCCCCAATCAGTCATCTTCGATGTCAAAAGAACCGATTAGATCACGATAGTCAATGAGGCACTAGTTCTACGGTGCACGTAAATGTACGGAGTGAACTCACACAATACAAATACAATTCAAACCCTCAATTTCAACAACTCAACACGTGATGGCCATAAGAGTTCGGCCGAATTATCTGGTCAATTTTATTTGGTGAGAATACAATCTTGGAAAGATTAATGAGTTGTTAGGTGCCCGTATTTTCCTACAGACTGGTCCAGTTCTTACGACTAGTTTGACCTACTTTCAGCCAGTATAGGAGTAAGTACGGTCCGTTAAATTACGGCTACCCGTTCTTTGATGACTAAGGCGTCCTCTAAACCTCCCACTCTGCTAAGGAAGTCCGAACCGTTTATCGGCTACCCGTATTCCTCACTGAAAAGTAGCTAATCGCCTAAAAAGAAAGAACCAGTAGTAAGTAAGAAATCCAGGCTTGGCTCTATCCTAGGGTCGTCTCTCTCTCACTTGCAAGTAAAACAAACAATGAGGGCTTTATGCACCCGAGAACAAAGGTTCTTTTTATTCTAATTATTTTAATCGACCTGCTCAATTCAGTCCCAATTTTAGAGTTAGGTTATCACTTGAAAGTTATATTAACACACAAGCAGGTCTACCATTCAATCCCAATTTCCTTTTAACCTTAAGTTGTAAAACAAGAGGGGAATCAGAAATCAGAATGCAAACAAGAAACTATGATGCATGCTCAGAAGAAGGTATACTTACAGTGAATCGCAGCACTCTTCATGTGTTATGCAGAATAAAATTTGTAAATATTACACTAAATGCATGCAGATCGAAGAAACCGCACCTAAACAATATACTATTAGCGGGGAAGATTTGATTTAATTTGAGCTAAATAGTACGTGTCTATGTGCATCTCATTATAAATCTTATAAGATAAGTGAATCTTCTAAGATAAGTGTGGCCTAAATTACGATGGGCACAAACAAATTTGAATCTAAACTACCGTGTGCCTAATCCTTAAGTTCGCCACTCAAGTCGAGACCCCACCCTCACCGGAGAGTGAAACAGGTCTCGACACACCACAAATAATGTCTAAGTTTTTCTACACACGCGAGATCTCAAACGAGAGCCGCTATAAATGAGCAAACTAACTAAATATATACAACAAAATAATTACAAAAATTTACAAAATTTCTCTCAAAAATAAATGAATTATCCTCGCACTTCAGCAGTCGGCGCGCATCGCGTCCGTCGACCTCCGATGCACTCCAAGTCCATCGGGCCCTCGCAAGGAAAATAAGATATATGTTAGAGAGATAAAAACAAAATATATACAAAAATATGAAGATAAATAATTGAAAAAATGGAATAAATACAAGTGGCTCGGGGGTCAAACTACCCGAGAAAGCGAAAAAGTAAATCCAAAATTTTTAAATTAATCCCTAAGTCGTTTGCCTCCCCGGCAACGGCGCCATCTGACGAGCCGCTAAATACGATATTTAATTCGTGTTCGTTGTGGTACATGTACTTAGCGATTCAGTCAGAACCGAGAGAAGATCTCCGTGAAGAGTGTCTCGGTTTAATTTATATCCCGGGCAAGTCCAGGGTCGAACACAGGGATGCAAAGGAACAACTTGGTTTTAATTTGAAAACTTAGATCTAGATTTCCAAGCGGTTATTTTTTTAGATTTTTTATGCAAAAAAAAACAAAGCAAATGCATAATGCGGGTGAATCAAGACACTGAGAAATCACACACCCCATAATTGCATCCAATTCAACAAAACTATATTTTTCCTATGATCTTAATTCAGTAAGGAACATAAAACATATTTTTTTGTATTTTCAGAGGTTAAAATGCAATAAATAAAAATGCACACTTTTTATGGGTTTTTTTCTCAATTTATCATACAAACAGTAAGTAAAAAATATGAAAAATCTAATAAAATGAAAACATGATGCAAGAAAGCTATAGTAATTTTTTTGGAATTTTTTGACAAGTAATGAATTTTTTATGCATTTTTTTAGTGAAAACAGAGTGACAGTACGTAATTAATTCCTAATAAATCCACATTATCAAATTAATTAGAATGTGAATTATCCCAAAAAGACATTTTTACGTAGAATCCATGAGATTTGAAATTTTGCAAAAAGGATATACGTGGATTTAATTAAAAATCAAACACTAAATTCACTCTACAAATTATTCCAAGCACAAGACAACTCCATTTTGGATGAAATTTGGAAAGTAAATTAAACACACTTCAAGGCATCACATATAATTTTTGTGGAATATTGAGAGCAACCGTGTTTGAGATATAAATTTAAGTGCTCAAAAAGGGTAAAATATGAAATAATTCAGTTGAACATTTTTAACTAATTAACAATGTCTCACAAAAATACAAATAAATTTTCAGATGGTAGACAATAAGTTGCTCAACACAATGCTATTTTTCTTTAAATAAAAGGATGCCAAAACAAGGTCCAAATTTGAGTACAAACACATGGATATCCTTGCAAGTTGTAAATGACTTAAACCACACAACAAAAGCACAGGGACTGTGTTGTAATTACATAAACTAAAAGGGAAAGATATGCAATATTTACAATAAAAAATGAGAGAAAGAAAAGGCCTTCTTCCTTCTTCTTGCTGGGCACGGGTGAAGAAGAACCCAAATGAATGGACGGCGTCGTCGCCGCTGGTGCGGCCATGCGCGGCCGTGAGGAGGGACGAGGAGCGGCAGAAGCACGCCGCGGGACGGGAGAGGGGGACGGTGACCTGGCTGTGGTGATTGTGGCTGATAGCGGGCGGCCAAGGAGGTGAGGGCTGGCGATGGCACGGGACGGCGGGGGGCGGTGGTGTCCGGTCGGCGGCGCCGCGCGTGCGGCAGAGGGCTGGGGAGGCATGGCGGCTCACGCCGGTGGCTGGAGTAGCCATGGAGATGGAGGAGGGGGCGGCGGCGGTGGGTGCTCCCACCGCTGCTCATTTTTTTTAATTATTTTTTGGATTTTTTTATTTTCTTTTAACTATTGTAATGTGTCTTTTTTTTAATTTACATTTTTCAATTTTTTTAATTTTGATTTCTCAAACATAGAACAGACATATATGCAAAAGGGGAAGATGATGAGTTGGTGGTGAAATGATGATGAACTAAACAAATGGAAAAAAAATGATGGTGTGATGGTGGTGGTGGAAGGGATGATATGTGGTGTGCTAAAAAAAAGTGCAAAAATAACAAGATGATAAAATGAGAAGACAATTTACCTATGATGGAGACAATCGCCTATGACATGCTCACGAGAGCACGGTCTTCGCTCAAATCGCCGGCGTGCGATGAGCTCGAGCAGCGCACGGTTGCGGCTGCGATGTTGACCAAAAAGCCAACGGATCTCACCAGAGAGAGGGCCGTCGTCGCTCGACTGCGGTTGCGTCGCTGTCACCGATTCAACTATGGGAACTAGGCTCTCCTCAAATAAAGATGGATCAAAGGCAAAAATGAGGAGAATGACATGTATATAAAGAGAATGGAATGAGAGGTTATTAAAGTGGTGGAGTTGAATGGGAGGTTGTATTATTAATGAAGTTGAATGGGAAGTTGGAAAAAAGGGTGGAATAATGGAGTTGAATTGGTGGTTATTGTAGAAAATATCAAATAAATAAATAAATAATATAAAATAAAGTAGGCTACTTTAATTACAAGAATAAAAGAGAAGAAAATAAATAGTGGAGAATTTACAAAAGAAGACAAAACACCATGTACATTTTTTTTACTTTTCTAATATGTAATTTTTTTGTCTTTTTAATAAGAGATATTTTAACGGAACAAATACAATAAAATACTACAATCAAAATACAACACAAGTATGATTTTTTTGTATTTTGAGTAATTAAGAAAGGTAAAATAAAAAATGAAGAAAGAATGAATATATACATAATGTACAATGTACATCTAGGTCCCAAAACCCAACTTTTGCAAATGAGCTCCGATTTTAATGAAACCACTTCCGTTGGATAGATAATTTTCTAACTTGAACTTGAACTTTAAAAGTAAGTTTGGTGAATTTAGAGTTCTTACGGAGCGGGAATTTAGCTCGGAAGTTGGACTTTACAGCTTTTTCTCTTTGGGATCTAGGAGCATTTATTTGAGGTGAAATTTGTTTTGTATTTTTGTATTTTTATATACATTTTTATAAATAAGTTAGAGAAAGAATTAGGCAAAAAGGAGTTGAAATGAAATTATTAAAAATACATGAAGTTTTGGGCTATTTACAAGTATAAAACTCCTTTATTTTTGCAGCTTTTTATTGTTAATTCATTTTGTACAATCTTATATACAATAATTAGTGTATTTTATTTACAAGAGTTATTTTGTTAATTTATTGATTTTATTGACATTTATTTGGGATTTTACTTGGGGATTTTGCTAAGATCAAGAAATTAAGATGATGAATCGTGGATTCATCACTAACCTATCTGAAGGGATAGCACCTCAAAGAGTTGAGGAAGTGAATGCTAGAACTGCTTGCACTTGTGCATCAGTTACGAGAAGCTGAGTATATGCTAGATGTGTACAAAAGCCAGATATCTGCCATGCAGTGGAAGTAGTAAAGTGTTGATAATCCTACTATGGAGAGAAAACACGTGATTGCAGTAGTAACAAAATCTTCATAGATGACAAGATTTTTGAGATAGTGATCTCAAAGTCTTATCTTCAAAAACTTAAGACTTTATAGATAGAGATCTAAAAGGTCTTAATTGTAGATGCCTTAGGAGATAGAGATTTCCAGGAATAAAGGTATTTTGATCAGGATTATGGAAATACTGGTTATGATAATTATTAATCTGTAGTGTCATGGACACTATAGCTAACAAGATTGAGCATTGGTTGCATAAGATGCATCATTCGCATTAGATGCGAGCATTGTTACTGGGGATATGCAAGTGTCGTAAAAGGACTTGGCGTAGTCTCGCAGGAACAGAGTGACTGATCAGCTTATCTAGCTATTTTCTAAATAGCCTATGATTGCCACGCGAGTGTGGGTTTAAATGATTAGCCCATTAATGGCTCATCGGGCTAGTGGGAGATTGTTGGACATGCAAGCCCACAGCAAGCCATTATGCAATAAATGTTATTGCAAATATCATTCTCTGATCTAAAATGAATAATAAATAATTTGCATAATAGGTCCCTTAGTACAATTAGGGTTATGTACCATGGCCATCTTAATAATCATACAACTGCTGATTCAATAATTGAATCATAGAGGTTGGTGCTTGGATGAATATCTAAAGGGTTAGATTGAGGACTAATCAAGCACCGTCAAATGATTGTTAAGATGTGATCTCCAGCCTGAGTAGGAGATGGCAGTCCTTTCTCACATAGGCTGATATCTGACCGACCTCTTGATGCAGGTCCTCTGCATAGGAATATAGATTTGGAGGTGTCAGATTAGTTAGGTCAAAGAGTTGACTTAACGAGATCAAGATAACCAAAGTCCTATATTGTATGCTATCACGAAACACGCACAATCTCTGATCGGAGACAGATGTATTTCTATATGTCTGAGTATGTACATTTGACAGACCAATAGTTTGATGACCTAACCAAGGTCTAAACACCAGCGTGCTGGTGTGCATGTAAGGGCATATGAGTAATACGATCTCTCAAAGGGATCATACAAGTTCACTACTGAATCGGAAGACATGAGCTCACTCATGAGATATTGGGAAGAATCAAATTCCGTGCACGATCATCTCGCTTTGGAAGCTTGACTGAATTTGTAGGTTTGATATATACTTTAGGAAAGTATATGATCAAGACCTAGGTATGATATATGCTTTTGGAAAGTGTATGATCGATACCAACTCCCAATGATCAAATGAGAAACTTACTGATAAAATCTTGAAGTAGACAGTATAAAGTTGATCTAATACTTCGGGTTTATTCTGAGTCTTCCAGTATGCAGGATGTACAGGTGTTGGGAATACCTGAGGGTGATGAGATAATAAACGATTGTATAACCATGACGCTTCCATTCCTAGGAAGTGATGAAACGGGTCTGGATTTTAGTGACTCCTCTCGTAGAGAAGTGATCTAATCTTAGTCCAAATGTTGGACATTGATCTGAATATGATTCAAATACAATGAGAGGATTAGATCTACGATCTTGATTTAATCAAGCATCTATGGGAGGTCCGTAAGATCTGGATTCGAGATTTGATCTCAATGTCCAAGTCACTATACGTGGAACAATACAATCACCCTATCCTTATCTCAAAGTATCCGCGGAGGAAGCGCATTATCCTTGAAAGTGTTCAGGGATAATTTCATTATTGATATGTATCCGAGCATCGAGAAAATTGATAATTAAATTTGATTTAATTATCGTGTTTAATATGAATTTGATTCATATTATAAGGAGAGATATCTAAGATAATTAAATATGATTTAATTATCAAAGATGTGAATAATGTGAATGTGATTCATGTTATTTGCGCACATGAGAATAGACATCCAAGATGATTAAATGTGATTTAATTATCATGGATATGAATAATGTGGATAGCACTATCCATATTAATCATATATGTTATAAATGTGATTTATAATATATTAAAGAGAGTATATTGTGATTTATATTTGTTGATTAATTGTTAATGTGAATTGGATTCCCATTGAATGATTAATTTAAAATATAATTGCTTTCTTGTTTTGGGTTGTGAATGAGATTCACATAATTTCAATGGCTTGATTGAAGTTTTTCACACGATAATTATGAATTATTTTTATGAGAAATATTTACAACAATTGTTGTTATAAATCTTGGAGATCTCATGAGATAATGAGATCTCATGAGATAATGTGATCTCATGAATTTTTGAGGAGATAGACTCATTCTATCTCATTATCTCCAAGACCAGTAAAAGTGATTTAAATTGGGATTAATTATGTTGATTTATCAATATAAATTAATTCAAAATTAAATCAATTATTATTGTATTTTTACAACAACATCTTAGCCATTGAAAGAAACACAAATCAATCTCAACCATTGATTGTGTGTTGTCCATAGATTGGGATCCATGGACTCCCAAAACCCTATATAAGAAGAGGCACCCCTTGCTCTTCAAGATACACAATTACGAATGCTCTCTCTCCCTCTCTCTTTCTCCACACGCCAATCCTCTCTCTCTTATAATGGCCGTCCACTATGGAGCCATTGTGAGAGTCGTCATCGATGCAGCATCGTCGTTATGCTGCCGGATCATCTACTCATCGATGCAGCATCTTTTTGTTTAGAGACTCGATCACAACCACGCTTCAAGAGTTAATCATATTACTTGTTTGTGATTTAGATGAAACGATCCGATAAGTGTTCCTGGATCATGTGCTTTCATCACATAAAAAATTTTTAATTTCCGCTGCCCGGAGCAAGTAGTGCGACTAGTCGCTCTCGATCGCATTCGATGCGATCATCACGCTTCCGTGATGCACTTGAAGATTTTCTCCATATCCTTCAGGAACTACCTCAACTACTTCAAATTCTATGGTGGCTCTTACTTGGAGATCACATCAATCTTAGCTGAGTTTACCTCCATACCATGTTTGGAGATGACGTGGCCCAATACAATTCCATTAGTCACCATAAAGTAACTTTTCTCCCACGAGAGCACTGAGTGTACCTCACAACAACGCTGAAGTACTCTGTCTAAGTGATTAGGACATAAGTCGAAACTATCCATGTATATGGAGAAATCATCCATGTAGACCTCTAGAAAACTACCTACTATGTTTGAAAAAATAACCAACATAAACCTTTGGAATGTAGCAGGGGCGTTACACAATTTGAAGGCATCCATCTAAAGGTGCAGGTGCCAAACGGACAAGTAAAAATAGTTTTCTCCTAATCCTCAGAAGCAATTTCAACTTGGTTATATCCTGAGTACCATCCAAGAAACAAAAGAACTCTTTCCCTGCCAACCTCTCAATAATCTAATCAATAAAGGGCATTGGAAAGTGATATTTCTTGGTAGCTGAATTCAGGCACTGGTAATCTACGCAGACATGCCATGAAGTAGGTACACGGGTCAGAATCTTCCCTCAATGATCATTCATTATGATATTATTCCCAGATTTCTTTGAGACCATATGCAATAGATTGACCCACTTGGAATCAGAATGGGATAAATAAATCCAACATCATACCATTTCATGATCTCTTTCATGACAACATCTCGAAGATTCAGATTTAGACAGCGGTGACACACATGGGTTTGTTTGTTGTCATCCTCTAAATAGATATGAGGCGAGCACAAAGCTGGACTAATCCCGCAGAGATCTGAAATATTCCAGCCTACGGCCTTGTTGTTTCTCTCGAGAACCTTGAGCAAGCAAGATTCCTGATCGTTGGTCAACTACAAACTAATAATGACCAGAAACATTTGGAGGGTAAAGAATATGTGATTCATCAGTTTAAAAGAGATAAATTAAGATTAGTTCCCCAAAATTCATCTATATTTTATTAATTATCTTACATAATTATCATTCTTGCATGTGTAAATAATAATAGTATTTTTCATCATGCATAACTGCATAAAATAAGAAGAAAAAAATATCAGCCCAATTGACTTGTAAAATAAGCTAACTTCTCCGATTTTTAATTAATTCATTCAGACTCCAAATCACTTGAAACCACATCTATTGTGTCCATATCACTAACAAAAATAAAGGAAAAATAAAAAAATCACTAACAGAAATAGGTGGATCATAAATCCAAACCATAATTTCAGAATGATCGGACTCGGACGATGATATCTTTTTCATACAGTGTCTGATTTAGTCCTACTCATTTTGAACTAATATACATATAATTACCTTCAAAACAAGACCAAGTTCGAGTGAATCAGAGCTCATAGGAGAACGTTGGGTTTTGGACCTCTTTTGTACATTGTGTATTTTTCTCGACTTTGACCTATTATTTTATGTACATATTTGACTCTTTTATTTTACATCTTTTTCATTTATTTTATTTAATAAAAGTTTTATTAAAATGCACAAAAATACAATTCCAAATTGAGCTTGAAGTCAAAGAAACTAACTGAGTCTAAGTGTTCGCTAACAGTCAGTACAAAAGTCATCTTTATCGTACTTAATTTTACGTCTCCATTTTCTTAATTAATAAATTCCAGAAAATAGAGTAATGTTTAAATATTTGCCTTTGATTTTATTGTGTTTTTTGAATTTTATCTTATTTAAAAATGATAGAAAATTACAAAACTGAAAATATCAAGGTATTTTATATACAGAGTACCAAAAAATATAACTTTGTGTAAATGACATATTTTGATTTGTTATCTTCATGAAAGTTGTAGATCTCGATGAGACAAGCAACTTTCACGAAGAACCATTTTTTATTTTCTTTTCTTTTATTTTTTCGAATTTTCTGGGAGTAACACATGGCACATCGTGGAGACATCACGTGTCACACATTTTTTGCATTTATATTTTTTTATTTATTTAAAAAAATAAAAAATATAGAAAATAAAAATAAAAATGTCACAACATGACACAATAAGGGCCGCCTGATCTCGACCGATCAGACGACCCTCCATCTTCGTCTATCCTCAGTTTTTGCCACCGCCTCCCTCGTGAACGCAATTTCCGATCACACCATTGATGAATCCATGATTTATTTACATTCTGTCTACATTTTATCTTAAAACACTTAACAATACATGTAAATATTCATTAATTTCCATATTTTAACAAAACCATACTCATGAATAAAAATGCATTTTTATGCATCAAAATTATGTAAATAAATACAAGAATAAAAATAAAGAAAACAAAAAAGAAGGCAGATTGTAAATACATAGATATGTACAATGTGACTTATAAAATAAATATAGATGAAGGATATATTTACAACCTAGCCCCAAGACCAATTTAGAGTTGACAAACAAATAAGTAGGGAGGGATAAGGAAAGAAAACAAAAAAATAATTCTACACTCTTTACATTCTTCACTATTTATCAAATGAATACCAAATCTTCATTTATATTTAATTAATTGATATGAAGACATTTTTCACCAAATATTTTCCTAATTATTTCTAAAAATGTATAGAAAAATATAAAAATAAGTTAAAAATATTATCTTGTACATGTGCTAAGAAATCCAACTTGTAAATTATCAAATTCCCAACTTCTGAACATCATAACTTTCTAGTACGAAGACTAGTTTCACTCTACTCACCTTTAAAGTTCATAAAATATTATTATCTAATTAATCGAGTGATTTCTCTAAAATCAGAGTCCGTTTGCAAATAAGTCGGTTTTGTGACCTAATCACAACTGGGTTTCTGGGCTATTTATTTTGTCTAGAACACATTATTTATAGTACTAATGATTTTATAATTTTGATGATTTTCTTGATCTTTTAATTTAACCATGATTTATTTCATAAATTTCTGACATTATTTGTTATCTTAAATAAATCAAAAACACCAATTTATAGATAAAATTGAACTATGTACCTGTGTTTATTAATATATTTAAATTAATTTATTCAAATCTACAAAAATTCACAAATACTTTATTTCTAATCTTATTAACTAATAAAATATAAAAGGGATTTTTACCTGGCAGACCTTGTAAACTTTATCAATTACCTCCACGACCTTTGAAACAACCTAATTCCCCTCTCAACCCCGTAAACATGCCAACTCTTACCCCATGAATCCCCTGGGTAATCTGTTTGAAGCCCGTGAGGGTCTTAGGGGTAATTTACATGGTCGATGGGGTAATTACGTTGAGCAAAAGGCTGTAGAGGTAATTTAAAAAGTTTATAAGGTCTGTCGCGTAAAACCCCAATATAAAAATGGTATACTAATTATTTATTTATTGAATTAGAAATCAATTACCTATTTATTAAGTATACTATATATTTATTAATTAATATAATATTTATATTTCATAAATTGCTTATTATTTATAAAAACTAATTATACCATAATTTAGATAAATTATTTATATACATTTTTAGTTTCTGTACCTATTTAAATCAATGTTATTTACAATTTAATATCTAATTATTAATGAATTTATTGAAACTAGCGAACCATGTGTTGACATGTGTCAACACCTGGGTCTTCTTCTTCAAGAACCAGGAAGTTACTTGATTACAACAACCGATCTTTACCTAATTATCCTGCACTCATTCTAACCTCTTCATTTATCCTAACCCTCTAATATCCTCTCCTAACGTCCTAGATTCACGCCAACCATCGATCACTACCTAACCCCCTTCGATCTTCCTATAAAATCCCCTAAATCTCGCATTAGCAACTAACTCTCCAAACTCTACCAAATCCAGTAGCCTACCTCCATCTTTTCCGTCATGCCTAGGCCACCACCGCTTGTGACAGATCCCCGTCGTCGACCCACGTAGAGGAGGAAGGTCAGGAGGATAGTTCCAAGGTGTTTGACAGCCTTGCATCACCCCTATCGTCGCGTACAACTCCGGGATGCAGCCTTGTCGAGCTACGACCAGTGAGGTCCTACACCCTGCATTCTGATGAGCGACCCGAGCGACTAAGGTAAGAAGGTATCAATGGTCGTTGCGATCTCAACCTCTTGGGTCGGACTCAATCAAGAAAACAAATCCCACCTAAAGAAAAAAATCAAATCAGGCAAATGTAGCGGTATCGCTATTTTATCTTACCTGGTATAGCTACCAGGGTCGAACACAAGGAGCACGGTATGGTAAACTGATGAAGTAGTTGAAAATCTGAATAAAATAAAGGAATAAAATAAAAATGTGGATTTTTTATTTTTAAAATTATTTTGTAATTTTTAAAATTAATAAAAGGTGTAAAAGAGATCAAAAGAATTACAAACACACTACTATTTAACAGATTAAAAATACTTAGAAAATTAAAATAAAAATATTTTTTTATTTTATAAATATTCAAGTTTTTTGATATTTTTCTTGGATTTTTCTGATTTTAAGTTAATTTTATTAAAATGAAACAAGGGTAAAAATAAAAGGTAATGTGCAGCCAAAATCTAAAGGCTATGTAAAAATAGTTAAATAGCCTATAAAATTCGAGCAACAATTTTATTGTAAACTAACAATAAAACTCTAACTACAAAAACTGAGAATGCATTTTTTTTAATTTTTAGGAAGTTTTAATGATTTTCTAAGTTTGTTAGTGTTTTTCAATTTTTATGGTTTTTATAAATCTAAATGCAATGAAATTTGGATAGAAGTGAAAACACAACAAAACAAACACACAATACTTTTTTGGAATTTTTAAAGGGTTTTTATTATTTTTTGTGGATTTTCAAAGATGAACAATGGTAATTTTTAAGGTTTTTGAATTTTTAAAAATACTAAAATACAAACAAAATGAGCCTAAAAATTCAAAGAAATTCTTACACCATGGCATGAGCCATGTATCCAAATTTCATGAATTATGAATGAGATTTGCTATTTATAAAAACCAATCAAAGAGACACAGCACACAGGGACCTAGATGCAATGAAAATATGTTCTAGGGACTAAAGAATAACAAGCACGAAAAGTACAAGGTCTGTTCTGCAATTTTTTATGAATTCAAGCACATGTCCAAAACGCCATGCAAAGGGGTATAAGTGCAACTACTAAAACTAAAACATCAAATCATAACATAAATAAAATCCAGGGCAGTAGATGCAAATATCCCAAACATACACGTAACGATGCACGCGCAATGCAAATATGAAAAACTGCAGGGGCACAGATGCAAAATGGTCCATTGTATACTTTTTATTTTACAGACTAAATGACAAATAAATAAAGGCAGGGGCATAGGAGCAAATTACCTAGGCAAATCGTGCAGGTCACGTGGGGTTACATATGGCGCTCTCTGAATGGATGGCGACGTGCGACTCTGGCGCTGACAGCTGGCGCATCCAGTAGTCTGATGATAAAGCGAACCTGGGGCGTACGGGGGTCGTTAGATGTCAGATCTAACGGCCTGATAGGCGCAGGCGATAGACAACTCAAATCAGAACTGGTGGAGACGCAATATCCAACGGTTACAGAGGATGTTGGAAGAACTCTGCCTGGACGTAGTTCACCGGAGCACCGTGGAAGATCGGTGGCTCTGATGGACGATCGGACGGCTGCAACAAGATCGTATGGCTCCTCTGTATCATGAGGGGGTCGGATGGAGTATCCACCAGTCGGATCTCCGAGAAGGTGGTTGTGACCTGGGATAGCTCGGGCGAAGCTGGGCTGAGGTGATCTGGGGTATCTCCACGCACGACTCGACCTGCGGGGTAAAGCTCCTGCTCGGAGGCATGCTCCAGCCAAGGTTATTTGACCTAAATGAACAGAAGGCGACGACGAATGGAGGTTGAGGTTCTGGTGATGCGACAGAGGAACTTCTATCCTAATCTTGCCAATCTAATCCAAGTCTAGGGTGATCAGGCTGCGGGGGAAGGATGACGATGAAGGGGGAGTCAATTGGAAAGGATATAGGTGACTGATGGAGCTCCGACCACTGGGTCAGAGCTGGCGGAGCAGCGGGAGGAAGATCTGAAATAATTGGAACTAGGGTCGTGATGAAGGTTACGGAAGGTTCGAGATCAATCCTAAGCTCCAGGGGTTGAAGTGGGACTGGGTCGTCACCTCGACCACGCTGCGGAAGGCGGGGAGGCTCAAACACGGCGGAAGTCCGGCCACGTAAGGTGAGCGTCGGCTGCAGCTACTTTCTCCGACCACCAAAGCCTCCAGTCGAAAGCTGTCACCAAGGGGAAGAAGTCTAGGGTAGAAGGAGGGTGTGTGGCACAAGCTGCCGCTCTTGGCAAGGGAGTGAAGATTTTATATCCGTTCCTAGGTGGCTGGAAAGAATCGGGTGGAGCGCGCAATCCAAGAAAGATCCGCCACTCCCTAGAGATCCGCGAGGGTCACTGATGCAAGGCGAAGAAGTAGGCGGTGAAATTGATGAAGGAGATGGTCAGATACGAGTGAGAAAATTTTGAGAAGATGATGCTCGACTCGGATTCGGGTGAAGAAGGGTCCTGGAGGGGGATTTGACCAGGGTCAACATCCCTCCTAGACTAATCAAAAAAATCCAGAGTCAAAATTATTTGGAAAATAAGTTAAAAATCTAAAATGATTTTATTTTAAATTATGTTCAACAATAAAAATGTCCCTTATTTTCCATACTATTTTTTAGTGATTTTTATTTATTTTTATGAAAAATAAATTGAGGTATATATATATTATATACATGTATAAAATACATATGTATTTTTATTTTATATTTTATTTTATTTATTTTTGTACAAATACCCCAATTTTATATTTTATTTATTTACAACATAAAATTTAAAGTATAAAATAATTTTTATTTTATTTGTATGAGTTATTTAAACATGTAAAATAAATAGGGATGTGATGCATATATACATGTAGTATATACAAGGTTGTAGGGAGGGAAATTATTTCATTTTTATTTTTGTTTTCTAATTTTTGTTTTATTTTTAGAAATATATACATGGGAGTGAAAATAAATTTTAATTTCATGAAAATAAAATAAAATAAGCAACGACTATTTATATCAATAATTTTTGATCCTCCAATTTTTCGTAATAACAAAATGGCGTTGTTGCCAGAGAGTCATGGCGAGGGTAGTTAGGTTTCTCTTTTGACCTGCTATTCTTGGTTGTAAATAACTATTTATAATTTGCCACATTATTCCATTGTTCATATCCACTGCATCTGTTCCATTTTTCTTTCTCATACTTGATAAATGTATTTCTTACACATTCTGTTTTCTTTTTCTTGCCCGCGGAGCGAAGGAGGCGATCTTAAGAGAACCGAAGCACCCAAGCGACGTGGAGACGCTTGAATCTTCACCAAGCCGCATTATAGCGTGAGAAGTGGAGAAAAATAACAAAGAGAGAGAGAGAGAGTTTCTTTTCTACCATTTGAACTCTTATAAACGGACATTCATTGGTTGCGGGGTCAGTTTCGCCAAGTGCCGGTGCACTTGGTGGACCTCACCAATTTTGTTTTCATCACCCTTATTTTTCTTTAGTTCCCGCGGATTTCGTGAGCTACCTCTTGATTGCTTTAATTAAATTTCTTGAGCCATGTAATTAATTAGGTCCAAACACCCTAAATAAGAAATTTATGTGCCTATAGAGTAGAGCGTAATTTGGACTTAGTCAAATTAACTTGTTCTTGCCCGTTAATAGAAACTGGCGACAAGGTAGAGTGCTGCATGTAGAGTTTATTTCAATTAATATTGGATAGTTTATTTCAATTCTGCGCGGATCACTTGCATGTAGAGTGCTGGCGACAAGGTACGCATCTCTAACCTCTGCATGCATCATTGTTTTTAATCGCGCATTGGCATTTCCGATCTCCTTCCTTGTTTTCACTCACATAAGTTAAAAAAGAAATTGAACACTCGATAGGCGATTCTTTGAAAATATTTTAACCAAGTGACAACTGCCTAAAATACAGGACTGCTAAAGAAAACTCGACCCTTAAAAAATAAAAGAAAAATCATTGTTTTGGGGAGGGTAACCCCCTCATTGTTTGGTTTGATTGAGCGATAGAGCGGCCCACACATTAAGATAGAGCCACGCCCGAACTCTTTTAAGACTACTATCTTGGGTTAGTCGTTCTCCAGTGAGGATCTCTCCGGTAGCCGGTAAAGCAGCCCGTGACATCCTTAATAGATTGAATTGATCGGGTAGCTGGTACACGGTCCGCAATTCATACTGGATGGAAAAGATCTAACTTTAGGAATGGGCCAGTCTCCTGAGAGAATTGGGTTCCTAACAGCCCGCTTTAACCGCTCTGATAGATTGTATTATCACCAAACTCTAAAATTGATAAGATAATTGACCGAACCTTCACGGTCTTCACATTGAGTTGAGTTGGTGAACTGAGGGTTTGTATTGTGTTTGATTGCTTGTGTTGATACTCGATCCTTCTATGCATTTGCGCCTTTTTGCCCATATATTTTGACTTGACCACTCATGCTCTCCCGATCCCATCTTTTGTTTCAGAGATGGCCGACTGGAGTTATTTTAATCTGATCTTCGTAGATACCTCGTACTCTCCAGACGATCCACCTTCCTTTTTCCAGGAGGGCTTTCCTCCTAATTTTTGTGCATATCCGCCTAACCCATTATTTCAGGAATCGGAGCACTTTGAATTTCACCCACCCTCATTCAACCCACCCGATCCTGGGATTTTGGAGTCACCTTACCTGATTTCCACACTTGAGACACTGAACAAGATGATGGAGTATATGAATTCTAGGATTAGCAATCTGTTTAACATAAATATGAGCCAGAATGCTGCTCCACTATTTGAGGATATGGATTCACTTAAGGATAATCATGAGAGCTTGCAATCGCCCAAAATACTGAAAATGAGAAAAATCTAAAAATCCAAAAAGATTCTGGGAGACACATTAGTGATTCATTTTGTGAGGAGAGGACCCAAATGCACGATCATCTACCCACACATCTATTAACATCATGTCCCAACCTTGACCCTAAGGATTCCATTATACAGGATGCTCTTGGAAATCCTTGTGTAAATGCTAATTCCGACCTCCTCCCTTGTATGGATGAGGTCCAAAAATTCAAAAAAATGTTGACTGAACCCAAAGTGGTAACCACCCTTCATAAGATCATTAAAGCTCCACTTCAATAGGCCACGACAGATTTATCTACTCCTCAACACAAGAAGAGAAAGCGAAGGAGAAGATTTGAGCGTCACATCTTGACCATGGCCACTGCCTACGCCATCTCCCACCGTCCGTATTTTAAGAAAGGGAACACTGCCATACCTCTTGTTAGTTGCTCCATATCTGACTATTCTTGTGATAACACTCTACTTGACGGTAGTTCATCAATCAATATAATACGATTTCTTTATCTTGGGCCTCTCAAGAAAACCAGGATGATAGTTCAATTTGCTGATGGATCTATCAAGAGGCCGAAGGGTATTTTTGAAAATGCTGTCATTCTTATTCAAGGCATGAATTTCACTTCGGATTTTATTGTAATGCCCATGGAGACCTCCACCCCTGTAGAGCACCCTCCAATCATCTTGGGACGACCTTTCCTCGCCTCTGCGGGAGCCATTATTGATTATGGTTCAGGAGAGAATTGCTTCCGTTCTGATGTAGAGAGCGATGTGTTGATCACTACACCCACAAGTGACCAGAAACCTGCATCTCATGAGAACCCGCCCGTGTTAGCCAACCCCAAGGAATTTGACCTCGATGATAATATCAAGGATTCTTATTATATAGATGATAATGAAACCGAGGAATTCCTCTTCAAGGAGGAAGACTCGGAAAACATAGATCTTGGAGTTCCCCCTTCTGGTATGTGTTTACACGATAGAAACCCTAGAGCGGAAGGCAGATTCTGAGACTAGATAGGACGGACATGATTCGACTACTTCCACTGATTAGTTCGTTCTTATCATCCTGATTCAGATGAGACCAATCATGCCCAATTTGATTTGATTGCCTTTAGAAAGGAATTTGGGCTTTTGATAAAGATGATGATCCGGTAGAGGCTTGCCAGGCTGAAATTGATCCTACATTTTCTGATAATGATTTCGAGTCATTTTACTTTGATGTTTACGAGACTTTCCAGGCAGGACATGGCAACACTACTTCCAATAACTAGTTCAGGCCTTCACAATCTAAAACCGCAGAGGATACATTCTTGGTCAATCCTACTCAGTTAATATCTAATGATGATTCCAATATCGACCTACACCTTGTCAAATCCATACCTCAGCGGTCCCGTAAGAAGGTTCGCTTTCGACCTTCTTGACCTTTGTACATCCACTCCTCTTGTATATCCTTTCATTTCACTCTTTCTTCTCCCGTTTTATCGCTCACCTCTTTTCTGTGTGTGTATATATGCTATACTTAGGATGTGCTTTATCCTAAGTATAGGGGGTAAATGATTTGTGTTGTTCATATTCGTCCTGTTCATCACTCTTGATGTTTCCTATACTTAGGGATACTCTACCCTAAGTATAGGGGGGTGATGTTGTTCATATCGTGTCTTTTTATTTTTGAGTCTGTACATTCTCTTCATCGGTTTTCCCCTTTTGTACACTCTACTATACTTAGGATTACTTGATCCTAAGTATAGGGGGGATCACCAACTTCTCTTCTTTTATCTTTTTCTTTGAGTCATTGTAGCATAAGAGTCTTTTCACTTTTCTATACTTAGCACGAGTTATGTCTTCCTTATTTTCTATCTGATCACTATGAGGACATAGTTCGAGCTAAGTATAGGGGGTGTCGTATATATTGTATTTATACTTTAGACATAACTCGTACTTCTAAATATGCTTATTTGGGGGGTTATATGTATAATTTTGTAAAATCCACGTGTATAAAAAACAAAAATAAAAACAAAAACAAAACAAAAAAACAAATAAAAAACAAAAAAAACACATAATAAATATATATAAAAAACAAAAAAACAAAAAAAAAACTTGTATATACTTGTGTATGTTGTACTAACCCTTTTTCCCTTAAAAAAACTTCAAAACCAAAAATCCATAATAACTTGCATAATAAAAAACTATTCTTTTACATCTGCATTTTTCTCAAAAAAATCCATAAAAAGTTCAAAATTGTTTAAAAATGTTCTTTTCATGTGTGCATCATTCCTTTTCAAAAAGAACCCTTGCACTGTTCATATTTTCTTGCATTTGCATGTGTATTTTTCAGGATAGTATTGACATTTAAACTATGTCTGGAATAAAATTGAAGAATGGAGCTTAGTTTGACCTTAATCCACCTAATTCTCAGAGGAACTTCACCGAGAAATAGGATTTTAGAAGCTTCAGGTCTTTGACTTAATTCTTTGAGTTCCACATGACAATGTGCAGTGTTTGACTCTTAGTGTCTAACCTGGTCTATTCATTCTGGGTACAACTCTGGAATAGGGAATTAATTTTTACTCTCGCACTATGCACTTAGCTCAACTCAGACGGGAAGTTGGAAGACTGTGTGAGTTTCTTTTCTGGTAGCGTGGAAATCTAAAGACCAGAGTACGGGTTGAAATAAAGCTTCGGAAAAGGGATGGACGGCTGGGCACAATTTTTTCTAAGACCACCAAAAATGTACGAAAACAAAAAGATTCTATATCCTTAGGGGCACAACAAGATCCAAGCAGAACAACCAAAAATCCGAATACAAAGAAGCCACTATCAAATAAATATCTGACCAAAAAGGTCCAAGCTTCAAGAAAATCTGTAGATCTTGGTGGAGACTTGGCTACACTGGCCAGCTTCACAAGGAGAGGTGACTACACTGGCCACCCTCCAGTTCTTTTCTCCTTCTTCTAACTTCTCCCTCAATTCGATTGTGAACATAGTGCGACAAACCTTAGAAGTAAATACCTGACTCCCCGAGGATGAGTTACTGAAGAGGAGATTTTCATGGTAGTCTGACATTCTGGATGGGAAGAGCTAAAACCTTTCACACACATGAGTCGATTGTTCAATGTTCATTGGGTGTGCTTTGGGAAGAGGATTGATCTAAGATAACTTCTGAGATGAAACTGTGACAATGATGTGTAAGGCTGTCGATTTTAAATTTCTATGTCTCACGGAAGTTCCGACATACTAATAATCCAAAGGTCCGACAGAGCTCCAAACTATAATTTTATGAAGATAAGTTTAATACTCAATATTAACCTACTTTCTTTATTTTCCCTTTCTGTTTCTTCATGTATTCTTTCAAATATGTGTTTGCTAAGGGACTAGCAAAGGTAAAGCATAGGGGGATGATGAATCTGCGATTCATCATCTTTATTCATTTATTTTAGCTTAAAATCCCTTATAAAACACCTGCATAAAACACTAACTCCGTATTCTTACTAACTTGTGTCTGTGTGTAAATATTGTACACTTCTTACTAATTTAACCTAAAATAAATAAATAAAAAAACAAAAGAAAAATAAAGAAAATAAAGAAAATAAAAAAGGAAGACTGTATACAGGCTGACCCAAACCCTAAGAGAAGGTCAATACTTGACCTGATCGACCATGAATAAAGTAGGGGAGATAGGGTCCTTAGGCAGAAAATCCAAAAAAATGTGTGTGTGTTGTTGTAAATACTTCTCGCTTATTTTGTGTATATTTTTATATAACCTACACTAATTTATTTGTGCCTTAATTGACCTCAAATAAAATAACTTTCAAAACCAAAGTTGTAAATAAAAATATGTTCTAATTAAAAAAAATAATTGCACAATTAAATCATGTACAGAATAAAAGTAACCACACCTGGAAAAAAAGCAACTAAGCACTAATTAAAAGACCAATTCCGGCTCCATATGAAGTCAAATTGAACCAATCTCACTTTCACTGTATTCTAAATTAAATTATCTTCAAAATGGTTGTGATTTCATAATTTTTGTAGTTACGAGTAAAAAGTTGGTTTTCCAGGGTGGTTTGTGCAATTTTCCCATGTATTTTGTACATATTGTATTTGTATATACATTTGTAAATATTTTTACTAATTATTTAAAAAAATGAAAAAAAATAAAATGTTTAAAACAAAAATAAAAGCTAATTTTCTCAATTACCCTTGTATATAATGTCATATGTGTATATAGTTGCTATTTTTATTAATCACCATAAAAAATAAAAAAATATTTTTTTAAAATAAATAAAGTGACGAAAATTCAAAAGAATTAGTTAATTTTGTAAATAGTTTTATCTCTTTTACTTTATCTCATTTCAAATTTCATCTCTCTTATCTCTTCCACCAAAAACTTCAAAAATTCAAATTTCATCTCTATCTTTTCTATTTATATGGCTCCTTCTCCCTCATTCCAACTTGATCAATCTTTAGAGAGAGGAGCCCGATCTCCGAGAGAAAATTTTGTCGAGAAAAGTGCCTAGCCTTCGAGCCGTCTGGTGACATCGAGTCAGCCTTTATCGAGGCGATCACGGTCCATTTCCGCTCCTAAGGTGAGATCCAGATTTTTCATCACGATTTGATCCGCTCCTAAAGATGTTTATCTAGGTTAGTCGTAGTTTTATTTCTCACACTTTTATTCCGTCATCATCTTTATTTAGATCATTAATTTCATCACGATTTGATCCGCTTCAACTTGGTTTTTCATCCCACGTTCTTGATCTCTCCGTGTTCAATTTCTACCTCCACGATCTATCAACTCCGACCACGCACGGTGGTCCGAGAATCGGATTCGATTCCTTTCATTTCCGTGGGATCCTCGTTCATTTTCCTATTTGTAAAAAATAAAAAATAATAAAAAAACCAATTTTTTCTTTATTTCTAACATTTGTTTTGTAGGACCATTAAAAAGAAAACAACAAAAAATAAAAAAATAAAAAAAACATTCCTTATTTTATATTTTTTTTTATTTTTGCGGATTTACAAAAAATAATATTTTTTTACTAACCTCATTCACTATTTACAAAAGAAATAAAAAAATTACAAAAAAATAAAATAAAATAAAAAGGGGAAGAGACAGCAGCAGGGCCACCACCCCCTGCCACCGTCGCCGTCGCCCCTCCCATCGTCTCCACCGCCTCCGGTCATCATTCTCTAACCACGGGTACTGCCGCTGCCCCTCATCACCAGACGCAGCTCTCCATCGTCGCCAGAGGCCCCTAAACCACCTTCACCGCCGCCCCGCACCTACCCTTGGTCGCGCCACCATCTACAGTGCACGCCACCATCCTCACCGCTACTAGGGGGCGGCGCCCCAACTCCATCGTTTGGAGCCCCCTCACCACCATCACCGGCAACCCCTACAACCTCGCATCGCCATTGCCGCTGCTTGGGCGTGGAAGAAGAAGGAGGTGGGCGGCGGTCACGCCTCCACCACCGCGAGCGCCAGACATCCTCAAGCATCCTCGACGCCCCTCCTTAGTCTAGGCGGCGACCCCCTATGCCTCTTGTTTGCTTGGAACGAATAAGCACTAGTTTTTATTTAAAAATTTTTTGGGTAAATTGTAATAAAAAAACTGGAAGTTCTCAAATCTACAACAAGGTCCCTGATAGAATCAAGAATAATCTTGAGAAAATTGCATGAACATCCCAGACATTTTCAGATTTGCAGAAATGTCTCCTACTAGAGTCAAGTCACGTCCGTAGCACGAGCATACTGGGTAAATTGCATTTTTTTCACTCTGTTTATTTTTTTGTTATATGTTTAATGCAGGAACCTAAACTATTTACATTTCAGTCCATGTTATTTAGACTCAAATTTGAATGATTATTATATTGAAATAAATGTTTTTATTGGTCCAAAAATTCTCAAAAAATCAACTGAGACTCATGTAGTGTGCATATTCATTGTATAAAAATTTCATTTAATTTTGTCTTCATTTAATATTATTAGAAAACAAAAAACATGCAATTTTTATCTTTCTGAAATTCAAAAATTCATAAAAAAATCGAAAATAACTCAAAAATTCAAAAAAAATTAGGGTAGGTTTATTTCATTGCAATTTAATTTCTGTATGGTTTAACTCTTTATAAAACTCCAAAAAATTGCAAAAAATAAAAAATCTTAAAAAGTTGTTGAAAATTCTAGAAAAATACAAAAATTGTGATTTCAGTTTCTGATTGTAGATATTGACTTGTAGTTTTAAAACAAATTACCAGGATTTTTGGCACTTAAAAAATTTTATAGTTGCAAATTACTCCAGGCTGTGCACATTTTCACATTTTCTCATTGTTTGATTGTTAGAAAAATACAAAAACATTTGTAAATTCCACAAAAATTCTCAAAAATATTTCAAAACTTTTAAAACCTAAAAAATATTTTCTCTAGATTTTTCCGAGTTGAAAATTACAAAAATATTGGTGTGCATATTTCTTGTGCAAATTAAAAAAATGCAAAATCAAAATCACTAAAAAATTTCATTTCTTCTTTTTGGTCTCATATAATATATATACATTTAAAACCGAAGAAAAGAATAAATATTTATCGGCAATGCTCAGGAGAAAAGAGTCTGTTATCTTCATCTTATCTTTTTTTGAGGATAAGCAAATCTCATCTACTGGTTCATTTGCGTAAAAATAAAAGCGATCTTTAACTACAGCATACGATCGAATCTTTGGAATTCATTTATTTCTCTCAGGGGTCGCTTGCTTCGGTTTTGGCGCATTTCATGTAACAGGTTTGTATGGTCCTCGGATAAAACGGAAGACCAAGTTCAAACCACTAGAACGCGAAGAAGAAGCGAAACCGCCCGGTCTAAGAGGCACGTGACTGCTTTGCTTGGACGCTGTGGAAGCTGATCAGATGATGTTGCAACTAAACCAGAAGATCTGAATGATGTATAGGGAATAGGAGAAAGTTCTATGGATTATAGAAAAACCAATCTCGGGATAATAAGTCCTTTCTTTCTCAGAGCTATATATATGGAGTAGATCATGGTTCACTTGCTAACTTCTCATCAAACAAGGGATCGACCTCAAGATGAGCTTCAGCTTTAGACTCCTCTGGTAAACTATAGAGGTATTGCATCTGGTGAGCGGGCAGGGAAGTAGTAAGGAGGAAAGAGGGGAGGAGCCCTTCAACCCGGGGGCAAGGAGAGGTCTGATAATCGACGGATATATTGGAATAGCTACGAGACCCCCTAGGTGCTAGGGCCCCTTTCAGGCTCTACTTCCTTTAAGGGCAGTATTCTAGTATATCTATATAAGGAAGGGAATGAAGGCAAGACCTGTCGCTGGCAATTCAAAAAAAATAGAAATAAAAAAATTTAAAAAAATAAAAAAAGAAAAAATCACAAAAACCAAGGATAGTCTGCCTTTGAGATTCCAGCTTTTTCTTTTAATTGATTCTTGATTAATCGAATAACCCTTAGGATTTGTAGCCTCCCTGAGTTCGACCCTGTCCGCTATACATGTTAATAAGTAGAAAAAATAAAAAATATATCTGTTTGTATGTCACGGGATTTTTGGGGATAGCAACGACTATTTTTATCAATAATATCCGATCCGCCAAATCTCGTGCTCAATAGTAGACTGCATATGATCTGTACTCTGTGGACTGTCCACCTTGGATACTGACGACTCAGCAAATAAAATATCTAATAGATCTGCAATGAATGATCATTGCTCAGAAAGAGGGGGCTCATCAGAGTGTTCAACATTCTTATCAACTAATGGTTCAGATATACAACAACAACACCACCACCAAAGCCTTTTCCGACAATTAAGTTGGGTCGGCTACATGGATTCTTCGCCTCCATTCAGATCTATCTTGGGTCAATCCCGAGCTTATACCCACAAAACCAAGATCCCATCGTATGGTCTCTTTACAACACTTCTTGGGCAGTCCCCGCCCTCTCTTAGCCGACTCAACATCCCAACACTCGCATCTCCTAATTGGTGCATCGAATGATCTCCTTTGCAAATGACCAAACCATCTTAAGCGATTTTCTCGCATCTTATCCTCGATCGGAGCAACACCAACTTTCTTTCTGATTGCATCATTCCGAATCCGATCTTTACGTGTGTGTGTGTCCACACATCCACCTTAGCATTTTCATTTCTGCTACAACCATTCTCTGTACATGTCTATGGTTCACATGCCGACATTCAGATCCATAGAGCATAGCAGGTCTCACGGCTGCTTTGTAAAAGTTTCCTTTAATTTTTAAAGGAATTTTCTTATCACAGAGAATAGCAGAGGCTCCTCTCCACTTTTGCCAGCCTGCATTTATTCTATTAGTAACATATCCATCAATTTCCCCATCATGTTGCAAAATAGATCCCAGATATCTAAAAGAATCTCTCTTCTGAATGTTATCATCACCAATCTTCACCTCAATTCCTTCACCATTGCTTCCATCAAAGGCGCATTCCATATATTCTGTCTTAGGCCTACTTATACAAAATCCTTTACTCTCCAACTCATGTCTCCAGACCTTAAGCTTCTCATTTACTCCATCTCTGGTCTCGTCAATCAACACAATATCATCAACAAATAACATACACCAAGGTAACTCATCCTGATTGTGACTTGTCAACTCATCCATAATCAAAGTAAAAAGAAATGGACTCAAAGCTGAACCTTGATGTAAACCAATATTGACGTCAAAATAGCCAGTCTTCCCAGATGGGGTCCTTGCACAAGATAAAGCCCTATCATACATGTCCTTTATGAGGTTAATGTTTAGGACAAGCATTTGTCTCTTCTCCAAAACTCTCCACAATATCTCTCATGGGACAGAATCATAAGCTTTCTCCAAATCAATAAAGATCATATGCAGGTTCTTCCTTTTAGCTCTATAAATCTCCATTGTTCTCCTCAACAAATGGATGGCTTCAATAGTTGAGCGACCTGGCATGAATCCGAATTGGTTTTCTTTTACGTTGGAAACTTGTCTCAACCTTCTTTCGATCATATGTTCCCAAATATTCATAGTGTAACTCATCAGCTTGATACCTCTGTAATTTGAACTATTTTGAATGTCTCCTTTATTCTTATAAAGAGGCAACACGATACTCCTCCTCCAATCTTCAGGCATTTTCTTGCTTCGCCAAATAACATTGAATAGATTCGTAAGCCAAGTCAAACCGCACTCATCTAAAACTTTCCATACTTCTACAGGGATGTCATCCGGTCCTACACCTTTCTCAGGTCTCATAACCTTCAAATCCTCCTCTACTTTCTTTCTTTGTATCCATCTATAGATTGCACGATTCAAGTAACTTTCACTACTAGCTAGATCACCCAAAGTGATCTCTCTATTTCCTTCTCCAATGAAAAGTTTATGGAAGTACTGCTCCCATCTAGTCTCTATATCCTTCTGAGTAACAAGCACGTGACCTTCCTCGTCCTTAATGCATCTCACTTGAGAAAGCTCTTTGGTCTTTCTTTCTCTTGCTTTGGCCAACCTGAATATATCCTTCTGGCCCTCCTTTGAGTCGAGATTTTTGTACAAAACTTCATAAGCTTTTGACTTAGCCTCGCTTACAACCTTCTTCTTCCTTCTTCGCTATTTTGAAGTTTGTGACAGTTTCCTCTGTTCTATCCCTAGACATTGCTTTAAAGCATGTTCTTTTAATTATTAGCTTCTGTTGCACCCCTTCACTCGACCACCAAGCCTCCTTTTGACACGAGGCTCCTCCCTTTGACTCGCCTAGCATCTCTTTGGCTACCTTTCGGATACAAGATGCTACTGCATCCCACATCTCGTTTGCACTTCCACTACAATCCCAAGATAAGTCTTCTAAAACCTTCTCCCTGAAGCTCGATTGCTTCAGTGGTAGATTCCACCATCTAGTTCTAGTGATCTTAGGAACCCTCCTTTTCTTTACTAGCCCTTTTATTTGAACATCCAAGACTAACAAGCGATGTTGAGTTGTCAAACTCTCTCTTAGGATTACTTTGCAGTCTTTACAACACAACCGATCTCTTCTCCTCAATGCAAAGTAATCTATGTGTGTTCTACTTGGCCCACTCTTATAAGTAATTAACTGCTCCTTCCTCTTCTTGAAGAGAGTGTTTGCTATGAAAAGATCATATGTCGTTACAACATCCAAGATGACTTTTCCCTCTTCATTTCTATCCCCAAAACCATGTCCTCCATGAACACTAGCATACCCTGAAGCATCTTTTCCCACATGTCCACTAAGATCTCCACCTATGCAAATCATCTCTCTTTGTGGTATTCCTTGTAAAATCTTATCTAGATCCTCCCAAAAAGCTTGTTTAGTCCTTTCATCTAAACTAATTTGTGGTGCATAAACAGAGATTACATTCAGAATTTCTTCTTCAAGCACCAATTTTAGCAAAATAATCTGATCCCCGAATCTTTGCACCTCAACCACACAATCCTTCAAATCCTTATGAGCAACAACTCCAACACCATTTCTACCCTTATCTTTACATGAATACCAATGTTTAAAGCCTATCTTCTCGGTCACCCTTGCATTCTCTCCAACCCATTTAGTCTCTTGAAGACATAATATATGAATCTTCCTTCTTTCCATTGTATCCACTATCTCCATCAATTTTCTAGTCAAAGTGTCATTATTCCAAATACCAATCCGCAACTTCGGTGGCAATATCTTTTGGACTAACTTCTTTACTCGCATGCGTCCATTATGAGAGAACCCTTGTAAATTTTGGACTGCATTCGGGTGGTGATGCAACGGAACTAGCTTAGTTACCTGCATGCGTTCCTCATGCGAGAACCCTTGCAAATTTTAAACTACATCCAGGCTGCGATGTAGCGACCCTTGCCAATTTTTCATTGCATTCGGGCGATGCAACACGTCGCATGTCGGGAACACCCCAACGAAATATGTATGTATTGAAAAGATCTAACTGTCACGAGGAGACTTCCTAAATAGTACTTTTTTAAAAATGTATTATTTAGGATGTTGTCTCCGACTGTTTTACGCTGGCTGTCGGCTACCTAACGCAACTTTCCTCATTTACCCGGGCTTGGGACCGACCATGGCTAAGTTAACTAATGATTCATATATATCAGCAATAATCTCAAAAAGATATCTCTCATCTGTGCATAACTCAGGAAATTTAACAAATGGCTCAGATATCTATACCTCGAAAGACTCAGACTATCTTGAAAAATCATCTCAAACTGCCCATCAGCAACTATCTCAATTGGATCACCAAAGGAACTCTTGTCGATTGTGCTTTACATAGAGTCCTTTTGGGAAAGGAACTCCTGGGTATCTATAAAATCAGTGAAAAGATCTGTCTCTTTGAATCCAACAAGAAAATCACAATTATCTGGCTCTGATATAACTTTCTCTGTATCATCTACTACTAGTGGCGGGGATGGTCTAGGATCAGAGATCGTCTCAATTTTCACCTTGTCACTACGAGAGTGAAAGATGATCTCTCCAGTACCATAATCAACTGCTGCTTCGATCGTTCGGAGGAACGGTCGACCTAGTATGATTGGGGTATGGAGTAACGGTGCGGGTGTGTCCATATACATGACAACAAAATCAATAGGCAATTTCATTCCCTTCACCGTTACAATAACATCCTCTAAAAGTCCTCTTGGCCTCTTAATCAATCTATCAACAAACTGAAGGATCATAATGGTTGTTTCAAGAGGTCCTAACTGAAATTCAGTTAGTAAAAAGGAAGGCTTGAGATTAATGGGGGAACCACTATCGAGAAGAGTATGATAAAATTCTTGATCAAAGATATGGCAACAGATGTGAGGTGCTCCCTTGTCTTTCTTTTTAGGCGGGTGGTTACCGATGGCATGAACTGTAGCCATGGTTAAGATGTGTTTCTCTGTTTCCTTTTGTCTGTTCTGCTGTGGTTGATGCTTTTGTGTACTTGCCTCTTTCATTCCCTTTTTTACTGTAGGCATGTATTCCATGGCTTTAAGGGGTGGCATCTTTAAAAAAATGTTCTATAAGATCTCAACCACTCCAGGATCGGATAGGCCTGCTTTTAAATTTTGAATTTTCTTAGATTTGAGAGCAGAAGTAAATGGCATAGAATCGGAATAAACATTCAAACGTTCCTTTCCATTATTCAAAATAGAATCCTCATGTACCAACCAGAATCAGTTTGTACAGCGCTGTATAAACAAGGTGAAGGAAAAACAGAATATAAAACAGAACGGGATGATGCTGTTAATGAAGAGGAAGAGTATGCAACTGGTACATTCTCCCATGCCGATGGTGATCTACATCTGCCTAGTAAAGGTGATGATGAAGGTGATGAAACTCCAGAATTTGGTGCTGCTACACTGGTCCTCTCGACTGCTGGTAAAGGAGATGATGTGGAAGATGATGCTCGCTCAGTGGTTCAATCTCCCAACGGTTGGACATGCGAGCCCATGGCGAGCCATTATGCAATAAATGTTATTGCAATTCACTCCTTAGTCTGAAATAAAGAGTACATAATTTGCATAATAGGTCCCTTAGTACAATTAGGGTTATGTACCATGGCCATCTTAATGATCATACAGCTGTTGATTCAATTATTCAACCATAGAGGCTGGTGCTTAGATGAATATCTAATGAGTTAGATTGAGGACTCATCAAGCACCAACAAATGATTATTAAGAGATGATCTCCAGCCTGAGTAGGAGATGGCAATCCTATCTCATTTAGGTTGATATCTGACCGACCTCTTGATGCAGGTCCTCTGCATAGGAATAGAGATTCGGAGGTGTCGGATGAGTTAGGTCAAAGAGTTGACTTAACGAGATCGAGATAACCAAAGTCCTATATCGTATGTTGTCACGATACAGGCACACATCCTCTGACCGGAGACAGATGTGTTACTATATGTCTGAGTATGTACATTTGGCAGACCAATAGGTTGATGGCCTAATCAAGGTCTATACACCGGCGCGCTGGTGTGCATATAAGGGCATATGAGTAATACGATCTCTCAAAGGGATCATACAGGTTCACTACTGAACCGGAAGACATGAGCTCACTCATGAGATATTGGGAAGAATCAAATTCCGTGCGCACGGTCGTCTCGCTTTGGAAGCTTGACTGAATTTGTTGGTTTGATATATACTTTTGGAAAGTATATGATCAAGACCTAGATATGATATATGCTTTTGGAAAGTATATGATCAATACCGACTCCCAATGATCGAATGAGAAACTTACTGATAAAACCATGAAGTAGACAGTATAAAGTTGATCCAATACTTCGGGTTTAATCTGAGTCTTCCAGTATGCAGGATGTACGGGTATTAGGAATACCTAAGGGTGATGTGATCATAAACGATTGTATAACCATGACGCTTCCATTCCTAGGGAGTGATGAAACGGGTCTGGATTTTAGTGACTCCTCTCAGTAGAGAAGTAATCTAATCTTAGTCCGAATATTGGACATTGATCTGAATGTGATTCAGATGCAATGAGAAGATTAGATTTACGGTCTTGATTTAATCAAGCATCTATGGGAGGCCCGCGATCTGGATTTGAGATATGATCTCAATATCCATGTCACTATACGTGGAACAATACAATCGCCCTGTCCTTATCTCCAAGTATTCCCGGAGAAAGCGCATTATCCTTGAAAGAGTTCATGGATAATTCTATTGTTGATATATGTATCCGAGCAATGAGAAAATGGATAATTGAATATGATTAAATTATCATGAATAATATGAATTTGATTCATATTATAAGGAGAGTTATCTTAGATAATTAAATGTGATTTGATTATCAAAGATGTAAATAATTTGAATGTGATTCATATTATTTGAGCACAAGAGAATAAGTTATCCAATATAATTAAATATGATTTAATTATTATTATGGATAAGAATAATGTGGATAGTAATATCCAATTATTCATAATATATTATAAATGTGATTTATAATGTATTAGAGAGAGTTAAATATAATTTATATTAGTAGATTAATTATTAATGTGTATTGGATACACATTGCCTAATTAATTGAAAATGTAAATTACATTTTGTTTTGGGTTGTGAATATGATTCACAATATTCCAATGTCAAGATTGCAATATTCCCATATTTAATTGAGAATTATTTTGGTGAATAAAAATCCCAACAAATAGTTGTTGGAAAATAAGTAGAGAGAAAATCAAGGAGATGTGCAATCTCATGGGAATCCATGAGATTGCCCTCTAAAGGGGAAGGTTGATCTCCTTTGTATTTTCTCTCCTTATTTGATTGATTTAATTTGGTATTAATATTTATTTGATTTATCAAATATATTTTATCAAAATTAAATCACAAGTTGTTGGTTTTTACCAACAATAATCTTGACCATTGGATTGACATAAATCAATCTCATCCATTGATTTTATATGTCACATGGATTGAGATCCATGGATCCCAAAACCCTATAAATAGAGAGGCATACCATGCTCTCTATTTTACATACAATGCTTGAGAAGCATCTCTCTCTCTCTCTCTTTCTCTCAAGAGATGTCAGCCCTCTCTCTCCCTCTCATGGCCGTCCACCATGGATGCCATGAAGAGGTTCTCCATCGCCGCAGCATCGTCGTTATGTTGCCCGTTCTTCTGTTCGTGGATCTCCGTCTTCTTCGGTGCGCCTCGCTCGTGAAGAAGACGTCGGATCTCGTGTGTCGAGATCAGGAGATCCGCCGCTTGGATCATCAACATGGATTGCGAGAAGCACGCGGTTCATCCCCGCGTTCGCAAGCGTCTCCTCCGTCGGATCGGACTTGAGACAGGAGGTCTCTTCGTTTAGAGACTCGATCGCAACCATGCTTCAAGAGGTAATCCTATTACTTGTTTGTGGTTTAGACGAAACGATCCGAGAAGTGTTCTTGGATCATGTGGTTTCGTCGTGAGAAAATTTTTTAAAATTCCGCTGCATCGAGCAACTAGTCCGACTAGTCGCTCCTCGTCGTATTCAATACGACGCTCACGCTTCCGTGATGCGCTTGAGGTTATAACCATATCCTTTAAGTGGTATCAGAGCCTTAGGTTGACGGTTTTGAATATGATTCACTAACCGAGGACGACTTGGGTTCGTTAAGGTCGCGAAAATTTTTTATCGCATTTGATTTCGCAGATCTGTTTAGTGTAATTTTTCGGCCATGTTTAAATTGTTTAAACACGAAAATAGCACTTGGATTTTGTTCCTCATTAAATAAGGAAACCATAGGATCTGAGTTTGCGTAAATCGGATTTCGTATGCTCTAGATATGGTCGTTTTAATGAACATGTATGCACTGTTGCGGGAACTGTGAATCTGAACGTGATTAAAATGTTAATTACTGTTTAGACTTGCCTCGAAATGCGTGAAACATCACTTGGTTTCTGTTCTAAATCAAATTAGCAAACTTTAGAAGTTGACTTTGCTTAATTTGGATTTAAATTGATTGAGGTATGCTAATTTTAGTAAGTAGGGGTCACTGCTGAAATTACTTTCCTAATCAAGATTCATGTGATTGTCAATTAATGAAATTAATTGTTAATTTCGAGAAATAATTATGGAAAATATTTGTGAAATATTAGAGAATGAATATTTCCTTAATTGACTTGGCCCCAATAAATTAATTGATTAGATTTGATCTAAATCATAATTGAAATCACAATCATCAAACTTCTTGCTTGAATAGGACTTGGGAATTTGCCTAGCAAATTTCCTTAAAATCAAAATTGTTTTGATCACTATATGGTATAATTTCGGTTGAAGAACCGATGATCATTTCAAGTACAAAATAATCAATTTGGCATTATCCTTTCCCGAGGCGGATATGGTGTCTAGTCAGGGATCGCTGGGTCAGCGGGTTGCAACGTATGTGGTCCGCCCAACTCCTGTCGGTACTGGCCATGACATCGGGTAGGGCCGGGATAATGTCCGAGAGATTATGATGTATTTTTCTAATTATTAAAATACGAATTAATACGTACTTTGAGAATAATACCATATATATATTCAAGCATAAAATTAAGTTTGATTGATTAAATTGGATTGATAATTAATTTAATATGATTAAGTTAATTATATCCAATTAAGAATACTCTAATATGATTAGAGTTGATAATTCCCTTGGAAGAATTAATTATATGAATGTGATTCATAGAAATTAATTTAATTTGAATAATATATGGAGGATCACATAAGTGACATCCATGGTCTCCCGTCAAGGCGAAGGGTTTCGTCGCCAGATATTATATGTGGGAGACGCCTGTCCGAAGTGACAGCTCCTGCATATGATCCATTTGGATCGGGCTCGTCGCTTCTCGAAAGAGTAAGGACGTATGCGTAGTGACCCCAATATCGGGTCCTCATATTATTGGGGTGATATTGGATTGCGCAGAGCGAGTTGTATTCCTGTTGACGGTTGGTTCAATTAATGACGGGTCAACATCACCTTAGGGGTGGTGGGCCCGGGTATTAAAGATCGAATTGGGAGATGCAAGTTGGACTTGCAAGGCTGAATGTGCTCCCGCTTCTTTTTATCCGAGTTGTAGGTTCTCATATTATTGGGATGCAACAAAGATAAGGAAGGAGATCCCAGATCTTGCTTGAGATATAATGGTAAGTATATCTCTTACATTGAAAGTGATTAAGGGAATGAACTTTCATTGTTGACATGGCAAGACAACTTTGATATAAAATTCCTAATTCAAAGTAAAACATGTATATATATGAATATACCCTTATGCAAATTACTTATTTCAGATAATCCTTCATTAAACCCACTCTATGTTATACTCATTAATAACCAGTAGAATATCATGGATTGGGCCCTTGATCCAGATATTGTACTTGCGATTGGACACATAATGTATGTGGTTGCAATGTGCAAGTTTCCTCATAATGATGAGAAGTGATAATTAAATAAGACAATAGGACTAAAACCCTAGGGTTTGTATGTCTCTATAAGTCTTGATCTTATCGAATGTACTTTTGAAGTGACATGTCGATGATGATCGTAATTATCAAATTAGTCCTTATAAAATCAATAAAGATATTTTGGCATACATATGTGCTCTTGACATTTAATCATGAAAGACATGGTTTTCTACATTATGTAGAATGGTAGCTCTATTAGAGATAATGTATTCAAATTGTTTGAGTACCTACCTGAACCTATGCTTTAAGAGTTTGGATGGATGTAGGTGATGAGTGTCATCATTCTACTATCTTTACTCTAGTCATTCATGAAGCTTCATAATTTTCATATTGTATGAATTTAATGAAGCATGTATAAGTGTTGAAATAATCTTATATTGAAATTTTTGATTTTAAGATAAGAGATCCTTTAGTCTTGGGCAATGGTTGCTTAGAGATAGAGGGAGCGCAGTGGAAGCATGGGTTGAACTCAAGTAAGAAGTATAATCAAAGAGTTGATTGTACTTCTGTTGCTTCCATCCAAAGAGTTGGATGAATGCCAATACTGCAATAAGTTGATGTGTTGATAGTATGACTATCAAATCTATCTAGAATCCTTAGAAAAGGAATCAGATAGTACATTAGAAAATCTTCATATAATCATTGAAATTGACTTACTTATTTGATAATATAAAGTCTAATAATTGTATCTCAATCTTCTAATCACACTTGCAATTGGTTGCATATGTATTAGAAATTTGATCTTAAGGTTTATTGGTCATCCATGTTGAAAGTGATGTAAATGTTGCAACAATTTCCATGAGATCAATAGACTTCATATTTTCAGTGGGAGCCCTTAATCTTAGAGAATGTCTCTGTGACCCAGATATTAGAATACACTCATTGTTTATTTCTAAATGTTGGGAATAAACATGAAATCTGGAATAGACCTATCATAAAGAGTTATGATGGAGATATTTCAAATAGTAATCTTATATCTAGTGGACTCCACTAAGTTAGAAAATTAATGAATGGTTCATTAAGATTTCTAATACTGAAAATTAAACCTTTAAAGATCAATAGGAGGATAAAGATCATTTGATAATGATCTGGCATCATGTTTTGGACATTTGTTTGTTGATGTGATCAATAGACTGATAAGAGATGAAACTTTAGATTGTCTAATCTCACATACTTGTGAATATTGTATTCAAAGTAAAAAAATGTCCAATACACCCTTCTTTGGGAAAGGTATAAGATGTTAAGGTATTCAAGATCACATACATATTGATGTATGTGAATCACCTATATCAGAATAAACATTATGGATATGTGATATCTATTAGTGATTATTTGTGATATGAAATTTCTTCTCTTCACTTAGAAAACTTTGAAATGTTCAAAGATTTCACAATTTTGGTTTAGAATCAAAGTTTGAAGGAAGATGAAATGAATTTGATCTAATCAAGGTAGCTTGTACCTATTAGATGAATTCAAGGAATACCTTATGGAGATGTGAATATCATTTCTATCTCACCCCTCCTAATGAGTCTTAACTCAATAGAGTTGTAGGGAGATGCAATTGATCATGTGTGACATGATTTGATCAATGATTAATCTTAGCATAATTATCTCTTAGTTTCCAGGTATATGTGGTAGAGACTACATTATACACTTAATAAGGTCCCAAGCTGGTAAGCTGGAATCTAGCACCAGAGAGTGCTACTTCATTAGGAAAATAAAGGATGGTATTAGATACCTACTTTATGACCTTGAGATTCTTAAAATATCTCATCTCTGAGAATATGATTCTTAGAGGTTGAGACTCTTGAGAATCAAAATGAAAATGAAGTGTAGGAACTCATTATTCTTGAGAAGATAATGAGGCTCCTGGAATCGGAAACTAAAAGGACAATTAAAACACTAATACCTCTTCAAATAAGTTTGAGGATGGATTCCATGTGTCAGTTAAATCTAAAAATGATCGGACTTCATGTGATGAAGCTCCTGAGGATCATGACATGGAAAGATGGATGTTAACAATAAAAGTCTAATGTAGACTTCATATACAAGTGTTGTATATGGACCCTCGAGGATCCACCTATATGGGTCAGGCCCATTAAGGTGTAAATGGATCTTCAAGAGAAAGAGGGAACCTGATAAGAAGGTATAGACCTTCAAAGCACGGTTCATAGCCATGAGCTACACACCGAAGAGAAGGCATCGCTTGCGATAAGACTTGCTCTCCAGTGTCCTTGCTTTAACCCATCAGAATATTGCTAACTATAGCTACACAACTTGTCTATGACATCTTCATGGTGTGAGTCAAGATTGCATTCCTCTATGAATACCTCTCTGAAGATATTCATATGAAGTAGCCCCAGGGTTTCATGGTTGAGGAAAGCAAGGTGTGCTAGCTGAAGAACTCCATCTTTGGACTCCAATAAGTTTCTTGTAGTTGGAACATAAGATTTGATGAAATTATAAATGTTGTGATTTCAGATAAAATCTTGATGAACCATGTGAAGCTTAGTGGGTGTGCCATTGTGTTCATAGTGCTAAATGTAGATATTATTCTAATCATTTAGAATGATATAAGAATAATAATAAGTGTTTTATAATTTGGTTGTTCCATACCTTGAGATACGATTTGAAGGATACCTCTTAGATCTTAATTCTGAAGTCGTTCAGAAGCAAAGAGAAGAGGGTATTGGGACTGTCGCATTAGTAGTACACCTTGGAATTATTCCATTTTCTGGACAATTCCAAGAAAAGCTTCCTTCCCTTAAGATGTGGTAGTGACCTGTCTAGAGGGATAGCACCTCAAAGAGTTGAGGAAGTGAATGCTAGAACTGCTTGCACTTGTGCATCAGTTATGAGAAGCTGAATGTATGCTAGATGTGTACAAGAACCAGATGTCTACCATGCAGTGGGAGTAGTAAACTGTTACTAATCCTACTATGGAGATAAAACACTTGATTGCAGTAATAACAATATCTTCAAAGATGATGAAACTTAGAGATAGTGATCTCAAAGCCTTATCTTCAAAGGTTTAAGACCTTGTAGATAGTGATCTATAAGGGTCTTAACTGTAGATACCTTAGGAGATAGAGATCTCCAGGAATGAAGGTATTATAATAAGGATTATGGGAATACCGGTTATGATAATTAATAAGATGTAGTGTCAAGGACACTATAACAAACAAAATTGAGTATCGGTTGCATGAGATGCAACATTTGCATTGGATGCGAGCACTGTTACTAGGAGATATGCAACTGCCGTAAAAGGACTTGGTGTAGTCTCTTGGGAATGGAGTGACTGATCAGCTTACCTAGCTATTTTCTAAATAGCCTATGATTGGCACATGAGTGTGGGTTTAAATGATTAGCCCATTAATGGCTCTTTGGGCTAGTGGGAGATTGTTGGACATGCGAGCCCATGTCGAGCCATTATGCAATAAATGTTATTGCAATTCACTCCTTAGTCTGAAATAAAGAGTACATAATTTGCATAATAGGTCCCTTAGTACAATTAGGGTTATGTACCATGGCCATCTTAATGATCATACAGCTGTTGATTCAATTATTCAACCATAGAGGCTGGTGCTTAGATGAATATCTAATGAGTTAGATTGAGGACTCATCAAGCACCAACAAATGATTATTAAGAGATGATCTCCAGCCTGAGTAGGAGATGGCAATCCTATCTCATTTAGGTTGATATCTGACCGACCTCTTGATGCAGGTCCTCTGCATAGGAATAGAGATTCGGAGGTGTCGAATGAGTTAGGTCAAAGAGTTGACTTAACGAGATCGAGATAACCAAAGTCCTATATCGTATGCTGTCACGATACAGGCACACATCCTCTGACCGGAGACAGATGTGTTACTATATGTCTGAGTATGTACATTTGGCAGACCAATAGGTTGATGGCCTAATCAAGGTCTATACACCGGCGCGCTGGTGTGCATATAAGGGCATATGAGTAATACGATCTCTCAAAGGGATCATACAGGTTCACTACTGAACCGGAAGACATGAGCTCACTCATGAGATATTGGGAAGAATCAAATTCCGTGCGCACGGTCGTCTCGCTTTGGAAGCTTGACTGAATTTGTTGGTTTGATATATACTTTTGGAAAGTATATGATCAAGACCTAGATATGATATATGCTTTTGGAAAGTATATGATCAATACCGACTCCCAATGATCGAATGAGAAACTTACTGATAAAACCATGAAGTAGACAGTATAAAGTTGATCCAATACTTCGGGTTTAATCTGAGTCTTCCAGTATGCAGGATGTACGGGTATTAGGAATACCTGAGGGTGATGTGATCATAAACGATTGTATAACCATGACGCTTCCATTCCTAGGGAGTGATGAAACGGGTCTGGATTTTAGTGACTCCTCTCAGTAGAGAAGTAATCTAATCTTAGTCCGAATATTGGACATTGATCTGAATGTGATTCAGATGCAATGAGAAGATTAGATTTACGGTCTTGATTTAATCAAGCATCTATGGGAGGCCCGCGATCTGGATTTGAGATATGATCTCAATATCCATGTCACTATACGTGGAACAATACAATCGCCCTGTCCTTATCTCCAAGTATTCCCGGAGAAAGCGCATTATCCTTGAAAGAGTTCATGGATAATTCTATTGTTGATATATGTATCCGAGCAATGAGAAAATGGATAATTGAATATGATTTAATTATCATGAATAATATGAATTTGATTCATATTATAAGGAGAGTTATCTTAGATAATTAAATGTGATTTGATTATCAAAGATGTAAATAATGTGAATGTGATTCATATTATTTGAGCACAAGAGAATAAGTTATCCAATATAATTAAATATGATTTAATTATTATTATGGATAAGAATAATGTGGATAGTAATATCCAATTATTCATAATATATTTTAAATGTGATTTATAATGTATTAGAGAGAGTTAAATATAATTTATATTAGTAGATTAATTATTAATGTGTATTGGATACACATTGCCTAATTAATTGAAAATGTAAATTACATTTTGTTTTGGGTTATGAATATGATTCACAATATTCTAATGTCAAGATTGCAATATTCCCATATTTAATTGAGAATTATTTTGGTGAATAAAAATCCCAACAAATAGTTGTTGGAAAATAAGTAGAGAGAAAATCAAGGAGATGTGCAATCTCATGGGAATCCATGAGATTGTCCTCTAAAGGGGAAGGTTGATCTCCTTTGTATTTTCTCTCCTTATTTGATTGATTTAATTTGGTATTAATATTTATTTGATTTATCAAATATATTTTATCAAAATTAAATCACAAGTTGTTGGTTTTTACCAACAATAATCTTGACCATTGGATTGACATAAATCAATCTCATCCATTGATTTTATATGTCACATGGATTGAGATCCATGGATCCCCAAAACCCTATAAATAGAGAGGCATACCATGCTCTCTATTTTACATACAATGCTTGAGAAGCATCTCTCTTTCTCTCTTTCTCTCAAGAGACGTCAGCCCTCTCTCTCCCTCTCATGGCCGTCCACCATGGATGCCATGAAGAGGTTTTCCATCGCCGCAGCATCGTCGTTATGCTGCCCGTTCTTCTGCTCGTGGATCTCCGTCTTCTTCGGTGTGCCTCGCTCGTGAAGAAGATGTCGGATCTCGTGTGTCGAGATCAGGAGATCCGCCGCTTGGATCATCAACATGGATTGCGAGAAGCACGCGGTTCATCCCCGCGCTCGCAAGCGTCTCCTCCGTCGGATCGGACTTGAGACAGGAGGTCTCTTCATTTAGAGACTCGATCGCAACCATGCTTCAAGAGGTAATCCTATTACTTGTTTGTGGTTTAGACGAAACGATCCGAGAAGTGTTCTTGGATCATGTGGTTTCGTCGTGAGAAAATTTTTTAAAATTCCGCTGCATCGAGCAACTAGTCCGACTAGTCGCTCCTCGTCGTATTCGATACGACGCTCACGCTTCCGTGATGCGCTTGAGGTTCTAACCATATCCTTTACCAACCCTAACTAGTGCATAGGCTGATGCAATCTCCTACTGTTCCTGAGATGAATGACGTTAGATAAACATGTAAAATCAAGGGACATACCTGTCTCAGGGGTGGGTGGGCTATTGGCTACCAGCTCCTTGCGTCTAAAGTTCTTAGTGATGGCTTCGACTTGTGTTGGAATCAGTTTGTTGGTGGTGGTCAGGTCGTCAATCTGTTGAGTCAGTTCATTCATGTTCTTCATGAGCCCACCCACCCCTGAGACAGGTGATGAAGGTGCCTAGTAAATATGCAACTGGTATATTCTCCCATGCTGATGGTGATCTACATCTGCCTAGTAAAGGTGGTGATGAAGGTGGTGAAACTCTAGAATTTGGTGCTGCTACATTGGTCCTCTCGATTGCTAGTGAAGGAGATGATGTGGAAGATGATGCTCTCTCAGTGGTTCGATCTCCCAACCCTAACTGGTGCATAGGCTGCTGCAATCTCCTACTGTTCCTGAGATGAATGATGTTAGATAAACATGTAAAATCAAGGGACATACCTGTCTCAGGGGTGGGTGGGCTATTGGCTACCTGCTCCTTGCGTCTGAAGTTGTTAGGGATGGCTTTGACGTGTGCTGGAATCATTGTCTTGGTGGTGGTCAGGTCGTCAATCTGCTGTGTCAGTTCATTCATGTTCTTCATGAGCAATGCAAGTTGGTCTGGTGCTGAGTTGACTAGAGGGGCTTCAGATTTCTCATCAATTGGTTGTCGTTGAGGCTGATAATACGGAGGCTATTGGTAACCATACAGATTCTGATAATGAGGAGGAGGAGGAGGATACTGTCCATGATATGCAGTCAGCTGCTGGTTAGGATGAGGAAAATACATAGACGGTTTTTATGGCTGGCCATGTCTCCAGTTTTGGAACTTTGGTGGAGAATGATAGTGAGGCTAGAATTGTTGTTGGTACTGCTACTGTCTGCCTCCCTGAAACTGGTGGGCGAGTCTCTGACCATATTGTGAACCCAACTGGACTTGCCCCGACGGACGGGGTTTGTTTCACTTACAGTCGAATTAGATGTCGTTCGCCTCCTGAATGACAGGTGGAGGTGGATACTGCTGCTCAAGAATGTAGGCTACTTCCTGTTGATAAGGAAGTATCTGATGTGAATGCTGCTGAACCTAATCAGGTGTCTACACGTAGTAGACATGCCGAACTGTAGATGGTCTTCCACTATTCAGCTGGGTGGAAGAAGTTTGCTCCCTAGTAGAGGTATCAATTGCTGCACTCACATTGTGAACTACACTTATCTTACTCACAAGAAGCTCCAGGTGCTTTGTTATCTCATCCATCTTCTCCAGGTTCTTCATCCTCTACTCAATCACTTGAAGTTTCTCAAGCTCCTTGGATCATTTCTCAATAATGCCCACTTTAAATAGGTGGTTTCAAGTGATGGTCAAGTCATCTCTATCCAACTTATCCACTTCATGTGATGCCTTCATATTGATAGTATTGTGGGGTACTGCAGGGGAGGTGACGGGATGCTTCTAAAAAGCACCTGAAAAAGAAAGAGCTGTTGAACTCTCCGACAACTCCTCAAAAATTTGATAAAAGACATCCTCGTCCTTGTTAAAGTGGCTCCCCTCCCAGAAGCGGCATCTACCCGCTTCCGATTCTCTACGCTTAAAACCCAAAGAAATTTCGCACAAGGCTGGTCTTTGGAATATCATGATGGGGGAACTTCTCTGTTAGATCTTTGAATCTTTCCCACGCCTCGTAAATAGGCTCCTAGGACATATAGGAGAAATTTGCAATCAACGATCACATTTGGTTGAGTCGTCCGAGTAGGTAATATTTGTTCAGAAATGCGGACCTCAACTCTTCTAAGTAATGACAACCTTCCCCAAGTGATTCAACCAATATAAAGCTTTGTCCATCAAACTGAATGGGAAGGCAGTCATCTGCACTACCTCTAATGGGACATTTGGGTATTGTACTGTTCCACAAATACGATCGAACTGCTGGAGGTGTATATAAGGTTCTTTAATAATATTTCCATGGAATATTGGGAGAAGAGGCAAAATAGTGGGATTAAGCTCGAAATGCCCATGAATCACAGGGATTTGTATCCAAGAATTTGTTTGTCCTGCCCTTGGATTATAAGCATCCTTTAATGTAGACTTAGCCCCAGGTTCTATGTTAGGGTCTTCTCCCCCATTCCCACCTCCAGGGTAGTTTCTATCCTCCTCTCTCCTATCTTCTCTTTCTTGTCTCAGCTCTAGAATCATATCTCTCAATGCGGTCTGAAAATTAGCCTGCTATGTTATCTGGGTTTGAATTGACCGGATGGAGTCTAACAAGGTGTTGTTGATCTCTCTTTGCTCCGACATGGTTCCCTTTCCCTTTGGTGGCATCAAGTGTCCGGTGCCTGACTCTAAAAATGTACATGACACTTGATTAGTTTTCAAAAATGATGGGGTCTCAGATACTAGTCTGAGATTAAAGCTAATCTCAAATAGTGGGTTTATGGATTTTGTGAAGGGTGAAGTGGAGAAAGAGGAATATTCGGGAAGTGATTCTCCCCGAATAGAAGGAGAACGTCTCGGAGTGTAGAATGAGTTCGCAAAGTTTGAATGAGAAATACTCCGGTCTGACATCTTCGAAATCAATAAGTAAGATGCGAGAGCACAAAGGTCAATGCAAGAGTGAAAGTGAATGAAGATGCGAATTGCGCAGAAGGATCTCTATCACTAGCAATCAAACACAATACAAACCCCCAGTTCACCAACTCAACGCAATGTGAAGATCGTGAAGGTGCAGTTAATTATCTTGTCAATTTTTAGAGTTTGGTGAGAATGCAATCTACCCGATCTGCCTACTCTGCTAAGGAAATACAGGACTGATTACCGACTACTTGGTGAAGTCCTCACTGGAGAACAACTAATCACAAGACAATAGTCTGAAAAGAGTTCGGGTGTGGTTCTATCCTAGTGTGCGGGTCTCTCTCTCGTTGTAGATAAATCAAACAAGGAGGGGGTTACTCTCCCTAAAATAATGATTTTTCCTTACGTTTATTTTAGGGTCGAGTTTTCTTTTAGAAGTCCCAAATTTTAGGCAGTTGTCACTTGGTTTTGAATATTTTTAATGAATCTCCTACCAAGTGTCCAATTTCCTTTTAAACATATGTGAGTGAAAAAAGGAAGGAGATCAGAAATGCCAATGCGCAATTAAACACAATGATGCATGCAGGGGTTAGAGATGCGTACCTTGTCGCCAACACTCTACATGCAGGGTGATCCACACAGAATTTAAATACAGAAAAAACTAACCTATATGATGCACGTGAACTGTCCTAACAATAACTTCTATTAACATGCAAGAACAGGTTAATTTGACTAAGTCCAAATTACACTCTATTCTATAGGTGTAGAAAATCTTAATTAGCGCTTTGGACCTAGTAAATTACCTGACTCAAGCAAACTCATTAAAGCAATCAATAAGTGGCTCACAAAATCTGCGTGAAACAAAGAAAAATAAGGCGAGAAAAAAAACCGGTGAGGTCCGCCAAGTGCACCGCCACTTGGCGAAACAGACCCGCAACAAATGAATGCCCTTTTTACAAGAGTTCAAATGTTAAAAATAAATAAAAGAAAAAAAAGTCTACTAAATTTTTTTCTCGATCTCCTTCAATTCTTCTCCTCCTCTCATGCTATCATGTGGCTCGGTGAAGAATCAAGCTGCCTCCGCATCGCTTGGGTGCTTCAGCTCTCCTAGGATCACCTCCTTCACTCCGCGGGCCCTCGCAAGAAAAAGAAAAGAGAGAATGTGTAAGAAATACAATTATAAAATATATGCAAAAATAGAAAATGAAAAAAAATGAAATAAAAACAATGAATTATGATAAATGGAGTGAATATAGAAAAATATAAACAAATATTTACAACCATGGATAGCAGGTCAAAAGAGAAACCTAACTACCCTCGCCGTGCATCCCTGGAAACGACGCCATTTTGTTGAGCGGTATTTTCGAGGTTTTAAATTATTGATGAAAATAAATGCACAGTGGTCGTTGCAATCCAGATATCCCGCAACAAACAAAAACGTTTTTTCCCTAAAGCCAATAATTACAAGAATAATGAAGCGAGAGGAATTTTTACTATTTAATTAACCTGTATAGCAATAGGATCGAACTTAGGGAGGCTACAATCTCGAGGGTTATTCAGTTAATCGAAAAAAATTCAATTAAAAGAAACAAGGAATCTCAAATGCAAACTATCTTAGTTTTTTGTGAAATTTTTTGTCTTTTATTTTTTTATTTCTATTTTTATTTTATTATTTTCAAGTTTTTAATGATTTTTTAAATTTTTTTAATTTTTAAAAATATGATTTTCAAAACAATTCATGAACAAAAGAAATACATCTTTTTTTGGATTTTTACTGTTTTTTTTATTTTTCCGAGATTTTTAGATTTTTTAGGATTTTAAAATGAATAAAAATAAGGGAAAATGCAAACAGTGAAAAAACAGGACTATTTCATAATTTCAAAATATTAAATGATATCAAACATTGTCAAACTTATTTTTCTGAAAACTAGAGGAAATTATCTACAAGGAACTAGAATTACATTTTTTTTCTACAATTTTATACAAATTTTTAAGATTTTTAGATTTTTGCAACTTTTTGCGTCTTATAAATAAATAATGCGTGAAATTTGCATAGAAATTAAAAGACACTAAAAGGAAACTACTCTATTTTTTGGAATTTTTGAAGCAATATTCGAATTCTTAGGATTTTTTGAACTTCAAATAGGGAATATACAATGTTCTTTATTTTTTAATAATAATAAATGATGATAAAATGCAATAAAAAATTAGATAATGAAGAGACTCACAACAAGAGTCTACAAAAATTTTTGTAGAAATTTTCAGAACACAAATAACATTTATTACAACAAGTAAAGCATGCAAACTAAAGTCTGGAAAACAAAGCCCTATTTGAAAATACTCACTGTTTGTTCATCAAAACATAATAGGAACAAAGTTGCAGGAAAAAAGTGGCATTTACCCAGAAAATGCTTGTGACGCACGTAATAGGCTAGAACTTGCAGCGGTCTCCGTGCAATATCCAATACTCCCATGGGACTTTATGCAGTTTGCCAATTTTTTTATTTCAAATACCCGAAGATTTTCTTCCTTCGATTCTTCATTTCTTTTGCCAATGCAAAGGGAGGCTGCCATTGCCCTTGTTCCTCCTCTCCCAAGGGGCTGCGACGAGCGACCTTCAGGCAAAGCGTTGGGCTGTTGCAGGATGGCAGAGGTCAAGCAGGCTGGAAACGGTGGCGGAGATCGGTTGCGACGGGCTGAGGGAGGAGTTCCTCTATGGTGGAGGAGACGCGTCTAGCGGGTGGCGATCGACAGAGGTCGGTGGAACGGTGGACGACGCGTCGAACTGCAGCTGCGTGGTCTTGTGTAGATGGCTGCACCGAGGTCGGTGGAAGTTCACATGGGTGGAGGAGCTTTGCGCGGGAGGATGGCAACTGGTCGACGGGCTCAGGGGGCTCTAGACGTAAGGGCTTCACACGGGAGAGCATTGTGGTAGAGGGCGAGGGGTACACGCACGAGAGTTGCATGGTATCGGACAGCTACCAGTGGAGCTCGTGCAACTGGCTTGTCAATGGCAGTATGCATGATGGCATGATGGAGCTCTGTCGTGCGGGGCTCCTATGGCAGCTGGAAGGGAGGCGACGAGTGGCGGCAGGCACTGCCTGCGGCTGGAAGGGTGGCGCCTGCCGTAGCTATTTTTTTTTATTTATTTGCAGAAAACATGTAAGTCAAAAAATTTGTATATATTTTTTATTTCCTGCAAAACAAATGTTAGAGAAAAAATATATATTATTTTTTCAATCTAATTAATTTATATATACTTTTGAAATAGAAGATGATGCAAACACGATGCGTCATCTCTTCTTATTTAATAAATAATAAAAAATTGAAAAAGATGTGAATGTAGATCCAATGAAATGGAAGAATCAAATCCGAATATCCGTCTATCCTACGTGGCCAGAGTTGAGAGATCGTGAAGGATAGAACGTGAAAGCAGAGAGATCGAGAAAATGAGATGAAAAATCGGAATTGAATTCGGTTCAAATCATGATTATGTATTCTAAGATCTAGAGAGAAAAATGACAATGAAATAAAAATGCGAAAAATAAAACAACAATTAACCTAGGTTAAAAATAAGAAAAAGAAAGATGGATCTCACCTTTAGAGTGGAAAAGACTGTGATCGCCTCGACGAAGGCCGACTCGCTGTCACCGGACAACTCGGAGGCTAGGCACCATTATGCGACAAGATATCTCTCGGGCAATAGGCTCCTCTGACCAAAGATTGATCAAGTTGAAATGAAGGAGATGGAGCCATATTAATAGATGAAGAATGGAGTTTGAATTTTTAAAATTTTGAATGAAGATAAGAGATAAGAGAAAAAATTTGAAATGAGATAAAGTTAAAATTATTTACAAAAATTAATTTTTTTGTATTTTCGTCACTTTATTAAATTGAATAATAAATTTTAATTTTTTTATTTTTTTGTGGTGGCTATTTATATATACATATACTATAAAGATATGTTACATTATATACATAGTTAAATAAGGAAATTAGTTTTTTTGTTTTAATTTTTTTTTATATTAAATAATTAACAAAATTATTTACAAATGCAATATGTATAAATAAATGGTAAAATTGCACAAACACCCCAGAAAATCGACTTTCAAATAGTAACTCCAAAAACTTATGAAACCACAACCATTTTAAAAATAATTTAATTTAGAATAGAATGGAAGTGAGTTTGATTCTATTTGAATTCATATGGAGTCGGAATTGGTCTTTTAATTATCACTTTATGGCTTTTTTCGAATATGGTTACTTATATTCTGTACATAATTTTATTTTACAAACATTTTCATTATTTAGAAAATATTTTTATTTACAAATTTTGTTTTGAAAATTATTTAATTTGAGGTCAATTTATGTAAATAGTGTAAGTATGCAAATATTTATAACACACATTTTTTTGGATTTTCTGATTAAGGGCCCTATCCCCCCTACATTATTCCCGGTCGATTAGGTCAAGTCTTGACCTTATCTCATGGTTTGGGTCAGCATGTATCTATTACATATTTACAATCCTCTCTCTTTTTTTATCTTTTCTTTATTTTTCTTTCTTTCTTTCTTTATTTATTTTAAGTTAAAATAGTAATAAATGTACAATATTTACACACAGATGCAAGTTAGTAAGAATATGGAGTTAGTATTATATACATGTGTTTTATAAGGGATTTTAAGCTAAGATAAATGAACAAAGATGATGAAATGCAGATTCATCATCGAGCTAATTGGATATGTCTCATCAGTAGCATCATTACCCAATATATCCTCAGAAACATCATTAATATCAGTTTTTTCTAAATCAAATATATCTCTAGGTTTTATTCTAACTACAAAGTGCCATTCAATTTTCTTGAGATCTTGTATATAAAACACTTGTCTAGCTTGATATGCCCAAATAAATGGGTCATTTTTATGCCCCAAATGTGCCATCTTAACACGTATTATCCCATACTCATCAACATCCCAATTTCATTTGGAATAAACATCGACCCATTCACATTGATACAAAAGAAATTTCAATTGCATAAAATAATTGATCTCGATTATATCTGTAAGTACACTGTAAAAGGATGTAATTCCATTTGATAGATTATTTGTAGAATGAGGTGATGAGTAATCTGTATCGGCATCTACAATAACTCCGCTATTTTGTGTCTTTCTATTCCTTTCTTTCTCTTTAGTATGGAATCTATATCCATTTGTGATGTATCCACCAAAATGAAGTCCAATGTCATGAGGACCACATGCAAGTACTTTAAGATATTCTGAAATTTGTTCCTATTTTCCTTTCTCTTCAACCTAGATAAAATTTAAAATATATTAACGCCTATCCAATAGAAAAGATAAGTAGGGTTTAGGTAGCCTACATTTTTCTTAAACCAATCTAGAAAATTGGTGCTATGAAGAATATCCAATTCCTTTTCAGATGTGTGACGATGAACATTCTTTAAATAATCACAATGCTCCCTACATAAAAAATTAATATATAACAATAATTTTATAATATATAAAAATATAAATAAATTGATCTTTAGATATCATACACTTTGTAAGAACTCACTACATCACAATTTACCAAGATATATCGATGCACTTGCTGTAATACACTAGCATCTAATACCTTCATTGTTTTCATTCCTAATGCATGTCCTTTCTGTGAGAACATCAACCAACTTTCCTCCATTGTAGCAAATTCATCTCTAGTATTCCGTGGTGATTGGTTTGATCGCATCTCAACTCCACGGAGATATCTAGAAGAAAATGTGAGGCATTCATCTACCAGATATCCCTTTGCATTTGAGCCCTTTGGATGACTTCTATTCCTTACGTATCTTTTTAAAGTAAGGTAGTACCTAAATGTATTCACATACAATAAATTATTTAATATAAATAGTTTGATAATGATTTATTTATTTTTCCATAATACTAACTCATACCTTTCAATTGGGTACATCCACCAATATTGAACTAGACAAGCTAATCTAACCTCCGTAGCCAAATGTACGAGCAAGTGCACCATAATATCAAAAAAGTGATGGTGAAATGATTTTTCAATTTGAGAATGTATTATAACTATCTTTTGCTCTAGTTGCGCAATGTTTATCGGATCAATCTTGTTCAAGCAAAGGCATCGAAAAAAATTGCAAAGATCAATCACTATAGATTTTACATCTTATTGGGAACAACGACTCGTATGGCTAAGGAAAGTAATTGTTGAATCAAGACATGGAAATCATGGCTCTTTAATCCGAATATGTTACACTCAATTACTTGTATGCATCGAGATATATTAGATGCATACCCATCTGGAAACTTTATTGAATTCAAAAACATGCACAACATGGTCTTTTCTTCTTTATTCAGTGTAAAACTTGCAGCGGGTAGAATGGTCTAATTGCCAATAATGATGGGATGAAGATTATGTCTGATATTCATCAGATGTAGATATATACGACTTTTCATGTTATCTTTATTTTTCTTCTCCAATCCAAGCAAAGTTCCCAATAAACTATTGCAAACATTCTTCTCAATATGCATAACATCAAGATTATGACATAACAAATGGGTTTTCTAATATGGCAACTCGAATAAGATACTTCTTTTTGTCCAATGAGGTTCAAACGTATTCGATTTATTTTTCGGATGTGTACCAGTTATTTTAGGAATCCTCTCCACTTGAGAAAAAATCTCAGATTTTTATATTCTTTTTGGTGTTTGCCTTAATTCTTGCTTGTCATTAAAACTCTTTATCTCCTCCGAAGTTTATGATCCATTTGAAGAAATCGACGATGGCCCACTAACAAATCTTTCAACTTCCTTATAAATATTGTGATTCTACATGCATATTACATGATGGGCATGCTAAATAACCCTGAGTCTGCCATCTAGAAATATCAGCATACACGGGAAAGTCATTTATAGTCCACAATAATGCTGCATGTAAATTAATACTTTCGCCACGATCATCATCATATGTTGGTATACCGCTAACCCATAACTCCTTCAAGTCTTCAACCAGATGTTGTAGGAATACATCTATATGTGCCTTTGGACCGGATGGTCCCGGTATTAGAGTAGACAATATGATATATGGTTGTGTCATACATAACCATGGAGGAAGATTATAAATCACCAAAACAACTGGCCATGTCCTATGCTTTATACTCATAGTTCTAAAAGGATTAAATCCATCTGTAGCTAGACCTAGACGAATATTACAATGCTCTAATGAAATTTAAGGATTTAGTGCATCAAATGTTTTCCACATTGGAGAATCTGTTGGATGTCTAAGAATTCATCCTTTGTTCCTTCCTTCATTATACCATCTCAAAAGTGAAGAAGTCTTATTGGACATGAATAATCTCTGTAACCGTGGCTTTAGCGGAAAATACCGCATCACTTGAGATGGAGATAATTTTTTCTTACTTAATGATTGTAAATCCTTTCCATTATCCTCATGAGCATCTTTTTTCCGTCTAGACATTTGGCAAACATAACATGATGTATCACTTTCTCTTTCTCCTGAATATATCATGCATTTATTTGGAGTCATGTCAATCTTTTTTGTAGTCATAACAAAGCTTAGACATCAATTTCTTTGTATGATAATAGGACTCAAAAAGTAATTCACCATTTGGAAATGCTTCTTTTAATAGTTCAAGTAACATAGTAAATGATCTATTAGTCCATCCATGTAGACACTTTAAGTGGAAAAGATAAATAATAAATGACAACTTTTTTATCTCTTACAACATGGATATAACTCTTGTTTATCATCTTCAAGTAATTCAAAAAAATCATTCAAACCATCATTTGTATCTCTTTTTCTTTTATTAATCTCTCCACCTCTTTAATTACATGGATTTTGAATATCAACAAACATATCAAATAATAAATCATGAATATCATCTCGATTTTCTTCTCAACATTTTCCATGTCATCCATTTCTTCTTCTTGATCGCTCTGTAGGCTGCTTAAATCTTCTCTACAATTATTATGCATTTGTACATCTTGTGAATCAATAGTTTCTTGACCATGAAAAATCCAATTAACATATCCAGATAGGAATCCATTCCATATTAGATGCTTGAATGCATCTTCTTGATTTACGTGAAGTTTACACATCTAGTACATGGACAAAGGATGGTTCCATCTTCACATGGATGACTAAATGCAAAGTTGATAAATAGGTTGATGCCATTAAGATACTTGGAGCTTCTCCTATCTTCATGAATCCAAGTCTTATCCATAACGATACACAACAACAACAACAATAACAAAGACTTTTACCACAATTTAGTAGGGTCGGCTACATGGATTCTTCGCCTCCTTTCAGATCTATCTTGCGTCAATCTCGGGCTTATATCCAAAAAACTAAGATCCCTTCATATAGTCTCTTTCCAACACTTCTTGGCCGGTCCTCGTCCTCACTTAGCTGTCTCAACATCCCATCACTCGCATCTCCTAATTGGTGCATCTGATCTTCTTTGCAAATGACCAAACCAATCTTAAGCGATTTTCTCGCATCTTATCCTCGATCGGAGCTGCACCAACTTTCTTTCTGATTGCATCATTCCGAATCCGATCTTTACCTGTGTGCCCACACATCCACCTTAGCATTTTCATTTCTTCTACATCCATTCTCTGCACCTGTTTATGGTTCACATGCCAACATTTAGATCCATAGGAGCATCCAGATCTATCTTGGGTCAATCTCAGGCTTATCCATAATGATTTCTACAAGAAAAAATTTTAAAAAAATATTTTCATGATGTTTTTAATTATTTATGATGGGTCTTATTAAAGTTCTTCAAAATTTAAATCAAGACATATATTCGTATGTTACAAAATAAGAATTAATTGTAAAAATTTCCCTGAGCATATCATAGATAAGCATATCACAGATGATCATATCATATATAAACATATCATAGATTACAAATCAAACGTTGACTTATTTGCATTACTTTATCTTCATGTCATATATGTAATTGGGAATTTAGGCGGAGACATTTTGGTTTTTTTAAAAAAAAATGTATGGTCGTTACCAATGTTGAGGGTGAGAAGGAGGTTCCTCCAACACAAGAATCGCAGCTCCAGTTTATGTTGCGGAAGCCCACGATGTATGCTACATTGTTGAACTAGTATTGGTACAGGTTTGCAGTAATTACATGGAATTCCATGCATTATAGTATGACTACACGATTAATTTAATGATCTAATCATACCAATCTAAATTTGTTCGAATGATATCGAATTAGTTTACAATGTCCTAATTTAGATTATTTGCATTTGAAGATTCTAATTTCACTTTTGTTTATCAGTTCTTTTACAAGCACATTTAATATATATATTTGTTTAAAATAAACTATAGTACATATAACTATTACTTTCTGAAATATATACACCTTCAAAATAGACATATTTCTCATTTGATTTGTTTGACATAAATTCAACTTTAACCCCTTTAGGTATACATTTTGTTGATAATAGTATTTTTCAGAGATATATGATTATACTACAAAAATTGATGAGAAAATTATAACATACTTGTGGCTATAAGATTTACCAACAAAAAATTATAAAAATAAATTGATTTATATCTGACATCAACTTGTATATACAATGACAATATTCAAACCATCCGCCTCGTTACAGATCCGTTAAATTATTATATCCATACCTAGATAAAAAGAATTATTAATTATTGAGTAACGTTTATAATCAATTATTTGAATCCTTGTTACTGGTGTATATATATAATGAGTAGTGATCCTATGAGATGGAGAAAGAAGAGATGGTGAGATATGGAATCTCAATAATTGATCTCTTGCAAAGTGAAAGGTAGGGATGGAATTTGTTTACTTTTAAAATCCCCGCCTAATTCCCATCTTGGAAACCCATCCCATTTAATGATGCTCTATCATCTACAGGAAACCCTTCCCTCCCCGTTCCCTCTCTCTTCACCCCGATATCGTCTCTCTATTCAACCCAAATTAAGAAACCAACGACAACAACACATGTCCTTCAGGTTGTATTCCGATGATATACACAACATCTGACCACAACAACAACATATCTTTCACCCGAAGTCATCTTCGTCGTTGATTGGACTGATCCTTTTGTGCTCTAACAACAATCAATCCTTCCACTCGACGTCATTGTCAATTGGTTCCAACCTTCACTCCGCCAATTTTAATCAATTCCAGCTATCCTAATTCCAGTGAAAGTACCTGATGAGCGGACCGAGCGAACGAGGTAAAGGTACTAAATAGGTCGTTGCGACCTCTATCACTCAGAGTCACTCAATCAAGAAAAAAATCAACCACTCAAAACATGTAAAATCAATCAAGCACAAAATCAGCGGTCTAGCTATGAGATTAACCTGGTATAGCACCCAGGGTCGAACACAAGGAGCACGGGTTGGCCAGAGGCCTACGAAGTAGTAAAAAGAAAATAAAATAAAAGAAAAGTATTTTTTAGTGGTTTTTAATAATTTTTATATTTTTTTTTGGATTTTTAAAAAGTGAAGAAAATAAAAGAAAGCAAATAAAAGCACACTTTAGCTAATTATTAAAAGCACCAAAAATCAAGCAAAAATTCAAGAAAAATTGTTTTTATGTTTTTTAGGTTTTTTAGTGTTTTTGGTGAATTTTTGGGATTTTTATGAGGTGTCTTTTATTTTCTAAAAATCAAACAGTACTGAAAAGACAAGGTACTGTCCAGCCAGGCTCAAAACCCAAAGATAAAATATCTAAGGATCTCAGAGGGACCTGGAGGTAATTTTCCTGAATACTAGATAAAACAAGGAAAATTTGGGCACCAAAATTATTGTTTTTGGGTTTTTAATTTATTTATTATGATTTTTATGAGTTTTTAGGTATTTTGAATTTTTAGGGTTTTTACTCAATGAAAAATAGCCAAAATTGGCTCGAAAATCAAGAAACACACAAAGAACAGTAACTAATTTTTTTAGAATTTTTGGGAGTGTTTTTATATTTTTTTGGGATTTTTAATTCTAGACAGTAGCTGAAATAGATGTTTTTGAATTTTTAAAAATAGCAAATAAAATAAAAAATGTCCTCAAAAATTCTCAAAAATCCTACAACATGGCAGGAGCCATTTGTCAAATTTTCATCGAATTTGGAGGTGATTTGATATTTTATTCAAAATCCAAAAGGGGGCATAGTGCACAGGGACTTAAGTGCAAATACCCGAAGCTCTGGGGGTCCAGGTGCAATTTTCCCAGTAAGTCACGTGCGTGGCACGTGCCTGGGGCACTAAGGGACCTTTTTGTAAAGAAACTAAGGTCCGGGGACTATTTGGTAACACGTACCAAAAGTCCAGGGACCCCAGATGCAATTTACCCTACAATACACGCACATGTGCAATTAAAACATTCACAGGGGTAGATATGCAATTCCTAAAAAGTTTTCATTCATTAACAAAGAACCCAGAACTACAGGACTAATATTGCAAATACACCAGATATACACGTGACGACGCACGTGGCTCACACATACAGGGGCATAAATGCAAATACTAAAAAGCACGAGGTCCAATGTGCAATTATCCAAACGTAAATAAAAAGCATAAAATATTTACAGGACTGAAATGTAAAGCACAAACTACGAGGGGGCCTAAGGTAAATTACCCCTTTATTACGTCGACGGCTGGATGAGCGCCACGTAGCTGATCTAACGGTCTCGAACGGCTGGCGCTTCTCTTCGTCCGCACGTGAGCCTGATCGACGGCTCAGAGGGGGCCACGTGGAAGATCGGACGGGTCAGGTGCTGGTGCCTCTCTCCTCTGAGCTAACGGTCCGGATCGACCCTCGAAATGATCAACGGTGTCTGCTCCTCGATGAATGAACGGCGGCGATTGAAACTGGAGCTCTGAGGGCTATCGGACGATGATGGAGGACCCTCGAAGAACAGATGGTCGGCGAGGTTCGCCGGCCTCGTGCGCGTGCTGTGGTCCTCCTCAGCTGCCTCTGAAGATCGGAGCAGGTCCGCACTGGAGTCCCGCAGCTGGTGGTGGCCTCCGATGGCCCAGCCGAGCCCTGGAGGGGCTCCGGCGAGGTCGACGGAGATAAGCTCCTGGCCTGGATGTGAGGGGGCCTCAGATGTCCTCCTCTTGACCTGCAAAGTAACCCAGAAGCTTCACGGGTCGAGGGCAAAGTGCCTCGACCCGATGAAGCGGTGTGAAGGTGAACTGTGGGTCGGGGCGAGCGAGCTCCGGCGAGCGGAGGATGGTGGAGCTCGAACCCCAGCTCCTGTGCGAGCTGGGATGAACGAAGGGGCGAAGAATGTGCGCGGAGGGATGGCGATGGTGAGCGTAGGTTCCGATGATCGAAAGGATGTGCGATATAGCCGAAATCGACGGAACTCGGCGGTACTATGATTTGGGGGTAACTCAAAATTAAGCTAAACAAGAAGGCTAGAAGGTTACCTGGGTGGAGTGGAGGACTGTGTTGGAGCTCTGGTCGTCGCCTCGAAGGTCGCCAAGGCCTGAGGCTCGAGCTCCTGCACGGGGCGGAGCACGGTGGCGCAAAGTCGCCGGATCAGTGGTCCGGCCACCCCCTCCTCACTGCTACAAGGGCATCGCGAGCTGTCACCTCAGGGATCGCTCTGGAGGTCACGGGACGAAGGGTGGATAGCCAAAGATGCGTGAAAATGGGGGCGGAGCTCAGGCTATATACGGCTAGGGGTCCGGAAAGATGGTGATCGGGCGACCTCAGGAGCGCGCGGATCCCGAGGGAGCGGCTCTGGCGAGGATGCCGGATGCGAGTGGGGGGTTGGCGATCGGGTCATCTGTTGAAAAATGGGAGAAAACGGGTCGGGCACAGAGGACCCGGCTCTGGTGGTCCTGGGGGGGGAGTTGACCGGGGTCAACAATCCCCCGTGGACCAATTAGAGCCCGCCAAGCTTTGAATTATTATTTGATTTTTTTGGGCCATAAAATGACCGAATTTTCAAAAACTTAAAACATGAAATATTTTTAATTTATTTTTTTCTATTTTTTTGTGATTTTTAATTAATTTTTGGAAATAAAAATAAGGTATGTACATAGTATAGCTATACATAGGTATATATACAATATATGATTTTTATTTTTGATTTTTAATTAGTTATTTTTATACAATTTTATTCCTATATTATATTTTAATTATTTATAGAATAAAATGAGGAATAAAAGGCTATTTTTGTTTTATTTTTATCATTTATATACATAGAGGAAATAATTAGTTATGTACAACTATATACATGGTATATGTACAACATATTTTTGTAATTTTAATTTTGTCATTTTTATTTGATTTTTGTTTTACTTCTTTTTATTTATTTTATTTACAATATATAGCATAGAGTATTTACAAAAAGTTTTGAAAATAATTTTATTTACTTATAAGTTTAGCTAAATATAGGAATATGGTCTATGTACAAGGTGAAGGGGTATTTTTTGAATTTTTGATTTTTAAATTTTTATTTGGTTTTTAATAGTTTCTAAATATATACAAAATATGTACAAGCATATTTTTGGGTGAGGAAAATATAATTTTATTTATTTTCAAATATTTACACATGAGCCCCTATCTCCCTCTACTTTGGCTTTTATGCGGTCAGGCCCATGCTGAGCCCTCCCTTGGGTTAGGTTGCTCAATATTTATTCTAAATATTTCCCTCTTTTTCTTTTTCCTCTTTATTCTTTTATTTTTTGCACAAAAACATGCTAATTATGGGTATTTACAAACATGCATGCTTTTGCTAATTATTCCTATTTACAAGTATCTACATGCATTTGCATAGGTTTTTGTAGCTAAAATATAAGAATAAAGAGTGATGAATGGGTATTCATCACCCCCCTATACTATACTTTGCTAGTCCCTTAGCAAACACTTATTTGAAAAAGAAGTGAAAAAGAAAGAAAGAAAAAGAAAAAGAGAATGTACATGGATCAAGGTTGATTATTAAACTTGCCTTCATTAAATTAAGGTATGGAGCTCAATCAGATCTTTGGATTATTAATGTGCCGGAACCTTATTTAGACTTAAGCTTAAAACCTAACAGCCTCTAAGTTCCACTAATCTATAATCAGGACTCCTCAATGCTCCAGATCAGAACAAGTCATCAATCACAAACCCTGAAGACCATGAATCTTTTCTTGTCCTGTGGATGTGAAGTCTAAGCTCCCCACCTCAGAAATGGCAACTTGACAACCCTCCCCAACAAGGTAACTCTATGACCTCAATCTGGCCACTCTTTCCTCGAGGAGCGGGGTATTCCCTTCTAAGTTCAAGTACAACCAGCTCAAGAAGAGGGGGAAGAAGAGAATGGGTCAAGGCCAGTGTAGCCAAGTACCCTTGGGAGCTTGACCAGTGTAGCCAAGTCTCCCTGCTGCAAGCTACAACAGGTGGATCATGAAACCAAGCTTTGCTTATTGCACTTATATACATACTCCGGTGGGATTATCATTTTCTCTCAGACCCACCACTTTTTTGGAGTTCTTTTCTTTTTATTTATTTTTTTTTCGAGTGCATCTATACAACATATACATGTGCAGCTTATATACAAGGAGTTTTTCCTCTTGAGCCAGTAGACTATCCCTCTTTTGAAGCTTTATTGCAACCCACAACTCCCGTCGTTAGACCTCATGGCAACCAGACCAAGTTGAGACGCACTTCCTTCACTATAAGAAGAAGAGAGGTTCCGCCTAGAAGTACAACCCTCATATGCTACCCCAAGTCAAGGATGACTGCCTCCTCACCACCTCATCCGTAGAGAGCTCGGTGCATAGTGCTGGTGTCCAAGTAAAGCCATAATCTATATGAGTCATGTGTTGTTGTTAAGTGCTCTACTTAGGCTCATTGAGATGACATGTGATCATAGCCTAGTGGACTCAAAGAATTAAGTCACCATGGACCTGAAAAGCCTTAAACCTAAGCCCTATAAGGTTCCTCTTAGAATTAGGTGGATTAAGATCTTAATCAAGCTCCATTTCTCAATTTGATTCCAGGCTAGTTTAAATGTCAACTATCATCCAAAAAAAACTATATACATATGTACAGAAAGATGCATATTTACACAATATTTTACAATCATGCAAAATTTTTGAAAAATGTTTTGAAATCATGAATGATGATGCATGAAGTGCAAGTTTTGCAAAAAGATATTTACACACATTTACACATGATTTTTGCAAACTTTTGATTTTTCAAAACATTTTGGAAAAATTTTGTACTATATACATAATTTTGATAAAAAAATATTTACACAAGCTTTATACACAAAAGATTTTTGAAATCATTTTTACCAGAATAATTTGTACACTAGCTATTTATGTGCAAATAAAAGAAGATTATTTACATGAAAATTTTTTAATTTTTGTGGTTTTTAGCCATTTTTATTTATTAACACACTCACACAAAGTACGAGTTATGGCTAAAGTATATATGAAATATATACACACCCCCCTATACTTAGCTCGAACGATGTCCTCAGAGTCAAGAGCGATGAAGAAGACATAACTCGTGCTATGTATAGGGAAGTGAAAAGGAAGGCTATACAAAAGGAGAATAAAAAGTGAAGAGGATCTCGGGTCTTCCCCCTATACTTAGGATCAAGTAATCCTAAGTATAGCAGGCTGTACACGAAGGGAAAACCGAGTGGAGAATGTACAGGGTCTATCCCCCCTATACTTAGGGTGAAATGCCCCTAAGTATAGGCAGCAAAACAGGGGTAGACAGAAGCAAAAGAAATACTCGAAAGGTCTCACATCCCCCCTATACTTAGGGTAAAGTGCACCCTAAGTATAGCATAATCACAAGATGAAGAAAGGGATGTGGGACTAAAGAATGTGATGATATGGACATCTGGATCTATATACAGCGGAAGATCAGTGAAACTCAGGCGTGAGATGCATTAGATGTGAGTCAAAGACCACATCTCACGCAAAATGAATGGGGGCAATATCAACGACCCGCGGCTCATGATCTAGAAATGGCTTGAGCCGCTGGCCGTTCACTCGGAAGGTAATCTCAGAAGACAACTCAGATATGTCGATGCTACCGTTGTCGTGTACCTTCCGAACCAGATAAGGTCCTTTCCATTTGCTCTGTAGCTTCCCTGGAAATAATCTAAGCCTCGCATCAAACAGCCATACTCTCTGTCCAATCTCAAAATGTTTGTGGCTGATATGAGAATCATGCCACTCCTTGACTTTCTCCTTATAATGTAGGCTGCTTGAGAAAGCTGCATCTCTAAGCTCCTCCAGGGCAGCTAGCTCTGCCCTCCTCTGGTCTCCTATACCATCTGAATCCATAAGTATGTCTGTAACTGCCCAAAGTGACTTGTGCCTCAGCTCAACAGGTAAATGGCATGGCTTGCCATATACGAGGCGAAAGGGAGATGTGCCCAAAGGTGTCTTGAAGACGTCCTATATGCCCACAAGACCGAGTCCAAAAGCTGTGACCAATCCTTTCGGTCAGGGCGTACGACTTTCTGCAGAATAGTCTTGATCTCCCTATTCGACACTTCGGCTAGACCATTCGTCTGTGGATGGTACGGTGTAGCAACACGATGATCTATGCCGAACTCGCTAGCAAGTGCCTTCACCTGGTCGTTGATGAAGTGAGATCCCCCATCAGAAATAAGAACTCGTGGAACCCCGAACCGCGTGATGATATGCTTCCTCAAAAATCTGCAAACTGTCCTCGCATCAGCGGCTCGGGCGGGGATAGCCTCCACCCAACGACTCACATAGTCAACGGCCAACAGAATGTACTCAAATCCCTGACTCTTAGGGAATGGACCCATGAAATCGATGCCCCATGCGTCAAAAACCTCACAGAAGTGAATGGGCTGCATCGGCATCATATCACGCTGTCCACAAGTGCCCATCCTCTGACAGTCAGTACACCTCTTCACGAACTCGTCTGAGTCCTTGAAGAGGGTAGGCCACCACAAGCCGGATTGGAGCACTTTCTGTGCCGTTCTCCTCCCAGAATGATGTCCTCCTGCCTCAAGCTTGTGGCAGTAAGTGAGGACGCTATGGTGTTCCTCCTGAGGAATACACCGACGCCAGACGCTATCCCCTCCTTCGTGGTAAAGGATGGGATCCTCCCAATGGTAAGACTTGGCCTTTGCTAGGAAGGTCTCAAGCCTCTTCCTGGGCCAATCTTGTGGGACTTTCCCAACAACGAGAAAGTTCACAATATCGGCGTACCATGGGAGTGAGGCGATAGCAAGGATCGCCTCATCTGGGAAGGTATCTCTAATAGGATCAATCTGCTCAGAATCCTCAGGCTGCTCTAATCGGGAGAGATGGTCCGCCACCACATTCTTGACTCCAGGCTTATCCTTAATCTCAATGTCGAACTCCTGGAGTAGAAGGATCCATCTAGTCAGTCTGGCCTTGGCATCCTTCTTTGCCATGAGGTACCTGATGGCGGTGTGATCTGTAAACAAAGTCACTCAAGATCCAATGATATATGATCTGAACTTATCCAGGGCAAACACCACGGCTAGCATCTCCTTCTCTGTGACCGTGTAATTCCGCTGGGCGGAATCCAATGTGCGGCTAGCATAGTGTATAGCAAATGGCACTCCATCCCTCCTCTGTCCCAGCACTGCCCCTACAGCAAAATCGGAGGCGTCCGTCATGATCTCGAATGGGAGAGACCAATCAGGCGGCTGGAGGACAGGAGCCTCAATAACACACTGCTGGAGAGTAGCGAACGACGAAAGACACTTGTCATCGACAAGGAACTCGGTGTCTTTCGTCAGGAGGTCGGTCAACAGTCGGGCAATCCTGCTGAAATCCTGAATGAATCTCCTATAAAATCCAACATGGCCCAGAAATGACCGTAGCTGCCTCAAATTGGACGGCGGTGTGAGTTTCCTAATGACATCAACCTTGGCCGGATCAACCTCCATGCCCCTGTTGGAGATGATGTGGCCAAGCACCGTCCCTTGAGTCACCATGAAGTGACTCTTCTCCCAAGATAGCACCAAGTGATACTCAATACATCGCTGGAGTACTCGATCTAGGCAGTCAAGACAAGAATCAAATCTGTCGCCGTAGATCGAGAAATCATCCATGAAGACCTCTAAGCACTCCCCTACCATGTCTGAGAAGATCGACAACATGCACCTCTGAAAAGTCGCAGGGGCATTGCATAGCCCAAATGGCATGCGTCGAAAAGCGTATGTGCCGAAAGGACAGGTAAAGGTGGTCTTCTCCTGGTCCTCAGGAGCGATGGCCACTTGGTTGTAGCCTGAGTACCCATCCAGGAAGCAATAATGGCTCTTCCCTGCCAGTCTCTCAATGATCTGGTCAATAAAAGGCAGGGGGAAATGGTCCTTCTTGGTGGCTTGGTTGAGTCTCCTGTAGTCAACACAAACCCTCCAAGAGGTGGGTACTCGTGTAGCGATCTCCTCTCCCGACTCACTGATCACAGTCGTGATGCCCGTCTTCTTGGGCACCACATGCAAGGGGCTAACCCACTTGGAGTCGGAAATGGGATAAATAAAACCTGCACCCCACCACTTTGATATTTCCTTCATCACAACCTCTCTCAGGTTGGGGTTCAGGCGCCGCTGGAACTCACGCGACGGCTTCGCTCCCTCCTCGAGATAGATATGGTGGGAGCACACTGATGGACTAATCCCATGGAGATCCGCTACGCTCCATCCGATCGCCTTGCGGTTCTTTTCAAGAACCCCCATCAAACGGGATTCCTGCTCTCCAGTCAACTCAGCGGAGATGATGACTGGGTACATCTCTGGCTTGCCCGCAAGGAATCGATACTTCAGCGAAGTAGGGAGCGGCTTCAGCTCTGGAATGCTGGGTGCCGGCAAATCTGGCTGTGGAAGAAACTGAGTGAAAGCTGCAAGGTCGGCCAAATCTGCCTGGGAAAGTGAAAGTGTACTCTCGCAAACTGGATCGGGAGAAGGCTGCTCTACTGCACTGTCTCTTCTCTGCTCTGCATCTACCTCCTCCTCATCAATAGGCTCAGATGGACTCAGGTCTGGTATCTGATCATAGCAATCGGCCCAATCAGACTCTGAATCCGAGGGAACTATATCAGAAGTGGTGGCATCAGCACCACCGGAAAACAAGGTGGTCTCAGCACCAAGATCACTAATCATCGTGCTGCGATCAAGGACCGGCTCTGCTGCCTCAATGGTATCCGGAATCAGGTCTGTGCTCTCCAGATTCTCCTCTGCTGTCATCTCTGCATCAGCTGTGTCTGAAAGTGAGAGGGTGGTCTGTGTCTCAAGGTCTGCCCAAGCTGCCTCATCATCTGTGATCACAAAATCACAGTCCTGGTGGATGTCTGGCTCTGCGTCTGTCAGCTGCTCTGAGTCTGTACTCGCATCTGAGTGGGATCTGAATCTGGCTCTATAGTCCTCGACCGTCTCTATTTGTATACTCTCGCCCTGGACGCGAAAGTACACCTTCCCGCTATCATGATCAGTCACCTCCTTGGCTGTGGCCAAGAACGGACGACCAAGGATGATGGGGGTATCGGTCACTGACTCAGGGATCTCCATGTCCAACACTACGAAGTCCACGGGGAATTCCAGGCCCTGAATAGTGACGATAACGTCTCGTAATAACCCCTTCGGCCTCTTGACAGATCGATCAGCGAACTGAAGGACTGTCCTGCTCTGTCGAAGAGTGCCCAACTCAAAGCGGTCGAGAAGGGCTGCCGGAAGAAGGTTAATCGACGATCCGCTATCTAGAAGAGTACGGTCGAACCACTGCTCACTGATCTGGCATCTGACATACAGGGCCCCTGCATCTGGCCTCTTGGCTGGCAGTCGGTTCTGGATCGCAAAGCACGTGGCTTTGGTCAGCACATGTATCTCTGAAGTGTGGTTCCTCCTCCTCCTCCTAACTGTAGTCCTCTCTCTCAAAGATCGCTGAAGAAGGGGGATGTGCTGCAAAGCCTCCTGGAGGGTCAGCTGGATATGGAATCGGTCAATCATGCTCTGGCTGAACTCCTCAAGCTCTCTCTTTTTTGGATCATTTTTCTTCCCCTTCCCCATCTGAAGGGCTCTAGGGAAGGGGATCACTGGGTCCTTCTCAGATGAAGGACTAGGAAAAGGTCTATGCGGTTCAAGGACCGGATCCACACATACATCATGCACCACAGTGGGACCAGAAGAAAGTAAACCTTTTCCTTTATTCATAGCAGAGTTCTGAGATACATGAACACGAGGAAAAACAACATCACTGTCTCTACAAACACCGGTGGCCTCAGTACCACCACGGGCTGGCTGCTCTGCTGCTGCTGCTGGTAGACGTCGTGCGGCATCAGTACCGCTGGCTGGCTCGGCTGAATGGGTGGCCTCAGTACCACCTCCTAGATCTGGTGAAGCGGCGGCCTCAGTACCGCCGGTGGGATCAGTATCCTTGGTGGCCTCAGTACCACCGTCATCATCTGGAGCGGCCTCAGTACCTCTCTCCTCCTCCTCCTGTGGCGCCTCGGGATGAAGCTCAACTGAGGCGCCGCCGCCTGCTGGGGTCCTACCGCTCCTAAGTGTGACAAATTCAGCATCAAATAGATCCGAAGAAGTATCATCAAATGGGTCACTAGGAGTGGCTAACTCAGTATGTACTACTTGCTCAGATTTCCTCTTGAGGCTGTTCGGATTGGGCTCTATCTGTGCTGGTATGGCGGCCTTCCCTCTCACCAGGTCCCGCATCTCCTAGCGGAACTCGTCCATCTCCTGTCGGAATGTAGCCTGCTGGTCCGTGAGGAGGCGGGCGATGTCATCCAAAGCGGGGCTCTCATGGGAGCTCGACGGGTGGCCTCTCTGTGGGTGAGGCTGCTGGAACTGCTGTGGATAAGAGGGGTGGGATGGAGGGTGCTGCTGGTATCCCTGGTGAGCCTGCTGCTCACGTCTCCAAGACTGTCCATGCTGCTGATAGGGACGAGGACCGTAGGATGACTGCTGGTGATATGCTGGGGGCTGCTGCTACGGCTGGTGCTGGTCTCTCTAATGGGAGTACTGGCCTCCCTGTCCTGACGGCTGCTGCTGGGGCTGGGCACCACCACTCCCCCACCTGAATCCGGATGGTCCCGTCGGATCCCAGGATGGGGGCGGTCGTACCAAATCCCGTTGACATCCATCAACGGCTCGGCATCAAAGGGGGCTGGCGGGAGTACTGCCAGAGGCTGGTCCGGCTGGTAGACCACCATCTGCATCTCTGGAGATGGTGGAGACTGGTAGGTGGGCTGCGGCTGCTGGTACGGCTCTGCCTGTACAAGGTGAACCTGTCTAGGCTGCACTGGGGTGCCGGAGCGCTGGGACGAGCTGCTGCTGCTGCCGGTGTCGCCTCGCGACTGAAGACGGGGCTGAGAAGCCGTCTGTGCCTCCTGGAGACACATGAGCTGTGTCTTCATGTCGCTCAAGACCTGTGCCATCTGCTCCATCTGCGTGATACTCTGGCACTGCTTCTTCTCTATCAGCTCCATGCGGTCCAACTTCTCGCTGATGATACCCATGTCTGCAGCTGATGACTCTGCCTGTGCTGCTGCGGCTGCAGACGAACTGGATGGACTTGCATCTACCCGTGCTATCCGCTGGTACTGCACGGGTCCTGGCTGATGTGGTTGGGTCTTCTGAGTGTAGAGCCGGGTCTGGGACATCACCATGTAGTTCTCTGCCATCTCCTCAAAAATGGACCAGACCTGGTCGTGGTCCTTGGCGAAGTAGGACCCGCCACAAGAAGCATTCACCAGGCCCTGTAGCTCTGCTGACAACCCGCTGAAAAATCTCTGAACAAGGTTCGGCTTCGTGATGTCGTGGTGCGGGCATTGGTCCAGGAGCTCTCGAAACCTCTCCCAAGCTTCGTGGAACTGCTCGTTGGGGAACATGGAGAAGTTGCTGATCAGGGCCCTCGCTGCATTCGTCCGCCCGAGTGGATAGTACTTGTTCAAGTACTCAGTGCGGAGCTGCTCCCAGGTGTAGACAAATCTCCCCAAATGTTTCAGCCAGGTGGCTGCTCTGTCTGCCAGTGAAAAGGGGAAGGCGATCATCCTGATCGTGTCCTGGTCCACATGTCTGTCGTGGACAGTGCTGCAAATCATCAGAAACTCCTGGAGGTGGAGGTGGGGCTCCTCTGTGGCAAGTCCATGGAACCGAGGAAGCATCTGCAAGGTGTTTGAGGGGAACTGGAACCACCACCCAATGGTGCATCAGTGTAGATCCGGGGTTGTGCAACTCCCGCATCGGTCTCGGTGGTCCTGCTCCTCCTGCGGCTGCTGCCGCTGCGACGGCGGCCGCGGCTGCTGCTGCTCGTGCCTGTGCATCTGCATCCGGGATCTCCTCGGGCTCGCTCTGCTGATCTCGCTCTGCTCGGAGCCTCTCCAACTCTCTCCTCATCTCTATCATGAATGCTCCCTGATCGCGGAGCTGCTGCTGGACTGCATCGAGTGATGCGATCAGGGTGGAGTTGATCGCTCCCTGGTCTAGTACAATGTGCTCTGGTCGACGGGAGTGATCATCAAAACTGCCTGCTCCGGCCATATTGACGTCTGCAAAATCAAACGAGCCCAACTCAGGTGCTGTCAAATGTATCAATCTCTCCTCGGGCTCGTGTCTCTCAGGAAGATCAGAAAGGGGATCGAGGGGGAACAGGGTGGAGTCGTACTCGGGCTCGGAGAGCGGGTCTGAGCTCTCGCGAGCCAACCTAGATGATGAGGTAGACGCGCCCGAAAGCGGTGCAACCAGAGGCTGCCTAAGAGATCGTCTACCCATCATCTTGATCTGGCGAGTAGGGCGGATGAGATCTGGAAAAATTATGATCTAAAAACAAACCCCCGGTTCACCAACGCAACGCGAGCTGAAGACCGTGAAAGTTCGGTCAAATTATCTTGTCAATTTTATTTTGGTGAACACTCAAGATATCAGAGCGCTTACGTGACCTGTTAGGATATCCGCTGCTAACCCAACCGACTGGCCCGCACGGAAGAGTCGGTAATCAGTCAGGTGTAGCAACGGGGGGCTCTACCTAGTGTGCGGGTCACTCTCTCGCGCATACAAACCAAGCAATGAGGGGGTTGCTCTCCCCAAGACAAAATTTTAGGGTGAGCGAGTTTTAAGGTCAATAATCTTAGCAGTCCCAATTTTATGGTTTCACTTTTTAGGTATTTTTCAAAGCAAACAAATCGCCTAATGAATTTTTTGATTCTCTTGATTATTAAGTCAAAAACAGGGGGGGAAGTCGAAAAAGCCGATGCACGAGAAATCAATGATGCATGCAAAGTCAGAAATGCGTACCTGCCTCCAGCTCTCTACATGCAATATGATCCGCGCATAAAATAAAAGGCAGAAATAAAACTAAGCTAAATGATGCAGCGGGAAGCCGAGTCCTAGACGAGCAACTTCTAGCGAAGAACCGTCTAACCGGTCACCGACCTCCAAGCCAAAGGGTCCGGTCTTGGCCCGTCCCTCCCCTTCCCGACAAATCGGGGGTAGGAGTAAGCGCTTTACAGGACAGGCTACGACACGTAGGCTACAGAGGCTAGCGAGTCGGTTATTTTTATTATTTATTTTAGGTAGGTCCAATTACAGTCTATAGGAACAGATATGTCATTAAGGTGTGTGGATCCTACTTAATTACGTCACAATCACCAGAAAGTCCTAAATCTAGGGGCTCGAGCAAAAACCGCGAAAAACCGGAAAAGACAGTAAGAAAGAAAAATAAAACCGCGAAGAAAGCCGCGAAAAACCGTGCAAGTCCTAATGGGTCCCCCGAGCACACCGGTGCTCGGCGAAACAGACCCGCTTCGGTCACAAGTCCAAAAGTGTCCAAGTCCTGTCCCTGTATTATTACAATAATAATAAATGAAATAAAGTCCAAACTATCCTCACCCACTCAACTCTCTCTCTCGCTCTCTCCTACGGCTTCGTAGAGAAAGAAGCCGCCTCCAAGTTCCTCGACTGCTCAGGCTCCTCGAAAGTCGCCTCCGCGGTCCTCGGGCCCTCGCAAGAAGAAAAGAAGAGTGGTCAGACCAAAAAGAATAATCAAATGAAAAGAAAAAGAAATGAAAGTACAAGTCAGGGTATATATGCAAAAATGAAAAATAAAATAAAATAAACACACAATATAAAACAAAAATAAAAATAAAAGAAAATCAAAATAAAACAAAATAAAACAAAAAGAAACTAGATACAAAAACCGCGAAAAGCCACGAGCTCCGAAGAGCCGCGAAAAACCGCGAAAACAAAAACGAAAATAAAGACAAAAATACTACTAAGCCGTGCTCCCCGGCAACGGCGCCATTCTGATGAGCGGACCGAGCGAACGAGGTAAAGGTACTAAATAGGTCGTTGCGACCTCTATCACTCAGAGTCACTCAATCAAGAAAAAAATCAACCACTCAAAACATGTAAAATCAATCAAGCACAAAATCAGCGGTCTAGCTATGAGATTAACCTGGTATAGCACCCAGGGTCGAACACAAGGAGCACGGGTTGGCCAGAGGCCTACGAAGTAGTAAAAAGAAAATAAAATAAAAGAAAAGTATTTTAGTGGTTTTTAATAATTTTTATATTTTTTTTTGGATTTTTAAAAAGTGAAGAAAATAAAAGAAAGCAAATAAAAGCACACTTTAGCTAATTATTAAAAGCACCAAAAATCAAGCAAAAATTCAAGAAAAATTGTTTTTATTTTTTTTAGGTTTTTTAGTGTTTTTGGTGAATTTTTGGGATTTTTATGAGGTGTCTTTTATTTTCTAAAAATCAAACAGTACTGAAAAGACAAGGTACTATCCAGCCAGGCCCAAAACCCAAAGATAAAATATCTAAGGATCTCAGAGGGACCTGGAGGTAATTTTCCTGAATACTAGATAAAACAAGGAAAATTTGGGCACCAAAATTATTGTTTTTGGGTTTTTAATTTATTTATTATGATTTTTATGAGTTTTTAGGTATTTTTGAATTTTTAGGGTTTTTACTCAATGAAAAATAGCCAACATTGGCTCGAAAATCAAGAAACACACAAAGAACAGTAACTAATTTTTTTAGAATTATTGGGAGTGTTTTTATATTTTTTTGGGATTTTTAATTCTAGACAGTTGCTGAAATAGATGTTTTTGAATTTTTAAAAATAGCAAATAAAATCACAAATGTCCTCAAAAATTCTCAAAAATCCTACAACATGGCAGGAGCCATGTGTCAAATTTTCATCGAATTTGGAGGTGATTTGATATTTTATTCAAAATCCAAAAGGGGGCATAGTGCACAGGGACTTAAGTGCAAATACCCGAAGCTCTGGGGGTCCAGGTGCAATTTTCCCAGCAAGTCACGCGCGTGGCGCGTGCCTGGGGCATTCAGGGACCTTTTTGTAAAGAAACTAAGGTCCGGGGACTATTTGGTAACACGTACCAAAAGTCCAGGGACCCCAGATGCAATTTACCCTACAATACACGCACATGTGCAATTAAAACATTCACAGGGGTAGATATGCAATTCCTAAAAAGTTTTCATTCATTAACAAAGAACCCAGAACTACAGGACTAATATTGCAAATACACCAGATATACACCTGACGACGCACGTGGCTCACACATACAGGGGCATAAATGCAAATACTAAAAAGCACGAGGTCCAATGTGCAATTATCCAAACGTAAATAAAAAGCATAAAATATTTACAGGACTGAAATGTAAAGCACAAACTACGAGGGGGCCTAAGGTAAATTGCCCCTTTATTACGTCGACGGCTGGATGAGCGCCACGTAGCTGATCTAACGGTCTCGAACGGCTGGCGCTTCTCCTCGTCCGCACGTGAGCCTGATCGACGGCTCAGAGGGGGCCACGTGGAAGATCGGACGGGTCAGGTGCTGGTGCCTCTCTCCTCTGAGCTAACGGTCCGGATCGACCCTCGAAATGATCAACGGTGTCTGCTCCTCGATGAATGAACGGCGACGATTGAAACTGGAGCTCTGAGGGCTATCGGACGGTGATGGAGGACCCTCGAAGAACTGATGGCCGGCGAGGTTCGCCGGCCTCGTGCGCGTGCTGTGGTCCTCCTCAGCTGCCTCTGAAGATCGGAGCAGGTCCACACTGGAGTCCCGCAGCTGGTGGTGGCCTCTGATGGCCCAGCCGAGCCCTGGAGGGGCTCCGGCGAGGTCGACGGAGATAAGCTCCTGGCCTGGATGTGAGGGGGCCTCAGATGTCCTCCTCTTGACCTGCAAAGTAACCCAGAAGCTTTGCGGGTCGAGGGCAAAGTGCCTCGACCCGATGAAGCGGTGTGAAGGTGAACTGTGGGTCGGGGCGAGCGAGCTCCGGCGAGCGGAGGATGGTGGAGCTCGAACCCCAGCTCCTGTGCGAGATGGGATGAACGAAGGGGCGAAGAATGTGCGCGGAGGGATGGCGATGGTGAGCGTCGGTTCCGATGATCGAAAGGATGTGCGATATAGCCGGAATCGACGGAACTCGGCGGTACTATGATTTGGGGGTAACTCAAAATTAAGCTAAACAAGAAGGCTAGAAGGTTACCTGGGTGGAGCGGAAGACTGTGCTGGAGCTAAGGTAGCTCCTGGTCGTCGCCTCGAAGGTCGCCAAGGCCTGAGGCTCGAGCTCCTGCACGGGGCGGAGCACGGCGGCGCAAAGTCGCCGGATCAGTGGTCCGGCCACCCCCTCCTCACTGCTACAAGGGCAATCGCGAGCTGTCACCTCAGGGATCGCTCTGGAGGTCACGGGACGAAGGGTGGATAGCCAAAGATGCGTGAAAATGGGGGCGGAGCTCAGGCTATATACGGCTAGGGGTCCAGAAAGATGGTGATCGGGCGACCTCAGGAGCGCGCGGATCCCGAGGGAGCGGCTCCAGCGAGGATGCCGGATGCGAGTGGAGTGATCCGGACCCGGGATTTGGGGGGTTGGCGATCGGGTCATCTGTTGAAAAATGGGAGAAAACGGGTCGGGCACAGAGGACCCGGCTCTGGTGGTCCTGGGGGGGGAGTTGACCGGGGTCAACAATCCCCCGTGGACCAATCAGAGCCCGCCAAGCTTTGAATTTTTATTTGATTTTTTTGGGCCATAAAATGACCGAATTTTCAAAAACTTAAAACATGAAATATTTTTAATTTATTTTTTTCTATTTTTTTGTGATTTTTAATTAATTTTTGGAAATAAAAATAAGGTATGTACATAGTATAGCTATACATAGGTATATATACAATATATGATTTTTAATTTTGATTTTTAATTAGTTATTTTTATACAATTTTATTCCTATTTTATATTTTATTTATTTATAGAATAAAATGAGGAATAAAAGGCTATTTTTGTTTTATTTTTATCATTTATATACATAGAGGAAATAATTAGTTATGTACAACTATATACATGGTATATGTACAACATATTTTTGTAATTTTAATTTTGTCATTTTTATTTGATTTTTGTTTTACTTCTTTTTATTTATTTTATTTACAATATATAGCATAGAGTATTTACAAAAAGTTTTGAAAATAATTTTATTTATTTATAAGGTTAGCTAAATATAAGAATATGGTCTATGTACAAGGTGAAGGGGTATTTTTTGAATTTTTGATTTTTAAATTTTTATTTGGTTTTTAATAGTTTCTAAATATATACAAAATATGTACAAGCATATTTTTGGGTGAGGAAAATATAATTTTATTTATTTTCAAATATTTACAAATGAGCCCCTATCTCCCTCTACTTTGGCTTTTATGCGGTCAGGCCCATGCTGAGCCCTCCCTTGGGTTAGGTTGCTCAATATTTATTCTAAATATTTCCCTCTTTTTCTTTTTCCTCTTTATTCTTTTATTTTTTGCACAAAAACATGCTAATTATGGGTATTTACAAACATGCATGCTTTTGCTAATTATTCCTATTTACAAGTATCTACATGCATTTGCATAGGTTTTTGTAGCTAAAATATAAGAATAAAGAGTGATGAATGGGTATTCATCAGTACCCTTCCTTCCTGTTTCACCGAAAGCGATGATGATGTCTTTGTCATCCCATCAATAATAGTGTCCATGAGATCCAAAATGCATAAAGGATTCTTAAACAACAAATTTTATTTCCACCTATTGCATTTTGTATGCATACATGCATGGTACTGGGGACAAATATTGCTTGAATTTCATCTGACTTATATAATTCCAATGGGGCAATCGAACAACCCAAGAGCTGAAGAGCAGCTCATGTACAATAATCACTACATGCGATCCACAGACTCATACACAAATTACAAGCAAGATCTATCCTTCTCTCATACACACTACGAACGCTTGGAAAAGTAACTAGGATCTAAATAATGAGACCAAATAATTCCGATGTGTGATACATGGACTCGCTGGTCTTATCTTCATCTGATTCATCTGATTTCTCTCCTCCTTCATCTATACTGCCTTCGACGAGATCCCAACCACCTTTGGCTCATGCATGCATATTGCTCATGATTACCAACATTGCACTGTTCTTCCCTCAGTTCCCCTCCTTCACGTTCTTGACCATTGTTGCACTGGCTCCGATGAGACACAATCTCCTACCTTGGGGTGATGATCACCAGTAACTTTATCAGTACCACCAAGGGTGACATGTGGAGAATAGACACGTCATCACTAAAGATGGGTCTTTTCTAAAGCCTTGCAAAAGGTTGCCAGAGGGTGGATATCAATAGCGAAGGAGTAGGATCATGGACTGGAGCACGAGGGAAGGGGCACTTTATTTCATATATAGTACACGTGGAATTGGATGCATTAAAATTTCCTCTCTCAGATTAGTAACATTATGGACGTTTATTATTAAATAAAATAGCATCGACTATGAATAAATATGATATGAAGAGTCGAGCAATGGAATTATTATGGCAGCAATGTGAATGATTTTTTTCCATATTGTAACTCCACCATCTATAGAAGGAATGCTATATAATGCATTATTTATTTGCTCGGATCAATTTCCTTAACGTTAAATTATATTTATTTTTTTTACTAGTGGAATAGATGGATCAATACTTTTTTATTTCTATTTCAAATTATTTTAAAATGAGGATTTATAATAGTATTTACAATATTCTTTATGCTTCTTACGTGTATTTCTAAGTTATCATTGATTGTCAATTTTCACCCATTTTGTATATAATAAATGTGTTACTATTGCTATTCATCCATTTAATATTAGACTTTTTGTAATGAGTTTATTATGTGCATATCCAATATATGTGATATTTATCTGATAAATTTCTTATTAAACTATACTTCAAAATTGTTACATAATTTAGTTGTGCTATACATTCTAAGTTATTGCAGATTAGCAAGCATGATTAATAAATAAATCATCTAATTGATCTATCTTATATATTTGACGGACGTCAAGTTTTTGTAAAATCATAGTCATCTTGTATATAGGATACCCCCTCTTATAAAATGGGGCCATCACTAGATCCAAGTAGCACTTAATGACAATCTCAAGTTTACATTTGCCCCAATCAAACTATAACCTGTCATAATCCCAATTGAAATTTTAATCGAAGTAATCTAATATCATTAAAAAATACCAACAAGTGTAATAGAAGGCAAAAAATGCAGTATTTAAATACACTAGCATGATATAGATAACTGGATCTGTGGAGTACCTTAAGACGATGATAGATGATCTTACGATGATTAACAATTAACTAAAGGAGATAGCAAAAAAATGTTGTGGAGAGAATCTAGAGAAATGATGGAAGGAACCAAAACATGGATATGTGGAGAAGAGAAGAAAGGAGGAGATGATTTGGAGAGAGAGATGTCAAAGTTCAATTAATGGGGAATGGAAGAAAACTATTTCCATTTCTGGAAATGGGAAGGGGGCACAGAGGTGATTTGGGAAAAGGAGGGTGCGTGACAGGCGCAGGGAAAGGGGAAAAGGGAGGTGCGCGGGGGAAGGGAAAAAGGGAGGCAGGGAATTTTTGGTATGTACCGTTAAGGAAAAGGGAGAGCGTGCACTATTTTTGGTAAAGGGGTGCGCATGGGAAAAGGGAAAGAAGTTCAGTAGACTTTTTTAGTATGTGCTTAAGTTTTTTATTTGAAATTTCAAAGATTAATGTTATTGTGAATGAATTGTTCTTTCAAATTTGGAAAGAAATATTATTGTAAATGATTTTTAAAATGCTAAGATACTATACCATAAATCAATTTATTACGGTATATCTGTCGTTACACAAACTATATACATTGCTTTCTAATACCATTGTATTTATTTGTAGCAAAATGTCAATTTGTTAACGGATATTGACTATCAAAACGTAACGTGTCTATATCAATAAAATCCACGACCTATGCTCACATACAACACAGTATAGCTATCTTCAATGGACATAAAAATAAAAAATAGATTAATATTATGAAGAATGTTAGGATATTCCATAAAGAAATGCTTCAAGAATCACTAAAATCTAATATATACCACATCATCTTAACGAAAAATAACATTTCTTTCATTATCAATATTAGGTGCAATATACAATGTAGAATGAACTTGTCAAATACATACATATATATATATATATAGAGAGAGAGAGAGAGAGAGGAAAAATGGGGCTGCCCCCGCCCCATTTTTTCGCAATTTTTTTATTTTTTGAAAAATATCATAATGTATATTCATCTATATATCCCACCAATATGTCATTTGAATTTCGTCAGAAACAGAGACTCCTACGCCCTCCACCTAGAACATGTAATTTTAACGGTCTAAAGATTAATATAATCGATCTGTTCAAGATGGAGGGCATATGAGTCTCTGTTTCTGACGAAATTCGAATGACATATTGGAGGGATATATTGATGAATACACTTGGTGGTATTTTGAAAAAACCCAAACAAATCCTGAAAATTGGGCTTGGGTAGCCATGTTGGCTACCCGAAGGAGGCAACCCCATTAAACACACACACACATGGATCCGAGATCTCCATAGTTGTCTCATAATATGATATTATATGTTACAAGCCATTTGGAGGATTGGATTTTTAAAACTAGAAGAAGAAATACATGATTAAGAAAAAATTATACTACAATATGAGATCAAAAATCAATGAATTTAATTTCAGTAATGACACTTTGCATATATGTTGAATAAAAAATCTATGTGATTTTTTAATGATGCATGAAAGGTACATGCCACTAAATAAAAAATCAATTATGATACCTAATTGTGTCACTAACATAATTCGTCAACTAACACATTTGTTATAGTGGCAATAAATTTATTTTGTTGGTAAAGTCAACTATTAGTGACAAATCAATTAATTGTCAATAAATGATTTGTTGCTAAATTGCATTTTTGTTGTAGTGATCCCACAAAAAATGAAGGTCATTTTCACAAGAGTTAAAATGCTAGAAATAAATAAAAAAGCTAATTTTTATGCTTGGCCTCCTTCAATTCTTCTTCTCCTCCTCTTATGTTATTCTGCCGCTCAGTGAAGAATCAAGCCGCCTCCGCTTCGCTTGGGTGCTTCGGCTCCCCTAGAATCGTCTCCTTTGCTCCACGGGCCCTCGCAAGAAAAAAGATAAGAGAGAATGTGTAAGAAACACAATTATCAAATATGAGCTAAAAATGAAATAAAAAACAGTGAATATGAAAAGTGGAATGAATATGGAAAAATATAAACCAAGAATATCAGGTCAAAAGAGAAACCTAACTACCCTCGTCGTGCCTCCCCTGCAACGGCACCATTTTGTTAACACGCTTTATCGGGTTTTTAGATTATTGAATTATAAACAAGTTATTGCAACCCAATCAAGCGTTAACAAACAATTTTTTCTTTCTCAAGCCAATAATCAATTACAAAAATAATGAAGCAAGAGAACTTTTTGCTACTTATTTACCTGTATAGCTAACATGATCGAACTTAGGGAGGCTTCAATTTTCGAGGGTTATTCAAATAATTGACAAAAATCAATTTAAGGGAAAAAGGGAATTTCAAATGCAAACTACCTTGGTTTTTATGAAATTTTCACCACTTTTATTTTTTTTATTTTTTATTTCTATTTTATTATTTTCTGATTTTCAAATTTTTAATGGTTTTGATTTTTGCAATTTTTATTTTCAAAAATATGATTTTCAAAGCAATTTTATGGATAAAAGAAATATATATTTTTGATTTTACAAATATAACAAAAATGCTCACAATGTTTAAATAAAATTTTATTGTGTTTTTATGACTTTTTACTATTTTAGTAATTTTTTTAGAATATTTTAAATTTTTAAGGATTTTAAAATAAATAAAAATAAGGGAAAATGCAAACAGTAGGAAAACAAGATTATTTTACAATTTAAAATACCAAATGAAATTAGAAATTATACAACTATTTTTCCTAAAAACTAGAATGCATTATCTACAAATAGGAATTGAAATCATTATTTTTGGATTTTTTTCTAGAATTTTTTATGATTTTTTTTAGTTTATTATATTTTTTGGATTTTATATATAATTAATGCACGCAATTTGTATAGAAATTAAAATATACCATAAGAGATTTAATCTATTTTTTTGGTATTTTTGAATCAATATTCGAATTTTTTAGATTTTTCAAAGTTCAAACAAGGAAAAATGACATAATTTTGATTTTTTGTATTAAAAAATGATGACAAAATGCAATGAAAGTTTTATGCTAGAAAGAGATATACACCAGGAATCCACGCAAATTTTTCTAGAGTTTTCAGAGCAATAAAACATTTATTTCAATGAAAACATCATGTAAATTTAAAGTCTGGAAACATGGACTGAAATGTAAATTTCTAATGTTTTTGCATTAAATAAATAATAGAAATAAACTACAGGGTGGAAAACATGAATTACCTAATAAAATGCATGGGTTGCACGTGATAAGTGCTGGTAGGAGCCTCTTTACAGTTTGTAAAACTTCCGAGGGCTGAAACACAATTTTCTAAAATATTTTAAAATCCCCTTATGGTTTCTCGTTTGTTTTTCTTAGTTCACAAACCAAAGGGGCACACGGGGAGGCCGCCACCCCTTGCTTTCTCCTCCAAGCAAGGGCGGTGGGGCAAATCTGGAGTAGCGTTGAAGATCGGTGGTCGACGGCGATGGGCAGCGGACAGTGCTACGATAGGGCTCTCTGACGAGGATCGCGGCTGGTAGTTGGGTTTGTGCGCGCCCAGCGACGTTGGGGAACCGAGATGAGGCATCGGTGATATACGATGGCGAGCACGAGCGGCGACAAGCGATGAGACTCGCGAGGTGGAAGGGAGGTCCGCACGGGCAGTGGTGACGGGCTCGTGAGAGTCAAGAGCGGTCTGGCCGGTGGTGCGTTACGACGCTGGAGCAGGAGGTCGTCAGTGGCACGATGGTTGGTGGCTGCGCCGCCGGTGGAAGTACAGTGGGGAGGCTGGGGCGTGACGGTGAACCGGTGGCTGCATTTTGCGGCTGAGGGCAGACAGCTGCGCGGTCGCCGGTGGTCGGTGGGGGCGCTCCTCTCCAGGAGCGGCTGGCGACCGTCCTTTTTTAATTGTAAAACAGAGAAAGAAAAAAGCCTTTTTTTATTACACACACACAAACAGACACACACACATATATATATTTAATTTTTTATTTGATCCTGCAAAAAAAATGTTAGAAAAAAAAGAAAAACTATGTATTTTTTATTTTTATTTATAAACAAATAAGGACACGAGCATGACATATCATACCAAAATCAACACGGAATGCATGAACGGGGATCCAACAAAAAATGAGGAATGGATCCGTGTATCTGACCACCGTACGCGACCAGAGTTGGAAAATTACGTGAGGTAGAAATAAGAACGCGAATAGATCGAGATGTGAAGATGAAAACAAATCGGATCGGCTGAATCAAATCGTGATGATGGATTCTAAGATCTAGAGAAAAATGACAACGTAAAAAAATGCAAAAAATTAAGCTACGATTAACCTAGGTTAAAAATAAGAAAAGAAAAATGGATCTCACCGTGGGAGCGGATGGAAACCGTGAGGGTATCGAGAAAGGCCGACTCATTGTCACCGGATGGTTCAGAGGATAGGCACCCTTCTGCAACAATATGGCTCTCGGAGAATGGGCTCCTCTCACCAAAGATTGATTGAATGAGAATGAGGGAGGAGGAGCCAATTAAATATAGGATTAGTTGATTTTGAATTTGAATTCGAATTTAAAAATTGAATGGTGATAAAGAGATAAGAAAGAATTTGAAATGAGATAAAGATAAAAAAAATTAGTGTTAAAATTACTTACAAAAATTAATTTTTTGTATTTTTGTCACTTAATTAAATTGTCTAATAAATGTTATTTTTTTATTTTTATGGTGGTTATTTAAAAATATCAACTATATACATATACTATATACATAAGGTACATTATATGCATAGTTAAATAAGGAAATTTGTTTTTTTGTTTTTATTTTAATTAATTAGTAAAAATATTTACAAATACAATATGTACAAATAAATGGTAAAATTGCACAAACCACCCTAGAAAAACGACTTTCAAACTGTAACTCCAAAAATTATGAAACCACATCCACTTTAAAGATAATTTAATTTAGAGTACAATGGAAGTGAGTTTGGTTCAACTTGAGTTCATATGGAGCCAGAATTGGTCTTCCAATTATCACTTTATGGCTTTTTCCAGATGTGGTTACTTTTATTCTGTACATGATTTTTTTGCAAACATTTTTATTTATAGCTTTTATTTTGAAAACTATTTAATTTGAGGTTAATTTATGTACAAATAAAATAGTGTAAGTGTACAAATATTTACAGCACACATTTTTTGGATTTTCTTATTAAGGACCCAATCTCCCCCTACTTCATTCCTAGTCGATTTTGTCAAGTCTTGACCTTCTTTCAGGGTTCGGGTCATCCTGTATATATTACATATATATAGTCTTCTTTTCCTTTTTCTTTTCTTTTCTATTCTTTATTTTTCCTTTATTTATTTTTTTATTTTAGGTTAAAATAGTAATAAGTGTACAATATTTACACACAGATGCAAGTTAGTAAGAATATGGAGTTAATATTATATACATGTGTTTTATAAGAGATTTTAAGCTAAAATAAATGAATAAAGATGATGAAATGCAGATTCATCAATGTCAGCGTAATATAGCCAGTAGAGGCACGTGAGGGGTGCATGGTCTTGATCGGGCATCTCTGGTGTGTCCCCTTCACTCCTCTTATGATATGATAGTAGTGTCCTCACACTGTTTCGTGATTAATCAAGGGCCCATATTAGATCCGGGCATGCTCCTTCATCCTAGGCCTCCATGGTGCTGATGAAGAACATGGAAGAACACCTTCCCTATTAAGATTTAATCGGCAATTACTTCCTCCTCTAGATGCCTCCCGTGCTCTTGAATGGTTCAAAACCTTCCTAGGACTCCTCTGCGTCTGCAAGTATGCTCAAATGGGTCCAGGCCTCATCGAAGCATGCTTAGGTCGATTCTTTCTCTGGCATCTGGAACTGATGTTCCTCGATTTTTCCTCCTTCCAGATGCCTTCTCTGTTTCTCAAACCTGCACAAAAATGATTGGGGGCTCAAGGACGAATGTCCTTGACCCAATTTCAAGCAGAATCACAAAGGGATGGGGTGAATGGGAAGATCTCCAACGAAGTGGTGGGGGAGGAGATCAGTGGACTCGATGTTTGCAAGATTACAGGGATCTATGCATAGGGTTCGATGAAGAAGGTGATTGGGAATAATATGAGTGGGTCAGGATGCTCGAAACATGGGTGATTCACTGTGAAATAATGGCATGAGCTCTATGCTCCGGTGAACTACGAATTGAAATTTAACGTGAAATAAAATGAAATGACTAGAAACAAAATGTGAGTCTATGCTAGAAATGAAAATACGGAATTAAAATGCTACCTAACTTTGCTTTAATAGACCTGGAATACTTAGAACCACCGTCACCCGAGTTAATCTCAGAGCGATGGGGACCTCGCATCACTAGCCTTCTCCATGCCTCCGATTAAAGGGGGTGCTTCTTCTGTCGCCAGGGCACACTCTCCAGAATAGATCAGAGGGGTTATGATGCTCAAGATGGATAAAAAATTGGATTAAGGGTGAAGGAGGAATTTTATAGACACGATGAGGGGAGATTTTGGAACTCAATTTGTCTGCAAATCAACGGTAGTATCTGAGATCTATGGGCATAACAAGATGGATGTTGGTGAGGCATACACGTTTGATGAAGAAATTATGTAGAAAAGTGGAGTGTAGGAGGTGCAAGAAATCAGAGGAAATGGTGGGCTCGGTGTTCTGGTAGCTGCAGAAGGCTAGTTGACCGTGTGGGGGAGGTATTGACTAAGCGGTCAACACACCTCATGCCTTGGTTGGTCTACGTAGGACACAACATAACAAAACGTAAAATAAAAGAAAATTGAAAAATAAAATCATAAACTATTTTATTTAGAAATACTCAAAACATGAAAAATGTAAAAATATGAATAAAATATTTGATTATATATAGATACCCAAGTACAATAGTACCCCAAAATCAACTTTTGTATCTTAGCTCCATTTTCAACGAAACTACCTTCACTTGATAGATAATTTAATTGGAAATATAATAGAGGTGAGTTTGGTTCAATTTGAGTTCATATGGAGTAGATATTGATCAATAAAGTTCTATTGTAGCTTTTTCATCTGTGTATACCATGTGCACTATGCACGATTTATTACGCCTCATATTTTTCTAATTTTCCATACATTAATATATGTACAAGTTTTATGTTGAACATTTTATTATTTGAGATGTGCATGATGAAGAATAAAATAGTGTATTTTTGGGGTATTTACCCAATATACTATTTAGAAAAGAAAAAGGGTTTCTGAGATATTTTATACAACATTTTGCCCTTATCCCCCCTAATTTATTCCAGGTTGACCTAGTCAATATTTGACTTGCTCTCGGGGTTCAGGGTTAGTCAAGTCAGTATCTTTGAAACTTCCTTAGTTTTTCTTTTCTTTTCTATATTCTTTAATTTTGGGTTTAAATATGTATTTACAGGTATTTTACTATGGATTTGAAGCCAAAATGATTGAATAAAGGTAGATGAATGTCTATTCATCAATGCTCTGATGGATTAAGCATGGCCAAAGGTGAGAATATCTACATCTTAATCGATGCCTTCTCTCTGTATGTCTTGGCTACGAGCCATGCTATGAAGGTCTCTACCTTTCCATAGAGTACCCTCTTTCTCTTAAAGATCCATTTGAATCCAATGGGTTTGACCCCTTTAAGTGGTTCTTCGAGGGTCCACACACCATTCTTGTGCCTGGAGTCTGACTCAGAATTCATTGCTAGCATCCAACTATCCATGTCACAATCACCCAAAGCTTCATCATATGAAGAATCTTCTAATACATGGAACCCATACCTTTCATGATGTGTTACAACCCTAGAACTCTTTATAAGAGATAGTGTCGCATTATTCTAAATTATCTCTTCAATTTCTATTGTGGGAACTTCATTAGTATCACAAGATTCGATTAGTTCCTTACTTCATTACTATCTTGACTTTTAAGGAATTCATCTTCTAGAAATTTTACATCTCTAGAAATGAATAACTCTTGAGTCTCAAGATCATAAAGTTGGGTTCCAATACTATTCTTTATATATCAAATGAAGCAACACTCTCTACTGACATATTCTAACTTGCATGCATCCATATTTTTAGCATGCATCAAACAACCCCAATCCTCAAGTGTCGTATATCGACTTGGTGACATACCAAAGATCATGAGGTGTTTTAGGTACAAATTTAGATGAAATCTTATTTAGGACATAAGATGTAGTCTCTATTGCATGTCCCCAAAAACTAAGAGGTAAGTTTGCTTTACTCATCATCGATCTGACCATGTCCAACATGGTTCTGTTATATCTCTCTGCAACTTCGTTGAGTTTATGAGTACCTGGAGGATTGAGATTGGAATTCTTCCTCTCTACTTAAGGTATTCTTTTAATTCATCTGAGAGATATTCACTACCGTGGTCAGATCAAATTCATTTTATCTTTTTTTCTGATTTGGTTCTCAACCAAAGCCATGAACTCATTGAACTTTTCATAGGTTTCATGTTTGTTACATAATAAGAAGACAAAACCCTATCGTGAATGATCATCAATGTAGATCACACAATATTTATGTCCATTTCAAGTCACATTACGAACGGGATCACATACATCACTATGTATTAGGTCAAGTATACCCCCATATAGTTTACATTTCTTATAGAAGGGTGGCCTGGATATTTTCCCATGAATACAATGTTTGCAAATAGTTAAATCATGGATTTCTAGGAAATCAATAGGTCTATCCTTTACTAGTCTATTAATCCTATCAACACACACATGTTCAATTATTTGATGCTATATCATAGTTAAATGATCTCCATCCTCTCTTGATCATTTAGGGGTTTTGTTATTAATAGTGGCATGAACATTCGTGCATCATAGATTCCACCTTATATTAGGGAACCATCCACTATGAAATTATTATATCAATTTATGATAAGTTTATTATAGAAAAGGAAAGTATGCCCATGTCTAACCATCTTAGACCAGATAATAAGTTCCTTATAACATTTGGTACATAGATATAATCTCTAACATTTAGGACTCTCTCACTTTATAATGATAGTCTATAAGATCCAACGGTGATCGCTGCAACAGTTGCATCAGATCCCATCTGAATGATTATCTTCCCATCATCAAGACTTTTAATTTCTTGATACATATGCAACAAACTGCATACATGATCTAATACACCAGAATCAACAATCCAACTACCTTCTCGTCCTATGAGTAAGTTGGTTTCTATTATTAATGTAGATTTATTATTTGCCAGAGTTATACCTTTGATTTTTTGTAAGGATTTTAGGTATTCTAGATGGGTTACTCTTACAGAATCTTGACTTATAGCAGTGATGGTAGACATTCCTCTCCATGGATGTCAAACGTGTCGAATGATGATCGCTACAACAGTTGCATAATATTTCATTTATATGACTATCTTCCCATCATCAAGACTTGGTTTCTTGATACATATGCAACAAACTGCATACATGATCTAATACACCATAATCAACAACCTAACTACCTTCTCCTCCTATGAGTAAGATGGTTCCAATTATTAATGTAGTTTTATTATTTTCTAGAGCTATACCTTTGTCCTTTTCTAAGAACTTTATATATTCTGGATGGTTACTCTTACAGAATATTGACTTATAGTAGTGATGGTATACATTCATCTCCATGGATGTTAGATGTGCCGAAGCATTATAAGATTGATCAACAGTTTGACCTTTATTCTTCTCTTGGATCAGACCTTTTTGAGCATTACACTTCCGGTCGTGCTTCCCTTTAACCTATGCAACCATTGCACCACTAGAGGGATATTCTTTCTTCATAATTTCCTCAGTGGATCTTAATATAGAAAGAGTGTCATTCACATCTCCTTCAGATTTAGGAGGATGTCATGATGTATTATATGTCTATAAGTTGATTCTAAAGTGCATTAGACAATGATTCAGGAATGTAGCAACTCGTGATCGAATGATCCTTGTCCCACTTCTTGTTGAACTCTTGGGCATCTTATCTTAGAGGGTTCTCCTATTTCACACATGAGAGCACATATTCTATGTGCTATGTCTCAAGTGCGAGTTCAAATTATGGATCCAATCTGAATAATTTGGACCAATCAACTGATTGACCTTAAGCAACTTGTTCATGGTTGAGACATCTAAAAATAAAAGAATACACTTTAATTAATCTTGATTAAGGAGATTAAACATTTTAGTTATTTTTGAAATCAATATGTTCTCGTATTTTCATACTTTGGAAGTCTTTCCTTTGTAAGCTTTAAAAGCACGAAGCAGGATAACCCAACAACCTCACTACGGGATCTGAGTCTCCTTTCCACTTTTGTTGCACACCAATAATGTGACAAAATGCAACTATAGTGAAAGAAGTGCGGACTCTTTCTATCTTATAAGTCCAACTTGCATTCTCAGTTCTGCCTTTAACACCCACACCCCCACATGTATGGGGCATAAAAAGTTAGAGAGGCTCCAGGAGAGTTTCCTCGACTAGTCGCTGAAGATGTAAAGCAGATGAATGGGAAGGACGACAAAGCTTTGGCGGCTACTGAGGGTGTATCTCTGCTTTGCTAGATCCTCGTAGGAGCTGAGTGGAAAAGGTGGGCACACAATGGAGAAGGCATTGAGGAACAAGATGGCAATGGATTCAAGAAGGAAGACTGTTAGAAAGTAGATGAATTTGGACTAGAGCTTGAGCTCCAGGTAAAAGGGGCTTTTAATTAAACCTGGAATAAATACTAAGAATTAAAATTAAAGATTGGAAATGAAATCTACAACTAAGCATTACCTAGAAATGCAAGAAAGGTGCCTTGATTTGGTTTGAGGATTGAATAAGCAGAATTAGTGGAGGGTTACTCTGGTGTTGGGATTGAAATGACTTTGGCCAATCTCCTCCTCACTGCAGAATGGCAGGGATTGCTTCTTGTCACCAAGACATCCCTTCACGCATGATCTGATGGTCAAAGATGCTCTTTAGAGGATAAACGACAAAAAATGGTGAAGGGGGAATTTTTATAGGCGGACTGGTAGGTTGATTTGGTCATGAGATGGCACACGCTCGAGAGAAGATATGGATGATCAAAGGGGTGCCCATAATGGAGGAAGGTGAGGGGTGCCTGATTAATGAAGGGATCAAGGCTCCTCGAGCCATGGAGTTTCTCCAAAAAAGCGGAGAAGGAGAGGGGTATGCAAGGTCTGACAAGTCTGCTGAGGAAGACCGTGCAAGGAGGCTCGTGGTTGGTCCATGTGGACAAACCAGGAAAAAGACTGAATTAAATATGTTGTAAATTCAATTACAAATAGAAATTGATTTATTTATTAAAGGTAAAACAAAAAAAATATTTATTATTTTATGTAGTATTTGATTCTGATTTTTATTTATTTATACAAGTTATTTTATTATTGATTAATATTTACATGTATAAATATAGGTAAATATAACTATATTTTGTTTATTTTATTTTTTACTTGTATTTTATATTTTATTATTTTATACATGTATTTTATATCTTGATAACTTATTTAATTACATATTTGGGTATTTTTACTTTACTTTCTTAGTTTATTTACATGCTTAATTAACTATGTATGTATATTACGTAGGTACATATAAATACAATTAATCTATGTATTAACGTATCTTATTTATTTTAATACATTTTTAGTAGTATTATTTTAATTTTATTATGTACATGTATTTTAAATTATATTTACAAATTTATAAAAATAAAATAAAATGAAAAATATAAAAAATAAATATATTGAATATTATATACAAGTATATTGCACAATAAGGACCCAAAACCCAACTTTTGCATCTTAACTCCAAATTGAATGAAGCCACCTTCATTAAAAGAGCCAATTTTATTTTATGAATAATAAAGTTAGTTTGATGAATTTTTGAGTTTATTTAGAGAAGATAGACATTTGTAAAGCTTTCTTTGCGGCTTTTTATTTTGTGTGTCCCGAGCACATTGTGCATTATTTTTCTATGAAATCAATTTTATATTTTTCTTTGTATTTTTATGTACAATGTTCATGTTGATTGTTTATTGATTTGAATAAAAATAATGAAATAAAATAGGTCCTAAAATGCAATTATTGGGCTAAAAGAATTAGGGTTTTGTGTGATTTTATCTATAGTTTCTCTTCCCTATCTCATTCTATTTTAATCCTTGTCGGCCAAGTCATCATGATGACTAGATCATGGGGTCTAGTTTCACTCAATGTCTTTAACACTTCATTCTCTTTCTTTACATTCCTTTGTTATTTTATTTTTGTATTAAATATAGCATTTATACAATATATTACATAATATTTTATGTGATTTATTGAGTGTTTACTTTCACATATTAATGATATATACATGCATTTAGTTAGGGATTTAAGGCTTAAATGAAAGAATAAAGGTGATGAAATAAGGATTGATTAATTTCACATGGAAACCCAAATAAATACCTTGGCCCGCCTTCTTCATCCATTTATCACACCCATCTCCTTTACCATTAAGACATGATTCCTCCACCCCAAATAAAAGCCTCATGATCCTCATACATGCTTGAGTTGAATTTCACCATGTCATGACTCAATTCACGTGCTCTAGCATATTTAATTTCACTCACCCCATTGCTTATTAATAAGAGCTCCAGGTCCCCTATTCCAATCAGATCTTCCTTTGGCCAAATTTCCTCCCCGGGATCGATTCTAGGAGCAAGAGGATTGTGACATGAGCCCCTTTCCCACAATCAAGAGCGTGGGAAGACGAGGTAAGGAGAGATTCACCGTCGATTGCCGGAGCTCCTTCGTGTTGAGTTTCTTTAGCTTTCCACAACTGAATCAAGGCTAGAACCATCCTACTTCTGTTGCCTTTCTATTTTAGGTAGAATTAGATAAAATTAATTCCATTAATTTGCATTTTGATTTGACTTGCAGATTTAGTTCTATAGGTATAAATCACCTCTGATCCGCTACATTGGAGGTCATTCCTTATTTTAAAACTCGACCTAGAATCATTCTATTTGCATCTCTAATCGCTTCTCCATCATGTTGCATAACCTAATCAACTAGATCCTCCATAGATCTGAGAGTTCGATCTCATTCCACTACCTGCATTGGAGATCGATCAGTCTACCTTCATTTTGTTTTATTTTGTTGAATAACCCTAGCTGAAGCTCCATATTCGAGATAGAATAATTTGCAGGACTTTGAAACATGTGGAGAGTCATTTACATCATGATTTTAGTGCGAGAAGGTTAATATAGGCTGGAAGAGCAAAGTATAACAAGATCTCCCTCCCACGATATCTAAAGCTACTAATCGAGCCCTTTTGCTGTGGAATAATCACATGAAGCTCCTGGACCTATTGTAGTATCGATCAGAACTCTTCTGAGCTAGATCAGACAAATTAAAGGGAGTTGGAGTAGGTCTTCAAGTCATCTGATAAGGATCCAAAGCTTCCAGATCTAATCATATGCATTCAATCGTGCCGAACTCGTGGCCTTTGGATCATATCTGGAAGCATTGACATAAGTGGAATTATCATTTAGCGAATGCACGTGCCCCATCCTTTTTAGTGGTGAAGTTGCACTTTCCACCTTGATTATTCATTATTTGTAAAAAATATGCATTTCTTATATGTGTCATGATGTGATTGAACGCATAATTTCTAGTTAGCCCTTGTGTTTATTCTAATTGGAATGTTAGTCCTTTTGTTCTAAATGCACACGCTTCGTCATGTGTTTGTTGTCAATTTGCAATAAATTTCATGTACTTCTCTTGTTACTAATTGATATCATGGTTTAAATAACTATAATCTATTCCCTATAATTACAATTCACGTGCGGAAACACATCAAGTTTTTGATAAATTGCATAATTCATGCTGTGTTTTATTTTTGTGTTAATAAATAGTGTGTAAATTGCTACTAATTCCATTTTGGTCCAATTTTCTACAGTAATTTATTTCTTTGATAATTGCTTGTATTAAATCTCTAAATAGCTCTAAATATCCATAAAATTTAAATTAAGCTCTTATTTAATTTGTTTTAACTCTCATAAATTTGTTTAGCAAAATAAATTTGATTTGTTATTTTTAAACACAAAACATTGCCTATTTTCTTTATTTGCACTTAAAATTTAATAAAAATTTGAAAATGTTTTGAAAAAAATATAAAAAATTACAATAGATTTATTTTATTATCTTTTATTAAATATACAAAAAAGAACTAATAATACAATTAGAAAACACTAAAAAATTATATACGTAGAAAAATTTATAAAAATTGTATAAAATTTTAGAAAAAATCACAAAAATAGATAATAAATATTGTTTGAAATCTTAATAAAAATTATTTTGTATAATTTTTTTAAAGTTTTTGATTTTATTTTCTATTCTAAAAATACCAAAAATAGTAGCTTGTTTTACTTTATACTTTATTTTTAGTTTTAATTCTGAAAAAAATTCATACAAATATAAAAAAAAATCACAAAACGAACTAAAATTAGTAAAACTTCGATAAAAACATAAAAACCTTTTATTTTTGTATTTTTGAGTATTTTTGATATATTTGAAAAATATGAAAAGCCTCTTTTTTTTGTATATATATTACTCATAAATTGGTTTCAAAAATAAAAATATAAAAAATGTTTAAATTTAAAAATCAGAAAACAAAAAATATAAAACATTTAGAAATCCATAAAAGTATAAACCATGAAAAAGAAATAAAAAGTAGAAAAAAGAAAATAAAAAACTTCTTCATTATATAGAAATAATTAATTCCCCTCATTTTTTGTAGCCTCCCTAAGTTCAATCCTGAAAGTTCAAATAATTAATTCCCCTCATTTTTTGTAGCCTCCCTAAGTTCAATCCTAAAAGTTGTACCATGTTAAAAAGTACCTCATTCTTCCATTTGAATAAGAATTAATTTTTGGTTCGGGAATTATCGGGATACAATGACACTGTTATACATTCACTCTATCTATATTTTCTCATCGATAAATAAATCCTGTAATTTCTCACATAAATCGTCGCATTCAATGCCTTCTTTCTATGTGCAGCCCTTGGCTATGAGTCGTGTCTTTGAGGTATCTACCTTCCCATCAGGTCCCCTCTTTCTCTTGAAGATCCATTTACACCCTATTGGTTTTACATTTCTAGGTGGATCCTCTACGGTCCATACACCATTTTTGTACATAGTGTCTATTTCAGACTTCATCGTTAGCATCCATCTATGCATGTCTTGATTTGCGAGTGCTTCATCAAACGAAATTGGATCATTATCAACATCTCTTAAAACATGGAATATGTAACTTTCAAGTGGTACAACCATCCACAAACTTCTGCAAGAGGTACATGTATTTCATCTTCATTCGCATCATCAGTTTCTGGTTTAAGAAGCTTAATATCCTCAAGGTATTCAATGAGTTCCTTTACTTCATTTTTATCTTGACTTTTAAGAAAGTCATCCTCTAAGAAATTTACATATCTAAAGACAAAAATGTTTAGAGTCTCAAGGTCATAAAGTTGACATCCAATACCATCCTTTACGTAGGCAATAAAGTTGCACTCTATAATGAGATTCCAACTTACTTGCATCAACGTTCTTCACGTGGACAAAGAAACCCCAAATTTTTAAGTGTTTAACATTAGTCTTGGTTCCAAATCAAAGCACATGAGGGGTTTTGTGTATAGATTACTAAGAATCTTATCTAGGATATATATTACAGTCTCTACTGCATATACCCATAAACTAAGAGGTAAATGTGCTTTACTCATCATTGAACGGACCATATCGATGATGGTCCTGTTGCATCTTTAAGCAACACCATTAAGTTGGTTAGTTACAGGAGGAATGAGATTTGATATAATTCCTCTCTCTTTGATGTATTCCTTAACTTTATCTCAGAGGTACTACCACCTCGGACAGATCGAATCTGTTTAGTCTTCCAATCAGTTTGGTTGTCAAACGAATGCATGAAAAATAACTAGGAGTTCCAAGGCTTCCTCCAGGAAGTGTCGGCCTGTTGAGCAATAAACAAGAGGTTATACACCTCCAGTTCTGGGTAAATTCCTCCATTTTCTAACATTTTAATCTCATATTAGATAAATTAATCACATTATTAATGACTCTAGTTACCCATTTCTTGATTCCATTTGAAACCCTCAACCGATCTGATCTATTTTGTGAGATATTTAAATTTGAAATCACCATACTCTGAACGTCTTTTGTAGGCAAGAACCCATCATCTTTTAGGCCAATTCTTCCCGAATCGAGTCATTATAATCTTTGTGTATATTGTTCCAACTGATTGGAGTCATCATTCAGACACATTTGGAGCGGGGAGAAGCATCTTCCTCGCATCACTCAAAAAGAATTCTCATCTGAAGTTGCCCAAGAATTGGATCCCTAGAATCCATAAGGGGTTCAACTTTCTTCTTCAACCATTTTTCTTGTAGTAGGAGAGAAGCCTCCTTCTGGCCCTACCTCCAACTTTTAAATAATCTACAACCACCGTAACCACCACCAGACTTTCAATCGCTGCATGGAGAGTCGCCATCACTGCTGATCTTCCCCAAATTTGGGGACGAACTTGGAGAATAGGAGAATAAGTGGTTTGGCAACATGTGTACATGATTGGAGGTCTAGATTGCTTCTTACCAACTAATCCAGACAATCGATCGTGAACTTGTGGAACTTTTGCATCATAAGCCCACCACATTCCAGTATTCTACCATATCACCAGAGCTTTTACTATTTAGATTAAGGTCCCCGTAAGGGGACCTAATTGCAAAACATATTTTTTTCATCGCATTTTAGTCCTAGACTAGGGGCCTATTTGCAGAACACTTTATTTATTTTCTTACAATTGTATCCTTGTACTACTATATACATTGGACATTCTAGTCGTGATATTTTTCTTCAATTTTTAGTGTAGTTACCCAACTACCCTTGTGTGCTTTTGATGTATTTTTAATGATTTTTCATTGCTTTATCACTTTGTTTTGATTTTATGCACTTCATCTCCATTTTGATTATGTTGTGTGTTTTTGTTGACCCTTTGCTCGGTTTTCATTCTCGTCTCAACTATCTAATATCATCTGTCCTATATTATATCAACTACATACTATATAGTGTATCATTTTGGAAATATATTCTTTCTCTTTGAAAATATAAAAAACAATAATAAATCATTTTCTTGTGATTTTCTTTATTTTGATCAATATAGTAGAGTACTACTACATTATATTGTATCTACTGTATTGTATAATTTTTTTGCAAAATTAGTTATTTTGAAAAATAAAATAGAAATTCTTAAAAAAATAAAACAAAAAATTGCAAAAATAAAAACCAATAAAATTAGTAAAAAATTAGAAACTACAAAAACATATTTCATAAGGAAAAATCAATCACAAAAATCCGATCTCGAAATCCGATTATACTTTCTTGTCTCCTTGTGTTCAACCCAGGGACATTTACCCTATTAATATCAAGTGAACAGAGTTAGTGGGAAAAACTATTCTTTTATTAATATTTTTTATTCTCTCTTTGTTCTCTCGATTTTTTGTTTGATAGAGCACTCTTCCCTCCGTGGATGCTACAACCAACATTCTTCTCAATTAACTAACTACGAAGGAGATTACTCTCCTCATTTAGTCAGGCTTTTACATTCACATTATAATTCTTAGTGTAGTTTAGCATTTAATTCATTTTGATTAACCTAGTGTTACTTAAAATCCAAAACCGTAGTTTGTCGGAGCTCTAGGCTTCGACCATTGTTCCATTACAAAACACTCATTGTTAAGACCTATAGACCATCTCACTTCAGTCCATGTCACATTCTCTGTCATCTGGACTCCCTAATCACCCTTAACTTTGCTAAGATTGAGGCTTCAAGTCCCATTGAACAAAATCCAAACCTTTTGGTGTAGGAAGCATGTCCCAAGGACCAGTCTTGGAGCTCAATCGATCCGGGTTTCATACCCTAGGCAAGCTAGAGCTCAACGACCCCCAGAACTCATCCCAGAAAGGTCTAGACTATCCTTTGGATACCTGTAGATGCAAAGGAGGCCCAACAATGTTTTGAGCTCGTCAGGAATGAGTTAGGTGGTCGGAGCGAGGAGCTCAGAGAAGAACGAAGTTCTTCCTATTCTTCCAAGTACTCCAGGCATCATTAGATGAAGAATAAGGGCTCAAATCTAATCTGATCCTTTTATTGAAGGTGAATCGGTGCGTGAAAAGGGACGTTGGATAATCACATGTAAAGCGTCACTAGTCATTGGATCAGACACACATGCCCATCATGCACCCCTTTGGGTACGTTTCGCTTGAACTCTCTACACATTTTGTATTTACTTTTACTCTTGTAAATGCATCGTGTAAAATAGTAGGTTTATTTTCCATTTAGACATGAAACTCTTGTATATTTGCATCTAGGTCCTCTATTAGGTTACGTCACGTGGTCCATCAAGTGAGATGTTTTATGTATTTTGCGTATTTTATCCCACATTTTAAGGACCGATTGTTAAATTCATATTTAGTTTATGATATTTGCATAAAGGTTTTTTGTATTTCTATATAATTTTATTTTGTGTATTTTGTTTTTATTCGAAATTTTTTTGTTCCAAAAACTGTAGGAAAATTATGTTCTATGCATGAAATCTTGCTCGATCACATATAATTTTCAGTAGGCATTTATACTTTTTCCTATTTTTAAAAAAACATAAAATAATCATTTTTCCTTGTTTAGCCTCTAAAAACCCATAAAAATAAAAATACACCCCGAAATTTCCAAAAAAATAAATTAGTTATATTATAGTTTAATCGAGAATATATCAAAAAATCACTAATAGAGAGAAAAATATTAAACATAAAAATTTCAAAAACCTAAAAATCTTATAAAAAATCGCAAAATTTCTATAAAATTCCAAAAATAGTATAGGGTTAATATTGGACTTATAGATATTTTTAAGCACTAAACAAGTTTGCAAAACTATTATATTCACTCTTATAACATATTTATTACTTAAAAATCCATAAAAATTACAAAAATATCCTAATAATTAACGAATACGTGAAAAAATAAAAAAACATGAAAGCAATTTATTTTACGCAAATAAAAAATCTAAAAAGCAATATTACCTATATATATTATATATTATTTATATATAAGATATAATATTTATACCATTATATATATTATTATTTATCTTGTTTTAAAAATCAAAGAATAAATTAAAAAGTCGCAAAATTAAAACAAAATATAAAAATAAAAATATCTAAATATGAAACATTTAATAATCCTAAAAAAATATAATTAAAAACCCACATAAAAACAAGAAAAATATTTAAAAACCAAATTTAGTCTTAATTAGCAACTATTAATAATAATTCACTTCCCCATTCATTTCCTAATATTTGACACTCTACCATACATTTGCCTATGCGTATTTATACAAAGTTATAATAGAGTTCGACTCACATGTACTTCATTTTAAGACACATTGTGGGTTGACTGCTATTTGATTAAGTAATCGGTCGACACGACGATTGAGTATTCTAGCTTGTGAGTACACCAAGATTGGTCCTTGTCAACAAATGATGTTATTTCAAGGGAAGCGCAACAGTTAGGGTAGATTATTTTCCCTATTTAATTTTTTATTAGCTCTTTATTCCTTTTTGTTTGAAATTGTTTAACTATTATAATTACATATGTTGTTTGATTTTGTTACGAGGGCTCACAAAGCAAGGATTGATATTCAAGGAGATCTGAGGCACCCGAGATATGTGAAGGCCGACTCTTTCAGATCGAGCTGGTAGGAGAGAGCATCAGAAGAAGATCGAGATCTGAGAAGAGTAGTAGTGTATTATAGATTAGATTTTTATTTTATTTTGTGGTACAATAATTTTAAATATTTAATTTGTAATAATTAGACACTCTCTTGGAAACTTAGCACTCACGAATCTATTTTACAATGTGTTTGTTCACTTCTGGTCTTGTTCGGATTTTTCATGCTTTTATCGCTTTCTACCTTTCATTCTCCCTTTTCTCTTTGTTTAATTTTGTTTTGAGTTTTATGCTTTTTTAATTTTAGTCTTCATTGATCGAGCCCTTAGGGTTAAAGAGTGCTTGATTTGATAATTAGGTCCAAAGCCCTAAAATACTGCATATACCTATAGTCTATATGCTTGGAGTTAGTCAAATGAATAAGTGCTTCATGATTAATAATGATTTCTATTCTGGGGAGATTTCATCGAATGCATAGCATATAGATTAATTTAATCTATATGTGGATAGTATTGCATTTAGAGTGCTGGATCAAGGAACACATTTTTGACTATGCATGCATTCATGGATTTCTCATGCATTGACTTTTCCATCTTCCTTCCTCAGTTTTCTTGGACTTAGAAATAAAAAGGAATTGGAAATTTTGTTAGGTGCTTATCTGAAAAATATCTAAAATAGGTGAAACCTGAATTAAAAAAAAAGGTGAATGTTTTAAAAAAAATCGACCCTAATGAAAATTGATTAATGGACATCATTGTATTGGGTGCATAAAGCCAACATTTTTCTCAAATACATTTTATACCAAGTGAGGAACGATGCATCGGCGAGTAAGGCCATATCCGTTTGTGAGTCTTTTCTGAATTACTTGAGAATAAGGGTACTGCGATGCTAGGACCTTGTCTCACATGCCACGTCTGAGTGCCCTCTAGGGAAAGTATCTGATGTGTTACTTCAGCTTCCTTTATATTTCTTTGGCTGAGTAGTTGGCCCATATCCGATAACAAGGACCTCAAAAAGTACATGCTACATGTTACAAAGAAGTGAAAAATACAAGGCGTTTGTCTGGTAGCACTCACTCTCTTATAGGGTTAGCGCTAGCTATGTTGAAAAATATTGATTGAAAATAATTAGTAAAAACTACCAAGATTAATAGGCAAACTCTCATGGCTTCACGTGTTGTGTTGATGAATCCACACTTGTTTATGGTTGATTGATTTTATTTAGGTCAAAGATAAAAAACTCACGCACTTGTGTCATTTTTACTTGCTTCTTTTTATCATTTCTTCTATTCCTGCTCATTTTGAGCCTTTACTCATTTTTCTGCATCACTTTATTCTTTCTTTATTCTATGTTCTTAATTTCTCATATCATTACTTTTTATTCTCGAGATGGAGGATAGGGGACGGTTTTGTTCGAACTTCGCAAACACCCACATCGATTCCATGATGTTGACTTCTCTAATAATTCAAGACGATTCTAGAGAGACAAGTTCAGACTTTGCGAACTTCTCTCAAGATTCTTCGCTTCTTTTTTCACCTAGAATTCAGGATGACTCTCTTTCTGAATTCTCTTATTTCTTAATGGAGATAGACCAATCTTCATTCACATCTTCTACATTAATAAAGTTCAGGATTAACCCTAATCTTGAACACTTGCAATCAGTTGTTCCTTATTTCAAGACTAATTGGGGCATGTTTCCTATTGTAGACCAAGAACCTGATCTAGATTTCACTTCATCATTAGATTCTGAATTTGAAATGACTCCTCAGAAAGGGGAGGCAAAATACGTAGGGGTGGCATGAGTTCAATGGATAGATTCTTGCCTTCATTCATGCCATCTAACAATAGTTGACCACATAGGTTGAGACTAAAGCTGCCTTCTAAGAGATGCTCATGGAGATGAGGAGAGATAGAGAACAGAGAGGAGGAGGAGGAGAAGAACACCAGGAAGATAGACCTCATGGAGGGGACGAAGAGTCAAGTGAGATACCAAATACCACACTCAAGAGATATACAATCTTGGTGCTGGCCATATGACAAAGTGGATCTAGATACCACCGATCCACGGACACCTCAAGCTGAAGTTGTAGATCTTGTAACTTCTTCCCATCTTTCATAGGAACACAAATGAAGAACTGTATATTAACTTGAAATAATTTGGAAGCATCTATGGAACCATTCATTACCCCAACATTCCATTGGGAGTTATAACGATAATCGCTTTGGATCATCATCTTCAATAAAAGGCCCAAATTCTTTTATAAAAGCAATCAAATCAAATTTGGCCTTATCGGTCTCCTCTAAATCATAGTGAATAGGAACGGACTCATCAGTGAACGTAGTCAAATCGTGTCCATCCTGTCTAGTCTCAAAGTCTGCCTTCCACTATATGTGTAAATCCTGCGGATGTCATCAATGCATCTCCACATACCAGAAGGGGAAACTCCAAACTCTATGCTTTCCGAGTCTTCTTCCTTGAAGAGGAATTCTTGGGTCTCAGTATCATCAAACATACAACAAGAATCTCTGATATTATCATCAAGGTAAAGGTCCTTGGGGTTGGATAACATGGGCACACTCTCATGGGATGCATGTCTCTGGTTAGTAATGGATGTAGTGATCAACATATAGCTCCCTACATCAGAATGGAATCAAATCTCTCCTGATCCATAATCAATAGTGGCTCTCGTTGAGGTTAGGAAAGGCCGTCCCAGGATGATTGGAGGGTGTTCCACATGGGTGGATGTCTCCATGGGAAATACGACAAAATCAAAAGTGAAGATCATGCCTTGAATAAGAATGACAACATTTTCTAGAATACCCTTCGGCCTCTTGATAGATCCATCAAAAAATTGAACTATCATCCAGGTTTTTCTGAGAGGTCCAAGATGAAGAGACTGTATCATAGAGAAGGGTATTATATTGATTTGTAAATCACCGTCAGGGAGAGTGTTATCGTAAAAATAGTCAGATATGGAGCAACTCACAAGAGGTGTAGCAGTCTTCCCTTTCTTAAAATGTGGATGGTGGGAGATGGCATAGGTAGTGGCCATGGTCTAGAAGTGGTGCTCAGATCTGCTCCTCTGCTTTCTCTTATTGTGTTGAGAAGCAGACAAATGTGCCATGTCCGGGTGAAGTGGGGATTTAATGATCTCATGAAGGGAGGCCACCACTTCAGGTTCAGTCAACATTTTTTTATGAATTTTTGGACCTCGTCCATACAAGGGAGGAGATCAAAAGAAGCATACACACAAGGATTTCCAAGACCAGTCTGTACAGTGGCATCCTTGGGATCAAGGTTGGGATATGTGGTGAACGATTGTGTGGGAAAATGGTTTGGCATGGGTGCCCTCTCCTCACAAAATGAATCAAAAATGTGTCTCTCGAAATCTTTTTAGATTTTTAGAATTTTCTCATTTTTTTGTATTTTGGGCGATTGCAAGCTCTCATGATTATCCTCAAGTGAATCCACATCCTCAAAAAGTGGAGCAGAGTTCTGGCTCTTATTTATGTTAAATAGATTGTTAATCCTCGAATTCATATGATCCATCATCTGGTTATGGGTCTCAAGTGTGGAAATCATGAAAGGTGACTCCAAAATCCCAAAATTGGGTGAGTGGAATGAGGGTGGGTGAGAATCAGACTCCAACTCTTGAAATAATGGGTTAGGTGGATTTGCACAAAAATCAGAAGGAAAGATCTCCTGGTAAAAGGAAGGTTGATCGGCTGGAGGGCGCAAGGGATACGTCAATATAGGATTAAAATAACACCAATCAGCCATCTCCGAAACAAAAGACGTGATCGGGAGAGCACGGGGGTCAAGTTAGAAGATGTGGAGAAAATGGCGCAAATGCGCAGAAGGATCTAGTATGCACACAAGCAATCAAAAACAAAACAAACCCCTAGTTCACCAACTCAATGTAATGTAATGACTGATAAGGTTCGGTCAATTATCTTGTCAATTTTTAGAATTTGGTGAGAAATCAATCTATCAGAGTTGTTAGGAGCCCAATGCTCCCAAGAGACTGTCCCAATCTCACAACTAGTTTTTCCCAGCCAGTATGGGTGCGGACCGTTTACTGTCTACCCAATCTGCCCACTCTGCTAAGAAAATCATGGACTGATTACTGGCTACCTGGTGAAGTCCTCACTAGAGAACAACTAATCACAAGACATTAGTCTGAAGAGAGTTCAGGCATGATTCTATCCTAGTGTGCGGGTCGCTCTCTCGCTGCAGATAAATCAAATAATGAGGGGGTTACTATCCCCAAAACAATGATATTTCCTTAAGTTTATTTTAGGGTCAAGTGATATTAGCAATCCCAATTTTTGGTAGTTGTCACTTGTTTTGCATATTCTTAGTAAATCGCCTATCGAGTGTCCAATTTCCTTTTTAACTTATGTGAGTGAAAACAAGGAAGGAGATCGGAAATGTCAATGCACAATTAAATACAATGACGCATACTGGGGTTAGAGATGCATACCTTATCGCCAGCACTCTACATGCAAGTGATCCACGTAGAATTTAAATACAAAAAAACTAACCTATATGATACACGTGAATCGTCCTAACAATAACTACTATTAGCTGGCAAGAACATGTTAATTTGACTAAGTCCAAAATACTCTCTACTCTATAGGTGTAGCAAATCTTGTTTAGGGCTTTGGACCTAATAAATTACCTAGCTCAAGCAAACTAATTAAAGCAATCAATAAGTTGCTCACGAAATCTGCATGAAACAAATAAAAATAAAGCGATGAAAAATCAAAATCGGTGAGGTACCCCAAGTGCACCAGCACTTGGCGAAACAGGCGCCGCAAGCAAGGTTTATAGTGACCTTTTACAAGAGTTGAAATGAAGAAATGCTAAAATAAATAAAAAATATCTATGCTCCAAATGATGGTCTCTCTCAAAATCTTCCCTTCCTCCTCTTCTCACGCTCTCTTGCAGCTTGATGAAGAATCAAGCTGCCTCTACTTCATCATTTGGTTGCTCCAATGGTCCTAAAATCTCTGCCCTCGCTTGTCAGGCCCTCGCAAGAAAGAGGAAATAGAAAATATGTAAGATAGACAAGTATATGAAAAAATGAGCAAAAATGAATAAATTAAATACAATGAATATGAAGAAAGAATAAATATTGAAAAATGTAGACAAAAAGGTACAACCAAGAATTGCAGGTTAAAAGAGAAACTAACTACCCTTGCCGTGCCTCCAGGGCAACGACGCCAATTTTTGGGGTCGATAATCTCGAGGATTGGTTATTAATATTTTAAAGTTGTCATTGCGATCCCTAAAATTCCAGGCTCAAACAAACAAATTTTTTTCTTCTCAAGCTACAAAATTAATTATAAGAATAATGAAGTGAGAGAAACTTTTGCTACTTATTTACCTGTATAGCGAACAAGATCAATCTCAGGGAGGCTACAAATCCTTAGGGTTATTCAATTAATCGAAGAAAATAATTTCAAAGAAAATAGAATTCTCAATGTACACTATGCTTGATTTTTTTTGTGAATTTTATCTTTTTAAAATTTTAATTTTTTTTATTTCTAATTTTTTATTTTTTGATTTTCAAATTTTAGTGATTTTGATTTTGCAATTTTTTTATATTTTCAAAAATATGATTCTCAAAACAAATTCATGCACAAAATACAGGCAAAATATTTTTCTGATTTTATCAAATATAATAATAGTGCTCAAAAATATCCAACGAAAATCATTTTATGTTTTTATGAATTTTTTATTGTTTTTTTTAATTTTTAGAGATATTTAGTTTTTTTAAGATTTTGAAAATGAATAAAAACAATGGAAAATGCAAAGAGTGAATAAACCTGACTCTTTTGCAATTAAATTGCGAATATTATTTTTCTGAAAAACTAGAGGAAATTATCTACACAGAAGCACTGAAATCACATTTTTTATTTTCCTACAATTTTCTATGATTTTTTAAAGATTTTTAGCACTTTGTAATTTTTTAGGGTTTTATAAATAATTTATGCGTGAAATTTGTACATAAATTAAAACATACCAAGAAAATATATATATATTTTTTAAAATTTTAAAGCAATATTCGAAATTTTACTAATTTTCAAATTTCAGATAGAGAAAATGACAATATTTTTATTTTTTTTAAAAAAACAAATGCAAATAAAAAACAATGAAATTTATTCACAATGAAGAGGAACACATCAAGAATATATACAATTTTTTGCAGAATTTTAAGAGCAATAAAATTATTTATTTAAATGAAAAGAGAAGAAAAATAAAGTCTATGATTATAGGCACTAAAATGTATTTTTTTGTTTTTTCATAAAATAAACAAGATAGAAATGCGGGAATTAAATTGCAATTTACCCAGTAAGTCCCATGTGTCGTACGTGCTTGCATGCTGGTCGGGACCTTTTTGTAAATATGAAAACCTTTGGGGACTGAAAAATAATTTTTTCCAATTTTTTATTTCAAATCCCATAGGGTTCTGTGGGTCTTCATTCTTTACAAAATGTAAAGAGGGGCAATGGCGGGCCGTCGCCCCTTACCTTTTCCTCCAAACAAGGGTGGCGAACGTTAGCGGAATGTCGCGGCGAAGACGTAACGGAGGGCTGCGACGGTTGGCTAGGCACACGATGGTTGGAGGTGTTGGGGTTGCTCCAACAGCGGATTCAGCAGGTGCAAGAGATGGCTCTCCTCCTTCGTACGGGGCGGAAGTGTGGGAGGCAGGCTACCGGCGGTGACCGACGGCCTTCGCGTGGGCGGTGGGTGAAGGTCGCGTGGGCTGCTCCAGGAGAGGATTCGACATGTGAAGGAGATGGCAGCGGGGCATGCATGGTGGCGCTACATCAGGTCGGTAGTTTTAGCAATGTGAGCATGAGGCGAACCATTCATGCAATAAATGTTATTGTAATAAATGATTTATCAATAAAAGTTATTGATTATGTTTCATTCCCTTTCTGAAATTGATTGAGTGAATGCACTATAAGGTCCCTCTGTACAATATGGGTTATGTACCATGACCAACTTAATAATCATACAGTTGTTGATTCATTGATTGAATCATAGAGGCTGATGCTTGAATGAATATCTAAGGAGTTAGATAGAGGACTCGTCAAGCATCATCAAATGATTGTTAAGTGATGATCTCCATCCTGAATAGGAGAAGGCAATCCTTGCTCATTAGGCTGATATCTGACTGAACTTTTGATGCAGGTCCTCTGCATGGGAATAGTGATTCAAAGGTATCAGATTAGTTGAGTCAATGGGTTGACTTAACGAGATCGAGATAACCAAAGACCTATGTTGAATACTGTTACATCATAGGCAAACATCCTCTGACCAGAGACAGATGTATTGCTATATGTCTGAGTGTGTACATTTGGCAGACCAATAGGTTGATGACCTAACCAAGGTCTATACACCGGCAAGCTGGTGTGCATGTAAGGATATATGAGTAATACGATCTCTCAAAGGGATCATACAGGTTCACTTCTCAATCGGGAGACATGAGATCACTTATGAGGTATTGGGACTGATCAAATTCCATGCATGGTCGTCGTGCTTTGGAAGCATGACATGAATTTGAAGGTAAGATATATGCTTTGTGAAAGCATATGATCTGTACCAAATCCCAATGACCAAGAATGAGAAACTTAGTGGTCAAACCCTGAAGATGACAGTGTAAAAGTGATCTATATCTTCGGGATGATCATAGGTCTTCCACTATGCAGGATGTGCAGCTATTGGGAATACCTGAGGGTGATTTGATCATAAACGATTGTATAACCATGATGCTTCCATTCCGAGGGAGTGATGAAACAGGTCTGGATTTTAGTGACTCCTCTCAGTAGAGAAGTAACCTAATCTTAGTCCATGTATTGGACATTGATCTGAATGAGATTCAGATGCAATGAGAAGATTAGGTTTACAGTCTTGATTTAATCAAGCATCTATGAGAGGTCCATGGGATCTGGATTTGAGATGTGATCTCAATGTCCAAGTCACTATACGTGGAACAATACAATCGCCTTGTCCTTATCTAGAAGTAGCAGCGGAGAAATCGCATTATCCTTGAAGGGTTCAAGAATAATTCCATAAGATCTAAGCATTGAGAAGTTGATAATTAAATGTGATTTTATTATCTTGATGTGTGTGGAAATTATCCAATATAATTGAATGTCATTTAATTATTATGGATAAAGATAATGTGGATAGCAATATCCAATTATTCATAGTACATTATAAATGTGAATTATAATGTTTTAGAGAGAGCTAATTATAATTTATATTTGTTGATTAATTATTAGTGTGTATTGGATACACATTGTTTATTAATTGAAAATGTAAATTATATTTTATTTTGGGTTGTGAATGTGATTCACAATTTTCCAATGGCAAGATTGCAATATTCTCAAAATTAATTATGAGCTATTTTGGAGAATAAATCACAACAAAAGTTGTTGGGATTAAATAAAGGAGAATTACATGGAGATATGCAATCTCATGAAATCTCATGAGACTGCCTCCACAAGGTAACATGTGGACGGCTACCAAGTCCTATATGGAATTGGTGGCCATCCACCATGTTGACATGGGAGATGCAATCTCCATGCCAATTACTTCCTTATTTGATTGGTTTAATTTTAGGATTGATGTATATTTGATTTATCAAATATATTTGATATAAATTAAATCATAAGTTGTTGGCTTTTACCAACAACAATCTTGACCATTGGATTGACATAAATCAATCTCATCCATTGAGTTTATATGTCCCATGGATTGAGATCCATGGATCCTAAAACCCTATAATTAGAGAGGCATACTATGCTCTCTAATACATGCTTTTGGAAGCACATCTTTCTCTCTCTCTCTCTTTCTCTCCCCACACGCCAACCCTCTCTCCCTCTACTTGGTGGTCGTCCACCAAACCCTAGGGGAGATCATCGTTACGCCTAAACCACAGTGCTGCCGCTTCGACGTTCTTCGGTTCTCCATCTTCTTGGAGTGCTACGCTCTCGAAGAAGACGTTCGATCTCATACGACGAGATCAGGAGTTCCCGGTGCTTGGATCAACCTGTTGGATTGCAAGGATCACGCGACTCATCCCCGCGCTCGCAAGCTTCTCCTCCAACGATCGGACTTTAGACAGGAGGTCTCTTTTCGTAGAGACTCGGTCAACCACGCTTCAAGAGGTATTCCTTTTTACTTGTTGTGGTTATAGATGAAATGATCCGAGAATCATTCTTGGATCATGTGGTTTCATCGCATGAAAATTTTTTAAATTCCGCTGCATAGAACAACTAGTGCGACTAGTCGTTCTTCGTCGTATTCGATACGATGCTCACGCTTCCGTGATGCGCTTGAGGATTATTCCATATCCTTCAAGTGGTATCAGAGCCTTAGGTCGAAGGTTTTGGATACGATCCGCAAATCTAGGACAACTTGGGTTCGTAGAGGTCGCGAAAGTTGTTGTCGCATTTGATTTTCGCACTTCTGTTAGTGAATAAATTCGGCCCTGTTTAAATTGTTTAAACACGAATTAATCATTGGATTTTGTTCCCCATTAAATAAGGAAACCATAGGATCTGAATTTGCATAATTTGGATCATGTTTGCTCGAGCTATGGTTGTTTTAATGAACATGTATGCACTGTTGCGGGAACTGCAAATCTTAACATAATTAATGAGTTAATTACTGTTTTGATATGCCTCAAAATACGTGAAATATTATTTAGGTTCTGTCCTAAATCAAATTAGCGATCTTCGAAAATTGATTTTGTCTAATTTGGATTTAAATTGATTGAGATATGTTAATTTTAGTAAGTAGGGGTCACTGCTGAAATTACAGTCCTACTCAAGAACCATGTGATTGTCAATTAATGAAATTAATTGTTAATTTTAAGAAATAATTATGGAAAATATTTGAGAAATATTGGAAGATGATTATTTCCCTAATTGACTTGGCCTCAATTAATAAATTGATTAGATTTGATCTAGATCATAATTGGAAACACAATCATCAAACTCCTTGCTTGAATAGATTGGGAATTTGTCTAGCAAATTTCCTTATAATCAAGAAGGTTTTGATTATTACTATATGGTATAATTTCGGTTGAAAAACCAATGATCATCTCAAGTACAAAGTGATTGACTCGGCATTATTTTTTTCCGAGACGGATATAGTGTCTAGTTTGGGATCGTTGGGGTAGCGGGTTACACTGGATGTGATCCGTCCCACTCCCGCCGGTACTGGCCATGACAGCGGGTAGGGAACGAATGATGCCTGAGAGATCATGATGTATTTTTCTAATTATTAAAATTCGAATTAATACGTATTTTGAGATAATACCATATATGTATATTCATGTAAAACAATCAAGTTTGTTCTGTGAATTGGATTGGTAATTAATTTAATATGATTGAATTATTTATATCCAATTGAAACACTCTATTATGACTAGAGTTATTATTTACCTTAGAAGAATTAATTATGTGAATATGATTCATGATAATTAATTAAAATTTGAATAAGAGATGGAGGATCACATAAGTGACATCCATGGTCTCCCGTCAAGGCGAAGGGTTTCCGTCGCCAAGGATTGCATATAGGAGACGCCTATACGAAGTGACATCTCCTATATGCAAGCGCATTTGGATCGAGCTCTTTGCTTCTCAAAAGAGGAAGGTCGTATGCGTAGTGACCCCAATATCGGATCCTCATATTATTGGGCTGATATTGGATTGCGCATAGCGAGTACTATTCATGTTGACGGTGTTTCAATTAATGACGGGTCAACATCATCTTAGGGGTGGTGGGCCCGGGCATTAAAGACCAAATTGGGAAATGAAAGTTGGACTTGCAAAGCAGAATGTGTTCCCGCTTCTCTTTATTGGAGTTACAGATTCTCATATTATTGGGATGTAACGAAGATAAAGAGGAGATCCCAGTTCTTGCTTGAGATATAGCGGTAAGTATACTCTTACTTTGAAAGTGAATAAGGGAATAAAATTTCATAGTTGAAAGAGCAATACTAATTTGATTTAAAAATCCTTAATCAAATATTATGAATATGAATGTATCATTATATGTTCTAATATAGTGCATTCATAATTTCAGAAAATGAAGTCCATGAACCCACTGAGCAGGCTTCTGGAGGTCAACCAGTTGACCGAACCAAATTACTCGGATTGGATCCGTAATTTGGAGCTTGTACTCTCGGCCGAGCACATAAGTTATGTGCTCTCAGAAGACAAGCATGAAAACCCTAAATCAAAGGAAGAAAAAGCATACAATGACAAGTATGATGAAGATCATGTCTTGGCTAGATGCTATATCTTGGGTTCTCTCTCCAATGTTCTTCAGAAACAACATGTGGAGATGAGTACTTGCCAAGAGATAATGTAGAATCTGACAGATATGTTTGGTGACATTAATCGCACCCAGCGATACAACGTTATGAAAGAACTCGTTCGCTGCAAGATGCAGGAAGGAACTTTGGTCTGTGAACATGTACTCAAAATATTTGGGTACTTGTCGGAGCTGGAGACTCTTGGGGCAACCATGGATGTAGACATGCAATCTGATTTCATTCTGTTATCTTTGCCCAAGTCTTTCAATAAATTTGTGGTTTCATTCCACATGAACAAGTTGGAATTGACAAATGATGGGCTTCTTGCTGATTAAAGTCTGCAGAAGACGTAATGAAGAAAGATGGTCCCGATGGTAGTGCAATGGTTGCACAGGTCGGAGGGAAGTGCAGTCGGAAGCAAGGTTCTCGGAAGGGCCCGACCTAGAAGAGAAAGAAGAAGGGACAAGGTGTTGGCTCATCTTCCAATGCATCAAATCTAATGGCGTCGAAGAAAACCGACGTCTATCACCACTTCAAGAAGCCGGGGCACTGGAGGCGTAATTGCCAGGATTACCTGAAGTCGGTCGACAAAGGTAAAGCCCTAGCAGGTGTGAAATCTACTTTTATCATTGAAACCGGTTTTCTCGTTGGATGAGAAGGAAGTTGGGTTGTTGATTCTGGTGCTTCTGTTCATGTATGAAATTTGTTGTATTTGTTTTAGGAAACTAGAAATTTGGTAGAAGGGGAGATAGTCATCCAGATGGGCTCTGATGCAAGTGTTGCAGTAGTCGTCGTCGGAACCTGTAGACTATTATTATCTACTGGTAGAGCCCTAGTACTTAAAGAGTGTCTTTATGTAACTGAAGTCAGAAGGAATTTGATATCTATATCTAAATTAGTTAGAAGTGGATATTCATTCCTATTCTATAATAAATTAGTCATAATCGTTATGATAAATATAATATGGATGGTATTTTGACTTCTGGTGGACTCTATGAATTGTGCATTGATAAATGTATTATGAATGTTACAACCACTAATAAAAACCCTAAAAGATCTAGGGAGGATAAAAAACTTTCGAATGAGATTTGGCATCAAAGGCTTGGCCATTTGTCTGTTGATAAGATCAATAGATTTATACAGGATGGACCTTTATATTTTCTACAAGTTCAACCTTTGCCTACCTGCAAACATTGCATTCAAGGTAAAATGACCATGATGCCTTTCCATAACAAGGTTACACGATATGCATACCGATGTATGTGGTCCCTTCAGTACCGTGACTCGAAATGGATATTGATATTATTTGACGTTTATTGATGACCATTCATGATACGGGTTTGTCTTCCTATTACATCATAAATCTGAAAACTTTGAAAAGTTCAAATAATTCAAGGCTTTGGTTGAGAACCAAACTGATAGGAAGATTAAACGAATTTGATCTGATCGAGGTGGCGAGTACCTCTCAGATGAATTTAAGGAATATCTTAAAGAGAATGGAATTGTCTCCAATCTCACTCCTCCTGGAACTCCTCAACTTAATGATGTTGCTGAAAGATGCAACGGGACCATCATGAATATGGTCCGTTCAATGATAAGCAAAGCACATTTACCACTTAGTTTCTGGGGATATGCGGTAGAGACTGCAATATATATCATGAATAAGATTCCTAGCAAATATGTACCTAAGACTCCACATGAGCTCTGGGAACCAAACCTAGTGTTAATCACTTGAGGGTTTGGGGTTGCTTGGTCCATGCGAAGAATGTGGATGCAAGTAAGCTAGAATCTTGCTCTCGTGAGTGTTACTTCATTGGGTATGTTAAATATGGTATTGGATACCAACTCTATGACCCTGAGACCCAAAAGGTTTTTGTTTCTAGAGATGTGAAATTTCTGGAGAATGATTTCCTTAAAAGTCAAGATAAAAAATGTAGAGGAACTCATTCAATCCCCTGAGGATTCTGAGCTTCCTGAACCAGAAACTGAAGAAATAAATAAAGATGAAACTCCCATACCTCTACGAAGGAGTTCGAGGGTGGTTGCACCACCTGAAAGGTATGGATTCCATGTGTCAAGTGAGTCTGACAATGATCCTACTTCATTTGATGAAGCACTCACGGATCATGACATGGATAGATGGATGCTAGCAATGAAGTCAGAAATTGCCTCCATGCATAAGAATGGTGTATGGACCCTAGAGGATCCACCTGAAGGGGTAAAACCCATTGGGTGCAAATGGATCTTCAAGAAAAAGAGGGGACCTGATGGGAAAGTAGAGACTTTCAAGGCGCGGCTCATAGCCAAGGGCTACACACAGAGAGAAGGCATCAACTATGATGAGACTTTCTCTCCTGTGGCTATGCTAAAATCCATCAGGACACTGCTAGCTATAGCTGCATACCTTGACTACGACATCTGGCAGATGGACGTTAAGACGGCTTTCCTCAATGGATACCTCGAGGAGGATATCTACATGGATCAGCCCCAGGGATTCATAACTGGGGATGGCAAAGTATGCAAGCTGAAGAAATCCATCTATGGGCTCAAGCAAGCTTCTCGTAGCTGGAACATCATATTTGACGAAACTATAAAGAGTTATGATTTTATGCAGAATCCTGATGAACCTTGTGTGTACAAGAAGCTTAGTGGGAGCGCCATTGTGTTCATCATGCATTACGTAGATGACATCGTTATCATTGGGAATGATACATGGATGATGACCAGTGTGAAGATTTGGCTATCCCATACCTTTGAGATAAAAGATCTTGGAGAAGCCTCTTACACCTTGCGTCTGAAGTTGTTCAGAAATCGACAAAAGAGGATACTAGGATTGTCACAACATGGGTACAATAAGAAGATTCTTGAACGATTCCATATGGATAGTTCCAAAAAAGGATTCCTACCCTTAAGACATGGTATCCACCTGTCTAAAGGAATGGCCCCTCAAACTATTGAGGAAAAGAAATCCATGGCCGGATGCCCTTATGCATCAGATGTAGGAAGCTTAATGTATGTTATGATGTGTACTAGGTCAGATATCTGCCATGTAGTAGGAGTGATAAGTCATTACCAATCCTGCTATGGAGAATAACACTGGAATGCAGTAAAGAATATATTCAAATATCTAAGACGGACGCAAGATTACATCTTGGTTTATGGAGATGGTGATCTCCAAGTCATGGGATATACAGATTCTAACTTCCAATCGGATATTGATGATCGAAAGTCGATATCAGTGTTTGTATTCCTGATGAATGGTGGTGATATGAGCTGGAGAAGCAAGAAGCAGGACACTATAGCAGATTCAACAACAAAAGCCGAGTAAATTGCTGCATCGGATGCTGCAAAGGAGGCGGTGTGGTTGCACAAGTTTGTCCTGGAGCTTCGCGTAGTTTCCACCGATACTCCCATCCCGCTACTCCGCGATAACACGGGAGCCATTGCCCAGGTGAAGTAACCTAGATGGCATCAGAAGAGCAAGCACATGGAAAGGAAATACCACATCATTCGGGAGATTCAAAAGCGTGGTGATGTCATCATCACCAAGGTGGCGAGTACCTCTCAGATGAATTCAAGGAGTATCTTAAAGAGAATGAATTGTCTCCAATCTCACTCCTCCTGGAACTCCTCAACTTAATGATGTTGCTGAAAGATGCAACGGGACCATCATGAATATGGTCCGTTCAATGATAAGCAATGCACATTTACCACTTAGTTTCTGGGGATATGCGGTAGAGATTGCAATATATATCATGAATAAGATTCCTAGCAAATATGTACCTAAGACTCCACATGAGCTCTGGGAACCAAACCTAGTGTTAATCAATTGAGGGTTTGGGGTTGCTTGGTCCATGCGAAGAATGTGGATGCAAGTAAGCTAGAATCTTGCTCTCGTGAGTGTTACTTCATTGGGTATGTTAGATATGGTATTGGATACCAACTCTATGACCCTGAGACCCAAAAGGTTTTTGTTTCTAGAGATGTGAAATTTCTGGAGAATGATTTCCTTAAAAGTCAAGATAAAAAATGTAGAGGAACTCATTCAATCCCCTGAGGATTTTGAGCTTCCTGAACCAGAAACTGAAGAAATAAATAAAGATGAAACTTCCATACCTCTTCGAAGGAGTTCGAGGGTGGTTGCACCACCTGAAAGGTATGGATTCCATGTGTCAAGTGAGTCTGACAATGATCCTACTTCATTTGATGAAGCACTCACGGATCATGACATGGATAGATGGATGCTAGCAATGAAGTCAGAAATTGACTCCATGCATAAGAATGGTGTATGGACCCTAGAGGATCCACCTGAAGGGGTAAAACCCATTGGGTGCAAATGGATCTTCAAGAGAAAGAGGGGACCTGATGGGAAAGTAGAGACTTTCAAGGCGCGGCTCATAGCCAAGGGCTACACACAGAGAGAAGGCATCTACTATGATGAGACTTTCTCTCCTGTGGCTATGCTAAAATCCATCAGGACACTGCTAGCTATAGCTGCATACCTTGACTACGACATCTGGCAGATGGACGTTAAGACGGCTTTCCTCAATGGATACCTCGAGGAGGATATCTACATGGATCAGCCCCAGGGATTCATAACTGGGGATGGCAAAGTATGCAAGCTGAAGAAATCCATCTATGGGCTCAAGCAAGCTTCTCGTAGCTGGAACATCATATTTGACGAAACTATAAAAAGTTATGATTTTATGCAGAATCCTGATGAACCTTGTGTGTACAAGAAGCTTAGTGGGAGCGCCATTGTGTTCATCATGCATTACGTAGATGACATCGTTATCATTGGGAATGATACATGGATGATGACCAGTGTGAAGATTTGGCTATCCCATACCTTTGAGATAAAAGATCTTGGAGAAGCCTCTTACATCTTGCGTCTGAAGTTGTTCAGAAATCGAGAAAAGAGGATACTAGGATTGTCACAACATGGGTACAATAAGAAGATTCTTGAACGATTCCATATGGATAGTTCCAAAAAAGGATTCCTACCCTTAAGACATGGTATCAACCTGTCTAAAGGAATGGCCCCTCAAACTGTTGAGGAAAAGAAATCCATGGCCGGATGCCCTTATGCATCAGATGTAGGAAGCTTAATGTATGCTATGATGTGTACTAGGTCAGATATCTGCCATGTAGTAGGAGTGATAAGTCATTACCAATCCTGCTATGGAGAATAACACTGGAATGCAGTAAAGAATATATTCAAATATCTAAGACGAACGCAAGATTACATCTTGGTCTATGGAGATGGTGATCTCCAAGTCATGGGATATACAGATTCTAACTTCCAATCGGATATTGATGATCGAAAGTCGATATCAGTGTTTGTATTCCTGATGAATGGTGGTAATATGAGCTGGAGAAGCAAGAAGCAGGACACTATAGCAGATTCAACAACAAAAGCCGAGTAAATTGCTGCATCGGATGCTGCAAAGGAGGCGGTGTGGTTGCACAAGTTTGTCCTGGAGCTTCGCGTAGTTTCCACCGATACTCCCATCCCGCTACTCCGCGATAACACGGGAGCCATTGCCCAGGTGAAGTAACCCATATGGCATCAGAAGAGCAAGCACATGGAAAGGAAATACCACATCATTCGGGAGATTCAAAAGCGTGGTGATGTCATCATCACCAAGGTGGCCTCTGCCGATAACGTTGATGATCCTCTTACCAAACCTCTGACACAAAAGGTTTTCAACCATCATGTAATGTGTATGGGTTTAAGGATTTTTCATGAATGGTATTGAGGGCTAGTGGGAGATTGTTAGCAATGTGAGCCCAAGGCGAACCATTCCGGCAATAAATGTTATTTTAATAAATGATTTATCAATAAAAGTTATTGATTATGTTTTACTCCATTTCTGAAATTAATTGAATGAATGCACTATAAGGTCCCTCTGTACAATATGGGTTATGTACCATGGCCAACTTAATAATCATACAGCTGTTGATTCATTGATTGAATCATAGAGGTTGATGCTTGAATGAATATTTAAGGAGTCAGATAGAGGACTCATCAAGCATCATCAAATGATTGTTAAGTGATGATCTCCAGCCTGAGTAGGAGATGGCAATCCTTGCTCATTAGGCTGATATCTGACTGACCTTTTAATGCAGGTCCTCTGCATGGGAATAGTGATTCAGAGGTATCAGATTAGTTGAGTAAATGGGTTGACTTAACGAGATCGAGATAACCAAAGACCTATTTTTAATACTGTCACATCATAGGCAAACATCCTCTGACCAGAGATGGATGTATTGCTATATGTCTGAGTGTGTACATTTGGCATACCAATAGGTTGAAGACCTAACCAAGGTCTATACACCGGCGAGCTTGTGTGCATGTAAGGATATATGAGTAATACGATCCCTCAAAGGGATCATACAGGTTCACTTGTGAACCGGGAGACATGAGCTCACTCATGAGGTAGTGGGACTGATTAAATTTCATGCATTGTTGTCGTGCTTTGGAAGCATGACATGAATTTTAAGGTAAGATATATGCTTTTGTGAAAGCATATGATCTGTACCAAATCCTAATGACCAAGAATGAGAAACTTAGTGATCATACCCTGAAGATGATAGTGTAAAAGTGATCTATATCTTCGGGATGATCATAAGTCTTCCAGTATGCAGGATGTGCAGGTATTGGGAATACCTGAGGGTGATTTGATCATAAACGATTGTATAACCATACGCTTCCATTCCGAGGGAGTGATGAAACAGGTCTGGATTTTAGTGACTCCTCTCAGTAGAGAAGTAACCTAATCTTAGTCCATGTATTAGACATTGATCTGAATGAGATTCAGATGCAATGAGAAGATTTGATTTACTGCCTTGATTTAATCAAGCATCTAAGAGAGGTCTATGGGATCTGGATTTGAGACCCGATCTCAATGTCCAAGTCACTATACGTGGAACAATACAATCGCCATGTCCTTATCTCCAAGTATCAGCGGAGAAATCGCATTATCCTTGAAGGGTTCAAGAATAATTCCATAAGATCTAAGCATTGAGAAGTTAATAATTAAATGTGATTTTATTATCTTGATGTGTGTGGAAATTATCCAATATAATTAAATGTCATTTAATTATTATGGATAAAGATAATATGGATAGAAATATCCAATTATTCATAATATATTATAAATGTGATTTATAATGTATTGGAGAGAGCTAATTATAATTTATATTTGTTGATTAATTATTAGTGTGTATTGGATACACATTGTTTAATTAATTGAAAATGTAAATTATATTTTGTTTTGGGTTGTGAATGTGATTCACAATTTTCCAATGGCAAGATTGCAATATTCTCAAAATTAATTATGAATTTTTTTGGAGAATAAATCATAACAAACGTTGTTGGGATTAATTAAAGGAGAATACATGGAGATATGCAATCTCATGAGATTGCCTCCACATGGTAACATGTGGACGGCTACCAAGTCCTATATGGAATTGGTGGCCGTCCACCATGTTGACATGGGAGATGCAATCTCCATGCCAATTGCTTCCTTATTTGATTTGTTTAATTTTAGGATTGATGTATATTTGATTTATCAAATATATTTGATCAAAATTAAATCATAAATTATTGGCTTTTACCAATAACAATCTTGACCATTGGATTGACATAAATCAATCTCATCCATTGATTTTATATGTCCCGTGGATTGAGATCCATGGATCCTAAAACCCTATAAATAGAGAGGCATACTATGCTCTCTAGTACATGCTTTTGGAAGCACATCTCTCTCTCTTTCTCTCCCCACACGCCAACTCTCTCTCCCTCAACTTGGTGGTCGTCCACCAAACCCTAGGAGAGATCATCATCATCTCCTACGCCACCACACCGCCGCTTCGATGTTCTTCGGTTCTCCATCTTCTTGGAGTGCTACTCTCACGAAGAAGACGTTCGATCTTGTACGACGAGATCAGGAGTTCTCAGTTCTTGGAACAACCTGTTGGATTGCAAGGATCACACGACTCATCCCCGTGCTCGCAAGCTTCTTCTCTAACGATCGGACTTGAGATAGGAGGTCTCTTTTCATAGAGACTTGATCAAACACGCTTCAAGAGGTATTCCTTTATACTTGTTGTGGTTATAGATGAAACAATCGGAGAATCGTTCTTGGATCATGTGGTTTCATCGCATGAAAATTTTCTAAATTTCGCTGCGTAGAACAACTAGTGTGACTGGTTGTTCTTCGTCGTATTCGATACGATGCTCACGCTTCTGTGATGCGCTTGAGGATTATTCCATATCCTTCAGGTGGTGGTGTGGGCCACAGTCGCGAGCGCAGTAGTAATGAGCCGCCATTGGCGTCGCCTGTGGGTTGGAGCGGCAGCGCCTACAGCGCTGCTGCTTTTTTTGTATTTTTATTTTGTATAAAATAGAAACAAAAGAAAAAATAAAGAAACTTTTATTTTTTATTTTTTAAATAGAAACTGCAGACATCATTTTTTATATTTTTTATTTTTTGTAATCTTTTTTTTATTCTTGCAAAATAAATGTTAGAAGAAAAACTATATACTTTTTGTTTTTTAATTTTTTATTTATAAAAAAATTAGGACGCGAGCACGATGGGTCGGTCCAAAAATTAAACGGAGATGTAAGTCGATGTGGATCCTTGCGATGTAGAAGATGGATCTGAATCTCCGTCCTCCGTACGCGGCTGGAGTTGGAAGATTGTGTGAGGTAGAACATGAAGCGATAAGATCGAAAAAATGAAGGTGAAAAATCAGATCGGATTTGGATCAAATCGTGATGTGTGATTCTAAGATCTAGAAAAAAATGACAACGAAATAAAATTTAAAAATTAAATTATGATAAACCTAGGTTAAAAATAAGAGAAAATGGATCTCACCTTAAGAGAGGAAAAGATCGTGATCGCCTCGACGAAGGCCGACAAGCAGTTACCGGATGACTCAGTGGCTAGGAACCCTTATACGACAAGAGTTGCTCTCAGAGATTGGGCTCCTTCACAAAAGATTGATCCAGTTGAAATGAGTGAGGAGGAGCTATATAAATAAAAAAGAAAAGAATTTGATATTCAAAATTCTAAATGAGATAAAAATAAGGAAAAAAATGGAATGAGATAGAGATAAGAAAGGAAATTAGTGTTAAAATTATTTACATAAATTTAATTTTAATTTTTTTGTATTTTCGTCACTTTATTAAAGTAAATAATAAATGTTAATTTTTTCATTTTTTTGTGGTGGTTATTTAAGAATATCAATTATATACATATATTATATACATATGGTTCATTACATACTTAGTTGAATAAGGAAATAATTTTTTTAAAAAAATATTTTTTTATTATTATTATAAATAATTAGTAAAAATATTTACAAATATTTACACATACAATGTGTAGAAATAAATGGTGAAATTGTACAAACCACCCTAGAAAACCGACTTTTCAACTGTGTTTCCAAAAATTATGAAATCATTGCCATTTTAAAGATAATTTAATTTAGAATACAATGGTAATGAAATTGGTTCAATTTGAGTTCATATGAGCTGGAATTAGTCTTTCAATTATCGCTTTATGGCTTTTTCCAGATGTGGTTACTTTTATTCTCTACATGATTTTATTTTGCAAACTATTTTATTATTTAGAAAATATTTTTATTTACGACTTTTGTTTTGAAAACTACTTAATTTTAGTTCAATTTATGTACAAATAGAATGGTGTAAGTATACAAATATTTACAACACATATTTTTTGGAATTTTCTAACTAAGGACCCTATCTCCCCTACTTTATTCATGGTCAATCATGTCAAGTCTTGACCTCCTTTTAGGGTTAGGGTTAGCCTGTATCTGTTACATATATACAATATTCTATTTTTTATTATTTTCTTTTCTTTTCTTTAATTTTCCTTTATTTATTTATTTATTTTAGGTTAAAATGGTATTAAGTATACAATATTTACATACAGATGCAAGTTAGTAAGAATATGGATATAGTACTATATACATGTATTTTATAAGGGATTTTAAGCTAAAATAAATGAATAAAGATGATGAAATACATATTCATCAGCACGTCATTCGATTGCACGGGATACCTAGGAGGTAGTATGATCACTTCACATTATTGGCGAGAATTCATGAGAGCCTTGAGGACCGAGCAATGTATGAGTTCAACTTACCATCCACTAGCAGATGGGTAGTTCAATAGGACCATTCAGACTTTGGAGGATTAGCTACGGGATGTGTTGTTGAATGGAAAGGATCCTAGAAGGATCACCTTCCTATAGTTGAGTTTATATACAAAAAGAACTACCATGCCAGGATAGGCATGGCACCTTTTGAGGCCTTGTATAGGAGGCGACGCACCACTCTCAAGTGTTGGCAACAAGTGGGTGACAACACCTTTTTCACCCCACGGATCCTAGAAGAGACCTCTAGAGTTGTGGAGACTACCATGAAGAGATGACAGACAATGTATTGAGACGCTTTTGGAGAGGATCTAAAGTATGGTCACTAGGTGAAAACACTGTTGTTGTGGAGACCACTTACTAAAGGTGAATCAGACAACAATTAAGCCACAATATAGATCAAGCAATGCAAAATAAAATTTGGAGTTAAAATTTATTATAACTCTACACAACATTAAATAAAGCAATATTACAAGCATCTGATTCTACAGGAACATGCGAGACATAACATTCTACTTGCTCTTTCCTTCAAAAATTATTGGGATTTTCTTTGATATGTGCCAGAATAGGAGTTTTAGTGGTGGTTATCGAGCTTCTTAGTCATCTTTGCTAGACCCTTCACAAGTTGGGTCAAGCAATCCAAGGTAGAGTTCACCGGAACCGCCTCAGAAGCTTCAGCGCGCAGATCACATTGTTGATGATGGTTGGGAGGCTGAGGCTGGGACTTCTGATGGTGTTGTAGAGGAGGAGGAAGCTGATACTATTGATATGGAGAAGGGGAATACTATTATTGTCCAGCTGCGTACTGATAATATGGCTATTGGTGGTGGTACTATGGCTGGGGATACTGCTGTGATTGTCTCAATTTTCCTTAATAATGTGGAGACTGGTGATTCTAGTATTGAGGCTGAGGTTGGAAGGAGGGAGGGAAATGACCACCCTGAGGTTGGTGGTAAGGCCGGTTGGCTTTTAAATAGCCCTGGTGTTGTCCCGTAGGACGGGTCAGTTGTGCATCGTTGCTCTATACACCATTTACATCATGAATTAGTGGTGGTGGAAATGATGGGTTAGAGGATTGGAGGAAGTCTGGCTAGTAGACCACCATTACTGCTGCTGCGGGCCCTGCTCAAGCGCCTACATGTAGTATAAGTGCTGGATGGCGGGGTGCTACTGACTCAGTTGAGGCTGATGTGGCGGTGATGGTTCGTCCTTCTTCTCAGCAGGAGTCTCTGACAATGGTGTTGCTGACTGAACAAAACTGATGGTGCTCACCAGCAGCTCCAACTGCTTAGTAATCTAGTCTAGCTTATACAAGTTTTGTGTCCTTTGTTTGATCACAACGAGATTTTCAAGATCCTATGACCACTTCTTGATTATGTCAACCTTTGAAAGAAGGCCCTTGGTGATACTGAGGTTGGAGCTCTCATTCTTCTCTACCTCATGGGTTGTTACCATATGAAGTGGCTTTTGGAGGACAAGAGGATGTCCCTGATAGGCGCATAATGAAGATAGGGTGGCTTCTCCTTCGACTATTTCTTCGAAAATCTGCCATACCTCATCTTCATCCATGTTGAAATGAGATCCTCCGCAAGCAACATCTACTAGCCTTTGACTTTCTACATTCAGGCCCCCAAAAAAGTATTGGACCAAGTTGGTCTTTGGTATCTCACAGTGGGATCACTTCTCGTGCAGGTCCATAAATCACTTCCAGGCTTCATGGATAGAGTCGTTGGTAGCCTAGGAAAAGTTGCTGATCCTGGCTCGCATCTGGTTGAGCCGACCAAGAGGGTAGAACTTATGAAGGAATGTAGATTTAAGTAACTCCGAGGTCGTCACAACTTTGCCCAAATGATTGACCCAATATAGGGCCTTATCTAGCAAGATGAAGGGGAACATCATCATCTTCATAACATCTACTGGGATGTTGGGGTAGTGGGTAGTTTGGCAGATGCACGAGAACTATTGTAGGTTAATGTATGGCTCCTCATTGGTATTCCCATGGAAAGATGGCAGAAGAGCAAGAAACTATGACTTGAACTCGAAGTGAGCATGTACCGATGGAATGAGGATCCACTTGATCATATGGTTGTCTCTAGTATTGTATGTCTCCTTCAATGTAGGTTTATTCCTCTCACGTTCTGGATCTTCTTCATCAAGTTCCTCACGGAGTCTATCTCCTCCTGCTCCTCCTTCTGTTGGTATGTTCCTTAAATCATTTAACATAACCTGAAATGCGATCTGAAGTAAAGTCTGCTAAGTCAGTTGCTGTTGTATGGCCTGTACGGAAGCCTACAATTGAGCGTTCACTTAGTTCTGGTGAGGTCCCTGACTCGACTCCATCTGTGGAGGTTGTTGTCCTTTTCCTTTAGGTGCATGTCTGGGTCTGAATCAGAGCAGATGAATTCTGGATTGGGATCCAGGACTGGGGTTAGCTTCTATCTGAAATGTGAAAGAATCCCAATTAGACCACTTAAATTGAATCCCAATTGCCAAGATAAATCTGAGATTAGGTCCAATCACAAATTGTTGTGAATGGAGAAAAATATGTAGACTGAAATGGACTCCCATTCACAACAACTGATGTGGGACATGAGTGGTCCTAGTTTATTAGATGATCAAGGGGGTGGAAAGAAGACGAGGAGTATGGAGATCGTCCCGCAAGGTCTGGACCGGGTTCTCAGGAATCGCCTCAAATTATTATAGATGTCGAGTCTATGGAATCGATATTGATGTGATGAAGTGCTAAATGCATGTATTTATGGATTTGTTTAGCATGTGCACTTAGCATGTCATACAAGACCGAATAGAAAATCCCCACAAGAAGGATTCAGATTTAATTTATAACCTAGGAAGTCTAAGGTCAAACACAAGGATGCGAGAAATCAAGTCATGTATTTAGATGTCCAATATTTTATGTGGCAATTTATAGGTAACTATTTTGAGCAAATGCACGATTTACAAAAGAGGTAATTTTCAACAGATTTTTATGCAATTGATTTATATGAAAACCATAATCCACAAACAGTTAGATTATATCACTCATAATGCAATTAGAAACACAAGAACAACTAGGGTTAAACACAAGAACTTCCTGAACTAATAGAAAATCCAATGAGATCTAAAATCAATCCAAAGATAGATTTAACCAATACTTGATCTAGAAAGCAGTTTCAAAGTAACATTGGCATTCGATTTCACTTTTTTACTCAAATAAATTTATTAAGTAATTAAACCATTTATTAACTTATCAATAAAGATCAATAGCCACTATTGATGGGTCACTAATAATTATTAAGCAAATCAGGTTCACTTGTTCATTAAGATTTCATTTTCAACTTCATTTAAAATTCTAATTATACAATGAGAAGAAGAATTAACTTGCTTGTGATTTTTATCGCAAAAATTGTCGATAAAGCTTTCCAAATGAAAGAGCAACAAAATAGCTTTCAAATGAGACCAAAATCACTTTACTTAGATTTATAGATAAAAAGTTATTTAACAATCAATCCAAGGGCATTTTGCATGAAAAACTCCAAGTTTTATTACAAAATAAGACAAATTTAGAATACAATGCAGTTAAAATAACCTGTAGAGGATATTTTGCAATTTTTAAAGTGCTGGAGGACTTATCTACAATTCTTAAGAAACTAGTGGTCGACGTTGCAAATTTCACAGTCACGTGCGCAAGTCACGTGACCTAGTGAGGCTCGGAAATAAAGGCTCGGACCACGTATCGACTTATGATGCTTCATGCGAGGCTCGTACTCAGGCTTGGACTCTAAGCCTCATGAGTGAACTGCTGCTTCGAGTAGCAAACGTGGATCTACATGACCATTGATTTTCTCCCAAAATGGGGAAATCAACGGCAATTGCTTTCCTCTTGTTCTTCTGCTCCTCCACGCAAGCCGACCCTCGATACTATGCTCCGGCGAGATTGTTGGCACTCTACTGTACTCAACAACCTTCGATTAAGGTCGGTTGACCTCCTTGAATGTGTCACGTTGATAGTCGAGGGCACCAGAAGATTCAAGACACCTTGTATAGCTCTGTCGATGGAGTGTTGCCAGAGTGGAAAATGGAGATCAACGATGTATTTCAATCTCCAACCATTGAAGCTTGTGTCTCCTGCAATGTTAGTTCAAATGATGGACAAGCACCTGCGACTGGTTTGAAGAGTAATGTGAAGTGAAATAAAGGGCTTTTCAAAAGGGAAAGATCGAGCCCTAATGGGTTCTCGAATGCTAAGTCACTCGAGAATGAATCAATGAGGAACACGGATGGAGAAATGGATTGATTCATTATATAGTACACGTGCAAGATGTATATGTGATGAGGATAACTCGATGTTCAGATCAGGAAATCATGAATGATAATTGATGAAACAAATTGGTTAAAATTAAAGAAAGTGATGCTACAGGCCTAGAGTGGAGCAGAGATGCTCCGGATCTTTGCTCGAAGATCTGGGCCAAGATCTGAGCTCGCTCAGTTGTAAAAGAGCTGAATCATAGTCATCTTGGCTGGTGATCTCTCCTGAGGTGCAAAATCGTATTCACACTTAATCCTTCAATCGTTGCTGTCACTACATGTTGGAGAGACTAGGGGGAAACTCTGAGAATGACGGATGCAGTTGTAGAAGGCCGGGGTTGAGATTTTTAGGGGCGAGGGAGTTCAGAGGTTTGGAGAATAAAGGTAGTGGTTTCAACCACCACTACCGACTATGAGAGGGGAAGTTGGGTGGTTTAGGTGGTTGGCGAAGATCAGGATAGGAAGGCGAGGCTTAGGGAGATGGAAGTTGGGGGAGTGGTTTACGAAGGTGGATGTAAAAAAATTAAGAAGTTGAGAGGACGCAAAGAGGTACGTCGCTTGGAAGAGGTGGGCGGAGGTTAAGGCGACAGGAGAGTTGTGGGATTAGGATCCGACGATCAGGATTTGGGTGGAAGCATGCGGTTGGATTTAAATCTGATCGATATGGATCCTGCGGCTAAAAATAGGGCATTGAAGGACAGTGAAGATTGGATCTGATCATGGATCCAACATTGAGAAACCATAGGCAGATGGCAAAACTAGAGCGGGCCACATGGGTCTATCTGAAGGTGCCACATGACCCAATCAGAATCGAAGAAATTAGATAATACGAAGAATAATATGGAAGTAATAGATAAAAAATGAATCAGAAAAAGTTATGAACAAGGAAGATGTAGATCTCGACATTATCTACAATGTTCATTTAGAAGTCAAAGAGATCAGAGGTCATTTGTACTTAGATGAAAATTAAGTACTTATTAAAACAATGTTAAACATTTTTCTTTTATTTTTCTTTTGCTTATTTTTTTGGGCCATTACTTTATTTAATGTTAATTTATTTATATACAATTTAACTCTAATTTTTATTTGATTTTTCATAAGAAATAAATTCATAAAATATTACACCAAAATAGGGTTATATCGATATAATGTAATTAGTGTCAATTATATACAACACACAAATTAGTAATTAGTGTTAATTAGTCAATGAATCTTGTCATTAACTTAAGCAAGAAGATAATATTGGTACTTAATGATGATAAATACTGGATTTATCACCCCCTATACTTAAGCTATGCTCACCCTTGAGCTAATAAATAAAGAATAAATTAGAGAGTTGGTTTAATTAGTGAGATCCCTGACAAGTGCAAATTAATATACAAGGCTTGATTTAACCTAGAACACTAGGTTTTAGTAATCCTAAAACTCTAAGTTGTTCCAAGTATTAATCAAAAGGAATTCAACTCCTCTAATTGTCATACTCTCAGTTTATACATAAATATAAGAATTATGACTTACTATAAATTACAACCATGAGAGTGGAGTCAATATCCCACCAAAAGTTCCAATCTCGGAAGCTCTCCTGAGGACCTAACCTTCAACACTAGGGAATAAATCTAGTCTTGCTTCAATCCACCGTATCTTTAGTTTGTCAGACTTCAAAAGGATAGATGGGCCAGATCATGGAGGATGTAGGATTATGTACTTATTTTCTCTTCCTCTCATTGGAACAGGGTTCTCTCAAGTGCTAATACTCAACACAATTTCATTTTTCTTTTACTAATCAATGTGTCCGTCAAAACAAATTGAGTCATCCATACTTGTTTTCTTGGGAATACACCGGGATGCATCTTTTTAAAGTATCTAATATACTTGCACCCACACTTGCAGCGCTAACGATGAAGAGCTCTTTTTGAGGTACTAGCCTGACTCATAAAGCCTTATGATTTGGTCCAAGTGGACATTTAAAGGTTGGGAGCGCTCGCCTTGAATAAATCTCATATGATGTAACTTTGTAATGGAATGCACATTTATTTTCATAGTGATTTCCAATATTTTTTTTATTTGAGGGAACTTCCCTTATTTTTGTCTAGCTCCACTGCTTTTACCAAGGATTGGCAAATATTGATCAACTTATTATTTAAATGCCTCACACCCTAGCACTTTGGGTCAAATTCAAGATATAGCATGGGAACATGTCCCATACTAGCTAAGATGCTGACATTGAGGTTTCATGAAGCCATCATTAATCTTGTCCCATCCTCGAGCATCATATATATCAATTCAAAACTCAAGCTTCCAATCCTAGTCTCCTTAGTAATACCTTGACTCATCTCAATCATGATTGTTGTCGTGTATGTGATGTGAAAGTCAAATTCTTTGAAGGATATTAAGCTTGAAATATAGCATGCATACCTTTCAACTAGGAGAGTATGAATTTTTAAGTCTAAGACCCGAATGATTAATACATGATAACTCTAAGTCTAGGGACTCCTTAAATCAAGTGTTAAAGATCATCTCAAGCCTTGAATGCATAGTGAAAGTGTCAGGGAAAGACATCAATTAATAAATTAATGTGTTAGTTATTTTCAAAAGGATTAAGAAAATATTAGCTTTATTAAGAGAAAGTCACAGAATGAGTACCCTTAATGGAACAAAACAGAGACAACTCAAAGAGACACTAGGATACCCTACAGAACATTACAAACTCCATCTCTTTACAAATCAAGATTGGTACTTCAAGGTCTAAAATCATAGGCTGCTTTATGTTTAAACTGTTTCCTCCTCATAGAATAGACTTTGGAATCTGAAGATGAAAGATCTTCATCAACTTGGAATCTCAAACTTCTAGCGTGATGTCATTTTTCCTCAAAAGTAATATCCATATCCATATCGGAAGCCTCAAAATTCTTCACACTCATGGGAAGAAGAATCAAACCTTGAAATCCTATAATAGACTTTTGGGTTTTCCTTAGAAAAGAAAAGCCAGACACAGAAGGATGGCCCAACTTACAAGAAATATAGGGGTCCAAAAATTGAAAATCCTCGAGGAAGGGTAAGGGCACCTCCATATCTAACTCTTCTATCAATAGATTATCCTTCTCAATCAGCATCACTCTTTTTAGTGAACTCTTTATCAACTTGATATTCCAAAATATAGAGTTGAAATCTAGACTTTACTCCATGTTGAACTCTATGAGACTCAAAGGAAAGACATCTTAATGAAAAATAGTATCAATATGGTTCAGTGAACCTTCACGATCTCTTAGAACCCTAAAACACCAAAGGATACTGAAGAGACACAACAGAATTAATGAAAATTTATTTTTCCATTTTTTAAAGTTAAAGTTAATCAAATTCTTTTACACCCTTAGCTTTGAAAAGATTTTTGAAAACATTTTGCAAGCACTATCACATAAATATACAATGGTTTTCCAAACACTTTACAAATGATTTCAAACATGTCAAGTTGTATTTTTGCAAACCATGTAATAGATTTTTGAAAAACCATGTCAACAATATATATATATATAATTTTTCAAATCCTTTTAAAAACATTTTGTACAAAACTTAGTTCAAAAATGTAATATGATGCCCATATTCTCAAAGATTTGAAGATTTTTCAAAATATGAGCTATGGCTAAAGTATATATGTAGTATATATGGTAGACCCCCCCATACTTAGCTTTTGCTATGTCCTCATAGCACAAAGTGAGATGAAGCCATAGATTAACTAAGCATAAAATAATCTATAATAATTGAGTCGAGAATACGACAAGTGCAAGAATGAGAAAGAATGAGTCATAATGAACATACAGGGAGGGTCCCCCCTATACTTAAGTTTTGAACAACCTAAGTAAAGAGATAGAGATAAGTATAAAGGAGAGACCCTTGTAAATGAGAAAAGTACGAACAAATCCCCCCTATACTTAGGCTAATAGTATCCTAAGTGTAAGTAGGAAAAAGACTAATAGTTCGAAAGGAATTTACAAAAATAATGTCAGCATAAAGATGAATCTTTGGATACAGAATCTTTTGATGTGAATATATCATGATATGCATGCCTTATCTGAGAAATATGAAACCGAATCAATATGCATGAAGTCAATCATTGATAAGCCTCCCGCACCCTATGTTAATTTGGTCAAATTAAGGTCCAAATTAATTAAAGTGATTCGTTGTAGTCGGATACGAGGGGTTAATCAAAAACCACTTATCGATTAATGTGAAGTTAATTTTAAGCGGCAATTTTTTTTCTTAGTGGAGTCCAAGGTCGATCTCAGGGAGGCATCTGTCTCCTTAGGTGAATTTAAGCAATTATCCAAGTGTGTGATTTTTGGGAAGTAATTTTTTTTTATAAGCAGACTTGTGTAGACAATGCAGATCAATTTAATGTTCACTTTAATTATGGTATCAAATGAAGTCCAAAAATTATGAAAATTGACCGGATGATTAATGATGATAAAAATGACCTACACTACTTTTTTTTGGAATTTTTCGACACTAAATAAATTTACTGTGAATTAAATAAACAGACAGGGTGATTTTCAGTATTTAATTTTTAATAAATATCAAACCACAATTTTTTTCAAGAACTAAAATTATCCTAGGTGGCTCTAATGATAAAGGACCTAAGAAAATTAACAGAACTTAATTTCACTGTGAAATGAATTAATTAAAATTAATCTAAGAAAATCACTCAACAATTTATTGAGGCCTCGATATGCGTGCAAATGCTATGAAATTTTTATGGTATGTTAAAAATGATATCCTTAAGCTATTGTGAATTTTTGATAATTTTTGAAGGCACAGAGAATGAATTAAAAATCAAAAGGTGTCACTGGGCAAAATAAGTCAACAATTCACCAATTAATTCATTAATAATTCAAATGAGCTTACAAAAAGATGACACATGTACCAATAGACAGAGGACAAAATTTCCAACAAAATGCAATTTTTAGAATTTCAAAATGATGTAAAATGCAATCTAGGGATGCGTGCAAACACAGGGGTGTAAATGCAATACAGGAAATTAAAATTGCAATAAACAAATATGCAGACAGGGACTAAAATGCAGTTACCTATAATGCGGGGGACTCTTGTGCAAATTCTCCACAGGGCACGTGCTCCTCAGGTGGGGTCTACTTCACAGGGACCTCTTTGCAATTCTGGCAAGATCTAGGGGTCTCTGTGAAATTTACCCAGGCCGCACGTGCTCCTCACATGGGCGGCCCAGGCTCGGAGGGCTGCGGCGGTTCGGGCGCTCTGGAGGTCCGGAGCGAGGCTCGGTGTAGCCTCGGGTCGCCCGAGCCTAGGCTGGGAGGCCGAGGCTCGGACTCGTCGACGTGGCGGCCTGCGGGCCTTTGGATCAAGATAAATCCAAAGGTTGGCGATGAAGACGCATGGAGGACTCAGAATCTATCAGATCTGAAGAGATCTAACGGCGCTCGATCTGGGTTGAAGGAGTCGACGTGGCGTTCTCCTGATCGTGGGATCAAGGAAGATCCTACGGTCTTTGGTTGCTCCGGTAGCGGGTGACGTGGCGTGATTCAGACCGTTCAATCAAGATGATCGAACGGTGGCTGTACGTCGTCTCCAACGGTCCTCCGCCACCTGCGGAGGAGAAGGCGGGGCTCCGGCGTAGCTGGCTCTGCTCCGCCTCTCCTTCCCGTCGTCGGTGGAGGTCGATGGCGAGTCGAAGGTGCTCCAGAAGACGCGCGGATGGTCTACGAAGCCTCCTGTGCCCTCAGGAGTGAGAGAGGAGGTCTGGGTCACGCTGCCGGTGAAGCTCGAAGGGAGCTCCGACGAGCTTCCGGCCAGTCCAGATGGGTGTACCTGCAGGGGGTTAGAGGGGATAGCCGAGGCGTGCTTGTGCTTGTGGATTCGTGCAGGGTGGAATGTGAGGCCTAAGGTGGAGTGAGATGGATCCGTGATCGGGCTCTGCCCAGGTGGAAGAGCTGGCGTCGAGCAGAGGTGGTCTACGATGATGGACGAAGATAATGACAGCGCGAGAACTGGAGCTCCGTCGTGGAGCTCGGAGGGATGAAGGTGGAGCGAGAAAACAACGGTGGACGGCGAATAAATTAGGAGAAATCAAAGGAAAAATTAAGGAGAAGATCAGACGATGATGGAGGGGGCTACCTGGGGAATGGAGCTCAGATTTGAGCTCCAGGTCTTTGCTCGAGGTATCGGTAGGGTCCCGAGCTCGCGCAGCTTCGCGGAGGGAGGCTGCGACACGACGGAGCTTGCTGTGGATCTCGCCGGAGAAGAAACTTGTCTTCGCTCGAAGACACACCCAATTGCTGTCACCAATGGATCGATATGAGCTCGAGGAACCTCTCTGGAGTGGCGGATGGGGGTGAACATTGCAGGTGGTGACGTATTTATAAGGTGAAGGTGGTGGGTTGGCTGGTGACGAGGTGAGGTTGGTGGTCGACGTGGGGCGACTCTGGTGGGAGTGGTGGAGCGTGAGGTAGACGGCGAGGATGAGGGACGAGTGGGTGACGTCGTGGGGGTGTCAGCGGTGGGAGAGGGTGGCTGACGTCCATCCAAGAAGAGGAAGGGGGCGCCCCTCCCGCAAGGCAAGGGACGTGGGAGAGAGGGGCGCCTGGAGGTAGGAGACGAGGTCTCTATCGTTGGATCTTGGGATCCAACGGTGGTGATCAGAGCGTGGTGGGCGGGTAGGATGAGATCGAGGCGCGCTGATGATGGGCCGAGAGCGCGCCACGTGGTGGGCACTGGCGAAGGTGCGAGCGGACGGTTTAGATGAGGAGATGGATTTGATCAGAGGGCCGCAATTTGCTAGGAGAAGGGCGGCTGCGATTGAGAGATCAAGGGTCTGATCAAGCGGCGTAGATGCTGCCACGTGGAGGGCTCTGGTGAAGGTGCGAACGAGCGGCGTAGATCAATGCAGGAGATGATCGGATGGTCCAGGCAAGGGGCGTGTGTGGAAAAGGCTGGGCCGTTGGATCTGAAGCGAGATCCAACGGCTGAGGATGCAGGCGGATGAGGCGATGGGAGGCGGGCCGCGTGGCGCAACCAGAGGGCGCCACGTGGCCTGCTGTGAGTGGCTGGAATAAGATGCACGTGTAGAGAGAAGAGGGGACCGAATTTGGAGAAACTCAAAACATGAAAGTTGTAGATCTCGATGAGATCTACAAGTTTCATGTTGACCAAAGACGGAGATGAGATAAAATATGATACATAAATACAAGGATACATAAATATACATATGTAGTATACCAAGTGGCCCAAAAACCCAACTTTCTCATACAAGCTCCAAATTCAATGAAATTAGTCTCATTTTAAAGGTCTTTTAATGTGTAGTATTCTAAGAGTGAGTAGACCTAATTTGGAGTTTGCATGAGGACTTTATGAGCATTCTAGTGTACAGGGGTTCTCAGGCTATATTGGCTATTTTACAAGGGTGATTTTAGGCATTCTTCCCTATGTTATTAACTAAGGAGTATAGACTATAGAGAAGAGGTTATTTTGGTGAATAGGTATTTTACAAGGGATTTTTGGCTTCTTATTTAAATGCAAATGAGCTGCTAAACTGCATGAGTTATGAATATATGCATGAATGCTATTCATGCAATATAAGGGGAAATATGCCTCTATTTTCTCGAGAACAAGGCTCTATTTTTGACTTTTGAAGTGATGAATCACAGATTCATCAACCCCCTGAACTTAAACCTTGCTCGTCCCCGAGCAACTAAATGAAATGCAAGAGTGAAATGATTTTGGGTTCCAAACCAAGGTCATGAACAAAAGTTGAAAAATGGAGCCTGACTCAACCTTTGGATTAATTGTGTGGCGGAACCTTATTTGGACCTGCACTTAAGACCTAACAGACTTCAAGTTCCACTAGTCTTCTATTCAAGACGCCTCAATAGTCAGGTCAGAACAAATCCTCAAACGCATATTTCTGATGACTATGATTCTTACTTGTACTGTGTAAGTGAAATGTAACTCTTCACATCAGAAACGGCTCGGAACCAGCCTCCTCTAACAAGGTAACTCAATAACCCGGTCCAGTAACTCTTTCCTCGAGGAGCGGGGTATTCCCTTCTAAGTTCAAGTGCGACCAACTCAAGAGGAGGGGGTAGAGAAGAGAATGGACGGTAGCCAGTGTAGCTACCTATCCCGGGATGCCTGACCAGTGTAGCCAAGTCATCCAGCTGCATTTCTTTACTAGTATACATACTCCGACAGGTATTTTATTTTTTTTCTTGAACCTGTCTGATTTTTTTGGAGGTTTTGCTTTTTTTTTTCAACAAGCAGCATGTACATCAGGAGTTTTTCCTCTTGAGTCAGTAGACTATCCCTCTTTTGAAGCATTATTGCAACCCACAGCATCCTGTCCTTAGATGTCAACACCACCAGACTAGGTTGAGATGCACTACCCTCCCTAGAGGAGTACGGATGTTTCCACCCGTGTGCTACTCCAAGCTAAAGGATTCTACCTCCTCACCACCTCATAAATGAAGAGCTACGTGCATAGTGCTTGTCCAAGTTAGGTCATTATCTAAAAGAATCCTGCGTATGCACGAGATATTCTACTTAGACTAATCAAGATGACATGTGAACATAGACATGCGGACTCAAAGAATTAAGTCACTTGACCTGAAAAATCTTAACTCTAGTTCCTGTAAGGTTCCTCTGAAATTAGGTGGATTAAGGTCAAATCAAGTCCATCCTCAATATCTACTCATAACTTGGTTCAGAACCCACTAGCTTTTCACTTTGCATATGCAAAGTATGCAGATGAGATGAGATGTCATGCTATGGAAATGCAAGACTCTTTTTATTTTTCTTTTCATATGCAGAGATGATATGCAAGAGTAAATAAGAAGCCTATTTTTATAATTTTCATTTTTTTTTCGATTTTTACCCACCCGTAATTATTATAAAATATATACAAAAATACGCAAAAGTACGAGCTATGGGTAAAGTATATATGTAATATATATACGCCCCCATATACTTAGCGTGTGCTATGTCCTCAGAGCACGAAGAGCGAGGAAAAAGACATAGCTCGTGCTAAGCGTAGGAGAGCCAAAAGGAACAAAAAGTATAGAAGTCGTCTCGCCCCCCTATACTTAGGCTCTGGCAGTCTAAGTGTAGAAGAAGATTAGAAATGGGGCGGACGAGGGAAAGATGGGAAGTGGATGAGTATCAATGCGGGCATCGGTCCCCCCTATACTTAGGCTCAGGTCAGCCTATGTATCGGTAGGAAATGAGTATGAGGACCAATGTGATCTGGAGGATGTACAGTGAATCGACTCGGGTGACCCATCCCCCCTATACTTACGATCTGGTCATCCTAAGTATTGTCCAAGATAATGGCTCGATGATGTGGGGATGGGTTACTAGAATCGAGGGGGTCAAGGATAGGATATACATGGAGAATGATATATACAGATGAGTCGGTCTGAATCTTTTGAGATGCTACGGATGGCTGAAGTTTATTGCTGCAAGGTTTCATACGCGGCTTGAGATGTATCTGCTGTATCTGCCTCGCGCATGAATACAATCTCCTCCACATGGACTAACTGTTCATTGGATTCGACGAAGTGCTTCAACAGCTGCCCATTTACTAGGAATGTCGGTGCGTCATCTGCGAGATCCGAGATCTCGACACATCCACTATCATGCACCGTACGGACGATAAACAGTCCCGTCCACTTAGACTTTAACTTGCCTTGGAAAATCTTCAGCCTAGCATTGAACAACCATACCTTCTGTCCAGGAACAAAGGTCTTTCGTCTGATATATCTGTCATGCCAACGCTTCACCTTGTCCTTGTACACCAAACTGTTGTCATATGCTCGGTTTCTGACTTCTACAAGCTCATTCAGATCCATATCTCTTTGTTTCTGTCCCAGGTGTGTGTTCCAGTTGACCTTCTTTATTGCCCATTCTGATTTGTGCACTAACTCTGCGGGCAAATGGCACGGCTTTCCGAATACCATTCGGAATGGGGAGGTGCCTAACGGTGTCTTGTAAGCTGTCCTATACGCCCAGAGAACTTGATCCAAGATTTGAGACCAGTCCTTCCTGTCTGGGCGGACAAGCTTTTGCAATATGGTTTTCACCTCCCTATTCGACACCTCAGCCATACCATTGGTTTGTGGGTGGTAAGGACTTGCGACACGGTGTTCGATGCCGTAGTCCTTCAGGAGTTTCTTCACCTCCTGATTCACAAAGTGGCTACCCCCATCTGATATCATCATCTTGGGGATCCCGAACCAAGAGATTATATTCTCTCTGATGAAATTACAGACAGTCATGCTGTCTGCGGCTCGGGTCGGGATAGCTTCCACCCATCTGGACAGATAATCTACCGTAAGGAGGATGTATTCGAACCCGTGGCTGACAGGGAATGGGCCCATGAAATCGATGCCCCAGGCGTCAAAGACATCACAAATGATGACCGGATGCATTGGCATCTCATCCTTGGAACCAACGGTTCCTCCCATTCTCTGGCAAACTGGGCACGACTTCGCGAAGGCGGTGGCATCGCGAAACAGAGTCGGCCAGTAAAAGCCACATTGAAGTACCTTCCATGCGGTCCTCTTCCCGGAGTGGTGTCCTCCTGCCTCTAAGCTATGGCATAAAGAAAGGACACTCTGGTATTCCTCCTGAGGAATACAACGTCTCCAGACACAATCCGGTCCTTCAAAGAAAAGGATCAGATCCTCCCAATGGTAGTGTCTAGCGTCCGACTTTAGTCGGTCGATTTGGCTCTTGGGCCAATCCTCGGGAACTTTCTTGGAGACAAGATAGTTCACGATATTGGCGTACCATGGGAGTGAGTCGATAACAAAAATCGACTCGTCAGGGAAGGAGTCTCGAATCGGTGAAACCTCGGAAGTATTAAAATCTTCGAGACGAGAAAGATGATCGGCCACTACGTTCTTCTTTCCAGGCTTATCACGGATATCCAAATCAAACTCCTGGATAAGTAAAATCCACCGAAGGAGACGCGCCTTCGCGTCCTTTTTCTCCATCAAGTATTGTAGTGTCGTATGGTCTGTGAACACAGTTACCTTGGATCCAATTAAGTGGGATCTGAATTTGTCCAAGGCAAACACTACCGCAAGCATTTCCTTTTCTGTAACTGTATAGTTACGCTGAGCAGAATCAAGCACTTTGCTTGCGTAGTGAATTGCAGACGGGATGCCATCTCTTCTTTGTCCCAATACAGCACCAACAGCATAATCTGAGGCGTCCGTCATGATCTCAAAAGGTAGAGACTAATCTGGGGCTTGTAAAATGGGTGCGTCCATGATCATTCCTTGTAACAGCTTAAAGGCTTCAAGACATTTGTGATCTACAGTAAACTCCGTGTCTTTGCCTAAAAGCTCAGTTAGCGGTCGGGCAATCTTAGAAAAATCCTTGATAAATCTTCGATAAAATCCGACATGCCCGAGGAACGACCGCAAATGCCTTATGTTGGTTGGTGGCTGGAGTCGTCTGATCACGTCTACCTTGGCAGGGTCAACCTCCATTCCTCTCTTGGAGATGACATGCCCCAACACTATGCCCTCCGTCACCATGAAGTGACTTTTCTCCCAGGAGAGCACCAGATTGACCTCACAACATCTTTTGAGGACTCGGTCCAGATTCCTAAGACATGAATCAAAAGAGTCGCCGTGGACCGAGAAGTCATCCATGAAGACTTCCAGGAATTCTCCGACCATTTCGGCGAATACAGCAATCATGCACCTTTGAAAAGTACCTGGAGCATTGCATAGCCCAAAAGGCATGCGCCTGAAAGCATAGGTACCAAAGGGGCATGTAAACGTGGTCTTTTCCTGGTCCTTCGGAGCTATGGCTACTTGATTGTAGCCCGAGAACCCATCAAGGAAGCAGAAGAATTCTTTCCTCGCTAATCTTTCTAGGATCTGATCAATGAACGGTAGGGGGAAATGATCCTTCTTCGTCGCGGCATTCAAGCGTCTGTAATCCACACAGACGCGCCACGATGTGGGTACTCTCGTCACGATCTCCTCTCCGTCCTTGTTGGTGGTCGTCTGAATTCCCGACTTTTTTGGGACAACATGGATTGGGGCCACCCACTTAGAGTCGGAGATTGGGTAAATGAAACCCGCGTCGCACCATTTTTCTATCTCTTTTTTCATAACCTCTCGTAAATTTGGATTCAACCGGCGTTGGAATTCACGAGAGGGTTTGGCTTCGTTCTCCAAGTAAATATGGTGCGAACACAGAGCGGGATTTATCCCGTGGAGATCGGAAATGCTCCAGCCTATTGCCTTGCGGTTCTTCTCCAGGATCTCTAGCAAGCGAGATTCCTGCTCCTCGGTCAATTGCGAACTGATAATGACCGGAAATTTCTTGTCTTGGCCCGCAAGGAAGGCATATTTCAGGGTTGTGGGTAAAGGTTTGAGCTCAGGAATAGTGTGATCGTCTAGAAAGTCTGGCTCAATCTGATCTGGTTCGGTGTTGGAAGTGGCTGGATCTTGTTCTGTAATAGCTGCCACCAAACTCGGCTCTGGAGTCGGATCGTCAAAGGTCTCCATGCAATCGGCAAACGCCTCGTCCGACTCATCATCCTCATCTTCTGATTGTCCTAAGGATGTAAGGACTGACAGGCCCAACTGGGCCTCTACGTCATCGAAGATGTAGGGCGATGCAGGCTCAGAGCTGTACTCGTTCCTGAGGATCTCGCAGACTGACTCATGCACAGGATCATCTTCAAAGGAGATGGATACATCGATGGTGGCTGGGTTCTGTCTCCATGGCCCAACTACGTCTACATGCTCACAGTCTGTTCCGGTAGAAGAGTACTCGATGCTGGATTCGGAGTCCGATCTCTGCCATCTCGTCTGCTTCATCTCAAGTTCCTCATCTCCGCCTGGAGTTTGGAACTGAATCTTCCCATTCTTATAATCAAATAAGGCCCCCGCTGTTCTGAGGAAGGGCCTACCTAAAATGATCTGGGAATCTCTCCAATTACGAGGGGTTGCCATATCTAGGACAGTGAAGTCCACCATGTATTCTTGCCCCTCGACCTTGATCACAATGTTCCTTAACTCTCCTTGGGACCTCTTAGTGGATTTGTCAGCAAACTACAGAATAGCTCTAGATTTCCTAAGAGGTCCGAGATCAAGCTGCTCATAGAGGGCTGTGGGCATCAAGTTGATCGAGGAACCATTGTCCAGGAGAGTGCGTGCAAACGCGATGTCATCAACATGACTCACTACATAGTGTGCACCTATGTCTCTTCATTTCCGAGGAAACGAGATCTTTATTGCACAAGTTGTGGCTACTGATAAAACGTGTTTCTCAACACGGCTTTTAGTCTTCCTGCTAACCCTAGTAGGTGTGCATCTCACCTTAAGGTATTTTTGAAATGCAGGTGTCATTTCCACGAACTTGTCAAAAGGGATTGTGACCTTGATGTGTTTATTGCAAAACTCAGCCATCTCAGGGTCATCTTTTTGGATTTTTTTGATTTTCTTCTTTCCACCCTTGAGAGCTCGGGGGAAAGGGATTATTGACTCCAACTCAGGTTCTGGAACTGAAATATTCTCATTAACTTCTGGAACTGAGTTTTTGACATGACTCTGACTCTGACTCTGATACAGACTCGGACTTGGACTCTGACCAAAAAGAAAATGCTGAGGCGAGACCGGTGATGCTTCTTCCTCTTCTTCTGGACGATCCTCCTCAGATGGAGGTGCGGGCTCATCGGTGTCGGCTGACTCTAGGTGGATGCGAGAGTGCTGCTTCGAGGACTCAGATGTCATCTTCTTCCGCTGGCGGTGGTGGTGGTGATGCTCCTCCTCTTCTTCCTCCGAATTCTCCTCAGGTAGAGTTTCGGAGGTTCCTTCCTTTTGCGCCAGTGCCCGATCAGGTATGGTCACGGTCCTTCCGCTCCTGAGGGACATATGATTAACATTATCGTACGAAAGGATCTCATGTTCATATAGATAATTATCTGAATAATATACCTGATCTCAAGGTCGGTTCTGGCCCTGGTGTACGCTGTTCGGGTTGGCCTGAACCTATGCAGGAATTGGGGTCCTTGGCGCCATTTGTTGGTCCTGGGCACGAGAGACCCGATTGATGTCGGTTCTCATGTCCAGGTAGTCATTCTGCATTTGTTGGACCCTATCAGACAGGGTCTGGATCGCCAAGGTGAGGGACTCCAATTTGGTGGGCTGGGCTGGCTGCTGAGTGGATGCGGTCCTGTACTGGCCCTGCTGGCCGTGCCGATACTGCTGCTGATGGGATGGTGCTGGCCCCTGCTGGTAGGTGCGCTGCTGCGGCTGGTACCCCTGGTCTGGCCTGGACTGGAAGCGCGGGACGGTGACGGGCCTGGTCTCTTGGTAGACTGGGGATGGGCGGTGTGGCTGATCCTTCCCCATCTCGATTTGTCGGACTATCGGGTCACGGCTATACCAAAGCCAGTTGATCTCATACACAAGCGGGGGCTCCTCGTATTCCGTTTCCACTGGTGGGGGTGCATGATGGTTCTGCTGGGTATAAGTCTGATCCCAGCTGCTCTGAGACCCCGGTGCCTGTTCCTGTACAAGATGGACTCGATGTACAGGTATAGGTGGTGTAGAAGGGGCGGGTAGCTTGATCTTAGCTACCTTTTCAGAGAGTTCCTCCACTTTCTTGGGAAGGCTCGAAAGAGACTCCATCTCCGCGACTCTCTTGTGGATCTGCTCGACCATGGTAAGCTTGTCGGCAATCATCCCCATGCTGGGGATGAGGTCCTCAGTCAGATCTGCTACAGTCCTTCTAGTTGTCTCATTGGATAAAATTGAGGGAGACAACTGATAGGCCCTTGTGGCCTGTGACCTGCCGGTTTCTGCCATCTGTTCTAGGATCTTCCATACAGCGTGCTCGTTCTTGTTCAGATAGCTTCCCCCACAGGCGGCGCTGACTAACCCCTGCATCTCTGGGGTTAGACCGCAGAACAAGGTCTGGACCAAGATCGCCTTCGAAATGCCGTGGCATGGGCATTTCTGCACTAAATCATTGAACCTGTCCCAAGCTTCATGGAAAGGTTCACTGGGTCCTTGGGCAAAGCTGGCTATCTTCGTTCTCATATGATTGGTTCTACTGAGAGGGTAGAACTTCTTCAAGAAAAGATCCTTGAACTGCATCCAGGTAGTACACACCACCCCTAAGTTTTTCAACCAATGCGCAGCCTTATCTCCTAAGGCAAACGGGGTGGCCTTCAGCCAGATATAATCTTGGCCAACATTGGGATGGCTATGATTGTTGCATACTAGTTCGAAGTCACGGAGGAAGGTGTATGGTTCTTCACTGAGGTTTCCGTTGAACTTCAGCAACAGACTAAGGAAGTGGGGCTTCAGCTCGAATGCCTGGTCGGGAACTGCAGGTGCTAGCCAGTTTTGGATCTCGTTCTCCGCCGGGTTGTAGGTATCGACCATTGGTCGGTCGATCCCTTCAGCTACTATGATCTGTCCCATCCGTGCCGTGAGATCAGCATTTTTCTGTTCGGCTTCGGCGAGGCGTCTAAGAATCTGTCGCATCTGGTCCTCATCGGGTGGCATCCTTGGCTGCATCTCGCCTTCCAGTTCTGGGGATCGGAAAATAAGCTCGGTGTTAGAGGGCGAATCAAGGAAGGGATTACCGAGGCAATGGTCTTCCTCGGTAATCTCGGAGGAGATAAAAGGGTTGGTTTGAGAGTAACCACCCTGAGCATGAGGGAACCAGGACTCAAGAGGGTCATGAGTCCTGGGTGGTCCAAGGTGCGCTCGGACCGAGAAAAACGAGTTACTTGGGGGACTCATAGATAGATCAGTGAATAGTGCGTCGAGATCTCCCCAATCACCCATCTTGATGGAGCGAGAAAAAGATAGGATTTTACTCCTACCTGAAGCAAGCAACAAGAACAATCCAAGACCCTGGGTTCACACTCGATAGTGAAGGACTCAAAGTTGAGTCCAATTTATCTTGTAGTTTTTAAGTGTGTTATTCAAGCAAAAATAGCAAGGATTACGCGGCCTAGAGGGAAGTCGGCTCAGAGCCGGATGCGTCTTCCCTGTTTATCCTGTCGTCTAAGATACCGCCGCTCCTTCCTTTCTTCGCTCCTATCCCAAGCCGATGGATTCAGTGACCACGCCCCTATCTACCTGCAAGCAGGCGGAGGCTGACAAGGCCGGAACTTCACCCCGGGGGGTTACTGGCAGCTTGTCGCGAAGTACCGCAATTTCGCCCCTATCTACCTGAGACAGGCGGAGGCTACTTGGTACTAGTCAAAGAATCTGAAATTATCCGGCTTGTGATATTTGCTAGGATCAGTTAGAACGTGATATGGAAGACGGGGATTTGGGCTCTACCTTAGGGTGTTCACACACACTCAGGTACCCTCACTCAGCCTGAATACAAGGTCGGGGATTAATCTCCCGCAAACAATTTTCAGATTTTATTCCCTTTTTTTTGGTCAATACTGTTAGCAGTCCCGATTTTAAAGTTAAGTTATCACTTTAATTAGTCCACCACAAAGCACGCCTATCGGACAGTCCCAATTTCCTTTTTAATTTAAGTGAGAAAATCAGAGGGGGAAATCGAGAAAAGCCGATGCACGAAAAATCGATGATGGTATGCTGAGTAGAGAATACTTACAGTGATCCCTTCGCTTTTTGATGCAGGATGTAGAACAGAATTGAAATCTTTTTACTCTACATGCAGATGCAAGCGATGAAAAGCCGCTCCTAGACAGGCAGTTCTATTAGCGTGAAGAACAGTTTAATTTTGACTAAGTCATGCGGTCTAGGTGCATCTTTTATGTGTGATGTGTGGTCCTATTGATTACGAGCACAAACAATTCCTAGAGTGGCTCGAGGAGCCGCTAGTGCAAGCTAGTAACAATCACCCACACAGCACACGGGACACAGCTCCACTATCTTTACACGCGCGAGATCCCAAACGGGAACCGCTGGAAATGATGCAAAAGAAATAATAAAATAGAAAATACAATGCCTCTCTTTCACTCAAAAATTTAAATGCTAAGTCCTTGAAGCGTCGCCGACTCCTCGCGGTCCTCGCACAAAAATTAAATGGAGGTCAGAGAGTGACACAAAAATAAAATAATGCAAAAATAAATGAGAGAAATCAATTACAAGAAAACCGGGGGTCAGACTACTCAGGGAATGAAAATCAGACACTCAAAAATTTGCTAAAAATTAACCTAAGCCGTGCCTCCCCGGCAATGGCGCCATTTTGATAAGCCTCCCGCACCCTATGTTAATTCGGTCAAATTAAGGTCCAAATTAATTAAAGTGATTCGTTGTAGTCAGATATGAGGGGTTAATCAAAAACCACTTATCGATTAATGTGAAGTTAATTTTAAGCGGCAATTTTTTTCTTGGTGGAGTCCAAGGTCGATCTCAGGGAGGCATCTGTCTCCTTAGGTGACTTTAAGCAATTATCCAAGTGTGTGATTTTTGGGAAGTAATTTTTTTCTTTTTTTTTATAAGCAGACTTGTGCAGACAATGCAGGTCAATTTAATGTTCACTTTAATTATGGTATCAAATGAAGTCCAAAAATTATGAAAATTGATCGGATGATTAATGATGATGAAAATGACCTACACTAATTTTTTGGATTTTTTTGGAATTTTTAATACTGTGAATTAAATAAACAGACAGGGTGATTTTCAGTATTTAATTTTTAATAAATATCAAACCACAATTTTTTTCAAGAACTAAAATTATCCTAAGTGGCTCTAATGATAAGGGACCTAGGAAAATTAACAGAACTTAATTTCACTGTGAAATGAATTAACTAAAATTAATCTAAGAAAATCACTCAACAATTTATTTAGGCCTCGATATGCGTGTAAATGCTATGAAATTTTTATGGTATGTTAAAATTGATATCCTTAAGCTATTGTGAATTTTTGATAATTTTTGAAGGCACAGAGAATTAATTAAAAATCAAAAGGTGTCACTGGGCAAAATAAGTCAACAATTCACCAATTAATTCATTAATAATTCAAATGAGCTTACAAAAAGATGACACGTGTACCAATAGACAGAGGACAAAATTTCCAACAAAATGCAATTTTTAGAATTTCAAAATGATGTAAAATGCAATCTAGGGATGCGTGCAAACACAGGGGTGTAAATGCAATACAGGAAATTAAAATTGCAATAAACAAATATGCAGACAGGGACTAAAATGCAATTACCTATAATGCGGGGGACTCTTGTGCAAATTCTCCATAGGGCACGTGCTCCTCACGTGGGGTCTGCTTCACAGGGACCTCTTTGCAATTCTGGCAAGATCCAGGGGTCTCTGTGCAATTTACCCAGACCGCACGTGCTCCTCACGTGGGCGGCCCAGGCTCGGAGGGCTGCGGCGGTTCGGGCGCTCTGGAGGTCCGGAGCGAGGCTCGGTGCAGCCTCGGGTCGCCCGAGCCTAGGCTTGGAGGCCGAGGCTCGGACTCGTCGACGTGGCGGCCTGCGGGCCTTTGGATCAAGATAGATCCAAAGGTTGGCGATGAAGACGCGTGGCGGACTCAGAATCCGTCAGATTTGAAGAGATCTGACGACGCTCGATCTGGGTTGAAGGAGTCGACGTGGCGTTCTCCTGATCGTGGGATCAAGGAAGATCCTACGGTCTTTGGTTGCTCCGGTAGCGGGTGACGTGGCGTGATTTGGACCGATCGATCAAGATGATCGAACGGTGGTTGTACGTCGTCTCCAACGGTCCTCCGCCACCTGCGGAGGAGAAGTCGGGGCTCCGGCGTAGCTGGCTCTGCTCCGCCTCTCCTTCCCGTCGTCGGTGGAGGTCGATGGCGAGTCGAAGGTGCTCCAGAAGACGCGCGGATGGTCTACGAAGCCTCCTGTGCCCTCAGGAGTGAGAGAGGAGGTCTGGGTCACGCTGCCGGTGAAGCTCGAAGGGAGCTCCGACGAGCTTCCGGCCAGTCCAGATGGGTGTACCTGCAGGGGGTTAGAGGGGATAGCCGAGGCGTGCTTGTGCTTGTGGATTCGTGCAGGGTGGAATGTCAGGCCTAAGGTGGAGTGAGATGGATCCGGTGATCGGGCTCCGCCCAGGTGGCAGAGCTGGCGTCGAGCGGAGGTGGTCTACGATGATGGACGAAGATAATGAAAGCGCGAGAACCGGAGCTCCGTCGTGGAACTCGGAGGGATGAAGGTGGAGCGAGAAAACAACGGTGGACGGCGAATAAATTAGGAGAAATCAAAGGAAAAATTAAGGAGAAGATCAGACGATGATGGAGGGGGCTACCTGGGGAATGGAGCTCAGATTTGAGCTCCAGGTCTTCGCTCGAGGGATCGGTAGGGTCCCGAGCTCGCGCAGCTTCGCGGAGGGAGGCTGCGACACGGCGGAGCTTGCCGTGGATCTCGCCGGAGAAGAAACTTGTCTTCGCTCGAAGACACACCCAATTGCTGTCACCAATGGATCGATCTGAGCTCGAGGAACCTCTCTGGAGTGACGGATGGGGGTGAACGTTGCCGGTGGTGACGTATTTATAAGGTGAAGGTGGTGGGTTGGCTGGTGATGAGGCGAGGTTGGTGGTCGACGTGGGGCGACTCTGGTGGTAGTGGTGGAGCGTGAGGTAGACGGCGAGGATGAGGGACGAGTGGGTGACGTCGTGGGGGTGTCAGCGGTGGGAGAGGGTGGCTGGCGTGCATCCAAGAATAGGAAGGGGGCGCCCCTCCCGCAAGGCAAGGGACGTGGGAGAAAGGGGCGCCTGGAGGTAGGAGACGAGGTCTCTACCGTTGGATCTTGGGATCCAACGGTGGTGATCAGAGCGTGGTGGGCGGGTAGGATGAGATCGAGGCGCGCTGATGATGGGCCGAGAGCGCGCCACGTGGTGGGCACTGGCGAAGGTGCGAGCGGACGGTTTAGATGAGGAGATGGATTTGATCAGAGGGCCGCGATTTGCTGGGAGAAGGGCGGCTGCGATTGAGAGATCAAGGGTCTGATCAAGCGGCGTAGATGCTGCCACGTGGAGGGCTCTGGTGAAGGCGCGAACGAGCGGCGTAGATCAATGCAGGAGATGATCGGATGGTCCAGGCAAGGGGCGTGTGTGGAAAAGGCTGGGCCGTTGGATCTGAAGCGAGATCCAACGGCTGAGGACGCAGGCGGATGAGGCGATGGGAGGCGGGCCGCGTGGCGCAACCAGAGGGCGCCACGTGGCATGCTGTGAGTGGCTGGAATAAGATGCACGTGTAGAGAGAAGAGGGGACCGAATTTGGAGAAACTCAAAACATGAAAGTTGTAGATCTCGATGAGATCTACAAGTTTCATGTTGACTAAAGACGGAGATGAGATCAAATATGATACATAAATACAAGGATACATAAATATACATATGTAGTATACCAAGTGGCCCAAAAACCCAACTTTCTCATACAAGCTCCAAATTCAATGAAATTAGTCTCATTTTAAAGGTCTTTTAATGTGTAGTATTCTAAGAGTGAGTAAACCTAATTCGGAGTTTGCATGAGGACTTTATGAGCATTCTAGTGTACAGGGGTTCTCAGGCTATATTGGCTATTTTACAAGGGTGATTTTAGGCATTCTTCCCTATGTTATTAACTAAGGAGTATAGATTATAGAGAAGAGGTTATTTGGTGAATAGGTATTTTACAAGGGATTTTTGGCTTCTTATTTAAATGCAAATGAGCTGCTAAACTGCATGAGTTATGAATATATGCATGAATGCTATTTATGCAATATAAGGGGAAATATGCCTCTATTTTCTCGGGAACAAGGCTCTATTTTTGACTTTTGAAGTGATGAATCACATATTCATCAATCATCTCAATTAGAGTTAACCTTTCCTTAGAATCTACAAAATGCTTAAGTAACTGCTCGTTAACCAGAAAGGAAGGTGCATTCTCTGAAAGCTATATTTCTACATTACCATTCTCATGTACTTCTTTAATAATGAAATGACTCATCCACTTTGACTTTAGTTTCTCATGTAAAATCTTTAACTTCTCATTAAACAACCATACTTCTGTTCCGGGACAAAGTTCTTGCATCTAATATGTGCATCATGTCATCTTAACTTTGTCCTTATAGTTCATGTTATTGTTATATGCTTAGTTACATATTTCCATTAGTTCGTGCAAGTTAAGGTTTCTACACAATTTCCCTAAGTGTCAGCTCCAGTTTATATTCTTTATTGGCCATTCAAATTTTTGTACTAACTCATTGGGAAAATGACATGGCTTGCCATAAAACATCCTGAAAGGCAAAGTGCTAAGAGGTGTCTTGTAGGACGTTCTGTAAGCCCACAGAACTTGGTCCAACAACTGTGACCAGTTCTTCCTATCTAGATGGACTAACTTTTGAAGTATGCTCTTCACCTCCCTATTTGAAACCTCTGCCATGTCATTTAATTGAGAGTGGTAAGGACTAGTTATTCTATGCTCAAATCCATATCCCTTTGATCAAGATTTCATCATTCCGTTGACAACGTGGCTACCCCCATAAGATATCAACAAATTGGGTACCCAAAATCGTGAAATAATATGATCCTTAATAAACTTGCCAACAATCCTACCATCTATGACTCAAGTTGGAGTAGCCTCCACCCATCTTGACAAGTAATCAACCGCTAATAAGATGTACTCAAAATCTTGGCTATTAGTGAAGGCACCCATGAAATCTATGCCCCAAGCATCAAAAACATCACAAAAAATCACAGGCTCCATGGGAATCTCATCTAGAACAAACAATCCCTCCCATTCTTTAGCAAACAGGGCACGACCATACAAAATCGATGGCATTTATAAACAAGGTCGGCCAAAATAAACCATATTGTAACACCTTATGAGTGGTTCTCTTTCTTGAATGGTGTCCTCCAACCTCAAGTGAATGACAATACATGAGGACACTCTGGTATTCCTCCTGAGGAATACACCTTCTCCAGATGCAATCTGATCCTTCAAAGAAAAGGAACAGATCCTCCCCAATGGTATTTCCTTGAATCCGACTTCAGTGGTCTATATTGCTCCTAGTTTAACCATGGGGAACTGAAGGATATGAGAAGATCCTTAGTCGCACTAGTTGCTCGAGGCAGTGGAATTTAAAAAAGTTTCATCGATGAAACCACATGATCCAAGAACACTTCTCTGTTCATTTCATCTAAAGAAAAAACAAGTATTAGGGTTACCTCTTGAAGCATGGTTGCGACCAAGTCTCTAAACGAAGAGACCTCTAGTCTCAAGCCCGATCCGATAGAGGAGACGCTTGTGAGCGCATTGATGAAATGTGTGCTCCTCACAATCCATGTTGATGATCCAAGCAGCGCATATCTTGATTTCATCACACGAGATCTGACGTCTTATTCACGAGTGAGGCGCACTGAAGGAGACAGAGATCCAATGCAGCGATGGCGACTCTCTCTAGGACTCCATGGTTGATGACCACAATGAGATAGAGAGAGAGAGAGAGAGAGAGTTGGCATGTAAAGAGAATGAGAGAGAGAGCATATGTTGTGTCTCTTGTTTATGATGTTGTAACTTGAAAAGCAAGGGGTGCCTCTTCATATATAGTATTTTGGGAGTCCATAGGTCACAATCCATGGACTACACAAAATCAACGGATGAGATTGATTTGCGCTTCTTTCAGTGGCCAAGATTTTGTTGTAAAAACTCAACAACAATTAATTAAATTTAGATTAAATATATATTTAAAAATGAATATAAATTAATCCCAAATTAAATCATGAAGCATGGAGATTATGGAATGGAGAGTTCCTCCTTCCATTAATGAGGAGTGGACAACCACCCTTTCCTAATGGCAGTTGGTGGCCATCTGCCCTCCCAACTAGGAAGGAGGCAATCTCATGAGATTATAATATTTCGTGGAAATCTCCAATATTTACAACAACACTTGTTGTAAATTATTCTATAAAAATAATTCCTAACTTTTTTGTGAATATTGCAATCTTGCCATTAGAAAATTGTGATCACATTCACAACCCAAAATAAAATGTAAATTATATTTTCAATTAATTGTCCAATATGAATCCAATTCGCATCAACATTTAATTTATAAATGTTATTTACAAATAGCTCTCTCTTATATATTATAAACAAAATTTATAGCATATATGATTAATATGGATAATGCTATCCATATTATTCATAACCATGATAATTAAATCACATTTAATTATCTTGGATCTCTATTCTCATGTGCCCAAATAATATGAATCACATCCACATTATTCACATCTTTGATAATTTTATCACATTTAATTATCTTAGATAAATATCCATATAATATGAATTAAGTTCATATTATTCTTGATAATAAATCACATTTAATTATCAATTTTTTCAATGCTCGAATACATGTATCAACAATGAAATTATCCTTGAACTCTTTCAAGGATAATGCGCTTTCTCCGCAGATACTTGGATATAAGGATAGGACGATTGAATTATTCCACATACAGTAACTTGGATATTGAGATCCCATCTCAAATCCAGATCTTTCATACCTCTCATAGATGCTTGATTAAATCAAGACCGCAAATCTAACCTTCTCATTGCTTCTTAATCACATTCAGATCAATGTCCAACATTTGGACCAAGATCAAATCACTTCTCTACTGAGAGGAGTAACTAAAATTTTGACCAGTTTCATCACTCCCTAGGAATGAAAGCATCATGGTTATACAAATGTTTATGATCACATCACCTCAGGTATTCCTAATGCATATACATCTTGCATACTGGAAGACCTAGAATAAACATGAAGTTTTAGATCTCTTTTAAACTATTTCCTTTAGGGTTTTATCGTTAAGTTTCTCATTTGATCATTGGGTATTGGTATCGATCATATACTTTCCAAAAGCATATATCATACCCAAGTGTTGATCATATACTTTCCAAAAGCATATATCAAATCTACAAATTTAGTCAAGATTCCATTGCAAGACGACCGTGCATGAAATTTGATTCTTCCCAATATCTCAGGAGTGAGCTCATGTCTTCTGGTATACTAAATGAACCTATATGATCCCTTTGAGAGATCGTATTACTCATATGCCCATGTATGCACACCAACGTGTCGTTGTATAGACCTTGATTAGGTCATCAACCTATTGGTCTGCCAAATGTACATATTCATACATATAGTAACACAATTGTCTCGGGTCAGAGGACGTGTGCTTATATCGTGACAACATACGACATAGTCTTTGATTATCTCGATGTCATTAAGACAACTCTTTGACCTAACTTGTCTAACACCTATGAATCTCTATTCCTATGCAGAGGACTTGCATCAAAAGGTCGATTAGATATCAGCCTTTAGAGAAAGGGTTTCCATCTCCTTCTCAGGATGGAGATCCTCTCTTAATAATCATTTGACGTTGCTTTATGAGTCCTCAATCTATCTCTTTAGATATTCATCCATGAACCAGCCTCTATGATTTAACAATTGAATCAACAGATGTATGATCATTAAGATGGCCATGGTACATAACCCTAATTGTACTAAGGGACCTATTATGAAAATTACTTAATCTTCATTTTAGATTAGGGAATGATATTTGAAACAAAATTTATTGCATAATGGCTCACCGTAGGCTCGCATGTCCAACAATCCCCCACTAGCCCAAAGAGACATTAATGGGCTAATCTTTAAACCCACACTCATGTGACAATCATAGGATATTTAGAAAAATAGCTAGGTAAGCTAATCAGTCACTCTATTTCTGAGAGACTATGCCAAGTCCTTTTATGGCACTTGCATATCTCCTAATAATAGCGCTCGCATCCAATGTGAGTGTTTCATCTTTTGCAACCAGTACTCATTGTTAGTTATAGTATCCTTGACACTACAGCTCAATAATAGTTATAAGTAGTATGTAATTTCTATTATCCTTATCGGAATACCCTTATTTGTGAAGATCTTTATCTCCCAGGGCATCTATAGTTAAGACCTTTTAGATCAATATCTATAAAGTCCCCAGCTCTTGAAGATAAGACTTAGAGATCACTATATCAAAATTCTTGTCCTCTTTGATGATATTGTTATTACTGCAATCAAGTGTTTTATCTCCATAGTAAGGTTAGTAACATTTACTACTCCTACCGCATGGTAGACATCTGGTTTTTGTACACATCCGACATACACTAAAGCTGATGCACTAGGGCATATAGCTTTGGTATTCACATCCTCAACTCTGTGAGGTGTTATCTATTTAGATAGGTCAGTACCATATCGTAAGGAAAAGAAGACTTTCTTGGAATTTTCTAGAAAATGGAAATATCCAAGGGGTACCACTAATGTGACAGTCCTAATACCCTCTTTTCTTTGCTTCTGAATATCTTCAGAACTAAGATCTAAGAGGTATCCTTGAAATCATATCTCCAGGTATGGAATAACAAGGTTATAAAACACTTATCCACACATCATTCCAAGTTATTAGGATATCATCTACATTTAGCACAATCAACACAATGGCACTCCCACTAAGCTTCACAAGGTTCATCAAGATTCTATCTGAAATCATAACCTTTATAATTTTATCAAATCTATTGTTCCAACTACAAGAAGCTTATTTGAGTCCATAGATGGAGTTCTTCAGCTTGCATACCTTACTTTCCTGAACCATGAAGCCCTGGGGCTACTTCATATGGATATCCTCGGAGAGGTATTCATAGAGCTATTCAATCTTGACTTCCATCTTGAAGATGTTATAGCAAAGTTGTGTAATTGTAGTTAGCAATAATTTGATGAGTTTAAGCATGGTCACTAGAAAGCAAGTCTCATTGCAAGCGATGTCTTCTTTCAGTATGTATCTTGAGGATATGAGTCGTGCTTTGAAGGTCTCTACCTTCTCATCAGGTTCCCTCTTTCTCTTGAATATCCATTTACACCTAACGGGTCTTACCCTTATAGGTGGATCCTCGAGGGTCCATATACAACACTTGTATATGAAGTCTACAATAGACTTTATTACTAACATCCATCTTTCCATGTCATGATCCTCAGAAGCTTCATCATATGAAGTCCGATGAATATCAGACTTAACTGACACATGGAATCCATCCTCAAACTCATTTGAAGAGGTATTAGTGTTTCATTTTTAATTGTCCTTTTAGTTTCTGATTTCAAGAGCCTCATTATATTCTGAAGATTAAATGAGTTCCTTAACTTCATTTTCATCTTGATTCTCAGGAGTCTCATCCTCTAAGAATCATATCCTTAGAGATGAAATCTTTTAAGAATCTCAAGGTCATAAAGTAGGTATCCAATACCATCCTTGATTTTCCAAATGAAGTAGCACTCTCTTGTGCTACATTCCAGCTTACTTGCATCCATGTCAAAGTTATGGATCAAGCAAATTCTAAATCCTCAAGTGTCCAACACCAGGCTAGGTTCCAAACCCTAGCTTATGAGGGTTTTAGGGTTTAGATCTACATGGAATCTTATTAATCATATAATGTAGTCTCTACTACATATATATACCTAGAAACTAAGAGATAATTATGCTAGGATTAATCATTGATCAAATCATGACACACATGATCCAATTGTATCTTCCTACAACTTTATTGAGTCTAGGTGCATTAGGAGGATTGAGATAAGAATGATATTCCTTTCTCCATAAGGTGTTCTTTGAATTCATCTAATAGGTAATTCCTACCTAGGTTGGATTAAATTCATTTTCATCTTCCTTTAATCTTTGGCTTTAAACAAAAATAAAATCAAATCTTTGAACATTTCAAAGGTTTCTAAGGAAGAAATCTCATATCACAAATAATCATCAATCGATATCACATATCATTAATGTTTATTGTGATTTGATGATCCACATACATCAATATGTATGAGATCATGAATACCTTTACATCTTACACCGGTCCCAGAGAAGGGTGCATTGGATTTTTTTTACATTGAATACAATATTCACAAGTATGTAAGATTTGAAATTTCAGATATTCTAAAGCTTCATCTCTTACTAGCCCATTGATCTTATCAATAGACAAATGTCCAACGCTTGATGCCAGATCATTATCAAATGATCTTCATCCCCTTATTAATCTTTAAAGGTTTAATTTTTAGTATTAAAAATGTTAATGAACCATTCATTAATTTTCTAATTTGGTAGAGTCCTCCATATGCCAGACTACTATATGAAATATATCCATCATAACTCTTTATGATAGGTCTATTCCCGAATTCGTGTTTATTTCCAACATTCAGAAATAAACAATGAGTGTATTCTAATATCAAGGTCATAGAGACATTCTCTAAGACTAAGGGCTCTCCCACTGAAAATATGAAGTCTATTTATCCAATAGAGATTGTTGCAGCAATTGCATCAATATCCATGTAGATGACTATTAAACCTTATGATCAAATTTTCTAATCTTCTCAAACATATGCAACCAATTGCAAGCGTAATTAGAAAAATGAGATACAATTATCAGACTTTGATCATATCAAATAAGAAAGTCAATTTCCATGATTATATGTAGATTGTAGATTATTCTGATGCACTATCTGAGTCCTTATCTAAGGATTCTAAATAGTCTACATAGACATACTATCAATACTTCGGCTTATTACAGTATTGGCATTCATCCAACTCTTTATATGTCATATGTTTGAAAGCCATAGAAGTACAATCAACTCTTTGACTTTCCTTCTAACTTGGGTCCGACCCATGCTTCCATTTCTTTTCCTTTATCTATAAACAACCATTGTTTAAGCCAAAGGATCTCTTATGTTGAGTTTAAAAGATTTCAATATAAGAGTACTTCAACATTTATACATGCTTCATTCAATTCATACAATATAAGTATTATGAACATTCATGAATGACTTGAGTATAGACAGTAGAATGATAACACTCATCATATCTACATACACCTTAACTCTAAAAGACGTGGGTCCAGGTAGGTACTCAAACATTTTGAATACATCATCTCCTATAGAGCCACCATTCTGCATGATTTAGTGAACATCTTCTTAGATTTTTAATGATTATTTGACAATTACAATCATAATCGACATGTCACTTCCAAAGTACATTCGATGAGAGATCAAGACTATAGAGACATACAAACCCTAGGGTTGTATTCCTATAGTCTATTTAATTTTCATTCTTCATTATTATGAGGAAACTTGCACATTGCAACCACATACTTTATTTGTCGAACTGCAAGTACTATATCTTGATCATGGATCCAATCCGTGATATTCACTGGTTATTATTGAGTATAGCATTGAGTGGGTTTAATAAGGATTATCTAAAATAAGATATTTGCATAAATATATATCACTTTGATTTAGGAATTTTTATATCAAAGTTGTCTTGCCTTGTCAACACTATAAGTTCATTCCCTTAATCAGTTTCAATGTAAGAGGTATACTTACCATTATATCTAAGCAAGATCTGGGATCTCCCTCTTATCTTTGTTACATCCCAATAATATGAGAACTTGCAACTCGGATAAAAAAAGCAGGAACTCATTCCCCCTTGCAAGTTCAACTTGCATCTCCAAATTCGATCTTTAACACAGAGCCCACCACTTCTAAGATGATGTTGACCTGTCGTTAATTGAAGCAACTGTCAACAGGAATAGCACTTGCTATGTGCAATCCAATATAGTCGCAATAATATGAGGACTCTATATTGGGGTCACTACGTATACGACCTTACTCTTTTGAGAAGCAAAGAGCCTGATCCAGATGCACTTCCATGCAGGAGAAGTCACTTCAGACAGGCATCTCCTACATACAATCTCTGGTGACGGAACCCTTCGTCTTGACGGAGACCATGTATATCACTTATGTGATCATCCATATCATGTTCACATTCTAACTAATTTTTATGAATCGTATTCACATAATTAATTCTTCCAAGGGAATAACATGTCTATTCATAATAGAGTGTTTTAAATGTTAATTGGATTCCAATTAATCTAATTATATTAAATTAATTATCCAATTAATATCCAACACACATTCTATATTGTTACTTGAAATATGGTATTATCTCAAATATGTATTATTCAAATTTTAATAATTAGAAAAATACATCATGATTCCTTCAAACAGTGTCCCCTCCTTACTCATTGTCATGGTCATTTCCGGCGGGAGTGGGATAGACCACTCACTGAGCAACCTGCTACCCCAACACTCCTCAACTAGACACCATATCTGCCTCAGGTCAGCATAATGTCAATTGAACACTTTTTACTTGAGATGATAATCAGTCTTTCAACCGAAGTTATACCATATAATATTTATCAAAACCATTTTGATTAATATTATAAGGAAATTTGGTAAACAAATTCCCAATCCTATTCAAGCAACATTACTTATTGGAATTATTGTAACCAATTTGTGATCAAGATCAATTATCTTATCATATTTGGTAATGGTAATGTCATTTAAGAAAATAATCATCAACAAATATTTTACAAATATTCATCAATAATTATTTCAGGAAATTAAAAATTAATTTCACTAATTAATTAAATGACAATCAAAAGGTTCTTGATTAGGAACGTAATTTTCAGTAGTGACCCTCTCTTACTAAAATTAACATATCTCAATCAATTTAAATCCAAATCAAGCAAAATAAGTTTCTGTAGTTTTCTAATTTGATTTAAAACAGAACCCTAGTGATTTGAATGCATTTCTAGGCATTTCAAAAACCGTAACTAACTCTTTAATTATGTAAAGATTTGCCATCCCAGAAATAGTGGATGCATGTTCACTAAAATGATCATAATTTGAGCGATCTGATTCCAAATCATGTGAAACTCAAAATCACATAGTTTCCTTATTTAACAGGGAACATAATTCAAATGATAATTTTGTGTTTAAACAATTTAAACATGGCAGAAAAATCACACAAAATGGGGTTGCGTGAACAAAATGCGATAAAATTTCACAAACCCTAATGAGCCCAAGTAGTCCTAGGTTTATGAATCCCCGAAACCACCAACCTATGGCTCTGATACCACTGAAGGATATGGTAAGATCCTTAAGTGCATCACGGAAGCAAGACGATTGCATCGTATGAAATCGGGAGCGACTAGTCATACTAGTATCTCGAGGTAGTGGAATTTAAAAAACTTCAATGATGAAACCACATGATCAAAGAACACTTCTCAGATCATTTTATCTAAACCAAAAATAAGTATTAGGGTTAACTATTGAAGCATGGTTGAGATCGAGTCTCTAAAAAAAGAGACCTCCTATCTCAAGTTTGATCCGACAAAGGAGACGCTTGCGAGCGTGTTGATGAAATGCATGCTCCTAGCAATCCATATTGATGATCCAAGCGGCATATTGATGAGGTCTAAAAATCGAGTTTCGCGGATTTCTTTTTATTGAAGAAGAAAGGAAGTTGTTGGTTGTAGCCGAAAGCCGCGAAACGAGAAGATGTTTCGATTTTTAAACCTATCAAACAAATACGGTTTTCTGTCGGAAAACCGTTCACTAATATTTAACCAGGCAAGTGTTCCTGGGTCGAACTCAAGGAGGTAGAATAAATTCCCTAGATTTTTCTATTCGTAATCTTATTTTTAGTTATTCTCTAAGTTAAAGCACCTTTTTTATTGATTTTTATTTTTCTACTTTTATTTGATTTTATTATTTTCAAATTTTTATTTAAATTTCAAAAAGGGATATTTTTCAAAAGATTTATTTATTATATAATAGGCGAGATAATATAGGTGATACTATATAGTAGGGTGAACGAGGTTCGAGCCGCGAGCTCGAACTACACAAGAAAACAAATCAAAACAAGACGGCTTTCGATGAAATCAAAACACGTAGAAAACTCGTCAAAAATCCGCGAAAATTTTGTACTAAGTAGCTGGGGTAGTTGTGTAACTAGCCTCAAGAAATCGTCGAAATCCAAGGTCACAAGAACAAGAAACAACTCCTACAGCCCAGGGGCATAAGCGCAAGAAAAATTATTAAAATTGTTTGCAAAATGGTCCTGGAAGACTGTTCTGAAGAAAAACTAAACAAAGTTTTACATTTAGGTCCCTGCGGAGGGACCTAAATGCAAATAAAGAAAAGTCTGGAGGCGGGATGCAATTCTGGAATCCGACTGGGTTTAATATTATATTTTTCCACCGGTTCGCGTTTGAATGGCTGAGATTAGAACTTGCAGGCGCGGATCGGAAGGCTACGGGTGCGCCACGTGTCGCGCACCTGTGCTTCCCTTGTTCTTGAGCAGTTGCAGCTCCTGACGATCGACCTCTTTTCTCTGATTTATGGCGGTCGTCCGGCGAAAGCTTTGGCGCTCCGACAGGACCAGAGGGGTGGCTCCTCCACCCCTCGAGCTCGCCCACGGAAGAGAGGTGGCCGGTGACGCTCCGAGCGGCGGTGGAAGCTTCTCAAAGATGGTTGTCCGGTGATACGAAAGGTTGTTACAGCCTAGAACCGTCCTTTCAATTCGAATTTTGATTATGATTGAAGGTTTCCAGTGGCGTAGCAATGCCTAGCGATGAACTTGGACCAGCAAATGACAAAATCATGTGCTCGATTCGTGTTGAATCGGCCAAGGGGTTACAAATCGCAAGCTCAAAGATGGCAAAAAATGCTTAAATCTCCAGCCAAACAACCAGAAGTGCAAAGAAGATGATGTTTTGAGATGAAATTCAAGACGAAATGAAGTGATCCGAATGGGGGTTTCGAATGTGCGTTAAAGATGGATCATTAATATATCTAAATGCGCGATTAGCCACGCTAATCGTGGCACGACTATCGAGAATTAAAACGACTAAAGTGGAGGAAAAAGCCTATGGAATGTCAAGGTGTATTACCTGGACGATGTGCTCGACGGTGACTTCAACCGGAGCTCCGACGCGGCGTACAGCTGCGATGCAAGGCCAAACTTGGCCTTGGAATCTCCTCTGTCGACTCCTCTTCCTCGTGGGCTACGCCTTGGTGCTGTCACCACCGTGGGTTGGCCGGAATAGGGCTAGGAAGTAGGGGGATCAGATAGTCTAGAGCTGGGGCTTCAGGCAGTTAGCAAAGTTGGTTGGCTATGGCGGACTTGGAGGCCATTTATAGGAGAGTAGCTTGGGCTCCAAGTCAGGATGAAGGGCTGGCGATGGAGGTGGTAGTTGGGGGAAGAGATCGGATGGGTTAGATAGGTCGGAAGCTTCTAGATATGCGTGGGAAAAATGGGCGAAGTCAGCCGGCTGAACAAACTCCGGCTGAACTACTTCTTGGGGAAGACGACCCAGGTGCTGACAAGTGTCAGCACCTGGTTGGTCCAGAAGCTTAAATACCTTATAAATTAAATATAAATTAGTAAATTACGTTATTTTAAATAGGTATAAATACAAGAAAGTTAAATAAATTAATTTTCTAAATTATGGTATAAATACTTTTAATAAATAATAAATATTATTTAAAATATAAATATTTTATTAATAAATATGTATTTATAAATAGGTTTTAGATTTTTAATTTAATAAATAATTAAGTAAAAATTAATTTTATTTTTTTTAATTATTAGGGTATTAAATAAGACTTGTACGAATTTTTATAGATTTTTATGAATTAATTTACATATTTTAATAAATAGGGTTAGTATCTAAATAGATCATTTATACCTATATTTTGAAGTTTTTGATTTTATTAAAATAATAAATAGTCTCCAAAAATTATGAAATAATTTATGGTGAAACTACCAGATCATGAAATAATTTAAAAATTATAAAATTAAGAAAATGATAAGTAATGTGTGTTTCATAAAATAAATAGCCCAGAAACCCCTTTGTTTGTTGGTCCCAAAACCGACTTTTTTGCAAACGGACTCCGAATTCGATGAAACCACCTTTATTAATTAGAGAATATTAATTTATGAACTTTAAAGGTGAGTAGAGTGAAATTGGAGTTCGTATGAGGAAGTTATGATGTTCGGAAGTTGAGATTTTGACAATTTGTAGGCTGGATTTCTTGGCATATATATAGGGTAATATTTTTAATTTATTTTTATATTTTTATATACATTTTTAGAAATAATTAGGAGAAAGATTTGGTGAAAAATATGTTCATATGTAATAATTAAAATTCTTTGAAGTTTTGTATTTATTTTATAAATAATGAAAGATGTATATACATGTGTTAGATTATTTTTCTTTGGTTTTCGTTCCTTATCTCCCCCTACTTATTGGTTTGTCGACCAATCCATGCTGACTTGGTCTCGGGAGTTGGTCTATAAATATATCTTACAGCTATATTTATCTTTAAGTCATATTGTATATATATACATATATTCAATCTGTCTTTTTCTTTCTTTTTCTGGTTCTTTATTTATTTACATGATTTTAGTGGTTAAAAGTGAATATTTACACATGAGTGGTGTTTTGTTAAAATATGAAAATTAGTGGGTATTTACATGTATTTGTTAAGGATTTTAAGACAAAATGGAACAGAAAAGTTAATGAATCATGGATTCATCAACCCCCTATACTTAAACTTTGCTAGTCCCTTAGCAAACACTTATTTTGAAAAAGTAAGTGAAAAAGAAAGAAAGTTAGAATGAATTTGTTTTCCTAAACCAATTCATGAGAACAGACAAAGGATAGAGCTCGATCGGGCCTGAAACAAGCATTTTGTCGGAACCTTAACTAGGATTAGGATTTTATCCTCAACAGTCTTCAAGTTCCATAATCCTTACTCAAGATCACTTCATCGGCTAGTTCAGACTCATTTATTCATAACGCAAACTCTATCATCCTTGAAGTCAACTTGTACAGTGTGTGAATTGATTTAGCTCTTCCTGCTTAGAGAACCGAAGAAACCGTCAATCCTGGCTATACACTCCTACGACTTCCTCATCCCGCTACTCTTTCCTCGGGGAGGGAGGTATTCCCTTCTGAGTTCAGTTCTGCTATGTCCACAATCGAATATAGGGAGAAGTTAGAAGAATGAGAAAAGAAGTGGAGTGCGACCAGTGTAGACGCATCTCCTTGTGAAGCCCAACCGGTGTAGCTGAGTCTCCACTAAGATGTGCAGGCATATTTGGTGGAAGCTTTGACCAGTTTGGTCTTATTTGGTGGCTTCGGTATTGCTTTGACTTTGTAATTCGCTTGCAATGCATTCATCTTTTGTGCCTCGACGGGTATAGAATCTTTCTAGTCCGTCCATTTTTTGAGGTCTTAGAAAAATTGTGTCAGCAGATCCTTCCCTCATCCTAAGAAACTATCGCAACCCCAATCTTTCCCGTCTTTAGATGTCAATGCCGCAAAGATAAGGATAGAAACGCACTACCAAGGTGTACCGTCCTTCGGAACTCCATGCAAGTTGAGCTAAGTGCAGAGTGCATGTGTTCAAGATTGGTTCACTGGTGTAGAGTTGTACGGATGACTCCAAATGGTCTACTTAAGCTCAGATGACTTGATTTCCCAAGTATGGTCTTGCGGAACCCAAAGATTTTAAGTCACCAGACCTAAAGAGTCTAAATTCCAGTTCCTAATCAGGTTCCTTACAACAAGAGTTAAAAGCTGTAATCAAGCTCCATCCTTTAGACTAGACTCAGTCCTTAGTTCCAGAAATCAAACTTATTCTGAAAAATGCGAATGCAAATGCAACCATGTTTTTGTGAAGTATATTTTCTGAATTTTACTCATTTTTATGGATTTTAAGGATTTTGTAATTTTTACGAATTTTAGGACTTTGTATTTTTTATGGATTTTTATGATTTTTATAAACAAGGTTTTATTCACAAATTTTACAAGATATATTTTATTCAAGTTAAGTATCTAATGTATTTTACAAATTTTATCTACAAAGTATTTTACAAGGGTTGAATGGCTTTTATACATGTTTTATTAAATAGGATTTTAAATAAGTATTATACATATTTTAAGGACAAATTTTTAGTAAAAAGTTTTTAATTACAAGTTTTAAGCATATTTTACTTATTTACAAGGATTTTATAAAAGAGTGGATTTTAAATTAACCCGTACCCACTTTTTATGGATTTTATAGATATAGAAAATACATAAAAGTACGAGTTATGGCCGAAAGTATACATACAATATATACGCACCCCCCTATACTTAGCTTGAGCTATGTCCTCATAGCGTCAAAAGAGAAAAAAGAGGGCATAACTCATGCTAAGTAAAAGTGGGTGAAAAAGGATATCGATCTCAAGTCAGTCAACCCCCCCTATACTTTCGATCAGGTCATCGTAAGTCTCAAGGGGGAGCAAAAACGGGATGACTGAATAAAAAGGATAAATAACGAAAGTTCAAAAGAAAAAGAATACGAAATTATCGAAATCACTTGGTCCCCCCTATACTTAGGATAAGGCATCCTAAGTATAGAAAAGAGTGTAGCCAAAAAATGGGGACCAGTGATTCATGAAAAAGAATGGCTATACAAAATAATCAGTACGAAAATAAAACGTAAATCAGCGGGCAATCGGTCCCCCCTATACTTAGGATCTGGTATCCTAAGCATAGAAGATGAGCAAAAACGGGGACGATTGTGGTCTACGAAGAATATACAAGTGTGGTGAATCTCCAGAATGGCTCAAAAGAATTTGTACAGGAAGAAGTGAAGGAATGATCATGATTCCTGTACAAAGTAGATCACTTCAGTACGGGCCAGATGATCAGTAGTCTCTACGAAGTGCTTCAGCATCTGCCCGCTGACTACGAACGGCTCTACACCAGGTGACACATCTGATATCGCAATACTGCCATTGTCGTGCACCGTTCTGACTATGTATGGTCCTTCCCACTTGCTTTTCAATTTGCCGGGAAAAATTCTCAACCTTGCATTGAACAGCCAGACTTTCTGCCCAGGGACAAAGCTCTTGTGCCGAATATATCTGTCATGCCATTTCTTTACTTTGTCCTTATAGATAAGTGTGTTCTCGTATGCTTGATTTCGAATTTCTACCAGCTCATTCAGATCTATCTTTCTCTTGGCTCCTGCTTTCTGTGTATCCATCAGTATCTCTCTGATTGCCCACTCAGATTTGTGCATGATCTCTACGGGCAAGTGGCACGGCTTTCCATAAACTAGCCTGAATGGTGAAGTGCCTAAGGGAGTCTTATATGCAGTACGATATGCCCAAAGAACTTGGTCTAGAAGAAGTGACCAGTTCTTCCTATCCGATCGTACTAGTTTCTGGAGAATTGATTTCACCTCCCTGTTCGAGACTTCAGCCATGCCATTCGTCTGCGGGTGGTAAGGAGAAGCTACTCGGTGATCGATGTTGTACTGTTTCACTAGCTTCTTCACTTCCTTATTAATGAAATGGCTACCCCCATCAGAGATAAGAATACAAGGGATCCCTAACCGCGAAATGATGTGTTCCCTTAGGAACTTGCAAACGGTCTTGCTGTCTGCGGTTCGTACGGGTATAGCCTCCATCCATCTGCTAACATAGTCTACAGCGAGAAGAATGTACTCAAAGTCGCTGCTGGAAGGGAACGGTCCCATAAAATCTATGCCCCATGTGTCAAAGATCTCGCAGATAATGACGGGTCGCATCGGCATTGCATCTCTGGCACTGACTGTCCCTACCGCTCTCTGACAATCTGGACAACTCTTCACGAATGTGCAAGCATCTTTGGTAAGAATTGGCCACCATAATCCACTCTGTAGTACCTTCTGCGCTGTCCTCTTCCCTGAATGATGTCCTCCTGATTCTAAAGAATTACACAAAGTGAGGACACTATTATATTCCTCCTGAGGAATACATCGCCTGTAAACACAATCCGGTCCTTCACGAAAAAGAAGCGGATCCTCCAAATGGTAGTATCGTGCCTCGGAAACTAGTTTCTCAACTCTGTTCTTCGGCCAACCATGAGGACTTTTCTGTGTGACCAGAAAGTTCACTATGTCTGCATACCACGGAAGTTCAGCAACCGCAAAGATGCTCTCGTCTGGAAATCTCTCTGCGATCTCTGGCGTGTACTCATCTGAAGGCTGATCTGTCTGCAATCGGGAGTGGTGATCGGCTACCACATTCTTTACTCCAGGTTTATCCTTAATATCCAAATCGAATTCCTAAAGTAAGAGAATCCATCTAAGAAGGCGTGCCTTGGCATCCTTCTTTTCCATTAAAAATCTGATAGCTGAGTGATCGGTGTAAACTGTGATCTTTGAGCCAAGTAGATACGATCAAAACTTGTCTAATGCGAACACTACTACCAACATCTCTTTTTCTATCACTGTGTAGTTTCTCTGAGCATCATCTAAGGTCTTGCTGGCATAGTGAATAGCTATGGGAAGTCCATTCCTCCTCTGCCCTAATACAACCCGACCGCAAAATCTGATGCATCCGTCATGATCTCGAAGGGTAGAGACCAATCAGGCGGCTGTAGGACAGGAGCACTGATTATCTTTTCTTTTAATGTGAGGAAGGCATTAAGACATTTGTCATTTAAAAAGAACTCGATGTCTTTTCCTAGCAATTCAGTTAACGGTCGGGCAATCTTGGAGAAATCTTGAATAAACCGTCGATAAAAGCCGACGTGCCCTAGAAATGACCGTAACTATTTGATGTTGGATGGTGGTTCGAGTTTCTTGATGACGTCCACCTAGGCAGGGTCAACCTCCATGCCTCGCTGGGAGATGACATGCCCCAACACGATCCCGTGAGTAACCATAAAATGGCTCTTTTCCCAGGACAGAACGATATCTACCTCACAACACTTTTTCAGAACCTGGTCTAGGTGCGCTAAACAATCGTCAAAGGACTCACCATAGACCGAAAAATCATCCATAAAAACCTCTAGAAAATCACCGACCATGTCCGCAAAAATAGCAAGCATGCACCTTTGAAAGGTCGCGGGAGCGTTGCACAATCCAAAGGGCATCCGTCTAAAGGCATACATGCCAAACGGACAAGTGAAGGTGGTTTTCTCCTGGTCTTCAAGAGCAATTGATACTCGATTGTATCCGGAGTAACCGTCAAGGAAACATAAGTACCCCTTCCCTACCAACCGTTCTATGACCTGGTCTATGAAAGGCAAAGGGAAGTGGTCCTTCTTCGTCGCGGTGTTCAGCTTTCTGTAATCAACACATACTCGCCACGACGTGGTTACTCTCTTTGGAATCTCCTCTCCACTCTCGTTTTTCAGCATCTGAATTCCCGACTTCTTCGAGACAACATGTAATGGGCTAACACATTCGGAGTTGGAGATGGGATAAATGAACCCTGCGTCGCACCATTTCGTGATCTCTTTCTTGACAACTTCTCGTAAAACCGGATTCAGCCTACGCTAAAACTCTCTGGAGGATTTGCTTTCATGATCGAGATAGATATGATGTGAACACAAAGCAGGATTAATCCCACAGAGATTGGATACAGTCCACCCAATGGCCTTGCGGTTTCTTTCTAAATCTCCATCAGACGAGATTCTTGATCATCGGTGAAAGTTGAGCTGATAATGACCGGAAACTGTTGATGTGGACCTGCAAGGAAAGCATATTTCATGTTTGGTGGCAAAGTCTTAAGTTCTGGCAAGGTAGTCTCTAGATCTGCTGAAACATCATCTGTAACTGTTTGGGAATCTGTATCGGTAGGTGATATGTCTGCATTCTGCTTATCCACCATCTCTATGTGCTCTAGAGTCGGACTACAGAAGATGTTCAAGACATCATCCGACTCCTTAGAATGATCAGAAGAAAATAAGTCAGCAAGATAAAATTCTGATTCATCTGAGATGGAGGAATTATGTAGAGTTTCTGAATCCGAAAGATCTGCATTGATTTCATCAAAAGTCTGATCCCTTTGCTCATCATCATCCAAACTGAAATATAAAGTCCCATCGGAAGAATTACCTCCTAAAGTCTCGGACCCATCCTCTGTCAGACATTCTTGGGTCTCTACCTGATATCTTTCGAGGTCGTCAAGACGGACCTCATCCATGTAATCGTAGGAGGCTAAAGAACTCAAAAAATCTGAAAATGCATCACTGAAGGTGTTTGATTCTCTCGCCATCTCTATATGTACCTTTTCGCCCTCGGCGCGAAAAGATACCTTCCCTGTATCATAATCGAAGAGAGCCTTTGCGGTCTCTAGAAAAGGCCTCCCAAGAATGATCGGGGTAAGGTGTAACTGTGCAGGGCAATTCATATCTAGGACCGTGAAGTCCACGGGAAATTGTAGACCCTGCACGGTTACGATAACATTCCTAAGTATACCCTTAGGTCTCTTTACAAATCTATCAGCAAACTGAAGGATCGTGCGGGATTTGTAAAGAGGACCTAACTCGAGCTTCTCGAGTAAAGAGGCGGGTATCAGATTGATCGAGGAACCGTTATCTAATAGAGTGCGATCGAATTCGGCTTTTGCGATCTCGCACCTGACATAATGTGCACCTGAGTCTTTCTTCTTCTTCGGAAGCTTATTCTGTATCGCACAGGATGTTGCCTTAGTCAATACATGCTTTTCTGTTCGGGATCTCTTTTTCCTATGCGTGGTGCATCTGTTTTTTAATTGATTCTTGAGCGTAGGAAATTGATCTAAGGCATCATGGAGAGGGATCTTCAGAAAGATGTGATCTTTGAGTAACTTTTTGATCTATGGAGATTCGGGATTATTTTTGGGCTTTTTCTTTCCTTTTCCAAACAAAGCATCGGGAAAAGGAATAAAGTCAGGAGTCAGAAAATCAGAAGTTTTATTCAACTCAGAATCAACATTTACATCGAGAGTCTCAGAATTATTTACAAAACTCTCTAAAACAGGGGAAGAAATGTTTTTGTCCGGGCTCTTTGCCTGATCTGGCGGGGTATCATCGTCTGAGTCGCCAGTATCCATATCTGATGAATTGGCATTACTCCCGTCTCTTGATTCTGCGTCCACATCCTCTTGCGGATTCTCCTCCTCGGCATTAGGATCATGCTCGTGCTCCTCTGGTGTCCTCTCCTCTTCTCCATCAGGTGTTTGCGGTGATCTACCGCTCTTGAGACGAATGAAGTTAGACAAAAATTCAGGAAATGAGATCTTACCTGTAGGATCTACCTGGTCTGGATGCCTCCTCTTGTTGTTCGGGTTCATCTGAGGCTGGGCTGGGAGAGTGGTCTTCGGCACGGTTAACTCGTCCAGACGACGGTTAACCTACTCCATCTCTGTCTTATGCGCAATCTGGAGCGTACTGAGCATATCCATGATCTGGTTGAGCGCTTGGGCCTGTGAAGACATCTCCGATTCGGTGTGGTGCCCCTGGCTTGCTCCTCTCTCCTGCCTTGGCGTGAAGTGCTGAGAGGTGGAAGGCTGGGAGTAGCGCTAAGGTGTAGAAGAAAACTGTTGCAGCTGCTGAAAAGGATAATTCGGTGAGAACTGGGCAGGGTGCTGATATGATGGTTGCAGTCTCTGATGGTAGACATTCGGATGAGACTGCTGCGGCGTGAAGCTCTGTCGGTGCTGGAATTGCGGACGTTCATGTTGCAGATGACCGTACGGCTGCTGCTGCTGATGATTCGGTATACTCGGCTGCTGTACCGGAGTATACCAAATCCCGTTAACCTCGAAAGTGGACTGCGGCTCTACCTCCATCTCGGCAGTGCTGATAATCTGGCCGGAATTGGCATGAGACTAATCCTCATGCCAATCAATCTGCGGAATCTCGGGCTCGCTCTGAACGTAGTGTATCTGACGGGTGGGTGGAGCGGGTGCGATCCTCCGTGCTGGCTGTGTGATCGAAGAAGTCTGGTTCTGCTGGTACTGGCTCTGAAGATCAGCGACCTTCTTCGAAAGATCACTCAGCTGCTGAGGTAGAGATGAGAGTTTCTCCAACTCTCGCAGCGGCTGTAGGTCTTGGACCTGCTTGTGAATCACGTCTACCAACGTCAACTTCTCGCTAATAAAGCCCATGTTGGTGTTGGATTCAGAGTCTGATATATTCACCACCTTGTGATGCTCTCGGTGATGCGGTGGCTGTGGGGCTTTCTGAAATGCCCGAGTAGAGTCTACAACTCTTGAGTTCTCGGCCATCCCTTCGAAGATGGCCCAGACTGACTCGGCATCCTTGTTCAAGTAACTACCGCCACATGCGGCACTCACGAGCCCTTGTACTTCCGGCTGGAGTCCTCCGAAATAGTTCTGCACTAGCACCTTCATCAGGATCTCATGATGCGGGCATCTCTCCGTCAGGTCCTTGAATCGATCCCATGCCTCATGGAATGATTCGTTCGGCAATTGCGTAAAGTTGGAGATCTGACTCCTCATCATGTTCGTCCTTCCTAGAGGAAAATATTTGCGCAGGAAGGTGGACTTCAGGTCGTCCCAAGTAGAGATTTCTCTTCCCAGATGGCTCAGCCAATAAAGGGCCTTATCGGCTAAGGCAAAGGGGAAGGCTTTTGAGGCGCATGGCTTCCTACGTCACTCCTGGATAGCAAGCCATTCCACAGATCATCTCAAACTGCTGCAAAAACGTGAACGGCTCCTCTACGGCATTCCCATAATACTTGGGAAGCAAAGAAATGAAGGACGGTCGGAGTTCGTATGGCTCTTGATTCGGCGGTAGCCGAATCCAGTGATGGAGCGTTCGAGAACCCGGGTGATACTCGTCCCGTAAAGTAGCGGGAACCGCAGGCGGTAAATGGTTCCCGGCCCCTGCTCTCAGTGCGGCTAACTCAGCCTGCAGTTCGGTCTGAACTCTATATTGTTCTCGAATCTGTAGATTCATCTGTTGTAGCGTATCGAGAATGACGGTCGTAACATTTGCGTTCAGCTCCGGTCTTCCTTCCTGGTGTTCCCCAGCTGGTGGCCTCTCGTCTACTGCTGGTCCTTTCCCACGATCCATATGATTGTCTGTAAAGTGAAAACTCTCGTAAGAACTCAGCGAAAAATACTTAGGAGATCTAGATGATGTATTGAGGCAAGGGTCTGCCTCAATGATCTGGCCAGGAGGCGAGGGAGTCTGGGTCTGACTCACCTCGAAATCGGATTGGACCGGCTCGGGAAGAGGGTCATCCCGAGCCTGTGAAGACATACGCTCGACGGTGGACGGTCGAAAGCTCACAGAGTCTGAGCCAAAAAGCCGCCGAGACGTCATCTTCGATGTCAAGAGGAAGTCGGGAGAGCACGTGTATGATTCAAATGAGGAAGAAATGCGAAAGCCGCGGAAAACTCATGCCCCGCAAACAAACACAAAGCAAACCCCGTTTTCACCAACTCAACCCTGATGAAGACCGTAAGAGTTCGGTCTTTTTATCTTTTCGGTTTTAGGGTTGTGATTAGCAAACGTTCCGATTACGCAGGCTGAGCAAGACAATAGGTGCCCGATAGTTTCCCCGAGACACTGGCCCGAATCCTTACGCGAGACCACTCGCACTCAGCCAGTATGGGAGTAAGTATGGACCGTTTCCGGCTACCCGTGTTACTTGAGGACGGAGCCTTGCGCAGTGTCCTCTAAACCTCCCACTCTGCTAAGTAAACCCGGACCGTTTTCGGCTACCTGAGCTTACCCACTGAGGAACAGTGATCAGGTGTATGGACCCAGTAGTATCCCGCATGAAATACGGGGTTTTGTCTCTATCCTTAAGTGTCGGCTCTCGAGCTCGCGCACTCTGAGAAATGTGCGGGGGTTACTCTCCCCAAATCACTTGAATTGATTTACGGTTTTTGGTCAGATTTTTTTTAGCAGTCCCGATTTTAGTTTTGTAATTTTTATGGTTTTTTTCAGGCAACGTCTATTTTTTTGTCTTTTTATTAAAAACCCTAAGGCAAGCACCTAGGTTGCAAGTCTTAAAACTAGCTACGCGGCACAAGCAGATATAGTAAAAGAAAACCTAAACAAGCATCTAGAAAACCGCGGAAAACCGATGAGCGATGAAAAGCCGCGGTGGGTGCCCTGATCCTCGGATACACGGTATCCGGCGTATCGGGCCCCGAAAAAAAAAATAAGGGTTTTATTACTAAGTACAACTCTCTCCCTTTCTCTCTCTTTTACAAATAAAAGGATACTAACTACTTCGCTCCTCTACAGTCGACTCGTGAAGAAGAAGCCGATCTCTGCTCTTTCAATTGGCTCGGCTTCCGAAGAAGCCGGTTGATCCTACAGGCCCTGCAAAGAATGTTAGCAAAGAAAAGCTGATCGAGAAAGCCGAGAAAGCCGTAGAGAAACTCAGAGAAAAAGCCGTACGAAAAACCGTACGAGAAACGAAACAAAGAGAAGAGCAAAAAAATAAAACCACGAAAAATGAGAAATCAAAGGAATCTAACGCCTCCCCGGCAACGACAGCCATTTTGATGAGGTCTAAAAATCGAGTTTCGCGGCTTTCTTTTTATTGAAGAAGAAAGGAAGTTGTCGGTTGTAGCCGAAAGCCGTGAAACGAGAAGAAGTTTTGATTTTTAAACCTATCAAACAAATACGGTTTTCTGTCGGAAAACCGTTCACTAATATTTAACCAGGCAAGTATTCCTGGGTCGAACTCAAGGAGGCAGAATAAATTCCCTAGATTTTTCTATTCGTAATCTTATTTTTAGTTCTTCTCTAAGTCAAAGCACCTTTTTTATTGATTTTTATTTTTTCTATTTTTATTTGATTTTATTATTTTTAAATTTTTATTTAATTTTCAAAAAGGGATATTTTTCAAAAGATTTATTTATTATATAATAGGCGAGATAATATAGGTGATACTATATAGTAGGGTGAACGAGGTTCGAGCCGCGAGCTCGAACTACACAAAAAAACAAATCAAAACAAGACGGCTTTCGATGAAATTAAAACACGTAGAAAACTCGTCAAAAATCCGCGAAAATTTTATACTAAGTAGCTGGGGTAGTTGTGTAACTACCCTCAAGAAATCGTCTAAATCCAAGGTCACAAGAACAAGAAACAACCCCTACAGCCTAGGGGAATAAGCGCACGAAAAATTATTAAAATTGTTTGCAAAATGGTCCTGGAGGACTGTTCTGAAGAAAAACTAAATAGAGTTTTACATTTAGGTCCCTGTGGAGGGACTTAAATGCAAATAAAGAAAAGTTTGGAGGCGGTATGCAATTCTGGAATCCGGGTGGGTTTAATATGATATTTTTCCACTGGTTCGCGTTTGAATGGCTGAGATTAGAACTTGTAGGCACGGATCGGAAGGCTACGGGTGCGCCACGTGTCGCGCACCTGTGCTTCCCTTGTTCTTGAGCAGTTGCAGCTCCTGACGATCGACCTCTTTTCTCCGATTTATGGCGGTCGTTCGGCGAAAGCTTCGGTGCTCCGGCGGGGCCAGAGGGGTGGCTCCTCCACCCCTCGAGCTCGCCCGCGGAAGAGAGGTGGCCGGCGACGCTCCGAGCGGCGGTGGAAGCTTCTCAAAGATGGTTGTCCGGTGATACGAAAGGTTGTTACATCCTAGAACCGTCCTTTCAATTCGAATTTTGACGATGATTGAAGGTTTCCAGTGGCGCAGCAATGCCTAGCGATGAACTTGGACCTGCAAATGACAAAATCATGTGCTCGATTCGTGTTGAATCGACCAAGGGGTTACAAATCGCAAGATCAAAGATGGCAAAAAATGCTTAAATCTCCAGCCAAACAACCAGAAGTGCGAAGAAGATGATGTTTTGAGACGAAATTCAAGACGAAATAAAGTGATCCGAATGGGGGTTTCGAATGTGCGTTAAAGATGGAGCATTAATCTATCTAAATGCGTGATTAGCCACGCTAATCGTGGCATGACTATCGAGAATTAAAATGACTAAAGTGGAGGAAAAAGCCTATGGAATGTCAAGGTGTATTACCTGGACGATGTGCTCGACGACGACTTCAACCGGAGCTCCGACGTGGCGTACAGCTGCGATGCAAGGCCAAACTTAGCCTTGGAATCTCCTCCGTCGACTCCTCTTCCTCGCGGGCTACGCCTTGGTGCTGTCACCACCGTGGGTTGGCCGGAATAGGGCTAGGAAGTAGGGGGATCGGGTAGTCTAGAGCTGGGGCTTCAGGCAGTTACGAAAGTTGGTTGGCTATGGCGGACTTGGAGGCCATTTATAGGAGAGTAGCTTGGGCTCCAAGTCGGGATGAAGGGTTGGCGATGGAGGTGGTAGTTGGGGGAAGAGATCGGACGGGTTAGATAGGTCGGAAGCTTCTAGATATGCGCGGGAAAAATGGGTGAAGTCGGTCGGCTGAACAAACTCCGGCTGAACTACTTCTTGGGGAAGACGACCCAGGTGCTGACAAGTGTCAGCACCTGGTTGGTCCAGAAGCTTAAATACCTTATAAATTAAATATAAATTAGTAAATTACGTTATTTTAAATAGGTATAAATATAAGAAAGTTAAATAAATTAATTTTCTAAATTATGGTATAAATACTTTTAATAAATAATAAATATTATTTAAAATATAAATATTTTATTAATAAATATGTATTTATAAATAGGTTTTAGATTTTTAATTTAATAAATAATTAAGTAAAAATTAATTTTATTTTTTTTAATTATTAGGGTATTAAATAAGACTTGTACGAATTTTTATAGATTTTTATGAATTAATTTACATATTTTAATAAATAGGGTTAGTATCTAAATAGGTCATTTATACATATATTTTGAAGTTTTTGATTTTATTAAAATAATAAATAGTCTCCAAAAATTATGAAATAATTTATGGTGAAACTACCAGATCATGAAATAATTTAAAAATTATAAAATTAAGAAAATGATAAGTAATATGTGTTTCATAAAATAAATAGCCCAGAAACCCCTTTGTCTTTTGGTCCCAAAACCGACTTTTTGCAAACGGACTCCGAATTTGATGAAACCACCTTCATTAATTAGATAATATTATTTTATGAACTTTAAAGGTGAGTAGAGTAAAATTGGAGTTCGTATGAGGAAGTTATGATGTTCGGAAGTTGAGATTTTGACAATTTGTAGGCTGTATTTCTTGGCATATATATAGGGAATATTTTTAACTTATTTTTATATTTTTATATACATTTTTAGAAATAATTAGGAGAAAGATTTGGTGAAAAATATGTTCATATGTAATAATTAAAATTCTTTGAAGTTTTGTATTTATTTTATAAATAATGAAAGATGTATATACATGTGTTAGATTATTTTTCTTTGGTTTTCTTTCCTTATCTCCCCATACTTATTGGTTTGTCGACCAATCCATGCTGACTTGGTCTCAGGGGTTGGTCTATAAATATATCTTACAGCTATATTTATCTTTAAGTCATATTGTATATATATACATATATTCAATCTGTCTTTTTCTTTCTTTTTCTGGTTCTTTATTTATTTACATGATTTTAGTGGTTAAAAGTGAATATTTACACATGAGTGGTGTTTTGTTAAAATATGAGAATTAGTTGGTATTTACATGTATTTGTTAAGGATTTTAAGACAAAATGCGACAGAAAAGTTAATGAAACATGAATTCATCACATATCTCCTAATCTCATCATACAAGATCCGACATCTTCTTCACGAGCGAAGCACACCGAAGGAGACAGAGATCCACGAGCAAATCCTACCGCATAACAACGACGCTGTGATGATGGCGACACTCTTTAGGGATCCATGGTGGAAGGCCGCAATGGGAAAGATAGAGAGTCGGTGTGTAGAGAGAATGTGAGAGAGAGCATATGTTGTGTCTCTTGTTTATGATGTTGTAACTTGAAGATCAAGGGGTGCCTCTTCTTATATAGTAATTTGGGAGTCCATGGCTTACAATCCATGGACTACACAAAATCAATTGATGAGATTGATTTGTGCTTCTTTCAATGGCCAAGATTTTGTTGTAAAAACACAACAACAATTAATTTAGATTTTCAAACATTTTATTTCAAACTAAGGAAGAAATTTTAACAAACAAAATTTTTTTGCAAAGGTTGAAAGCATTTTAATAAATATTTTCCAAACAATTTTCAAAAAGATTTTTCAATAATTTTTCAAACATTTGGCAAAACAATTTAAACCGATTTATTAATCAGTATATATAAAAAATTATATTGCGTATTTTAATTTTTTATTAATTAGTCATATTTTTAAAAATGCAAGTATGGGTCATGGTTAAAATATATACTAAGTATATATTGACCCCATATACTTAGCTTGAGCTATATCCGCATAGTTCGAAGAGAAAAGGAAGGCATAACCCGTACTAAGTATAGAAAAATCTATACTACAACAACTCAATAAAGAATAAGAAGTCGACCTTTCCCCCTATACTTAGGATCAATTAATCTCACATATAGCATATTGTATTCTACATACATGGAGGGTCGAATGCGGGAACAAATAAATGAATCATCGGCTCGGCCTATCTCTCCCCTATACTTAGAGTAGAATATCCCTAAGTATAGACATATTATCAAAAGTTGAGGAGACAGGCGATGGATCTAAGAATGGATAACCTAAAGGGTGCTCATCCCCTATACTTAGGATGATGCATATCCTAAGTATACAATAGATGAATGGGGGTGAGGGCAACACGAAAGAAAGAATTTGAAAAATGAAAATGAAAAGAAGAAAAGAATAAAAGAAGAAAAAGATTAACTAATCAAAATATTTTTCTGTACCTCATTTTCTTGTATTGATGCTGCGATGTTGAGCTCTTCGTCGTAGATCACCTGAATTGAATCAACCATGGATAAAAACATATCATGTTCAAGATAAGGCATAATTAACTGCATGTTGATCACAAATGGTTATGTGTCAGCTGACGAACTAGATTTAACAATGCTTCCAGTATCACGCACATGCTTCACCATGAAAGGCCCGATCCATTTGCTCTTAAACTTCCCTAGGAAAAGATGAGCTTTACATTAACCAACCAAACCTACTGACCTGGTTCGAAAGTATTGTTGTGGATGTTCTTGTCGTGCCACTTCTTGACATTCTCCTTGTACATTTGGTTGTTGTTGTATGCATACTCATGGAACTCGAGAAGTCAATTCAGGTCTATCTTTCTGTTCTTTCTGACCATCTTGGAATCCAAATTACAGACATTAGATACCTATAAAGATTTGTGAAGGAGTTCTATGGGAAAATCGCATGGCTTGTCGTACACCAGTCAATAGGGAGACATTCCTAATGGTGACTTGTAGGCGGTCCGATAGGTCCAAAGAACAAAATCAGGGAGTTGAGACCAATTCTTCCTATCGGGACGTATAAGTTTCTGCAGAATTTTTTGTATCTCCCTATTTGAACATTTGGCCAAGACATTGGATTGTGGGTGGTATGGAGAGGCGACGTGATGTTTAATGTTGAATTCTTGTGTCAGCTTCTTCACCTCTCTGTTGATAAAATGGCTACCCTCATCGGATATCAGAATTTTGGGGATCCTGAACCTTGTAATGATATTTTCTCTTAGAAACATACAGCCGATGTGACTGTCGGCAGCTCGGGTAGGGATAGCCTCCACCAAGTGACTCACATAGTCGACAACAAGTAGAAATATACTCAACATCCTGACTGTTGGGAAACAATCCCATGAAGTCAATGCCTCCACACATCAAACTCATCTGAAATTTGAATGTACTTTATGAACATTATCTCTCATTCTAATGGTACTGCCTAATCTATGGAAGTTAGTGCGATGTTTAAAAAAGTCTTCCGCATATTTAAATAGAGTCGGGCACCAAAGGACACATTGTAGAACTTTTACTGTTGTTCTTCTTCTAAAGTGGTGTCCTCTTGATTAGTTGGCATGTCAATGCTCAAGGACACTGTGAACTTCCTCTTGAGGAATACATCTCCCCCAGATACAATCTTCCACCTCATGAAAGATATATGGGTCATCCCAATGATAGAAATGAATATCCTACGGGAACTTGTCAACTTTCAGCTTCGGCTAATCTTGTGGAGTTGTATTGGATACAAGATAGTTCACAATATCGGCAACCATGGGAGAGAGGTGACTTACAGAAGTGGCTCAACTGGGAAGGTTTCTGTAATAGGTAATAAGCTCTGCTCAGGAGTGCCAGGCTTTGGTAATCTTGATAAATGATCTACCACAAAATTTTTAACTCCAGGTTTGTCACGGATTTCAAGATCGAACTACTGGAGCAGAAGGATCCATCTGATGAGTCTCGATTGGACCTCCTTCTTAGCTTGTAAATACTTGATGGCAGGATGGTTTATATACATTATAACTTTAGATCCAAGCAAGTGGGATTTAAATTTTTCCAGGGCAAAGACGACTGCTAGCAGCTCATTTTTAGTGATAGTGTAGTTTTTCTGAGCATCATCTAGGGTCCTTCTAGCTTTGTGAATTGCAAATGGCAGATTGTCTCTTTGTTGTCCTAGAACCTCTCCAATGGTGTAATCTGATGCATCTATCATGATCTTACATGGGAGAGACCAATCTGACAGTTGAAGGACATGGGCCTAGGTGATCAGTTCTTTCATATGATTGAATGCATGGAGGACACTCTGATCAACTACAAAATCTACCATCTTGCCCAAAAGCTCAATTAGTGGTCGGGGAGTTTTACTGAAATCTTTGATGAATCGTCGATAGAAACTGGCATGCCCTAAGAATGACTTGACTTGCTTCAAGTTTGTTTGTGGATCTAGTTTTGAAATGACATCCACCTTCACAGGGTCTACCTCCATGCCATGTTTTGATATGACATGACCTAACACAATACCCTCCTTCACCATAAAATTTCTCCTCTCATGAGGCACAAGGTTCACTTCACAGCATCTCTTCAAAACTCATTCTAGATAAGATAGGCATTGATCAAAGCTGTTGTCATAGACTGAGAAATCATCCATGAAAACCTCAAGAAAACTTCCAAGCATATCTACGAATATGACCAACATGCATCGTCAAAATGTCACTGGAGCATTGCACAAACCGAACATCCTTCTGCGGAAGGTGTAGGTCACATATGGATAGGTGAAGGTTTTTTCTCTCTTGATCTTCAGGAGCGATAGAGACTTGGTTTTAACCATAATACAAGAAGCAAAAGTATTCCTTCGTTGCTAGTCTTTCGACTATTGGTCGATGAAGGGGAGTGGAAAATGGTCCTTCTTGGTCGATAAATTCAGGTGATTGTAGTCAACACATACACGCTGAGATGTAGGTACCCTGGTTGCGATCTCATATCCTTTATCATTCTTGACCATGATGATCCCTAACTTTTTTGTCACAACATGAAAGAGGCTCACCCATTTCGATCTAGAGATGGGATATTGATAGTCGCCCCGCACCCTATGTTAATTCGGTCAGACTAATGTACAAATTAATTTAAAGTGTTCGTTGCAGTCGGATACGAGAGGGAATATCAAAAACCACTTTAATTAAATTTGAGTTAATTTCAAGCGGAAATTTTTTTTTACTTGGTGAAGTCCAAGGTCGAACTCAAGGAGGCATCTGTCTCCTTAGGTGAATTATTAGCAAATTTCCAAGTGTTAGATTTTTGAGGAGTATTTTTTTGTTCTCTTTTTTTATTTTCTATGCAGACACATGCACTATCAAGCCAAATTAAAGTTGAATCAGTTTAAGATATCAAATAAGGTCCAAAAAATATGAAAATTGGCCAGATGATGAACTATGGTAAAATTAAGCTACCCTAACTTTTTTGGAATTTTTCGATACTAAATGAATTTACTGTGAATAAAAAATGCAGGCAGGGTTATTTTCACTAATTTATTTTTAAAAATGATCAAATCACATCTTTTTTAGGAAATAAAATTATCCTAGATAGATCTAATGATGAGGAATCTAGGAAAATTGACAGACCTAAATTTTAATGCGAAATGAACCTATTAAAATTAAACTAAGGAAATCACTAAACAATTTATTTAGGCCTTAATATGTGTACAAATGATATGAAATTTTTATGCAAGGTTGAGTTAACTATCCTAGAGCTACTATGATTTCTTGAGAATTTTTGGAACCACAGAAAAATAATTTTCAATTAAAAGGTCCAACTAGGCAAAATAACTCAGAAATAAACCAATTAATTCATTAAAAAACCTACTGCAATTACAAAAATGTGATAAGTGTCTCAACAGATAGAGGACAAGTTAATCAACAACATGCAATTTTTAAAATTTCAAAATGATGTAAAATGAACCTAGGGATGCGTGCAAAGACAAGGGTGTATTTGCAATACAGAAAATAAAATTACATAAAATGAAACATGCTGACAGGGACTTAAATGCAATTACCTATAATGTTGGGGGATGATATGCAATTTCTCCACTTGGCACGTGCTCCTCACGTGGGGGCTGCTTCACAGGGACCTTTTTGCAATTATGAAAAGTCACCAGGGCCTCTGTGCAAAATACCCAGGCCGCATGTGCTCCTCATGTGGGTCGGCCTAGGCTCGGGGCTTGGCTCGGGGGCTCCTGGAGGTTTGGAGTGAGGCTCGGCTAGCCTCGGGTGGTCCGAGCCTAGGTTCGGGGAAGAGGCTCGGACCCGATGTCGTGGCAGGCTGCGGACACTTGGATCAAGATCGATCCAAAGGATATCGGTGCTGACGCGTGGCGCCACCAGAGACCGTCAGATCTAAGTTGATCCAACGGGCACTAGATCGCGATGGAAGGGGCTACGTGGCGTATTCCTGAGCGTAGGATCAAGGATGATCCTGCGGTCGTCTGCTGCTCCGGATGACGGGCAATGTGGCTGACTAGGACCCGTCCGATCAAGATGATCGAACGGCCACGGGGGCTTCTTCTTCAACGGGCCTCCGCCGCCTGCGGAGGAGATGACGGTGCTCCGGCGACGAGGCCTTAGCTCCGCCCGTCCTTCCAAATGTCGGTGAAGCTCTCCGGAATATCGGAGATGTCCCAGAAGATACGCGGTGATGCGGCGAGGCGTCTGGTGGTCTCAGGAGCTGGAGAGGGGCGTCGGAGCTCCGTGGCGACGAAGCTCAAAAGGAGGTCCGGTGAAGTTCCGATCAATGAACAGCAGGGGTACCTGAAGGTGTTATAAGAGTAGCCAAAGCTCGTGCATGCCAGTGAAGGGGTGAGGACAGAGTGGCGAGGCCTAAAGCGGAGGGAAGAGGTTCCAGCGATGGTGCTCCGACCAAGTGGCGGAGCTGGAGCTGGTGGAGAGCGAAGTGCATCGTCGGAGGGTTCAAAGTGTAGCGGGAGGAGGAGAGCTCCGTCGCGGAGCTCGACGAAGTGGAAGCGGGGCGTGAAGATGGATGTGGACGTCGAATAAAATCAGAGAAATCGAAAGAAAAACCAAACGGTATCGGAGGAGGACGGAGGAGATTACCTGGGGTTTGGAGCTCGAGGTCGAGGTCCAGATCGTCGCTCGAAGGGGCGGTAGGTCCCTGAGCTCAAGCAGCGACTCGGAGGAGTGGCTGCGACACGGCGGTGCACCGAGGATCTCGCCGGAGAAGATGACCGTCTTCGCTTGAGGAATCGGTCGCTTGTTGTTACCAAACGGAAGTTCCGAGCTCGGGTGATCTCTCAGGGGTGGCGGATGGGTGTGAAATCGGCCGGAGGGAGAGTATTTATAGGTTGAAGTAGCCGACCGGGCTGGTGATGAAGTGGGGTTCATGGAGTTCATGGAGCGTCGCTGGCGGTCGACGTAGGTAGCGAGGTGGCTGGCGAGGATAAGGAATGAGTGGGGAAGGACGTGGAGGTGATGGTGGTCATCGACGGTGGAGGAAGCGCTGTTGAAAATAGAAAGGGGCAACCCCTCCCGTAAGGCGGAGATCGTGGGAGAGAGAGGTGCTAGAGGTAGGAGACGAGGTCGTGGCCGTTGGATCTTGTGATCCAACGACCCAAATCTAATGACTAAGGAGCGGGCGAGATCTGATCAAGGCGAGGCGATCTGAGGGCCGTGGAGGCAAACACGTGGCGTGATGGGGTGAAGCGCCAGCGAGCGGTATGGATTGCATCTGGGGTGGTTTGATCAGAAGGTCGTGTTGTCGCCACGTGGCGCGATGGTGTGAAGCGCGCGCGGGCGGCTGTGATGAGATCAAGGCTTAGATTGGAGGGTTGGGATGCAAGGCGAGATGAGCGGTTGCGATGGAGGGCGGCGTGCATCATCCAAGGGCGTAGGGTGCGACGTGTGGCGCACTATGGGCGAGGCGCTAATGAGCGGGTCAGATGAGGCCTTGGAGATGATCAGACGGTGGACATTTAAGGCGTACGTGGAGGCGGCCCCACCGTTGGATCTGGAAGGAGATCCAACGACTGGGAGCGCAGGCAGATGAGTCAAAGGGGGCGGGCCGCGTGACGCAACCAGAGGAAGCCACGTTGCCACCTGTGATTGGCTGAAAGTAAAAATTAATATAGGGAGAGGAGGAGGCCGAATTTGGAAAAACTCAAAACATGAAAGTTGTAGATCTTGATGAGATCTACAAGTTTCATGTTGACCAAAGATGGAGATGAGGTCAAATATGATAAAAATAATACAAATATACAATTATACATATATGTAGTATACAAAGAGGCCCAAAAACCCAACTTTTTCATACGAGCTCCAAATTGGATGAAATTCATCTCATTTTAAAGGTCTTTTAATATGTATTAATTCGAAAGTGAGTAGACCTATTTTGGAGTTGGTACGAGGGATCTATGGGCATTTTATGGTCCAGGGGGTCTAGGGCTTTATTGGTGCTTTTACAAGGGGGATTCCTGTCTTTCTTCCTTATATTATTAACTAAGGTGTACATAGTATAAGGGAGAGCTTATTTTGATAAGTGGATATTTTACAAGGGATTTTGGCTTCTTATTTAAATGCAAATGGAGTGCGAAAATGCATGTTTTATGTATGCATGTATGAATGCTATTTATGCATTATAAAGGGAAATATGCCTCTATTTGCTCAGGAACAAGGCTCTATTTTTAACTTTTGGAGTGATGGATCATAGATTCATCAACCCCCCATACTTAAACCTTGCCCGTCCCCGAGCAACTAAATGAAATGCAAGAGTGAAATGATTTTGGGTTCCATACCAAGGTCATGAACAAAAGTTAAAAGTGGAGCTTGACTCGACCTTTGGATTAATTGTGTGGCGGAACCTTATTTGGACCTGAACTTAAGACCAACAGACTTCAAGTTCCACAAGTCTTCTATTCAAGACGCCTCAATAGTCAGGTCAGAACAAATCCTCAAACGCAAATGTCTGATGACTATGATTCTTACTTGTACTGTGTAAGTGAGATATAGCTCTCCACATCAAAAATGACTCGGAACCAGCCTCCTCTAACAAGGTAACTCAATAACCCGGTCCAGTAACTCTTTCCTCGAGGAGCAGGGTATTTCCTTCTAAGTTCAAGTGCGACCAACTCAAGAGGAGGGGGTAGAGAAAAGAATGGATGGTAACCAGTGTAGCTACCTATCCTGGGATGCCTGACCAGTGTAGCCAAGTCATCCAGCTGCATTTCTTTACAGACTCCGACAGGTATTTTATTTTCACTTGGACCTGTCTGATTTTTTTTTGGAGTTTTTGCATTGTTTTTACTCATACAAGGTGCAACATGTACATTAGGAGTTTTTCCTCTTGAGTCAGTAGACTGTCCCTCTTTTGAAGAATTATTGCAACCTACAGCATCCCGTCCTTAGATGTCAACACCACCAGACTAGGTTGAGATGCACTACCCTCCCTAGAGGAGGACGGATGTTTCCACCCGTGTGCTACTCCAAGCTAAAGGATTCTACCTCCTCACCACCTCATCAATGAAGAGCTACGTGCATTGTGCTTGTCCAAGTTAGGTCATTATCTAAAAGTATCCTGCGTATGCACGAGATATTCTACTTAGACTAATCAAGATGACATGTGAACATAGACTTGCAGACTCAAAGATTTAAGTCACTTGACCTGAGTAATCTTAACTCCAGTTCCTATAAGGTTCCTCTGAAATTAGGTGGATTAAGGTCAAATCAAGTCCATCATCAATATCTACTCATAACTTGGTTCAGAACCCACTAGCTTTCCACCTTGCATATGCAAGATATGCAGATGAGATGCAGATGTCATGTTATGAAGATGGATGAAAATGCAAGACTCTTTTTCTTTTCTTTTTAGATGCAGAGATGATATGCAAGAGTAAATAAGAAGCTTATTTTCTTTATTTTCTTTTTTTTTCAATTTTTACCCACCCGTAATTATTGCAAAAGAGTACGCGAAAATACACGAAAGTACGAGCTATGGGTAAAGTATATATGTAATATATACACGCCCCCCTATACTTAGTGTGTGCTATGTCCTCAGAGCACGAAGAGCGAGGAAAAAGACATTGCTTGTGCTAAGCGTAAGAGAGCTAAAGAGAAATGAAAATGTATAGAAATCGCTCTGCCCCCTATACTTAGGCTCTGGCAGCCTAAGTGTAGAAGAAAGTCAGAAAGTGGGGTGGACGAGGTCAAGAAGAGAAGTGGATGAATATACAATGCGGGCATCGGTCCCCCCTATACTTAGGCTCAAGTCAGCCTAAGTATAGGACGGAAGTGAGTATAAGGACAAATGTGATCTGGAGAATGTACCGTGAATGGTGAAGAGACTCGGGTCAATCACCCCCCTATACTTAGGATCTGATCATCCTAAGTATAGCCATAAAATGAAATGATATGGAGCCGGGGTGAGTGATTCGAATCACTGGGGAGGGAGGGATAGATGTATGTACAAGAAAGAGTGAGAATATACAGGGATCAAGAAGGTTTGTGACGAACCTTCTTGCAGATGCGAGGAGGTGGATAATATACATATGTGTCGCTGTCAGAATCATCCTCAGATAAATAATAGTGAGGTGTAGGGATCGTCCAACACGGGTCGAAACACGGCTGCTTGCTTAGATACGGCTTAAGAACAGCCGAACTGAACTCACTCATATAAATCACCTTATCTGGACCCGATGAGGATTCCTCTGAAAATTCCTTCTTTGGAATGTTGAAGGAAATTTTCTTGGTCGGTTTTCTAGAACCTGAATCATTGAGAGGGAGATGAGAGCGACGTGCCTTGAGAGGTTCGAGGGAACATCTCGAGGAATCAATTCTCAACTTTCTCTCACTAGATAGCCGACTAGAAGAAGGAGCAACCGTGTTTTTATGTGGAGTCAATTTAGTCTTGGTTGTTTCCTTTGACGGTCCGAGATGTGGTGCGGTGTTGACCATGGGTTCCTCATCAAACGAGTCACCATATAGATTAGAATATTCCTGAAGGATCAGCACGTGTCTCGAGAAGGTGCTAGTGATCTCAGTTGGCTTGGCATTATTGGGCTCTTGTGTCGGATCATCGAAATGATCAAGGCAATCCACAAAGGTTGTGTCCGACTCAATCATAGCTTCTGATCATGAGTCCTCCTTAGAAGTTGTCACGGTGGTGGTGCAAGCAGTTGATGAAGTGGAGGTGTGGGGAGTCTCTGATCCAACGGTCGTCCGGACAGTCGGTCTCTCAGGTGTCGCAAAGAGGTGGGACTCATCTACCTCTCGATGATCATGGCTGTCAGCGGATGTGCGGGTCCTCTTGGAGTAAAGTGTATCAAATAATGGGTGAGGTCGAAGAGCTCCCAATGCTGAAAAATCGATCTCCCGAGTCTCGCAATCTATAGTCGCCTTAGCCAAGGCTAAGAACGGCTTCCCGAAAATAATCGGAGATTGGGTAAACTCTCCTCGGTGCTCGATATCAATGATCGTGAAGTCTACCTGGAGTAGAACACCTTGGAAAGTAACGATGACTGAAATGTTTCCTTTCGACCGTTTGATGGATCGATCAGCTAGCAGAACGATCTCTCTCGACTTCCTAAGTGGCCTGAGTTTGAGCTTGTCAAACGCAGAGGTCGGGAGGATATTTATCGGTGAGTCATCATCGATTCTTGCATGGGTAAAGATGGTGTCTTTGATTTCACATTCAACTCGGGGCAACCGCTTCACTCTGCGGCTTTTGGTCTTTCTCCCCATCACCAAGGAGGTGGCCATAGATACTATGTGTCTTTCAGTCCTTGTCCTCTTATTGTCCGACCTCTTGGGCATCAATTTACTTCTCACAAATCGTTTGAGGTCGGGAAAGTAATCTATGGCCTTTATTAAGGGAAGATTAAAAATCAGTTCTTCATCAAGTGCTTCCCTTAGGGCAGGATCCAATTTTTTAGGTCTTTTTCATTTTCAATTTTTATGTGATTTTTTGGTATTTCAATTTTTTGGTATTTTGGATAGATGCATGATCAGATTATGGATTGGAGGGTAAGTGGTTAGTAGAAGAGGGAGGTAGAATGGACTCCAGCTATACAAAAGGTGTGGGTTCCCTTATGCTTGCTTGATTATCAACATCAGATCTACTTACTTCCTTTTCCACTATCATTCCCAAGCTGGAAGAAATTGAGTGCAATATGTCCATGACATCTCTCAACTCATTACCAAATGATTCATTTTTTTAATAAGTCTAGAGATGTCATCCTCAAAAATGTTCTCATGACAAATCATGGGAGAGTTCTGCTCAATTGGAGGAGACTGCTGAGATGTTGGGGTCTCATACTCAACATACCTAGACTTCGGCATGTAATACTGGGTCGAGTATGGACCATCCAAATGGCAAATACTGGTCGAAGCCTCATATGATGAAACGGGGACTGATAAGTCTAGCTCATGAGTCCAATCTTGTGAATGTATAGGCTCTCCGAATGAAGGTTGCTTAATGGAATCTTGATCGCTAAAGTCAGTCAAGTCTGGGAAATCATGATGTGTAGACCTCTTCATTTGGTATGTTCGATCGACCATGTTATGCCCTAAGGTCAAGTCGGGATGTGTATATGTGAATTCTTATCTGGTCCCTACTTGAGGTGAGAATGAAGTATGCGGGGGCATATAATCTTGCCAATCATCTATCTCAGCAGTGGCTTGCTCTTCATTTGATTCTTTGATTCTTGCAAGCTCTCGAGAATAAGGACAGTCAGCCCAAGATGGAAGTGGATCCGGAATGTCAGAATATGGGGTAGGTGAGAAATGCGAAGAAGTGGAGATGTCAGTCGAAGTTCTGACTTCATGATCGGGTTGAGGGGGAGCTGACCATGGGTAAGGGTCTCCCGTGGATGGTGAAGGAGAAAGCGAAGATGAACGGTATATGGTCAAGGAGGAGTGACCAAAGGTCACAGGGTATGGGGATCAATATCCTGACATCTTGAGGAGGAAAGGATGAATGCAAGAAGATTGAGGTAGAAAATGTGCAATTACACAGGATAACACACACGGATAGACACAAAGACAACCGTAAGAGAAAACCCCGAGTTCACACTCAACACGGTGAAGGACCCGAAACTGAGTCTGATTAATCTTGTTAATTTTAAGTGTGATTTTTCAAGCAAGATAGCAAGGATTTACGCGGCCTATAGGGAAGTCGGCTCAGAGCCGAATGCGTCTTCCCTTTTTAACATGTCGCCTAAGATACCGCCGGTCCTTCCTTTCTTCGCTCCTATCCCAAGTCGATGCATTCAAAGACCACACCCCTATTTACCTGCAAGCAGGCGGAGGCTGACAAGGCCGGAACTTCACCCCGGGGAGTTACTGGCAACTTGTCGCAAAGTACCAAAATTTTGCCCCTATCTACCTGAGACAGGCGGAGGCTACTTGGTACTAGTCAGTGAATCTGAAATTATTCGAATTGTGATATTTGCTAGGATTAGTTGGAACGTTGTATGGAAGGCGGGGATTTGGGCTCTGCCTTAAGGTGTTCACACACACTCAAGTACCCTCACTCAGCTTGAAAACAAGGTCGGGGATTAATCTCCCGCAAACAATTTTCAAATTTTATTCCTCTTTTTTGGTCAATAATGTTTAGCAGTACCGATTTTAAGTTAGGTTCTCACTGATTAAGTTCAACCACACAGCACGCCTATCGGACAGTCCCAATTTCCGTTTAAATAAATGTGAAAATCAGAGGGGGAAATCGAGAAAAGCCGATGCAATATAAAACAATGATGCTATGCTGAGTTCAGGAGACTTACAGTGATCCCTTCGCTTTTTTATGCAGGATGCAAAACAGAATTGAAAACTTTTATCTAAATGCAAATGCCGGCGATAAAAGCCGCTCCTAGACAAGCAGTTCTATTAGCATGAAGAACAGGTTGATTTGGCTAAGTTCTGCGGTCTAAGTGTGTCTTTTAAGTGAGTTGTGTGGTCCTAGAAGTTACGAGCACAAGCAATTCCTAGATTGGCTCGAGGAGCCGCTAGTGCAAGCTAAATTACATTCACCCACACAGCACACGGGGACACGGTTTCACAATACTTACACGCGTGAGAACCCAAACGGGAACCGCTGGAAATAATGCGAAAAAGAAATAAAATGAAATAAAATTACAAAGCCTCTCTATTCACTCAATAAAATTAAAATGCTAGATCCTTTAAGCGTCGTCGACTCCTCGCGTTCCTCGCACAAAAACAAATTGAGGTCAGAGAGTGACACAGAAAAATAATGCACAAAAATAAACGAGAGAAAATAATTACAAGAAAACCGGGGGTCAGACTACCCAGGGAGAGAAAATCAAACGATCAGAATTTCACTAAAAATTAACCTAAGTCGTGCTTCCCCGGCAACGGCGCCATTTTGATAGCTGCCTCGCACCCTATGTTAATTCGGTCAGATTAATGTCAAAATTAATTTAAAGTGTTCGTTGCAGTCGGATACGAGAGGGAATATCAAAAACCACTTTAATTAAATTTGAGTTGATTTCAAGCGGCAATATTTTTTATTTGGTGAAGTCCAAGGTCGAACTCAGGGAGGCATCTGTCTCCTTAGGTGAATTATTAGCAAATTTCCAAGTGTTAGATTTTCGAGGAGTTTTTTTTGTTCTTTTTTTTTATTTTCTATGCAGACATATGCAATATCAAGCCAAATTAAAGTTTAATCAACTTAAGAGATCAAATGAGGTCCAAAAATTATGAGAATTGGCCAGATGATGAACTATGGTGAAATTAAGCTACCCTATTTTTTTTGGAATTTTTCGACACTAAATGAATTTACTGTGAATAAAAAATGCAGGCAGGATGATTTTCACTAATTGATTTTTAATAAATATCAAATCACATCTTTTTTAGGAAACAAAATTATCCTAGATAGATTAATGATGAGGAATCTAGGAAAATTGACAGACCTAAATTTTAATGCGAAATGAACTATTAAAATTAAACTAAGGAAATCACTAAACAATTTATTTAGGCCTCGATATATGTGTAAATGACGTGAAATTTTTGCAAGGTTGAGTTAACTATCCTAGAGCTACTGTGATCTTTTTAGAATTTTTGGAGTCACAGAAAATTATTATCAATTAAAAGGTCCAACTGGCAAAATAACTCAGAAATCAACCTATTAATTCATTAAAAATTCTACTGCAATTAGAAAAATGTGACAAGTGTCTCAACAGATAGAGGACAAGTTAATCAACAACATGCAATTTTTAAAATTTCAAAATGACACCTAGGGATGCGTGCAAAGAAAAGGGTGTATTTGCAATACAGAAAATAAAATTACATAAAATGAAACATGCTGATAGGGACTTAAATGCAATTACCTATAATGCTGGGGGATGATATGCAATTTCTCCACTTGGCACGTGCTCCTCACGTGGGGGCTACTTCACAAGGACCTTTTTGCAATTATGAAAAGTCCCCAGGGCCTTTTTGCAAAATACCCAGGCCGCACGTGCTCCTCACGTGGGTCGGCCTAGGCTCGAGAGGCATCGGAGGCTCGGGGCTTGTCTCGGGGGCTCCTGGAGGTCTGGAGTGAGGCTTGGCTAGCCTCGGGTGGTCCGAGCCTAGGTTCGGGGAAGAGGCTCGGACCCGATGTCGTGGCAGGCTGCAGACCCTTGGATCAAGATCGATCCAAAGGATATCGGTGCTGACGTGTGGCGCCACCAGAGACCGTCAGATCTAAGTTGATCCAACGGGCACTAGATCGCGATGGAAGGGGCAACGTGGATTACTCCTGAGCATAGGATCAAGGATGATCCTACGGTCGTTTGCTGCTCTGGATGACTAGCAACGTGGCTGACTAGGACTTGTCTGATCAAGATGATCGAACGGCCACGGGGGCTTCTTCTTCAACGGGCCTCCGCCGCCTGCGGAGGAGATGGCGGTGCTCCGGCGACGAGTCCTTGGCTTCGCCCGTCCTTCCAGATGTCAGTGAAGCTCTCCGGAATATCGGAGATGTCCCAGAAGATGCACGGTGATGCGGCGAGGCGTCTGGTGGTCTCAGGAGCTGGAGAGGGGCGTCAGAGCTCTGTGGCGATGAAGCTCAAAAGGAGCTCCGGTGAAGTTCCGATCAATGAACAGCAGGGGTACCTGCAGGTGTTAGAAGAGTAGAAGAAGCTCGTGCGTGTTAGTAAAGGGGTGAGGACGGAGTGGCGAGGCCTAAAGCGAAGGGAAGAGGTTCCGGCAATGGTGCTCCGGCCAAGTGGCGGAGCTGGAGCTGGTGGAGAGAGAAGTGCGTCGTCGAAGGGTTCAAAGTATAGCGCGAGGAGGAGAGCTCCGTCGCGGAGCTCGACGAAGTGGAAGCGGGGCATGAAGATGGATGTGGACGTCGAATAAAATCGGAGAAATCGAAAGAAAAACCAAACGGAGGTCGGAGGAGGATGGAGGAGATTACCTGGGGTTTGGAGCTCGAGGTCGAGGTCCAGATCGTCGCTCGAAGGGGCGGTAGGTCCCTGAGCTCAAGCAGCGACTCGGAGGAGTGGCTGCGACACGGCGGTGCTCCGAGGATCTTGCCGGAGAAGATGACCGTCTTTGCTCGAGGAATCAGTCGCTTGCTATCAACAAACGGAAGTTTCGAGCTCGGGTGATCTCTCAGGGGTGGCGGATGGTTGCGAAATCGGACGGAGGGCGAGTATTTATAGGTTGAAGTAGCCGGTCGGGCTGGTGATGAAGTGGGGTTCATGGAGTTCATGGAGCGTCGCTGGCGATCGACGTGGGTAGCGAGGTGGCTGGCAAGGATAAGGAATGAGTGGGGAAGGGCGTGGAGGTGATGGTGGTCGTCGACGGTGGAGGAAGCGCTGCTGAAAATAGAAAGGGGCAACCCCTCCCGCAAGGCGGAGATCATGGGAAAGAGGGGTGCAAGAGGTAGGAGACGAGGTCGTGGCCGTTGGATCTTGTGATCCAACGGCCCAGATCTAATGACTAAGGAGCGGGCGAGATCTGATCAAGCCGAGGCGATCTGAAGGCCGTGGAGGCCAACACGTGGCGTGATGGGGTGAAGCACCAGCGAGCGGTATGGATTGCATCTGGGGTGGTTTGATCAGAAGGTCGTGTTGTCGCCATGTGGCGCGATGGTGTGAAGCGCACACGGGCGGCTGTGATGAGATCAAGGCTTAGATCGGAGGGTTGGGATGCAAGGCGAGATGAGCGGTTGCGATGGAGGGCGGCGTGCATCATCCAAGGGCGTAGCGTGCGACGCGTGGCGCATTGTGGGCGAGGCGCTAATGAGCGGCTCAGATGAGGCCTTGGAGATGATCAGACGGTGGACATTTAAGGCGTACGTGGAGGCGGCTCCACCGTTGGATCTGGAAGGAGATCCAACGGCTGGGAGCGCAGGCGGATGAGTCAAAGGGGGCGGGCCGCGTGGCGCAACCAGAGGGTGCCACGTGGCCACCTGTGACTGGTAGAAAGTAAAAATTAATATAGGGAGAGGAGGAGGCCGAATTTGGAAAAACTCAAAACATAAAAGTTGTAGATCATGATGAGACTACAAGTTTCATGTTGACCAAAGACGGAGATGAGGTCAAAATATGATACAAAAAATACAAATATACAATTCTACATATATGTAGTATACAAAGAGGCCCAAAAACCCAACTTTTTCATACGAGCTCCAAATTGGATGAAATTCGTCTCATTTTAAAGGTCTTTTAATATGTATTAATCTGAAAGTGAGTAGACCTATTTTGGAGTTGGTACGAGGGATCTATGGGCATTTTATGGTCCAGGGGGTCTAGGGCTTTATTGGTGCTTTTACAAGGGGGATTCCTGTCTCTCTTCCTTATATTATTAACTAAGGTGTACATAGTATAAGGGAGAGCTTTGTTTGATAAGTGGATATTTTACAAGGGATTTTGGCTTCTTATTTAAATGCAAATAGAGTGCGAAAATGCATGTTTTATGTATGCATGTATGAATGCTATTTATGCATTATAAAGGGAAATGTGCCTCTATTTGCTCATGAACAAGGCTCTATTTTTAACTTTTGGAGTGATGAATCACAGATTCATTAGATATACAAATCCCGCATCACACCATTTCGTTATTTCATTCATTACAACCTCCCGAAGATTTGGATTTAATTTGCGCCTAAACTCTCAAGATGTCTTTGATGTCCTCTTCAAGATATATGTGATGCAAGCACAGAGAGGGGATGATCCCATGGAGATTGAAAATTTTCCAGCCTATTGCCTTATGATTTTTCCTAGAACGTCAAGCAGACAAGATTCTTGTTCCTCGGTCACCTATGAATTGATAATCACAGGGAACATGTTATACGCACCCACAAGGAAGGCATACTTCGTATTTGTTAGAAGTGGCTTGAGCTCAGGCGGGGTCTGATTCAACTCGGTAATGACTTTAGTTATTGTGCAGGGCGGTGGTGTTGGATCTTCAACTGATTGGTGTCCACCATTGGCATTGAGGGCCCTTCATTCAACACCGCATCAAATTTTTCTATCATAGAATGTTGTTCACAAAAGTTTTTTATGATTGCCTCCTGCTCTGCTAAGGACAGGTGGCCATAGATGTATTCATCAGGAAACTCAGTGAAGATATCATCATCAAGGACTTCTGGGAACTCGATTGTGCTATCCACTAGTTCTTCTATGGAGAGGAACTTGTGGGTTTCAATATCATCCATGAATATATTTGTATCACATATTTAAGCAAGAAAGTCACAATCTTCTATTTGTTTCTTTGTAGGCTCACTCTTGTCTGATGCAGGCTCTATCAGTTCCTATATTTGGATTGTCTCTTGGCACCTTGTCACTATTGTAGCAGAAGGAAATTTTGCCGGTGACATAGTCCACCACTGCTTTGACTGTTCGAAGGAACGTTCATCCAAAGATTATCAAGTATACAAAAGAGGAGCTGAGGTATCCATGTCTAATACAATGATGTCCACGGGGAATTGCATTCCTTGAATGGTGATAATAACATCCTCCAAAATTCCTCGGGACTGCTTGATAGATGTGTCTGTGAACTGCATAATCATTCTAGTAGACTTGAGTGATCCATCCCAAATTCTTTGAGTAGTGAAGTAGGCATAAGGTCGAGTGAGGATCCGTTAATGAGTAGAGTTCAATCAAACTCCTGATAGAACATCTGGCATCTGACTAGAGGAGCTCCCATATACTTCTTTTTTGTCATGAGATTGTTGATTGCTTTCATAGTTACCAGGGTCTGAATATGCTTGACTTTTCTTTCACAAGCTCTGTGCGGCTGTCTCTTTGAAGTACATGCTCCTTTTAGCCCTTTCTTGATGTTAAGCATGTACTTGATGGCTTTGAGTAGGGGCATTGATAAATGAATTTTGCCAGCAGTTAACAAGTGTGTCGGTGTAGAAAACCGCTCGAAACAAAATTCAATCAATCAAACAAAATTCAACTCTGATTAAAAATGATCAAAGTTGTTCACTATTTATTTATCCAAGTAAGTATGCATAGGTCGAACACAAGGAGAGAGAAAACCGTGCTTATGATTTTTGAGTGAAGGATATAATTTTTGTCATATTTTTATCATCTATTTCTTTTCTTCTTCATGGAGAAAACTCATTTTGTATTTTTTGCGGTTTTCTTTCTTATCTCCCCCTACTTATTTCTTTATCGACTAATTCATGTAGCCTTGGTCACGGGGTTAGGTTATATAAATATATCTTGCCGCTATATTTATATTTAATTTAGTCATATTGTACATATATACATATTTATAGTCTGCCTTTTTTAAAATTTTTTCTTTTTATTTCTTTGTTTATTTACATGTTTTAATGCATAAAAATTCATTTTTATTCATGAATGGCACTTTGTTAAGAAAATGGAAATTAATGAATACTTACATGCATTTGTTAAGGGTTTTAAGACAAAATGCAGACAGAAGAATTATGGATTCATCAAACCCCCTATACTTAAACTTTTCTAGTCCCTTAGCAAAAACTTATTTGAAAAATATGACAAAAGGAAAGAAAGCTATAAAGAATTTGTTTTCATAAACCAATTCATGAGAACAGACAACATACATAGCTTGGTGGAGCCTAAAACAAGCATTTCATTAGAGCCGTAACTAAGATTAGGAGTTTAATCTCACCATTCCTCAAGTTCCACAAGTTCGTATTTAGGTTCTCCTCAATAGCCAGCTCAGATCTACTTATCCATATCGCCAACTCTACCAACCTTGAGTTCAATTTGTACTGTATGAATTATGTTAGCTCTTCCTGCTTAAAGAAACGAAGAAACTGCCCATCCAAATAATACACTCCCATTAGTTCCTCATCCAGCTACTCTTTCCTTGAGGAGGGGGGTATTCCCTTCAAAGTCTAGGTTGTGTTGTGTCCACAATCGAGTAGAGAGAGAATGTAGAAAAACGAGAAAAGAAGGAGTGTAACAGTGAAGTCTCATCTCCTTGTGAAGCCCAGCTAGTAGTTAAGTCTCCACTAAGATGTGTAAGCGTTTTGGAATCTTGGACCATTATGGTCATATTTGGTATTTGGTGGTTTGTTTTTTTGTGGTAGGCATCATAATGTTGCTTGCACTCATCAATCTTTTGTACCTTGATGGTTATAGATTCTTTTATTTCCATCCATATTTTGAAGTCTTGGATTAAATTAGGCAAGCAGATCCTTCCCTCATTCGAAGCATTATTTCAACTCCACAACTCCCGTCTTTAGATGTCCCTGCCACTAGATAAGGATGAAAATGCACCACTAAAATGAATTGCCCTTCGCAACCCCAAGCAATTCGAGCTAAGTGCAAAGTGCATGTGTCCAAAATTGGATCACTAATGAAGAGTTAAATGGATGACACCAAGTGTTCTACTTAGGAAAGTTTAAGTTGACTTCCCAAACATGGTCTCACGGAACCCAAAGATATAAGTTAAAGACCTGAAGAGTCTAAATTCTAATTCATAACTAGGCTCCTTACAATGAAAGTTAAAGGCCATAATCAATTTCCATCCTCTAGACTATTCCCAATCTTTATTTCGAGAAATCAAATTTATTTTGAAAAATGATAATGAAAATGCAACCATGTTTTTGTGAAGTACATGTTTTGAATTTTACTTATTTTTATGGGTTTTAAAGATTTTGTAATTTTTATAAAGTTTAGGAATTTATATTTTTATGTATTTTTTTCAACTTTTATAAACAAATACATGTACAATAATTTTACAAGATAAATTACCAACATTTTTTTGAATTAAATAACTAATGTATTTTACAACTTTTATATACAAAGAATTTTACAAAGATTAAATGATTTTTACACATATTTTAGTAAATAGGATTTTAAATAAGTATTATCCATATTAAATACATATTTTAAATACAAATTTTTTATTAATAATTTTAAATAATAATTTTACAAATATTTTACTTTTTTACAATGATTTTATAAATAATAAATAAATGGATTTTAAAAAAACCCTTACCCACTTTTATGGATTTTATATATATAGAATATATACATACCCTCTATACATAACTTGTGCTATGTCCTCAAAGCATCAAAAGAGAAAAAGGAGGACATAACTTGTGCTAAGTAAAAGTGGGTGAAAAAGAATAAAAGAATAGAAGTTAGTCGACCCCCCTATACTTATGATCTGGTCATCCTAAGTATAGTGTCAAACAAAAATGACGTGACCGAGGAAAATGAATATACAAACGAAGTAACAAAAGAACAAAAGAGAAACGAAATAAATGAAATCACTCGGTTCCCCTTATACTTAGGATCAGTCATCCTATGTATAGAAAATATTGTGACAAATAAATTGGGACCAGTGGTTGGTGTAAAAGAAAGGAAAACAAAAGAAAAGTAAAAAGAACAAAATCGAAAATGCAAATCAACGGGCAATTGCCCCCCTATACTTAGCATTTGGTATCCTAAGTATATAAAGAAGAAAAAAATGGGGACGATTGGGGACCACGAAGAATATACATGTGGTGGCGTGCTCCAAAAATTGAAAGGCTCACAGGCTCTGTACATGACAAAATGAAGTGGAAGAGTAGTCATGAGTCATGTACAAAGTAGATCATCTCAACCTGGGTTGTACGGAATCATCTCCTGCTCAAGGGTGTATTGATCCCTTGCTGAACAAGTAGAGATGCCTCTATAAGTGAACTCTATACATGGCATAGGCCTCGCTACTAAAATATACATATCTAGAGTCGGACTACAGAAGGTGTCTATACATGTATCCAACACACCATCCGACTCTGTACGCTGGATAGATCGAATAATCTCTGAATTGTAATTAGCAGACTCTCGTGCTAGAATATGTGTACTCTCAATCTAAGACACTGAGATATCTATTGTAGCTGACTGCTCATCTGAATCAGATGTGAGCTTTGTATATGTATGGGTACAATTATCTGAAGAACTAGGTACCATATGATCTAGCCCATCCTCGTGTAGGATATCGCATGTATCAAAATAAACACACTCAAGATCAAGTGAATGTGTCTCATCTATGTCCTTATAATCCTCTGCAAGACTGGTGTCCTTGGAAGTGAATGACAATAGTGATCTGGACTTGCCACATCCTCTCACCATCTCAATATGTACGGAATGATACTCTCCCAGCATCATAATAAAAGAGTGCTCTCGATGTCTGCAGGAAAGTATTTCAAGAATGATTGGAGCAATGTGTAACTGTGTAGAGCACATCATATCTAGGACAGTAAAGTTCACTAGAAACTACAAGTCCTAAATGGTCACGATAATGTTCCTCAACACGCGTCTAGGTCTCTTTATAGATCTATCTACAAACTGAAGTAACACTCATGATTTGTAAAGAGGACCTAGCTTGAGTTGATCAAGCAAAGAAGATGGTATTAAATTAATCGAGGAACCATTATCTAAGAGAGTACAATGAAATGCGGCATCTGCAATATGACATGTGACATAGTGAGCTCCTGAATCTCTCTTCTTCTTGGGTACCTTGTTCTGAATCGCACACGAGGTGGCCTTGGTCTACACATGCTTCTCAACTCGTGACTTACTTTTCATATATGTTGTACATTTGTTCTTCAACCAATTATTGAGCGCATTAAAGTGATCCAAGGCATCATGAAATGGAATCTTCATAAAAACATGATCTTTTAATAACCTTTATTTTTTAGGAGTGACAACATTCTTTTTTGAATTTTTCTTTCCTTTTCCATAAAAACAATCGAGAAAAGGAACAATCTCAGGAATGACAAAATCAACGATTTTATTAATATCAAAAGTGTAATCGCATGTACATTGAGAGTCTCAGACTTATGTAAAACTCTTTAAAATGGGAGAATAAAAATATGCATCAGGAGTGTATGCATGATCTGGCGTGGTATCATCAATTGAGTCTCATGTGTCCTTGTCAACTATCTCTTCATCGCTCCCATGAATGTCATCATGGTGGACATCATGCTGGTCCTCCTCCTCAGCATCAAAATGTGTATCATCATGTATCGACTCTCGCTCTTCATCATGTGCCCTCTCCTCCTGTCAATCAGGTACTCGTAGTGATCTACTGCTCCCAAGGCGAATGAAATTATATAAAAAATCAGGAAAAGAGATCATACCTATAGTGGTGTCTACCTGATATGTGTGCCAACTCTTATTGTTCGGATTCGTTTAAGGTTGTGCTGGGAGAGTGGTCTTGGACATGGTTAACTCATCCATGTGATGGTTAACCCTCTCCATCTCTATCCTATGTGTACTCTGGCGTGTGCCAATCATATCCAGGAAATGATTCAATGTCATGGCCTATGAAGATATCTCGGACTCAGTATGGTGGTCTTGACTGTCTATTCTCTCATGCCTAGAAGTGTATTGTTGTGGTGTATAAGGTTGAAAAGACCTATGAGGTGTAAAGGAAGACTGTTGCTGCTGCTGGTGGTGGTGGTGCTGATAGGACTATGGATATATAGCAGGATGCTTATGTGAATATGGTCTATAATAACCATGCTAGTGAGATCGTTGTTGTGTGAAGTGTTGGGGGTGTTGAAATGTGGGCGTCCATGCTGCGAATGACTATACTGATGCTACTGCTACTGGTGTACACTTTGAGGAGTAAAATGTGATGGTGGTTGAACAGGAGCATACCATATCTCGTTGATCTCAAAAGTAGCATGAGAATCAACATCATCATCTACAAGGCTACTGATTTGGCTCAAGTTAGCATTGGATAGAGCCTCATGCCAAACAATTTATGGAGGCTCAGTAGGCTGTACTAGCTCTCTCTAAATGTACTAAATCTGATAGGTGGGAGGAGCAAGTAAAGATCTTCGTACAGGCTGAGAAGTGGAAGAAGGATGCGACTGTTGGTGCTAGAGCTGCAGCTCAGTCACCTTTGTCAAATTATTGAATTCAACTGTTGAGGAAGTGATGAGAGTTTCTCCAACTCTCGTAATGATTGTAATTATTGGACTTGCTTCTGATAACGTCGACTAATTCAGCTTCTCACTAATGAATTCCATGTCAGATCCTAAATAAGACTTCGAAACTTGTGCCACCTTATGATTCTCTCTATGGTGTAGTGGTTGTGGCCCCTTCTGAAATGCCCGATTGGAGTCAACTACATGTGAATTCTCTGTTATCCCCTCAAAGATGGACCAAACGGACTCGATATCTCTATTCAGATAACTGCCACCACATGCGGTGCTCACTATGCCGTGAACATCTTGATAGAGTCCTCCAAAATAGTTCTAAACAAGCACCTTCAAAGGCATCTCATTGTGAGGGCATCTCTCAGTAAAATCCTTGAAACTATCCCATGCCTCATGGAATGACACATGTGATAATTGTGTGAAGTTAAAGATCTGACTCCTCATAATGTTAGTCTATCCAAGAGGAAAATATTTATGCAAGAATGTGGACTTCAGATTGACCCATTTAGAAATATCTCTCCCCAAATGACTCAACCAGTAAATCGCCTTATCTGATAAGGCAAAGGGGAAGGCCTTGAGGCGTACAACCTCATATGTAACTCCTACATAACTAGTTGTACAATATATCATCTCAAATTGATATAGAAAAGTAAATGGATCCTCTGAAGTATTCCCATAGAACTTGGGAAGAAGTGCAATGAAGGACGATCTCAACTCATATGACCCTTGATTCGGTGGTAACTTAATCTAATGGTGTAGCATCCTCGCTCCCGATCATACTCATCTCTCAATGTCGCAGGAACCACAGCTGGTGATGTGGGTTCCCGGCTCTTGCTCTCAATGCAGTGATCTCAACTCTAAGCTCATCCTGGACTCTACACTTATCTATGATATGTATTCTCATTTGCTTAAGTATGTCTAGAATCCCATTAGTAATATCTGAAGTAGGATCATGTCTCCCGTCTGTATGTCTCTCATCAACATGTGGTTTCTCCTCAACAGTTTTGTCCTCAACTGGTCCCTTCCCTCTAGCCATGATCCTCAAATCGTCTGGAAGGAAAAAGTCTCAGAAGAACTCAGTGAAAAAAATGTAGGAGAAATAGACAAAAATTGAGGCGTGGGTATGCCTTAACTGAAGGTATGGAAGATAAGCGAGTCTGGGTCCGACTCACCTTGTAACTAAGTGGGACCAAATCAGGAAGAGGTTCATTGCGAGTCTGTGAAGGCATATGATAAACGGTGGAAGGTCAAAAGCTCTCGAAGTCTGAGTGAAAAATTTGTCTAGTCATCATCCTTGATGTCAAAAAGAATTACGAGAGAGAATGCGATGTCAAGTAAATGACACGAGTGTGAAGGCATATAAAACGTGGAATAATGCACACATCGTATACAAACACAATACAACCCCTAGATTCACAAACTTCACAACCCTAAATTCACAAACTTCACTCAGTGGAGACCGCAAGAGTTTGGTCTTTTATCTTTTCAATTTATTTTTAGTGATCAATCAGATGTATTAGCAATGTAACAGAGGGTGTCGCCCTGTCGCCCAGCGTACACGCTCACAATCCTCCAAACAATCATACCATATGCCCTGGATACTGAGTTATATCAGGCCCAAAGGGAACTGTGAGGTATGAGTACACCAAAATGACTTTTTATGGTCGGAGGCAAGTTCTTACATTTGCAACCATACATGAAAAAGTGATGCACAAGTACTTAAGGCACAAGTCCAGGGATTTTTGGCTTTAATCCTTAAGGCTATGTCCTCACCCACTCTGTCTGGAGTGTACATGAATACAATGAGGTGTTTTCCCTCTCAATACAAATTAAGTCCATGTATTTCTTTTATTTTTATCAAGTTTTTAAAAGAGAAAAAAATATTTGTTTATTTTTTAGGGTTTTTAATTTCTTGGATATTTTCAAAAATAACTAACGGGATGTCGGTTTCTTTTTAATTATCAAAACTATGTCTTACGGAAGGAGAATCATGGAATGTGGCAGAAAATGATGATGCATGCAGAGATAGAAATCATACCTTGCACCAGCAGTCTACATGTAATTAATTCGTACAAAAATGTAAAACCTAGGTTAATGCACAAAAAGTCAACAAAAATCGAGCCAAATAACCAGTTCTAGTGTTTGAACAGATAATTTATTCAACAATCTCTAAATTAAATCTAAGTGTGGACTAAGGATCTGGGTTTTACTTTTAATCATCTAATTAAACATGCATGCAATGATACGCTCCACAAAAATGCGTGAAACAAAGAAAAATTGAAGAAAAATCGAAAACTACAGTGAGGTCCCCAAAGTGCACCGGCACCTAGTGAAACCAACACTGAAAATTGGTCAAAAGTCAGTGTAGAGTCGGGATGTCCTTAGTGGACCTCTTGCTACAAAAAGAAATACGGGCAAGCGCCCCTTCCTCTCTATCAAAAATGGAAAAATGGACAAGTGCCCTCTCTTAGAAGAAAAACAAAAAATAATGTCCAAAAAATACAAAAAACATTATCTGTGTAGATAACTCGCTCTACCATCAACAATTGGATCGAAGCAAAATGACCCATTCTCTGCACTATCAGCTGAGTCGGCTTCCTAAGAAGCGGGCTAATCATGCATGCCCTACAAAATGGGTTAGCTTCACAAAAAAAAATCAAATAAAAAATCAAAGAAATCAAAGAGAAAAGGACTCAAAAATAACCACAAAGAAAACTCAAGTAAAATTGAGAGAAATCAAGAAAAGAAAAATCAATAAAATAAAGAAAAATCAAATAAAGAAAAATCACACAAAAATTTGAAGAAAAAAGTATAATAAGAAAGAAAAAAATAAGAAAATCATAAGAAAAGAAAAAAGTTTAAAACCATAAAAAATTGAAGAAAACAATGAAAGAAAAAATATTATCACAAAAAAAGACTCGAAAAACTCAAGCGTAGCTATGCCTTCCCAGCAATGGTGCCATTTCGATAACAGAATTTTGCTAGTAGTTAAAAAGTATGCCTGTGTAGAAAACCGATCTTAATAAAATTTAGTTAATCAAATAAAATTCAACCCCGATAAAAAATGATCAGAGTTATTCACTATTATTTTTATGTAGGTGATGAATCTGCAATTCATCATCTTTATTCATTTATTTTAGCTTAAAATCCCTCATAAAACATCTGTATATAACACTAACTCCATATTCTTACTAACTTGCATTTGTGTGTAAATATTGTACACTTCTTAGCATTTTAACCTAAAATATATAAATAAATAAAGAAAGGAAAAATAAAGAAAATAAAATAAAAAAACTGGAAGACTGTATATATGTAATAGATACATGCTAACCCGAACCCCGAGAGAAGGTCAAGACTTGACCTGATCGACCAGGAATAAAGTAGGGGGAGATAGGGTCCTCAATCAGAAAATCCCAAAAAAATTGTGTGATGTGTATATTTGTATACTACACTATTTTATTTGTACCTAAATTGACCTATACTTTCAACACCAAAGTTGTAAATAAAAACGTGTTATAATTAATAAAAATAATTGCCCAATTAAATCATGTACATAATAAAAGCAATCACACTTGGAAAAAGCCACTAAGCAATAATTGAAAGACCAATTCCATCTTTATATGAACTCAAATTGAACCAAACTCACTTCCATTGTATTCTAAATTAAATTATCTTTAAAATGGCCGTGATTTCATAATTTTTTGGAGTTACTAGTAAAAAGTTGGTTTTCTGAGGTGGTTTGTGCAATTTTCCCATGTATTTTGTAAATATATGTAAATATTTTTACTAATTATTTTAAATAAAAATAAAAATAAAAAAAATAAAAACTTAAAACAAACAAACAAAAAAACTAATTTCCTTATTTAACTATGTATATAATGTACCATATGTAGTATATGTACATAGTTGCTATTCTTAATTAACCACCATAAAAAAAACTTTTTTATTCAAATAAATAAAGTGATATAAATTCAAAAAAAAATAGTTAGTTTTTGTAAATATTTTTTATCTCTCTTTATCTTTATCTCATTTCAATTTTCATCTCTCTTATCTCTTCAACCAAAAATTGAAAAATTCAAATTTCATTCTCTATCTTTTATATTTATATATGGCTCCTTCTCCATCATTCCAACTTAATCAATCTTTGGTGAGAGGAGCCCGATCTCCGAGAGTCTTCTTGTCGTAGAAGGGTGCCTAGCCTCCGAGCCATCCGGTAACAACGCATCGGCCTTCATCGAGGTGATCAAGGTCTTTTCTGCTCCTAAGGTGAGATCCATCATTTTCTTCTTATTGTTATCCAAGATTAACCTTAGTTTAATTTTTCGCATCTTTATTTCAGCATTATTTTTTTATTTAGATTTCAAAATCCATCATGATTTGATCGCCACCAACTCGATTTTTCATCCCATTCTCTCGATCTCTCCGCGTTCGTTTCTATCTTGCATAATCTCTCAACTCCGGCCACGTACTATGGCCGGAGATTCGGATCCATCCCTCATTTTTCGCCGGATCCCCGCTCACTCACTCCATTTTGATTTTTGGGATCGAGTCATCATGCTTACATCCTAATTTATATAAATAAAAATAAAAAATAAAAAAAATGTATGTGTTTTTCTCTCTGACCTTTGTTTTGCAGGATCACTTTAAAAAATAAAATAATAATAATAAATTTTTATCTCCGTTGACAACTTTTGTTTCAAAGAAAAAATTAAAAAATTCTTTTTATTTCTGTTTATATAAATTTAAAACAAATAAAAAACAATTTCTTTTATTAACAGTTATTTACATAAAATAAAAAAATAAAAAATAAAGCAGCAGGTCTGCGGTGGTCCCAGCCACGCTCCCGCCTAGACGCAACACCCAACGCCGCCCCTCTTCGTTGCGTGAAGCCGCTAGACCACCGTCCGTCGCTGAGGCAACGTTCTTCACCCGGTTGCGTCAGCGTCGCCCCAGCGTGCGGTGTCGTGCCCCAGCCAGGCCATGCGCAGAGTTCTCCACCCGATCGTCCAACGTCGCCCTCGCGGCCACTACCACCTCCGGGTGAGCATCAGCCCGCCGAGAGCCTCCCGCTCGCGCTCCTCCATATCCGCACCACATTCTACAACTGCATCTTCTGCCTTCTCAGCCATGCTGGCCCATCCCGCCATCACCGCCCGCCCAAGCGTTCCGCCCCTGCCATGATCTTCCTCTGCGCCAGCCGTACCTTCCTCCCGCGCCTCCGCGCATAGGCCTTTCCTTCGACAGCTTGTGGCGACTCCGCTCCACCGGCCGCTCTCCTTCACCCCTTGATCCTCCAAGCCACGTGGGCGGCGACCCTCACCCTTTTGCCATTGCAACGAAGCCAGAACCCTAGAGGGGGGATTAAAATATTGAAAATTTATAAACTCACCCATTGGACATTTCTAGAATTACAAGAAGAGCCCTGCCACCTCCTCAAGCATGTGTTTTGCAAGTTATTATTGGGTAAAATTGCTAAAACTTCCCTCTGATTATTTCTAGTTATCGTTTCATGCAAAAACATTTATTGTTTACATTTCAATCCCTATTTGTCCATACTATTTATTGGTTCTTCTTTTCATTGAAATAAATGTTTTTCGTGTTGTAAAAATGTGTGTTTGCTCCTGCTATGTGCTTAAATATTGTTTAAATTTCTCATAACATTTTGTTGATATTTGATATTATTTAAAAATAAAAAACATGTCATTTTTCTCTTTCTAAAATTCAAAATTCATAAAAATTTAAATATTGCTCCAAACATTCTACAAAAATTATGGTAATTGTATTCCATTGTCTTTTAATTTCTATCCAAATTTCGTGCATTAACTATTTTTAAAAACCAAAAAAAATACTAAAAATACTAAAAATATTGAAAAATCATAAAAAAATTTACAAAAATACAAAAATCATGATTTCAGTCCCTGTTTGTAGATTATCCCTATTTTATCATAAAAATAATTTCTAGGAGTTTTGGCACTTAAAATATTTTTAAGTTGCAAATTACTCCATGTTTTCCACTATTTCTAATTTTTGTCATTGTTTGATTTTTAGAAAAATATAAAAATATCTAAAAATTCTATGAAAACTCCCAAAAACATTTCAAAATCTTTAAAAACACAAAAATATTTTCTCTGGATTTTTCTGAGCATTTTTACATAATTGAAAATTACAAAAGAGTTGGTGTACATATTTCTTATTTTGTACATATTGTTCTTGATTTAAAAAAATGCAAAATTAAAATCACTAAAAATTTGAAAATTAGAAGATAAAAAAAATTGAAATAAAAAATATAAATATATAAAAAGAGAAAATTTTCACAAAAACCAAGGATAGTTTACCTTTGAAATTTCCTTTTTCCTTCTAATTGATTTTTTGTCGATTAATTGAATAACCCTCGGGAATTGTAGCCTCCCTGAGTTCGACCTTGTCTGCTATACAGGTAAATAAGTAGCAAAAAAATTTGTTTGTTTATCACGGGATTTTTAGGGATAACAACGACATTCATATCATTAATTATCGATCCTCGAAGATCTCATGCCAACAAAATGGCCTCGTTGCCTGGGAGGCACAGAAAGGGTAGTTAGGTTTCTCTTTTGACATGTTATTCTTGGTTGTAAATATATGTTTATATTTTGCCACATTATTCCATTGTTCATATCCACTGCATTTGTTTCCTTTTTTCTTCGCATATTTGATAATTGTGTTTCTTACACATTCTCTTTTCGTTTTCTTGCAAGGGCCCGCGGAGCGAAAGAGGCGATCCTAGGAGAGCTGAAGCACACAAGCGACGTGGAGGCGGCTTGATTGTTTACCAAGCCGCAGGAAAGCATGAGAGGAGGAGAAGAAGAATTGAAGGAGACCAAAAAAAGGTTTTTTTTCATTTATTCTTAGCATTTGAACTAGTGTAAATGACATTCATTTGTTGCGGGGTTTGTTTCGCCAAGTGTCGGTGCACTTGGGGGACCTCACCGATCTTGTTTTCATTGCCTTATTTTTCTTTATTTTACGCGGATTTCGTGAGCTACCTATTGATTGCTATATTTAATTTGCATGAGCCAGGTAATTAATTAGGTCTAAACACCATAAATAAGAATTTTTGTACCTATAGAGTAGAGCGTAATTTAGACTTAGTCAAATTAACTTGTTCTTTCCTGTTAATAGAAGCTATCATTTAGGACGGTTCACTTGCATTATATAGGTTAGTTTATTTTTCTGTATTTAAATTCTGCGTGGATCACTTGCATGTAGAGTGTTAGCAACAAGGTACGCATCTCTAACCCCCACATGCATCATTGTTTTTAATCGTGCATTGGCATTTCCGATCTCCTTCCTTGTTTTCACTGACATAAGTTAAAAAGAAAATTAGACACTCGGTAGGTGATTCTTTGAAAATATTTTAACCAAGTGACAACTGCCTAAAATATGGGACTACTAAAGAAAACTTGACCTTAAAATAAACAAAAGGAAAAATCATTGTTTTGGGGAGAGTAACCCCCTCATTGTTTAGTTTGCTTGAGCGAGAGAGCAACCCATACACTAGAATAGAACCACGCCCGAACGCTTTTCAGACTACTATCTTGGGTTAGTCATTCTCCAGTGAGGATCTCTCCGGTAACCAGTAAAGCGACTCGCGACGTCCTTAACATATTGAATTGATTGGGTATCCAGTAAACGGTCTTCAATTCATACTGGATGGGAAAGATCTAACTTTAGGATTAGGCCAGTCTCCTGAGAGCATTGGGTTCCTATCAACTCGCTTTAACTACTCTGATAGATTGTATTCTCACCAAACTCTAAAATTGACAAGATAATTGACTGAACCTTCACAGTCTTCACATTAAGTTGAGTTGGTGAACTGGGGGTTTGTATTGTGTTTGATTGCTTGTGTGCATACTAGATCCTATTGTGTATTTGCACCTTTTTCTCCATATCTTTTCACTTGACCCTCGTGCTCCCACGATTCCGTCCTATATTTCGGAGATGGCCGACTGGAGTTATTTTAATTCGTTCTTCGCGGACTTCTCATATCCTCCAAACGATCCACCTTCCTTTTTCCAGGAGGATTTCATCCTGATTTTTGTGCATTCTTTCCTAACCCATTATTTCAAGAATTGAACTCTGATTCTCACCCACCCTCATTCAACCCACCCGATCCTAGGACTTTGGAGTCACCTTTCATGATTTCCACACTTGAGATACTGAACCAGATGATGGAGCATATGAATTCGAGAATTAGTAATTTATTTATCATAAACGAGAGACAGAACGTTGCTCCACTGTTTGATGATATGGATTCACTTGAGGATAATCATGAGAGCATACAATCACCCAAAATGTAAAAAAATGAGAAACATTTTAAATTCCAAAAAGATTTTGGGACACACATTATTGAATCATTTTGTGAGGAGAGGGCACCCATGCCAAACCATTTTACCACACAGTCATCCACCACTTGTCCTGGCCTTGACCTCGAGGATTCCATTGTACAGACTGCTCTTGGCAATCCTCATGTATATGTTGATTCTGATTTCCTCCCTTGTATGGAGGAGGTCCAAAAATTCAAAAAAATGTTGTCTAAACTCGAAGTGGTGGCCATTATTCATGAGATATTAAAGCCCAACTTCAACAGGCCATGTCAGATTTATCTACTCCTCAATACAAGAAGAGAAAGCGAAGGAGAAGATATGAGCGTTACATCTTAACCATGGCCACTGCCTACGCCATCTCTAACTGTCCATATTTTAAGAAAGGAAACACTACCATACCTCTTGTGAGCTGCTCCATCTCTGACCAATCTTGTGATAACACTCTCCTTGATGGCGGTTTTTCAATCAATATAATACCCTTCTCTATAGTACAGTCTCTTCATCTTGGGCCTCTCAAGAAAACCAAGATGATAGTTCAATTTGCTGATGGATCTATCAAGAGGCTGAAGGGTATTCTAAAAAACACTGTCATTCTTATTCAGGGGATGAATTTTACTTCGGATTTCGGCGTATTGCCCATGGAGACCTCCACCTCTGTGGACAACCCTCCAATTATCCTGGGACGGCCTTTCCTCGTCTCTGCGGGAGACATTATTGATTATGATTCAGGAGAGATTCGCTTCCGTTCTGATGTAGGGAGCGATGTGTTGATCACTACACCCACTACTAGCCAGAGACCTACATCCCATGAGAGCCCGTCCATGTTAGCCAACCCCAAGGAATTTGACCTCAATGATAATATCAGAGATTCTCGTTATATGTTGGATGATAATGAAACCCAGGAATTCCTCTTCAAGGAGGAAGACTCGGAAAGCATAGACCTTGGAGTTCCCCCTTCTAGTATGTGGAGATGTATTGATGAAATCCGTGGGATTTACACGATAGACACCCTAGAGCGGAAGGCAGACTCAGAGACTAGACAGGACAGACAAGATTTGACTACTTTCACTGATGAGTATGTTCCTATTCACCATGAGTTAGACGAGACCGAGCAGGTCAAATTTGATTTGATTACTTTCATAAAGGAATTTGGGTCTTTTGATAAAGATGATGATCCAGTACAGGCTCGCCAAGCTGAAATTGATCCTTCTTTTTCTGATAATGAATTCGAGCCTTTTTACTTTGATATTTGTGAGACTTCCCAGGTCAGACATGACCATACTACTTCCACTAATCGGTTTAGACCTGCACAATCTGAAACAGTTGAGGATGCATTCTTGGTCGATCCTGATCAGTTCACATCTAATGATAACCCCAATATCGACCTACACATTTTTAGATCCATACCTCAGTGGTCCCGCAAGAAGGTTCACTTTCGACCTTCTTGACCTTTGTACATCCACTCCTCTTGTATATCCTTTCGTTTCACTCTTTCTTCTTCCATTTTATCATTCACCCCTTTTCCGTGTGTGTGTGTGTATGCTATACTTAGGATGTGCTTTATCCTACGTATAGGGCGCGTGAAGGATTTGTGTTGTTCATATTCATCCTGTTCATCACTCTTGTTGTTGTTGTCTATACTTAGGGTTACTCTACCCTAAGTACGGGGGGGGGTGATGTTGTTCATATCGTGTCTTTTTATTTTTTCAGTCTGTACATTCTCTCCATTGGTTTTCCCCTTTAATATAGTCTACTATACTTAGGATTACTTTATCCTAAGTATAGGGGGGATCACCAACTTCTCTTCTTTTTATCTTTTCTATGAGCCATTGTAGCATAGGAGTATTTTCACTTTTCTATACTTAGCACGAGTTATGTCTTCCTTTTTCGCTCTCTGATCACTATGAGGACATAGTTTGAGCTAAGTATAGGGGGTGTCGTATATATTGTATATATATACCTTAGACATAACTCGTACTTTTAAATATGTTTATTTTGGGGAAAATGTATATAATTTTGTAAAATCCACGTGCGTAAAAAACCCAAAAAAACACAACAAAAACAAACAAAAAAACAAAAAAATAAAAAAAACACAAAAACTAACAAAAAAACCAAAAAACCAAAAATCATAAAAAGGAAAAAAACTTGTATGTACTTGTATATATTTTACCTTTTTTCCTTTTTGAAAAAAAAACTACAAAACCAAAATCTATAAAAAATTTGCATAAATAAAAAGAACTTTCTTTTAAATCTACATTTTTTCAAAAAAATCCATAAAAAGTTCAAAATTATAAAATTGTTTTAAAAAAATGTTCTTTTCACATGTGCATCATTTTTTCAAAAAAAATGCTTTCTTTGCATTGTACATATTTTCTTGCATTTGCATGTGCATTTTTCAGGATGGTATTGACATTTAAATTATGTCTAGAATAAAATTGAATAATGGAGCTTAATTGGGACTTATTCCACTTAAGTTCAGAGGAATCTTATAAGAAATGGCGTTAAGACTATTCATGTCCTAGTGACTTATTCTTTGAGTCCATAAGACTATGCTCACATGTCATCTTGATTAGTCTATGTAGAATATTTAACAACACATGCATGATTCTTTCAGACCGTGGCTTATCTTGGATAAGCACTCTACATGTAGCTCTTCATGGATGAGGTAGTGAGGAGGCAGAATCTTCGGGCTTGGGGTAGCATACAAGGGTAGTACATCTAGGTGGAACCTCTTGTCTTCCTCTATAGAAAGAAGTGTGTCTCAACCTGATCTAACGATTTTGAGGTCTAAAGATAGGATGTTGTGGGGTTGCAATAATACTTCAAAAGAGGGATAGTCTACTGGATCAAGAGGAAAAACTCCTTATGCACATGATGCACCATGTATATGCTTTCAAAAAAAAGTATGGAAAAATGAAGAATCTCCAAAAGTGGATAGGCCTGATTGAAAAGTAAAATGCCTGCCAGAGTGTATATACAAGGATAAAAAATAATAAAATTCAATAAGAGATTCAAAGGTAAATTTTTGTTAAGCTTGCAGCAGATGACTTGGCTACACTTGTCATGCATCCAAGAATAGGTAGCTACACTGGTTACCATCCATTCTTTTCTCCATCCCCTCTTCTTTAGTTGGTTTTACTTGAACTTATAAGGGAATATATGCGCTCCTCGAGGAAAGAGTTGCTAGATCAGGGAACTAGAGTTACCTTGTTGAGGGAGGCTGTTTCTTTGCTACTTTTAAGATGGGGAGCTATACTTCACTTACAATGTACAAGTAAAGATTCATAGTCATAAGAATGGGTGTATATAGACTTGTTCTGACCTGATTGTTGAGGAGATCTGAATAGGAGTCCTGTGGAACTTAGAGGCTGTCAGGTTTTAAATCCATATCCCATTAAGGTTCCGACACATTAATAATCCAAAGGTCTGACAGAGCTCTAAAATACAATTTTATGAAGAAAAGTTTAATACTTATTATTGTCCTAATTTCTTTATTTTCCCTTTTCTTTTTATTCACGTATTCTTTCAAATAAGTGTTTGCAATGAGACTAGCAAAGGTAAAGCATATGGGGACGATGAATCTGTGATTCATAATCTTTATTCATTTATTTTAGCTAAAAATCCCTTAAAAATACCTGTATATAACACTAACTCCATATTCTTACTAACTTGCATTTGTGTGCAAATATTGTACACTTCTTACCATTTTAACCTAAAATAAATAAATAAATAAAGGAAAAATAAAGAAAAGAAAATAAAAAAATAGGAAGATTGTATATATGTAATAGATACAGGCTGACCCGAACCCCGAGAGAAGGTCAAGACTTGACCTGATCGACCAGGAATAAAGTAGGGGGAGATAGGGTCCTCAATCATAAAATCCGCAAAAAAATGTGTGCTGTATATATTTGTATACTACACTATTTTATTTGTACCTGAATTGACCTCAAATCAAATAACTTTCAACACCAAAGTTGTAAATAAAAATAATTGCACAATTAAATCATGTACAGAATAAAAGCAATCACACTTGGAAAAAGTCACTAAGAGATAATTGAAAGACCAAATCTGGCTCCATATGAACTCAAATTAAACCAAACTCACTTCTATTGTATTATATATCAAATTATCTTTAAAGTGGCTGTGATTTCATAATTTTTAGAGTTATGGGTGAAAAGTTGATTTTCTGAGGTGGTTTGTGCAATTTTCCCATGTATTTTGTAGATATTGTATTTTATAAATATTTGTAAATATTTTTACTAATTATAAAAATAAGAAAATAAAAATTTTAAACCAACCAAACAAAAAAAGCTAATTGTCTTATTTAACGATGTATATAATGTACCAAATGTATATAGTATATGTATATAGTTGCTATTCTTAATTAACCACCATAAAAAAATAACATTTTTTATTCAAATAAATAAAGTGATGAAAATTAGTTAATTTATGTAAATATTTTTTATCTCATTTCAATTTTCATCTCTCTTATCTCTTCAACCAAAAATTTAAAAATTCAAATTTCATTCTCTATCTTTTCTATTTATATGACTCCTTCTCCATCATTCCATCTTGATCAATCTTTGGTAAGAGGAGCCCCATCTCCAAGTGTCTTCTTGTCGTAGAAGGATGCCTAGCCTCCGAGCCGTCCGGTGACAGCGTGTCGGTCTTCGTCGAGGTGATTAAGGTATTTTCCGCTCCTAAGGTGAGATCCGTCATTTTTTTCTTATTGTTATCCTATATTAACCTTAGTTTAATTTTTTGCATCTTTATTAAATCGTCATTTTTTATTTATTTTTTAAAATCGATCACGATTTGATCACCACCAACTCGATTTTTCATCCCATTCTCTCGATCTCTCCACGCTCGTTTCTATCTCGCACGATCTATGAACTCCGGTCGCATACAGTGGCCGGAGATTCGGATCCATCCCTCATTTTTTGTCGGATCCCCGCTCACACATTCGATTTTGATTTTTGGGATCGAGTCATCATGCTCGCATCCTACTTTGTATATAAATAAAAAGAATAAAAAAATAAAAAATTGTATTTGTTTTTCTCTCTGACCTTTGTTTTGTAGGATCACTTTAAAAAATTTAAAAAAATAATAAATTTTTTTATCTGCGTTGACAACTTTTGTTTCAAAGAAAAAACTAAAAAAGATCTTTTTATTTCTTTTTACATAAATTTAAAATAAAATAAAATAATAATTTCTTTTATTAACAGTTGTTTACGGAAAATAAAAAAATAAAAATAAAGCAGCAGATCTGTGGCGGTCCCAACAAAGCTTCCGCCTAGCCGCGACACCTGACGCCACCCCTCTTCGTCGTGCGAAGCTGCCAGACCACCGTCTACCGTTGAGGCGGCATTCTTCACCCGATCGTGTCAGCGCCGCCCCAGCGTGCGGTGCCGTGTCAACGCCAGGACGTACGCAGCGTTCTCCACCCGACCGTCCTGCGCCGCACTCGTGACCACTACCACCGTCGGGGTGGGGGGGCATCAGCCCGCTGAGAGCCTCCCGCCCGCGCTCCTCCAGATCCGCGCCACCTTCCACTGCTTCATCTTCCGCCTTCTCAGCCACATCGGCCCGACCGCCATCATCGCACGCTCAGGCGTTCCGCCCCTGCCGTGATTTTTCTCTTCGTCGATCGTGCCCTCCTCCCGTGCCTCCGCACGTGGGCCTCTATTCTGACAGCTCACGGCGACTTGGTGCCACTGGCCGCACGCTGCGCTCCTTCGCCCCTTGATCCTCTAAGCCACGTGGGCGGCAGCTCTCCCCCTTTTGCCATTGCAACGAAGCCAGAACCCTAGAGGGGGATTAAAATATTGAAAATTTACAAACTCACCCCTTGGACATTTCCAGAATTACAAGAAGACCCCTGCCACTTCCTCAAGCACGTTTGTGTACGTTATTATTGGGGAAAATTGCTAAAACTTCCCCTTAATTATTTCTAGTTATCATTTCATGCAAAAACATTGAGTGTTTGCATTTCAGTCTCTATTTGTCCAGACAATTTATTGGTTTATCTTTTCATTGAAATAAATATTTTTCTTGCTCTAAAAATTCTGTTAAAATTCGTGTTTGCTCCTGCTATGTGCTTAACATGTGTAAATTTTTCGTAACATTTTGTTGACATTTGATATTATGTAAATATCAAAAACATGTCATTTTTCTATTTCTAAAATTCAAAAATCTATAAAAAAAATAAATATTGCTCCAAAAATTTTAATAAAAATAGGGTAATTGTATTTCATTGTCTATTAATTTTTGTCCAAAGTTCATGCATTAACTATTTTAAAAAACCAAAAAAATAAAAAATACTAAAAATTCTATAAAAAATCATAAAAAATCTACAAAAATACAAAAATCGTGATTTCAATCCCAGTTTGTAGATATTTTTCCCTATTTTATCATAAAAATAATTGCCATGAGTTTTGGAACTTAAAATATTTTTAAGTTTCAAATTACTCCAGGTTGTGCACTGTTTCTAGTTTTTGTCACTGTTTGATTTTTAGAAAAATACAAAAACATCTGAAAATTCTACAAACATTTCCAAAAATATTTCAAAATCTTGAAAACACAAAAATATTTTCTCTGGATTTTTAAAGCATTTTTGATATAATTGAAAATTATAAAAAGAGTTGGTGTGTGTATTTCATGTTTTGTGCATATTGTTCTTTTAAAAAAATGCAAAATTAAAATCACTAAAAATTTGAAAATCAGAAGATAAAAAATTGAAATAAAAAATATAAAAATATAAAAAGGGAAAATTTCTCAAAAACCAAGGATAGTTTGCCTTTGAGATTTCCTTTTTTTTAATTGATTTTTTATCGATTAATTGAATAACCCTCGGGAATTGTAGCCTCCCTGAGTTCGATCTTGTTTGTTATATAGGTAAATAAGTAGCAAAAAATTTTGTTTGCTTGTCACGTGATTTTTGAGGATAACAACGACATTCATATCATTAATTATCGATCCTCGAAGATCTCATGCCAACACTAGGTAAGGGTGCCTGGGTCAAACACAAGGAAGCAGAAATTATGCTCATGAATTTTGAGTGAAGTATATAATTGTTGTTATATTTATATCTTTCGTTTCTTTTCTTCTTCAAGGAGAAAACTTTTTTTGTATTTTTTAAATTTTTAATATTTTTTATTTTAATGTAATTTTCTAATTTTAATTTAATTTTCAAAGAGGATATTTTTCAAAAAGATTTATCTAAAATATAGCAAGTAGAATAATATGGAATATATATGATAATATATAGTAGATAAAGAGACTCAAACAATGGGCTCGAAAGAGGGAACGAAAACAAATCAAAACAGATCTAAAATCAATAAATGAATCCAAACCAAAACATGATGAAAATTGTCGATATTCTACACAAAATAAAGTGTAAAAATGTAATGATGTAATAATATGGTCTATAATCCACAATGTCTAAAGTCTAACTAGAACAAGTCCACAATAAAAGAGAAATGTTATATTGTAGGTCCCTAATCAGGGACCTACTTGTAAGAAAAGTCTAGAGTTATTACAATTTGGTCACTATACGGGGACCTAGTTGCAAATAAATAATACTATAGAGGAGGGCAAGAATTCATGAGTCTGGTTGGGCTTATTATGCAAGTTCACTACACCGATTCGCTGAACGGTTGAGATTAGAAGATTGGGTGTGATCTGAGCCATCTAGGTGCTCCACATGTCGACAGCCTGCTACACATGTTCTTGATGCATCCTTCCCCAATCCTGACGCTGGAGGTGGCACTTTTTCAGTCTCCGACGATTTCCGGCTATGGCAAGTGGTGGTTGTCCTCAAGCAGGGCCATGAGGAGGTCACCTACCTCCTCCGAGCTCTCCTGCAATGGTGTTTTGTCGAAGAAAGTGGCCTCGACTGACAATTCTGGTAGGGATTGAAATCCCGGTTGCATTTCTGCTGCTTGATTAGCTTTAAGCAGGGAAGTTCGGTGATGCTCCAGATGAAGATAGTTAAGTACTTCCCTCCAGAAGTCGATGACTTCCTGCAAGCAAGATACCAATGCTTCATTCATGATTAATCGACCAAAGTATTATGTATAATGTGAGTTCCAAATAGTGTTCCAGAGAAAAAATAACATATGCAAAATCAATTTAATCGAGAGGATTTTTGATTTGAAATTGAATCATGGATTCTCACTAGATGATTAAAGTAACCTAAGATGGGATTAATGACTTAGTTGGGGCACAAGGTTCGAGGGAATATGATGAAAATGGAGAGGGTACCAGGGACTCCACATGTTGTAGCTCGACGGGTGGCAACTGGAGCTTAATGTTGGGTGGCGGTGATGATTCAAGGCTGACAAATCCTTGGAACGTCTCCTCCATCGATCGATCTTCCATGTGGGGCGAACATCTGGAAATGTCACGACTGGAGTGAGGCGGAGCAAGGTGGAGAACTTAGGTCAATTGCCAGTTTGTTCTAGCGAGTGGAGAGATAGGTTTGAACTGATGAGCTTTGAATCATTAAATATGTGAATCAAAGGTAGTTATGAGTAGATCTGATGGTGGGTGTGTAAGAAGGTGGTTAGGTTTCTAGGATTGAGGGTTTTGATTGGGTGAAGGTGGTGAAATACAATGGGAAGAAATGGGTAAAGATGAACAGTTGCAACAGATCTGCAACAACCTTGTTCTTGGGGAAGAAGATCGTGTCAACACCTTGTTGGCCAAAATTTATAAAATATCTAATAAATAGAAAATAAAAGTATTTAAATTAGGTATAAAAATGAAAAGTTTAACTAATCAAATATATCAATTTATTGTATAATTTATTTTTATAAATAATTTATTTTAATGAAATATAAGTATAATATTAATAGATATGTATATAATATACTTAATAAATAGAGTTTTGATTTTTGTTTTAAAAAATTCATAAATAACATGTCATTTTTATATTTTAGTAATTATTAGGATAATAAAGAAGGTATGGAAGAATATTTATGAATTTTAATAAATTTAATTAAATATATTAATAAATACCGGTATATAGTCTATATTTCAATTTCATCTATAACTTATGTTTTTTATTTATTTAAAATATTAAATAATGTCAAAAAATTCTGAAATAATTTATATATAAAGTACAAGATTAACAAAATATTTAAAAATTATAATACCATTAAAACTATAAATAGTATGTCCTGAATAAAAGAAATAGCCTTGAAACCCATTTGTCACTAGGTCCCAAAACTGACTTTTTGAAAACGAACTATGATTTTACTGAAATCACTTCATTAATTAGATAATATTATTTTATGAACTTTAAATGTGAGTAGAGTGAAATTGGAGTTTGTATGAAGAAGTTATGATATTTGGAACTTGAGAATTTGAAATTTCGAAGTTTGGAATTCTTGGCATGTATACAAGATAATATTTTTAACTTATTTTTATAATTTTCTATACATTTTTAGAAATAACTAGAAAAGTGTTTGGTGAAAAAATATACAAATTACTTAGTTAAAAATCTTTGAAGTTTTGATAATTATTTGACAAATAATGAATGATGTGTAAAGTGAATAATTAATTCTTTTGTGGTTTTCTTCCTTATCTTCCCCTACTTATTTGTTTGTCAATCAATTCATATTGACTTTGTCTTAGGGGTTAGGTTATATATATATATATATCTTGCAGCTATATTTATATTTAATTTAGTCATATTGTACATATATACATATTTACAGTCTACCTCTTTTTATTTTCTTTCTTTTTCTTTCTTTGTTTATTTACAAGTTTTTAATGCATAAAAATGCATTTTTATTCATGAATGATATTTTGTTAAAAATGGAAATGAATGAATATTTACATGCATTTGTTAAGGGTTTTAAGATAAAATGCAGACATAATGTTAATGAATCATGGATTCATCAGGCATTTCAAGAATAAGATTTTGGATAATATCAACAACATCAGGATCAAACAAGGCATTTTGCAAATTTTTAATTGTTTGGATTTTCTCAAAGCGTCTAGAAACAAAATATTTATAGAATCAAAAGTAGAAGTGGAAATAGTGTTCTTATTTACATCAAAATTTGTGCCCACATATGGCTGTACAAATGGATGTCTAAAAGGAACATGATCATCCAAAGATGATGGACATCCAAATAATGTAGGAGAGGCTCCATCTGCTGCTGGATCAACTGCAGGTGCGGTCTCCTCCAAGGCTGGTCGGCTGGTGCTCTGACTACTGCTGTCGGTGCTATCTTTTTGGTGTTTTCGATTTTGTTGATTTTTGGTGTTTTCTTTCTTGTGATTCTCCTTCGTCTTATTCATACTCACATGGCCCGAATGTTAAATTTGTTGATGCAAAAGATAATGATTTTACTGGTGAAGCTTTATTCTTCCCCTTTATGGTGGTAGATGGCTGCAAGGCCCTACCTCTCCTGAGAGTGGCAACATTAGATAAAAACAAATCATGCACATCAGAATCTATTAGACTGGGAAGAATATAACAGATTATATGCTATTTCTTCTTGAAATTATTATTGTTTGCTTCAACCTGCGTTAGAAAGGGAGTTTTGGCGGTGGTGAGGTCGTCAAGCTTCTGGCTCCTATCTGTTATGATTTTCATTAGTAGAGCCAGGAAATTCAAGGCGGGGTTCGTAGGAGCAGCATCGGATAGTTCAGCGTGCTGGCTACGATGATACTGGGAATGGTGTGGACGTTGCGAGTAGGAATGTTGAGTATTGTATTAAGGAGAAGGACGGTATTGTTGCTGGTGCCGAGGGGGTTGGTTTTGATATGGAACAGCAGAGTACTATTGATTATGTTGATAATGTTGGTACTACAGTTGTTGATACTAATTGTATCTCCAGTTGCCCTGGTATGGCGGAGACTGCTAGTGGTACTAAGGTAGAGGGTTATGAAGAAATCTCCCTCCTTGCTTCTGAGGGAACTGGTGATTTCCTGATTGTTGGGGTCCGCCTGGACGAGACAATTGTGCATCGTTGGCCCATATGCCATTCACCTCTTTAATGATAAGTGTAGTAGGGAAACATGGATCCTAAATGGGTTGGGGCTCAGGCTGGTAGACTACCAGCTATTGTTGTGGTTGTTGTGGAGATGTCTATACTGGGGCCTGCACGTAATAAACGTGCTGGACCACTGGCTGGGTTTGACTCTGCTGAGGAGGTTGTGGCAAAGCTGGCTCCTTCGACTCAGCAAGAGTTGTAGATGATGTAGACATGGAATTGCAAGAGTTGATCATGCTAGTCAGCAGCTCCAACTACTTGGTGATATGGTCCAATTTATCCGGATGATATGATCGTTTCTCAATAATATCCACATTGGATAGGTGGCTCCCTATGATGCTCAAGTTGGAGCTATCGTCCCTGTCTGGCTCGTGGGAAGATGCCATATGAACTGGCTTCTAGAGATTGCAGGGTTGTCACTGGTATGCATGGGATGATGATAAGGTGGCCTCTCCATCAGCCATCTCCTCAAAGATATACCAGATGACGTCCTCATCTTTGTTGAAATGCGAGTTGCTAAAAGCTTCATGAGCTTCTGACTTTCAACAGTCAGTCCCCCGAAGAAATACTGGACCAGGTTAGTCCTGGGAATATAATGGTTGGGAAAATTCTCTTGCAACTCTGTAAACCTCTCCCAAGCCTCATGAATGGACTCAGGTGAAGCTTGGGTGAAGTTGGAAATACGATCATATATTTGGTTAAGCCACCCAAGTGGGTAGTATTTTTGCAAGAAGATGGACTTAAGCTCTTCCCATGTTGTGAATATCTTCCCCAAGTGGTTGATCCAATGATGTGCTTTATCTTGAAGACTAAACGGGAATGTCATCATCTTTACTGCTCCTAACAGTATGTTAGGGTAGTGAGTTGTACCACAAATGCACCTAAATTGTTGCAGATGGATATAAGGTTCTCCATTTGCATTGTCATGGAAGCTGGGTAGGAGTTCTAGGAGTTGAGGCTTCAACTCAAAATGTGTGTGGGTCGTTGGGATTTGGATCCACTCGGTGACTTGCATGGCTCCAGGGTTGTAGATCTCTTTGAGAGTCAGCTTGGGCCGCTCTCCTCTGGCTTCATCTGCTAGGCCTCTATAGCATCCACCCACTCTCTCTTCTCCTCCTCCTCCTCCTCCTCCTCCTAGGTTCTCTCTCCTTCTCCTCAAATCATTAGGAATGTCTTGGAAGGCGACCTGGGCCAATGCTTGATCGGTGAGCTTTTGTTGTATTGCCTGAATGGAGGTGAGAAGGTGGGCATTCACCGTATTTTGGTCTGGCTGGCGCTGCTCTGATTGTGGCTGCAAGGGTTCTACAATCCCTTCCCTTTTCCTAAAGGAGCCATCTCTATGTCTGTTTCTAAATATGAATCTGAGAGGGTCTCTGGATCCAGATTGGGCTCGTGATCTATTCATGGAATGATGCCCCGATCAGTCTGAATAGAAGCACCAAATGTAGAGAATCATTCTTTGTTAAGGTCAACACAGAATTTCATTAAGGATGGTGACGTGTAAAGAGTGAAATCAAAGGCCATCCAAATGGGTAGAGTTCAGGACAAGAGTGATCCCAAATTATTGAAGAAGGTGGTGAGTCTCGAGATCGATTCGTAGAGTTTGAACCGGGTTCTCGGGAATCGCCTCGAATTATTGGAGAAGGAGGACATATGGAATTGATGTTGTTGTCGGCAGAGTCTCGACTAAACCATCCATTGTTCGCCATCTCGAAGGTGAAGAGGAAGATCAAGTTTGGATGAAAGATATGGTGGTCAACGAGAAATAAAAGGAGTGAAAAACAATAGAAGGTCTCAAAATGAGCAGGGGATCAAATGAGGACGAAAAGAGAGAAAATGAAAGGCAAAATGTGCACAAGTGTGCGAGACTTGATCTTGGACCTTAATCCAATCAAACAAACACCTTACAAGTTTTAAATTCACCAACACAACCAAAGTGAAGCTGCAAGAGTTCAATTATTTTTTATCTTTTCAATTTTATGGTCGTATTGCAGGCAAATCTTTTAACAAGGCCTTAAGTACGCTAACTCTATAGGAGTGTGTGTACGGCCAGGCAAGCACCATGTACTTCATCCACCTCCTTTGTATCATGTGATATGTGCACTAAAAGGTCTTTAATCTTGTGGCTGGGGGGATACTCAGCCAAAGAATAAGAGAGGGGAGGACGATGGTGGCAAATCCAGTACATCAGACCAAGCTTGCAACGGAATCACCCGTAAATGTGCAAGGCCCTATTCAGACGTGAGATGATGAGACAGACACACCCATAAGAGCATGTCCAAAGCTAAGTACTTCAAATAGGGTCGTGTAATCCACACAAGGTGGGAACACTGTTGTCGACTATGTCCTACTCGTCCACGTATGATAGAAGTGCTGGTACTTCTTTGCACCCAAGTGATAATCAAAGCACCATAGAATGAGATTTGGGATCTACCTTAGGGAGTCGTGCCTCACTCTGTCTGGAGTGTACCTAAAAGCAATGAGGGCTTTATGAACCCAAAATAATGATGCCCACTGCCAATTTTAATTAAGGTTGAAGTTTTATTAGCAGACCATTTGTTTTATTTTTTGGGTTTTCAATTTGTTTAGTATTTTTCAGAGCAATCCTGAGTAGGATATGACATTCCTTTCTCTAATGGGATAGTATCTACCCGACCTCTTGATGCATGTCCTCTGCATAGGAATAGAGATTTAGCGGTGTTAGATATATTAGGTCAAAGATTTGACTTAGCGAGATCGAGATAACCAATACCAATGTAGTATGTTGTCACAATATAGGCACACATCCTCTGACCAAAGACAAATGTGCTACTATATGTATGAGTATGTATATTTGGCAGACCAATAGGTTGATGATCTAATCAAAGTAAATACATCGGTGCATTGGTGAGCATACAATGCAATATGAGTAATACGATCTCTCAAAGGGATCATACATGTTCAATACTGAATTAGAAGACATGATCTCACTCATGAGATATTGGGAATCAAATTCCATGCACTGTCGTCTTGTTTTGGAACCTTGACTGATTTTGTATATTTGATATATGCTTTTGGAAAGTATATGATCAATACCTAGATATGATATATGCTTTTATAAGGTATATGATCGATACCGACTCCAAATGATCAAATGAGAAACTTAATGATAAAACCCTGAATGAGATAGTCTAAATGAGATATAAAACTTCAGGTTTATTCTAGGTCTTACAGTATGCAGGATGTACAAGTATTAGGAATACCTGAGGTTGATGTTATCATAAACGATTGTATAACTATGACGTTTCCATTCCAAGGGAGTGATGAAACATGTTTGGATTTTAGTGACTCCTCTCAGTAGAGAAGTAATCTGATCTAAGTCCAAATGTTGGACATTGATCTGAATATGATTCAGATGTAATAAGAAGATTAAATTTACGACTTTGATTTAATCTAACATCTTTGGGAGGTCCCCTTGATATAGATTTGAGATATGATGTCAATATCCTACATAGAATGTACAATCGCCCCATCCTTTTCTCCAAGTATCCGTAAGAAAGCACATTGTTCTTGAAAGAGTTCAAGAATAATTTCATTGATGAATAGTGCATCTGAGAATTGAGAGGTTGATAATTAAATGTGATTTAATTACCATGAATTATGTGAATATGATTCACATTTAATTACATGAGAATGGTGATCCAAGATAATTAAATGAGATTTAATTATCAAGGATATGAATAATGGGGATAGTACTATCCGTATTACTTGGGTATATATTATAAATGTGATTTATAATATATTAAAGAGATTTTATTGTAAATATTATCTTCAATACAATTGTTAATGTGAGTTGGATTCACATTGGAAATTAATTGAAAATACAATTTACATTTTATTTTGGGTTGTGAATATGATTCACAATTATTTAATGGCATGGTTTTAATATACACAAAATTAATTTGGAAATATTTTTGTGAATTAATTTACAACAAAAGTTGTTATATATATATATGAAGGATTATATTAGAAGGGCCAACACCATCCATTTAATGGATGGTTAATGGCTACCCTTTGACTTGTTCTCAAGGGTGGTCGTCCCCCCTTTTAGGATGGTGTGCGGCCTCCTTTCCAATCCTTCAAAGATAATTGATTTAGCTAAAATTAAATTATGTTGATCATTCAATATATTTATTTTTAATCTAAATTAGTTGTTGTTATTGTATTTTTACAACAAATACATTGCCATTGAATAGAAACACAAATCAATCTCAACCATTGATTTTGTGTTTCACATGGATTGTGATACATGGACTTCTAAAATACTATATAAGAAGAGGCAACCATACCTCTTCTTTTGGGTTAAAAAACATACAATAATTGAATACTCTATCTCTCTCATTCTCATACTACACGCCACCTCTCTCTCTCTCTAAGTGCTCGTCCACTTTGTGCCCTTAGAGAGAATCGTCGTCGTTGTCGTGCTGTTGAGCTACCGCTTCGATTGATTGTGGATCTCCGTCTCCTTCGGTGTGCCTCACTTGTGAAGTAGACATCGGATATCGTGTAATGAGATCAGGAGATTTGCTTCTTGGATTATCATCTTTCATTGTGAGAAGCCTATGTCTCATCAACGCACTCGCAAGCGTCTCCTCCGTCAGGCCAGACTTGAGATAGGAGGTCTCTTCATTTAAAGACTTCGATCACAACCACTCTTCAAGAGGTAACCCTAATACCCCTTTGTGGTTTATATGAAACCATCTAAGAAGTGTTATTGGATCATGTGGTTTCATCGCTTTAAACTTTCTAAATTCAGCTTCCCTAAGCCACTAGTATGACTAGTCGCTCCATATCACATTGGAAGCAATCTTCACGTGTCTGCAATGCGCTTAAGGTTCTTTCCATAACCTTCAAGTGGAATCAGAGCCTTGTTTGAGGTCTTGGATATGATCCGAAACCCTAAGGGATCATGGTTCATGTTTGGATACGTTTTTGCATTGGATGCAAGATTCGAATCGATTTTTCGTAAAATAAAATCCTATTATTTATGTACTATTTGGACATATTTTTTTATTAACAAAATGTATTTAGAATTTCTAAATATGTCCTGAAATAGTAGCCTAACATTGGTACCAATAGTGCATGAAAATGATTCGAAGAGTTCTCATTATGAAAGCTGTTTTGCATGAATTTCCAGATATGTAAGAAAATTAATTTTACTTACTGTTTTCTCATCATGAAATAGGTAACAAACACCTTTATTAAGTAGAGAACCAAACCAGCAAACCGCTCGAATTTATTTCATGCGATTCTAACTTCTTTTACCCTAGATATCCCATATTTAGTGGAGATGGATCGGAAGATGATTAGATCATCAAACATCTTTACTTAATGTGTTTATAATTCAATGAAAATCAAATTGTGAATTTTCCTTGATTAAATATGATTCCTAATAATTAAAAAAATAGTTGATTAATCATCATAGCCTAGTGAATGAATGTTTCATGAAAACCCTAGTTTATCATAAAATAGTTGTAGGACAATCTCTATGCATAATATTGTTTCTGGAATAGGATTGGGGATTTGTTTAGAAAATCCCCTTATAATATTAATCAAAATGGTTTTGATAAATATTATTTGATATAAGGTCTTTTTATCGGAGTTACAAGTAGTCATATTATTGGGATGTAACAAAGATAAGAAAGGAAATCCCAGATCTTGATTGAGATATAATGGTAAGTATATCTCTTACAATTGAAGTGAATAAGGGAATAAACTTTTAGTGCTGACAAGGCAAAACAACTTTGATATAAAAATCCTAAACAAAAGTAAAATATGTATTTATGCAAATATTTCTTATTTCAGACATACATTAAGCCCACTCAAAACTATCCTCAATATTAACCGATAAAATATCATGGATTGGATCCATGATTAAGATATTGTACTTGCAGTTGAACACATAATGTATGTGGTTGCAATATGTAAATTTCCTAGTAAAATTGAGGAATAATAATTAAATAGATAATAGGAAAACAACCTTGGGTTTGTATGCCTCTATAGTCTAGATCTCTCATCGAGTGTGCTTTGGAAGTATCATGTCGATGATGATCGTAATTATTGAAAATCCTTATAAAACCTAAGAAGATGTTTTTTGGAATATATATGTGCTCTCAATATTTATTCATGAATGACATTATTCACTACATTACGCAGAATGGTGGCTCGATAAGATGATGTACTCAACATGTTTGAGTACCTACTTCAACCAAAGTCTTTAAGATTTAAGGTGGATGTAGATATGATGAGTGTCATCATTCTATTGTTTATACTCAAGTCATTCATGAAGCATCATAATATTCATATTACATGAATTAAATAAAGCATATATAAATGTCAAAATACTCTTATATTTAATATTTTGAGTTCAATATAAGAGATCCTTTGTCTTAAGAAATGGTTGTTTATAGATGAAGGGAGTGTAGTGGAAGCATGGATCTGACCCAATAAGAAGGAAAGTCAAAGAGTTAACTGCATTTCTGTGACTTCCATATGACATCAAAAGAGTTGGATAAATGACAATACTGTAATAAGCTTGTGTTGATAGTATGGCTATCAAGTCTATCTAGGATCCTTAGAGAAGGACTCATATAGTGCATTGGCATAATTATACATTTACATATAATCATTGAAATTGACTTACTTATTGGATAAGATAAAAATCAAAAAAATTGTATTTCTCTCTTCCGATAACACTTGCAATTTGCTACATATGTTTTAGAAGATTAGAAATTTTGATACAGTTATTGCAACAATCTCTATTGGATAGACAGAATTCATATTTTCAGTGGTAGAGCCCTTAGTCTTAGAGAATGTCTCTATGGCCTAGATATTAGAATACATTCATTGTTTATTTCCAAATTTTGGAAATAAACATGAATTATGGAATAGACCTATCATAAAGAGTTATGATGGATATATTTCAGATAGTAATCTGACACATGGAGGACTCTACTAAATTAGAAAATGAATGAATGGTACATTAAAATTTCTGAATATTGAAAATCAAACCTTAATAAGATCAATAGGAGGATGAAGATCATTTGACAATGATAGAGCAACAAGCCTTGGACATATGTATGTTGATGGGATCCATAAATAAAATGTCCAATGCACCCTTCTCTATGAATGGTAGTAGAGCAAGGAATTTCTGGGGCTTTAAATATGAAATAAATGTGATGTCGTCGCAACCTAAATAATCCCTCAACAAAAGATTTACTACTTCTCGATCCAAATTAATAAAAAAATTAAGCAGGAGAAAATTGTTATTTAATTTACTAGTATAGAACATGATCTAACTCAGGGAGATTACGAATCCCGAGGGTTATTCTAGTAATTGAAAATCAGTCAGAAGAATAATGAATCTCAATGTACACTATGCTTGATTTTCTTTTAAATATTATTATTTTATTTAATAAATTTATTTATTTAGAAAAAATTTATTGGTTTTCTAATTATGTATAGATTTATTTATTTATTTTTGCAATATATTTAAAAAAAAATATGTAATATAAAAGGAGAGAAATAAATCAAGATAATGCGCTCTTTTGGATTTTTAAAGATATCAAATATGTACAAAAAATAAGACAATTATTTTTGGGTTTTTGAAAATATATTAATGGTTTTATTATTTTTTTAGAATTTTTTCACAACTTTAAAAACTTTTGATAAATCAAAAACAATGAACGAAATAAACATGGATTAAATTGGAAGTTTTTGGATTTTTTGAAAATAATAAATAATTTTAAAATTAGTTGACAAACATACATACAAGAAGATATTTTTTATATCTTTCAGAGAGGGTTTTTATATTTTTTGGAATTTTCTATGAATTTTTAGGAATTTTTATGTTTTTGAATGTTTTGCGATTTTTGTGGTTTTTATATATGGTAGAAACATGAAAATTGGCCAGAAATAAAATCAACACAAAATATGTATAAGAATTTTTTAGAATTTTTTAAAATGTTTTTATATTTTTTATGAATTTTGAGTGCAAAATGGATGTTTTTATGCTATTTTTTAGTTTTAATAAATAAGATAAATAAATAAAATGTGAAATAAAAACTTATCTTGCAAGGATGAGATAACATGAACCTGTCAAAATTTTATGGAATTTTCTAACCTGTTTTGATAATTTTTATTCGATTTAAGTCATGCAAAAATAAATCAAACTGAGAAGGACTAATGCGCAAATATTTTAAATATGAGAACTAAATATTAGCGAATACTAAAATAACAGAGTGTAACATGCAAAAGTTCCAAACCTCATGCGCACAGGCACATACGCCCCTTTGGATTGGACCAAAATGTGAATATAATAATTCTAGGGATCATACAGTAACACAAAACTTCACGGTTGTTATTGCAAATTACCCAACTAAACATGTGACCAACACACTTGCAATTTAAAAGGGATCAAATTGTAAATAAAATAAATACGAAGGTTGGAAGTGCAAATGTTCAAAGAATGACAGGAAGACACATGTCTTTGTAGGGACTTATTGTCTAATGGAATAAATGATAGGGGCATGGGTGCAAAGTTACCCTTTATTGATGTAGCATGAAAGATAGCCGTGATGCTTTGGAAGTCTAGTAGTACGACTGAGAATTTATCTGCAATCAAGGGCTTCGATTATATCTGAATGCATCGATCTATAGCAGTGAATTGGGCGAGAATGAACGACCGAGATCTAAACTGACATGTTGTTCTTGATCCTATAGTGATGGAGCTATCTTGAGGAATGTGGAAGAAGGTAGCATCTAGTGAACTTTGATTGAGTGGATCTCCTTCGATTCAGTTATGTTCTTTCTCTTGTCAGTCTAGGAATGAAGCTTAGTGGATTACACGTCTGATGTGCTCCTTAGATCGATGAGATATCACCGGATCATCTATTTGGAAGGTGATGAACAATAAATTCTCCAAAAACCTCCAATGAACCTTGGATTTACAATTATACCTCGAATCTGAAGCTCCTAAAATCTGCAAGTGAAGTGATGCTCGAAGATGGAACTCCGATAACTGATTATTGCATAAAAATCACTAAGATTAATGGGGAAATGTGTGAATCAGGTTCTGTGTAACGGGGCAATCGAACCTAACAAATCGATCCAATCCGACTATTTAATCGGAGATCATATGTCGTGAGGAAGATGGAGAAATGATAGGTACAACAGATGAGGTGATCGACAAACGCAATCATATCTAAATGTATCAAAATAGGGCATCGGTGCCTAGTGCTCTAATCAAAGGAATTATTGGAAAATAATGAGATCAAGGTTATATTAAATGAAACAAACACTAGATCTAACCTAAGGACTAAAAGATGAAGAGAAATAAATAGGTAAATGACCTCAACAGTACCTGGATAACCTTGGAAGCGTAAGCTCGAGTACTACGATGGAATCTCGAATCCAATGATGATCTCATCCCTAACACCTCCTCTCGAGCTCCATATCAAAGCTCTGAGTAGCTATCACCTAACCCAAATGCCTAGGACTGATCTCAGGGAGAAAGCGGGGCTAAAAATGGATGATCTTCTCGCCGGAGATGGAGGCCACTATTTATAGAGGTGAAACGTGGCTGATTTGAATTTGAAAATGCATGAGATCAGAGGCACGGTTGGTGGATCTGGAGTGATGGAGGTGGAGAGGAATGAGTGAATAACAATAATGGAGAAGGAATCGGGGTGCCTTAGCGAGAGTTGGCACGTGGAAAATGAGGTGAAGTTGTGGGTGGAGGAGAGGTCAGCGAAGGAAAGCGTGGGCTGAAGAGTTAACTCGGGTTAACAGACATGGACTAGCCAATAGGGGCGTGCCTGGAATAAGTCCAAATTAGGGAAAACGACAAAAATACAAGGAAAATGTTAAATAATTAAATAAAAATAGAAAACAAATGAATTAAATTAAATAATGTCAATAAAAGATGTTAGGGATAATTTAAAGTAACTTTTCGTGATTTTTAACTAATCAAATAATGTAATTACAAGGGTTAAAATAAATACATGATATTATTTACAAGTATGTATACCTATGTATAGGTTTTTTTTTTATTTTGAGTTAATTATTTTATACATATTTACATAATTTAATATTTTTATTTATTTACAATATTTTACAAGAATTGTAATGATATTTTTAATCAATTTTTATGAGTAAATTTATTAGGTAAATTAAATATGTATAGGTACATTATATGCATGGTGATACATATACAACAAATGCATGATTTTATTTTTGTTGATTTTGGAAATTTAATTTATATTTTTTATGCTTTAAATATAATATTTACAAGTAATGAAAAATATAATATTCACAACTATGCCCAGGAAAATAATATGTAAATATAGTGCATAAGTATAGTAAACAGTAATACCCTAATTTACCACATTTCACGCCTTAAATTTGAATTTTATGAAATCACCTCGATTTTAAAGATAATTTGATTTGAAGTACAATGAAAGTGAGTTTGATGAAATTGGAGTTCAGGTGGAGAAGATATTGGTATGGAAAGTGTGTACTTTTGGTGCTTATGGAGAGTATGATTATTTACACTATATACACATATTTATTTTGCAATTATTTTTGTTATTTACAAGAGACTTTTATCATGATTATTTACAAAGGGTAATGTGATAAAGTAATTAAGGAATTTTATTTTATAGACAATATTATACAAGTGAGGAACATATCAAGTATTTTTTTGGCATTTTTGGCCTTATCTCCCCTACTTAATTCCTTGTCGATCAGGTCAAGTCTTGACCTTCTCTCAGGGTTTGATTCACCATGTATCTACTACTTATATGCATTCTTTTAATTTCTTTAATTTTTCTTTATTTATTTATTTATTTATTTATTAGGTTAAAATAGTAATAAATGTACAATATTTACACACAGATGCGTGTTAGTAAGAATATGGATTTATTTATATATATACAAGTGTTTTGTCAGGGATTTTAAGCTATAATAGATGGATAAAGATGATGAAAGGCATATTCATCATCCCCCTATGCTTTACCATCGCTAGTCTCATTAGCAAACACTTATTTAAAGAATAAGTGAATAAAATAAAAGGAAAGGAGCAATAAAGAAATTAGGACAATATTGAGTATTAAGCTTATCTTCATAAAGTTGTAGTATGGAGCTTTACCATACCTTTGGACTATTAGTGTGGAGAAACCTTAATGGGAAATGGATTTAAAACCTAACAGCCTTTAAGTTCCATAAGACTCATATTCAGGTCACCTCAACAGTCAGGTCAGAACAAGTCTACATACACAAATTATGATGACTATGAATCTTTACTTGTATGATGTAAGTGAAATACAGCTCCTCGTCTTCAAAAGTAGCAAAGAAATAGCCTCTCTCAATATGGTAACTCTACTCCCTAGGTTTATCAACTCTTTCCTCGAGGAGCGGGGATATTCCCTTTTAAGTTCAAGTACAACCCGCTCAAGAAGAGGAGATGGAGAAAAGAATGGACGGTAACTAGTGTAGCTACCTATTCTTGGATGCATGACCAGTGTAGCCAAGTCGTCCAGCTGCAAGCTTACAGAAAATTTACTTTAAAGCTCTTCTTATTTTTCTATACTTGTATATACACCTCGATAGACATTTTACTTTTCAATCAGGCATGTATACATTTGGAGATTCTGTATTTTTTTAATATATATATATATACAAGGTGCAGCATGTACATAAGGGGATTTTCCTCTTAAGCTAGTACACTATCCCTCTTTTGAAGCATTATTTCAACCTCACAACATCATGTCTTTAGACCTCAATTGCTACTAGATCAGGTTAAGATGCACTACCCTCCGTAGAGGAAGAAGGATATTCCAACTAGTTGTTACATACCCGTGTGCTACCCCAAGCCAAAAGATAATGCCTCCTCATAACCTCCTCCATGAAGAGCTACGTGTAGAGTGCTTGTCCAAGATAAGCCATGGTCTAGAAGAATCATGTGTGTATTGTTAAATATTCTACTTAGACTACTTAAGATGACATGTGAACATAGTCTTATGGATTCAAAAAATTAAGTCTCTAGGACCTAAAAAGTCTTAACTCTAATTCTTATAAGGTTCCTCTGAAATTAAGTGGATTAAGGTCCAACTAAGTTCCATTCTTCAATTTTACTACAGACTCAGTTTAAATGTCAACATTATTCTAAAAAATGCTCCTGCAAGAAATATACCCAGAGCAATTTTTCTAGAGAAAAAGGAATAGTAAAATATATACAAGTATATACAAGGATTATACAAATTTTATACACTATTTTTACATGAGGATACAAATTTTAAAAATTTATTTACAAGATGGAAGATGAGCAAAGCTTAATATACACTCATGGATTTTATGTATTTATATACATCCCAACCACATTTGTATAGCCAATAAAAGTACGAGTTATGATTAAAGTATATATACAATATATACGACACCCCTATAGTTAGCTCGAACTATGTCCTCATAGTGATTAAAGATCTTAAAAAGGAAGATATAACTCGTGCAAAGTATAGAAAAGTGAAAAAGAATATATACAAAAACGACTCAAAGAATGAATAGAAGTCGGTGATCCCCCAATACTTAGGATAAATTAATCCTAAATATAGAAGATTGTACAAAAGGGAAAATCGAGGAAAAGAATTGACAGACTCAACGGCTCGACTTGCCCCCCTATACTTTGGGTAGAATAGCCCTAAGTATAAAATATCAAGAAGTTTGGTGGACAAGTGAAATATCAGAAGAATAGAAAAATAAAAACACAAAAGAGACGATATGAACAACATCACTCCCCCTATGCTTAGGTAGAGTATCCCTAAGTATAAGCAACAAATGGACTGATGAACATGATGAATATGAACAACACAAATTATTCACTTCCCCTATACTTAGGATAATGTACATCCTAAATATATCATATATACCCATGGAAAGGGGTGAATGTTAGAACAGAAGAAGAAAGAATGAAACGAAAGGATATACAGGAGTTAACCATCTCATGTATCAGACAAAGAAGATGAAATCAAAGGATCATCGTCTGATACCACAGATATAGAATCAACTACGGACATGAATGTATCATGATTTATATATAGCTTAAGCAACAAGTCGTTCACAACAAATGGTTGTGCGTCAGATGACAACCCAGATATGAAAATATTACCATTGTCACGCATAGCTTTTACAATGAACGGTCCTAGCCATTTGCTTTTCAGTTTTCCTGGAAATAGCTTCAACTTAGCATCAAATAACCAAACTTTCTGATCAGGGGAGAGTCCTTCATATGTGTTTATCATGACAATGCTTGACCTTTTCCTTATACATGAGTGAGTTATCATACGCAAAGTCTTGGAATTCCACTAATCTATTCAAATCCAACTTCATGTTCTTTCATGCCTTCGTATAATCAAGATTACATATACAGAGTGCCCATAAAGATTTTTGAATCAATTCCACTGAAAGGTGGCAAGGTTTTCTATACACCAATCTGTAGGGAGACATACCTAAAGGAGACTTGTACGCTGTCTGATAAGCCCATAGAACTGAATCAAGCATCTGGGACCAGTTCTTCCTATCTTGACATACAAGTTTTTGCATTATTGTCTTGATCTCCATATTTGAAATTGCTACCAAGCCATTAGTCTGTGGGTGGTAAGGAGATGCAACTCTATGCTCAATGGTGTACTCCTTCGCAAGATTCTTTACCTCTCTATTAATGAAATGGTTCTCCCATCTGAAATTAGTATTTTGGGAATCCTGAACCATTCAATAATGTGGTCCTTGAGAAAGGAACATACTGTACGACTATCAGCAGCTCAGGTGGGGATAGCCTCCACTCATCAACTAACATAATCCACGACTAGCAGAATGTACTGAAATCCCTGACTGACAGGAAATGGGCCCATGAAGTCTATGCCCCAAGCACAAAAAAACTTCATAAATCTTTATGTATCTTAGGGGCATGGTCTCTTTGGAACTAATGGTACCTCCCATCTTCTGACAATCAGTACAACCTCGAACATACTATGTAGCATCCTTAAATAATGATGTTCACCATAGGCTACTCTGTAAAATCTTTGATGTCATGCTCTTACCTGAACGATGCCCACCAGATATTAGTTTGTGATAGTGCTCAAGTACACTGGTGTATTCCTCCTGAGGAATGCACCTTCTCTAGATACAATCTGTACCCTCACAAAATAGGTACAGATCCTCCCATTTGTAATAATGAATCTCTGACAGAAATCTCTCTAGCTTGTACTTCGGCCAATCTTGTAGAACTTTCTTAGAGACAAGATAGTTCACAATATCAGCATACCATGGGAGTGAGTCCATAGACAAAATGGCCTCATCAGAGTTCTCTGCATTCGTGATACGGGAAAGGTGATCTACCACAACATTTTTCACTCCAATTTATCTCAAATCTCTAAATCAAACTCTTGGAGAAGAAGGATCCATTTGATAAGGTGTGGTTTGGTATCCTTTTATGCATGTAAGTCGCGTATGGAAGTGTGATCCATGTATACAATAATGTGGGAACCAAGGAGGTAAGATCTGAACTTTTCTAGCCCAAACATAACTGCTAACATCTTCTTCTCTATAACTGTAAAATGTTGTTGTGCTTCATCCAAAGTCTTACTAGCATAGTGTATAGCAAATGGTATCACATCCCTTCTCTATGCTAAAATAGCTTCAACTGTGAAATCTGAGGTGTCAGTCGTGATTTAGAAAGGAAGAGACCAATTAGGAGGTTGTAGGACAGGAGCACTAGTAACCATATCTTTCATATGATTGAATGCAAGGAGGACTTTCTCATTAACCACAAACTCACTCTCCTTGCATAGAAGCTCAGTCAAAGGTCTGATGATCTTGCTAAAGTCCATTATGAATTGCCTATAGAATCTTACGTGTCCCAGAAGCGAACTCAACTGCTTCAAGTTCTGTGGTGGCTCAAGTTTGGATATCACATCGATCATAGCTGATTCGACCTCCATACCATGTTTACAGATGGCATGGCCCAATACAATCCCATCAGTCACCATAAAGTGACTCTTCTCCCATGAGAGCACTAGGTTTACCTCACAGCAATGTTGAAGAGCACAATTTAAATGAGCAAGACATGTATTAAAACCATCCCTGCAAACCGAGAAATCGTCCATGAATACTTCAAGGAAACTACCCACCATGTCAGTAAAAACGGTCAACATACACCTTTGGAATGTAGAGGGGGCGTTACACAATCCAAAGGGCTTCCATCTAAATGGGTGAGTACCAATTGGATAATTGAAAGTAGTTTTCTCCCGATCCTCAAGAGCGATAGCAACCTAGTTATATCCCGAGTACCCATCCAAGAAATAAAAGAACTCTTTTCCTACCAACCTCTCAATAATCTGATCAATAAAGGGCTATGGAAAGTGATCCTTCTTGGTAGCTGAGTTTATGTGCCGGTAATCTACACAGACACGCCATGAAGTAGGTACCCGAGTCAGAATCTCCTCACCATGGTCATTCTTCACAATCGTAATCCATGATTTCTTCGGAACCACATGTAAAGGGCTGGCCAATTTGGAATCCAAAATGGGATGTATAAAGACAGCATGACACCATTTTCTGATCTCCTTCATGATAACCTCCCGTAGATTTGGATTTACATGATATTGACAATCATGGGAGGGTTTACAGTCATCCTCTTGGTAGATATGATGCGAGCACAAAGCTAGATTAATCCCAGGGAGATCTGAAATATTCTATCTTATGGCCTTACGGTTTCTCTCGAGAACCTCTAGCATGCGAGATTCTTGTTCAGCGGTCAACTGCGAGCTGAGGATGATAGGAAACAACTGGGGGAGACCTGCAAGGAAGATATATTTCAACGTTGAAGGTAAAGCCTTGAGCTTAGGTGGGGTCTGAATCGGCTCTACAATAACCTCTGCTACTGCATTGGTAGATGGTATGTGATTGTACTCTTTGAATTGTCCATTGTTGCTACTAATGGCTCAGTAAGTAAGTTATCTGATATATCTACAACAAATAATCTCTTCTCACAAAGGAGGGTCTCATCAGGATGTTCAAAATTAACTAAAGGCTTAGATATCTCACCAATAATCTCAAAAAGATGTCTCTCATCTGTGCACAACTTAGGACACTCGACATAAGGCTCAGATATATGTACTTCAAAATTCTCAGAAGGAGGAATATCATCAGTGATATCAGAATGATGTGTCAAATGAGTATCGGAAGGTGCCTCCAAAAACTCAGATTGATCCTCAGAAATCAGCTCAAACTGCTCATCAGCAATTAACTCAGTTGCATCAACAAGGGAACTCATGTTGATTGTGCTTTCCAGAGAGTCCTTTTGGGAAAGGAACTCCTGGGTATCTATGAAATCAATGAAAAATCGGTCTCTTGGAATTTAGCAAGAAAATCACAATCCTTTGGCTCTGATGTATCGCTCTTTCTCTTATCTGTTGTTGGTGGCAGTGATGGTCTAGGATCAGGGATAGACTCTATTTTCACCTTGTCACTGTGAGAGTGAAAGATGATCTCTCTAGTACCATAATCAACTACTACTTCGGTCGTTCGGAGGAACACCGACGTAGTATGATAGGGGTATGAAGTAACTGTGCAAATGTGTCCATATCCATGGCAACAAAATCAATAGGAAATTTTATTCCCCACACCATTACAATAACATCCTCTAAAATGCCTCTTGGCCTCTTAATCGATCTATCAGTAAACTGAAGGATCATTCTAGTTGTTTTAAGAGGCCCTACCCCAAATTCAATTATTAAAGAGTACGGTATGAGATTAATGAAGTAACCGCTATCGAGAAAAGTGTGATCAAATTCGTGATCGAAAATTTTGCAACGGATGTGAGGTGCTCCCTTATCTTTCACTTTAGGCTGGAGGTTGCTGATGGCATGAACTGTGGCCTTATTCAAGATGTGTTTTTATGTTTTTTTCGTCTGTTCTACCTTGGTTGACGCTTTGTGTACATGCCTCTTTCATTCCCTTTTTCACTGTAGGCATGTATTCCATGGCCTAAAGGAGTGGCATTTCTAAAATGTTGTTCTATAAGATTTCAACCTCTTCAGGATCAGATAGGGTTGTTTTTAATTTTTGGATTTTTTTATATTTGAGAGCTGAAGGAAATGGCACAGAATCGGATGAAATATTAAAATGCTCATTTCCACTTTTCTAATTGGAGTCTTCATTTACAGTAGGACAACCAGAATTAGTTTGTACAATGTTGTCCAAAATAGTTGAAGGAAAGACATAATCTAAAACAGAAAGGGATGTTGCAGGTGGTGAAGAGGAAGAATCTGCGACTGGTATATTATCCCTTTCTGATGGTGATCTACATCTGCATGGTGAAGGTGGTGGTGAAGGCGGTGAAACTTCAGACTTGAGTATTGCCACATTGGGCCTCTCGACTGCTCATGAAGGTGATGATGTGGAAGATGATACTTTCTCAGCTATTCGATCTTCCAATCCCAATTGGTGAGTAAGCAGCTACAATCTCCTACCGCTCCTTAGATGAATGGTGTCAGATAAACATGTAAAATCAAGGGCCATACATGTCTTAGGTGTGGGTGGGCTATTGGCTTCTTGCTCCTTGCGTCTGAAACTATTGGGGTTGGCTTCGACATGTGCTAGAATCAATGTCTTGGTGGTGGTCAGGTCATCGATTCTCTGAGTCAGTTCGTTCATGTTCTTCGCGAGTAGTGAAAGTTGATCCAGTGCGGGATTCATCGAAGGGGCCTCAGGGTGCTCAAGACCGAATGTTGATGAGACTGGTAATGTGGAGGTTGTTGGTAACCATATTGATGTTGATAATGAGGAGGAGGATGATGTGAATATTGTCCATGAAATGTAGTCTTCTGTTGGTTAGGATGAGGAAAATATGCAGACTATTGTTGTGGTTGGCCTTATCTCTAGTTTTGGAACTGTGGTGGAGATTAATAGTGAGGTTGAAATTGCTGGTGCTATTATTTTTGTTGTCTGCCTCCATGGAACTGGCGGGCGGACCAAACTGATTTTCCCCAGATGGATGGGGCTGGCTACACTCACGGTCGAACCAGATACCGTTCACCTCCTGAATGATAGGTGGAGGTGAAGACTGTTGCTCGGGAATGTATGTTACTTCCTACTAGTACGACGCTATCTGTTGTGTCTGCCGCGGGACCTGGTCCGGAGTTTGCACGTAATATACGTGTTGAACTGTGTAAGATCCTCGAGTACCCTGCTATGAAGAAAAAGTCTTCTCCCTAGTGGAGGTATCGGTTGTTGCATTCGCACGTTGGACTGAGCCGATCGTACTCATAAGAAGTTCCAAGTGCTTTATAATTTCATCCAGCTTGTGTAGGTTCTTCATCCTCTATTCGATCACTTGGAGCTTCTCAATCTCCTTGGATTGTTTCTCAATGATGTCTACTTTGGATAGGTGGTTTCCAACAATGGTCAGGTCAGGACTATCTGCCATATCCACTTCATGTGATGTTGTCATATTGACATCCTTATGGGGTGCTGAAGGGGAGGTGACAGGGTGCTTCTGAAAAGTACGTGAAGAAGAAAGAGCTTCTAAGCTCTCCATCATCTCCTCAAAAAATTGATAAAGGACATCATCATCCTTGTTAAAGTGACTCCCCCACAGGCCTCATCGACCAGCATTTGATTTTCTATGCTTAAACCCCTGAAGAAATTTCACACAAGGCTAGTCTTGGAAATATCATGGTGGGTCAATTATCCGTTAAATCTTTCCCATGCCTCATGAATAGGCTCATGGGACATCTGGGACAAGTTAGCAATCAAGGATCTCATTTGGTTGAGTCGTCCGAGTGGGTAATATTTTTTCAGGAATGCAGATCTCAACTCTACCCAAGTAGTGACAACCCTTCCCAATTGATTTATCCAATACAAAGCTTTGTCCATCAGACTAAACGTGGAGGCAATCATCTTCACTAATGAGACATTCGGGTAGTGTATTATTCCACAAATGCGATTGAACTGTTGGAGGTGTACATAAGGTTCTTCATTAATACCGTGGATTTTTGGGAGAAGAGGCAAAATAGTTGGCTTAAGCTCGAAGTGCCATGAATCGCAAGGATTTGAATCCAAGAATTTGTCTGTCATGCCACTGTATTATAAGCATCCTTTAATGTAAGCTTAGCCACATGTTCTACCAAAGGGTCTTCTCCCCCATTCCCACCTTTAGGATTTCTACTATCCTCCATCTTGTCCTTACGGTGGTTCCTCAGTTCGAGAATTATATCTCTCAGTCCGACCTGTGTGTCAGCCTGCTCTATCAACTGTTCTTGGACGGATTGTATAGAGGCTAACATAGTGTTTTTGATATCGTTCTTTAATGAAATGGTTGCCTTTCCCTTTGGTGGTATCGAGTGTCTAGCGTCTGACTCTGAAAATATGCGTGACACTCAATTAGTCCTCATAAATGATGGAGTCTCACTTACTAGTTCAAGATTAGAGACAATCTCAAACAGTAGGTTGATGGATGAGGTGAAGGATGATGTAGAGAAAGAGGAATAGTTGGGAAGTGAGTCTCCCTGAATAGAAGGTTAGCGGATCGAAGTATGGAATGAATTTGCAAAGTCCGAATGAGAAATTCTATGGTCCAACATCTTTGAAATCGATTGGAAGGATGCAAGAGCATAAATGTCAATGCAAGAGAGAAAATGAGTAGAAGGCGCAAAATGCGCAGAAGGGCCTCTAACACTAGCAATCGATACACAATACAAACCCCTAATTCACCAACTCAATGAAATGTGAAGACCGTGAAGGTTCGTTCAATTATCTTGTCAATTTGTAGAGTTTGGTGAGAATACAATATTGGAATGAGTTAATGAGTTATTAGGAGCATGTATTCCTGTACAGACTGGCCTAGTTCTTACAACTAGTTGCACCTACTTTCAGCCAGTATGGAAGTAAGTACGGACCATAAAAATATGCATACATGTTACTTGAGGACAAAGCCTTACATAGTGTCCTCTAAACCTCCCACTCAGTTAAGGAAATTCATATCGTTTACCCAGCTACATGTATTTCCTCACTGAGAAGTAGCTCATCATTTATATAGAACCAATAGTTTATATGAAAATCTGGTGTGGCTCTAACCTAGTGTTCGTCCCTCTCTCACTTGCAATTAAAATCAAATAATGAGGGGGTTATTCTTCCCAAAATAAGAATTTTATTCTTTACATTTATTTTTAGGTCGCGTTTCTTTTAACAAACCCAGTTTTAAACAATTATCACATGGTTTGAATATTTTCAATGAATTGCTACGAGTGTCCAGTTTCCTTTTTAATTTAAGTGAGTGAAAACAAGGGAGGAAATCAGAAAAGCCGATGCATGATTAAATACAATGATGCATGAAGGGGTTAGAGATGTGTACCTTGTCGCCAACACTCTACACGTATGGTGATCGCACAGAATTTAAATAAAGAAAAATAAAGAAACCTATATGATGCAAGTTAACCGTCCTAGCAATAACTTCTATTAACGAGCAAGAACCAATTAATTTGATTAAGTCCAATGTGCTCTACTCTATAGGTACAGAAATTCTTGTTAGGGATTTGGACCTAATTAATTACCTCGCTCAAGCGAAATAATCAAAGCAATCATTGGTGGCTCAGCATGGAAAACTTTTTAAATCAAATAAAAATAAATCAATGAAAAACAAAATCGATGAGGACCTCCAAGTGCACCGGCACTTGGCGAAACAGACCCTGCAAAAAATGAAAGTCCTTTTTACAAGAGTTTTTGCATGAAAATAAAAAATACTAAAATCTATCTACAACTATCTACGCTTCAAGGAATGGTCTCCTCTAAATCTTTTTCTCCTTCTTACACATTCTCCTGAGGCTTCGAGAAGAATCAAGCCACCTCCGCTTCGCTTGGGTGCACCGATGCTCCTAAGAATGCAGCCCTCGCTGGTCGGGTCCTGGCAAGAAGAGGAAAGAAAGAATGTGTAAGAAACACAAGTATAAAAATATGAGTAAGAAAAATGGTTTTGAATGAACACATGGAATATGAACAATGAAAAAATGTAGAAAAATATAAACATAATCTACAACAAAGAATAGAAGGTCAAATGAAAAATCTAACTACCCCTGCCATGCCTCCCCGGCGATGACGCCATTTGTTGAGCAAGGGATTTCTAGGGTTTTAAATATGAATAAATGTGGTGTCATCACAACCCAAATAATCTCTCAATAAAAATTTTATTTACTTCTTGAGCGAAGTTAATTTAAAAATGTAGCAGGAGAAAATTGCTATTTAAATTTACCTTTATAGAAATAGGATCGAACCCAGGGAGACTACAAATCCCAGGATTATTCTAATAATTGAAAAATCAATGAGAAGAATAAGGAATCTCAATAAACACTATGTTTGGTTTTCTTTTTAATATAATTAGTATTATATTTATTTATTTAGTTTTTTATTTGGTTTTATGATTTTATATATATATTATATTTTTGCAATATGTATTTAAAGAAAATATGGAATATAAAAGGAGAGAAATAAATCAAGACAATGCACTCTTTTTTTATTTCTAAGATATCAAATATGCACGCAAATAAAAAATTAAGACAAAATTAATTTGGGGTTTTGATAATATTTTAATGGTTTTTTTATTTTTTAGAAATTTTTTCAAAACTTTAAAAACCTTTTAATAAATCAAAAATGGCGAATGAAATAAACATGGATTAAATTGAAAGTTTTTGGATTTATAAATAAAAATAATGCTAAAATTCGATGAAAATGTAAGGACGGATAGATTTTGTATATAATTCAAAGAGATTTTTTATATTTTTTGGAAATTTAAATGAATTTTCAGGAAAATTTTTTGTTTTTGGTTGTTTTGCGATTTTTATGGTTTTTATAGATGGTAAAATCATGAAAATTGGTCAGAAAAATGTTTTCAAAATGTTTTTATTTTTTTTAAGAATTTTGAATGCAAACAAGATGTTTTTATGCGATTTTTAAATTTTAATAAATAATAGAAATACAAAAAATGTGAAATAAAAAATATATATGCAAGGATTAGATAACATGAGCCTATAAATTTTTTTATGGAATTATTTGATGTCTTATGATATATTTTATTCGATTTTAATCATGCAAAAATAAATCAGACTGGCATGGACTAATGCGTAAATATTTTAAATATGAGAACTAAAGATTAAGAAACACTAAAATAGTAGGGTGTAAGATGCAAAAGTTCCAAAACTCACACGCACAGGTATGTGTACCCCACTGCATTGGACTAAAATGTAAATATAATAATTCTAGGAACCAATCAATAACACTAACTTCAAGGTTTTTATTGCAAACTACCCAACAAAACAAGTGACCAACACGCTTGTAGTTCAAAAGGGATCGAATTGTAAATAAAATAAATGCAAAGGCTAAAAGTGCACATGTTCAAAGAATGACAGAAAGATGTGTGTCCTCGCAGGGACTTATTTGCTAACATAATAAATAACAGGGGCTCGGTTGAAAAGTTACCCTTTATTGGTGTGGCACGAAGGATGGTCCTGATGCTTTGGAAGTCTAATCGCATGGATGAGAATTTATCTTGAATGAAGGGCCTTGATCAGATCTGAATGCTTTGATCTACGATAATGAATTGGGTGAGAATGAACGGCCAAGATATATACTGGCACACTATTCTTGATCCTATAGTGATGGAGCTATCTAGACAAACGGGGAATGAGGTGGCATCTGGCAAACTTTGATTGAGTGGATCTCCTTCGATTAAGCTATGTTCTTTATCTAGTCAGTCTAGGATCGACGCTCAATGGATTCTACATCTGATGTGCTCCTTAGATCGACGAGATATCACCAGACCATCTATCTGGAAGGCGATGAACAATTAATGCTCCAGGAACCTCCGACGAACCTTGGATTTGCAAATATACCCTGAATCTAAAGCTCCTAAAACCTACAAATGAAGTGATGCTCGAAGAAGGAACTCCAGCAACTGATTATTGCATGAAATCCACTAAGATTAATGGGGAAATGGGTGAATCAGGTCCTGCATATATGGGGGAATCGACCAAACAAATCGATCCTATCTGAGGATCAAATCATGGATCAGATGGCGTAAGGAAGATGGAGAAATGATAGGCACAACAGACGAGGTGGTCGATGAATGGAATCGGATCGAAATGGATAAAAATAGGGGATCAGAGCCTAGTTCTCCGATCAATGGAATTATTGGAAAATAATGAGATCAAGATGAAATTAAATGAAACAAACACTAGATCTAACCTAAGGACTAAAAGATGAAGCTAAATGGGCAGGTAAATGACCTCAATAGTACCAGCATAGTCCTGGAAGTGTAAGCTCAGCAGAGCTCCAATGGAAGCTCGAATCTGGAGGTGATCTCGTCCCTAACACCTCCTCTGGCGTTCCTTATCAAAGCTCTGAGCAACTGTCATCTGATCAGATGCCTAGGACCAATCTTGGGGAGAAAGAGGTGCTAAAAACGGGTAATCTTCTCGCCGGAGATGGAGGCCATATTTATAGAGGTGAAATGCGATTGATTTGAATTTGAAAATGCACGAGATTAGAGGCACAGTTGGTGGATCTGGAGTGATGGCGATGGAGAGGAATGAGTAAATAACAATAATGGAGAAGGAATCGAGTTGCGTTAACGAGAGTTGGCACGTGGAAAATGATGTGAAGTTGTGGGTGGAGGTGAGATTAGCGGAGGAAGGCGTGGGCTGAAGAGCTGACCCGGGTCAACAGATACGGGCTGGCCAATAGGAGTGCGCCTAGAATAAGTCCAAATTAGGGAAAACGACAAAAATACAAGTAAAATGTTAATTAATTTTATAAAAAATAGGAAATGAATGAACTAAATTAAATAATGTACATAAAATATGTTAGGGATAAATTTTGGTGGTCTTTAATTAATTAAATAATGTACCTATAAGGGTTAAATAAATACATATTATTATTTGTAGGTATGTATACCTATTTATGGAGTATTTTTATTTTTAGTTAATTACTTTTTTCATATTTACATAATTTAATAATTTATTTATTTACAATATTTTACAAGGATTTTAATGATATTTGTATTCACCTTTTATGAGTTAGTTTATTAGGTAAATAAAATATGTACAGGTACAATATATACATGGTGATACATATACAATAAATACAAGATATTATTTGTTTTGATTTTTGATTTTGGAATTATTATTTGTATTTTATATGGGTTAAATATAATATTTACAATTAAAAAAATTTATAATATTCAAAATTATGCATAGTAAAATAATATGTAAATATAGTGTATAAATATAATATACAGTAATACCCCAATTTAACACATTTCACATCTTAACTCAGAATTTTATGAATCACCTCCATTTTAAAAATAAGTAAATTTAGAGTACAAAGAAAGTAAGTTGCATAAATTAGAGTTCAGATGGAGAAGATATTGGTCTAGAAATTTTGTACATTTCTTGCTTATGGAGAGTATGATTATTTACACTATATACACATACTTATTTTGCAATTATTTTTATTATTTACAAGAGACTTTTATCATGATTATTTACAAAGGGTCATGTGATAAAGTAGTTAAGGAATTTCGTATTATAGACGATATTATACAAGTGAGAACATATTAAGTGTTTTTTGGTGTTTTTGGCCTTATCTCCCCCTATTTAATTCCTTATCGACAAGTCTTGACCTTCTCTCAGGATTTGATTCAACCTATATCTATTACATATATACAATCTTTTATTTTCTTTATTTTTTCTTTATTTCTTTATTTTAGGTTAAAATAGTAATAAATGTACAATATTTACGCACATATGCAGGTTAGTAAGAATATGGATTTATTTATAAATACAGGTGTTTTATAAGGGATTTTAATATAAAATAAACGAATAAAGATGATGAAATGCAATTTCATCAGTGGTGTAAGATGCCAAGGTATTCAAGACCTCATATATTTTTATGTATGTGGAACATCTATATAATAATAAATATTATGGATATGCGATATCTATTGATGATTATTTGTGATATGAGATTTCTTTCTTTTACATTAGAAACCTTTTAAATGTTCAAAGATTTCACAGCTTTGGTTGAGAACTAAAGTTAGAAGGAAGATGAAATGAATTTGATCTAACCATGGTATCAAGTACCTATTAGATGAATTCAATGAAAACCTTATGGAGATCGGAATATCATTTCTAACTCACTCCTCCTAATACACCTAAACTCAATAGAGGTGTAAGGAGATATAATTAGATCATGTGTAACATGATTTGATCAATGATGAATCTTAACATAATTACCTTGTAGTTTCCAGGTATAATATGTAGTAGAGCTACAATATATATCCTTAATAAGGTTCCATGCCAATATAAACCCAACAACCCTCATAAGCTGTGGTTTAGAACCTAGCCTAGTGTTGGACACTTGAGGATTTAGGGTTGATAGGTCCATAACCATGTCATGGATGCAAGTTAACTAGAATCTAGCACCAGAGAGTTCTATATTAGGAAAATAAAGGATGTTATTGGATACCTACTTTATGAACTTGAGATTCTTAAAAGATTTCATCTCTAATGATATGATTCTTAGAGGATGACTCTCTTGAGAATTAAGGTGAAAATGAAGTAAAAGAACTCAATGAATCTTGAGAAGATAATGAGGCTCCTGAAATAGAAAACTAAAAAGGATATTTGAAGATGAAATATTCATACCTCTTTCAATGAGTTTGAGGAAGGATTCCATGTGTCAGTTAAGTGTGACAATGATCTGACATCATATGATGAAGCTTCCAATGATCATGACGTGGAAAGATGGATGTTAGTAATAAAGTCTAAAGTAGACATCATATACAAATGTTGTATATAGACCCTCGAGGATCCACCTATAGGGGTCAAACCCATTAGGTGTAAATGTATCTTCAAGAGAAATAGGAACCTTACAAGAAGGTAGAGACCTTCAAAGCATGGTTCGTATCCACAAGCTACACAAGAAGAGAAGACATGGCTTGTGATGAAGATTTCTCTTTAGTGACCGTGATTAAACCCTTAAGAATATTGATAACTGTAGCTACACAACTTGACTGTGACATCTGTAAGATGGAAATCAATATTGCATTCCTCTATGAATATCTCAAAGAGGATATTCATATGAAGTAGACCTAAGGCTTCGTAGTTGTGGAACACAAAGTGTGTAAGAGAATTCCATCTATGGACTCAAAATAAGCTTCTTGTAGTTGGAACACTGGATTTTGATGAAAGTATAAATGTTATGATTTCAAATAGAATCTTGATGAACCATGTGAAGCTTAGTGGGAGAGCCATTGGGTTCATCGTGCTAAATGTAGATAATATCCTAATCATTTGGAATGATATAAGGATGATAATAAGCGTTTTACAATCTCGCTATTTCATACCTTGAGATATGATCTCAATGATACCTCTTAGATCTTAATTCTAAAGATGTTCATTAGCAAAGATAGAAGAGGGTATTGGGATAGTCACATTAATGGTACATAATGGACATGATCCATTTGGAAAATTCCCCATTAAGGCTTCCTTCCCTTAAGATATGGTACAAACCAATCTGAAGGGATATCACCTCAAAGAGTTGAGGATGTGAATGCTTAAACTGCTTGCCCTTGTGCATTAGTTACGAGAAGCCTAGTGTGTGCTAGATGTGTACAAAAGCCAGATGGCTGCCATTGACGAGTCGCTAAATACGATGTTTAATTCGTGTTCGTTGTGGTACGTGTACTTAGCGATTCAGTCAGAACCGAGAGAAGGATCTTCGTGAAGAGTGTCCCGGCTTAATTTATATCGCGGGCAAGTCCGGGGTCGAACACAGGGTTGGCAAAGGAACAACTTGGGTTTAATTTGAAATTTAAGATCTAGATTTCCACGCGGTTTTTTTATAGATTTTTTTAATGCAAAAACAAAGGTGAAAGGCAAATGCAAGTGAATTACGACACTAAGAAAGCATACAACAAGGCCAAATTAATTTATATGTCAAAATAGTCCAATTTAACCAAATTATATTTTTCCTATAGTCCTAATCCAGAGATGAATGCAAGGTACTTTTTTTGGAATTTATGGGTTAGAATGCAATAATGAAAAATACACACTTTTTATGGGTTTTTTCATAATTTCTCACACAAACAGTAAGCAAAAATTATGAAAATTTTACTGGAATGAAAACATGATGCAAGGAGACTATAGTAATTTTTTGGAATTTATTGACAGGTTATGAATTTTTTATGAATTTTTTAGTGAAATCAGAGTGACAGTGAGTAAATAATTTCTAATAAATCCACATTATCAAATTAATCAGAGTGCAAATTACCTCAGAAAGATATTTCCATATAGAATCCAGGAGACTTGAAATTTTGCAAAAAGGATGTAAGTGGATTTGATTAAAAATCAAATACTAAAACCACTCTATAATTTATTTCAGGAAAAAGATAACTCCATTTGGGTTGAAATTTGGATAGTAAGTTAATCACATATCAAAGCATCATTCCTAATTTTTGTGGAATTTTTAGAGCAACCGTGAGTTAGATATTAATTTAAGAGTCCAGATTGGGTAAAATAGGCAATATTTTTAGTTAAACAATTTTAATTAATTACCCATATATCATAAAAATATAAATAAATTTCCAGGTGGTAGAGAATTAGTTGCTCAACATGAAAACATTTTTTATTGCATAAAATGATGCAAAAGAGAGTCCAAATTATTAGTCAAACACAGGGATATGCTAGCAAATACAGAAAACAAAATAAACAAACAACTTTATACAGGGACCTATTTGTGATTACAAAAACTATAAATAAAATATTTACAATTTTTACAATTTAAAAAAAAGTCACCTTCTCTTCTTCTTCCTAGACCCGATGGGATGAACCCAACAAGGTGGTCGGCGGCGGCGGCTCGCTCGCGTCTACGGCGAGGAGGGGCGGCACTGGTTCGATGGCGGCGCGCGCCAGCGGAGGGGCGGCGCGAGGGTGAGGCACAGGAGGAGGCGGCCTGCTGAAGGATATGGTTAGATCCTCAAGCGCATCACGGAAGCGTGAGCGTCGTATCGAATACGACGAGAAGCGACTAGTCGGACTAGTTGCTCGATGCAGCGGAATTTAAAAAATTTTATACGACGAAACCACATGATCCAAGAACACTTCTCGGATCGTTTCGTCTAAACCACAAACAAGTAATTAGGATTACCTCGTGAAGCGTGGTTGCGGTCAAGTCTCTAAACGAAGAGACCTCCTGTCTCAAGTCCGATCCGACGGAGGAGACGCTTGCGAGCGCGGGGATGAACCGCGTGCTTCTCGCAATCCAAGTTGATGATTAAAGCGGCGGATCTCCTGATCTCGACACACGAGATCCAACATCTTCTTCACGAGCGAGGCGCACTGAAGGAGACGGAGATCCACGAGCAGAAGAACGGGCAGCATAACGACGATGCCGCGGCGATGGAGAACCTCTCCATGGCATCCATGGTGGACGGCCATGAGAGGGAGAGAGAGGGCTGACCTCTAAAGAGAAAGAGAGAGGGAGAGAGAGATGCTTCTCAAGCATTATGTGTAAAAAGAGAGCCAAGAGTGCCTCTCTATTTATAGGGTTTTGGGATCCATGGATCTCAATCCATGTGTCATATAAAATCAATGGTTGAGATTGATTTATGACAATCCAATGGTTAAGATTGTTGTTGGTAAAAGCCAACAACTTGTGATTTAATTTTGATTAAATATATTTGATAAATCAAATATATATTAATACCAAATTAAACCAACTAAATAAGGAGTGGAAAAACAAATGAGAGCCTCCTTCCCTATTGGGAGGAGTGGACGGCCACCAATTCCATAAAGGAATTGGTGCCGCCCCCCTCTTCCCATATGGGGAGGGCAATCCCATGGATTCCCATGGGATTGCATATCTCCTTGTTTTTCTCTCAACTTATTTTCCAACAATTATTCACCAAAAAATAATTCTCAATTAATTTTGGGAATATTTCAATCTTGACATTGGAATATTGTGAATCACATTCACAACCCAAAACAAAATGTAATTTATATTTTCAATTAATTAAACAATGTGTATCCAATACACATTAATAATTAATCTACTAATATAAATTATATTTAACTCTCTCTAATACATTATAAATCACATTTATAATATATTATGAATAATTGGATATTACTATCCACATTATTCTTATCCTTGATAATTAAATCATATTTAATCATCTTGGATCTCTTTATCTCATGTGTTCAAATAATATGAATCACATTCAAATTATTCACATCTTTGATAATTAAATCACATTTAATTATCTAAGATAACTCTCCTTATAATATGAATCAAATTCATATTATTCATGATAATTAAATCACATTTAATTATCCATTTTCTCAATGCTCGGATACATATATCAACAATAGAATTATCCATGAACTCTTTCAAGGACAATGCGCTTTCTCCGCGAATACTTGGAGATAAGGACAGGGCGATTGTATTGTTCCACGTATAGTGACATGGATATTGAGATCACATCTCAAATCCAGATCTCGGGCCTCCCATAGATGCTTGATTAAATCAAGACCGCAAATCTAATCTTCTCATTGAATCTGAATCACATTCAGATTAATGTCCAACATTTGGACTAAGATCAGATTACTTCTCTACTAAGAGGAGTCACTAAAATCCAGACCCGTTTCATCACTCCCTAGGAATGGAAGCGTCATGGTTATACAACCGTTTAAGATCACATCACCCTCAGGCATTCCCAATACCTGTACATCCTGCATACTGGAAGACTCAGAATAAACCCGAAGTATTAGATCAACTTTATACTGTCTACTTCAGGGTTTTATCAGTAAGTTTCTCATTCGATCATTGGGAGTTGGTATCGATCATATACTTTCCAAAAGCATATATCATACCTAGGTCTTAATCATATACTTTCCAAAAGCATATATCAGACCTACAAATTCAGTCAAGCTTCCAAAGCGAGACGACCGTGCGCATGGAATTTGATTCTTCCCAATATCTCATGAGTGAGCTCATGTCTTCCGGTTCAGTAGTGAACCTGTATGATCCCTTTGAGAGATCGTATTACTCATATGCCCTTATATGCACACCAGCGCGCTGGTGTATAGACCTTGATTAGGTCATCAACCTATTGGTCTGCCAAATGTACATACTTAGACATATAGTAACACATCTGTCTCTGGTCAGAGGATGTGTGCCTATATCATGACAGCATATGATATAGGACTTTGGTTATCTCGATCTCGTTAAGTCAACTCTTTGACCTAACTAATCTGACACCTCCGAATCTCTATTCCTATGCAGAGGACCTGCATCAAGAAGTCGGTCAGATATCAGCCTAACTTAGAAAGGATTGCCACCTCCTACTCAGGCTGGAGATCATCTCTTAATAATCATTTTACAGTGCTTGATGAGTCCTCAATCTAACTCATTAGATATTCATCTAAGCACCAGCCTCTATGATTCAATAATTGAATCAACAGCTGTATGATCATTAAGATGGACATGGTACATAACCCTAATTGTACTAAGGGACCTATTATGCAAACTATGTACTCTTTATTTCAGATTAAGGAGTGAATTGCAATAACATTTATTGCATAATGGCTCGCCGTGGGCTCGCATGTCCAACAATCTCCCACTAGCCCAAAGAGCCATTAATAGGCTAATCATTTAAACCCACACTCATGTGACAATCATAGGCTATTTAGAAAAAAAGCTAGGTAAGCTGATCAGTCACTCTGTTCCCAAGAGACTATGCCAAGTCCTTTTACGGCACTTGCATATCTCCTAGTAACAGTGCTCGCATCCAATGCGAATGTTGCATCTCATGCAACCGATACTCAATTTTGTTGGCTATAGTGTCCTTGATACTACATCTTATTAATTATCATAACCAGTATTCCCATAATCCTTTCATTCCTGGAGATCTCTATCTCCTAAGGTATCTACAGTTAAGACCATCATAGATCACTATCTACAAGGTCTTAAACCTTTTGAAGATAAGACTTTGAGATCACTATCTCTAAGTTTCATCATCTTTGAAGATATTGTTATTACTGCAATCAAGTGTTTTATCTCCATAGTAGGATTAGTAACAGTTTACTACTCCCACTGCATGGTAGACATCTGGTTCTTGTACACATCTAGCATACATTTAGCTTCTCATAACTGATGCACAAGTGCAAGCAGTTCTAGCATTCACTTCCTCAACTCTTTGAGGTGCTATCCACATCTTAAGGGAAGGAAGCCTTTCTTGGAATTTTCCAGAAAATGGAATAAGTCCAAGGTGTATTACTAATGCGACAGTCCCAATACCCTCTTCTCTTTGCTTCTGAACGACTTCAGAATTAAGATCTAAGAGGTATCCTTGAAATCGTATCTCAAGGTATGGAACAACCAAATTATAAAACACTTATCATTTATTCTTATATGATTAGAATAATATCTACATTAAGCACGATGAACACAATGGTACTCCCACTAAGCTTCACATGGTTCATCAAGATTTTATCTGAAATCATAACATTTATAATTTCATTAAATCTTATGTTCCAACTACAAGAAACTTATTTGAGTCCAAAGATGGAGTTCTTCAGCTAGCACATGAATCCCTGGGGCTACTTCATATGAATATCCTTAGAGAGGTATTCATAGAGGAATGCAATCTTGATTCACATCATGAAGATGTCAAAGACAAGTTGTGTAGCTATAGTTAGCAACATTCTGATGGGTTAAAGCAAGGCCACTGGAGAGCAAGTCTCATCGCAAGTGATGTCTTCTCTTCGGTGTGTAGCTCATGGCTACGAACCGTGCTTTGAAGGTCTCTACCTTCTCATCAGGTTCCCTCTTTCTATTGAAGATCCATTTAGACCTTAATGGGTCTTACCCATATAGGTGGATCCTCGAGGGTCCATATACAACACTTGTATATGAAGTCTACATTAGACTTTTATTGCTAACATCCATCTATCCATGTCATGATCCTTAGGAGCTTCATCACATGAAGTCCAATCATTTTCACATGGAATACATCCTCAAACTTATTTGAAGAAGTATTAGTGTTTCATCTTCAATTATTCTTTTGTTTCCGATTTCAGGAGCCTCATTATCTTTTCAAGATTAAATGAGTTCCTTTACTTCATTTTCATCTTGATTCTCAAGAGAGTCATCCTATAAGAATCATATTCTCAAAGATGAGATTTTTTTTAAGAATCTCAAGGTCATAAAGTAGGTATCCAATACCATCCTTTATTTTCCTAATGAAGTAGCACTCTCTAGTGCTAGATTCCAGCTTACTTGCATGGAACCTTATTAAGTATATAATGCAGTCTCTACTACATATATATCTTGGAAACTTAAGAGATAATTATGCTAGGATTAATCATTGATTAAATCATGTCACACATGATCAATTGTATCTCCCTACAACTCCTTTTGAGTTAAGGTTCATTAGGAGGATTGAGATAGGAATGATATTCATATCTCCATAAGGTATTTCTTGAATTCATCTAATAGGTACGGGCTACCTTGGTTAGATCAAATTCATTTCATCTTCCTTCAAACTTTGGTTCTAAACCAAAATTGCGAAATCTTTGAACATTTCAAAGGTTTCTTAGGTGAAGAGAAGAAATATCATATCATACATAATCATTAACAGATATCACATATCCATAATGTTTACCATGATATAGATGATCTGCATACATCAATATGTATGAGATCCTTAATACCTTGACACCTTACATCTTTCCCAAGGAAGGGTGTATTGGACATTTTTACTTTGAATACAATATTCACAAGTACGTGAGATTTGAATCTTTAGACAATCTAAAGTTTCATGTCTTACTAGTCCATTGATCTCATCAACAGACGTATGTCCAAAATTTGATGTCAGATCATTATCAAATGATCTTTATCCTCTTATTGATCTTTTTAATTCTCAGTATTAAAAAAAAACCTAATGAATCATTCATTAAATTTCTAATTTAATAGAGTCCACTAGATCTTAAATTACTATCTGAAATATCTCCATCATAACTCTTTATGATAGATTTATTACAGAATTCATGTTTATATCCAACAATTAGAAATAAACAATGAATGTATTCTAGTATCTAGGTCATAGAGACATTCTCTAAGACTAAGGGCTCCCACTGAAAAAATGAAGTCTATTGATCTCATGGAAATTGTTGCAACACTTGCATCACTTTCAACATGGATGACCAATAAACCTTAAGATCACATTTCTAATACATATGCAACCAATTGCAAGTGTCATTAGAAAATTGAGATACAATTATTAGACTTTATCTTATCAAATAAGTAAGTCAATATCAATGATTATATGTAGATTAATCTGATGCACTATATGATTCCTTCTCTAAGGATTCTAGATAGACTTGATAGTCATACTATCAACACATCAACTTATTGCAGTATTGGCATTCATTCAACTCTTTGAATGTCATATGGAAGTTACAGAAATACAGTCAACCTTTTGACTATATTTCTTACTTGGGTCCAACCCATGCTTCCACTGCGCTCCCTTTATCTATAAGCAACCATTACTCAAGACTAAGGATCTCTTATGTTAAATTCAAAAGAAATTAATGTAAGAGTATTTCAACATTTATACATGCTTCACCTAATTCATATAATATGAATATTATGAAGCTTCATGAATGACTAGAGTATAGATAATAGAATGATGACACTCATCATCCATCTAAACTCTTAAAGCATAGGTTCAGGTAGGTACTCAAACAATTTGAATACATTATCTCTAATAGAGCTACCATTCTACATGACGCAGAGAACCATGTCATTCATGATTAAATGTCAAGAGCACATATGTATTCCAGAATATCTTTATTAATTTTATAAGGATTATTTGATAATTACGATCATCATCGACATGTCACTTCAAAAGTACAATCGATAAGATCAAGACTTATAGAAACATACAAACCCTAGGGGTTTTGGTCCTATTGTCTTATTTAATTATCACTTCTCATTATTATAAGGAATCTTGCACATTGCAACCACATACATTATGTGTCCAATCGCAAGTACAATATCTGGATCAAGGGTCCAATCCATGATATTTTACTGGTTATTATTGAGTATAGAATTGAGTGGGATTAATGAAGGATTATCTGAAATAATAAATTTGCATAAATATATATAAATATTTAATTTACTTTGATTTAGGAATTTTTATATCAAAGTTGTCTTGCCATGTCAACAATGAAAGTTCATTCCCTTAATCACTTTCAATGTAAGAGATATACTTACCATTATATCTCAGCAAGATTTGGGATCTCCTCTTTATCTTTGTTACATCCCAATAATATGAGAAACTGCAACTCCAATAAAGAGAAGCGGGAACACATTCCGCCTTGCAAGTCCAACTTGCATTTCCCAATTCGGTCTTTAACACCCGGGCCCACCACCCCTAAGGTGATGTTGACCCGTCGTTAATTGAACCAACCGTCAACAGGAATAGAACTCGCTATGCGCAATCCAATATCGCCCCAATAATATGAGGATCCGATATTGGGGTCACTACGCATACGGCCTTACTCTTTCGAGAAGCAAAGAGTCCGATCCAGATGTGCTTGTATATAGGAGTTGTCACTATGTACAGGCGTCTCCTATATACAATCCCTGGCGACGGAAACCCTTCGCCTTGACGGGAGACCATGGATGTCACTTATGTCATCTTCCACCTCTTATTCAAATTTAATTAATTACTATGAATCACATTCATATAATTAATTCTTCCAAGGGAATAATTAACTCTAATCATATTAGAGTATTCTTAATTGGACATAATTAACTTAATCATATTAAATTAATTATCAATCCAATTCAATCAATCAAACTTAATTTTATGCTTGAATATATATATGGTATTATTCTCAAAGTACGTATTAATTCGTATTTTAATAATTAGAAAAATACATCATAATCCCTCGGACATTATCCCGGCCCTACCCGCTGTCATGGCCAGTACCGACGGGAGTGTGGCGGACCACATACGTTGCAACCCGCTGACCCAGCGATCCCCGACTAGACACCATATCCGCCTCGGGAAAGGATAATGCCAAATTGATTATTTTGTACTTGAGATGATCATCGGTTCTTCAACCGAAATTATACCATATAGTAATCAAAACAATATTGATTTTAAGGAAATTTGCTAGGCTAATTCCCAAGTCCTATTCAAGCAAGAAGTTTGATGATTGTAATTCCAATTATGGTTTAGATCAAATCTAATCAACTAATTGGTTGGGGCCAAGTCAATTAGGCAAATAATCATGTTTCAATATTTCACAAATATTTTTCGAGATTATTTCACTAAATTAACAATTAATTTCACTAATTGACAATCACTTGGTTCTAGATTAGGAAAGCAATTTCAGCAGTGACCCCTACTTACTAAAATTGGCATATCTCAATCATATTAAATCCAAATTAAGCAAAGTCAATTTCTAAAGTTTGCTAATTTGATTTAGGACAGAACTTAAGTGATGTTTCACGCATTTCGAGGCAAGTCTAAACAGTAATTAACATTTTAATCACGTTCAGATTCACAGTTCCCGCAACAGTGCATACATGTTCATTAAAACGACCATATCTCGAGCATACGAAATCCGATTTACGCAAACTCAGATCCTATGGTTTCCTTATTTAATGGGGAACATAATACAAGTATAAAATTCGTGTTTAAATAATTTAAACAGTGCCCAATTTATTTACTAAGCAGATCTGCGAAATCAAATGCGATGAAAACTTTCACGACCTTAGCGAACCCAAGTCATCCTCGGTTAGTGAATCACTATTCGAAACCATCGACCTAAGGCTCTGATACCACTTGAAGGATATGGTTAGATCCTCAAGCGCATCACGGAAGCGTGAGCGTCGTATCGAATACGACGAGAAGCGACTAGTCGGACTAGTTGCTTGATGCAGCGGAATTTAAAAAATTTTATACGACGAAACCACATGATCCAAGAACACTTCTCGGATCATTTCGTCTAAACCACAAACAAGTAATTAGGATTACCTCTTGAAGCGTGGTTGCGATCAAGTCTCTAAACGAAGAGACCTCCTGTCTCAAGTCCGATCCGACGGAGGAGACGCTTGCGAGCGCGGGGATGAACCGCGTGCTTCTCGCAATCCAAGTTGATGATCCAAGCGGCGGTTCTCCTGATCTCGACACACGAGATCCAACATCTTCTTCACGAGCGAGGCGCACCAAAGGAGACGGAGATCCACGAGCAGAAGAACGGGCAGCATAACGACGATGCCGCGGCGATGGAGAACCTCTCCATGGCATCCATGGTGGACGGCCATGAGAGGGAGAGAGAGGGCTGACCTCTAAAGAGAAAGAGAGAGGGAGAGAGAGATGCTTCTCAAGCATTATGTGTAAAAAGAGAGCCAAGAGTGCCTCTCTATTTATAGGGTTTTGGGATCCATGGATCTCAATCCATGTGTTATATAAAATCAATGGTTGAGATTGATTTATGACAATCCAATGGTCAAGATTGTTGTTGGTAAAAGCCAACAACTTGTGATTTAATTTTGATTAAATATATTTGATAAATCAAATATATATTAATACCAAATTAAACCAACTAAATAAGGAGTGGAAAAACAAATGAGAGCCTCCTTCCCTATTGGGAGGAGTGGACGGCCACCAATTCCATAAAGGAATTGGTGCCGCCCCCCTCTTCCCATATGGGGAGGGCAATCCCATGGATTCCCATGGGATTGCATATCTCCTTGTTTTTCTCTCAACTTATTTTCCAACAATTATTCACCAAAAAATAATTCTCAATTAATTTTGGGAATATTTCAATCTTGACATTGGAATATTGTGAATCACATTCACAACCCAAAACAAAATGTAATTTATATTTTCAATTAATTAAACAATGTGTATCCAATACACATTAATAATTAATCTACTAATATAAATTATATTTAACTCTCTCTAATACATTATAAATTACATTTATAATATATTATGAATAATTGGATATTACTATCCACATTATTCTTATCCTTGATAATTAAATCATATTTAATCGTCTTGGATCTCTTTATCTCATGTGTTCAAATAATATGAATCACATTCAAATTATTCACATCTTTGATAATTAAATCACATTTAATTATCTAAGATAACTCTCCTTATAATATGAATCAAATTCATATTATTCATGATAATTAAATCACATTTAATTATCCATTTTCTCAATGCTCGGATACATATATCAACAATAGAATTATCCATGAACTCTTTCAAGGACAATGCGCTTTCTCCGCGAATACTTGGAGATAAGGACAGGGCGATTGTATTGTTCCACGTATAGTGACATGGATATTGAGATCACATCTCAAATCCAGATCTCAGGCCTCCCATAGATGCTTGATTAAATCAAGACCGCAAATCTAATCTTCTCATTGAATCTGAATCACATTCAGATTAATGTCCAACATTTGGACTAAGATCAGATTACTTCTCTACTAAGAGGAGTCACTAAAATCCAGACCCGTTTCATCACTCCCTAGGAATGGAAGCGTCATGGTTATACAACCGTTTAAGATCACATCACCCTCATGCATTCCCAATACCTGTACATCCTGCATACTGGAAGACTCAGAATAAACCCGAAGTATTAGATCAACTTTATACTGTCTACTTCAGGGTTTTATCAGTAAGTTTCTGATTCGATCATTGGGAGTTGGTATCGATCATATACTTTCCAAAAGCATATATCATACCTAGGTCTTAATCATATACTTTCCAAATGCATATATCAGACCTACAAATTCAGTCAAGCTTCCAAAGCGAGACGACCGTACGCACAGAATTTGATTCTTCCCAATATCTCATGAGTGAGCTCATGTCTTCCGGTTCAGTAGTGAACCTGTATGATCCCTTTGAGAGATCGTATTACTCATATGCCCTTATATGCACACCAGCGCGCCGGTGTATAGACCTTGATTAGGTCATCAACCTATTGGTCTGCCAAATGTACATACTTAGACATATAGTAACACATCTGTCTCTGGTCAGAGGATGTGTGCCTATATCATGACAGCATATGATATAGGACTTTGGTTATCTCGATCTCGTTAAGTCAACTCTTTGACCTAACTAATCTGACACCTCCGAATCTCTATTCATATGTAGAGGACCTGCATCAAGAAGTCGGTCAGATATCAGCCTAACTTAGAAAGGATTGCCATCTCCTACTCAGGCTAGAGATCATCTCTTAATAATCATTTGACAATGCTTGATGAGTCCTCAATCTAACTCATTAGATATTCATCTAAGCACCATCCTCTATGATTCAATAATTGAATCAACAGTTGTATGATCATTAAGATGGCCATGGTAGATAAACCTAATTGTACTAAGGGACCTATTATGCAAACTATGTACTCTTTATTTCAGATTAAGGAGTGAATTGCAATAACATTTATTGCATAATGGCTCGTCGTGGGCTCGCATGTCCAACACCTGCGACGGTGGCGTGGGGTCGTGCCTGGAGCATACGGCCGCGGCTGAGAGAAGATGGGGGGGGGCACGACAAGGGCCGGCGAGGGAGCAGCCGAGCACTGCAGCTGGAGCACACGCGGTCGCGGCGACGCACGGTGGAGATGATGGAAGGGGAGGGGCGGCGGCGCCGCCTGCCCGTGGTGGAGGGGGAAGGGGTGACGGCGTTGTTGCCTCTTTCTTTTTTTTATAAATTTTTTTATGTTTTGATTTAAAAAAAACTGTTGTAATGAATTTTTTGTTTTAATTTTTTTATTTTTTTTAAACAGAGAATGCAAAAATAAAAAAATGACAATGAAGGAAAAAATGTGGTGATAATATGTGGAGTAGAACAAATGGAGGATGGTGGTTGGTGATATGATGAACTAAAAAATTACAAAGGTAAAAATAAAGACCATATGAAACTAAAATTACCTACGATGGAGGCGACCGCCTATGTTTTGCTCACGAGAGCACGGTCTTCGCTCAAATCGTTGGCGTGCGATGAGCTCGAGCAACGCACGGATGTGGTTGCGATGTTGGCCGAAAAGCCAACGGATCTCACCGGAGAGAGGGTCGTCGTCGCTCGATCGCGGTTGCGTCGCTATCATCGATTCAACTCTGGGAACTAGGCTCTCCTCACATAAAGATGGATCAAAGGCAAAAATGAGGAGAATTAGATGTATATAAAGAGGAAAAAATGGAAGTTAGAATAAAGATGGAGTGGGATGGAGGTTAATAAAATGGTGGAGTTGAATTAGAAGTTAGAAAATATGGTGGAGTAATGGAGTTGAATTGGTGGTTATTGTAGAGAATGTAAAATAAATAAATAAATGAAATAAAGTTGTCTACTTTAATTACAATAGAATAAAAAAGAAGAAATAAATAGTGGAGAATTTACAAGGGAAGACAAACAACATGTACATTTTTTTACTTTTCTAATATGTAAATTTTTTTATCTTTTTAATAAGAGATATTTACAATGAAAAAATACAATAAAATAGTACAATTAAAATACAACACAAGTATGATTTTTTTGTATTTTTAGTAATTAAGAAATATACAATAAAAATAAAAGAAAGAATGAATATGTACATGGTATACAATGTAAATCTAGGTCCCAAAACCCAACTTTTGCAAACGAGCTCCGATTTTAATGAAACCACTTCCGTTGGATAGATAATTATCTAACTTGAACTTTAAAAGTGAGTTTGATGAATTTGGAGTTCACACGGAGCGGGAATTTAGCTTGGAAGTTGGACTTTACGGCTTTTTCTCTTTGGGATCTAGGAGCATTTATTTGAGGTAAAATTTGTTTTGTATTTTTGTATTTTTATTTACATTTTTATAAACAAGTTAGAGAAAGAATTAGGCAATAAGGAGTTGAAATGAAATTATTAAAAATCCATGAAGTTTTGGGCTATTTACAGGTGAAAAACTCCTTCAATTTGCGGCTTTTTAGTGTTAATTTATTTTATGCTATCTAATATACAATAATTATTGTGTTTTATTTACAAGAGTTATTATGTTAATTTATTGATTTTATGGGCATTTTTCTGGGATTTTACTCGGAGATTTTGCTAAGATCAAGATATAGCGATGATTAATCGCGGATTCATTACCCCCCTATACTTAAACTTTGCTAGTCCTCGAGCAAATAAAGAATGAATAAGTTGGGTTAACCCTTGATTGTGCATGTGAATACAAGACTTGATCCATTCAAGATCTCTCGGTTTTAGAGATCCTAAAATTTTAAGCTGAACCAAGCTCTAGTCAAAAGCTACCCAATTTCCCTAATCATTAGACTCACTCTGTATACATATATAGTAGGGATATGATATTAAGTGTTGACTACAGTTACAAGAGTAGAGTCACAACGTCACCTAAGGTTCCAGTCCAAGAGACTCTCCTATGGACCCGATCCTTAACACTAGGGAATAAATCATTTCTTGCATCCAATCCACCGTCTCTTTAGTTGTCAGACTTGAAAGTGTAGATGGAAGGCCAGTTGATGGAGGGCATAGGATTGTGTCTTTTCTTCTCTCCCTCTCATTGGAACAAGGATCCTCTCAAGTGCCTTATTACGCAACGCATATTTTTGGTGTTGATCAGTGCGTCCGTCAAGAGAAGTTGGAGCCGTCTGCACTTGTTTTCCTGGGAGTACACCGGGGTGTACCTTTTTTGAGTACCTATCGTACCTTCTACACCCAGACTTGTAGGATTTACGATGCAGAGCCCTTTTTTGGTGCAAGCCCGACTCCCGGTCCTAATAGCGGTGGTCCAAGTGGACACTTTCAAATGGTTGGGAGCGCTCGCCTTTGGTGGAAGCTCTTTTGATAATTGACTTTGTGGAATGAGAGCTTTTCTTTGACATTTCATTGCTTTGTAGTATTTGTGGCTAGCTCCACTGCTTTTACCAAGAGTTATTGCACACTGATCAACATTTTTTTATTTTATCACACCCTGGCGCATAGGTAAATATCAAGAGATAGTACAAGAACCATGTTCTCAGACTGGCTAAATGTGCTGACACTCAGGTTTCATGAAGCCTTCATTGATTTTATCCCATCCTCGAGCATCATCAAATCAAGTCCAAACTCAAATCTCTCATCCCAGTTCCTCAAGTGAAATTTCAACTCATCTCATCATAACTGCAGTCGTGTATGTGAGGTGCTGATCATATTCTTAAGATAGAGACTAAGCATGCAATATAGTACACAAATCTTTCAAATTAGGGAAATGTGAATAATTAAGTCCAAGACCCTAATGACTAAGGCTGGTTAACTCAAAATATCAAGACCTCATAAACCAAGTGTTCTTGAACATCACTAGTCTTGTGTGAAAGTGAATTGTGTCAAGGATTAAACCAACTTATTAGTTAGTTTTTTTTATGATTGATTGATTTTTTAAAAAAAGTTTTAGAAAAAGTTTTTTTTTCAAAAAGTTTTTTTTTTTGACAAAGGCAAAGAAGATTTTTTTGTTAGAAAAGTTTTGCTTTTTTCAAGAGTTTTTTTTGAAAAAGATAGGTAAATAAGAAAAGACTTTTTTTTGAAAAGTTTTTTTAAAGAGGATTTTTTTTGAAAAGTTTTTTTAGCAAATAAGGAAAAAGAGTTTTTTTAGGAAAAAGTTTTTTTTGTTTTGTTTTGTTTTGTTTTTTTTGTTTTTACCCACCCCATAATTATTATATAATATAAACAAAAATACGTGAAAGTACGAGTTATGGGTAAAGTATATATGTAATATATACACGCCCCCCTATACTTAGCATGTGCTATGTCCTCATGGCACAAGAAGAGAGAAAAAGACATAGCTCGTTCTAAGCGTAGGAAAGCTAAAATAAAAAAAAGTATAGAAGTCGATCCGCCCCCCTATACTTAGGCTCTGGTCAGCCTAAGTGAAGAAGAAGAGCAAAAATGGGGCGGACGAGGTCAAGAGGAGAAATGATGAGTATATACACATGGAGGGCATCGGTCCCCCCTATACTTAGGCTTTGGTCAACCTAAGTATAGGACAAGAGTAAGTGTGAGAACCGATGTGATCTCGAGAATATACAAAGAAGGGAGAATATGTACAAGAGTGATTGAATCTTCTAAGATGTTGAATCTTGATGCTGCATCTTTATGAAGAGTAATAAGATGTATCTGCTCTGTGCTAACTCTGTATGAAGTTGATGACCTCGACTTGGACTAACTGCTCTTTCGAATAAACAAAATGCTTCAACAGTTGTCCATTCACCACATGAGATTGTACACCATCTGTGAGATCAGCTATCTCTACACTTCCATTCCCGTGCACTTTCTTAACCACAAAGGGACCCGTCCATTTAGATTTGAGCTTCCCATGGAACATCTTCAACCTGGCATTGAACAACCATACCTTTTGCCCAGGGACAAAGTCTTTGCACCTAATGTGCTGATCATGCCATTTCTTTACTTTGTCCTTATAAATCAAACTGTTGTCATATGCCCTGTTTCGGATTTCCACGAGCTCGTTCAAGTTCAAGTCTCGGCAAAGCTTCCCTAGGTGACAACTCCAATTAATCTTCTTAATTGCCCATTCGGATTTATGAATCAATTCTGTGGGAAAATGGCATGGCTTTCCATAGATCATTCTAAATGGTGAAGTACCCAATGGTGTCTTGTAGGCTGTCTTATAGGCCCACAGAACTTGGTCCAAGAGCTGAGACCAGTTCTTCCTATCAGGACGAACCAATTTCTGCAAAATACTCTTCACATCTCTGTTCGAAACCTCTGCCATGCCATTGGACTGTGGGTGGTAAGGACTAGTAACTCTATGCTCAAATACATAGTCCTTAGCTAAAGATCTCATATCTCGATTCACAAAGTGGCTACCCCCATCAGATTTCAAAACTTTTGGCATCTCGAACCTAGCAATAATATGGTCTCTCACAAACTTACAGACACTCTTGCTGTCTGCGGTTCGGGTTGGGATAGCCTCCACCCACCTAGATAGATAGTCAACCGCCAACAATATGTACTCATGTCCATGGCTATTGGGAAAGGGACCCATAAAATCTATGCCCATGCATCAAAAACATCACAAATAATTATCGCTTGCATAGGCATCTCATCTCTCTGTCCAACTGTCCCTCCCATCCTTTGACAAATCGGGCACGACCGCACAAAATCAATAGCATCTATAAACAAGGTCGGCCAATACAATCCACATAGAAGTACTTTGTGAGCGGTTCTCTTTCCCAAATGGTGTCCTCCAGCCTCAAGTGAATGACAATATGTGAGGACACTCTGGTATTCCTCCTGAGGAATACACCTTCTCCAAACACAATCCGGTCCTTCGAAGAAAAGGAAAGGATCGTCCCAGTGGTATCACCTCAAATCCGACTTCAGTCAATCAATGCTGCTCCTAGTCCAACCATGGGGAACCTGCTTGGAAACAAGATAGTTCACCATGTTGGCATACCACGGGAGTGAGTCAATAACACAAATTGACTCATCTGGGAAGGTCTCTCTAATTCGCTCATGATCAGGAGAATCCTTAAGTTCAATCTGAGAAAGGTGATCAGCCACAACATTCTTCACTCCAAGTTTATCTTTTATCTCCAAATCAAATTTCTGGAGGAGTAAAATCCACCTAAGAAGACGCACCTTCACGTCCTTCTTTTCCATTAAATATCGAATAGCTGTGTGATCAGTATAAATTGTCACCTTAGAGACCAAAATATATGATCTGAACTTCTCGAGGGCCCATACTACCGCGAGCATTTCCTTTTCAGTCACTGTATAATTTTCTGTATAGGATCTAAAACTTTGCTCGCATAGTGAATCGCAAACGGAATCCCCTGTCGCCGTTGTCCTAACATAGCTCCTATAGCAAAATCTGAAGCATCAGTCATGATCTCAAAAGGGAGAGACCAGTCAGGAGCTTGTAGGATAGGCGAGGAACAAATCTTCCTCTTCAAGAACTCAAAGGCCTCCAGACACCTGTGATCTACAATGAACTCTGTGTCTTTCCCTAAGAGCTCAATCAGTGGGCGGGCGATCTTTGAAAAATCCTGAATGAATCTCCTATAGAATCCAACATGTCCTAAAATTGACCGCACTGACTTTACGTTGGTAGGTGGATCGAGTTTCTTGATCACCTCCACCTTGGTAGGGTCAACCTCCATTCCCCTTTTGGAGATGACATGCCCAAAAGTGACTCTTCTCCCAGGAGAGTACCAGATTCACCTCTCTATACCTCGTGAGGACTCGGTCCAAGTGCGCTAAACATGTATCAAAAGAATCACCATGGACTGAGAAGTCATCCATAAATACTACCAAAAAATCTCCCACCATCTCGGCAAATATGGCTATCATGCACCGCTAAAATGTGCCTGGGCATTGCATAGCCCGAATGGCATGCGCCTGAAAGCATAAGTGTCGAATGGACATGTGAATGTGGTCTTTTCCTTGTCCTCAGGGGCTATGGCCACCTAGTTGTAGCCTGAGTACCCATCAAGAAAACAGAAGAACTCTTTCCCTGCGAGTCTCTCCAAGATCTGATCAATATAAGGCAAGGGAAAGTGATCTTTCTTGGTCGCGGCATTCAGGCGTCTGTAGTCAACATAGACGTGCCACGACGTGGGTACTCATGTCGCGATCTCTACCCCCTCCTCATTGGTGACCATCTGAATTCCTGACTTCTTCGGGACTACATGAAGTGGGGCCACCCACTTGGAGTTAGAAATAGGGTATATAAACCCTGCTTTGCACCATTTCTCAATTTCTTTCTTCACTACTTCCCGCAGATTGGGGTTAAGTCTCCTCTGGAACTCATGGGAAGGTCTCACATTATCCTCGGTAAAAATGTGGTGCGAGCAGAGAGCGGGGTTGATCCCCACGAGATCCGACACTGTCCAGCCAATTGCGTTGCGGTTCCTCTCTAAGACTTCTAACAACCTAGACTCCTGCTCTAAAGTCAAGTCTGAGCTAATGATGACAGGATATCTCTCTTTGGGTCCTGCAAGAAAGGCGTACTTGAGTGTAGGAGGTAGTGATTTCAGCTCTGGCAATGTGGTATCATCAATCAAATTTGGCTGAACTGAATCTGAATATGGTTCCGTGTTGCATGAAGGTGGGCTAAGCTGAGTAGTACTCGCCACCAACTCTGAAGTATGGGGAGTCAGATCGTCAAAAATATCCAAACAATCGGCAAAAGCCTCGTCTGACTCATCATTTATGTCCCATGATTGTTCCGAAGAGGATGGAACTGACAGATCCGGATGGATCTCTATGTCATCATGAGAATAGGTTGATGCATCTCTAGCAAGATCAGACAACACCTGGCAAACTGCATCATGCACTATATCCTCTCCAGATGAAAAGGTCTCGCTCTGTCCTGAAGGAATCTATCCCCAAATCCCAACTGTGCTAATCATACTGCAATCTGCCTCTAAAGATGAGTACTCTGTACTACTCTCTGAATCAGGTCGCTGACACTTGATTTGCTTCATCTCAAGGTTCACTTCTCCACCTGGAGAACGGAACTTCATCATTCCCGTACCATAATCGAAAGTTGCGCCTGCGGTCCTAAGGAAGGGTCGCCCGAGAATGACTTGAGATTCTCTCCAATGATTGGGGGTCTCCATGTCCAAGACTGTGAAGTCCACCTGATAGTTCTGCCCCTCAATCGAGATAACGACGTTCTTCACTTCTCCCTCAGGTCTATTCACTGAACGATCTACGAATTGGAGTAAAGCTCTAGATTTGCGAAGTGGTCCCAACTCCAATTTCTGATATAATGCTAAGGGGAGTAAGTTGATCGAAGAACCGTTAGCTAAGAGTGTGCGTGCAAATGCAATGTCGTCAATACGACTCTCCACATAGTGAGCACCCATGTCTCTCTTTTTCTTTGGCAAAGTCTGATTCTTGAGACAATAGGTTTTGGCTAATGATAAGACATGTGTCTTTATATTTCGGTTATCTTTCTTCCTGCTAACCCTTCTAGGTGTGCATCTCACCTTAAGGTATTTTTGGAAGGTAGGATGGTTAGCCACATATTCATCAAATGGCACCTTAACTGTGATGTTTTCTTTCCAAAACCGTGCCATATCGGGGTCATCTTTCTGAATCTTTTTGATGTGCTATCCTGCCGTAAGAGCATGGGGGAAAGGGATTGAAGCTAGGGAAATAGAGGATGATGAGTCTGAATCATGAACTGAAAGATCATTCTTTGACTTAACGGAAACAGAGTTCTTCCAACAAGAATCTTTTTGATGCAACATGGAATCAAAATCTAGGCTATCTACTAAAGGTTGTGGAATAGAAGCTGGAGTGGTATCCGCCACAACCGGAGATGCAAGGTCCTCCGTAGACTTGGAAGAATATCCATGTTGACGATGTTGCATGCGTGCTCTCCTCCTCCTCTCAGCTCCCTGAGTGGAAATCCTCGAATGGTGCTGATGGGGCTCCGAAATATGATAACTCTCCTCCTCGTCCTCTGAAGACTCCTCAAGTAGAGCTCCAGAGATGCCCCTCCTCGTGTCCCTCGCCCGGTCAGGTACGACTTCGGTCCTTCCGCTCCTGAGTGACATGTGGTTAGCCTCGTCACACAAAAGAATCTCATGTTCAGATTTAGGAGATGCTGAATAGTATACCTGACCAAAGTGCTGCTGAGAACTAGAACAATTCAGGCTATTTGGGTTAGCCTGAACTTGGGCTGGGATAGAGGTAGAGGGTGCAGTCTGCTCGTCTCACCATCTGGATATGCGGTTGACTTCCACCAGTAAGTCTTGAATCTCGTTCCTATAGGAACGTAGCTCGTCGAGTATCTACTGTTGAATATCCACGGGACTAGACGATGATAGAAGTGGATAAGACTGGGAAGAAGAATTGGAAGACTGGCCATGCTGGCCAGTGTACTGCCTCTGCTGCTGCTGCTGGGGTTGCGGGCCCAGCTGGCCCATCTAGTAATGGCCTTATCGACCATACTGCTGGTATTGTTGCCTCTGTTGCTGGGGTGGCTGGAATACAGGGCTCTGCTGTGAAGGAGGTGGTGCAGAGGTGAATGCGGTGTTGTGAAAGGTCGGGGGACGTTGATAGGTCTGTCGGTCTCCCGTACTTCCATGTCTGGCAGGGTCCTGAGTATACCATATCTCATTCACCTCCCAAACTGGTGGAGGCTCCTCCTGGACTGTCTCTGCTACTGGAGGTGGCTGCTGGAATGATTGGGTGTAGGATTGGTCCTGCTCCCACGGCTGGGTTTTCCCTGACACCAACTGCTCCTGAACATGGTGAACTCGGTAAACGGGAGCAACGAGTGCAGTCACGGCAGGTATCTTTATCTTAGATACCTTCTCAGTCAACTCCTCCATCTATTTTGGAAGTTTGGAGATGCTCCAGTCTAACTCATCAATCCTCCTGTCGATCCTCTCGATTATAGTAAGCTTGTCAGCAAGAAGTCCCATGCTAGGGATCACGTCCTGAGAGAGATCGACTACAGCTGATTTTCCCCCTCCAAATGAGAGTGAAGTGGGGGATGGTGTATAGGCCCTGTTGGCCATCTGTGAGCGGCTAGTTTCAGCCATCTGCTCGAATACCATCCAGACAGTATCCGCTCCTCGTGATGTGTAGCTGCCTCCACAGGCAGCGCTCACTAAACCATGCATCTCAGGGTTGAGACCAGTGAAGAATGATTGGACCAAGATGTTATCATCTAAATTGTGACAGGGACACTTCTACAGGATGTCCTTGAATCTTTCCCAAGCATCACAGAAGGCTTCATGGGGTAACTGGGAAAAACTCGTAATTTGTGTCCTCATCATGTTAGTTCTACTCAAAGGGTAGAACTTCTTTAGAAATAGGTCCTTGAACTGGGCATAAGTGGTGACAATGATTCCAAGATTCTTTACCCAGTAATCGGCTTTTCCACCCAAGGCAAATGGAAGGGCTTTGAGCCTAATATAATCCTGGCTAACATTATTATGTTTGAGGTTAGCACAGATGAGCTCAATGTCCCTTAGGAATGCATATGGCTCCTCAGAAGCATTCCCATCAAAATGTGGTAGCAAGTTCAGAAAATGCGGCTTCAACTCAAAATCAACATTGGGTTCGGCCGGACTCAAGTAGTTATGAATTTGATATTATCCGAGGTTATACGCCGCATCCATTGGTGGTTCGACCCCAACATTTAACTCTCCTAACTGAGCTCTCAGTAATGCATGTTGCTGCTCAGATGCAGCTAATCGGGCAAGTATCATTCTCATTGGGTCTTCATGGTTCTCTTCTTCCTCTTCTTTCTTCTTTGGCATTTTACTTGAATCTTCTTTATGTATTGAATCAGCAAGGTGTTCTGGATTAGAAGAGTATTTATGAATCAAGATATTCTCACCGAGGCGATGGTCTTCCTTGGTGAGGTGGGAAGAGAGAAATGGAATGGTTTGAGAGTAACCATCCCGAGAGTGAGTGATCCTTGGCTCAACAGGGTCATGAGTCCAGGTTGGTCCAAGTTGCGCTTGGACCTTTGAAGACGTACTTTTTGAAGGGTTCAACGAGAGATTCACAAAGTCCGAATAAATATCCCCCCAATCAGTCATCTTCGATGTCAAAAGAACCGATTAGATCACGATAGTCAATGAGGCACTAGTTTTACGGTGCATGTAAATGTGCGGAGTGAACTCACACAATACAAACGCAATTCAAACCCTCAATTTCACCAACTCAACACGTGATGGCCGTAAGAGTTCGGCCGAATTATCTGGTCAATTTTAGTTGGTGGGAATACAATCTTAGAAAGATTAACGAGCTATTAGGTGCCCGTATTTTCCTACAGACTGGCCCGGTTCTTATGACTAGTTTGACCTACTTTCAGCCAGTATAGGAGTAAGTACGGACCATATAAATACGGCTACCCGTTCCTTGAGGACTAAGGCGTCCTGTAACCTCCCACTCTGCTAAGGAAGTCCGGACCGTTTACCGGCTACCCGTAAATCCTCACTGAAAAGTAGCTAATCGCCTAAAAAGAAAGAACCAGTAGTAAGTAAGAAATCCAGACTTGGCTCTATCCTAGGGTCGTCTCTCTCTCACTTGCAAGTAAAACAAACAATGAGGGCTTTATGCACCCGAGAACAAGGGTTATTTTTATTCCAATTATTTTAATCGACCTGCTCAATTCGGTCCCAATTTTAGAGTTAGGTTATCACTTGAAAGATATATGAACACACAAGCACGTCTACCGTTCAGTCCCAATTTCCTTTTGACCTTAAGTTGTAAAACTAGAGGGGAATCGGAAATCAGAATGCAAACGAGAAACTATGATGCATGCTTAGAAGAAGGTATACTTACAGTGAATCCCAGCACTCTTCATGTGTTATGCAAAACTGAATTTGTAAATATTACACTAAATGCATGCAGATCGAGAAAACTGCACCTAAACAATATACTATTAGCGGGGAAGAATTGATTGAATTTGAGCTAAGTAGTACGTGTCTATGTGCGTCTCATTATGAATCTTATAATATATGTGAATCTTCTAATATGTGTGGCCTAATTTACGATGAGCACAAACAAATTTGATTCTATACTACCGTGTGCCTAATCCTTAAGTTCGCCACTCAAGTCGAGACCCCACCCTCACCGGAGAGTGAAACAGGTCTCGACACACCACAAATAATGTCCAAGTTTTTTTTACACACGCGAGCTCTCAAACAAGAGCTTCTATAAATGAGCAAGATAAATAATTACAAGAATTTACAAAATTTCTCTTGAAGATAAAATAATTCTCCTCGCTCTTCAGCAGTTGGTGCGCGTCGCGTCCGTCGACCTCCGATGTACTCCAAGTCCACCGAGCCCTCGCAAGGAAAATAATATTTATATTAGAGAGATAAACAACATGATATATACAAAAATATGAAGAGAAATAATTGCAAAAAAAATGGAATAAATACAAGTGGCTCGGGGGTCAGACTACCCGAGTAGAGAAAATCTAAATCCAAATTTTAAATTAATCCCTAAGTCGTTTGCCTCCCCGACAATGGCACCATCTGACGGGTCGCTAAATACGATGTTTAATTCGTGTTCGTTGTGGTACGTGTACTTAGCAATTCAGTCAGAACTGAGAGAAGGATCTCCGTGAAGAGTGTCTCGGCTTAATTTATATCCCGGGCAAGTCTGGGGTCGAACACAGGGAGGCAAAGGAACAACTTGGGTTTAATTTGAAATTTAAGATCTAGATTTCCACACAGTTTTTTTATAGATTTTTTAATGCAAAAACAAAGGTGAAAGGCAAATGCAAGTGAATTACGTCACTAAGAAAGCATACAACAAGGCCAAATTATTTTAATGTCAGAATAGTCCGATTTAACCAAATTATATTTTTCCTAGAGTCCTAATTGAGAGATGAATGCAAGGTACTTTTTTTGGAATTTTATGGGTTAAAATGCAATAATGAAAAATACACACTTTTTCTGGGTTTTTTCACAATTTCTCACACAAACAGTAAGCAAAAATTATGAAAATTTTACTGGAATGAAAACATGATGCAAAGAGACTACAGTAATTGTTTTGGAATTTTTTGACAAGTTATGAATTTTTTAGTGAAATCAGAGTGACAGTGAGTAAATAATTTCTAATAAATCCACATTATGGAATTAATTAGAGTGCAAATTATCTCAGAAAGATATTTTCATTTAGAATCCAGGAGACTTGAAATTTCGAAAAAAAGATGTAAGTGGATTTAATTAAAAATCAAATACTGAAACCACTCTAAAATTTATTTCAGACACAAGATAACTCCATTTTGGTGAAATTTGGATAGTAAGTTAATTACATATCAAAGCATCATTCCTAATTTTTTTGGAATTTTGAGACCAACCGTGAGTTAGATATTAATTTAAGAGTCCAGATTGGGTAAAATAGGAAATATTTTTAGTTAAACAATTTTAATTAATTACCCAAATATCATAAAAATATAAATAAATTTCTAGGTGGTAGAGAATTAGTTTCTCAACATGAAAACATTTTTTATTACATAAAATGATGCAAAAGAGAGGTCCAAATTATTAGTCAAACACAGGGGTATGCTTGCAAATACAGAAAACAAAATAAACAAACAACTTTATACAGGGACCTATTTGTAATTACAGAAACTATAAATAAAATTTTTACAATTTTTACAATAAAAAAATAAGTCACCTTCTCTTCTTCTTCCTGGACCCGATGGGATGAACCCAACAAGGTGGTCTACGGCGGCGGCTCGCCTGCGTCTACGGCGAGAAGGGGCGGCGCTGGTTCGGTGGTGGTGCGCGTCGGCGGAGGGGCAGCGTGAGGGTGAGGCACAGGAGGAGGCGGCCCGCGACGGCGGCGTGGGGCCGCGCCTAGAGCGTATGGTCGCGGCTGAGAGAAGATGGGGGGGCGCGACGAGGGTCGGCGAGGGAGCAGTCGCGCACTACAACTGGAGCGCGCGCGGCCGCGGTGACGCGCGGTGGAGATGATGGAAGGGGAGGGGCGGCGGCGCCGCCTGCCCGTGGTGGAGGGGGAAGGGGCGGCGGCGTTGTTGCCTCTTTCTCTTTTTTTAATTTTTTTATAATTTTTTTATGTTTTGATTTAAAAAAAACTGCGGTAATGAATTTTTTTGTTTTAATTTTTTAAATTTTTTTTAAACAGAGAATGCAAATATAAAAAATTGACAATGAAGGAAAAAAATGTGGTGATAATATGTGGAGTGAACAAATGGAGGATGGTGGGTGGTGATATAATGAATTAAAAAATTACAAAAATAAAAATAAAGACCAGATGAAACTAAAATTACCTACGATGGAGGCGGACACCTATGTTATGCTCACTAGAGCATGGTCTTCGCTCAAATCGTCGGCGTGCGATGAGCTCGAGCAACGCACGGATGTGGTTGCGATGTTGGCCGAAAAGCCAACGGATCTCACCGGAGAGAGGTCCGTCGTCGCTCAACCGCGGTTACGTCGCTTTCACCGATTCAACTCTGAGAACTAGGCTCTCCTCACATAAAGATGGATCAAAGGCAAAAATGAGGAGAATGAGATGTATATAAAGAGGAAAAAAATGGAAGTTAGAATTAAGATGGAGTGGGATGGAGGTTAATAAAATGGTGGAGTTGAATTAGAAGTTAGAAAATATGGTGGAGTAATGGAGTTGAATTGGTGGTTATTGTAGAGAATGTAAAATAAATAAATAAATAAATAAAGTTGGCTACTTTAATTACAATAGAATAAAAAAAAGAAAGTAAATAGTGGAGAATTTACAAGGTCGACAAACAACATATACATTTTTTTACTTTTCTAATATGTAATTTTTTTTATCTTTCTAATAAGAGATATTTATAACGGAAAAATACAATAAAATAGTACAATTAAAATACAACAAAAGTATGATTTTTTTGTATTTTTAGTATTTAAGAAAGATACAATAAAAATTAAAGAAAGAATGAATATGTACATGGTATACAATGTAAATCTAGGTCCCAAAACCCAACTTTTGCAAACGAGCTCCGATTTTAATGAAATTACTTCCGTTAAATAGATAATTTTCTAACTTGAACTTTAAAAGTGAGTTTGATGAATTTGGAGTTCAAACAAAGCGGGAATTTAGCTTGGAAGTTGGACTTTACAGCTTTTTCTCTTTGGGATCTAGGAGCATTTGTTTGAGGTAAAATTTGTTTTGTATTTTTGCATTTTTATTTACATTTTTATAAACAAGTTAAAGAAAGAATTAGGCAAAAAGGAGTTGAAATGAAATTATTAAAAATCCATGAAGTTTTGGGCTATTTACAGGTGAAAAACTCCTTTAATTTGCGGCTTTTTAGTGTTAATTTATTTTATGCAATCTAATATACAATAATTAGTGTGTTTTATTTACAAGAGTTATTTTGTTAATTTATTGATTTTATGGACATTATTCTAGGATTTTACTCGGGGATTTTGCTAAGATCAAGATATTGTGATGATGAATCGCGGATTCATCAGCCATGCAGTGGAAGTAGTAAACTGTTGCAAATATTACTATGGAGATAAAAACACTTATTTGTAGTAATAAAAACACCTTCAATGATGACAGGATTTTTGAGATAGTGACCTCAAAGTCTTATCTTCATGAACTTGAGACTTTATAAATAGTAATTTAAAAAATCTTAAGTGCATATGCCTCATAAGACTTAAGATAGGGTCTTAGTCTTGGGAAATATAGATCTTTGGGAATAAGGATTTTATAATAAGGATAATAGAAACTACATATTGGTTATAACTTTTATTGAGTTATAGTTTCAAAGAAATTATAACTGCTTTAACAAGATTTATTATTGGATGCAGAAGATGCAACGTTCGAATTGGATGCGAGTACTGTTACTAGGAGATATGCAAGTATCATAAAAGGACTTGTCATAGTCTCTCAGGTACAGAGTGACCAATAATCGTACTTAGCTATTTTTCAAAGTAGTCGATGATTAGCACATGAGTGTAGGCTTAAATATTAGCCCATTAATGGCTCTATGGGCTAGTGTGAGATTGTTTGAAATACGATCCCACGGTGAGTCAGTATGCAATAAATATTATTGCAGATATCATTCCCTGATCTGAAATGAAGAATAATTAATTTGCATAGCAGGTATCTTAAGACAGTTATGGATGTACCATGGCCATCTTGATGATCATACCACGGTTGATTCAATTGTTGAATCATAGAGGCTGGTGCTTGGGTGATATGTAAAGAGTTAGATTGAGGACTCATCAAGCATCGTTAAATGATTGTTAAGAGAGGATCTCCAGCCTGAGTAGGAGATGTCAATCCTTTCTCTAATGGGCTAATATCTAACCAACCTCTTCGTGCAGGTCCTCTGTATTGAAATACAGATTCAGAGGTGTTAGATAAGTTAGGTCAGAGAGTTGATTTAACGAGATCGAGATAACCAAGACTTATGTCGTTTTTTGTCACGATAAAGGCACGCATCCTCCAACTAGAGACATATGTGTTACTATATGTCTGAGATGTGTATTTGGAAGATCGATAGGTTGATGATCTAATCCAGGTCTATACAATGGTGTGTTGGTGTGCATATAAGGGCATGTGAGTAATACCTTCTCTCAAAGGGATCATACAGGTTTAATATTGAACCAGAAGATATGAGCTCACTCATGAGATATTGGGAATAAAATTCCGTGCATGGTCATCTTGCTTTGGAAGCTTGACTGAATTTGTAGGTTTGATATATGCTTTTGGAAAGTATATAATCAATACCTAGGTATGATATATGCTTTTGGAAAGTATATGATCAATACCAACTCCCAATGATCAAATGAGAAACTTAATGATAAAACCCTGAAGGAGACATTCTAAATGAGATCTAAAAATTTGGGTTTATTCTAGTTCTTCAAGTATGCAGGATGTACATGTATTAGGAATACCTGAGGGAGATGTGATCATAAACGATTGTATAACCATGAAGCTTCCATTTTGAGGGACTGACGAAACAGGTCTGGATTTTAATGACTCCTCCCGATAGAGAAGTAATATGATCTTAGTCCAATTGTTGGACATTGATCTAAATATGATTCATATGCAAAAAGAAGATTAGATTTACGGCTTTGATTTCATCAAACATCTTTGGGAGGTCTCCTTGATCTGGACTTGAGATATGATCTCAATATCCAAGTCATTATATGTGGATTGTACAATCACCCTATACTCATCTCCAAGTATCCGCGGAGAAAGCGAATTGTTCTTGAAAGAGTTCAACAATAATTCCATTGATGAATAGTGTATCTGAGAATTAAGATATTGGTAATTAAATGTGATTTATTTATCATGAATAATGTGGTATGATTCACATTTAAATATGAGAATGGTGATCCAAGATAAATAAATGAGATTTACTTATCAAGGATATGAATAATATGGATAGTATTATTCATACTATTTGTATATATATTATAAATGTCATTTATAATATATTAGAGAGATTATTGTATATAGTATCTTGAAATTAATTATTGGTGTAAATTCAATTCACATTGGAAATTAATTGAAAATACAACTTACATTTTATTTTGGGTTGTGAATATGTTTCAAAATTATTTAATGGCATGATTGCAATATCCATAAAATTAATTTAGAATTATTTTTGTGAAATTATTTACAATAAATGTTTTGTGTGTGTGTATATGAAGGATTGTATAAGAAGGGACAACACCATCCATTTAATGGATGGTGGGCGGCCACCCTTTGACTTGTTCTCAAGGGTGGTCGTCCCCCTTGTTTAGGGAGGTGGGTGGCCTCCTTTCTAATCCTTCTATGTTAATTTATTTAGTTCAAATTAAATTATATCGATTATTCAATTTATTTAACTTAATCTAAATTAATTATTATTGTATTTTACAACAAAATCGTGGCCATTGAATAGAAACACAAATCAATCTCAATCATTGATTTTGTGTTTCACATGGATTGTGATCCATGGACTCCCAAAATACAATATAAGAAGAGGCAAAACTAGCTCTTCTTTTGAGTTGAATACACAAGAATTGAATACTCTCTCTCTCCCATCTCGTACTACACGCCCCTTCTCTCTCTAAGTGGTTGTCGACTTTGTGCCCTTAGAGAGAATCGATGTCATTGCCATGCCGATGTGTTGCCGCTTCGAATGCTCATGGATCTTTGTCTCCTTCAGTGTTCCTCGCTCGTGAAGAAGATATGGGATCTCGTGTGACGAGATCAGGAGATTCACCACTTGGATAATCGTCTTGGATTGCGAGAAACCCATGTCTCATCAATGTGCTCGCAAGCGTCTCCTCCATCGGGTCAGACTTGAGACAGGAGGTCTCTTCGTTTAGAGACTTTGATCGCAACCACGATTTAAGAGGTAACAATAATATCATTTGTGGTTTAAATGAAATGATCTGAGAAGTTTTCTTGGATCATGTGGTTTATTTACTTTAAAGTTTTTAAATCCCGATGCCCCGAGCTACTAGTATGACTAGTCGTTCCCGATCACATTAGATGCGATCTTCATGCTTCAGTGATGCACTTAAGGTTCTTCACATAACCTTTAAGCTTTTTCCCAGAATCTTAAAATGGTATCAGAGCATTGGTCGAGGTCTTGGATATGATCCAAAATCCTAAGTGATCAAGGTTCATGTTTCGAATGCACATGACTCACTGTTTTTGCATTGGATGCAATATTCGAATTGATATTTTGTAAAATAAAAACCTACTATTGTGCAATGTTTGGACGTATTTTTTTTGTTAATAAAATGATTTTAAATGTATAAATATGTCTCAAAAATAGTATCCTAATGTTGGTACCAAAAATGCATGAAAATGATTCAAAGAGTTCTAGTTACGAAAGATGTTTTGCATGAATTCACGGATCTATAAGAAAATCAATACTTATCATTTTTCCATCATGAAATATGTCATAAACATTTGGATTAAGTATATAATCAAACCATCAAACCTCTCAAATTTATTTCGTATGATTTTGACTCTGTTTGCCTAGATATCCCTGTTTAGTGGAGATGGGTCGGAAGATGATTAGATAATCAAACCTCTTTACTTAATGTGTTTAGAATTCAATGGAAATCATGGAAATTTATGAATTTATATTGATTAAATATGATACCTAATAATTATGAAAATAATTGATTAATCATCATAAGACATTGAATGAATGTTTCATGAAAACCCTAGTTTATCCTACAATAGTTGTAGGACAATCTCTCATGCAAAACATTGTTACTCGAATAGGATTAGGGATTTGTTTAGCAAATCTCCTTGTAATTTTAATCAAAATGGTTTTGATAAATATTAAATGGTATAACTTTGGTGGTAATACCGAATATCATCTCAAATACAATATGATCAAATCACATTGTCTTGACATCAGGCAGATATTGAGTCTAGTCAGGGATCGTAGGGGTAGAAGGTTGCTCCGTGAGAGATCTGTCCCACATTTTGTGTGCATTGGCCTTGATAGCGCATAAGAAATGGATAATTATTGAAATTATCATGATGCATTTTTCTTATTATTAAAATTTGAATAATACGTATTTTGAGATTATACAATCCTTCAAGTAAGATTGTTTATTGGTTGTTTGAATTGGATTGATAATTGATTTAATATTATTAAAATAATTATTTCCAATTAAACTCTCTATTATGAATAAAGTAGTATTTCCCTTAGGGAGAATCAATTATGTGAATATGATTCATAACAATTAATTAGAATTTGAACATGATATGGAGGATCACATAAATAACATACATGGTCTCCTGTCAAGGCGAAGGGTTCCGTTGCCATGGATTTTATGTAGGAGATGCATGTCCTAAGTGACAACTCTACATACAAGTGTACATGTATCGGGCTCTTTGCTTCTTGAAAGAGTAAGGCAGCATGCATAGTGACCCCAATATCGGGTCCCCATACTATTGGGGTGATATTAGATTACGCATAGCGAGTGTTATTCCTATTGATGGTTGGTTCAATTAACAATGAGTCAACATTTCCATAGGGGTGGTGGGCCCATGTGTTAAAGACCGAATTGGGAAATGGATGTTGGACTCGTAAGGTGTAATGAGTTCCTGCTTCTTTTTATCCGAGTTACAGGTTCTCATATTATTGGGATGTAACAAAGATAAGAAAGGAGATCCTAGATCTTGCTTGAGATATAATGGTAAGTATATCCCTTACATTGAAAGTGAATAAGGGAATGAACTTTTAGTATTGACAAGGCAAGACAACTTTGATATAAAAATCCTAAATCAAATTAAAATATGCATTTATTCAAATATTTCTTATTTCAGATAACATACATTCAACCCACTCAAAACTATACTCAATATTAATCAGTAAAATATCATGGATTGGATCCCTGATTAAGATATTGTACTTGCAGTTGGACACGTAATGTATGTGGTTGAAATATGCAAGTTTCCTCATAATATTGAGGAATAACAATTAAATAGACAATAGGACAAAAACCTTGGATTTGTATGCCTCTATAGTTTTGATCTCTCATCGAGTGTGCTTTGGAAGTATCATGTCGATGATGATCATAATTATTGAAAATCCTTATAAATCCTAGGAAGATGTTTTTCTGGCATATATATGTGCTCTCAAAATTCATGAATGACATGGTTCACTGCATTATGCATAATGATGGATCGATAAGAGATGATGTACTCAAACTATTTGAGTACCTACCTGAACCGAAGTCTTTAAGAGTTGAGATGGATGTAGATATGATGAGTGTAAACATTCTACTGTCTATGCTCATGTCATTCATGAAGCATCATTGATATAAATGAAGCATATGTAAATGTTGAAATACTCTTATAGTGAAATCTTTTGAGTTCAACATAAGAGATCCTTTGTCTTAAGAAATGGTTGTTCATAGATGAAAGGAGCACAGTGGAAGCATAGGTATGACCAAAGTAAGAAGGAAAGTCAAAGAGTTGACTGTACTTCTGTGACTTCCATATGAAATCCATAGAGTTGGATGAATGCCAATACTGTAATAAGCTGATGTGTTGATAGTATTACTATCAAGTCTATCGAGGATCCTTAGAGAAGGACTCGGATAGTGCACTGGCATAATTATACATCTACATATAATTTAAATTGACTTGCTTATTGGATAAAAGTCTAAAAATTGACAAAAGTCAGAAGATGAGGCGAGGATTCAGTGACAGGCGAAGATGAGGAACGAAGAGGCTATAGTGTAGTGGGAGGCTCGAGGCTAAAGGAGGAAGATGGAATCATAGAGAATTAGGAGAAGTAGAGTACCTGTGAGCTTCTGACAAAAGTCAGAAGAGGAAAGGACAGTTGTCCCTAGGTCAACGAAGGAAAGCTCCTGGTTGGTCCACGTGGACCAACCAGGAAATTCCAAGGCAAAAATGCCTTGGAAAATGAATACGAATGAATAAATAAATTATTTATTTTTAGGTTATAAAATCAAAAGTGTTTATTATTTTATGTAGTATTTAATTCTTGTTTTTATTTTTTAGAGATTATTTATTATAGATTATTATTTACATGTATAATTATTTTATGCACATATTTTATATATTTATAATTTATTTAAATACTCTTAAATATCATTTTATTTATTTTCTTATAAAATATGTACGCTTAAATAAATGATATATTTGTTATATATGTATAAGTATAGTAGATTCATTTATGCTATATTATTTAATTTAGTGTATTTTTATGGTTTTATTTTATTCTAAATATGTATATGCACTATATAGAACATTTACAAACTTATAAAAATATAAAATTATAAAAAATATAAAGAATAAATAAAATGAATATTTTATTCAGGTATATTGTACAATAGGGGTCCAAACCCAACTTTAGCATCTTAATTCCAAATTAAATGAAACCAACTTCATTAAATATCTAATAAAAGTTTATATATAATTAAAGTGATTTTGAATCATTTTGGGTTCATATGAAGGAAATAAAAGTTTGAGAAGTTTAGATTTTGGATTTTTATTTTGAGTGTAAAATGTACAATGTATATTATTTTAATGTGAATTAAATTTTATATTTTTCTATGTATTTATATCTACGACCTTCATGTACTAAGTTTATTGATTTGATCCATAGATAATAAAAAATAAAATTGGTCCCAAAAGGCATTCATTGGCCTATATTTTTAGGGTTTTTAGATTGTGTAATCTATACAATCGGTCGCCCTATCTCCCCTTACTATATTCCTTATCTACTAAGGCATCATGATGACTTAGTCTTAGAGGCTAGGGTCACTAAACACTTATGGTGTCTCATTTTGTTTTGTTTTCTTCCTTTATTCTTTTATTTTGGTTTTAAATATAATAAATTTATAGTATTTTATACAATATTTTATATATTTTACAGATTGCTTATTTTGACAAATTAATGATATATACATGCATTTAGCTAGGGTTTAAATGCCAAAATGAAAGAATAAAGGTGATGAAGTGAGGATTCATCACCCTTATTTGTAGATCTTTGCAAAGAAGTAGTATATATGAGACAATATACATGTAGTAACTAACACAAGATCCAACATCTTTATGTACTTACAAATACTCAAGAAATCATCTTATAGAAACATATAAACAAATACATGAATAAGGTGTATGAGTGATGGTATAATGTCACATATCATCACATGCACAAACTCCATTTATTCAATGCACAATCTCAAGAAACCCTTTGATTTGGTGTACATGATTATTGTGGCATCACGCACGAACCTAATCGTTGCTGGATTTTACAAGGATTCCACCACAAACTCCACCCTGCGATTACACCATTAAGAATTCATTCCATGTCTGTGAATACAAGAAAAATCAATGAAATGCAACCATAATTAAAAACATTTCATAGAGTTTTTTTTGTAGCGTCAACATATCTCCAACCAAAATGTCGAACTTATCATGCAACTAAAATCATGATAGAAAAACACATTCATATTCGCATACATACACGACACAAGCACATCAACCCTTACACATACATACATACACATACATTTACTCCCACACAAATACATTCACACAGACACATTCACATACAGATGTACACAAGATCATAAAAAACAACTTAGAATTTGGTAATCTACATTAAAGGTTTCATTATACTTTACTTGATGTACATAACGATTTAAGGTTAAAGTGTTACCAACTGGATATTTACTATAAAGCAAAATTCCAATTAGACTTTTGAAAAATGCAGTTAAAAGTTAGCCATAATCTAAATATTTTGAGATAAAAACCTCGAATAAGCTAGTGGTTATTCTCTTAGATAGTACTTGCCCATTTTAATTATCCATCCTAGACATGATGGTTAGATATGGCAGTGAAAGTACCTTAATCATCCATCCTAGACATGACGGATAAATATGCCATGAAAATACCCTCCTACATGCAAGTGACTTCATTATTGATAGTATCTCCATGCCCAACACATCCACATGATATCATTATCACAACACAACCCATCATTAAACTTAAAATTCGATTCCACCATCAAATTCTAGTAACATGTATTCTATATGCAATCACCTCCATGCTCGTGTCAAGTTCGAGGTCAAATGGAAATAGGTAAAAGGTTTCTTAGGCCTCAATAATGTAGGCCAATGACATGGGTCACTTAGAAGGCTCTAGTGGTGTTATGGTGTATAGATGCTTAAGTGTTTCCTAGATTCTACATTCAAATGGATTTTTGCATTCCACCTAGTATGATGGATTTTTGCACCACATAAGGAGCCATCTACATCCAAATGACACCACTATCATTTCACGATCCGAACATTACACTTAAAATTCTATTGCATCATAAAAAGTTTGAGGAATTTCCAAATTCCTTTATTAATTTTTCATTTTTAGTTGTAACACGGAAATCCAATGATCAATTAAAACCATATAAAAATGTTCAATTAATTTAAAATGGTAATTATTTAATTTATTTGGTTAATCGCCAAGGTCAACACAAGGGGAAACTTAGCCAGCTTAAGATCAATTTAGATGATTTTTGCACATGATTTTCAAGATTTTTTTTAGTTTTTTATGCAATATTTGAGCAAAAATGCAATTCAGATGAAGTTCATGGTTAGTCTACAAAATTTCAATCAATTAAAGTCCAACAATGATGAACATAGAAATTAATGCAAAATGAGGCTACTACAATTTTTTAGATTTTTCTGATGCAAAATGAATTTTTATGAATTATTAATTGTATTAAATGTGATTTAGACTAATTTAATTTTAATAAAATATCAACATATAATATTTTCCAAAAAACTACCCTAGATATATATAAAATAAATATAATAAGAATAACTTTAATTTCATCAAAATAATAAATGGTGAATCTATTAAAAATCAGCTATTAGAATAGCAACATAATTATATCTAAGGAAAACATGCAAGCAAATGCAAAGATTTTCGGATAAAAGACAGATCCCAACTAATTCTATACCATGTGAATATTTGGGATTTTTTGGAGCCTATAATAATTTATTGTGAATAAATCAAGCATAAATGGGTAAAATATGCACAAATGCACTAAAACACTTTTTATAAATAAAATGATACTCGAAAAATTTCCAAATAGATACTCACAATGAGTAGAAATAATTGTACTACAATGTACAAGATTTAGAATTTAAAAATAATGAGAAATAATGGTTCCAATCAAGATCAAAGGCATGGGTCTTTCTTCTATTTAAACGAATGAAATGAAAAAAAAATTGCAGCACAAGGACTACTCTGCTATTTCCAAGATCCGTTAGATTCGCTATGTTATTTCTCCTTGTACTTATTGTGCCATCCAATGTATTCTAAATAGTATTCAATTCTTGTATCTAATGGTCTACACAAAGAGTCTGTATTACTACTGGTCAAGTCAAGCTCATGTAGCAAAGTCAACTTCAAGTCAAATTATCGATTGATCGTTCATTTCAATTCTTATTGATCGATCAACCATTGACAGTGCATGGTACTTGATCTGTTCGATCATTCTACAACTCACTGAATAACTCTTTGAACTGATCGATAGTTGGTTTTTTGTCTGATTGGTAAGTGGTATGGCCGCTCATTCCTTTATTACAGATCGCTCATTTTTTAACGTTGTTTACCTTTGACCATTTTATTGATCAACAAGTCACTTTTTATGATCGAACATTATTTGAATTTTATATTCTATAATAGACTTTATGGTTGATCATGGGTCTTTGTCTGATCGATCTTATGAACATTGATCGATCATTCCAGATTTGAAAGTTACTATTTTTAGCTCCCGATGGTTGCATGGTTGAAAACCTATAAAGGATACCCCTACTTCTTCATTTACACACACAACTTATTTAAGTATTCCTCTCTCTCTCTCTCTCTATCTCATTCTTGACTGTTCATATTTTCAACAGAGAGGTTTTATAAGATGAAAGCTAGTCTCGATCTATAGGAAGCTCCTCAAGCTCTTTGTGTGTAATCAGAGATCCTCTTGAAGCTACTTAGAAAAATTTGATGATATGTTTTTTTTATATAACTTTCACCTGTTTTAGACATATATCTATTTGAATATAGTGTTTTTATATCTTGTTGATATATTCTCTTTGCTGATCTGATTATTGTGAACTAACTATTTTATTTGATCAACGTGTATAATTGTTTTTATCTTGTTCAGCTAACAATGCTTTGTATATACTCTTGGAGTTCTCTCTGTAGGAAGCTTGAGGGGAAGCCTCAAGCAGTGCTACAACTTGTTCAGATATAGTGGTGACTTTGTTGTTTAATCCAAAGTTGTGACTTTGGTGTGTGATCCCAAGTTGTAAACTCCAAGCTTGTTATTGGTTGAGATATCTATCTAAATATCTCATGATATAGTGGAAAAGTTGGTTGACTTAGTTAGCCGAGAATCCTAATTCAAGGAGGCTTGGGTCATGATTTTCATCCAATTGGGGTTTCTTTGAGTTCCCACATTAACATATTGTGCAGGGTAATTGTTGGATTGTTGTCTTAATTGGATTTGATTCCTTATCTTCTGCTTATGAAAAATAGTTTTTATTTTTCCATACTCCATTCACCCCCCCTATGGATTGTATTTGATAGACAAGTTCAGTCAAGTAGTATCAGAGTCAGTTTCCTAATTGGAGTAAAGTACCGATTTCAGATTTGATGGCAGCTACAAGCAACTTCAACAACATCAATCATGACAGCCAATCTACAGTACGTCCTCCTCACTTTGATGGCACAAATTATTCCTGTTGGAAGGTATGTATGAAAATATTTTTGGATTCAATTGATTATAAAGTTTTAAACATTATTGGATACATATATGAGAATCTGACCCCAACCACCGAAGATCCATTATCTAATTGGAGGACAAAACGACAACTTGAAACTCAAAAGTCATGAACTCTACCATATGCACTATCACCAAACAAGAGTTCAATAGGGTTTCATCCTGTGAAATAACTTCTGAGATATGGAATAAGCTGAGTGTCACATATGAAGGAACAAACAAGATGAAAGAAACAAGGATCAACCTTCTGTAGCAAAGCTGCAAACTCTTCAAAATAGAATCTGGTTAATCTATAGAAGATATGCAAACCATATTTTCAGGGTTGAACAATGTAGTCAATTTGAATGTCAACATCAAAGAGTTCGATGAAGTGAGAAAGTTACCCAGATCTCTTACCTCTAATTGGAGCACTATAGCTACAGTCAATAAAGATGTCAAATGCATATACCTTTCCCATTGATTACCTAATATGTAAATTTCTACTTTATTATGTTGAAAGGGAATAGGTCAAAGAAGCTGACTTTGAAACAAAAGAAGGAAGAATCTTGCTCTCCCCTCTACTAAAAACTTAGGCATCATCTCAAACGAGGATTTTGCTATGATAATAAGAAAGTTCAAGAAATTCCTAAAAAGTAGAGAACATCAGAAAGACAAATATCAAACATGTACAACTACAAGAGAAAATGGCACTAAGAAGGATTGTCCACTTTTCGAAAGGAGTCATAAGTTCGAAAGCAAGAAAATCAAGCTTCGAGGAGAAAAGAAGACTTTCCTCCCAAAGAAGATTCCTCCTATGATCCGGGCAGTGAATCAGATTCCTCCAATGATGAAGAAGATCTTGTAAGACTGATGGATCGCGATGATTAGGTAAATTCAACTAAAAGTTCTATTGATGAATTATAAGAAGCTATCTCTAGATAGCATGATTTACTTGTTAAAATCAAAAGAGAAAATAAGATTCTCAAGAAAAATGCAGACACTACACTAGAAAATCATGTCTCACAAGTAGAATCCTTCAAAGAGCATATAATTGAATTTACAGATAGTTAATCTGCTTCTAAAAAACACATGAAACAAAAGTTAGATCTCTTAAATCAAACATAGACAACTTAGAGAATAGTGGTTCTACACTAAAGAAGAAAACAAGCACTCTTGTTAATGATCTTGCTAAATTCAAAAAAAGGAAAAGAAAACCTAGACAAGCTATTAGGTGGTATTTACTAGAGCACAACCAACAATGGTTTAGGTTACGACAACTATGAAGCTAGAATCTTTAAATCTACTACCTTCTTAAGTTCTACTTAATCCGAAACCATCTAAAGGGGTATTCAAACCATGGAGAAATCCATCCTTGGAACCAAGCTAACAAACCAAGGACTAGAAAGATTTAGGTAGCAAAGAACTTTGTTCATTGTTTAGTAGAAACAAAGAAAAGAGCTTATCCTCAAAAAAATGACAAGGCCATATTTCACAGGAACAAATCAAAGGAAAGAAAGATTACCAGATCATGGGAAATGGATGTTCCAAACACATGACTAGAGACAAGGACCTCTTCCTACACCTGGAAACCAAGGATTGATGGACAATTACTTTTGGCAACAACCATACATGTATAGTTGTTTGCCAAGGTATGATTGAGACCCCTATTACCAGCTTTCTTTCTATTAATCTAGTTAAAGGTCTGAATCACAATCTGTTGAGTGTATCAGATATCTATGTCAAAGATTTTAAATATGTTTTCTTTAGAGAGTGTTTAGAAGTTGTTAAGTATGACATATTGGATGTTTTGTTAATTTGTGACAGACACAAAAATGTATATACAATTAGATTCAATGAACGTTCATCGCTAGAATGCCTTATGGTAGCACAAGAAGAATTTGTACTATGGAAAAACGGTTTGGTCCAATGTACTTCAAAAATTCATAGGCTTAGTAAACTTAACCTGGTTAAAGGAGTTCCTATGCTATCCTACAAGAAGGAGAACAAGTGTACAACATGCGAGGAAAGAAAATAGCACAAAAATCCATTCAAACATAAGATGTTCATCAGAACGTCACAACCTTAAGAACTTCAACAATCTCAACTTGTTTGGACCTACAAAATATGCAAGTTTAAGTGGGTATCGTTATTGCTTTGTCATAGTTTATATTTACTCTCGTTTCACTTGGGTTTTGTTTCTTATAATTAAATATTTTGATTTTATAGAGTTCTAAAATCTAGCTAAGTGGATTCAAAACGAATGATGAAATTCCTTCACTAAGCTCAAAAGTGATCATGGCGGTGAGTTTGGGAATAAATATTTCTCCAATATTGTTCAAAGATTGGAATCAAGCAAGAATTCTCCGCTCCAAGAACATCATATCAAAATGGAGGCGTATAGTAGAAGAATCACACACTTAAGGAATGTGCATGTGCTAAATTCGATCTACCTCATTATTTATGGACAGAAGCCAAAAACACTGGTTGTTATGTCTTGAAGATAATTTTAGTTCGGCACCCCCTCATTTGTATTATGAAAGCCCTCCCAAGATTGGTTTGACAGAACCTACGGATTGAATGCACTCCGGGGGGATGAATAGAGTATGAAAAATTAAACATTTTTTTGTGGAAGCAGAAGACATGCAATCAAATCCAGTATTCTAACAATCACACTGCATAATATGTTAACGTGGAAACCCAAGTGGGTAAAAACCATGGCCCAAGCCTTCTTGGTTTAGGATTGTAGCTCAGGACAATAAAATTTTCCACTATATCCTGAGATATTTAGATGGATATCTCAACTGATTAGAAGCATGCAACTTATAACCTTGGATCACATACCAAATCACAACTTTGGATCAAACACCAAAATAACAACTACAACCGAGCTAGCTGCACTACCCTTGAGGGTATATCTCTAGCTTCCTTCAAAGAGAACTCTAAGAGTATTTATAGAACATCGTTAGTTGAATAAGGTAAAACACATATATGTGTTGATTAAATAAAACATCCAGTTTACAATAATTTGATCAACAAGGAGAATATATCACAAATACTTGATTCAACATATATATCTCTAAAACAAGTGAAAGCTATATAATTTAAAAACATAACTGAATCTTTCTAAGTAGATTCAAGAGAATCTCTGACTATACAGAGAGACTCTGAGGAGCTTGCTATAGATTTGGACTAGCTTTCAGCTCAGAAATCTTCTCTCTTGATGATATGAGCACTCAAGAATAAGAAAGAGAGAGAGAGAGAGAAGAATACTTGAATGAGTTGTATGTCAAAATAGTAACTCTCAAATATGGAATGATCAATCAACATAAGACAATGATCGATCAATGCTCCTATGGTTGATCAGACAAAGAACCATGATCGATTAAAAGGTTAGTTACAAAATGTAAAATTCAAATAATTTATCAATCATAAAAAGTGACTTATCAATCAACGAAAAGAAATAGTCAAGAATAGACAACATTAAAAAATGATAAATCAACAAAAAGTAATGAGAATTCACATAAAAACCAAAGATTGATCGGTGTTCTTCAGCTGGTTGTGGTATGATTATTTAGATCAAGCACCATGAGCGATCAATAAGTAATCGATCATTATAATTTGCAATGCGTAATCAATTGATGGTCTGACTTAAAGTTGACTTTGCTACAAGAACATTGACTTGATCAGCAATTCCGTCTCTTTGTGTATATCATCAAAGATACATGAATTGAATATTATTTAGAGTAGATTTGATGAATACACAATAAATACAAGGCAAAATTACTTAACATCATATAATATGAAAAGAAAATTTTGGAAGATCTTCTGTTGAGCACTTAAGCCTTTTCTTGAAGATCCTGCAAAATCAATGCACCTATAAAAGTAGATCTAATATGTGTGTTAGCTTTAAGAGTAGTCTAACAATCTTCCCTTTTAAAAGAAGACAAAAAATCACACTTTAAACTTGAAAATATTTTGCAGTTCATTTAGTTTAATCTTAATATATCCCCGTAAAGCTAAGATTTCAAAATCTTAACTTCTTTTCAAAACACTAAAAACTTATCTTTTATTCTCTCCGATTTTGTCATAATAAAAAAGAACACAAACAAGCCCATGAAAAACTTTTAAAGGAAACTTCAAACATAAACTTCATTCACAACAAAGTAGCCTTGTGTAAGATAGTTAAAATAAAAAGGCATACAAAGTGCACTAAAGCTAAGATCCCAATATCTTAACTTCTATTTAAAACAATGAAAACTTATCTTTTATTCTCTCTCATTTTGTCCTAATAAAAAAGAACACAAACAAGCCACGAAAAACTTTTGAAAGAAACTTCAAACATAAACTTCATTCACAACGAAGCAGCATTACGTAAGATAGTTAAAATAAAAAAGCATACATAGTGCACTAACTCGTACATGAGAGAAACAAGAAAGAACAACTAAACATCTGAGTCATACTAAAAGTCAACCATATCATCATCTTCTTAAGACTTGATCTCAACTTCTTCTTCTTCGTCATCAAGAATGTCTTTGATGTGGATCCTCTTTCCGCTACAAGATGATGAAGCAGGAGCAGAGGGAATGGTTTACTTAGATGGAGGAGGAGAAGGTGCTAGTGCTTTAGCACGAGGAGGAGGTGGAGCAGGAGAATCCCTAGAGGATCTACAAGAGGAGGACTTCTTTGAAACTTTGAGCTTCTCCATTCTATCATTGAGTCAATAGAGGAGATTTTCTTGCTCATTCTGGAATGTCATAAAATCATTTGAAAAATGAGCCAACTTTCTGTTATGTGACATCGTATGTTCTACACTCTAATATTTATGATTCAGAATGAGCGAGATCCCATCAACTACATCTTGAGGGGCAAGAACCTAACCAGGTGTATGATGCTGGTAATGGTATTCCCAAGAGTAGTCAAAGTAGATGACACATGGTGATAAGGATGGGGTACATACCCTTGGAAGTGAGGTGCCAATGTTGGGAGGAAAAGATTTGGTTGGGTAGGAATGGCTTGAGGAGGAGTATTGTCTCTAACAGTTCGTGAAAAACTTTGTAGAGTCTTCTCCAAAAGGTTGAACATGCTTAATCTTTTTAGGGTCTTCTATATCATTAATTGAGAAATAAGTCATAATATGGCATACCAAGACTCCAAGGGAAAGGAAGCTGACTAGTGGAGTGATGAGAATCAAAAGAAAATAATGACTCCAATTGAGAGGAAGTTCATTTACGAAGATGTAAATGAGATATTGGATATCATTAGAGACATACTCAATAATGGTTTGTCTATGCTTGAATGTCCAAGAAAAGGTGTGATTGATAAATCAAGGAAGAGGGCAAAGGTGTGGTCTAGTGAAGGTATACTTATCCCTTTAAGACATGTTTACAGAGAAAGTGATGGCGTACATCTATGTACTTCGTAAGTGATTGACAAGGTTTTTGGTAAGACTAATACAACTGGCATTATCATAAATGATTTGACTTTTTGAAAATGATAAACCAAAGTATGTAAGAGTGTTTCTTATCCATAGTAACCGAAAATAAGAAAAAGCTGCCACAATATACCCAACGTCAATTTTTGAAAGTGTAACACAATTATGTTTTTTAGAAAAGCACAATACTAAATTGGTCCCCATAAACTGATAAATACCACTCTTACTTTTTCTCTCTGTATGACTACTAGCATAGTCTACATCTCTATATGTAAAGAGATCCATGATGCTTGTCTTATGATTAAATATACCAAAACTTTCAGTAGTGGCTAAATAACAAAAAAATTATTTTAGCATCTTTTAAGTGACTTTCTTTATGAGATGATTGAAAACACGCAGCTAAATAAGTGCTGAAAAGTATATCAGTTCTACTTGCTATCATATAGAGTAGAGATATGATCATACCTCGGTACTCTTTTGCATCAGCGGTATTACATATTTCATCAAGATCCAAAGAACATGATGGAGCTAGTGGAGTAGGCTTACCGGAACATGAATCATTCATGAACTTCTTAAGCATTTTTTGGGAGAACTTTTTCTGCGAGAAGAAAGTCACATTCTCCAGATGAGATATCTGAAGAACGTAGGAAAACTTAAGTTCTCTAACTAAACTCATCTCAAGCACATCATGCATAAGATCAGAGAACTCTTTGCATGAAGATGTTTTAGTAGAGCCAAACAAAATATCATCAACATAATTTGAATAAGAAGTAAATCACAACCAACTGACTTAACAAACAAAGTACAATCTACTTTGCCTACTTTAAATTCTGATGTGATAAGGTAGACTCTTAGCCTACCGTACCATGCTCTCAGAACTTGCTTAATTCCGTACAAAGCTTTTCTAAGTCTAAATACAAAGATTGGGTGTTTAGAGTCTTCGAAGCATGGTGGCTACTTGACATAGACTTCTTTCTTTAGAAGTCCATTTAAGAAAGCACACTTTACATTCTAGAAAATCTTGATCTTTTTTAAACAAGCGAAGGCTAAAAGCATTCAGGAAAAGCTTGATCTTTTTTAAACAAGCAAAGGCTAAAAGCATACTGAATGATTCAATCTTAGCTACAGGAGTGAAGGTTTCATTGAAATCAATGCCTTCCTATTGTGAGTACCCTTTGAAATGGATGAAAGTTGGGATGCCAAACGTCTGGTCTTGGAGACATGCGATGTCCGACAAATAGGTTTTGATAATTGATGTCTTGATGCCTCTCTCGACTCTCAGCAGTCAACTTAAGTGATAATTTCAACAATTAAACTACAACAATGATTAAGCAATAAATATAGGTGAGTTAAAATTTATTGTGCCCTACAAGAATGTGCATAGTAACAAGTAGTAAGGGTCGAACCACAAAGGAGCACAAGAGGTAGAGCAACAAAAATGAGTAGTCAATTTAGGGATTTTTTGTATTTTTATTTATGGGTCTTAATTTATAAGTATTTTTTGTGTTTATTAATTTTATGATTTTTAAAATTTAGTTTAAAGATAAACAATAGAATAAGATATATATATATAGATACACTATATAAATAGGGAATAAAAAGAGACATTTTTGGATTTTTTAAAATATAATAAATAAACTCAAAAAATCAGAAACAAAATACTTTTGGGGTTTATAAAATTTTTTATTTTTGATGATTTTTGGATAATTTTTGAGAATTTTAAATGAGGAAATACATAAAATAGTTAAAATAGTAAATGAAGGAACTTGAAAATGTAGATACCTTGCCCATTGACGACCTAATATGTAAATTTCTATCTTATGAAGTTGAAAGGGAATATGTCAAAAAAACCGACTTTGAAACAATAAGAAGTAGAATTTTGCTCTCCTCGCTACTAAAGATAGACATCAGCTCAAACGAGGATTTTGCTATGATAATCAGAAAGTTCAAGAAATTACTCAAAAATAGAGAACATAAGAAAGACAAGGATCTAACATAATACAACTACAAGAGAAAATGACTTTTTAAGAAGGATTATCCACTTTTTAAAAGGATTCATAAGTTCAAAGGCAAGAAAATCGAGCTTCGAGGAGAAAAGAAGACTTTCCTCCCAAAGAAGTTTCACTGAAATCATTTGAAGAAAGACCCATTATAACTTGGGATAAATCTTCATACTATCCGAGCAGTAACACAGATTCCTCCAACGATGAAGAAGCTCTTGTAAGACTCATGGCTCGCGATGATTAGGCAAATTCAACTAAAAATTTTATTGATGAATTAGAAGAAGCTATCTTTGAATAGCATGATTTACTTGTTAAATTGAAAAGAGAAAATAAGATTCTCAAGAGAAATGCAGACACTACACTAGAAAATCATGTCTCACAAGTAGAAGCCTTCAAAGAGCATATAATTTAACTTATAGATAGTTAATCTACTTCTAAAAACCATATGAATCAGAAATTAAATCTCTTAAATCAAACATAGGTAACTAAGAGAACAATGGTTCTACACTAAAGAAGAAAACTAGCACTACTGTTAATGATATTGCTAAATTCACAAAAGGAAAAGAAAACCTAGACAAGCTGTTAGGTGGTAATTACTCGAGCACAACCAACAATGGTTTAGGTTACGACAACTATGAAGCTAGAATCTCTAAATCTACTAGCTTCTCAAGTTTTACTTGATCAAAAACCATCTAAGGGGGTATTGAAACCAAGGAGAAATCCCATACATGGAACCAAGCTAACAAGCCAAGGACTAGAAAGATTTGGGTAGCAAAGAACTATGTTCATTGTTTAAGAGAAACAAAGAAAAGAGCTTATCCTCAAAGAAAAATGACAAGTTCATAGTTCACAGGAACAAATCAAAGGAAAGAAAGATTACTAGATCATGGACAATGGATGTTCCAAACACATGACTAGAGACAAGGACCTCTTCCTACCCCTAGAAACCAAGGATGGATGCACAATTACTTTTGTCAACAAGCATACATGTATAGTTGTTGTCCAAGGTATGATTGAGACCCCTATTACCAGATTTCTTTCTATTAATCTAGTTAAAGGTCTGAATCACAATCTGCTGAGTGTATCAGATATCTATGTCAAAGATTTTAAATATGTTTTCTTTAGAGAGTGTTTAGAAGTTGTTAAATATGACATATTGGATGTTTTGTTAATTTGTGACAAACACAAAAATGTATACACAATTAGATTCGATGAACGTTCATCGCTAGAATACCTTATGCTAGCACGAGAAGAATTTGTACTATTGCATAAACGGTTTGGTCTAACGTACTTCAAGAAATCCATAGGCTTAGTAAACTTAACCTAGTTAAATCACTTCCTAAGCTATCCTACAAGAAGGAGAACAAGTGTACAACATGCGAGGTAAGAAAATAGCACAAGAATCCATTTAAACCTAAGATGTTCATCAACATGTCACAACCTTAAGAACTTAAACATCTAGACTTGTTTGTACCTACAAAATATGCAAGTTTAAGTGGGTGTTGTTATTGCTTTGTCGTAGTTGATGATTACTCTCGTTTCACTTGGGTTTTGTTTCTTATAATAAAAGATTTAGAATTTATAGAGTTCTAAAAGCTAGCTAAGTAGATTCAAAACAAATGAGGAATTACCTTCACTAAGCTCAAAAGTGATCATGGCGGTGAGTTTGAGAATGAATATTTCTCTACTGGCGTGCCTTAGAGCTGGGGTACGGATTAAATGATGCCACGGATCCCATTGCATTGGATCCCTCATGCATGCATTAGAAGCCATTGAAACCAACTTGCATCTCTATGTAATAGGTGACCCTTCTCAAAAGTAATCATGGGGGTGAGTTTGAGAATGAATATTTCTCCGATACTGTTCTAAGACTGGATTCAAGCACGAATTCTCAGCTCCAAAAACATCATATCAAGATGGAAGCGTAGATTAGAAGAATCACACAACTAAGGAATGTGCCCGCACTATATTCTGTGAATTTAGTCTATTTCATTATTTTTGGACAGAAGCCAAAAATACCAGCTATTATGTCTTGAAGACAATTTTAATTCGACAAAGATTAAAGAAGACATCCCCTAAGATGTGTTGAATGCTCTCCCAAGATAGATTTGACAGAACTTACGGATTGAATACAATCTGGTGGAGGGGTTGAATGGAGTATGACAAATAAAAAACTTTTCGTGGAAGCAGAAGACATGCAATCACATCCAGCATTCCAACAATCACACTACATGATATGTTAATGTGGAAACCCAAGTGGGTGAAAACCACGACCCAAGCCTTCCTGATTTAGGATTGTAGTTCGACACAATAAACTTTTCCACTATATCCTGATACTTAGATGGATCTCAACTTATTACGATCATGCAACTTATAACCTTGTATCACATACCAAATCGCCACTTTGGATCAAACACCAAAACAACCACTACAATTGATCTAGCTACACTACCCCTTGAGGATTCATCTCTAACTTCCTGCAAAGAGAACTCTAAAAGTATTTATAGAACACCGTTTGTTGAATAAGGTAAAACACCTATCTGGGCTAATTAAATAAAACATTCAATTTACAATAATTTGATCAGCAAGGAGAATATATCACCAATACATACAAGTATTTGATTCAACATGTATATCTCTAACACAAGTGAAAGCTATATAATTGAAAAACATCATTGAATCTTTATAAGTAGCTTCAAGAGAATATCTGACTGCACAAGGAGAGCTTGAGGAACTTGCTATAGATATGGGCTAGCTTTGACCTTAGAAATCTTCACTCTTGAAGATAAGAGCAATCGACAATAAGAGAGAGAGAGGGGGGGGAAGAATACTCGAATGAGTTGTATGTCAAAATAGTAACTTTCAAATATGGAATGATCAATCAACATATACAATGATCAATCAATGATCATATGGTTTATCAGACAAAGAACCATGGTTGATCACAAGGTTGCTTACAAAATTCAAAATTCAAATAATTTATGAATCATAAAAAGTGACTTATCGATCAACAAAAAGAAATAGTCAAGGATAGACAACATTAAAAAATGATCAATCACAAAAAAGTAACGAGCATTCACACAAAAACAAAGATCAATCGATTCAAGGTGTTCTTCAGCTGGTTATTTTATGATTGTTTAGATCAACTACCATGGGCGATCAATAAGTAATCGATCATTATAATTTGCAATGACTAATCAATTGATGGTTTGACTTAAAGTTGACTTTGCTACAAGAATATTGACTTGATCAATAATTCTCACTCTTTGTGTATATCATCAATGATACATGAATTGAATACTATTTAGAGTACATTTTATGAATACATAATAAGTACAAGGCAAAAATACTTAACAACATATAATATGAAAAGAAATTTTTGAAGAGATCTTGTTGAGTTCTTGATCCTTGTCTTGAAGATCCTGCAAAATCAATGCACTTACATAAGTAGATCTAATGTGTGTGTCAGCTTTAAAATAAGTGTAGACAAACAATCTCCCCTTTTAAAAGAAGACAAAAAATCACACTTTAAACTCGAAAACATTTTGCAGTTCATTCAATTAAGTTTAATTTATCCCCCTAAAGCTAAGATCCTAAAATCTTAACTTCTTTTCAAAACACTGAAAACTTACATTTATTCTCCCCCATTTTGTCAAAATCGAAAAGAACACAAACAAGCCCATGAAAAACTTTTGAAGGAAACTTCATTCACAATAAAGTAGCATTCTGTAAGATAGTGAAAATAAAAAAGCATACATAGTGCACTAACTCATACATGAGAGAAACAAGAAAGAACAACTAAACATCTAAGTCATACTAAAAGTCAACCATATCATATCTTCTTAAGACTCAATCTTGGCTTCTTCTTCTTCAATAATGTCTTTGATGTGGATCATCTTTCCACTACGAGATGATGAAACGGGAGTAGAGGGAATGGTTCAATTAGATGGAGAACGAGAAGGTGCTAGTGCTTTAGCACGAGGAGGAGGTGGAGATAGAGAATCCCTAGAGGATCTACAAGAGGCAGACTTCTTTGAAACTTTTAGTGTCTCCATTCTATCATTGAGTCAATAGAGGAGATTGTCTTGCTCAGTCTGGAATGTAGTAAAATCATTTGAAAAATGAGTCAACTTTCTGTTATGCGACATCGTCTGTTCTGCACTCTCATATTTATGATTCAGAAGGAGCGAGATTACATCAACTACATCTTGAGGGGCAAGAACCTTACCAAGGGTATGATGCTAGTTTTGGTATTCCCTAGAGTAGATGAAGGCAGATGACACATGGCGATGAGGATGGGGTACATACCCCTGGAAGTGAGGTGCCAGTGTCGGGAGGAAGAGATTTGGTTGGGTAGGAGTTGCTTGAGGAGGAGGATTGTCTCTAGCAGTTCATGAAAACTTCATAGAGTCTTCTCCAAAAGATTGAACATGCCTAATTTTTTTAGTGTCTTCCACATCATTAATTGATAAATAAGTCATAATGTTGCAAACCAAGACTCTAAGGGGTAGGAAGAAGGTGGGTTGAGTGATGAGAATCATAAGAAAATAATGACTCCAATTGAGAGGAAGTTCATTTACGAAGATGTGAATGAGAGTTTGGATATCATTGGAGACATAATCAAAGTTGGCTCGTCTATGCTTGAAGGTCCTAGAAAAGGCATGATTGAGAAAGCGAGGAAGAGAGCAAAGGTGTGGTCCAGTAAAGGTATACTTCTCCCTTTAAGACATGTTTACAGAGGAAGTACTGACGTACATCTATGTACTTGGTCCTAGAGTGATTGAAAAGGTTTTTGGTAAGATTAATACAACTGGCTTTATCATATGATTTGACTTTTTGAGAATTTTAAACCAAAGTAAATAAGAGTGTTTCTCAACCACAGTAACCAAAAACAAGATAAAGCTGCCACAATAATTATCAATTTTTGAATGTGTAACATAGTTATGTTTTTAAGAAAAGCACAATACTAAAGTGTTCCCCATAAAATGATAAATATACCCGTACCTTTTCTATTTATACAAATACCAACGCAGTCTGCATCTCTATTTGTAAAGAGATCCATGTTGCATGTCTTATGATAAAATATACCAAAACTTTCAGTAGTGGCTAAATAACAAAAGATTATTTTAGCAGCTTTTAAGTGACTTTATTTATGAGATGATTGAAAACATGCAACTAAATAAGTGATGAAAATTATATCAGGTCTACTTGCTATTATACAGAGTAGGGATATGATCATACCTCAATACTCTTTTCATCAATGGTATTACATCTTTCATCAAGATCCAAAGAGCACGATGGAACTAGTGGAGTAGGCATACCGGAACATGAATCAAACATGAACTTCTTAATCATTTTCTAGGTGAACTTTTTCTACGAGAAGAAAGTCTCATTCTCCAGATGTGATATTTAAATACCTTAGGAAAACTTAAGTTCTCCAACTAAACCCATCTCGAGCACATCTTGCATAAGATTAGAGAACTCTTTGCATAAAGATGTATTAGTAGATCCAAATAAAATATCATCAACATAATCTTGAATAAGAAGTAAATCACAACCAACATACTCAACAAACAAAGTACAATCTACTTGGCTTACCTTAAATCCTGATGTGATAAGGTAGACTCTTAGCCTATCGTACCACACTCATAGAACTTGTTAAATTCCATACAAAGTTTTCTATGTCTAAATACAAAGACTGGGTGTTTAGAGTCTTCAAAGCATGGAGACTACTTGACATAAACTTCTTCCTTAAGAAGTCCATTTAAGAAAGAACTCTTTACATTCTGGAAAATCTTATCTTTTTTAACAAGAGAAGGCTAAAAGCATATTGAATGATTCAATCATGAATACAAGAGTGAAGGTTTTATCAAAATCGATGCCTTCCTCTTGTGAGTACCATTTGAAATGGATGAAAGTTGGGGTTCCTAACGTCCGATCTTGGAGGCTTGCGGTGTCCGACAAATCGGATCCGATGATCACTGTATTGATGCCTCTCTCAGCTCTCAGAAATCAGCCTAAGTGACCATTTTAATAATTAACACACAATAATGATTAAGTAATAAATGTAGGTGAGCTAAAATTTATTATACCCTACAACAATGTGTATAGTAACAAGTATTAGGGGTCGAATCACAAAGGATCACATGAGGCAGAGCTACAAAAATGAATAGACAACTTAGGTATTTTTGTATTTTTAATTTTTATAAGTTTTTTGTGGTCTTAATTTATATGTATTTTTAAGTTTTTTTTAATTTTACAATTTCCAAATTTTAATTTAAAGATATAATATGGAGTAAGATATACACGCACTATATATAAATAGCGACAAAAAGAGATGTTTTTGGATTTTTAAAACATAACAAATAAACTCAAAAAATAAGAAACAAGATACTTTTGGGGTTTATAATTTTATCTATTTTTGGATAATTTTTATAGTTTTTAAATGATTAAATGCATAAAATAAGTAAAATAGTAAATGAAGGAACTTGAAATGGGCTTAATAAATATCTATCAAATCAGATTGAGCCCAATTTCATTTTTCCTATATACTAGATAATACAAAAAATCAAATACTTAAAACATGTTTTTGTGATTTTTCTGTGATTTTTTATAATTTTTATAAGGTCTTCTGGGTTTTTTCAAATTTTAGATGTTTTTAATATTGTTTTGAAAAAATTGGCCAGAAATAAAATACGCTAAAAAAGATATATAATATTTTTCTAAAAAATTTCAAAACATTTTATAGTTTTTATGGACTTTTAAAATGTAAATTGGAGAAAATTTAATGTTTTTGAATTTTATAAATAGAAAAATAGTTTCAATTGTCTTAAGTAAAAAATATGTAAAATAATGGTTCTCGGCACTTAAAACAATTTTCCCATAATTTTTAGATGTGAAATGATAATTTTGATAATTAAAATACAAATGTAAATTTGCAGAACATGGACCTAATTACAATATCTACAAAGTTTCAGAGCATTTACTTATAATTTAAAGATGTACAAGAGCATACACGAAATATTTCCACATTTAAATACAATATACGCACTAGCATGGATATAAATGCAAATAAATGGAATAATAGGACCAGACATACAAATTTACCAAAAATATATCAACTAATATTTAAAGTTTCTAGGCCAAATAATAACATAATACCCAGAGGAGGTCTATGTAAAATTACTACCCCTCACACACACAGGCGCGTGAGGTGACATGAAATGGATTAAAATGCAAATACAATAGAGTTTAAGGTCCCTAGTGCAAATAATACAGAAATATTATAAGGACAGAAGAATGTTTGTAGACTAAATATTAAATACAAAAGGTAGAAGGGAAATGTGCAAAATACCCCTCGTAGTGTGCTAGCGGTGGGGATCAACTTACTTATCCACATGGCATGCTGGCAATAGCAGATGATGGTTCGCTGAGGTGTGAACAAGATTAGATCTCGGCACTCGATCTGATGATCCTTCTTCGTCGAATTTAATGACTGATGTACACCTAGAGCTCGAGCCTCAATCCAACGATCCTCGACTAATATGAAAGAACAGTCAAAGAATAGGTGGGAGTGAACTTTGATCGAGCATCTTGCTTGATTATGAGGGTATCCTAAGTATTTGAGATGTGCTTCACCTTACTTGGGTGAATCCGCAGTTGGGAGACGGTTCAAAAAAATCAAGGCCTAGTTGGAGGAGGCCTAGTGGGGCAGTGGAGATGAAGCACCTTGAGTTGCTTCGTCGAGTCTATTTGACCTTCAGTTGAAGTTGTTTCTTGCACAGACAGCTTCAAGGCTCGAGGGATAAGTCCTTCAACCCAGTGGTGAACAAAAATGGGGTTGAATTGGAGAGAGCAATGATCTCCGACAACTGGTGGAGGAAGGAGATCTATATCCCAGATCTGAGCAAGATCTCGGGTGGAAAATGGATTGGAGCAACATAAGATGATGAGGCAAAGTTGTGAGGATGGTCAGTAGGTCGGTTAATGATTGGAAACGGGTGGAACAGAGGCCGGAACTCGGAGCTCCTATGAACTACAATTTCAATTTTTAGGCTAAAATAGATGCCATCAAGTGAAATAAAGGGCAAAAGTATGCTACTACTCCTCCTAGAATTAATAAAGACAATGAAAATAAGAGGCTCATTGACCCGAAAAGCTGGGAGAAGAACCACCAGGAGCTAGCTCCAGCGATGGTTGAATCACCTCCTCTACCCTTCCTTCATGCCGCAAATCAGGAAGCTTTGCTTCCTGTCAAAAAGTACAAGCTCTAGAAACGATTGTTGGGGAGAAAAATTGGATGGGAAGGATTAAATTTTCAAAATGGGCATAGGAGATATTATATATAAGCTACCCAAGTGATGGTCTTAGCCTAGGGTTTTGGTTGAATCGTGGGTTAACTAGCGCCAACTCTTGATCCACATGAGAGATCAAAGGTAGGTAAAGAAAACCTCAGAAGTAATCGAGGGCAGAAGGGATCTGTAGTGAGCTAGAAAATTTGGCAAAGAAGAGGAAAAAGCATGGGACAGGCTGGTCTAAGAGGAGGGCGGGGAGTTGACCTAAGTCAACAAGACCCATCCTTTTCGGTCCAGGTCGGCGACCAGAAGAAGACAAAACAAAAATAAAAATAAGAATTAAAGGAAAATAAAATACAAATGATTTTATCAAATATTTCTTAAAACATGAAAGTGTTTCTTATTTTATGTACTATTTTAGGTGATTTTATTTATTTTTATCGACGTATTAATTAGGTCTTAAGTTTTACAAGCATAATTATAGGTACAAATACATATGTTTTGTGTATTTATTTTTATTTTGTATTTTATATTTTATTATTATATATAAATAAATTATATATTTATAACATATTCAAATATGTATTTACATCTTTTCATTTTTATTTTTCTGAGTTTATTTTTATATCTAAATAAATATGGTTATGCATAATATATGTATAGTATACCTTTATAATTTATTACATTATTTATTTTAGTCAATTTTTATGATTTTAATTTATGACTATATTTTTAATATGTTTTAAATAATATTTTCAAGTACCTAAAATATAAAAAGAGTGAAATATAAAGAATGAATTAAATGAATAAAAAATATATCTGTATATAATATAATAGATTGGTCGTAAGGGATCCTAACGTCCGGTCTTGGAGGGCTTGCGGTGTTCGACAAGTAGGATTCAATAATCGTTGATACAACACCTCTCTTGGCTCTCGGATAATAACAACCAAATGGATCAATAATGATCAAATCCACAGGTGTATATATGCAAAGAAATCATGCAAGTGTGTGAGTTATGAAATTTATAACATGAAATGTGTATAAGGTAAGTAGGTAAAGTGTCATATACAAGAGCAAATAGAGATATAACATAAAAATAGAAGCTTAATTAAAGCAATTAAACTAAGGGTTTTTATGAGTTTTAGAAGTCTTTTAAGTTTTTGTTTTTTTGTGGGTTTTTAATTTATATGTGATTATTATGTGATTTTTAATAAGGTTTTATAATTTTTAAAGAATTTTTATTTTTACAAATATTTTCTCTTTTTTTAAATAACTTTTATATTAGATATATAGTAGTATATGTGTGAGATGAAAACATAGATAAAAAAGATTCTTTTTGTATTTTTAAAATATAGTAAATCAACTCGAAATGAACAAAATAAAATGTTCTTGGGTTTTATATGTTTTCCTCTATTTATGATATTTTTAGGGTATTTTTGAGATTTTTATGGATTTTTAAAGTTTAAAACACACAAAATAAACTAAAAAAGAGTATAAGGTCTTAAAATGGCATAATAAATATTTATAAAATTAAAAGGACCCAAAGTTAATTTTCTTGTCTGTGTCAACAAATAGTTCAAAATACCTCAATAATAGACAAAAAAGAAAATTTGGAACTTCAAAACATATTTTTCCGATATTTTGTGTGATTTTATATGATTTTTAATTTTTTCTGTGTTTTGCAATATTTAAGGTTTCTATTTTGCATTATTTATGAATTTTTGATATGTAGTAAAATACAGTAAATTAATCTACTATATTTTTTGGTAATTTTTAGAGCTATATTAGATTTTTTATGATTTTTATAAGTCAAAACAATAAAATAAAGATTATTTTTGAAATTTTATAAATAAATAAAATAATAATAAATATGTTAATAAAAATATGTGATGGAACATCATATAAGGTATTTAAAATAATCTTCCTAAAATTTTTGGAGTTGATTAGCTAATTAATCTAATTAAAATAAAGACATAAAATTAAATCAACTATACAGTGATAATCTTGCAATTATAAAAACCCTAAGCATGCATTAATAACAAATAACCATACTCTATGGGGTTTTCAACAATTAAACCAATTAAATTCATAATTTAAAAATGCTTGTCAGGGAAATCTATGAAACATAACCAAAGTCCAGGGCAATCAATGCAAAATTCCCAATTAAATACGATTTTAAATTGAATTGGAATGGGACTTTTTGCAATATTCAAGAAAGTTTCATGCAATTGTTAACGTTTAACATAACACAAGTGTGTATCATGCAAAATCACAAAATATACCAACATTTAATATTCAATGCACATGGGCCTACTTGCAATTATTTAAAAACCTCAGTTCATTTCATAACATGCACAAGAAAATATAGGGTATATAGTGCTAAAATCCAAACAAAGACCTTACGTGAGAGCCTATGTAAGGTGACATAGATCGGACCAAATAACAAATAGACCAAAGTAGAGAGTTTTAAATAAAAATAGCCTAAGTTTTTAATATTGAATTTAATAATTACAAGACCAAACGATAAATGCAAAAATCATAGGGATTTAATAGCAAAATACCCACTCCTTTGTGTGCAAACAAACAGTGTAGATGAGATCAGTTAACGTGATCAATAGTGGAAAAGTGCTAATGTCGGTTTGCGATTGGATATTGATGATTAGATCCTCATATGGATCTGATGGCTACGAGTGTGGTTGATCCAATGGTTGTTGTGCTTCTTGGATCATGCATCTGATTGGATGGTGAAGACGAAACATGGACGAATAGGGAAGATCAATTGGATTGAGTTATTTCGATCAAGGCTCATGTACAACTCTGATGTTCTCTCCAACTACTGAAGCGCTCAGTCGAATCTTGGAGGTGTCTCGCATATACATGTGCCCTCAAAGAGATCCAATAACCATCGATGTGGTCCTGGCAGTCCGATGAAGCTCGACATGCTTGTAGACCTTCTTCCTGACTTGGATCCTCCTAGATGGGGTCCTTTTCAGCTGAAACACGCATAAATAAAAAGGAATGGAGTGGGGTTGGGGGTCTCTGGTAAGTGGCGAAGGAGAAGAACCGATCGACTTGATCTGGGCAAGATCAAGGGGGAGGGGGTGATCTGGGAGCTTGGAGAATTGATGAGGGAAGTGATGAGGGTGAGAGAAGTGAGCGAAGCATGGTTGAGTGATTGAATTATAGCCAGAACTTCAAGTTCTAGTTACTTTAAATTTTTGGACTTTTAGATGATAAAGATGTAATTAAAGAAAACAGAAACTAAATCTAAGTTACTGAGATAACAAGGAATGGAAAGATGAAAAGAAATAGCAGTTCACCATAGTAGAGAGACTGGGAGCTCAGGTTCACTGGAAGCAGCTCCGATGAGGTGGGTCCGACCTCCTCCTCCTATGTCCACGCCTTAGATCAGAGGCTTCGACCTTCTATCGCAAGGGGGAGACCTCACGAATGAACTCAGGGGTTACAGGTGGCGATCGAAAATCAAAAGAGGAGTGAGGTGAAGATTTTATAAAGGTGAGGAAAAGGTGAAAAGGTGATTAGGGTTTCGGCCTAACAGCCCAAGAAAATCGAATCAAAAAGATATGGCGTGAATAAGGGTGGTCCGATCAACAACAAGTAAGACGAGGACGGGGCCAAAAAGAGAAATGATTCGACGCTACAAAATCGGGAAAAGGTGCGGCTGACAAGCTTTAAACATAGTATAGGCGTATGGGGTGTTGACCTGGGTCAACACTCTCAAGCGCACGATTGATCCACGTAAAGAACCACGCCAGCAGAAAACGACAAACAGAAAATAAAATACAAGAAAATTCAAAATAAAATAAAAAATATGTTATTGATAAAAAAAGTGAAACATAAAAATGTTCCTTTTTTAATAAACTATTTTATAGTGATTTTTATTTATTTTTACAAGTTAATTTATTAGGTGTTAGTTTTGCATGTATAATTATAGTTATAAATACATATATATATATGATATGTTTTATTTTTATTTTGTATTTTATATTTTATTATTTTATATACATAATTTTTATATTTATAGATTATTTAAATACATATGTATATATTTTACTTTTATTTTTTTAAAGTAATTTTTATACTAATATAATTAGGTATGTGTATTATATATGTATATTATAGGTAGTTTTTACCTATATATTAAAACATATTTTTTATTTTATTTTATTATTGATGGTTTTATTTTATTTTGATTATATACATATGTTTAAGATAATATTTACAAATTTATAAAATATAATAAAGTAGAAAATATCAAGAGTAAATATAATGAATATTTTATACATGTATATTGCACAATGAGGGCTCAAAAGTCAACTTTTACATCTTAACTCCAAATTGAATGAAATCACCTTCACTAAATAGATAATTTAATTTTATGAACAATAAAGGTGAGTTTAGTGAATTTTGAGTTTCTATGGAGAAGATAGAGGTATGCGAAGTTTTCTTTGCAGCTTTTTATTTCTGTGTGTCCCAGGCACACTGTGCATTATTTTGAAATGAAATAAATTTGTATTTTCTTCGTATTTTTATGTACAAGTTTCATGTTCAAATTTTATTAAGTCATGGTATAAAAAAGAAAATAAAATAGGTCAAAAATGCAATATATTGACAAAATATTAGGGTTTTCTAAAATGTTTCTATGTCCTATCTCCCCCTACTTTATTCCTTATCGAGCAAGTCAATGCTTGACTTAGTCTCAAGGGTTAGGATCAGTCAATATCTATGATATCTCCTTTATTTTTCATTTCTTTTATTTATTCCTTCATTTTAGTGTTTAATTACAGGTATTTATACGCAATACACATGTTATTATTCAAGTGTTAATTCATGTGTGTTATTGGTACTTACATGCATTTATCTAGGGATTAAAGCATAAAATGAATGAATAAATGGGCATGAATGGCAATTCATCGGGCACAAAAGACAACTTTTATATCTTAACTCCAATGTTAATGAAACCACCTTAATTAGATAAATAATTTAATTTTGAGTACAATAAAGATGAGTATGATGAATTTTGAATTCATATGGAGAAGATATGGATCTGTGAAGTTATGTATACAACCTTTTCATCTGTGTGTCGCAGTCACACTGTGTGTTATTTTAATGTGCACTTTTTTTTGTATTTTTCTATGTGTTATTATGTATATCTTTTGTTTGAAAATATTTTTATTCGAAATGTATAAGAGTGTGTATTAATTATTGTAAGTTTCAGCTATATGAGCAGTGTATTAGGAACCTAGGGCTTCTTGGTGATGTTATTTTGTTTTTATTTCTATGACCTTATCTCTCATTATTTTTTTCATTGTCGACTAAGTCATTACTGACTTAGTCTCAGGGTTTTATGGTCAGTCGGTATTTACAATACTTCCTTTATTTTTCTATTCTTTTCTTTATTCATTTACTTTGTATATAAATACAATTATTTAAGTATTATTTACAGACAATAGTCAGTACGTCAATTTGTTCAAGTTAGATGTATTTACATGGCTAGGGTTTTAAAGACAAAATAAAGGAATAAAGGTGCATGAATGGGTATTCATCACCCTTGAGCAACGAGTTTGGCCTTATTCCAGACAACATTTCCTAACTCACCCAATTTTGTTTCTGAAAATCAACTTGGTACCATTTACTGAGTGGTTTTTAGGAAGGGGTAGTAGTTCTCACACCTAATTTCTTTCAAACTGAACAAGTTCTTCTAGCATTTCCAAGATCCAATATTCATCATTACACGCCTCATCTATGGATTTCAATTTGAGAATAGATACAAAAGCAGACATGGAAATGGAGTTTAAGTGTGATATTGTTTGAACTCCCTTAGACACATATCTAATCACTATATCCTTGGGTTGGCCTCTCACAAAACTGTAATCCTTTGGTAAACCATGAGAATTCACATTCTCATGTAAAATAGATGGATGGTTAACTCAGTCTCATCCTCATTTTCTAATTCCCGTGGTTGAGAATTTTGACTCAAGTTCTCTTCAAAATAACCATTAACGGCTTCAAGAACTGTCATAGTTTTCTTGATGAAGATCATGTAAGATTTGATGCATGAAGAGTATCATGTGAAAATACCTTCTTTACTTTTCGGTCAAACTTGTAATGTTTATCCTTTGTGTTAAGAACAAAATACTTACACCAGAAAAGTAAAGAAGGTATTTTCACAGGATAAACATTACAAAATACTTACACCAGAAATAAATAAGATTTATAAATAAGATATCTTCGGAGATCGTTCATCTTATAGCTCGAAGTATTTCTTCTTTAATCCAATTTGAATTAAAGTTATATTTAATACATAATAGGTAGTGTTTACGACTTCTACCCAGAAATAACGAGGCAAATCAGACTCATATAGTATAGTGCAGGAGAAGTGTGTGATTCTTTTTCTCTACTACTACATTCTGATATGCTATTCTTGGAACTGAGAATTCATGCTTGATCTCAGTGTTTGATTAATATTTAGAGAAATATTCATTTTAACAATGATCACTTCTTAACTTAGTGATGGTAGTTCCTCATTTCTTTTGAATTTGCTTAGCTAGTTTTTCGAACTCTGAGAAAGCTAAATCTTTTATTGTTAGAAGCAAAACCCAAGTGAAACAGTAGTAACTATCAACTACGATAAACAGTAGCGACATTCACTTAAACTTGTAGATTTTGTAGGTCCAAACAAGTCTAGATGTAGGAATTATAATGGTTGTCAAGTGCTGATGAGCTTCTTAGGTTTGGATGGGGTTCTATGAAAAATTTCCTATCTCATATGCTTACATGTATCCTCCTTCTTGTAGGATAGCTAAGGAAGTCCTTTAATTAGGTTAAGTTTACTAAACCTATGGATTTGTTTGAAGCAAATGTGATCTAACCGTTTATGCCATATTACATATTCTTCTTGTAATGCCAGAAGGCATTCCTGCTATGAACCTCCGTCGAGTCTAACTATGAATGCATTTTTGTGCATATTGTCTATTAACAAAACATCTAATGTGTCTTATTTAACAACCTCAAATATTTTTTAGAGAAAAAACTTTAAAACCTTTGCCACATATATGTGATACACTATGTAGATTGTGCTTCAGGCCTTTAACTAAATTAACAGAATCAAAATTGGTAATAGGGGTTCCAATCATACCTTGGCCAATTATATGTGTATGGTTGTTACCAAAAGTGAATGTGCCTCCATCCTTGATTTCCATCTGTAGGAGGTCCATGTCTCCACACATGTGCTTGGAACATATTCTGTCCATGATCAAGTATTCTTTCTTTCCTTTGTTTATTCAAATAATGAAGAAAGATCTTTGATACCCATATCTTTAGGGCCCTTGGCTTGTTAGCTTGGTTGTAAGAATTTCTCCTTAGTTCAGATACACTCTTAGATAGTTTTTTACTAAGTAAAACCCGAGTGCAAGCTTCACAATTGTTATATCATATACCATACTTGGTTGGCTTTGGTAATTACCACCTAATACGTTTCCTAGGTTTTCATTTTCTTTTGTGAATTTAGCAAGATCGTTAACAATAATGCTAGTTTTCTTCTTTAGTGCCGAAACAATGTTCTCTAAGTTTTCTATGTTTGACTTAATAGACTTAATTTCCATTTCATGTTGTTTTTTAGAAGGTTATAAACTATTTGTAAGTTCAACTATATGCTCTTTGAAGGCTTCTACTTGAGAGACATGATTTTCTTTTATAGTGCATGCATTTTTTTAGAATCTTATTTTATCTTCTCAATTTCAACTAAATAAGGTAATTCAAAGATAGCATTTCCTAATTCATCAATAGCACTTCCAATTGAATTAACCTGATCATTGTGGGACATGAGTCCTACAAGAGCATCTTCATCATTGGAGTAATCTGAGTCACTGATCGAGTTGTTAAGGGAATTTGAAGAGTCATCCCACATTACATTGAGAGCTTTTTTGAATGCTTTTTTGTGAAATTTCTTTGGATGAGAACTCTTCTTTTTTCCTCGAAGCTTGATCTCCTTGGTTTTGAACTTCTGGCTCCTTTTGAGAAGTGGACAATCCTTCTTGAAATGTCCTTTCCTTTTACAGTTGTAGCGTGTCACATCCTTGTCGTTCTTCTGATATTTATTTCTAAGGATTTTCCTGAAATTTCTGTTAGCATCGCAAGATCCTCATATGAGTTGGCATATAAGTTTTTCGTAGTAGGGAGAGCAAGATTCTTCCTTCTTATTGTTTCAGAGTCTGCTTCTTTGACATGTTCCCTTTCAACTTCATAGGATAAAAGTTTTCCAATAAGATCATTGATGGGTAATGTATCTGTGTTGTTGGCTTCTTTGATGACCGTTGTTGTAGTGCTCCATTCAAGGGTAAGAGATATGAGTAGCTTCTTCACTTTATACGACTCCTTGATATTGGCATTCAAGTTGAATAGTTTGTTGATCAGCCTTGAAAATCTGGAATACTCATATAGATTCACTAGATTCCATTTTTAAAAGTTCGCACCTTTGCTATAGGAGGTTGATCCTAATTTCTTTCACCTTGTTTGTGCCTTCATATGTGACATTCATCTTATTCCATATCTCATAATATGTTTTGCAGGCTAATACATTATTGAAATCTTCTTTGGTGATAACACAGAAGATAGAGGTCATAGCTTTTGAGTTGTAAGTTGCTTTTTTCTTATTGGCATCAGATAAGGAGGCTTCGGCAGTTGGGGTTGGCGATCCTTATTTGGACTCAATAATGTTCCAAACTTCATAATCAATTGACTCCAAGAATATCTACATATGTTCCCTTTAACAGGAATACTTTGTACCATAAAAGTGAGGAGGATGTAATGTAGATTGGCTTTCATGATTGATGTTGTTGCAGTTACTTGTAGCTTCCATCAGATTTGAGATCCGTGCTTTACTCTAAATCATGAAACCTTCTCTTATACCACTTGACAGAACTTGCAGATCAAATACACTCCATGGGGGGGGTGAATGGAGTATGGAAAATTAAGAACCTTCTCATGGAAGCAGAAGACTAGTAATCAAATCTAGCAATCCAACAATCACACTGCACGCTATGTTAATAAGGAAACTTAAGTGGGTGAAAACCTCGACCGAACCTTCCTAACTTAGGATTTCCTGTTAGCCAAGCCAACTAACTTTTCCATTATATCTTGATATATATAGAGATATATCTCAACTGATTAAAAGCATGAATCTTAAAATGTCAGATTACACACCAAAGTCACAACTTTGAATCAAACATCAAAGTCACCATTGCAACTTAGCTATTTGCAGCATTTCTTGAGGCTTCACCTCGAGCTTCTACAGAAAGAACTCCAAGATTATCCACAAAATATTGTTAGTCGAATAAGAGAAAAACAATTATCTATGTTGATTAAATAAAACAATCAGTTCACAATAATCAGATCAACAGAGAGAATATATCATCATGATTTACAAATACTTGATTCAACAAATATATCCCTAACATCAATAAAAGCTATATAGTTTAAAAATACCACTAGCTTTTTTAAGTAGCTTCTAGATAATATATAACTGCACATAAAGAGCCTAAGAAGCTTGCTACAAATTTGAACTAGCTTTCTGATAAGAATTCTCCTCTCTTGAAGATATGAGCACTTAAGAATGAGAGAGAGAGAGATACTCTAATAAGTTACGTGTTGAATTGAAGAGTTAGGAGTCTCCTTTTATAGGTATTCAATCATGTAATCATCAGGAGACAAAAATAGTACATTTCTAAATATGCAATGATCGAGCAACACAAGACACTAATTGATCAATGCTCATATGATCGATTAGACAAAGATCCATGATCGATCAAAAGTTCCGTTGTAGAATTAAAAATTCAAATAAACGTTCAACCATAAAAGGTGACTTATCAATCAACGAAAAAAATGATTAAGGATTGGCAATATTCAAAAAATGTCTTATCAATAAAAAAGTAATGAACGATCATACAACTTATCAATCATAAGATCAATTATCGATTGGTTCAAGGTGTTCTTCAGACTGCTGTAGAATGATTGATCAAATCAAGTGCCATGAGCGATCGGTAAGTGATCAATCAGTATGATTTGCAATGAGCGATCAACTGATGGTATGATTTGAAGCAGACTTTACTGCAAGATTTTTTGACTTGACTAATAGTGATGAATCTCTATTTAATCACCTTTATTCTTTCATTTTGGCCTTTAAACCCTAGCTAAATGCATGTATATATCATTATTTTGCATAAATTAATAGTTATCATTTATTGTGTAATATTGTATAAAATACTATAATAAATACCCAAATAAAAGAATAAATGAAGAAAAGTAAAAAGAAATAAAATTCCAAAGGTATTTTATGACCCTAAACTCTAAGGCCTAGGCATCTTGATGACTAGGATGACAAGGAGTAAAGTAGGGGGAGATAAGGGCCAATAATTACAATAAAAACCTCCTTTTTATTCTTCAAATAATCCATTTTTGGGACATATTTTATTCTGTATTATTTATAAATCAAATAAAGAAACTTTGTACATGAAATTGTAGATAAAAACACATAGAAAAATATAAAATTTTACTTCACATTAAAATAATCTACAGTGCACATTCTACATTCAAAATAAAATTCCAACACCCAAACTTCCCAAACCATGTATTCTCCATATGAACTCAAATGCATCAAAATCACCTTTAATTTTATATATTTTTTTATTAGTTATTTAATAAAGGTAGTTTCATTTAATTTGGAGCTAAGATACAAAAGTTTTGTTTCAGACCCCTATTATACAATATACCCGAATAAAATATTTATTTTATTTATTATTTATATTTTTCATTATGTTATATTTTTATATTGTATTAAATATTATTTATAATATATGTACAATGCAGTAAAACCATAAAAAATAAATCAAAATAAATAAGTACATAAAATAGATAGATGAATTACTTATATATATACTTACGTAATAAATCCATACATTAATTTAAGTGTACAAATAAACTCAGAAAAATACAATAAAATAATATTTATGTATTCAAATAAGATAGAAATATATATATATGATAATAAAATATTAAAATACAAAATAAAAATAAAAATATAGTATACAATATATAGGTAAATATACATGTGATTTACTTGTAAATATTAACTCATAATAAATAACCCCGTAAAAAAATAAAAATAAGAATTAGAAACTACGTAAAATAACAAACATTTTTTTATTTTATACGCAAATTTTACTTCATTCATTTATTAATAATTATCAAATTTATGAGGCATTTATGATTATCTTTTTCTTGATTGGTCCACGTGGACTAACCAGGAGCTTCCTCGTGTTGACCTTGGTCAACACTCCACCCTCTCTCTTACTTAATTACAGATATGTCAGACCTTGATTTTGCTCCATTTTTCCCGTCGATTTCATGATGCTCTGCCATGGCATGCTGCCTAATTTCCGTGAACTCCCCTAAATCATGCCATGGCCAAAGATGTAATCTAATGTCCTCGATTCAATTACAATCTCTTGATCAATAAGCATCCTCATCATATCTATAAATAAGAATCTCTGACCTCCTTACCCAATTTAATCCCTCTTCGAGCCCTGTAACCCTAACCCTAAGATTGTGAGTGCTTCCTTGTGACAACAGGAGTGCCCCCAAGGTGTTGGCGAGGAGAAATAGGAGAGGCGGTCCACCATCGCTGAGCTTCGCAGCTCTGGCGAGAGTCCTTGCTTCCCGAATTCCCAGGTGCGATCTGATTATTTTCTACATTTTATGTTGATTTTTCATTCCTTAGTATAATCATAGGTTAGGTTTCTTTAATCACGTCTTAGTTTACACTAATTTACAAGATCTTCAATCGCCGAAACTCATTTCTTCGGCCATGTTCTGATGTGTTTCCAACTATCCCGATCCCTCATTCCATGCTCACTTCATTTCCCATCATCTTCTGCATCGAAACTACCCCCCCCCCCCCGATCCATCCTAATCCTTCCAGGATGAGCGAATCAGAGCTCTTCCTCCTCCCTTCATCGGATCTCATTCGTTCACTCTCATTTTTGTGTGCAACAGCTTCAATATAGGTTGAGGCGATCCGCCTCGATCCATTGAGTCTTCCCCTACAGGTATGTGGCGCCAAAGATGTCAAGAAGGTTGAATCTGGAGCAAGCAAAGGCTCCTACATTCCCATTTCTTCATCGAGCTCCATGAGTACAAGCCCTGCATGAAGCATCATAAGTCAACACATGGTCTGAGCCTCTATTATCGAACCTTGCTAGGGCACATGACTTGCGTACGTGATTGTGAAATTTGCAGCATTGACCCCTGACTTCTCAAGAATTGCATATAAGTCCTCCCACAATGTGAAAATTGCAAAATGTCCTCTATGGGTTATTTTAATTGCATTGTAGTCCAAATTTGTCCTATTAATAAAACTTAGAGTTCTTCTTGCAAAAATGCGACTGGATTGATTGTTTAATAAGTTTTTATCTATAAATCCAATTAAAGTGATTTTGGTCTCGTTGAAAGTTGTTTTTTTGCTATTTCATTTGGCGAGCTTTATTGACATTTTTGCATCAAAAATCACATGCAATTTAGTTCTTCTTCTCAGCGCTTAATTAGAATTTTAAATGAAGTTGAAAATGAAATTTTAGTGAACAATTGAATCTGGTTTCCTTAATAATTTTTAATGATCAATCAATAGTGGCTTTTGATCATTATTGATAAGTTAATAAATGTTTAATTACTTGATAAATTGGTTTGAGTAACAAAGTGATTAAATGTCAATGTTACTTTGAAAGTGCTTTCTAGGTCAAGTATTGATTAAATCTATCTTTGGATTTGATTTTAGATCTCATTGATTCTCAATTGGTTCTGGAAATTCTTGTGATTAACCCCAGTTGTTTGTTGTGTTTGCTTGATTGTTCCTCAAGCTTGAGCACCACCAACCTCTGTTTCTCATCAATTTAATGACCAATGCTCCAGTCCACCAGCGCAATCCCATTGCCTCCATGCCAAAATCAGACCAGAAAAACCTCCACATCAACCATTCCAACCTATGACAAAGCCAACCTATAAATAATTATGTCGAGACTGGTATAATTGAAAGCACATATCTCAACAAAACTATCCCCCTCCCCTTGACATTGCCTTCCACTTTGGCTAGTGTACTTTCTGTGTTCTCAACAAGGAACCCCAATCCTCCCTCCCAACAAAGCAGCCCCAAGTATCACAACGGAAGCTTGTTAAGCGAATGACTCTAATGCACGACCACACTCCCTAGTGAACCCTCAAAAACTAGATCAGAGTTGAAACAAGTATTGCTTCCTAAACAGAATATTTTACAAAGACGAGTATTGTTGACATATTATAACACCGGGATGGACACGCAATGTGTCAAGTAGCCTCTGAAGCAACCACCTTGAAATGCCAAATCCATTGTAACTACTTCTAACTACCAAAACATCTGTTGAAAATTATCTCTTTTGTAAATCGTGCATTTGCTCAAGACAATTACCCTATAAAGTGCCACTTAAAATATTTGACATCTAAATTTCATCACTTGATTGCTCGTGTCCTTGTGTTCGACTATGGACCTTCTAGGTTATAAATTAAAGCAGAATCCTACTCACGGAGATTATTTATTCGGTTATTTATGACACGCTAAGTGACGGTGCTACAATGGATCCATATTAATACATGCATTTAGCTCTTCATCAGATGGCATCGTTGCTGGGGACGCGACACATTTTGTGATCATTTTAGGGTCAAATATTTATTTAGTGATTTTTAGGTTCATTTTTTTCTTTTTTTGATTAATTTTGTCTTTATGTTCTTTTGTGATTTTTTTCTTAATTAATTATTTTGATCTCTCTAGAACTTCTCTAATAAGCTTATTGATTTGTGGAAGGCCCATGGAGCCAACGAATCTCGAACGACCGCGGAGGCAAGTAACTTAGAGTAACTTGCTGGAGGGGCCATGAAGCAACTTATCGAGTAAAGAGACTATTTAGATTAATTAAGTTCTTTCTGTAGTGTAGCAATAATGTGTAACCTGATTTCCTTCATACAACGATTATCGATTGAGTTCTCGTGTGTGTAACGGAGGCATGTTTAACTTTATTTCTTCTTTGTGGTGGTTGTGTCGAGAGTGGTTCTTAACTTGAGTGACGTTTTAGAAGCAAGCACTACGCCAAATTAGACAAATTGTAGGTCCTTTTTTCTTGATCTATTTCATAAATTTAGGACCCACACCACAATCTCATAAGATTCACAATTGTAAAAATCTTAAGAGATTCATATACGCTTGTAGCATATGTTCTACTTAGTCAAATTTATTGGTTTCTTCATCGCTAATAGAACTACTGCTTAGGTGCGGCTTTTCGATTTGAATCATGTGTATAGATTTAAAATTTATGTTATGCATCCACATGGAGAGTACTGGAAAACGTTGTAAATATCTCTAACGACTGCATGCATCATTGATTTCCGACTGCATTCCATTTTTCGCTTTCTCCCTCAGTTTTATCAACTTAAGGAAAAGGGAAAAGGGAATGTACGTTAGGCGATGTTTGTGGTCACTTATTTCAAGCGATAACCAAACTCTTAAAATTGGGATTGAATTATTGCAAGTTGACCAAAATAAATTAGAATAAAATCAACCTTGTTTTACTGGTGCAAAAACCCTCATTGTTTGAATTTATTTGCAAGTGAGAGAGGGACGAACACTAGGATAAGTCCATGGCAGGATTTTTGTATAAACTTCTTGTTCTAAAAAAATGTTTAGCCACTTCTCAGTGAGTAAAATATGAGTAGCCTGTAAACGGTCCGGATTTCCTTAGCAAAGTGGGAGGTTTAGAGGACACTGTGTAAGGCTCCATCCTCAAGTAACAGGTAGCCGTATTTTTACGGTCTGCACTTAATCCTATACTGGATGAAAGTTGATGCAACTAGCATAAGAATTGGGACAATTTGTAAGGAAATACAGGTACCCAACAGCTCATAACTCTTTCAAGATTTGCATTTATCACTAACAAAATTGACAAGATAATAAGGCCATCATCTCCAGCCTTCACTGTTGAGTTGGTGAATTAACTAGACGGGTTTTATTGATTGTATTGCATCAGTAACTCCGCACTTCAAATGCCTAGTAGAACTAGATCTTTTTGTATCAAGCGTGCTCCAATACCCTATCTCTTGAAATTCGAAGATGGATAATTGGTAGGATATTTACTCGAATTTTGTGAGATTGTCATTGAACCGCCCAAATATCATGTCTTTGTCGGTCCAGTCCCCTTCTTCTTCTTCAACTGGACCATCCTGGTTTGAAAATAATCCTTTTTCTGAATCGGTGTATCCTGATTCCCTCCTCAGAGGTGGTTACATCTCAACCAATCCCTTTTCTTCTTTACTCACTAAGGAAGACCATTGCCTTGGTGAGATCGATTCGATTTCGTTATCATCATCTACATCTCATTTAGACCCTTTGTTTGATGAAGATAATGAAGATTATTAGAGATGCCTCCTAGGAAGCAAAATGGAGAGGAGGAATAATGAAAGGACCCAGTGCATGCAGTATTGGCTAGGTTGGCAAATTCCGAGCAGAATCAAGCACTTACGGGAGCACAGCTTGGTCAATTACAGTTGGGTAGAGATGCACCGATGGACGCGACATATAATCCTGGGCAATGTCAAATGGCTAATTTGGTTAAGCCCAGTTGAACTTGAAGTTGAATATGAATTGAAACCGTAGTTTATTAGTCTATTGTCACATTTTGATGGGAATGCACATGAGAAACCTTACACAATCCTTAGGGACTTTGAGTTGTTCCACACTAATCTTATGCATCCTTGGGTTAGCAAAGACTACATTAGGCTTAAAGCCCTCCCTTTTGCCTTAAAGGACAAGGCAGATTATTGACCTGGGGGTAGTTGTAACTACCTTTGTGTAGTTTAAGGACCTCTTCATGAAGAAGTTATACCCTTTGAGTAGAACTAACTTGATGCATTCACGCATCATGAGTTTCTCCCAACTTCCTAATGCAACCTTCTATGACACAAGGGAGAGATTCAAGGATGTTTTAAAAAGTGTCCTTGTCATGGCTTAGAGCCTACCATCTTGGTTCAATCCGTTTATTGCGGTCTACACCATGAGGTGCATGGTTAGTGCTGCTTGTGGAGGCAGCTATACGTCATGAGATGCGGACACTATCTAGAAGGTGTTCGAGCGGATGACCGAGATGAGTAGAGCACAAATCGCGAGAAGAGCTCAGATAGAGACCACCAATCCATTCATATCTAGAAGGGGAGTGAAGGCTACAGTGGATCCTTTTGACATGGGCCTTATAGTAGATAAACTCACAGTAGTTGAGAGGATCGATAGGCGTATGGATGAGTTGGACAGCAACTTATCCAAATTACTGAAGCAGATGTTGGAACTTGTTGAGAAGGTATCCAAGATGAGGGTACCTATCGTGATTGCATCTGCTGCTCCAGTTTACTGTGTTCATCATATTCAGGAGTAGCAGATGTCAGGGCCACTCCGGCCATGGGTAGATAGGATCAACCTTTAGCCCATTCTTGTCAACAGCAACCACAATCTGTAGAGACAGTCACTGAGGATCCTTCCCAGGTGTGGAAGGTAAGTGGTTTGTGGTACACACATGAACCTGCCAAATGGGGCAATTCTAGGGACCGTTTCACATATCGGTGTCCCCAGACTTTCTACAACACATCATTCACTCCTACACCTCTTCCAGCACCACAGATCTCTGGAGTCCTTCCTTACCATGCACAAAGACAACAAACGTACCAGTTGGGCCAACAGGACCCAAAAGTTTAGCAACATACCCAGCAGTAGCAACATTTTTATGTCCATCAAGGCCATTCTTCATGTTCATCTTTTCCTTCATCTTCTTCACAGCCACACCATTCATCTTCAGGTCCTGTGGATTTTCAGCGACAGATTTTAGAGGAGTTGCGTTCCTATAGGAACTAAGTACAGGATTTGAGGGTCGACCTAAATCGTCTATCCCATTTACATGATGAGTGCACCTCCCCGACTATATCCATTCCCGCCAGGTTCAGGCTAATACCAATAGCCTGAACAGATCTCAATAGTAACAATAGTTAGATCAGGTATGGTACTTAGATTCTCGCTAATCTGGGCACAAGATCTTTCTGTTTGATTGTGTCAATCATATGTCTATCAGGAGCGGACGGACCATGGTCATACCTTATCGGGCTAGGGACATGGAGAGGACCGACTATGAGGCTCAGCCTGAGGAGACTTCAGAGGATGATTAACCTAGGCATCTTCAAAAATATTACCATAGATTGGACTCTTTCAAGAGGAGATTAAGAAGGAGAATGAGAGCAGAGTAGCTGATGAATCTCCATTTCATCACCTTTATTCTATCATTTTGGCCTTAAAAACCCTAGCGAATGCATGTAAATAGCATCTACTTGTACATAATAGCATTCATTATTTATTGTATTAATTGTATATAAAATAAGGTTTTTAATGCCAAAATTATAGAATAAAGAGAAGAAAAGAAAAAGGAATAAAATATTGCAAATATTTTATGACCCTAACCCTGAGACCAAGGCCAGCATGGAATTGGTCGACAAGGAATAAAGTAGGGGGAGATAAGGGCCAGTATACAATAAACACTTCATTTATTAATTCATTTATTTATGCATTTTTGGCACCTATTTTGTACATAATTATTTATTCATCAAATAAAGAAACTTTGTTCATAAAAGTTGTAGATAATAATGTAAATAAAAATACAAAATTGAGTTTGTGTAAAAATAATACCCAGTGTACATTTTATGCACAAAATAAAAAGCCAAAATCTCAACTTCACAGACCCATATCTTGCAAATAAAAACTTCAAATCACCCAAACTCATCTTTAATTGTATATAGCATTTCATAAACTATTTTATAAAATTGGTTTCATAATTTTTGGAGTCCATCTGTGAAAGTTAGGTTTTTGGCCCTTCTTGTACATAATACCTGATTAAAATATTCATTTTATTCAATATTCATTATTTTTATAAATTTATATTTTTAGGATCTTGTAAATAATGTATATAATTCATGTGCATGCTAGCATTAGAATAAAACCCAAAAGAATTTGTAAAATAAAATAAGTCTATACAATACTTAGACAAAATACCTATGAGGAGTATGTACATAAATAAAAGAGGAAAACATTCTTTAATTATTTAGTTCTTTTATATTTTTATAGTAATGTATATATTATATATAACTTATTAAAAATACAAAGCTAAAATAAAAACAAATAAAATCCATTAAATAAATACAATGTATATAATATACAGGTAAAATACCTATAAGTATACTTACATATACACAAACACATTTATTTAAAAATGTAAATAAACTCATAAAAATCAAATAAAAATATATTCATACTCACAAAAATAAATTATAAATTTATAAAATAAGTCAATAAAATAATAAAAGAAAATAAAAAATTAAAAATTAAATACACAAAAATACATGTAAATATACACATATACACCTTATTAAAATAAAACTATAATAAAACACCTCAAAAATTCAATAAAAATCATAAATAAATACTACATGAAATAATACACATTTTTTATTTCATAAGCAAAAATTAATAAAATCATTTACTATGTTAAATAATTCATTTTCTAATAAGGTTCCCTGTTTTGGCGTTTAGCGGCTGAGGTGGACCAATCAGGTCCCTCCGCGAGTTGACCCCGGTCAACTTGACCTCCAGGCGCCTGAGTTGACGCAGACTGTCTTTTCCCCTCTTTTCTTCCCTTTTTCCCGCGTGGCTCAGTGATCAATCACCAACAGTCCCTTCACGAGATTTATTCTCTGATCATCCCTGATCCCCGCCGATCACTTGGAACCCTTGTGCATAGCCCCGATTCCTTAATAATCGCCGGTTACTGGGGGTCCCTTGGAATGCATATAAATAACTCCTCCCACTTCCTTGGCCGAATTTGGCCATTTTCATCCCCTTCTTTGAGCTTGAATGAGCTCCTGGCGGAGCCCTCGTGACAGGAGGCGCTTCCCAGCACCTCGATTCGGCCCAAGGAGGTGGGAAATTTTGTCGTGGTGGCGCTCCGGCGGCCACCCTGCTCCCTGGCGGCCCCTAGGTATAAGAGCTGCGCATTTATCATTTCTAGGTAGATTTCCATTTCAGCATTTTATTCCTGTCATTTATTTCGCATTTAGATTCATAGATTAGCTTAGTTTAGGCGATTCGAAGTTCGCCGGAGCTCTGCTCCGGCGAGCTTTTCACCGTGTTCCCGACTGTTCCCCGACCACCTTCCACCTCCATTTCGTTCCTCTCCGTGTTCTCCACCTCCCAGCCATCTTTGTCCAACCAGATCTTCCCTAGATCTGCGAATCGATGCTCGCCTCCGCCACCTCACCGGAGCATCGCCACCCACCGTCGTTTTTTTGTGCTGACAGCTTCAAACCCCAGGTCGAGGGTGACGCCCTCGAGCCGTGCAATCTTCCTGTGCAGGTTTGGTGCGCTAATAGGAACCTGGAGCCAAAATCACAGTACGCCGGAGCTACCTGGAGCACCTCGCCTTCTCCGACCTCACGGGGGCGCCCCAGTGTGTCTCTGGTCGATCCGAGAGCTCCAGCAGCTAGAGACACCTTCCAGGAAGCTTGGAGGACCTTCAGGTGCAGCGATGAACGGCGAAGGAGCGAGATCCAGGTGGAAGAAGCTCGCCTCGGCGAGCCTTCTTCCCTGTTCTTGCACGCGCGCTTCCAGCCGTTGGATGAAGATGAAGGCCCAGTTCGATTGCCAGCCGTCCGATGGAGCAGAGCTCAGACCGTCAGATCTCCCACGAGACCTAATCCGCACCGCTCATTGGCGAAGCATCATCGGCGCACGTGGAGGCGCCACGTGGATTAGTGAATGAAGAGTAGCCCTTCGATCCAGCGCCTTTGGGGGTAATTTGCATATCCAGCCCCCGCCCTTTTTTGTATTTATTATTTAATTCTTTAAATATTTTTGCACGTTATAAATAAATTGTAAACTTTGCTGATAGGACCCTGAACTATTTGAAATTACATTTAGGTCCTTCCGCGCCTCACGTGCAGTCCCACGTGAGGCGCGGGAAATTTTGCATGTAACCCCTGGCGGTTTTTGTGTATTGTAAAATAGTTCTAAAAATTTAAATAAATGTTTATTCCTGTTGTATTTTTGCACTGATGCCCCTGTAATTTATTATATTTGCAAAAATACCCCTGCCAGGCTTAACTATTTTTGTGTCTTTTATCCATTTCTTCAAAATACCTAAATGGCTTCTAAAAATCAACAAAAATTAGGATAGATGCTCCATGCCATGCTTGTTCACGCCCATGCTTTATTTCGCATTTTTTGCATTTTTCCTAATTATTAAAAATGAAATAGGAACCATTTTTGCACTGTCTAAATTAGAAAATACAAAAAAATTAGAAAATATTTTTGAAAAATTCCAAAAACATTATATGTGGTATAATTATATATATTGAGTCCAGAAATTGAAAAACCCTAAAAATATGAAAAAGAAAATTAAAAAATCAGAAAGCTCCAAAATCCAACAAAAAAATAGAAAAATCTTAAAAATCCCAAAAATACATTTTTTTCTCTTTTATAATTATCTATATATTATTATTAATGTATTAAAATTAATTTGGGAATTTTTGGAGTTTTTTTATATTTTTAAAACCCAAATTATATTCGGCCAATTATTTAGTCCTATATTGTGGACATTTTTTATTTTAAAAATACATAAAAATTAGAAATATTTCAGAAAAATAACAAAAAAATTAGAAAAATATTAAAAAGCCAAAAAAATTATATCTATATATATCTTTTAAGTATATACATATCTATAGACTATAGTACTCCTCTCTCTCTCTTCTTATATATATATCTCTTTATATATATATATATCTTATATATATCTATCTATTTATATTATATAATTAAAAATATTAAAAGAAAATATAAAAAAAATATAAAATATAAAAACAAAATAAAAATTATAAAAATAAAAATATAAAAAAATTCACAAAACCCAAAACCCACTAAAACAATAAAAGGACATGAACCAATGATTGAATAATTGAATGATACATTACATACAACCATTCGCCTCCCAGTGTTCGACCTCTACCTGTACTTACACCTATACACATTTGCGTGTAGAGTTATAATAAATTTTAACTCCACATTTTTGGATATTCATTGCATATATTTATTGTGGGTTAATTGTTGTTTTATTCCAGATTTTGTGTGGTCGACTCAGCAACTAAGTTCACGCCTTGTGAGGAACTTAAGACCACCGATTTCTGGAGTAAACAAATGGCGCCGTTGCCGGGGAGGCAACGGAATTTGTATGATTTTGTGAGCTTATTTGTTCATTTATTCAATTAATTGCTCATGCCCATCATGCACTTATTTATTTGTTTGGTTTTTATTTACATTTGATATTATTTGAGTGACTGCTCTGACCTCCTCTTTTCTTTGTCTTTGATGCGAGGGACCACCAAGCGAAGGAGGACCTCTTAGGAGGATCTATGCACCCAAGCAAGGTGGAGTTGGCTCTTCTCTGCCAAGCCAACAGGAGAGAGCACCCATGACAGAAGGAGGAGAATTTTTGAAGACAGTCTCTATTTTCATGCATTTTATTTTATTTTATTTCATTTTATTATGTATATTCATGTGAGAGAGTGATACTTAGAACTTTGTAATAATACAGGACTCTCACAGGTACACTCCAACTCCCGAGGTCCATTGCCCGAGGGATTGTTCCCTTGGGGGCCTCGATGATTTTTGACGCTTTTCTTTTATTTTATTTTTATTATTTTGTGTGTGAATGAGCCTTAGCATTAGGATTTGCTTGCTCGTAGAGTTAGGTCCAAACACCCTAAGATTTGCATGTACCTATAGTTCGCTTTGGACCTAGATCAAACTTTAAACAGCCGCTCATTTATCTTTTAGCCTTTGTGCCACAGCGAGCCCCGCAAAGCGCTTTCTCCTAAGCTCAAGTGTGTTGAGCACAGAGGAGGGGTGAGCCAAGACCGGACTTTTTGAGGCTAAAGATGAATGAGCGACTTGTGGTGCTTCACGATAATAGCAATTTCTGAACCTAGGGCGATTTCTTCGGTTTGCATTTGCATATAGCATAGGTTTCAAATTCGGTTATGCATCCCGCATGGAGAGAGCTGGGAGGCACTGTAAGTCTTCTTACTTGGCATGCATCATCGTTTTCCGACTTGCATGGCTTTTCCTATCTTCTCGCTCTGTTTTTGCCAACCTAGGGTGCTTAATGGAAATTGGAACCTCGATAGGCACGTGCATTGAAAATACCCAAAAAAGTGATAACTTGAATAAAATCGGGACTGTTAACTCTATTGGACTTAAAAATAAAACGTAATGGATTCCTTGTCTTGGGGAGAGCAACCCCCTCATTGGATGCATTTTAAGTGCTCACGTACACACTAAGGAGTAGAACCCAAATCTTATCAAGCCTCCTAAGTGATTGTACAAATTTTGTGATCTCGCCTAACTCTAAAATCAAAAAGATAAATGACCGTCACCTGATGGTCTTCACTGTGTTGAGTAGGTGAATTGGGGGTTTGCCTTGTGTCTTGATTGTGACTTGGAGTTCATTGTGTTTTTCTTTCATCCCTAGAGTAGTCGGTCCCACCGTGTGAGTCATGCATTTTTTTTCTTTGAGTCTCTCTATCTCTCTTATACATATATCTCTTCATGTTGGATCGAGTCATGATATTGGCGCTTGAGCTCAATCATTCTTCGCCAAGTCCTTTTGTTTCCCGCTTTTCACCATCTTCTATGTATCCATCGTACCATCTTCTCTGGTTCGAGGAGAGACCGCTCTTCGGACCGCAATTTTGACGGTGTTCCCGCCTTGTGTGGAACACCCAATTTTGTCTATATACCGATCTTCTCGCCCGCCCTCCTCGTTCCCTCTGTATCACCTTTCTACTACCCATGATATTGGCATGCCCGCTCAACCAGCTTCTCCACCCCATCGTGTACCCTTCTTATCCATCTTCCTCGTGTACCCCATATCACCTCTCCCTTTGCCCGGGAATGCTGTGCATATTGATGAGGCCCGCATCGAGGATTGTTTCTACAGATTATTTATGAAAGTCGGGCCAATGATGTTGAGGTTGCTGAGATTGATTTGGTGGATTTATCTTTGATACAGGCATATGGGCTTCTTGAAGATTTTTGATTATGCATAGAGCATAGGTGTGATGCTTTGTTGAGGATTTAGTTCTCGCACACCGGATTAAGGATGTAATGTGATGCGATGACTCGATGAAAATTTCATGAGCATTGATTGATCTATCTCTTTGAGGTTCCACTCATCTTGATTTTTGAGGATTGACTGATTATTCTACTTTGGATTTCTTGATAAGGGTGTGCGGATCCTACATGATCTCTCATCTTCCTGATTGACCCATCCTTGATCTCCTGACTCTCTGATCCACCCTGGCACTTAGAGGATTCCTGACTATTTTTCGTGCCATCTTAGCTGACTGGATTGACCCAAGGGATGTTTGGTGAATGACATGATTATTTGCTCCCTTGCATAATCTTATGCCCTCCAAATGATTGAACAACTTATTGCTTTTGAGGACCTGAGATGACTTGCCAGCATTCCCATGACCTACATTGACCTAGCTCGCATTCCTCCCCGAGGACTATCTGCGGGAGAATGCGACAATTTCTAGGACTGCGGTTCCATTCACTGCTTGGGTCGCCATTGTGATGGGACCTGGAACCGAGTCAGATGATATGCTTGATTGGCCTCCCCCTGTGATTGTGTACCTGACCTGTCAGTACACGAGGCCATTGTACTAGACTCATCTGAGTCCGCTCTCCTTGACGGTCCTCGCAAGGCAGAGCTCCACTTCTCTGATTATTCCATGCCTAGTTCATAGCTCTCCGAGGGTTATCTGCGAGAGGCTATGACACAGTATAGCTCTCTTGGTCTATTCTATTGGTAGATGATCTGTCGTCTATCGAGACCGCATTTTATGTGGATCCGTCTGATGGATCCGGCTCCTTTGAGCCCTCTCCTCTCCTTGACGACCCTCGCAAGGTAGAGACATGTTCTGACTATTCTTTGCCTAGATCACAGTACTCTCCGAGGACTATCTGCGGGAGACTGCGACACTCTCTTTACGCTCGGTTCCCACTTCTGACTGTGTCTCCTTTCTGTTGGAGCACGGAATCGAGTCGTCCGATATACATGATTTTTGGTCCCATCTCGAGTTGTGTATCCGATCTGCGGATCGTGGGACCTATCTGATTAGACTCCTTTGAGTCTGCTCGCCTTGATGGTCCTCGCAAGGTGGAGCTTCTGGTATCGGCTATTCCCATGACTAGTTGGCAGCCCGCTCCCCGAGGGTTATTTGCGGGACGCTGCCACACTTTCTCGATTTTACGGTTTCTTCTGCTGGTAGCCGATCTGTTGCCTACCGAGACCGTTTCTATGATCCGTCTGATGGATCAGGCTCCTTTGAGCCCGCTCTCCTTGACGACCCTCGGAAGGGTGAGCTTCTGTTCTGATTATTCATTGCCTAGCATGTGCTACTCCCCGATGGTTATCTGCGGCAGAGTACATCATTTTTTGGGTACTCAGCTTCATTTCTGGTGTCTCCTGTTTGTTGGATTACGAAGCCGGGTCTTCTGACTTTGTACTCGGTCTCCTCCCTGGTTGTGCCTCCTGTCTGTTGGAGCACGGAGCCGAATCTTCTGATTATACTCTGATTCTGCTCACCTTGAGGACCCTCGCAGGGTTGAGCCATGGCTTGCAGTATTCGGTGTGTACTTATGATCTTTCTACCTCACCATCATCGGGTACCATGGTGTCTCCTATTATCTATCTTCCATATCTGCTTGAGACATGATTGACTGGAGGAGTCTGTACTGCTCTTTCTTCCTCCTGGTCTTACGGTATCGGCTTTGTTCCCTCATGTTGACCATATGAGCCGATTGACTGCTTCATGCTACCGGACCCGATATCTAACCTTTCGATCTGTTGACTCCGGTAGCTGACACCCACTTGATTGCAGATTCGGGTGTGTTTTCACCTTCTGACTGCATCCTCGTTCTCACAAGGAGACAACGACGAGAGCACGGTAGTCGCTTATCAGATACCGTCCTGTACTTCACTAGTTTCTTCACCGCTTGTATATATGTGTGCCTTGTTCATTCTTTCTCCCGCATGTTATGTGTGCCCTAGATCTATCGTCATATCTTTAAGTCTACACTTAGGACGTACCATGTCCTAAGTGTAGGGGGGTACACACCGAGTTGTTCTTTCGTCGTTCAGTTTCGTCACTCATGTTGTTGCCTATACTTAGGGATATCTCACCCTAAGTATAGGGGGAGTGATGCGTATATTCTACGCGATCTTTTCATTGATCTGTATATATCTCTTCTTTTCTTCTTTTCTTCTTTTCCTTTTCTATCTTCTGTATCTAAATAAAAGGCGTCGCCCCTTTGTGTCAGTTTTCTGTACTTAGGACGTACTTTGTCCTAAGTATAGGGGGGTGCAGCCCTGATTTATTAAATCTTTGATCTGTTTATTCCCACCCTTGACCCTCCCTACTTTGTGTACAGTATGCTATACTTAGGATTACTTGATCCTAAGTATAGGGGGGACGGTCAACTTCTGTTTCCTTCATCTCTTATTCGTATATTCTCTAGACTTGTCTATACTCAGTACGAGTTATGTCTTCTCTTTTCTTTTCGATCTATGAGGACATAGCTCAAGCTAAGTATAGGGGGGTTGTATATACTATGTATATACTTTAGCCATAACTCGTACTTTTGTAATAATATGGCTAATAATTCTTTAAATTCATTAAAAACCCTTAATAAAAAGAGATGTGATTATTCCTCGAATTCTTTTTGTATATACTGATTAATAAATCAGGTGAAAATGTTTTTTGCAAAATGTTTGAAAAATAGTTTGAAAATCATTGTGAACATTTATTGAAGACTATTTTGAAAACGTTTTGTTACATATTTTCAACCTGTGTAAAAATGTGTGGTTTGTAAAAATTTATTTTCTTTGTGTGAAATAAAATGTTTGAAAAATGATTTGCAAATGGTTTGAAAATGGTTGTAAAAATATTTTGAAAATCTATATATACTGTTTTGAAAAACCTTTGCAAAATGATTTTCAAATGTGTGTACATGTTTGTAAAAATGTTTGTAAAAATTATTTTGGACTATAGTTTTCAAAAATTGTTTGAAAAATTTGTGTCAAATAAAGTTTGAGAAATAGTTACATATAATAAATAAATAAGATAATATATATATTATTATAAATAAAAATAAAAATAAACAAAGTTCTTTAATAAGTGTACATATATACCTATAAATAAAAACTAAATTGTAAATTCTTAATTCTTGTAAAATAAAGCGGCACGCCCGTGTAAATAGTTGTACATATTTTATACTTCGAGTGCCAAAATTATTTTATTTGCAAAAAATTCTTTGTGTAAAAATTTATCTCTTTGATTTCAAATTCTTTGAAAATTTGCATTATTCTTTGCATATTTGTAAATAGCATTTGCATAGCATTCACATTCTTTGATTGAGCTTGATGTTTGAACTAGTCCAATAAAGTCGAAGATTGGAGCTTGGTTGGACCTTACTGCACCTAACTGCACTGGAACCTTACGGGAACTAGATTTAAGGTACTTCAGGTCTATTCAGACTTAATTCTTTGAGAAATCAGGGCTAGGTTCAAGTCACCTCAGTGGACTAACTAGAACTTTCCGAAATACACGTATGACTCTTGTCGACCGTGACCTAACTTGGACACTTGCACCTTTCACTTGGCTCAACTCAGTTGGAGTGGTGAGGGGGTTGGATTTGCCAGTCTGAGACGCACACGGGTGGAAACATTCGTCCTCGTCTAGGGAGGGAAGTGCACCCCAACCTGGTCCAATAGCCATGAGGTCTAAAGACAGGAGATTGTGGGTTGCAATAATGCTTCAAAAGAGGGATAGTCTTCTGGCTCAAGAGGAAAAACTCCTTATGTAAATGCTGTTGTAAATAGTATGATTAAAAAAATGAAAATGAAACTCCAAAAAAAGTGGACAGGCTTGTAAAAATAAAATAAAATGCCTGCCGGAGTATGTATATATGTTGTATAGAAAATAAGCAAGCTTGAGCATCAAAGTTATACCATGTGAGCCTGCAGCTGGATGACTTGACTACACTGGTCTTGCATCCCAGGATAGGTAGCTACACTGGCTACCGTCCATTCTTTTCTCTACCCCCTCCTCTTGAGTTGGATGCCACTTGAACTTAGAAGGGAATACCCCGCTCCTCGAGGAAAGAGCTGTTGGATTAAAGAATCATTGGGTTGTCATTCTGGAGAAGTCAATCTCTTTGTCATTTCAGTTGGGGAGAGCCACCATCACTTACACTGTACAAGTCAGCTTCATAGTCATAAGGGTTTGCGTATGATGTAGGCTAGTTCTGACCTGGCTATTGAGGTGATTTGAACCAAGTTCTGTGACTCTCGAAGGCTGTTGTGTTTTAAATTTGGTTTCCGACCAGGTTCCACACACATTTTCACACCAAGGTCTAACTTCAGCTCCAAACCTTGATTTTGTAAAGATAAGTTTAATAATCATGATCAATTCAATTTATTCTTTGCATTCTTTATTTTTGCTTTTTTCTTTTCTTCTTATTCTTTGTTCTTTTTGTACTTATTGCATAAGTATTTGCTAGGGACTAGCAAAGGCAAGTATAGGGGGGTGATGAATCTCCATTTCATCATCTTTATTCTATCATTTTGGCCTTAAAAACCCTAGCAAATGCATGTAAATAGCATCTACTTGTACATAATAGCATTCATTATTTATTGTATTAATTGTATATAAAATAAGGTTTTTAATGCCAAAATTATATAATAAAGAGAAGAAAAGAAAAAGGAATAAAATATTGCAAATATTTTATGACCCTAACCCCGAGACCAAGGCCAGCATGGAATTGGTCGACAAGGAATAAAGTAGGGGGAGATAAGGGCCAGTATACAATAAACACTTCATTTATTAATTCATTTATTTATGCATTTTTGGCACCTATTTTGTACATAATTATTTACTCATCAAATAAAGAAACTTTGTTCATAAAAGTTGTAGATAATAATGTAAATAAAAATACAAAATTGAGTTTGTGTAAAAATAATACCCAGTGTACATTTTATGCACAAAATAAAAAGCCAAAATCTCAACTTCACAGACCCATATCTTGCAAATAAAAACTTCAAATCACCCAAACTCATCTTTAAATGTATATAGCATTTCATAAACTATTTTATAAAATTGGTTTCATAATTTTTGGAGTCCATCTGTGAAAGTTAGGTTTTTGGCCCTTCTTGTACATAATACCTGATTAAAATATTCATTTTATTCAATATTCATTATTTTTATAAATTTATATTTTTATGATCTTGTAAATAATGTATATAATTCATGTGCATGCTAGCATTAGAATAAAACCCAAAAGAATTTGTAAAATAAAATAAGTCTATACAATACTTAGACAAAATACCTATGAGGAGTATGTACATAAATAAAAGAGGAAAACATTCTTTAATTATTTAGTTCTTTTATATTTTTATAGTAATGTATATATTATATATAACTTATTAAAAATACAAAGCTAAAATAAAAACAAATAAAATCCATTAAATAAATACAATGTATATAATATACATGTAAAATACCTATAAGTATACTTACATATACACAAACACATTTATTTAAAAATGTAAATAAACTCATAAAAATCAAATAAAAATATACTCATACTCACAAAAATAAATTATAAATTTATAAAATAAGTCAATAAAATAATAAAAGAAAATGAAAAATTAAAAATTAAATACACAAAAATACATGTAAATATACACATATACACCTTATCAAAATAAAACTATAATAAAACACCTCGAAAAATTCAATAAAAATCATAAATAAATACTACATGAAATAATACACATTTTTTATTTTAGAAGCAAAAATTAATAAAATCATTTACTATGTTAAATAATTCATTTTCTAATAAGGTTCCCTGTTTTGGCGTTTAGCGGCTGAGGTGGACCAATCAGGTCCCTCCGCGAGTTGACCCCGGTCAACTTGACCTCCAGGCGCCTGAGTTGACGCGGACTGTCTTTTCCCCTCTTTTCTTGCCTTTTTCCCGCGTGGCTCAGTGATCAATCACCAACAGTCCCTTCACGAGATTTATTCTCTGATCATCCCTGATCCCCGCCGATCACTTGGAACCCTTGTACATAGCCCCGATTCCTTAATAATCGCCGGTTACTGGGGGTCCCTTGGAATGCATATAAATAACTCCTCCCACTTCCTTGGCCGAATTTGGCCATTTTCATCCCCTTCTTTGAGCTTGAATGAGCTCCTGGCGGAGCCCTCGTGACAGGAGGCGCTTCCCAGCACCTCGATTCGGCCCAAGGAGGTGGGAAATTTTATCGTGGTGGCGCTCCGACGGCCACCCTTCTCCCTTGCGGCCCCCAGGTATAAGAGTTGCGCATTTATCATTTCTAGGTATATTTCCATTTCAGCATTTTATTCCTGTCATTTATTTCGCATTTAGATTCATAGATTAGCTTAGTTTAGGCGATTCGAAGTTCGCTGGAGCTCCGCTCCGGCGAGCTTTTCACCGTGTTCTCGACTGTTCCCCGACCACCTTCCACCTCCATTTCGTTCCTCTCCGTGTTCTCCACCTCCCAGCCATCTTTGTTCAACCAGATCTTCCCTAGATCTGCGAATCGATGCTCGCCTCCGCCACCTCACCGGAGCATCGCCACCCACCGTCGTTTTTTTGTGCTGACAGCTTCAAACCCCAGGTCGAGGGTGACGTCCTCGAGCCGTGCAATCTTCCTGTGCAGGTTTGGTGCACTAATAGGCACCTGGAGCAGAAATCACAGTACGCCGGAGCTACCTGGAGCACCTCGCCTTCTCCGACCTCGCGGGGGCTCCCCAGTGTGTCTCTGGTCGATTCGAGAGCTCCAGCAGCTAGAGACACCTTCCAGGAAGCTTAAAGGACCTTCAGGTGCAGCGATGAACGACGAAGGAGCGAGATCCAGGCGGAAGAAGCTCGCCTCGGTGAGCCTTCTTCCCTGTTCTTGCACGCGCGCTTCCAGCCGTTGGATGAAGATGAAGGCCCAGTTCGATTGCCAGCCGTCCGATGGAGCAGAGCTCAGACCGTCAGATCTCCCACGAGATCTAATCCGCACCGCTCATCGGCGAAGCGTCATCGGCGCACGTGGAGGCGCCACGTGGATTAGTGAATGAAGAGCAGCCGTTCGATCCAGCGCCTTTGGGGGTAATTTGCATATCCAGCCCCCGCCCTTTTTTGTATTTATTATTTAATTCTTTAAATATTTTTGCACGTTATAAATAAGTTGTAAATTTTGCTGATAGGACCCTGAACTATTTGAAATTACATTTAGGTCCTTCCGCGCCTCACGTGCAGTCCCACGTGAGGCGCGGGAAATTTTGCATGTAACCCCTGGCGGTTTTTGTGTATTGTAAAATAGTTCTAAAAATTTAAATAAATGTTTATTCCTATTGTATTTTTGCACTGATGCCCCTGTAATTTATTATATTTGCAAAAATACCCCTGCCAGGCTTAATTATTTTTGTGTCTTTTATCCATTTCTTCAAAATACCTAAATGGCTTCTAAAAAACAATAAAAATTAGGATAGATGCTCCATGCCATGCTTGTTCACGCCCATGCTTTATTTCGCATTTTTTGCATTTTTCCTAATTATTAAAAATGAAATAGGAGCCATTTTTGCACTGTCTAAATTAGAAAATACAAAAAAATTAGAAAATGTTTTTGAAAAATTCCAAAAAAATTATATGTGGTATATTTATATATATATTGAGTCCAGAAATTGAAAAACCCTAAAAATATGAAAAAGAAAATTAAAAAAATCGGAAAGCTCTAAAATCCAACAAAAAAATAGAAAAATCCTCAAAAATCCCAAAAATACATTTTTTCTCTTTTATAATTATCTATATATTATTATTAATGTATTAAAATTAATTTGGGAATTTTTGGAGTTTTTTTTATATTTTTAAAACCCAAATTATATTCGGCCAATTATTTAGTCCTATATTGTAGACATTTTTGAATTTAAAAATACATAAAAATTAGAAATATTTCAGAAAAATAACAAAAAAAATTAGAAAAATATTAAAAAGCCAAAAAATATATATCTATATATATCTTTTAAGTATATACATATCTATAGACTATAGTACTCCTCTCTCTCTCTTCTTATATATATATCTCTTTATATATATATATATATCTATTTATATTATATAATTAAAAATATTAAAAGAAAATATAAAAAATATAAAATATAAAAACAAAATAAAAATTATAAATATAAAAATATAAAAAAAATTCACAAAACCCAAAACCCACTAAAACAATAAAAGGACATGAACCAATGATTGAATAATTGAATGATACATTACATACAACCATTCGCCTCCCAGTGTTTGACCTCTACCTGTACTTACACCTATACACATTTGCATGTAGAGTTATAATAAATTTTAACTCCACATTTTTGGATATTCATTGCATATATTTATTGTGGGTTAATTGTTGTTTTATTCCGGATTTTGTGTGGTCGACTCAGCGACTAAGTTCACGCCTTGTGAGGAACTTAAGACCACCGATTTCCGGAGTAAATAGTAGCATGTATCAGAGTCAGCATCTACGAAGGATATTCTACCTTCGGATGATGAGAATGCACATTCAGTAGGCATTTTCCATCCTATAGTAGATGATTCAGTTGCTATTCCAGTTTTAAAAGATTCATGTGTGAAAAACTCGATTTCTAAGAACAATAAAATGCATGTTTCTATTTGTGATTCTGAGTCTTCACTTCATTCTTTGCCTATCCCTTTCCTCCGTGCTCTTATGGGGTAGTAAAGCACATCATAAATAAGATTCAAAAAGATGATCCTGATATGGCACATTTTTGTAGAGATAACATTATGGTTAAGGTTCCATTTGATGAATATGTGGTCAATCATCCTTCATTCCAAAAGTACTTGAAGGTGTGATGCACGCCTAGCAGAGTTAGCAGGAAGAAATGGAACAGTTACGTTTAGACCCATGTGCTACCGGTTGCCACTACTTTTTGTCTCAAGAACCATAAGTTTCCACAGAAGAAGCGAGATTTAGGTGCACATTATGTTGTGAGTCATATTGATGACATCGCGTATGCACATACTCTATTAGATAATGGTTCTTTGATCAACTTGAACCCTTGGCCTTATATGAGAAACTAAAGTTGGGACCATTACATCAATCTAGAGTGTTACTTCAGTTTATGGATAAATCAATCAAAAAGACTGAGGGTGAGGTCAAGAATGTCATTATCTCGATTGAGGGACAAGACTACAAGGCGAACTTTATTGTCCTTGACAAGGATATCCCTAATCGTTGTAGAGAGTCACAAATTATCCTTGGGCAACCTTTCCATAGGAACATTGTAGCTTCATTTGATTATTAGACAGGGATGATGATGTTCCATTCTCCTGGTGGAGAAGTGGAACTGCAAATGAAGAAGACAAAATGGTAGCGATCTGATTCTGAGTCTAGCATAGATTTCTCTTCCTTCTCAGAGGTCGAGTGCGATATAGTTAGCACAGTTGGGATTTGGTCACATAATCTGACAGTACAAAGCGAGACCCTCTCATCTGGAGAGGACAGTGTACACAGAGCAGTTGTTGGTACGTTGCCAGAGTTCTTGAGTTATGCATCTCCCTATTCTCTTGATGCCTTAGAAGTCCCTTAGGACTTGTCAGTTCCTCCACATTTGGAACAGTCAAGGGAATTAGATGAATGAGCCGGATGTGGCTTTGGCCGAATTACCGTGTTTCTTTGGTGATCCGACTCCCTATTCTTCAGTTCAGTTGGTGGACAGCATTATTGATAATTCATATCCACTTTTCAGCATAGATCCAGATTCAGTGGTATCTCAGCTTGATGTACCTGATGATTCATCCCTACCAGAGTTGAAGCCACTACTCCTACATTAAAATATGCCTTCCTTACAGGACCCAAGAATAAGCTTCCTATCATCATTAGTTCTAGGTTGACTGCAGAATAGGAGACTAGGTTGTTAGAGGTATTAGAGAAGAATCGTAAGGCCATAGGATGGATGGTGTCCGATCTCGTGGGTATAAACCCCACACTTTGTTCACATCACATTTTTGTTGAGGATGATACTAGACCTTCCATGAATTCTAGAGGAGACTTAATCCAAACATATGGGAAGTAGTTAAGAAAGAGATAGAAAAATGGTGTGGAACGGGTTTTATTTACCCAATCTCTTACTCCAAATGGGTGGCACCCTTACATGTTGTCCCGAAGAAGTCGAGCATTCAGATGGTCACCAATGAGGAGGGAGTTGAGATTACGACACGAGTACCCACATCATGGTGTGTCTATATCGATTATAGGTGCCTAAATTCTACGACAAAGAAAGATCACTTTCTCCTACCCTTTATTGATTATATTTTGGAGAGACTAGCAGGGAAAGAGTTCTTTTGTTTTCTTGACAATTACTCTAGCTACAATCAAGTAGCCATCACTCCTAAGGGCCAGGAAAAGACCACTTGTACATGTCCTTTTGGCACATATGCATTCAAGCACATGCCTTTTGGGCTATGCAACGCCCCAGGTACTTTTCAGAGATACATGATTGTCGTGTTTGTTGAAATGGTTAGGAATTTCTTGGAAGTCTTTATGGATGACTTCTTGGTCCATGGCGATTCATTCGACTCTTGTTTGGTACATTTGGACCGAGTCCTTCAGAGGTGTAGAGAGGTAAATCTGGTACTCTCCTGGGAAAAAGTCATTTTATGATAAGGAGGGTCATGCGTTGGGGAATGTCATCTCCAAGAAGGGAATGGAGGTTGACCTTGCCAAGGTGGATGTGATCAAGAAACTTGATCCACCAACCAATATCAAGTCAGTGAGGTCATTTCTGGGGCATGTTGGATTTTATAGAAGATTTATTCAAGATTTTTCTAAGATTACCCGACACCTGACTGAGCTCTTAGGAAAGGACACCAAGTTCTTTATTGATCACAAGTGTCTGAGGCCTTTTAGCTTCTTAAGAAGAAGAATTGTGACTCGCCTATCTTGTAGGCTCTTGATTGGTCTCTTCCCTTTGAGATCATGACTGATGCTTCGGATTTTGCTATTGGAGCCATATTGGGGCGATGGCGAGATTGGATTCTATTTTCTATTCACTACGCAAGCAAGATCCATCATAGAGGAATTATACAATGACCGAGAACGAAATGCTTGTCGTAGTATGGGCTTTTATAAGTTTAGGTATGTGATTCATGGCTCAAAAGTGACAGTGTATACTTGTCATCAGCCATTAGGTATCTCATGGAAAATAAGGACGTGAAGGCGCGTCTTCTTAGGTGGGTATTATTACTCCGAGAGTTTGATTTGGAGAATAAGGATAAACCTGGAGTCTAAATGTAGAGGTTGAATATCTTTCAAGAATTGAAATAAAGGATTCCCCTGATATTGAGCCTATTCGAGAGACCTTTCCAGATGAGTCTATTTGTGTTGTTGACCCACTTCCATGGTATGCCAACATGGTGAACTTCCTTGTCTCCAAGCAAGTTCCTGTTGGACATGCGAGCCCATAACGAGCCATTATGCAATAAATGTTATTACAAATATCATTCCCTAATCTGAAATGAGGAATAATTAATTTGCATAATAGGACCCTTTATACAATTAGGGTTATGTACCATGGCCATCTTAATGATCATACAACTATTTATTCAATTGTTGAATAATAGAGGTTGTTGCTTGGATGAATATCTAAAGAGTTAGATTGAGGATTGATCAAGCACCATCAAATGATTATTAAGAGAGGATCTCCAACCTAAGAAGGAGATGGAAATCCTTTCTCTAAAGGCAGCTATCTAACCAACCTCTTGATGCAGGTCCTCTGCATAGGAATAGACATTCAGAGGTGTTAGACAAGTTAGGTCAAAGAGTTAACTTAATGAGATCGAGATAACCAAAGACCTATGTCGTATGCTGTCAAGATATAGGCACGCATCCTTTGACCAAAGACATATGTGTTACTATATGTCTGATTATGTACATTTGGCAGACCAATAGGTTGATGACCTAATCAAGGTCAATACACCGACACGTTGGTGTGCATGAAAGGGCATAGAAAATGGTTTAGAAAATGGCTACAAAAATAGCTTGAAATATATATATATAATTTTTGAAAAAATATTTGCAAAATGATTTTTAAATTTTGAAAATGTTTGTAACATTTATTGTCAAACTAGTTTGTAAAATAATGTTTTCAAAATGTTTGTGAAAATCTTTTCAAATTATTTTGAAAACTATGTACATAATCCAAGAAAATAAAAAACTTTACAAACATAGCACATTTCATGTAAACAACTAAATCCTTGTAAATACATAGTGTAAATTTTTGAAACCCAACTGTTGTAAATAATAAGATGCACTCCTATGTAAATAGATGCACATAAATATTTACCAAAACTTTTTGTTTTTGAAAAATCCTTGAAAAGTTACAAAAAAATCCCAAAAATATTTGCAAAAATCTTTTCAATAAAATGCATAAAAATTGCAAACCTTTTCAAATAAAACCCATAAAAATGTCAAAACCAGAAAATTGCATCACAAAAGTGTGTTTCTGCATTGAACAGAGCATTGCGTTTTTCAGAATAACCTAGACAATTGAAGAAGTACAAATGAAGTCTGAAGATTGGAGCTTGGAATAGACCTTAATACACTTAATTTCAGAGGAACCCATTAAGGGATGGAATTGGAGATATTTCATGTCACCTTGACTTAATTCTTTAGGTTCTCTAAGACTAAATTCATGAGTCAATTCAGTATACCTAAATAGAACCTTTCATATCATCTGTAAGACTCTTGAGACAGTGACTTGACTGGAAACCTTGCACCCATTACTTAGCTCAACTCAGATAGACTGTTGAAAAATCTTGGAGTTTAAGTCGGGATGATGCAAGGCTGCTTCATCAAGGGTGGCTCAAGAATCATTCTTGGGGATTGCCGACACCGATACTCTAATCCACTTCTTTTGGTAACAATGATATCTAAAGACTGGAGATGGATTGAGACAATGCTTCGGATGAGGAATGTTCTGCTAAAAAATTGGTGGAACAAAAGATGTTATATCCATCGGGGCACAAGCACGAATGAAGAAGTTGTACAAAGTCAAAGAAAATATCCAAATAAGCCTACATCGAAAATTCCACAAAAATTTGAGCATCAGAAAAAGCCTGCTTCTTGGTGAAGAATCGGTTACACTGACCGACTTCACAAGGGAATGAAGTCTACACTGATCCATTCCCACTTCTTTTCCCATTCTTCAAACTTCTTCCCCATTCGATTGTAAAGACCGGGAACACCTGACCTTATAATGGAATATCTATTTCAACAAGGATGAGTTACCAGAAGTGCAGATGTCTCAATAATTCAACAATTATATCTAGGGAGAGCTGAACAATTTCAGCACATGGTACTATCACTTCAAGGTATCAAGAGTGCACGACTGAGAGGATGGTTCTGACCTGGTTGTGAATTGGATTGGATGATAGGAGTATGGAGCCTAAGGGTTGCTATGTCACACTTCGCGACTTCCATGCGGTTCCGAACACACCATTAATCCAAAGGCCTTCTCCGAGCTTCAAATTGTGACTTTATTTAGACAAGTTTAAAAGACAATTATTCCAAGTTATTTCTTTTTTCTTCTCTTTATTTTCTTTTTCTACACTTATAGGAATAAGTGTTTGTTAGGGACTAGCGAAGGCAAGTATGGGGGTGATGAATTGATGAAGCTACATCACATAATCATTATTCATTTCTTTTAGAATAAAAACCCTTATAAAACACATGTAAATATCATCAATTCCATTCTTTTACAAACTATAATTATTGTGTAAATATTGTTTATTTATCACTATTTTTGCCTAAAATAAATAAAGAAAGAAATAAAGGGGAAAAAGGAAAATAAAGGATTGTATATATGCAATAGATACGGGCTAAATTAGACCCTGAGAGAAGGTCAAGACTTGACCTCATCGATAAGGAAGAAAGTAGGGGGAGACAAGGCCTAACTATCAGAAAAATCCAGAAAACTTAACTTAACACGTGTATATTCATCACTTGTATATTATTGTCTATATTACTCCCTCTTTTATTCATTAATTGCCAATTTTTTTGTAAATAACAATTATTTCTTCTTGAAAATTGTGCATAAAATTATTTTGTAAATAATAATAATTGTAATTAAAATCTATATATATATATATTGTGTAAATAACATCAGTTTCCAAAAGCCACAATACAAACTTGCAAAATCAATATCTGCTCTACCCGAACTCCAAATCCATCAAACTCACTTTCATTGTACTCCAAATTAAATTATATTTAAATAAGAGGTTATTTAATAAAAATCAGAGTTTAGGTGCGAAATGTGGCCAATTGGGGTATTATTGTATAATATACCTATGTATACTATGTATATTATTTACTTAATGATTTATTTTGTGCATATTTGTAAATATTTTATTTTAAACTAATTGTAAATATTATATTTAACTTAAATAAAATACAAAAATAAATCACAAAATCAAAAATCAACAAAAATAAAATCATGTATCTATTGTATGCGTATCACCATGTATATATTGTCCCTACACCTATTTAATTATCCTAATAACTTAACTCCTAAAAATCAAATAAAATGTCATTAAAATCCTTTACAATACTGTAAATAAATAAAATATTAAATTATATATTTATATAATAATTAATTTAAAAAATCAAAGTCTTGTATATATAGGTATACATACCAATAATTAACACCTTATATTTAATTTAACCCTTGTATATTATTTAATTATTTAAAATTCATCAAAATTAACTTTAATTTATTATTAACATTTTTTATTTATATTATGTAATCAAAAAACCCATTTTCTATTTTTAGTTGAATTATTTAATATTTTCTTCGAATGTTGCGTTTAGCATATTTTGGATGTATCTTAGGCACGCTCTGATTGGCCAAACACATGTTTGTTGGCCTAGGTCAACTCCCCAGTCTTCGCCAACCTCCCACTAACCTCGCTTCCGCCATTACTTCACCTCATTTTCCATGCGCTTTTGATCCATAACTCCTCCCGCATCCTTCGCCAACATTCAAGCCCATTCAACCATCTTCCACGCCAGCCTTCCAGATCCACTCGATTCGCCCCTGATCTCACCCATTTCAAAATTCAAAACTCACTGGAGTTCATTTTATTAATAGCCACCTTCCACCTCCAGTGAGTTTTTGATCGGACATAGGCATTGTTTTCATTAGAGATTGAGTGATAGGGGATCGCCTCTAGTGACAGAGGAGACGTCCTCCAATCAAGAGCGTGAGATGAGTGTCAACTGTTGAGATCCAATACCTCGCTGAAGACACTCGTCGAATGGCTCCGCTACTCTAAAGACTATCCTAGATCGAAGCGATTTCTTTCTCTCTTATATTTTGTAGGTATATTAGATGGTTTTTCTTCAATTCAGCACTTATCTCTCGCATTGATTTCATCCTAATCACTCAGCTCAGAATTCTATCTTCAACCTTTGATCTACACGATCGGAGGTATTCCAATCAGTTTTAATCACTTTTGACCACACTTACTCCTCTATCTATCTATTCTCTATCTCTTCCATCCTCTGCCCACCTTAGGTCATCACGGATCTGAAGGCCACTCTCCCTTCTGACCACCCTTCGCCGAAGACTCCCATCCATCCACCTTCTCCCATGTTCTTGACCTAATTCTTCGGTCGGAAGAGATGTTTGAGCCTACGCTTTCATTTGCAGGGACTGAGATCATAGAAACAACATCGAATCGAGGAAGGAGATTCCTGGAGCATGCATTGTTCATAACCTTCCTTATCCCTGATCTGGTGGTTTCACATAGATCCAAGGTTCACATTAGACGCGGAACACTCATAGCTTTCATCTGGGCGTGATTTGAGGGAAATCAGGTGCAAGACAAGTGAGATACAGCCGATCACATTTCATCGAGGAAGACCTGCTTCCTAGTTCTTACAAGCGTCCTTGCAGCCGCACGATCAAGAAAGGAGCACCGAATTAAATCCTTACCATTCGAAAGCCCCAAATCCAAGCCGATCGATCTTATTTCTAGATTGGATCTTACCCATTCAAGAACGATTCAACATCAGCCATCCGATCATAGCTCTGTGTATCAGAACTGTCCAATGTTCCACATCATTTAAGGGTATTTTTACTCTTGAGCCCCTGTCTTTATTTTTATTTTTAAATAAGTCCCTACGAGGACACATGTCATCTTATCTTTATTTGAACATTTGCATGGTTGCCCTTCATTTTTATTTTAATTACATTTAAATCATGTTTGAATTGTGACGCGTGTATAACACGTGACTTTTGGGTTATTTGCAATATATTGTCTGCAGCTTTAAGTTATTGTTTGGACCTTGCAAATATTTTATACGCATCAACATCCAGTCCAGTGAGGCGCACGAGCATCTGTTTTTGTTGGAAATTTTGCATATTTCGCCCTACATTTTACATATTTGTTATCATTCAATCTGCACACTTTAAATAATTGCATATTAGTCCTTGTGAGTCTCCATTTAATTTGCCTCTAAAAAATCAAATAAAAATTATCAAAATAGCTTAGAAAATTCCATTAAAAAATCATATAGCATCCTGCTAACTCGTTCTTGTATATATAAATTGTATATTACATTTTTATCATTTTTATTATTTATAAAAATTCAAAAACTTAATAAAAACTCAATGTTTACATTTAAAAATCATTAACAATACAAAAAAATCTAAAAAAATTCTTATGTGTTTATTTCGATTTATTTTAATTTCTATCATATATTAGCATTTTAATTCTTTATAAAACCATAAAATTTATAAAACTCTTATAAACATTAAAAATTAATAAAAATTCTTTTAAAATTTTAAAAAAATCTAAAAATGACTTTGTGGAAAATATTAAAAAAATATCTTTCATTCTATATATATTTCATCAATTTTTGACATTATTTGTTTATTTTAAAATTCCAAAAACATTCATTTTATTTTCTCCTTGATTTTAATTTATTTAATTGCTTTAAAATTGTAGAAAATCTAAAAAATTTATAAAAAAAATATTCAAAATTTATCAAAAACCTAAAAATAATTTTTGTTTAATTTTTTAGATATTTTTACCTAATAATAATAATTAAAAATAGTGTTTGAGAGTATTTTTTATTTTTATTTACTCATTTCATTATTTTTTAAAAATAAAAAAATATGTTAGAAAAATCTTTTGCAAAACTAAAAATAAAAAATTAGAATACCAAATAAAAACTATAAAATTCAAAAATTAATAAAATTCAAAAACACAACAATCAAGCATAGTATGCATAAAGATTCCTTCATTCTTTCATTGATTTTCCATTGCATAGAATAACCCTCAGGATTTTTGTTGCTTCCCTGAGATCGATCATGTTGCTTATACTTGTAAATTTAATAGCAAATTCTCTTACTACATTCCTTATTTATTTATTTTTCTTGAGAACTGAATATTTTTGTTTTACGATTCTTTGGGTTGCAACGACCACATTTTCATTTTTTATTAATTCATTAATTCATTGAAATAAAAGACTAAAAAAGTCTTGCTCAACAAATGGCGTCGTTGCCAGGGAGGCACGGTGAGGGTAGTTAGGTTTCTCTTTTGACATACTATTCTTGGATTGTTTATACTTGTTTCTCTTTTATTATTTTTTATCTATATTGACATTCATTCATCCCATTGTTCATATTCAGTGTATCTATTCCCAGTATTTTAGCTCATATTTATATAATTGTGTCTCTTACATATTCTTGTGTTCCTTCTTTCCTATGAGGGCCCCACGAGCGAGGGAGGCATTCTTAGGAGCACCAACACACCCAAGCGAAGCGGTGGTGGTTTGATTCTTCACCGAACTGCATGAGAGCATAGGAGGAGAAGAAGAAGATTTGAAGGAGACCAATTCTTTGGAACATTTGACATAGATAGATTTTTTAGCATTTTATTCATTTAAACTTTTATGAAAATGACATAACATACCTTGTGTGAAGGGTCTGTTTCGCCAAGTGTCGTTGCACCTTGGGGACCTCACCGATGTTGTTTTTCACTACATTCTTTTTATTTGTTTCTTGCAGTTTTATGTGCTTGAGCCATCAGTGATATGCTTTATTAACTTGCTTGAGCCAGGAAATTAATTAGGTCCAAAGCCCTAAACAAGATTTTCTGCACCTATAGAATAGGGTGTAATTTAGACTTAATCAAATTATATGGTTCTTTCTCATTAATAGAAGTTATTTCTAGGACGGTTCACATGCATCATTTAGGTTAGTTTAATTTTATGTATTTAAAGTCTACGCAAATCACCCTACATGTAGAATGCTGGTAACAAGGTACGCATCTCTTAAACTCTTGCATGCATCATTGAATTTCATCGCGCATTGGCATTTTCGACTTCCTTCCTTGTTTTTACTCACATAAGTTAAAAAGGAAATTGGAAACTTGGTAGGCGATTTATTTAAAAAAATAAAAAAAGTGATAACTTTGTAAAACCAGGACTGCTAAAGAGACCGTAAACTAAATGTAAGGACAATCACAATAGTTTTGGGGAGAGTAACCCCCTCATTGTTTGAATTTACTTGCAGAGTGAGTGAGAGATGAACATTAGGATAGAGCCAAGCATGGATTTTCATTTAGACTATTGATTCTATAAAAGCGATTAGCTAGTTCTCAGTGAAGAAATGCGGGTAGCCGATAAATGATCTGTATTTTCTTAGCAGGGTGGGTGGTTTAAAGGACACTGTGTAAGGCTCCATCCTTAAGAAACAGGAAGCCGTTTTTATGGTCCATACTTACAACCATACTAGTTGAAAATGGATGCAACTAGTTGTAAGAATTTAGGCCAGTATTTAGGGAAATATATACACCTAATAGTTCACTGACTCTTCTAAAGATTGCATTTATCACCAAATAAAATTGAAAATATAAAAGATAGAACTCTTGCAGTCTTCACTTGTGTTGATTTGGTGAATAGGGGGTTCGTATTTTGTTTGATTGCTAGTGTTAGAGATCCTTTAGTTCCCTTCACACCTTCTACTAATTCTCTTCTTGTTTAACTTCCATGTTCTCGCATCTCACCTATTCATATTGAAGATATCGGTTTGGAGCATTTCTAGTTCGGACTTTGTGGACTCATTTCACAATACAAACGGGTCATCTTCTACTAGGGAAGACTCATTTCCCTTGTATTCCTCTTTCTTCACTTCACCTTTCACCTCATCCATCAATCCACTATTCAAGATTGACTCTAATCTTGAACTATCATTAAGGATTCCATCATTCATGAAGACTAATCTAGTGCAGTTTACACTTGCAGAAACTAGTGTACTTGATGCCACCTAAGGGAAAAGGTTCCATGGCTGAACAGTCTGAGATCAACATTACCATGTTAGCCTCCATTCAGTCCATTCAGGCTTAGTTAACAGAAGAGGTTAACTTTCAAGCTACATTGAGAGATATCATTCTCGAATTGAGGCAAGACAAGAGAGAGGAGGATAGAAGAGGTGGGGGAGAAGAGCCTGTAGAGCCAGTAGATAAGCTCTAACTTAAAGAATCCTATAATCCAGGAACAGGACAAACAAATACATGGATCCAAATTCATGTGATTCATGGGCATTTCGAGCTTAATCCTACTATCTTACCATTGCTTCCCATATTCCACGGACGCATTAATGAAGAACCGTGTGTACACCTCCAACAATTCGATCGCATTTGCAACACGATCCATTACCCTAACATCCCATTAGAGGTAGAGAAGATGATGACATTTCGTTTCATCTTGATGGACAAGGCCTTTTATAAGGTAAATCATTTAGGAAAAGTTGTCACTACATGGGAAGAGTTGAGGTCTTCTTTTCTAAGCAAATATTACCCACTTGGACGCGTCAACCAAATGCGATCATTTATAAAAAATTTCTCCTAGATGTCCCATGAGCCTATTCAGGAGGTATGGGAAAGATTTAAAGATTTAATGGAGAAGTGCCCCCATCACGATATTTCAAAGACAAGCCTAGTGCAAAAGTTCTTTGAGGTTTTGAGTCATGAGAATCAGAAGTTGGTAGATGCTGATTGTAGGGGTAGTCACTTTAACAAGGACGAGTATGTCCTATACCATATTTTCGAGGAGATGGAAAAGATCTCCGCAGCTCTTTCTTATTCACGTGCATTCCAGAAACATCATGTGCCTTCTTCAACTACGGTAGCACCCTACAAGGTTGTCAACATGACGGCATCACATGAAGTGGATAGGGTAGACAGTTCTGATTTGACCATCATTGGAAATCACCTATCCAAAGTAGATAAAATTGAGAAATGATCCAAGGAGCTTGAGAAGCTCCAAGTGATCAAACAGAGGACAAAGAACCCGGATAAGCTAGATGAGATAACGAAGCATCTTGAGCTTCTTGTGAGTACGATCAGTGCATACCAGAGCGCGAGTGCAGCAGCCGACACTTCTGCTGGGGAACAGGCTTCTTCAACTTCCACCCAGCAAACTACTGGAGGACCATCCACAATTCAGCATGTTTATTACGTGCAAACCCTTGACCAGGTCCCACAGCATTCACTACAGATTGTCTCGTACCAGCAAGAAGGCTCATACATTCCTGAGCAGCAGTCTCCATTTCAACCTATCATTCAGGAGGTGACTTGTATCAGGTTCGATCGAGAGCACAACCAACCTTGTCCGCTAGGGCAAGGCCAGTTGGGTTCCCAGTAGGGTCAGAGACCCACCCACCAGCTTCAGGGAGGCATACAATAGTAGTACCAGCACCAGCAGTTCCGGCCTCAGTATCAGTCTCCACATTACTTCCAGAACTAGAGACATGTCTAGTAGCAGATGCAGTCTGCATACTTTCCACAGCCTTACCAGCAGCATCAGTCTGCATATTTTCCTCCTCCTCCTCATTACCAACAATATGGATATCAACAACCTCCTCATTACCAGTCTTAGCGACAACCTGTCATTGAGCATCTCGAGGCACCTTCAATGAATATAACACTTGATCAGTTGGCAGTACTAATGAAGAATATGGATGATCTTACTCAGAGACTTGACGACCTGACCACCACAAAGATATTGATCCCAGCACAAGTTGAAGCCAATCCCAACAACTTCATATGCAAGGAACATGTAGCCCGTGATCCATCCACACCCGAGATAGGTATGGACCTTGATTTTATATGTTTATCTGACACCATTCATCTCAGGAGTAGTAGGAGATTGCAGCCGCCTTCGCAGTCATTGGGATTAAGAGAGACAAGTACTGATAGAGCTTCACCTTCCACAATATCTTATTCATCATCATTGCCGAGAACCAATGTAACAGCACCTGAGAATGGAGTTTCACCATCTTCGTCTTCACCGTCATCATCTTCAACTTCACCAGCTAGATGAGGATCACTGTCAGCGAGGGAGAACACACTAGTTGTGGATTCTTCTTCTTTACCAGCAGCAGTATCCCATCATGTTTTAGATTTTGTTTTTCCTTCCCCTATTTTAGACAACACTATATAGACTGATTCTGGTTGTCCTGTTGTGTATGAGGATTCTATTTTGAATAAGCACAATGAGCATTTGAATGTTTTCTCTGATTCTGTGCCATTTCCTTCTACCTTGAATAAAACAAAGAAAGTCGAAAAACTAAAAACATCCCAATCTAACCCTGGAGTGGTTGAGAGTTTACATAACATCTTTTTAGAGATGCCACTCCTAGAGGCCATGGAGTACATGCTTGCAGTGAAAAAGGGAATGAAAGAAGCATGTACTCAAAAATGTCAGAACAAGCAAAACAGATGAAAGAAGATGGAAAAGAACATCTTGACCATGGCAACAGTTCATGCCATCAGCAACCTCCACTCAAAAAGAAAGATAAGGGAGCTCCTCACATCCGTTGCCATAATTTTTATCAAGAATTTGATCGCACTCTTCTTGATAGTGGTTCCTCCTTTAATCTCATGTCAGTCTCTCTACTGACTGAGTTTGGGTTAGGACCTGTTAGATCGAATAGGATGATCCTTCAGTTTGCTGTGATCGATCAAGAAGTCAAGAGGAATTTTAGAGGATGTTATTGTAACAGTGCAGGGAATGAAATTCCCTATTGATTTCGTTGTCATGGATATGGACACACCTGCACCATTACTCCATACCCGATCATACTAGGTCGGTAATGACCGAGCGGTAGTTGATTACAGTACTGGAGAGATCATCTTTCACTCTCGAAGTGACAAGGTGAAAATTGAGACGATCGTTGATCCTAGGCCATCACCGCCACTAGCAGCAGATGAGAGATATATAGTTACACCAAATCCTGAGGACTTTGATTTTCTTTCCAAGTTCAAAGAGACAGATCTTTTTGTTGATTTCATATATACATTGGAATTCCTTTCTCAAATGGACCTTCTAGAAAGCACAGTCGACATGAGTTCCTTTGTTAATCCTTCTGAGTTGTTTGTTGATGGGCAAGTTGAGCTGATTTCTGAGGATCAGTCTGATAAGGAGGTACATTCTAATATTCTGTTGACACATCATTCTGAGAGTATTGTTGATACACCTCCCGCTGATATATCTGAGACACTTGTTGATTTTTCTTAGCTCTGCACTGATGAGAGACATCTTTCTAAGATTATCGTTGAGATATATGAGACCTTTATTGATGAGATCACAGAACATCCTGATGAGTCTGTCCTTTCTGAGTAGAGATCATTCATTGCAGATCTTTCTGAGGTTTTACTTGCTGAGATGACAAAAGACACAATGTACAGATCATATACTTTCTACCAGTGCAGTTACAAAGGTCATCATAGAGCTGATTCACACCCCACCTGAGCTCAAGGCTTTACCATCAACGTTGAAGTATGCTTTCTTTGCAGCCCCCCCCCCCCCAAATGTTTCCGATCATCCTCAGCTCGCAGTTGACCGTTGTACAAGAATATCAATTTGTTAGAGGTTATTGAGAGAAATCGGAAGGCCATTGGATGATATATTTCGGATTCTCGTGGATGACTGTAAACCCTCTCGTCAGTGTCAATTTGTGCTCGCATTATATCTACTTAGAGGATGACTGTAAACCCTCTCGTCAGTGTCAGCACCATCTCAATCCGAATCTAAGAGAGGTTTTCATGAATGAGATCAGGAAATGGTGTGATGCTGGATTTATTTATCCCATTTCGGATTCCAAGTGGGTCAGTCCTTTACATGTGGTCCCAAAGAAATCCGGGATTACTATTGTAAAGAATGACTGTGGTGAGGAGATTTTGACCCATGTACCTACTTCATGGCATGTCTTTGTTGATTGCAGGTGCCTGAACTCAACTACCAAGAAGGACCATTTTCTATTACCTTTTATTGATCAGATTATTGAGAGGTTGATAGGGAAAGAGTTCTTTTATTTCTTTGATGGGTATTGTGATATAACCAAGTTGCTATCGCTCCTGAGGATCAGGAGAAAACTACTTTCACTTGTTTGTTTGGCACCTATGCGTTTAGACAGATGCATTTTAGATTGTGTAACGTCCCCGCTACATTCCAAAGGTGTATGTTAGTCGTTTTTGCCGATATGGTGGGTAGTTTTCTAGAGGTCTTTATGGACGATTTCTTGATCTATGGGGATAGTTTTGACACATTTTTTGCTCATTTAGACCGAGTCCTTCGACGTTGTTGTGAGGTAAACCTAGTACTCTCGTGGGATAAGAGTCACTTTATGGTGTCTAATGGGATTGTATTAGATCACGTCATCTCCAAACATGGTGTGGAGGTTGACCCGACTAAGATCGATGTGATATCCAAGCTAGAGCGATCGCAAAATTTGAAGCAGTTGAGGTCATTTTTGGGACACGTTGGATTTTATAAACAATTTATTCAGGACTTCATCAAGATTGCCGGACCTTTGACTGACCTTCTATGCAAGGAGAGTGAGTTTGTTGTTGATGAGAAAATCCTCCTTGCATTCCATCAGATGAAAAACATGGTTACTAGTGCTCCTGTCCTACAACCACCTTATTGGTCTCTCCCCTTTGAGATCATGATGGATGCGTCGGATTTTACAGTTGGAGTTATTTTAGGGTAGAGAAGGGATGGGATACCGTTTGCTATACACTATGATAGAAAGACTCTGGATGAGGCACAACAAAATTACACAGTTACATAGAAGAAGAAGTTAGCAGTTGTGTTTGGATTAGAGAAGTTGATTACCTCCTTGGTTATGTTATTGTGTACACGAATCACACTACCATATGGTACTTATAGGCAAATACGGATGTCAAACCACACCTTATCAGATGGATCCTTCTTCTCTAGGAGTTTCATTTAGAGATACGAGATAAATCTGGAGTGAAAAATGTTGTGGCAGATCACCTTTCCAGTAATGCAGAGACTTCTGAGCAGAGCATGATTCCTATTTCAGAGACCTTTCCAGATGAGACCATTTTGTCTATGGACTTACTCCCATGGTATGTTGATATTGTGAACTATCTTGTCTCCAAGAAAGTTACACAAGATTGGTTGAAGCATAAGGTAGACAGATTTCTTTCTGAGACACATTTTTACCAATGGGAGTACTTGTACATGTTTTGTGAGGGTACGGATTGTATCTGGAGAGGGTTCATTCCTCAGGAGGAATATACCAGTGTAGTTGAGCATTGTCACAAAGTAAAGTCTCGTGGGCATCATTCGGGGAAGCACATGGCAAAGAAGATTTTACAAAGTGTCCTATGGTAGCCAACATTAGTTAAGGATGTTATAGAATATATTCGAGGTTGTACTGACTATTAGAAGATGGGAGGAACTATTAGTTCCAAAGATACGATTCCCTTGAGGTATATACAGATTTCTGATGTTTTATATGCTTGGAGCATAGACTTCATGGGCCCATTTCCTATCAGTTAGGAATTATGTTAGTCGATGGGTGGAGGCTATCCCCACCCGAGCCGCTGATAGACATATGGTGTGTTCCTTTCTCAAGGATTGTATTATTGCACAGTTCGGGATTCCCAAGATACTTATTTCAGATGGGGGAAGCCATTTCATTAATAGATAACTCAATAATCTTGTGAAGGAGTACGCCATTGAGCACATGATTGTGCCTCCTTGCCACCCACAGACCAATGGCTTGGCTGAGATTTCAAGTAGGGAGATCAAGATTATATTGAAAAAACTTGTACATCCAGATAGGAAAAACTGGTCCCAGATTCTAGACTCAGTTCTATGGGTTTATCGAATGGCGTACAAGTCACCATTGACTATGTCGCCCTACAGATTGGTGTATGGAAAGCCTTGCCACCTGCTAGTAAAATAAATTCACAAATCATTATGGGCACTCCATGTTTGCAATCTTGATTATGAGAAGGGAGGAAAGAATAGGAAATTAGATCTGAATAAATTGCTAGAATTCCGAGATTTTTCATGCGACAATCACTCATGTATAAGTAGAAATTGAAGCATTGGCATGATAAACACATTGGAAAGAAGTCTTTCTCTCTTGATAAAAAAGTATGGTTGTTTGATGCCAAATTATTCCAGGCAAATTGAAAAGAAAATGGTCAGGATCGTTCATTTGTGAGAGTTGTGCATGACAATGGTAGTATGTCATATCTAGGTTGTAATCTGATGCATAGTCATTTGTTGTGAACTGACAGTTGTTGAAACAATATCTAGATCATGACACATTCCTGTCTATGGTTGATTCTATATCTGTAGTATCAGATGATGAATTTTTGACATCTTCTGCGCTTGATACATGAGCTAATTTTCATTTATACATATCCTTTAATTGTATTCCTTCTTCTTCTGTTTTTATCGTTCATCTCTTTTCCGTGTGTGTGTGTGTGCTATACTTAGTATGTACTCTATCCTAAGTATAGGGGAGGTGAATGATTTGAGTTGTTCATATTTGTCTCTTTTCATCACTCTTGTTGTTGCTTATAATTAGGGATTCCTTACCCTAAGTATAGGGGAGTGATGTTCATACCGTCTTTATCATGTTTTTATTTTCTTTTCATTCTTCTGATCTATAGCTTGTCCTTCAACCTGTTCATATTCTTTTCTATACTTAGGGATATTTTACCCAATGTATAGGGGAGGACGAGTCGAGTCATTGAGTTTGTTTATTCTCTTCCTCAGTGTTCCCCATGTGTATAGTCTTATATACTTAGGATTATTTGATCCTAAGTATAGGGGGATCACCGACTTCTATTCTATTTGTCTATCCTTTGAGTCGTTGTTGTATAGTATTCTTTTCACTTTTTTATACTTAGCACGAGTTATGTCTTTCTTTGTAGCTCTTTGATCACTCTGAGGACATAGTTCGAGCTAAGTATAGGGGTGTCGTATATATTGTATATATACTTTATTAATAACTCGTATTTTTATTAATTAAAATGGCTATAAAAAATGTGTTGTAAAATTATTTTGTCACGAGCGATACAAATTATGGGATGTGTGTGTGTGTGTGTATATATATATTCGTAAAATCCATGTGTGTATAAAAACTTTAATCATCTTCCCAACTGTAAAATTCTTTATTGTATATAAAACTCTTTCATAAAAAAACTTGTATCTAAACTTGTATATAAAATCCTATGTAAAATTTTGTATAAAATTTGTATAATCCTTATATATACTTGTATATATTTACTAACATTTTTCTTAAAACAAACAAAAAAGAAAAGAAAAGAAAAGGTAAAAGAAAGAGAAAAAAAAAGAGAAAGAAGAGAAAAGAGGAAAATGAAAAAAAAAGAAAGAAAAAAGAAAGAGGAAAAATGCTTAAAACCCATAAAAACTTGCATAACTCTATGAAAACTTTTCAAAAAGATTTTCCTTTTCCTTTCTTTCAAAAGAAATGTATTTTGTATATAACTTTTGCATAACTCTATGAAAAAATTCAGATGGATTTTTACCCGGCAGACCCTATAATTTTTAAATTACCTCTATGACCTTTTGCACAACGTAATTACCCTATCGACCCTGTAAATTACCCCCAAGAACCCCCACGAGCTTCAAATAGATTAACCGCAGGGTCCATGGGGTAAGAGTTGGCAAGTTTACGGGGACGAGGGGGGAATTAGGTTGTTTCAAAGGTCGTGGAGGTAATTGACAAACTTTATAGGGTCTGTCGAGTAAAAATCCCTTTTCAGAATAGTATTGACATTTAAACTAGTCTAGTATAAAATTGAAGAATGGAGCTTGGTTGACCTTAGTCCACTTAATCTCAGAGGAACCTTATAAGAACTGGAGTTGATACTTTTCATGTCCTAGCGACTTAATTCTTCGAGTCCACAAGACTATGTTCACATGTCATCTTGATTAGTCTAAGTAGAATATTTAACAACACACGCATGATTCTTCTAGACTGTGGCTTAACTTGGACAAGCACTCTACACGTAGCTCTTCATGTATGAGGTGGTTGATGAATCCACGATTCATTATACCAAAAGATGAAAATAGAGCCTCGTTCTCGAGTAATTAGTTGCATTTCATCATCTATTCTGCATTTTTACCATTCATGCATATAAAATTAATATTTACATTTTAACACTCATAATTGCATTCATAATCATCTTCAGTTTTGCACCCAACTTCATCCATTTTTAACAAATTCATGCTAACTCCAAATCACCTCAAACTAATCCATTGTGTACCTATCACTAACAAGATTAAAGGAAAAATACAAAAAATTACTAACTCAAATAATTGGCTCGTGAGACAAAACTCCAATTTTAGACCAAACAGACTAAAATGCTCATATATTCGTCATATAGTATCCGATTTGGGTCTACTCACTTTTAAAGTAATATATATTCAAATACCTTCAAAACAAGACCAATTCATAAAAATCGAAGCTCGTGTGTGAAAGTTGGGTTTTTGGTCTCTTTTGCGCATTTTATCTTTTACATGTTATTGACCTATTGTTTTATGTATATAATTAACTCTTTTTCACTTATTTCTTTTTCCTTTTTATTCTTTGATAAAGTTTTTAATAAAAACCACGAAAATCCAAATTACAAATCAAGACAGAGATGAATGAAACTGATTAAGTCCGAGTGTCCGTTGCCAGTCTGTACAAATTTCTCACTTTCTCTTCTTAATTTTATTTCCCTATTTCCTTATTTCTTAAGAATCCAAAAAAATAGATTATTATGTAAATATTTATCCTACATTTTATCGTTATTTTTCTTGATTTTTCTCTTCATTAAAATATAAAAAATTACAAAACTCAAAAATCAAAGTATTTTATGTACATGGATTACCCCAAAAATATCGTTTTGCACAGATGACCTATGTTGCTCTTGGTCTCTTCATGAGCATTGTCGATCTCATTGAGACGAACAATTTTTGTCTTGAACACTTTTCGATCCAGGGACGTTTGATGTCGCTTCTAGATTTTTCTTTTGTTTTCCATTATTGGAATTTTTTGGAGCTGACACGTGGCTGCTCCTGGAGCCACCACGTGCCAGCTGTTTTTGAACCTCTTTTATTTTCATTTTTACAAAAAAAATAAATAATAAATAATAAATAAAATATTTTTACCTCACGTGCCATGCACGTGAGGGCCTCTCCCTCTCATTCCGCTTCTCTCGTCAACAAATCGGCCCCGTCTTCTCCGCAACAGTCCTACCCACCTCCGCCTTCTTCCTTCCCCTTATCTCGTCACCAGCCTAACGGCCACCCTCACGCGAAGCTGCAACCGCCGGGGTCGTCCCTACGCTATCTCCTCCTCAGCCTCCTATTAAACAGGTCTTCAACCTTCCAAGCTGGGCATCCGCTACAAACGAGAGAGGAGCTGTAGCCTTCGACTCCTTCCCGGTGACAGCGTGAAGGTGCCCTGTTTGAGCGATGATCAGCCTCCCATTCCTCCGGAGAGATCCAGAAGAGGCTTCCTCTTCTGTAGCAGCAACTCCGGTCTGCACCACCTTCCTAGCAATCGTCAGGTACCCTACAATTCTCGCCCTTCATTTGTTTTCCTCTGTTTTCACAGCATTCCCCTGTTTCCACCATCGCACCCCCCATTCTGTGTCAAATCCGCCATCTTTTGCACCCTTCACGCTCCTTCCCCGCAAACGACTTTGGCCCTCGCATCAATTTCATCCGCACACCTACTTCGTCAGCACGACAACAAGAGTACCCTCCTTTTAGGAGGCAACGAGACCCGCTTCGAGGAAGGTTAGCCAGCTTGGAACCCCTACCCACACCATAGCGCGACGTCCTCGGCAGCAGCTCCACTGTGGCGAAGAGCGCCGCACCCGCATACCATCGCGCGCTAGGCACAACTCCACCCGGACGAAGCGCAGCCTCCAGAGCCACCGAGCTCCGCTCCCGCTCCTCCACGACATCAGCTTTAACCTCCTCTGCACAAGCCACCTCCGTCTCACCACCTGCGCCAGCCGCCCTTGATCTAGTCGCAGGACGAAGCACAGCCTTCAGATGCCACCGAGCTCCGCTCCCGTTCCTGCATGCCATCGGCTTCAGCCTCCGCTGCGCAAGCCACCTCCGTCTCACCACCTGCGCCAACCGCCCTTGATCCAGCCGCGGGACGAAGCACAGCCTCCAGACGCCACCGAGCTCCGCTCCCGCTCCTCCGCGCCATCGGCTTCAACCTCTGCTGCACAAGCCTCTGTCTCACCAACTGCGCCAGCCGCCCTTGATCCAGCCCTGCCAAGCCTGAGCAGAGGAGTCGTCGCCATCCAGCTGCCCGTCACCTCCACCCGCGCCTGGGAATCCATGAAGAAGAAAAGGGAGGGGGCAGCAAGTCGTCACGTGCAACGCACCCCTCTTGGGTATATTTACAAAGGGTACCCTCCAGATCCTCCTCATTGCAAAAGAGCCCCCCTCTCCCCCCTCACGTGATTCTAATGCCCTTGGGGAGGGCTATTTGCATTTCAACCCCCGAAGAGCCACCAATTCCGAAAAAAGGGCTCGCCACTTAAAATCACGTGCCAGGCACGTGACATAATGAACTTTGCAGAAAGATCTTCGGGAGTTTCGGTAATTGCATCCACACCCCCGTCTGCATATTTATTTTTTATTTAATTTATTTTCTATAATTGCTTTTAGAACCCCGTGTTCTCCATTTCATTTGAACATCGTTTCATCCTCATTTTATGTATTAAAAATAGGCGTGTTGTTCTACAACTAATTCTCTACATTGTGTCATTTGCTTTATATTTTTCTGCTTTGTGGTTAATTAATAATAATTGTTCTTGTGAAAATTGTCATAATTTGCCCAACCGCGCTTAAAAATTCATAGATAATTAACCACAGCTCGAAAAATTGCCAAAAATTCAAGGATTGTAGAGTTAATTGTGAGTAACATTTGTCCAAAAAGAATTGCATTTGCTTGCATAGTTCTCTCTAAAAATCATTTCGTGTATTTTACTAATTAATATTTAATAGGTATTAAATCCAACATTTTCAGGTTTAGGATTTTTCTGAGATAGAACACTTATTTCTTGAAAATAAATAGATTTAATATTTATCGTAATTAATTAGTGAAATTTTTATTGTTTCCATTCATTTATTCACAAAATATTCATTTTGCATCCAAAAATTTTCAAAAAAAATTACAAGAGTCAAATTTCATTGCATTTCACATTACGGCTAAGTTTGAGGATTTTCTGAATTCATTTGATCGAAATTTATATTTTAGCCCTCGAATTTTGTCAAAATTGCATTTGTGTCATTTATTTGCATAAAAATATACCAAAAAATATCTCTCCGAAAACCCGATTTCTTGTTCGATTAAAAGACAACCTAAGGAGACAGTTGCCTTCCTGAGTTCGACCTTGGACTTACCCAAATAAAAAAATCAACCGCTTGCTTTAATTTAACAATAATTAACATTGTGGTTTTTGATCAATCGTGGATTTATCCGACTACAATGAATTCGTTAATTAGACATTATTAAAAGGGTAAATCACCGGTTCTTCAAATGGCGTCGTTGTTGGGGAGGCACGACTTAGGTTGTTTTTAAGAAAATCAAGTTTTTAGGTTTTTCATCCCTAGGTAGTCTGACTCCCGGGTTTTCTTGTAATTATTTCTCCATTTTTTCCTTTCGTTTTAGTATTTTATTTCTTTTATTTTTGTATATTTCTCTATGAATCGCTGATAATTGGGTTTGACCTGTGGTTAAAATGTCGATGTAGAGAAGACCGCAGAGAGGGATCCATGCTGATCAAACAAAATATGATAAAATAGGGAGGAGAGAGAGAGTGAATCGGATAAAGCGACTTTTTCTCTAATTTTATCGTTCACTAATTATTTTACCAGGTAAGCGTGCCTGGGTCGAACTCAAGGAGGCAGAATATTAAAAATATAATTTTCGACACAAAAAAAAATTCCAGAAAAATCCTCTTTATTCTTGATTTTAAAAAGAAAGAAATTGAAAGAAATCCGAGTCAAAACTAACTCAAAATGGCAAAAATCAAAATGACACAATGAAGTGACTAAAAATCTTGAAAAAAATAGAAGATTGTCTTGGGTAATTATCAGGCGACCCTAAAAAATTATGGAAAAATACAGAAAAATCAAGGTCCAAACAGTCCCTACAAGCCAGGGGCGTAACTGCAAAGAAAAGTTTATTGTTTTATAACAGAATGGTCGCTGAAAAGGAATGGAATGAAAATAAAACTAAAGGAATTACATTTAGGTCCCTACGCGGTGACTTAAATGCAATTTCTGGAAAGTTCTGGGGCACGGCTGAATATCAGGAACTTCATTGGTTTTAGTGTGCAATTTTCACACCATTTCGGAATGAACGGTCTGGATTAGAATTTTAGGCACTGTCAGAACCATCCGTCAGTGCCACGTGTCAACCAACTGTAGCATCTGGTGTTCTTCATGTTCTTGTGATCTTGCGCACAGCTAACGACGAGGGCCTCTTCTACGAATTTTCTCCGGCAAACGACAACGACCTGGGGCCTCCGGCGGGGCCAGAGGGGTGACGCCTTCACCCCTCGAGCTCTCCCGCAGTGGATCTGCTCAAGAGGTGGCCGGAAGCGATGGTTCTCCTCCGATGAAAGTAGCGGTGCGACTGATCCTGGAACTGATGCTGGATCTTCTTTGATTATGAAATGCGTTGCATTTGGCAGCTCCAGATGCTCAGATTTCGCTTCAGATGAAAGATAGACCTGCAAGGATTTTCGTGTGCTCGATTTGCGAAGAAATCGGTCAAAGAATTAATGATTTTGCAAGCTAAAGTGTTATGTTTCCATTGTTGATGAAGAAGATCATGAAAACGAGAGGGGAAAATGCGATGTGGATTTGATTGATTCTAAATGAAATTGAGGTATGAGTTGATGGGTGTCTAAGTACAGTGATTAATGAACCTAATTTCGTGTTTAAAGTCGCTAATTGATACACAAATCGAGAAAGAAAATAGCAAAGAATGGATGAATAGATCTGGGAAGAGAGGTGTATTACCTCTGATGATAGCTCGACGGTCGATCCTTGACGGAGCTGGATGCGGCACGGTGGCGATGATGCAAGGCCAAGGTATCCTTGAAGCTTCTCCTCTGGCGTTCTTCTTCCACGCGGGGCTTCTCCTAGGTGATGTCACCACCTTAGTTGGCCGGAACGAGGCTTGGAAGGAGGAGTGTCGGCCACTGGAACTGGGGGGTTCTGGGTAGTTGGAGAGTTCTGTTTGAATGCACCATCTTTAGGGGGTTTTATAGGTGAAATGGCAAGGAGTTAGGATAGATCTAATGGTAGACGTGGATGAAGGTAGTTAGAGGAAGAGGGTAAAGGGCTAAGATCGATCGAGGAGGTAGAGCGTGAAAAATGGTTGAAGTTCGGTCGGTTTTAACAGAAGCTGCACTGGCATCTTGGAGAAGAAGAACCAGGTGCTTACACGTGTCAGCACATGGTTGGCCAGATGTTGTAAATGCAATATAAATTAGGTAATAAATAGTAAATAGCATTATTTTAAATAGGTATAAAAACGAAAAATAAATAGAATTAAATTATCTAAATTATGGTATAATTACTTTTTATAAATAATAAATATTATAAGAAATATAAATATTATATTAATAAATAGGTATAAATAATACTTAATAAATAGGTATTGAATTTTTAATTCAAAAAATAAATAATTATATATTAATTTTATATTTTCTTAATTATTAGGATAATAGATAAATTCTTTGTGAATTTTTATGGATTTTAATAAATTAGTTTAGATATATTAATAAATACAGATATAAGTTATGTAGTTCAATTTCATCTATAAATTAGGGTTTTGGATTTTTATTAAAATAATAAAAAGCTCCAAAAATTCTGAAATAATTCATGGTGAAAATATGAGATCATGAAAATAGTTAAAATTTTAAAAAAATAATAAAACTATAAATAGTATGTTCTAAATAAAATAAATAGCCCAGAAACCTTGTTGCCATTAGGTCCCAAAACCGACTTTTTGCAAACGGACTCCGATTTTAGTGAAATCACCTCCATTAATTAGATAATATTGTTTTATGAACTTTAAAGTGAGTAGAGTGAAATTGGAGTTCGTATGAGAAAATTATGATGTTCAGAAGGTGAGAATTTGACAATTTAAAAGTTGGATTTCTTGACATATATACAAGATAATATTTTTAACGTATTCTTATATTTTTCTATACATTTTTAGAAATAATTAGGAAAAGAGTTTGGTGAAAAATATGCATATATGAATTAATTAAAAATAACTGACGATGTGATATTTATTTAATAAATAATGAAGAGTGTGTGGAGTGTATCTTTAATTATTTTTATGGGTTTTCTTCCCTTATCTCCCCCTACTTGTTTGTTTATCGACCAATCCATGTTGAATTGGTCTCAGGGGTTAAGTTATAAATATATCTTATAGCTATATTTATATTTTCTGAGTCATATTTTACATATATACATAACAACATTCTACCTTCTTTTATTTTTCTGTATTTTTATTCTTTTATTTATTTACATGTTTTTGATGCATAAAAGTGCATTTTTATTCATGAATGGGGTTTTGATAAAAGGTAGAAATTAATGATATTTACATGTATTTGTTAAGGGTTTTAAGACAAAATACGACAGAAATGTTAATGAATCATGGATTCATCAACCCCCTATACTTAAACTTTGCTAGTACCTTATCAAACACTTATTTGAAAAGTAAGTGAAAAAGAAAGAAAGTTGGAATGAATTTGTTTTCCTAAACCAATTTATGAGAACAGACAAAGGACAGAGCTCGATCGGGCCTAAAACAAGCATTTTGTCGGAACCTTAACTAGGATTAGGGTTTTATCCTCAACAGTCCTCAAGTTCCACAAATCCTTATTTAAGTTCACCTCATCATCTAGATCAGACTCACTTATTCATATCGTAAACTCTATCAACCTTGAAGTCAATTTGTACAGTATGTCAATTGATTTACTCTTCCTGCTTAATAAAGCGAAGAAACCGTCCATCCCAGCTATACACTTCCATTGATTCCTCATCCAGCTACTCTTTCCCCGAGGAGGGAGGTATTCCCTTCTGAGGTCAGTTTGTGCTATGTCCACAATCGTATATAGAGAGAAAGTAGAACAATGAGAAAAGAATTGGAGTGCGACCAGTGTAGACGTGTATCCTTTTGAAGCTCAGCTGGTGTAGCTCAGTCTCCACTAAGATGTGCAGGCATTTATTGTGGAAGCTTGGACCATTGTGCTCGTATTTGTATTTGGTGGCTTCTTCTTTGATTTGGCTTTGTAATTTGCTTGCACTGCATTCATCTCTTTGTACCTCGACGGATATAGCATCTTTTGTTCCATCCCTTTTTTAAGGTCTTAGAAAAATTGTGTCTGCATATCCTTTCATCATCCGAAGCAACTATCGCAACCCCAATCTCCCCCGTCTTTAGATGTCAATGCTGCAAAGACAAGGATAGAAATGCACTACCAAGATGTAGTGCCCTTCGCAGCTCCATGCAAGTCGAGCTAAGTGCAAAGTGCATGTATCCAAGATTGGTTCACTGGTGCAGAGTTGTAAGGAAGACACCAAGTGTTATACTTAAGCACCTATGAGTTGATTTCCAAATATGGCCTTATGGAACCCAAAGATTTAAGTAAAAAACTTGAAGAGTCTAAATTCCATATCCTAACTAGGCTCCTTACAACGAAAGTTAAAGGCCATAATCAAGCTCCATCCTTTAGACTAGACTCATTCCTTAGTTCCATAAATCAAACTTATTCTGAAAAATGCGAATGCAAATGCAACAATGTTTTTGTGAAGTACATTTTCTAGATTTTACTTATTTTTATAGATTTTAAGGCTTTTGTAATTTTTATGAATTTTAAGACTTTGTATTTTTATTGATTTTTTGATTTTTTATAAACAAGCATTTGTACAAGAATTTTATAAGATATATTTTATTTGAATTAAATATCTAATGTATTTTACAAATTTTATATATAGAGAATTTTACAAGGATTGAATGATTTTTACACATATTTTAATAGATAGGATTTTAAATAAGTATTATACTTATTTTAAATACATATTTAAGTATTTTAAATACAGATTTTAAACATATTTTACTTATTTACAAGGAATTTATAAGTAAATAGATAGATAAATAGATGGATTTTTAAATTAACCCTCACCCACTTTTTATGAATTTTATAGTTATAGAAAATACATAAAAGTACGAGTTATGGACAAAAGTATATATACAATATATACGCACCCCCCTATACTTAGCTTATGCTATGTCCTCATAGCGTCAAAAGAGAAAAAGGAGGACATAACTCGTGCTAAGTAAAAGTGGATGAAAAAGAATAAAAGAATAAAAGTCTGTCGACCCCCCTGTACTTACGATCTGGTCATCGTAAGTATAATGGAAGAGGAAAAAACAAGGTGACTGAGGGAAAAGAATATACAACGAAGGAACAAGAGAAATAAAGAAAACGAGATCAACGAAATCACTTGGTCCCCCCAATACTTAGTATAAGGCATCCTAAGTATAAAAAAGAATGTAGCCAAAAATTGGGGACCAGTGATTTGTGAAAAAAGAAAGGATATACAAAAGAAAAAGAACAAAATCGAAATGCTAATCATCGGGCAATTAGTCCCCCCTATACTTAGGATCGGGTATCCTAAGCTTAAAAGACGAGCAAAAATGGGGACGATTGTGCTCTATAAAGAATGTACAAGTGTTGTGAACTCCAAAAATTGAATGGCTCAAAAGTCTCTGCACAGGATGAAATGAAGTGGAAAAGTAGTCATACATCATGTACAAAGTAGATCACTTCAACCTGGGTTATACTGAATCTTCCGCTTTTTATGTGTGTGCTGATCTCTGGCTGTCTGAGTAGCGTTAAATGAACTATGTACTTGGCATAAGCCTCTCTATTGAAATACATGTCTCTGGAGTTGGGATACAGAAGGTGTCTATATGTGTAACCATCACGTCATCCGACTCTATACGCTGAATAGACTATATGATATGTGAAATGTAATCACTTGACTCTCGTGTTGTACTATGTGTACTCTCAATCTGCGGCACTGAGATGTCTATTGCAAGTGACTGCTCATCTGAATCTGTTTTGGAATCTGTCTCTATATGTGAACAATCATTTGAAGAACTAGGTACCATGTGATCTACCCTATCCTTGTGTAGGATATAGTGGGTATCAAAATAAATGCTCTCAAGATCAAGAGATTTTGTCTCATCTATGTGCTGGCAATCATCTGCAAGACTGGTGTCCTCCGAAGTAAATGACAATATTGATCTGGGACTATTACATCCTCTCTCCATATCATTGTGTATCTCTCCATTGTCTGTGTGGAATGATGCTCTCTCAGGATCATAATCAAAGAGTGCTCTCGTTGTCTGCAAAAAGGGTCTCCCGAGAATGATTGGAGCAAGGTGTAACTGTGTAGGGCACGCCATGTCTAAGACAGTAAAGTCCACTGGAAACTGCAGGCCCTGAATGGTTACAATAATGTTCCTCGGCACACCTCTAGGTCTCTTCACAGATCGATCTGCAAACTGAAGTATCGCTCGTGATTTGTAGAGAGTACCTAGCTTGAGCTTATCAAGCAAAGAGGATGGAAGCAAATTGATCGAGGAACCATTATTTAAGAGAGTACGATGGAATGCGGCATCTTCAATCTATCAAGTAACATAGTGAGCTCCAGAATCTTTCTTCTTCTTGGGTACCTTGTTCCTAATAGCACACGAAGTTGCCTTGGTCAATATATGCTTCTCAACTCGTGATCTCTTTTTCCTACGTGTAGTACATTTGTTCCTCAACTTATTCTTGAGCGTAGGAAAGTGATCCAAGGCATCGTGAAGTGGAATCTTCAAAAAGTGATCTTTCAATAATCGCTCAGTCTCTTGAGTGACAACATTCTTTCTGGTGTTTTTCTTTCCTTTTCCAAACAAGGCATCTGGAAAAAGAACAATATCAGGAATGTCAAAATCAAACTTTTTTATTCATATCAGAATTGGAACCAGTGTGTACAACAAGATTTTCAGAATTATGTACAAAACTCTATAAAACATGGGAATAAAAATTTATATCGGGAGTATCTGCATGGTCTGGCGTGATATCATCATCTGACTCGCCTGTGTCCATGTCAATTTTTTCTGCATTGCTCCCTTCTCTCTGATCATCATGGTGGTCCTCATCATCGTGACAGTCCTCCTCCTTAGCATCAAAATGTGTCTGATCATGGATTGGTTCTCGCTCCGCATCATGTGCCCTCTCCTCTACTCGATCGGGTGCTTGTGGTGATCTACCGCTCCTGAGACGAATGAAGTTAGATAAAAATTCAAGAAAAGAGATCGTACCTGTAGTGATGTCTACTTGATCTGAATGCCTCCTCTTTTTATTCAGGTTCATCTGAGGCTGAGCTGGGAGAGTGGTCTTTGGTGTGGTTAACACATCCAGACGACGGTTAACCTGCTCCGTCTCTGTCCTATGTGCAGTCTGTAGCGTTCTCAACATATCCATGATTTGATTCAGTGTCAGGGTTGTGAAGACATCTCAGACTCTGTGTGGTGACCCCGGTTGTCTAACCTCTCCTGCCTTGGCATGTGTTGCTGTGAAGTGTAAGGCTGAGAAGATCTCTGAGGTGTAAAGGAAGACTGTTGCTGCTGTTGGTAATGATGTGTCTGCGAATGTATAGCAGGATATTGAAAATAATGTGGTCTCTGATATGCATGCTGGTGAGACTGTTGCTGCGTGTAAGGTTGTCGGTGCTGAAAATGTGGACGTCCATGCAGCGGATGACTATACTATTGCTGCTGGTGATGAGATATACTCAGTTGCTGAATCGGAGTGTATCATATTCCTTTGATCTCAAGAGTGGCTTGAGGCTCGACATCTATGTCCACAGAACTGGTGATCTGACCAGAATTGGCATGAGACTGGTCCTCATGCCAATCAATCTACGGAGTCTCTGGATCGCTCTGGATGAAATGTATATGTTGGGTGGGCGGAGAGGGTAAAGACCTCCATGCAGGTTGTGAAGTCGAAGAAGCTTGTTCCTACTGATACTGAAGTTGCAGTTCTGTTACCTTATTCGTAAGATCACTCAACTGCTGAGGTAGAGATGAGAGTTTCTCCAACTCTCACGGTGGCTGTAAGTCCTGAACTTGCTTCTGAATCACATCTACCAACGTTAACTTTTTGCTGATAAAACCCATGTTGGTATTGGATTCAGAATCTGAAATATTCGCCACCTTATGATGCTCTCGGTGATGTGGTGGCTGAGGGGCCTTCTAGAATGCCTGAGTAGAGTCGACGACTCTCGAGTTTTCCGCCATCCCTTCGAAGATGGACCAGACAGACTCAGCATCCTTATTAAGATAACTATCGCCACATGCAGCATTCACCATCCCCTGAATATCCGGCCGGAGTCCTCCAAAATAATTCTGTACAAGCACCTTCATCGGTATTTCATGATGAGGACATCTCTCTGTAAGATCCTTGAATTGATCCCATGCCTCATGGAAAGATTCATTCAGTAATTGTGTGAAGTTGGAGATCTGACTCCTCATCATGTTCGTCCTTCCCAGAGGAAAATATTTACATAGGAATGTGGACTTCAGACCGTCCCATGTAGAAATTTCCCTCCCTAAATGAGTCAACCAGTAAAGCGCCTTATCTGCTAAGGCGAAGGGAAAGGCTTTGAGGTGAACAGCCTCCTGCGTAACTCCTGGATAACTCGTCATACCACAAATCATCTCGAACTGCTGCAGAAAAGGTAAACGGCTCCTATGTAGCATTCCCATAGAACTTAGGAAGCAAAGAGATGAAGGACGGTCTCAGCTCGTATGGCCCTTGATTCGGCGGTAGCCGAATCCAATGATGTAGCGTCCTAGCTCCCGGGTCATACTCATCTCGTAAAGTAGCAAGAACCACTGCAGGTGGTAATGGGTTCCCAGCTCCTGCTCTCAGCACGGCTATCTCAGCTCGCAACTCATTCTGAGTTTTGAATTGTTCTCGGATATGGAGATTCATCTACTGTAATGTGTCGAGAATCCCGATTGTAATATTTGCAGCTAGATCTGGTCTTCCATCAGCATGGTGCTCCTCAGCTGGACTCTCCTCTGCTGGTCCTTTTCCACGAGACATGTGCTTCAAATCTTCTGTGAAAGAAAACTTCTCATAAGAACTCAGCGAAAAATCAGCTTGCAAAACTAATGATAGATTGAGGCAAGGGTCTGCCTCAAAAGACTAGCCGGGAGGCGAGGGAGTCTGGGTTTGACTCTCCTCGAGATCAGATGGGACCAATTCGGGAAGAGGGTCATCCCGAGTTTGTGAAAATGTATGACAGACAGTGAAAGATCGAGGGCTTACGGAGTCTGAGCAAAATAGTCGTCGAGTCATCATCTTCGATGTCAAGAGATTAATCGAGAGAGCACGTTTATCGAGTTAAGAGAGATGGGAGATGTGTGTAAGATACGGTAACTCACGCCCCATAAGCAAACACAAAGCAAACCCCGTATTCACCAACACAACTCGATGATGACCGTAAGAGTTCGGCCATTAGTCTTGTTGATTTTAGGGTTGTGTTAGCATACAAGTATATTCTCCGATTATCGCGAGCTGATAGGTGCCTTGAATTTCCCCGCAATACTGTCCCGAGTCTTTACATATTACCACTTGTTCTCAGCCAGTATGGGGGTAAGTATGGACCATTTTCGGCTACCCGTGTTACTTGAGGACGGAGCCTTACGCAGTGTCCTCTAAACCCCCCACTCTGCTAAGTAAACTCGGATCGTTTCCGACTACCCGAGCGTACCCATTGAAAAATAGTGATTGGGTGTATAGACTAAGTAGTATTTTGAGAGAAACACGGACTTTGGCTCTATCCTTAAGTGTCGTCTCTTATCGCAAAATCTAAAAAGTACATGTGTGGGGATTACTCTCCTAAATCAATTGATCCTTGCATTTGTTTTATGGTCAGATACTTAAGCAGTCCCGATTTTATTTTTGGTTTTATATATTTTGAATTTTTTTCAAAAAAAGCATCTAATGAATGTCTTTATTTTTTTTTAGAAATCCTAAAATAATACACCTACGTTGCGAATCCTAAGACTAACTACGAGGGCGCAATCAGATAGGAAAAAAACGAAAACACCTAAGCATGCACCTAGCCTCGTGAAAAGCCACGGAAAACCGGCAATGCGAGAAAAAAACGTGATGGGTGTCCTGATCCCCCAAATGCACGCCACTCGGTGAATCAGACCCCAAGAAAAAGGGTGGGAGGTAAAGTTGGGATGCCCTTATGAGGCCCCTTTCTACGAAAATACAAAAACACGGGCAAGTGCCCTTTTCTTTTTCTTTTTCTTTTTATTTTTACAAAAATTAAAAGAAAATTACAACAAATACTTTAACTAATCTCGCCCTCAACAACCGAAAATCTCGGTCTCTGCACTTTCAACTGCTTCGGCTTCCGAGGAAGCCGGTTGAACCTGCAGGCCCTGCAAAGATCAGTTAAGAAAAAATACACGAAAAACCATAAACAAAAATTCAAAAAAACACGAAGAAACGTAAAAACTGAAGAAAAAACCGTAAATCAAAAACCGAAAGAAAATAAAATTTGTAAAATCAAGAATATTAGAGAATTGACAGAAAATCGAGTCAAAAACCGTTGTAGAAATAACGCCTCCCTGACAACGGTGCCATTTTGATAACTACGTCCGACCTGCGGTTAAAATGTTGGTGTAGAGAAGACCGCAAAGAGGGATCCGCGTTGATCAAACAAAATACGATAAAATAGAAGAGAGAGAGTGAATCGGATATAGCGACTTTTTCTCCAATTTTATCATTCACTAATTATTTTACCAGGTTGAAGAGAGAATTTTGTTAACTGCTAATTTCTAGCGGTTCCTGATCGGGTTCTCACGTGTGTAAAAAAGACTAAACATTTGTCTGTGGTGTGTCGCCCTGTTTCACTCTCCAGTGAGGGTGGGGTCTGACTTGAGTGGTTCATAGTAATAGGACTGCACATACGGCTATTAGAGCTATTAGAATTTTTTATTGTGCTCGTAGGACTAGGACCACACTTCCACTAAATTATACGCACCAGTTCGTCTCTCATTTAGCCAAATTAAATTGTTCTATCACTTGCTAATAGAAATTCATGACCTAGGTGTGACTTCTCGTTCATGCATTAGATTTAAATTTTCTAGGGAAATTTCAATTCTATCTAGCATATTGCACGAAGATTGCGAGGAGGCATTGTAAGTATTTCGAACTCATCATTCATCATCGTGTTTCCGCTGCACGGCTTTTTTGATTCTTGCTTGGGTTTCACTCACATAGGAATAAAGGAAATTGGAATCCCCATGTAGATGTGCATCGTTCCCCACTGAAATTCAAGTGATAACTAAATTAAAACTAGGGGACTACTAACATTATTGATTAATTAAAATTGAATAAAATTGAAAATCATTGTTTTCGGGAGAGCAACTGATAAACACGAGATTCGAGGGTCGTACGGTTTCACAAGGCAAAACCGCAGTCGAAGTCTTGACCACTATAGAATCTCGTATTTAATCAACAATTAACCCACACTATAGATATCAAGCAATGACAAGCAAATGTGAAGTTAAAATTTATTTTTAACTCTACAAGGATGTATAGAAGCAAGTACGTAGAGAGTTCGAACACAGGGAGCAAGGCAGGGTAGATCCACAAGTGTGTGTGTGTGTGTGTGCGTGGGTGCGTGCGTGCGTGCGTGCGTACGTGTGCGCGCGCGCGTGCGTGCGTGCGTGCGTGCGTGCGTGTGTGTGTGTGTCTACACTGTGCAATGCAAATATTTTTGTGACTTTTAAATTTTTAATTTTTTTTATTTAATTTTTAGTTTTGTATTTTTATTTTTAATTTTCAGATTTTATATTTTTTTATATTTTTTTATTTTTTATTTTCTTTTTCAATGAAATATATGAACTATATAATAAAAGAGGTGATAAAATATTTATAAAAATGGGGAAAATTGTCAAAAATTAGGGAATAAAATTTTTTTGGTCTTTTTAGAAATTTTTACTATTTTTGTGATTTTTGGGTGATTTTCAGATTATTATTGAAATTTTTAAAAGGCAAAATAAAGGAAAACATGGAATAAATCACTGGCTAAAGGTAAAATAAGAATGAAAAATATCAAACAACCACAATTTTTTTCCAAACTAATTTTAAATTAAAGAGAATAAAATGGGGAACCTACAGGACATGAATTTATATTCTTTGATTTTTCTATAATTTTGTAGATTTTTTTGAAGTTTTAAGGTGTTTGCTAATTTTTAAGGCTTTTCTTTTGAATTTTTTAGTGATTTTTGGACTGACACTAGAATAGGCTAAAATACACAGTAGGTGATTTTTTGGAATTTTTCTAGGTATTTTAATATTTTTTGTATTTTCTGAGCTAGACAGTAGCTAAAATGCAGTTTTTGATTTTTAATAAATGTAAAAATGCGACAAAAATGAAAAAAAATAAAAATATGGCGTGCAAGTGCAAGTTAACATGAGTCTATATGATTTTTTTGGTAATTTTTGGAGTTAATAAGATGCGTGAAATAAATAAAGCAAGCAAGCAAAAATGTCTGGCCTGGCAGGGGTATATATGCAAATACACAAACATCCAGGGGCAAACATGCAAATTTCCAACAAAGTTTTCTACTAAAATAAAGAGTTCAAGTACTAAATGTAAATGACCAGACTCGCGAGGGGTTCCGCGCAAAAAGTCCACCCACGCGCGTGCGAAACACGCGCCTGGGAGGGACTAAACAGCAATTTCCCAACAACTCAGGGGTTGTGTTACAAAATGGCCAAAAACTTTAATACTGCATATAAGAGTTTGAGCACGGAATGGAAATAACATAACCCCCAATGGCCTCCACGCAAAAACGCCAAGTCACGTGCGTAATGCACGTGACCTGGCAGGGACCCAGAAGTAACAACACAAAACGTGGGGGGTAGAGTGCAATTTCTACAAAACTTCAAAAGGGCAAACTGATGAGTGTCTAAAGATCGAGTTTCGCGGCTTTCACTTTTTTTTAAAGAAGAAGAAAGTGAATTGTCGGTTGTAGCAGAAAACCGCGAAACAAAAAATTCGACTTTTAGACCTATCAAACAAATACGGTTTTCTGTCGGAAAACCATTCACTAATATTTAACCAGGCAAGTGTTCCTGGGTCGAACTCAAGGAGGCAGAATATATTCCCTAGATTTCTCTTCTCGAAATTTTATTTTAACTCTTCTCTAAGTCAGAACGCTTTTTTTAGTGATTTTTAATTTTGTTATTTTTATTTGATTTTATTCTTTTCAAATTTTTATTTAATTTTCAAAAAGGGATATTTTTCAAAAGATTTATTTATTATATAGTAGGTGGATAGAATATAGGTGATATTATATAGTAAGGGTGAACGAGGTTCGAGCCACGTACTCGAACTACACAAGAAACCAAAACAAAACGAAGCGGTTTTCGAGAGAATCAAAACACGTCAAAAACTCATCAAAAAGTCGCGAAAACTTTATACTAGGTAGCTGGGGTAGTTGTGTAACTACCCTCAAAGAATCGTCGAAATCCGAGGTCACAAGAACAAGAAACAACCCCTACAGCCCAGGGGCATAAGCGTAAGAAAACTATTTAAAAATGCTCTCAATTTGGTCCTTGAGGACTGTTCTGAAAGAAAAGTATAAGATGTTTTACATTTAGGTCCCTGCGGAGGGACCTAAACGCAAATATCGGAAAGCTGGGGGGCGGATTGCAGTTCTGGAAGTTGGCTGGGTCTATGTTGTAATTTTTCCACCGTTTCGCTGTTGACGACCAAGATTAGAACTTAAGGCACCCGATCTGACGTTCACAGGTGCGCCACGTGTCGCGCACCTGTGCTTCCTCTGTTCTTGGGCAGTTGCAACTGATGGCGACGAGCTCTCCTTCTCCGATTTATCGCGGCCGACCCTCAATGTCTTTGGCTCTCCGGCGGGGCCAGAGGGGTGGCTCCTCCACCCCTCGAGCTCGCCCGCGATAGGGTAGGCTGTGGCGGCGCTCCGAGCGGCGGCTACGGGTTGAAGAAGATGGTGGTCTCGACCACCTGGGGCTGATGCAGTTTTGAGAGTCCAACTTCGAAGTGGATTTTAATGATGACCAAAGCTCCCAGGCGTTTGACAAATAGCTCGCGATTGAAGATTAACCTGTAAATAACAAGAATCTATGCTCGATTCATAGAGAATCAGCCAACAATTATAAGATTTCGAGCTCTAAAAATGGTGAAAAATCTTAAGTTTCCAGTCAAAGCAACCAAAATGCGAAGAAGATGAAGGTTTGATGATTGATTTGAACTGATTTGGGAACGAATCGAAAGGGCTTTTGATATTGCGTGAAAACTAAGTGATTAACCTATCTAAAAGCGTGATTAGCCACGCTAATTGTGGCACGAGAATCGAGAAACAAAATTGCAAAGATGGATGAAAGTTGACCTGGGAACTGGAGGTGTATGACCTCCTGGTACTAGCTTGACGAGCGGTCTTCTCGGAGCTTCACGCGGCACGAGGCTGCGATTCAAGGCGTTGCTCCGCCTTGGGTCTCCTCCTCCGATGTCCTTCTTCCTCGCGACCTCCTCCTTGGCATTGTCACCGCCGTCGATTGTCCAGAATGTGGCTTGGAAGTAAGGGGTTCGGTTACTGGAACTTGGAAGGTTCCTGGTAGTTGGAGTGAGTTAATGGTGATTGGCGAACTTGGGGCTCTTATATAGGGAGCTTGCTTGGCCCCCAAGGTGGGATCAATGGCTAGCGGTGACGATGGTTGTTGGGAGAAGGGAATCAAGGGTCTAGGTTGATCAGAAGCTTCAAGAAGGGCACGGGAGAATTAGAGAAAGTTGGTCGGTTGAACAAACTGGCGCAACTTCTTCTTGAAGAAGAAGACTCCAGGTGCTGACACGTGTCAGCACCTGGTTCGCCCAGATCCGTTAATTACTTGTAAATTCAGTATAAAATAATAACTTACATTATTTTAAATAGGTATAAATACAAGAAAGTTAAATAAATTTATTTTCTAACTTATGGCATAATTACTTTTAATAAATAATAAATATTATTCAAAATATAAATATTTTATTCATAAATATGTATTTATAAATAGGTTTTGAATTTTTAATTTAATAAATAATTAAGTAAAAATTAATTTTATATTTTATTAATTATTAGGGTATTAAATAAGACTTGTACGAATTTTTATGGATTTTTATGAATTAATTTACATATTTTAATAAATAGAGTAAGTATCTATATAGGTCAATTATACCTATATTTTGGGATGTTTGATTTTATAAAAATAACAAATAGTCTCCAAAAATTATGAAATAATTTATGGTGAAAATACAAGATCATGAAATAATTTATAAATTGTAAAATTAAGAAAATAATAAATAGTGTGTGTTATATAAAATAAATAACCCAGAAACCCCTTTGTCTTTTGGTCCCAAAACCGACTTTTTGCAAACAGACTCCGAATTCGATGAAGCCATCTTTATTAATTAGAGAATATTATTTTATGAACTTTAAAGGTGAGTAGAGTGAAATTGGAGTTCGTATGAGGAAGTTATGATGTTCGGAAGTTGAGATTTTGACAATTTGTAAGCTGGATTTCTTGGCATATTTACAGGATAATATTTTTAACTTATTTTTATATTTTTATTTACAATTTTACGAATAATTAGGAGAAAGGTTTGGTGAAAATATGTTAAGATGAAATAATTAAAATTCTTTGAAGTTTTGTATTTATTTTATAAATAGTGAAAGGTGTATATACAAGTGATAAATTATTTTTATTTGGTTTTCTTTCCTTATCTCCCCCTACTTATTGGTTTGTCGACCAATCCATGCTGACTTGGTCTCGGGGGTTAGGCTATAAATATATCTTACAGCTATATTTATAGTTTAAGTCATATTGCATATATATACATATATTTCATATGCCTTTGTCTTTCTTTTCTGATTCTTTATTTATTTACATGAGTTTAATGGTTAAAAGTGAATATTTACACATGAATGGAATTTTGTTAAAGTATGAGAATTAGTGAGTATTTACATGTATTTGTTAAGGGTTTTAAGACAAAATGCGACAGAAAAGTTAATGAATCATGGATTCATCAACCCACTATACTTAAACTTTGCTAGTTCCTTAGCAAACACTTATTTTGAAAAAGTAAGTGAAAAAGAAAGAAAGTTAGAATGAATTTGTTTTCCTAAACCAATCATGAGAACAGACAAAGGACAGAGCTCGATCGGGCCTGAAACAAGCATTTTGTCGAAACCTTAACTAGGATTAGGATTTCATCCTCAACAGTCTTCAAGTTCCATAATCCTTACTCAAGATCACTTCATTGGCTAGTTCAGACTCACTTATTCATATCGCAAACTCTATCATCCTTGAAGTCAACTTGTACAGTGTGTGAATTGATTTAGCTCTTCCTGCTTAGAGAACCGAAGAAACCGTCAATCCCGGCTATACACTCCTATGGCTTCCTCATCCGGCTACTCTTTCCTCGGGGAAGGAGGTATTCCCTTCTGAGTTCAGTTCTGCTATGTCCACAATCGAATATAGGGAGAAGTTAGAAGAATGAGAAAAGAAGTGGAGTGCGACCAGTGTAGACGCATCTCCTTGTGAAGCCCAACCGGTGTAGCTGAGTCTCCACTAAGATGTGCAGGCATATTTGGTGGAAGCTTTGACTAGTTTGGTCTTATTTGGTGGCTTCTGCTTTGCTTTGACTTTGTAATTTGCTTGCACTGCATTCATCTTTTGTGCCTCGACGGTTATAGAATCTTTTTAATCCGTCCATTTTTTGAGGTCTTAGAAAAATTGTGTCAGCAGATCCTTCCCTCATCCGAAGCAACTATCGCAACCCCAATCTCTCCCGTCTTTAGACGTCAATGCCGCAAAGATAAGGATAGGAATGCACTACCAAGGTGTACTGCCCTTCGGAACTCTATGCGAGTCGAGCTAAGTGCAGAGTGCATATGTTCAGAGTTGGTTCACTGGTGAAGAGTTGTACGGACGACTCCAAATGGTCTACTTAAGCTCAGATGACTTGATTTCCCGAATATGGTCTTACGGAACCCAAAGATTTTAAGTCACCAGACCTGAAGAGTCTAAATTCCAGTTCCTAATCAGGCTCCTTACAATGAGAGTTAAAAGCCGTAATCAAGCTCCATCCTTCAGACTAGACTCAGTCTTTAGTTCCGGAAATCAAACTTATTCTGAAAAATGCTAATGCAAATGCAACTATGTTTTTGTGAAGTCTATTTTCTGGATTTTACTCATTTTTATGGATTTTATGGATTTTGTAATTTTTTACAAATTTTAGGACTTTGTATTTTTTATGGATTTTTTATAAACATGATTTTATTTACAACTTTTACAAGATAGATTTTATTTAAGTTAAATGTCTAATGTATTTTACAAATTTTATCTACAAAGTATTTTACAAGGGTTGAATGGCTTTTATACAAGTTTTAATAAATAGGATTTTAAATAAGTATTATACAGATTTTAAGTACAAATCTTAATTACAAGTTCTAAGCATGTTTTATTTATTTACCAGGATTTTATAAATAAGAGAGTGGATTTTAAATTAACCCGTACCCACTTTTTATGGATTTTATAGATATAGAAAATACATAAAAGTACGAGTTATGGCCGAAAGTATATATACAATATATACGCACCCCCCTATACTTAGCTTGAGCTATGTCCTCATAGCGTTAAAAGAGAAAAAGGAGGACATAACTCGTGCTAAGTAAAAGTGCGTGAAAGAGGATATCGATGACAAGTCAGTCAACCCCCCTATACTTACGATCAGGTCATCGTAAGTATTACGGGAGAGCAAAAACGGGATGACTGAATGAAAAGGATAAATAATGAAGAATTCAAAAGGAAAGAATACGAAATCATCGAAATCACTCGGTCCCTCCTATACTTAGGATAAATCCTAAGTATAGAAAAGAATGTAGCCAAAAATTGGGGATCAGTGATTCGTGAAAAAGAATGGCTATACAAAAGAATTAGTACAAAAATAAAACGCAAATCAGCGGGCAATTTGTCCCCCCTATACTTAGGATCTGGTATCCTAAGCATAGAAGACGAGCAAAAATGGGGACGATTGTGGTCTTATGAAGAATATACAAGTGTTGTGAATCTCCAGAATGGCTCAAAAGGATTTGTACAGAAAGGAGTAAAAGAATGGTCATGATTCCTGTACAAAATAGATCACTTCAGTACGGGCCAGATGATCAGTAGTCTCTACGAAGTGCTTCAGCATCTGCCCGTTGACCACGAACGGCTCTGCACCAGGTGACACATCTGATATCGCAATACTGGCATTGTCGTGCACCGTTCTGACTATGTACGGTCCTTCCCACTTGCTTTTCAATTTGCCAGGAAAAATTCTCAACCTTGCATTGAACAACCAAACTTTCTGCCCAGGGCCAAAGCTCTTGTGCCGAATATGTCTGTCATGCCATTTCTTTACTTTGTCCTTATAGATGAGTGTGTTCTCGTATGCTTGATTGCGGATTTCTACCAGCTCATTCAGATCTATCTTTCTCTTGGCTCCTGCTTTCTGCGTATCCATCAATATTTCTCGGATTGCCCACTCAGATTTGTGCATGATCTCTACGGGCAAGTGGCACGGCTTTCCATAAACTAGCCTGAATGGTGAAGTGCCTAAGGGAGTCTTATATGCAGTACGATATGCCCAAAGAACTTGGTCTAGAAGAAGTGACCAGTTCTTCCTATCCGTCGTACTAACTTCTGGAGAATTGATTTCACCTCCCTATTTGAGACTTCGGCCATGCCATTCGTCTGTGGGTGATAAGGAGAAGCTACTCTGTGATCGATGCTGTACTGTTTCACTAGCTTCTTCACCTCCTTATTAATGAAATAGCTACCCCCATCAGAGATAAGAATACGAGGGATCCCGAACCGCGAAATGATGTGTTCCCTTAGGAACTTGCAAACGGTCTTACTGTCTGCGGTTCGTGCGGGTATAGCCTCCACCCATCTGCTAACATAATCTACAGCGAGAAGGATGTACTCAAAGCCACTGCTAGAAGGGAACGGTCCCATAAAATCTATGCCCCATGCGTCAAATATCTTGTAGATAATGACGGGTCGCATCGGCATTGCATCTCTGGCACTGACTGTCCCTACAGCTTTCTGACAATCTGGACGACTCTTCACGAATGTGCAAGCATCTCTGGTAAGAGTCGGCCACCATAATCCGCTCTGTAGTACCTTATGTGATGTCCTCTTCCCTGAATGGTGTCCTCCTGATTCTAAAGAATGAAACAAAGTGAGGACACTATTATATTCCTCCTGAGGAATACATCGCCTGTAGGCGCAATCTGGTCCTTCACGAAAAAGAATCGGATCCTCCCAATGGTAGTATCGTGACTCAGAAACGAGTTTCTCAACTCTATTCTTCGGCCAACCCTGAGGACTTTTCTGTGTGACCAGAAAGTTCACTATATCTGCATACCACGGAAGTTCTGTAACCGCAAAGATGCTCTCGTCTAGAAATCTCTCTGCGATCTCTGGTATGTACTCATCTGAAGGTTGTTCTGTCTGTAATCGGGAGAGGTGATCAGCTACCACATTCTTTACTCCAGGTTTATCCTTGATATCCAAATCGAATTCCTGAAGTAATAGAATCCATCTAAGAAGGCGTGCCTTGGCATCCCTCTTTTCCATTAAAAATCTGATAGCTGAATGATCGGTGTAAACTGTGATCTTAGAGCCAAGTAAATAAGATCGAAACTTGTCTAATGCAAACACTACCGCCAACATCTCCTTTTCGGTCACTGTGTAATTTCTCTGAGCATCATCTAAAGTCTTGCTGGCATAGTGAATAGCGATGGGAAGTCCATTCCTCCTCTACCCTAATACAGCCCCGACCGCAAAATCTGATGCATCCGTCATGATCTCGAAGGGTAGAGACCAATCAGGCGGCTGTAGGACAGGAGCACTGATTATCTTTTCCTTTAATGTGAGGAAGGCATGAAGACATTTATCATTTAAAACGAACTCGATGTCTTTGCCTAGCAATTCAGTTAACGGTCGGGCAATCTTGGAGAAGTCTTGAATAAACCGTCGATAAAAGCCGACGTGCCCCAGAAATGACCGTAACTGTTTGATGTTGGATGGTGGCTCGAGTTTCTTGATGACGTCCACCTTGGCAGGGTCAACCTCCATGCCTCGCTGGGAGATGACGTGCCCCAACACGATCCCGTGAGTAACCATAAAATGGCTCTTTTCCTAGGACCGAACGAGATCTACCTCACAACACTTCTTCAAAACATGGTCTAGGTGCGCTAAACAATCGTCAAATGACTCACCATAGACCGAAAAGTCATCCATAAAAACCTCTAGAAAATCACCGACCATGTCCGCAAAAATAGCGAGCATGCACCTCTGGAAGGTTGCGGGAGCGTTGCACAATCCAAAGGGCATCCGTCTAAAGGCATACGTGCCAAACGGACAAGTAAAGGTGGTTTTCTCCTGGTCTTCCGGAGCAATTGATACCTGATTGTATCCGGAGTAACCGTCAAGGAAACAGAAGTACTCCTTCCCTGCCAACCGTTCTATGACCTGGTCTATGAAAGGCAAAGGGAAGTGGTCCTTCTTCGTCGCGGTGTTTAGCTTTCTGTAATCAACACATACTCGCCACGACGTGGTTACTCTCTTTGGAATCTCCTCTCCACTCTCGTTTTTCACCATCTGAATTCCTGACTTCTTCGGGACAACATGTAATGGGCTAACCCATTCGGAGTTGGAGATGGGTAAATGAACCCTGCGTCACACCATTTCGTGATCTCTTTCTTGACAACTTCTCGTAAAACCGGATTCAGCCTACACTGAAACTCTCTGGAGGGTTTGTTGTCATGATCGAGATAGATATGATGTGAACACAAAGCAGGATTAATCCCGCGGAGATCGGATACAGTCCACCCAATGGCCTTGCGGTTTCTTTCTAGAATCTCCATCAGACGAGATTCTTGATCATCGGTCAAAGTTGAGCTGATAATGACCGGAAACTGTTGGTGTGGACCCGCAAGGAAGGCATATTTCATGTTTGGTGGCAAAGTCTTGAGTTCTAGCAAGGTAGTATCTGGATCTGCTGAAACATCATCTATATATCTATGGGGATCTGTGTCGGTAGGTGATGTGTCTGCATTCTGATTATTCACCATCTCGATGTGCTCTAAAGTCGGACTACAGAAGATGTTCAAGACATCATCCGACTCCTCAGAATGATCAGAAGAGAATAAGTCATCTAGATAGAATTCTGATTCATCTGAGATGGAGGAATTGTGTAGAGTCTCTGAATCTGAAAGATCTGCATTAATTTCATCAAAAGTCTGATCCCTTTGCTCATCATCATCCAAACTAAAATATAAAGTCCCATCGAAAGAGTTACCTCCTAAAGTCTCGGACCCGTCCTCTGTCAAACATTCTTGGGTCTCTACCTGGTATCTTTCGAGGTCGTCAAGGCGAACCTCATCCATGTAGTCGCAGGAGGCTAAAGAACTCAGAAAATCTGAAGATGCATCACTGGAAATGTTAGATTCTTTCGCCATCTCTATATGTACCTTTTCGCCCTCGGTACGAAAAGATACCTTCCCTGTATCATAATCGAAGAGAGCCTTTGCGGTCTCTAGAAAAGGCCTCCCGAGAATGATCGGGGTAAGGTGTAACTGTGCAGGGCAATTCATATCTAAGACCGTAAAGTCTACTGGAAATTGCAGACCCTTCACAGTTACGATAACGTTCCTAAGTATACCCTTAGGTCTATTTACGGATCTATCAGCAAACTGAAGGATCGCGCAGGATTTGTAAAGAGGACCTAACTCGAGCTTCTCGAGTAAGGAAGCAGGTATCAGATTGATCGAGGAACCATTATCTAATAGAGTGCGATCGAATTCGGCTTTTGCGATCTCGCATCTGACATAATGTGCACCTGAGTCTTTCTTCTTCTTTGGAAGCTTATTCTGTATCGCACAGGATGTTGCCTTAGTCAAAACATGCTTTTCTGTTCGGGGTCTCTTTTTCCTACGTGTGGTGCATCTGTTTTTCAATTGATTCTTAAGCGTAGGAAATTGATCTAAGGCATCATGGAGAGGGATCTTCAGAAAGATGTGATCTTTGAGTAACTTTTCAATCTGTGGAGATTCAGGATTATTTTTGGTCTTTTTCTTTCCTTTTCCAAACAAAGCATCGGGAAAAGGAATAAAGTAAGGAGTCAGAAAATCAGAACTTTTATTCAACTCATTGGAATCAGCTTGTACATCGAGAGTCTCAGAATTATTTACAAAACTCTCTAAAACAGGGGAAGAAATGTTTTTGTCCGGGACTTCTGCCTGATCTGGCGTGATATCATCATCTGAGTCGCCAGTATCCATATCTGAACTGTTGCCATTACTCCCGTCTCTTGATTCTGCATCCTCATCCTCTTGCAGTTTCTCCTCCTCGGCATTAGGATCATGCTCGTGCTCCTCTGGTACCCTCTCCTCCTCTTCAGTAGGTGTTTGCGGTGATATACCGCTCTTGAGACGAATGAAGTTAGACAAAAATTCAGGAAACGAGATCTTACCTGTAGGATCTACCTGATCTGGGTGCCTCCTCTTGTTGTGCGGATTCATCTGAGGCTGGGCTGGAAGAGTGGTCTTCGGCACGGTTAACTCGTCCAGACGACGGTTAACCTTCTCCATCTCTGTTTTGTGTGTGATCTGGAGCGTACTGAGCATATCCATGATCTGGTTGAGCGCCTGGGCCTGTGACGACATCTCTGGTTCGGTGTGGTCGCCCTGGCTTGCTCCTTTCTCCTGCCTTGGCGTGAAGTGCTGAGAGGTGGAAGGCTGGGAGTAGCGCTGCGGTGTGGAAGAAGACTGTTGTGGCTGCTGAAAAGGATAATTCGGTGAGAACTGGGCAGGGTGTTGATAAGAAGGTTGCGGTCTCTGATGGTAGACGTTCGGATGAGACTGTTGCGGCGTGAAGCTCTGGCGGTGCTGGAATTGCGGACGTCCATGCTGCGGATAACTGTACGGCTGCTGCTGCTGATGATTCGGTATACTCGACTGTTGCATCGGTGTATACCAAATCTCGTTGATCTCGAAAGTGGCTTGCGGCTCCACCTCCATCTCTGCAGTACTGATGATCTGGCCAGAATTGGCATGAGACTGATCCTCATGCCAATCGATCTGCGGAATCTCAGGCTCGCTCTGAACGTAGTGTATCTGACGGGTGGGTGGAGCGGGTGCGATCCTCCGTGCTGGCTGTGAAGAAGTCTGGCTCTGCTGGTACTGGAGCTGAAGATCAGAGACCTTCTTCGAAAGATCGCTCAGCTGCTGAGGTAGAGATGAGAGTTTCTCCAATTCTCGCAGCGGCTGTAGGTCCTGGACCTGCTTGTGAATCACGTCCACCAACGTCAACTTCTCGCTAATAAAGCCCATGTTGGTGTTGGATTCAGAATCTGATATATTCGCCACCTTGTGATGCTCTCGGTGATGTGGTGGCTGCGGGGCTTTCTGAAATGCCCGAGTAGAGTCTACAACTCTCGAGTTCTCGGCCATCCCTTCGAAGATGGCCCAGACTGACTCGGCGTCCTTGTTCAAGTAACTGCCGCCACATGCGGCACTCACGAGCCCTTGTACTTCTGGTTGGAGTCCTCCGAAGTAATTTTGCACTAGCACCTTCATTGGTATCTCATGATGCGGGCATCTCTCTGTCAGGTCCTTGAATCGATCCCATGTCTCATGGAATGATTCGTTTGGCAATTGCGTAAAGTTGGAGATCTGACTCCTCATCATGTTCGTCCTTCCTAGAGGAAAATATTTGCGCAGGAAGGTGGACTTCATGTCGTCCCACGTGGAGATTTCTCTTCCCAGATGGCTCAGCCAATAAAGGGCCTTATCGGCTAAGGCAAAAGGGAAGGCTTTGAGGCGCACGGCATCCTGCGTTACTCCTGGATAGCAAGCCGTTCTGCAGATCATCTCAAATTGCTGCAAAAACATAAACGGCTCCTCTGCGGCATTCCCATAGTACTTGGGAAGCAAAGAGATGAAGGACGGTCGGAGTTCGTATGGCCCTTGATTCGGCGGTAACCGAATCCAGTGGTGGAGCGTTCGAGCGCCTAGGTCATACTCGTCCTGTAAAGTAACGGGAACCGCAGGCGGTAAATGGTTCCTGGCCCCTGCTCTCAGTGCGGCTAACTCAGCCTGCAGTTCGGTCTGAACTCTATACTGTTCTCGAATCTGTAGATTCATATGCTGTAATGTATCGAGAATACCTGTCGTGACATCTCCGTTCTGCTCTGCTCTTCCCTCCTGATGATCCTCAGCTGGTGGCCTCTCGTCTGCTGCTGATGCTTTCCCACGAGCCATCTGGTCGTCTGTAATATAGAAACTCTTGTAAGAACTCAGCGAGAAATACTCAGGAGATCTAGATTCTGTATTGAGGCGAAGGTCTGCCACAATGATCTGGCCAGGAGGCGAGGGAGTCTGGGTCTGACTCGCCTCGAGATCGGATGGGACCAGCTCGGGAAGAGGGTCATCCCGAGCCTGTGAAGACATACGCTCGACGGTGGATGGTCGAAAGCTCACAGAGTCTGAGCCGAAAAGCTGTCGAGACGTCATCTTCGATGTTAAGAGAAGATTGGGAGAGTACGTATATGATTCAACTGAAGAAGGAATGCGAAAGCCGCGGAAACTCACGCCCTGCAAACAAACACAAAGCAAACCTCGTTTTCACCAACTCAACCCTGATGAAAACCGTAAGAGTTCGGTCTTTTTTATCTTTTCGGTTTTAGGGTTGTGATTAACAATCGAAGCGGTTACGCGGGCTGAGCAAGCCAATAGGTGCCCGATAGTTTCTCCAAGACACTGGCCCGAATCCTTACGCGAGACCACTCGCACTCGGCCAGTATGGGAGTAAGTACGGACCGTTTCCGGCTGCCCGTGTTACTTGAGGACGGAGCCTTGCGCAGTGTCCTCTAAACCTCCCACTCTGCTAAGTAAACCCGGACCGTTTCCGGCTACCCGAGCTTACCCACTGAGGAACAGTGATCAGGTGTATGGACCCAGTAGTATCCCGCAAGAAATACGGGGTTTTGTCTCTATCCTTAAGTGTCGGCTCTCAAGCTCGCGCACTCTGAGAAATGTGCGGGGGTTACTCTCCCTAAATCAATTGAATCGATTTACAGTTTTTTTTGATCAGATATTTTTTTAGCAGTCCCAATTTTAGTTTTTGCAATTTTTATGGTATTTTCAAACAACGTCTATTTTTGTCTTTTTGTTAAAACCCTAAAGCAAGCACCTAGGTTGCAAGTCCTAAAACTAGCTACGCGGCACAAGCAGATAGAGAAAAAAAAACCTAAACAATCATCTAGAAAACCGCGGAAAACTGATAAGCGATGAAAAAACCGCGGTGGGTGCCCTGATTCACCGGATACACGGTATCCGATGAATCAAGCCCCTAAAAAAATGTATGTTTTATTAAGTACAACTCTCTCCCTTTCTCTCTCTTTTACAAAGGATACTAGATCTTCGCTCCTCTGCAGTCGGCTCGTGAAGAAGAAGCCGACCTCTGCCCTTTCAACTGGCTCGGCTTCCGAAGAAGCCGGTTGATCCTGCAGGCCCTGCAAAGATAATTAGCACAAAAGATTTGATCGAGAAAGCCGAGAAAGCCGTAAAGAAACCAAAAAGAAAATCAGAAAACAAAGCACAAAAAAGCCGTACGAAAAACCGTACGAAAAACAAAACAAAGAGAAGAGAAAGAATAAAATCACGAAAAACGAAAAATCTAAGGAATCTAACACCTCCCTGGCAACGGCGCCATTTTGATGAGTGTCTAAAGATCGAGTTTTGCGGCTTTCACTTTTTTTTAAAGAAGAAGAAAGTGAATTGTCGGTTGTAGCAGAAAACCGCGAAACAAAAAATTCGACTTTTAGACCTATCAAACAAATACGGTTTTCTGTCGGAAAACCGTTCACTAATATTTAACCAGGCAAGTGTTCCTGGGTCGAACTCAAGGAGGCAGAATATATTCCCTAGATTTCTCTTCTCGAAATTTTATTTTAACTCTTCTCTAAGTCAGAACGCTTTTTTAGTGATTTTTAATTTTGTTATTTTTATTTGATTTTATTCTTTTCCAATTTTTATTTAATTTTCAAAAAGGGATAATTTTCAAAAGATTTATTTATTATATAGTAGGTGGATAGAATATAGGTGATATTATATAGTAAGGGTGAACGAGGTTCGAGCCACGTACTCGAACTACACAAGAAACCAAAACAAAACGAAGCGGTTTTCGAGAGAATCAAAACACGTCAAAAACTCATCAAAAAGCCGCGAAAACTTTATACTAGGTAGCTGGGGTAGTTGTGTAACTACCCTCAAAGAATCGTCGAAATCCGAGGTCACAAGAACAAGAAACAACCCCTACAGCCCAGGGGCATAAGCGTAAGAAAACTATTTAAAAATGCTCTCAATTTGGTCCTTGAGGACTGCTCTGAAAGAAAAGTATAAGATGTTTTACATTTAGGTCCCTGCGGAGGGACCTAAATGCAAATATCGGAAAGCTGGGGGCGGATTGCAGTTCTGGAAGTTGGCTGGGTCTATGTTGTAATTTTTCCACTGTTTCGCTGTTGACGGCCAAGATTAGAACTTAAGGCGCCCGATCTGACGTTCACAGGTGCGCCACGTGTCGCGCACCTGTGCTTCCTCTGTTCTTGGGCAGTTGCAACTGATGGCGACGAGCTCTCCTTCTCCGATTTATCGCGGCCGGCCCTCAATGTCTTTGGCTCTCCGGCAGGGCCAGAGGGGTGGCTCCTCCACCCCTCGGGCTCGCCCGCGGTAGGGTAGGCTGTGGCGGCGCTCCGAGCAGCGGCTACGGGTTGAAGAAGATGGTGGTCTCGACCACCTGGGGCTGATGCAGTTCTGAGAGTCCAACTTCGAAGTGGATTTTAATGATGATCAAAGCTCCCAGGCGTTTGACAAATAGCTCGCGATTGAAGATTAACCTGTAAATAACAAGAATCTATGCTCGATTCATAGAGAATCGGCCAACAATTGTAAGATTTCGAGCTCTAAAAATGGTGAAAATCTTAAGTTTCCAGTCAAAGCAACCAAAATGCGAAGAAGATGAAGGTTTGATGATTGATTTGAAGTGATTTGGGAACGAATCGAAAGGGCTTTTGATATTGCGTGAAAACTAAGTGATTAACCTATCTAAAAGCGTGATTAGCCACGCTAATCGTGGCACGAGAATCGAGAAACAAAATTGCAAAATGGATGAAAGTTGACCTGGGAACTGGAGGTGTATGACCTTCTGGTACTAGCTCGACGAGCGGTCTTCTCGGAGCTTCACGCGGCACGAGGCTGTGATTCAAGGCATTGCTCCGCCTTGGGTCTCCTCCTCCGACGTCCTTCTTCCTCGCGACCTCCTCCTTGGCGTTGTCACCGCCGTCGATTGGCCAGAATGTGGCTTGGAAGTAAGGGGTTCGGTTACTGGAACTTGGAAGGTTCCTGGTAGTTGGAGTGAGTTAATGGTGATTGGCGAACTTGGGGCTCTTATATAGGGAGCTTGCTTGGCCCCCAAGGTGGGATCAATGGCTGGCGGTGACGATGGTTGTTGGGAGAAGGGAATCAAGGGTCTAGGTTGATCATAAGCTTCAAGAAGGGCACGGGAGAATTAGAGAAAGTTGGCCGGTTGAACAAACTGGCGCAACTTCTTCTTGAAGAAGAAGACTCCAGGTGCTGACACGTGTCAGCACCTGGTTCGCCCAGATCCGTTAATTACTTGTAAATTAAGTATAAAATAATAACTTACATTATTTTAAATAGGTATACAAGAAAGTTAAATAAATTTATTTTCTAACTTATGGCATAATTACTTTTAATAAATAATAAATATTATTCAAAATATAAATATTTTATTCATAAATATGTATTTATAAATAGGTTTTGAATTTTTAATTTAATAAATAATTAAGTAAAAATTAATTTTATATTTTATTATTATTAGGGTATTAAATAAGACTTGTACGAATTTTTATGGATTTTTATGAATTAATTTACATATTTTAATAAATAGAGTAAGTATCTATATAGGTCAATTATACCTATATTTTGGGATGTTTGATTTTATAAAAATAACAAATAGTCTCCAAAAATTATGAAATAATTTATGGTGAAAATACAAGATCAGGAAATAATTTATAAATTATAAAATTAAGAAAATAATAAATAGTGTGTGTTACATAAAATAAATAACCCAGAAACCCCTTTGTCTTTTGGTCCCAAAATCGACTTTTTGCAAACGGACTCCGAATTCGATGAAACCACCTTTATTAATTAGATATTATTATTTTATGAACTTTAAAGGTGAGCAGAGTGAAATTGGAGTTCGTATGAGGAAGTTATGATGTTCGGAAGTTGAGATTTTGACAATTTGTAAGCTGGATTTCTTGGCATATTTACAGGATAATATTTTTAACTTATTTTTATATTTTTATTTACAATTTTACGAATAATTAGGAGAAAGGTTTGGTGAAAAATATGTTAAGATGAAATAATTAAAATTCTTTGAAGTTTTGTATTTATTTTATAAATAGTGAAAGGTGTATATACAAGTGATAAATTATTTTTATTTGGTTTTCTTTCCTTATCTCCCCCAACTTATTGGTTTGTCGACCAATCCATGCTGACTTGGTCTCGGGGGTTAGGCTATAAATATATCTTACAGCTATATTTATAGTTTAAGTCATATTGCATATATATATACATATATTTCATATGCCTTTGTCTTTCTTTTCTGATTCTTTATTTATTTACATGAGTTTAATGGTTAAAAGTGAATATTTACACATGAATGGAGTTTTGTTAAAGTATGAGAATTAGTGAGTATTTACATGTATTTGTTAAGGGTTTTAAGACAAAATGCGACAGAAAAGTTAATGAATCAAGGATTCATCACAAACGAAAGTTTCAGTACTATGTATTTAATACACAAAATGGATGTGGTTGAGTTGCAATTTACCCAAGCCTAAGGCGAGAGCAGACGGTGGGATGGATCCCACTTAACACGTATCAGCAATCCGCGTCGCGATACCGGTTCGGCCTAGACGCTCCTGATTAGATCCTGCGATGGAGATCGACAGCTGGGGCCCCTTCAGATCCAACAGCTGCTGTTATATTTGGATTTGGCTCTTGATCGAACGGCAAGGAAGACCCCAAGATGAACTGGGAAGAACTCGAGCTTGGGGCTCCCTTGCTCGCTTGAATCGCGCAGCTCCGTCGTCCCCGAGCTCCACGACCGGTCCCAAGCGTCTCCTGGAGAGGTGCTCTTCCTTCCGGCGGTGCCAAAATGGCCGGAAGGGCACGGATGCGTCGCTGCAAGGTCAAGAAATGGCACGGCTCCAGGTACATGTTCTTGGACAAAACTTGACTCCAGATGGAGACACTCGAGCCATGGGACCTGCAATAAAAACACAAACCACAGTAGACGGTCCCCAGGGCGAGCGCGAGTGGAATGGGTGGCGTATGGAGCAAATAGGAGCTCGCCGGAGCAAGCTCCGATGAGGTGGAGGCGAAGGTTCTTGGATGAATCTCAGGTGAAATAGAAGGTACCTAGGGGATCCTAATGCTACCAGGACTAAAGACAAGCAAGAAAAAGGAGGAAAACGGACCTCAAGGGCTGTAGACCCGAGGTTGAACCTCACGGCAGCGCAGCCGCCGGAGATGGGTGGAACTCGCCTCAGAGCGACGCCGTACCTCAATGAGGAGCTGGGAATGCTCCCCTGTCACCGGAGCTCACCAGCATCAACTCGGAGGTCTAAACGTGCCCCCAAATGCGGTTCAAAATCAATGGAAGGTGGCTGGGGTTTTAAAATGGAAGGTTGAAGCGGCTCAAAGAACGAGTCGCACGAGGCGCGTCAGCAGTCCAATCCCTGAGAAAATCGATGGGCGTGTAAGAGGAAGTCTCGAGGAGAAAAAGTCGTCAAGGAACCATCACGAGATCATGCAAGGAGGAGCCTCAAAAAATGGTCGAACTTTGGTCAAAACCTAGTCTGAGATGAATAGGAGCTGGCTCAGATAGTTGACCCGAGGTCAACTGTCAGAGCCTCCTGGTTGGTCCACGTGGACCAACCAGGAAAAACCTGCAAAAAGGTTTTACTAATTCAATAAAAAATAGAAAAAGGTCGAACTAAATTTAGGTTATTAAATAAAAATATTTATTATTTTATGTGGTATTTTATTCTAATTTTTAGTTATTTTTATGAGGTATATTTTTACAAGTTTACTTTTATGCCCCTTATAGGTATATTACCTAGATATTTTAATAATTGATTTTTATTTTGGTATTTTTAATTTCTTTAATTCTGTTTATTATTTTATAAAATTATAAATTACTTTTATACACATAAATAGATTTTTTATTTTTTTGAAATATTTTGTATATTAAATAAAATATAAGTACAATTTTTACATGTATAAGTATAGGCAGTATACATATGTATCATATATACATGTATTTTTATTTTGCATTTTATTTAGGTTTTTATAATGATTTTAATATACATAATTATTATAAGTAATATTTACAAATTATAAAAATATAAAATTATAAAATAAATAAATAAATAATAAAATGAATATTTTAATCTGTATAATTATGCAGTGTGGGTTCAAAACTCAACTTTCAAATCGTAGCTCCGCCAAATGTGAAACTGCTGCCATTAAATAGCTTATTTTATTCTATATACAATTAAAGGTGAGTTTGCTGCATTTGGAGTTTTCATTTGTGAGATACGGGTTTGGGAATTTGAGATTCTGGATTTTTATTCAGATCATAACTTTTTATCTTTAAATTATTTTTCAGAAAAAACAATTTTGTATTTTTCTATATAAAATTATCTACAACTTTCATATACAAAGTTTCTTTATTTGATGTATAAAAAGTGGAACCAAAAATAGGTCCCAAAATGAATAAAGAATGAATTAAAAAGTATAGGTATTTTGATTGTACTTGACCCCTATCTCCCCCTACTTTATTACTTGTCGACCTATTCATCAAGATGCCTAGGTCTCGGGGTTTCGGGTCATAAAATTTTTGCAATATTTTATTCTTTTTCTTTTCTTTTATTTATTCTATAATTTTGGCTTTAATTACAATAATTTACACACTATTTACATGTACATGCATGAATGCTAATATGCTCTATTTAATGCTATTTACAGGCATTTGCTAGGGTTTTTGAGGCCAAAATGATAGAATAAAGATGATGAAATGTGGATTCATCATCCCCCTATACTTTACCTTTGATAGTCCCTAGCAAACACTTATGCAATAAGTGCAAAAACAAAAATAAGAAATTGGATTTCGTTTAATTATCAAACTTGTCTTCACAAAATTAAAGTTTGGAGCTTAAGTCGGACATTTGGAATTTTAGTGCGGGCAGAACCTTAATGAGAACCGAATTTGAAATCCAACAGTCCCTGAGAATCCCAAAACTCTATTCAAGTCTCCTCAATAGCCAGATCAGAAATTTCTCAATTCATACGCAAACTCTTATGACTATGAATCTGACTCGTATAGTGTAAGTGATGGTGGCTCTCCCCAACTAGAATGGCAAAGAGACTGACTTCTTCAGTACGACAACCTAATGATTCCTCAATCCAACAACTCCATCCTCGAGGAGCGGGGTATTCCCTTCTAAGTTCAAGTGGCAACCAACTCAAGAGGAGGGGGTGAAGAGAAGAATGGACGGTAGCCAGTGTAGCTACCTATACTAGGATGCAAGACCAGTGTAGTCAAGTCATCCAGCTGCAGGCTCACATATTTGACTTTGAAACTCAAGCTTGCTTATTGGCTTTACAACCTTTGTACATACTTTGCAGGCTTTTTATTTTTGTACATGCCTGAACATTTTTTTTTGAATACTATATACAGCAGCATTTCCATAGGGAGTTTTTCCTCTTGAGTCAGTAGACTATCCCTCTTTTGAAGCTTTATTGCAACCCACACTCTCCTGTCTTTAGACTTCCTCATCACTGGACGGGTTGGGGTGCACTTCCCTCCCTAGAGGAGGACAAATGTTTCTACTTGTGTGCGTCTCATACCGGCAAATCCAATCCCCTCACCACCCAACTGAGTTGAGCCATGTGAAAGGTGCAGGTGTCCAAGTTAGGTCATTATCAACAAGAGTCGTGCGTGTGCTCCGAAATACTCTACTTAGGCAATCAAGAATCCATTGAACCAAGTCTCATAATCCTCAAAGAATTAAGTCAACCAGACCTGAAGTACCTCAAACTCGGTTCATATAAGGTTCCTGTTATTAGGTAGATTTTAAGGTCCAATCAAGCTCCAATCTCCAGATTTTGTTTAGACTGGTTCAATGATCAAACTTAATCCAAAAAATGCTCATGCTATGCAGATGCAATGCAGAAACAATTTTTGCGATGTAATTTTCAAAGATTTTGAACTTTTTATAGATTTTTGAAAACATGATGATGATGATGATGATGCATATGCTTTCTTTTGTATTTTTCAAAGAGATTTTTCAAATGTTTTTAGATTTTAATTTTGCAAATATTTTTGGGATTTTTGAAAACAAAAGATTTTGGTTGAAATCTAGGTTAAAATATTTACACGGAAGTACTTCTTATATTTACAAAAGGTGGATTTTAAGAATTTACAAGGGTAAGTGATCAATTTTATAAATATATACATATAGTGGATTTTTAGTGATATGTATGTATTCCTCAAACTTATTTGACACACAAGCTTTTCACACAATTTTTGAAAACTATAGTCCAAAATAATTTTTACAAACATTTTACAAACATGTACACACATTTGAAAATCATTTTTGCAAAGGCTTTAGGTTTTTCAAATATTTTTGCAACCATTTTTCAAACCATTTGCAAATCATTTTTCAAACATTTTATTTCACACAAAGAAAATAAATTTTTCAAACCACACATTTTACAAAAGTTGAAAATATGTACCAAAACATTTTCACAATAGTTTTCAATAAATGTTCACAAAGATTTTCAAACTATTTTTCAAACATTTTGCAAAAAACATTTTCACCTGATTTATTAATCAGTATATACAAAAAGAATTTGAGGAACAATAACATCTTTTTATTAGGGTTTTTAATGAATTTTTAAGGAATTGTTAGCCATATTATTAGGAAAATACGAAAGTACGAGTTATGGCTAAAGTATATACGTAGTACATACGACCCCCCTATACTTAGCTTGAGCTATGTCCTCATAGATCGGAGAGAAAAGAGAAGACATAACTCGTACTAAGTATTGGCAAGTCTAAAGAATAAATAAATGAACGAACGAACAAACCAATGAGAAGTTGACCGTCCCCCCTATACTTAGGATCAAATAATTCTATGTATAGCAGACTGTACACAACGCAGGGAGGGTCAAGGGTGGGAATGAACAGATCGTACTTGGATTGTCTCCCCCTATACTTAGGGTAAGATATCCCTAAGTATAGACAAGAAGAGGAGACAATGGAGAGGATCGAAAAGAATAGAAAAGACTCGGGGTGCACACCCCCTATACTTAGGACAAAGTACGTCCTAAGTATGGAAAACTGTCTACAAGGGCGGCACCTTTTTGATAGATAAAGAAGATAGACAAGGAAAAGAAGAAAAGAAGAAAAGAAGAAAAGATGATCTGAAGATGGAAGGAGAGATCGGAGGATGTACACGTCACTCCCCCTATACTTAGGGTAAAAGAAGCCCTAAGTATAGGCAACAATAGGAGTGATGGCACAGAACGAAGAAAGAACACTCGGCTCGTCCACCCCTCCTATACGTAGGACAAAGTGCGTCCTAAGCAAGGCAAACACGAGAATGGATGGACGAGCGATACGGGAGATAGAACAAAGGTGAACAAAGGAGAATGTACAACAGAGGTGGATGTACATCTGGTCAAGAAGGCCGAAAGCTAACCTTCTTGCGAGACCGCTAAGGGATAGATCTGATATGGTGTATGTCGACATCGGGGTCCACAATGGATGGAAGCCGATCAGGGTCGACACGGTGAAGGCCCTCAGTGGAATCAAATCGAAAAGGGACGAACCGGTCAATGGAAGTATTTTGGCTAGGTTTTCCCTTGGTGGTCCTATGGTGTGAAGGCGCAGACGGGCGAGTGAAAGAAGTACGGTCAGGTTTGGCCTTGGAAGTCTCGCAGATATCAAAGTGGAATGGACAAACTTATCATCCTCGGAAGAAGTGTAATCGGAGTCATCCTGCGAGGGCTCGTCCTGGTCAAAATCAAAAGGAACGAAATCATCAGTAGAAGTATACGAACTCAGATCGTCCTCAAGAATCTCACCTGAATCATCTTTTTCATCAAGAGGCCAAAAATTTTGAACATTCGCATCATAACCGACCTCAATCATCATTGCTTTTGAAGGCCCAGGAACAGACTTATCAGTGGAAGTAGTCAAACCAGGTCCGTCCTGTCTAGTCTTGGTATCTGCCCACCGCTCAATGGGATCAATCACGTAAATGCTTTGGATTTCATCAACACATCGCCACACACCAGAAGGAGGAACCGCGAGGTCTATGCTTTCCGATTTCCTCCCTTTCAGGGGATCCTTCAGGTCTCGTTAGGGGTCGCTAAGCAAACATCTCTAATAGCATCAGATCGGTCACAGGCCTCAGAGTCAGCTAGAACCGGTGAAGGTGCATGAGGTACAGGTCTCTGGTCAACTGTGGGTGCGATGATCGATACTTCACTCTCGTCATCAGGACGGAAGTGAATCTCTCCTGATCCATAGTCAATAACGACCCTCGCAGAGGCGAGGAATGGTCGTCCCAGGATGATTGGAGATGGCTCCCCTGTGGAGGTCTCCATGGCAACACTACAAAATCAACATGGTGGCTCGTGCCCTGAATAGAAATGCCGGCGTTTTCAAGGATACCCTTCGGCCTCTTGATAGATCCATCAGCAAACTGAACGATCATCCTGGTCTTTTTGAGAAACCCTAAGTGAAGAGACTGTACCAGTGAGAAGGGTAATATGCTAATCGAAGCACCATCATCGAGGAGAGTGTGATCACAAGTATAGTCAGAGATGGTGCAGGTGATGAAAGGAGTAGCTGTGTTCTTCTTTCTGGGAATGGGACGGTGTGTGATGGCGTGGGCAATGGCCATGGTCAAAATGTGACGCTCAGATCTGCTCCTCCGCTTTCTCTTCTTGGGAAGAGGAGCAAATAATTGGGTCATGGCCTGCTGAAGTGGGGCACGGATAATCTCATGAATAGTAGCCACCACTTCGGGTTCAGTTAACATTTTTTGAATTTTTGGACTTCCTCCATACAAGGAAGGAAGTCGGAATCAGCATATACATGAGGTATGCCAAGAGCAGTCTATACAGCGGCATCCTCGGTGTCAAAGGTGGGACTAGATGTGAATGGGTGTATGGTCAAGGGTTCTGGCAAGTGGACTCTCTCCTCACAGTATGAATCAACCAAGTGTCTCCCGAAATCTTTTTGGATTTTTAATTTTTTCTCATTTTTTTGTATTTTTGGCGATTGCAAGCTCCCATGATTCTCCACAAGTGAAGCTGTATCCCCGACGAAAGGAGCATTAATCTGATTCTTCTTCAAGAAAGCAAGATCATCATTCATCAAATCAATGTGCTTTGTTATCCGATTCAAGATATCACTCATAGAGATCGAGGGAGGTGACTCCATTAGGTCAGACTCGGGTGGATGTGAAGGTGGAGGTGGATAGAAGTCTGAGTCGTGATACTGTGGATGAGGCGGGTATGTACAAAAATCAGAAAAAGTAGGAGGAGGATCCTCCTGGTAAAAGGGAGGTGGACTGGCTGGAGTGAACGAGGGATCTGTAAAGTCCGGATAAAAGATGCTCCAGTCGTCCATCTCAAAACAAGAGGAAAATAATTCGGGGGAGCACGGTGATCAAATCAAGAGAACAAAGAAGAAGGCGCAAGTGCGCAGAAGCGATCTAGGACACACACAAAACACTCACAAGCAAAAATGAAAATAAGTCAAACCCTCAATTCACCTACTCAACTCGGTAGAGACCGCAAAATGCGGTCTTTTTATCTTGTCTGTTTTAGAGTTAGGTGAGAAGTCAAAGATTTTGCACAAACACTTAGGGGGCTGAAAATAGGATTTGGGCTCTAACCTTAGTGTGTGCATGAGCAAATAAAAGCGAAGACAATGAGGGGATTACTCGCCCCAAGACAATGATTTTCTTTTTGATGGGTTTTAGGGCCAAGTAATATTAGCAGTCCCAATTTTATTGGTTATCACTTTTTTTGGATTTTTAATAAAGAATGCACGATCCTATCGGTGATTCAATTCCTTAGAGCTCCTAGGTTGGCAAAATCAGAGGGAGAGTCGGAAAAGCAATGCAAGCGGCAAACAATAATGAATGCTAAAAATATAAATGCTCACCTTGCCTCCAGCACTCTACATGCAAGGATGCTCAGTAGAATTGAAACCTAAGCTATATGCAAATGCAAACCGATGAAATCGCCCTAAGTCAGAAATTGCTATTATCGTGAAGCGCCACAAGTTGACCACAAATCCTCAATCCTAGAGTCTGGTCTAGGCTCACCCCTCCTCCTCTCGACAAATCGAGTTTAGGAGAAGCGCTTGGCAGGGTGGGCTCACGGCGCGGCGGATCAAAGATAGTGAATCAACTGTTTAGATATGACTAAGTCCAAATGATACTATAGGCACATGCAGAGGTATTAGGTGTTTGGCATTAATCTATCGCAAGCAATCCTAAAACTAAGGGCTCAATCACACAAAAGAAATAAGATCAAAACCGAGAAAATAAAATAAAAAAATGCGATGAAAAGTCGTAAAAACCGCGGTGAGCCCCCAGGTGTACAAACACCTGGAAGTTAGGCTCGAGAGTCTAAATGTCCGGGGGTACCTGTATTATTACAAATTAAGAGTCTCTCTCTCACAAAAATTACACTAATAAATGCAATAAATAAATAGACTAGAGTTATCTTCAAAATCCTCTCTTAGCCCGCCTTCGTGCTAAGTCAAGTCGCCTCACGTGGGTGCGCAGGTGCTCCTGAAAGAGAGCTCCTCCCTCGATCCACGTTCCTCGTAAGAAGTCAAACAAGAGAGGGGTTAGACAATTCAAGCAAGAAATATCAAAAATAAGGAAACTACAACAAGCAGAAATAAAAGCCGCAAAAGTAGACCAATAATCACAGACACAAGCAAAATGATCTACGCGTTGTTGCTCCCCGGCAACGGCGCCATTTGATAAACACGAGATTCGAGGGTCGTACGATTTCACAAGGTGAAACCGCAGTCGAAGTCTTGACCACTACAGAATCCCATATTTAATCAACAATTAACCCACACTATAGATATCAAGCAATGACAAGCAAATGTGAAGTTAAAATTTATTTTTAACTCTACATAAATGATGTATAGAAGCAAGTACGTAGAGAGTTCGAACACAGGGAGCAAGGTAGGGTAGATCCACAAGTGTGTGTGTGTGTGTGTGTGTGAATGTGATTGTATGTCTACACTGTGCAATGCAAATATTTTTGCGGTTTTTTAATTTTAATTTTTTTATTTATCTTTTAATTTTGTATTTTTTATTTTCTGATTTTATATTTTCTTTTTATATTTTATATTTTATATTTTTTATTTTCTTTTTCAATATTGAAATATATGAACTATATAATAAAAGAGGTGATAAAATATTTATAAAAATGGGGGAAAATAGTCAAAAATTAGGGAATAAAATCTTTTTGGTCTTTTTAGAAATTTTTACTGTTTTTGTAATTTTTGGGTTATTTTCAGAATATTTTTGAAATTTTTAAAAGGCAAAATAAAGGAAAACAGGGAATAAATCAATGGCTGAAGGTAAAATAAGAATGAAAAATATAAAACAGCCACAAAACTTTTCCAAACTAATTTTGACTAAAATAGTGGGGAAACCTACAGGACCTGAATTTATATTTTTTTTTATTTTTCTATAATTTTATAGATTTTTTTGAAGTTTTAAGGTGTTTGCTAATTTTTAAGGTTTTCTTTTGAAATTTTTAGTGATTTTTGGATTGACACTAGAATAGGCTAAAATACACAGTAGGTGATTTTTTGGAATTTTTCTAGGTATTTTAATATTTTTTTGGTATTTTCTAAGCTAGACAGTAGCTAAAATGCATGTTTTTGATTTTTAATAAATGTAAAAATGCGACAAAAATGAAAAAAAAATAAAAATATGGCCTGTAAGTGCAAGTTAACAGGAGTCTATGTGATTTTTTGGTAATTTTTGGAGTTAATAAGATGCGTGAAATAAATAAAGCAAGCAAGCAAAAATGTCTGGCCTGGCAGGGTATATATGCAAATACACAAACATCCAGGGGCAAACATGCAAATTTCCAACAAAGTTTCTATTGAAATAAAGAGTTCAAGTACTAAATGTAAATGACCAAACCCGCGAGGGGTTCAGCGCAAAAAGTCCACCCACGTGCGTGCGAAGCACGCGCCTGGGAGGGACTAAACAGCAATTTCCCAACAACTCAGGGGCTGTGTTACAAAATGGCCAAAAACTTTAATACTGTATATAAGAGTTTGAGCACGGAATGGAAATAACACGAACCCCCAGGGGCCTCTACGCAAAAATGCCAAGTCACGTACGTAAAGCACGTGACCTGCTAGGGACCCAAAAGTAACAACACAAAACGGGGGGGTAGAGTGCAATTTCTACAAAACTTCAAAAGGGCAAACGAAGTTTCAGTATTATGTATTTAATACACAAAATGGTCAGGGTTGAGTTGCAATTTACCCAATCCTAAGGCGGGAGCGGACGGTGGGATGGATCCCACTTAACACGTGTCAGCAATCCGCGCCGTGATACCGGTTCGGCCTGCACGCTCCTGATTAGATCCTGCGATGGAGATCGACGGTTGGGGCCCCTTCAGATCCAACGGCTGCTGCTAAATTTGGATTTGGCTCTTGATCGAACGGTAAGGAAGACCCCAGGATGAATTGGGAAAGAACTCGAGCTTGGGGCTCCCTCGCTCGCTTGAATCATGCAGCTCTGTCGTCCCCGAGCTCCACGACCGGTCCCAAACGTCTCCTGGAGAGGTGCTCTTCCTTCCGACGGTGCCAAAATGGCCGGAAGGGCACGGATGCGCCGCCGCAAGGTCAAGAATTGGCACGACTCCAGGTACCTGTTCTTGGACAAAACTTGACTCCAGCTGGAGCCCACTCGAGCCCTGGGACCTGCAATAAAAACACAAACCACAGTAGACGGTCCCCAGGGCGAGCGCGAGTGGAATGGGTGGCGTATGGCGCAAATAGGAGCTCGCCGGAGCTTGAATCTTAGGCGAAATAGAAGGTACCTAGGGGATCCTAATGCTACCAGGACTAAAGACAAGCAAGAAAAAGGAGGAAAACGGACCTCAAGGACTGTAGACCTGAGGTTTGAACCTCACGGCGACGCAGCCGCCGGAGATGGGTGGAACTCGCCTCAGAGTGACGTCGTACCTCAACGAGGAGCTGGGAATGCTTCCCTGTCACCGGAGCTCACCAGCATCAACTCGGAGGTCTAAACGTGCCCCAAATGCGTTGCGGTTCAAAGATCAATGGAAGGTGGCTGGGGTTTTTGAATGGAAGGTTGAAGCGGCTCAAAGAACGAGTCGCATGATGCGCGTCAGCAGTCCAATCCCTGAGAAAATCGATGGGTGTGTAAGAGGAAGTCTCGCTGTGAAAAAGTCGTTAAGGAACCATCACGAGATCATGCAAGGAGGAGCCTCGAAAAATGGTCGAACTTAGGTCAAAACCTAGTCTAACATGAATAGGAGCTGGCTCAGACAGTTGACCCGAGGTCAACTGTCAGAGCCTCCTGGTTGGTCCACGTGGACCAACCAGGAAAAACCTGCAAAAAGGTTTTATTAATTCAATAAAAAATAGAAAAAGGTCGAATTAAATTTAGGTTATTAAATAAAAAATATTTATTATTTTATGTAGTATTTTATTCTAATTTTTAATTATTTTTATGAGGTATATTTTTATAAGTTTACTTTTATGCCCCTTATAGGTATATTACCTTTATATTTTATTAATAGATTTTTATTTTGGTATTTTTAATTTCTTTAATTCTGTTTATTATTTTATAAAATTATAAATTACTTTTATACACATAAATATATTTTTATTTTATTATTCTGAAATATTTTGTATATTAAATAAAATATAAGTACAATTTTTACAGGTATAAGTATAGGCAATATACCTATGTATCATATATACATGTATTTTTATTTTGCATTTTATTTAGGTTTTTATTCTGATTTTAATATACATAATTATTATAAGTAATATTTACAGAATTATAAAAATATAAAATTATAAATAAATAAATAATAAAATGAATATTTTAATATGTACAATTATATAATGTGGGTCCAAAACTCATCTTTCAAACCGTAGCTCCGCCAAATGTGAAACCACCGCCATTAAATAGCTTATTTTAATCTATATACAATTAAAGTGAGTTTGTTGCATTTGGAGTTTTCATTTGTGAGATACGGGTCTGGGAAGTTGGGATTGTGGATTTTTATTCAGACCATAACTTTTTATCTGTACATTATTTTTCAGTGAAATCAATTTTTATATTTTTCTATATAAAATTATCTACAACTTTTATATACAAAGTTTCTTTATTTGATGTATAAAAAGCAGAACCAAAAATAGGTCCCAAAATGAATAAAGAATGAATTAAAAAAGTATAGGTATTTTGACTGTACTTGACCCTTATCTCCCCCTACTTTATTACTTGTCGACCTATTCATCAAGATGCCTAGGTCTCGGGGTTTTAGGTCATAAAATTTTTGCAATATTTTATTCTTTTTCTTTTCTTTTATTTATTCTATAATTTTGGCTTTAATTACAGTAATTTACACACTATTTACATGTACATGCATGAATGCTAATATGCTCTATTTAATGCTATTTACAGGCATTTGCTAGGGTTTTTGATAGTCCCTAGCAAACACTTATGCAATAAGTACAAAAAGAAAAATAAGAAATTGGATTTCGTTTAATTATCGAACTTGTTTTCACAAAATTAAAGTTTGGAGCTTAAGTCGGACCTTTGGAATTTTATTGTGGGCAGAACCTTAATGAAAACCGAATTTGAAATCCAGCAATCCCTGAGAATCCCAAAACTCTGTTCAAGTCTCCTCAATAGCCAGATCAGAAATTTCTCAATTCATACGCAAACTCTTATGACTATGAATCTGACTCGTACAGTGTAAGTGATGGTGGCTCTCCCCAACTAGAATGGCAAAGAGACTGACTTCTTCATTACGACAACCTAATGATTCCTCAATCCAACAACTCCATCCTCGAGGAGCGGGGTATTCCCTTCTAAGTTCAAGTGGCAACCAACTCAAGAGGAGGGGGTGAAGAGAAGAATGGACGGTAGCCAGTGTAGCTACCTATATAGGATGCAAGACCAGTGTAGTCAAGTCATCCAGCTGCAGGCTCACATATTTGACTTTGAAACTCAAGCTTGCTTATTGGCTTTACAACCTTTGTACATACTTTGCAGGCTTTTTATTTTTGTACATGCCTGAACATTTTTTTTTGAATATTATATACAGCAGCATTTTCATAGGGAGTTTTTCCTCTTGAGTCAGTAGACTATCCCTCTTTTGAAGCTTTATTGCAACCCACACTCTCCTGTCTTTAGACTTCCTCATCACTGGACGGGTTGGGGTGCACTTCCCTCCCTAGAGGAGGACAAATGTTTCTACTTGTGTGCGTCTCATACCGGCAAATCCAATCTCCTCACCACCCAACTGAGTTGAGCCATGTGAAAGGTGCAGGTGTCCAAGTTAGGTCATTATCAACAAGAGTCGTGTGTGTGCTCCGAAATACTCTACTTAGGCAGTCAAGAATCCATTGAACCAAGTCTCATAATCCTCAAAGAATTAAGTCAACCAGACCTGAAGTACCTCAAACTCGGTTCATATAAGGTTCCTGTTATTAGGTAGATTTTAAGGTCCAATCAAGCTCCAATCTCCAGATTTTGTTTAGACTGGTTCAACGATCAAACTTAATCCAAAAAATGCTCATGCTATGCAGATGCAATGCAGAAAATATTTTTGTGATGTAATTTTCAAAGATTTTGAACTTTTATAGATTTTTGAAAACATGATGATGATGATGCATATGCTTTCTTTTGTATTTTTCAAAGAGATTTTTCAAATGTTTTTGGATTTTAATTTTGCAAATATTTTTGGGATTTTTGAAAACAAAAGATTTTGGTTGAAATCTAGGTTAAAATATTTACACGGAAGTACTTCTTATATTTACAAGAGGTGGATTTTAAGAATTTACAAGGGTAAGTGATCAATTTTATAAATATATACATATAGTGGATTTTTAGTGAGATGTATGTATTCCTCAAACTTATTTGACACACAAGCTTTTCACACAATTTTTGAAAACTATAGTCCAAAATAATTTTTACAAACATTTACACACATTTGAAAATCATTTTTGCAAATTCTTTAGGTTTTTCAAATATTTTTGCAACCATTTTTCAAACCATTTGCAAATCATTTTTCAAACATTTTATTTCACACAAAGAAAATAAATTTTTCAAACCACACATTTTTACAAAGGTTGAAAATATGTACCAAAACATTTTCACAATAGTTTACAATAAATGTTCACAAAGATTTTCAAACTATTTTTCAAACATTTTGCAAAAAACATTTTCACCTGATTTATTAATCAGTATATACAAAAAGAATTTGAGGAACAATAACATCTTTTTATTAGGGTTTTTAATGAATTATTACGGAATTGTTAGCCATATTATTAGGAAAATACGAAAGTATGAGTATGGCTAAAGTATATACGTAGTACATACGACCCCCCTATACTTAGCTTGAGCTATGTCCTCATAGATCGGAGAGAAAAGAGAAGACATAACTCGTACTAAGTATTGGCAAGTCTAAAGAATAAATAAATGAACGAACGAACAAACCAATGAGAAGTTGACCGTCCCCCCTATACTTAGGATCAAATAATTCTAAGTATAGCAGACTGTACACAACGCAGGGAGGGTCAAGGGTGGGAATGAACAGATCGTACTTGGATTGTCTCCCCCTATACTTAGGGTAAGATATCCCTAAGTATAGATAAGAAGAGGAGACAATGGAGAGGATCGAAAAGAATAGAAAAGACTCGAGGTGCACACCCCCCTATACTTAGGACAAAGTACGTCCTAAGTATGGAAAACTGTCTACAAGGGCGGCACCTTTTTGATAGATAAAGAAGATAGACAAGGAAAAGAAGAAAAGAAGAAAAGAAGAAAAGATGATCTCAAGATGGAAGGAGTGATCGGAGGATGTACACGTCACTCCCCCTATACTTAGGGTAAAAGAAGCCCTAAGTATAGGCAACAATAGGAGTGATGGCACAGAACGAAGAAAGAACACTCGGCTCGTCCACCCCTCCTATACGTAGGACAAAGTGCGTCCTAAGCAAGGCAAACACGAGAATGGATGGACGAGCGATACGGGAGATAGAACAAAGGTGAACAAAGGAGAATGTACAACAGAGGTGGATGTACATCTGGTCAAGAAGGCCGAAAGCTAACCTTCTTGCGAGACCGCTGAGGGATAGATCTGATATGGTGTATGTCGACATCGGGGTCCACAATGGATGGAAGCCGATCATGGTCGACACGGTGAAGGCCCTCAGTGGAATCAAATCGAAAAGGGACGAACAGGTCAATGGAAGTATTTTGGCTAGGTTTTCCCTTGGTAGTCCTATGGTGTGAAGGCGCAGACGGGCGAGTGAAAGAAGTACGGTCAGGTTTGGCCTTGGAAGTCTCGCAGATATCAAAGTGGAATGGGACAAACTCATCATCCTCGGAAGAAGTGTAATCGGAGTCATCCTGCGAGGGCTCGTCCTGGTCAAAATCAAAAGGAACGAAATCATCAGTGGAAGTATACGAACTCAGATCGTCCTCAAGAATCTCACCTGAATCATCTTTTTCATCAAGAGGCCAAAAATTTTGAACATTCACATCATAACCGACCTCAATCATCATTGCTTTTGAAGGCCCAGGAACAGACTTATCAGTGGAAGTAGTCAAACCAGGTCTGTCCTGTCTAGTCTTGGTATCTGCTCGCCGCTCAATGGGATCAATCACGTGAATGCTTTGGATTTCATCAACACATCGCCACACACCAGAAGGAGGAACCGCGAGGTCTATGCTTTCTGATTTCCTCCCCTTTCGGGGGATCCTTCAGGTCTTGTTAGGGGTCGCTAAGCAAACATCTCTAATAGCATCAGATCGGTCACAGGCCTCGGAGTCAGCTAGAATCGGTGAAGGTGCATCAGGTACAGGTCTCTGGTCAACTGTGGGTGCGGTGATCGATACTTCACTCTCGTCATCAGGACGGAAGCGAATCTCTCCTGATCCATAGTCAATAACGACCCTCGCAGAGGTGAGGAATGGTCGTCCCAGGATGATTGGAGATGGCTCCCCTGTGGAGGTCTCCATGGCAACACTACAAAATCAACATGGTGGCTCGTGCCCTGAATAGAAATGCCGGCGTTTTCAAGGATACCCTTCGGCCTCTTGATAGATCCATCAGCAAACTGAACGATCATCCTGGTCTTTTTGAGAAACCCTAAGTGAAGAGACTGTACCAGTGAGAAGGGTAATATGCTAATCGAAGCACCATCATCGAGGAGAGTGTGATCACAAGTATAGTCAGAGATGGTGCAGGTGATGAAAGGAGTAGCTGTGTTCTTCTTCCTGGGAATGGGACGGTGTGTGATGGCGTGGGCAGTGGCCATGATCAAAATGTGATGCTCAGATCTGCTCCTCCGCTTTCTCTTCTTGGGAAGAGGAGCAGATAATTGGGTCATGGCCTGCTGAAGTGGGGCACGGATAATCTCATGAATAGTAGCCACCACTTCGGGTTCAGTTAACATTTTTTAAATTTTTGGACTTCGTCCATACAAGGAAGGAAGTCAGAATCAGCATATACATGAGGTATGCCAAGAGCAGTCTGTACAGCGGCATCCTCGGTGTCAAAGGTGGGACTAGATGTGAATGGGTGTGTGGTCAAGGGTTCTGGCAAGTGGACTCTCTCCTCACGGTATGAATCAACCAAGTGTCTCCCAAAATCTTTTTGGATTTTTAAATTTTTCTCATTTTTTTGTATTTTTGGCGATTGCAAACTCCCATGATTCTCCACAAGTGAAGCTGTATCCCCGACGAAAGGAGCATTAATCTAATTCTTCTTCAAGAAAGCAAGATCATCATTCATCAAATCAATGCGCTTTGTTATCCGATTCAAGATATCACTCATAGAGATCGAGGGAGGTGACTCCATCAGGTCAGACTCGGGTGGATGTGAAGGTGGAGGTGGATAGAAGTCTGAGTCGTGATACTGTGGATGAGGCGGGTATGTACAAAAATCAGAAAAAGTAGGAGGAGGATCCTCCTGGTAAAAGGGAGGTGGACTGGCTGGAGTGAACGAGGGATCTGTAAAGTCCGGATAAAAGATGCTCCAGTCGGCCATCTCAAAACAAGAGGAAAATGATTCGGGGGAGCACGGTGATCAAATCAAGAGAACGAAGAAGAAGGCGCAAGTGCGCAGAAGCGATCTAGGACACACACAAAACACTCACAAGCAAAAATGAAAATAAGTCAAACCCTCAATTCACCTACTCAACTCAGTAGAGACCGCAAAATGCGGTCTTTTTATCTTGTCTGTTTTAGAGTTAGGTGAGATGTCAAAGATTTTGCACAAACACTTAGGGGGCTGAAAATAGGATTTGGGCTCTAACCTTAGTGTGTGCGTGAGCAAATAAAAGCGAAGACAATGAGGGGATTACTCGCCCCAAGATAATGATTTTCTTTTTGATGGGTTTTAGGGCCAAGTAATATTAGCAGTCCCAATTTTATTGGTTATCACTTTTTTTGGATTTTTTAATAAAGAATGCATGATCCTATCGGTGATTCAATTCCTTAGAGCTCCTAGGTTGGCAAAATCAGAGGGAGAGTCGGAAAAGCAATGCAAGCGGCAAACAATGATGAATGCTAAAAGTGTAAATGCTCACCTTGCCTCCAGCACTCTACATGTAAGATGCTCAGCTGATGAATCCATGACTCATTAACTTTTTCTGTCGCATTTTGTCTTAAAACCCTTAACAAATACATGTAAATACTCACTAATTCTCATATTTTAACAAAACTCCATTCATGTGTAAATATTCACTTTTAACCACTAAATTCATGTAAATAAATAAAGAACCAGAAAAAGAAAAAAATAAAGGCATATGGAATATATGTATATATATGTAATATGACCTAAACTATAAATATAACTGTAAGATATATTTATAGCCTAACCCCCGAGACCAAGTCAGCATGGATTGGTCGACAAACCAATAAGTAGGGGGAGATAAGGAAAGAAAATCAAATAAAAATAATTTATCACATGTATATACACTTTTCATTATTTATAAAATAAAAACAAAACTTCAAAGAATATTAATTATTTCATCTTAACTTATTCTTCACCAAATCTTTCTCCTAATTATTCATAAAATGTAGATAAAAATATAAAAATAAGTTAAAATTATTACCCTGTAAATATGCCAAGAAATCCAGCTTACAAATTGTCAAAATCTTAACTTCCGAACATCATAACTTCTTCATACGAACTCCAATTTCACTCTACTCACTTTAAAGTTCATAAAATAATATTATCTAATTAATAAAGGTGATTTCACTGAATTCGGAGTCCATTTGCAAAAAGTCGGTTTTGGGACCAAAAGACAAAGGGGTTTCTGGGCTATTTATTTTATGTAACACACCTCATTTACTATTTTTTTAATTTTATAATTTTTAAATTATTTCATGATCTTGTAGATTCACCATAAATTATTTCATAATTTTTGGAAACTATTTATTATTTTTATAAAATCAAATACCTTAAAATATAGGTATAATTGACCTATATAGCTACTTACTCTATTTATTAAAATATATAAATTAATTCATAAAAATCCATAAAAATTCGTACAAGTCTTATTTAATACCCTAATAATTAAGAAAATATAAAATTAATTTTTACTTAATTATTTATTAAATAAAAAATTCAAAACCTATTTATAAATACATATTTATTAATAAAATATTTATATTTTAAATAATATTTATTATTTATTAAAAGTAATTATGCCATAATTTAGAAAAAAAATTTATTTAACTTTCTTGTATTTATACCTATTTGAAATAATGTAATTATCTATTTTATATCTAATTTATAAGTATTTAAAAGGTCTGGGCGAACCAGGTGCTGACACGTGTCAGCACCTGGAGCCTTCTTCTTCAAGAAGAAGTTGCGCCAACCGGTCAACTTCCTCTCTTTTTCCCGCTCAGCCTTCAACCTCTCCGATCGATCTCGACCCTCCATCCCTTCCTCCTAACAACCAGCTAACTCGCCAGCCCTTGATCTTGGCGTGGAGCCCAAGTATCTGCTCTATATAAGCCACCCAAGTTCGCCATTAACAAATCAACTTTTCAACCTTCAAGCTCTAGCTCCAGGTTGTACCGACTACCTAACTTCCAAGCCTTGTTCCAACCCACTCGAGCGGTGACAGTGCCAAGGGAAGGGCTCGCGGGGAAGAAGGATCATCGGAGAAGAGTTCCAAGGCGGAGAAACGCCTTGAATCGCCGCCTCGTGCTGCGTACAGCTCCGAGAAGACCGCTCGTCGAGCAACCATCAGGAGGTCATACACCTCCAGAACCCAGGTCACTTCCTTCACATTTCTCAATTTTCTTTCTCGATAGCCGAGCCACGATTAGCGTGGCTAATCACGTCTTTACTTAGCCTTATCATCCATCTTGCACGCACATTCGAAACCCCCATTCGATTCGTTTGATTTCGCCTTGGATCGGTTCGCAAACCATCTTCTTCCTCGCATCTTGTTTGATCAGCTGGAAACTATAAGTTTTTGTTTATCTTTGGGGCTTAAAATCATTCAACTATTGGTCGATTACATTCGAATCGAGCATATATTTGGATACATTGCAGGTCCAGGATCATCGTGAGGTGGTTATTCACCATTGGAGATCTTCGAGCTTCATTGAAATTCGACTTCAAGATCGGACTCCAGCACTGCATCAGTTACCAGGTGGTCGAGACCACCATCTTCATCGTCACTCAGCCGCCGCTCGAAGCGTCGCCACCGCCATCTCTACCGCGGGCGAGCTCGAGGGGTGGAGGAGCCACCCCTCTGACCCCGCCGGAGAGCCAAAGGCGTCGAAGGTCAGCCGCGATAATTCGGAGAAGAAGGCCGTCCGTCATCCGCTCCAACAACCTCAAGAACAGCCGGAGTACAGGCTGTCGACACATGTCATCGCGAGGAGCGTCCGATTCGAGCCTGCACGTTTTAATCTCGGCCGTGCAATCCGAAACGGTGGAGAAATTACATCATGAGCCCAGCCTAATTTCTAGATTTGCAGCCCGCCCCCTAGCTTTTAAATAATTACAATTAGGTCCCTCCGCAGGGACCTAAGTGTAAGACTTCTTGTAGTTTTCTTGCAGAACAGTCCTTGTGGACCAATTTGAGAACATGTTAAATAGTTTTTTTACGCTTATGCCCCTGGGCTGTAGGGGTTGTATCTTGCTTTCTTGACCTCGGATTTCGACGATTCTTGGAGGGTAGTTACACAACTACCCCAGCTATCTAGTATAAAGTTTTCACGGCTTTTCGACGAGTTTTTAACGTGTTTTGATTTTATCGAAAACCGCTTCGCTTTGTTTTGTTTTCTTGTGTAGTTCGAGTACGCGGCTCGAACCTCGTTCACCTATACTATATAGTATCAACTATATTCTATCCACCTACTATATAATAAATAAATCTTTTGAAAAATATCCCTTTTTGAAAATTAAATAAAAATTTGAAAAGAATAAAATCAAATAAAAATAACAAAAATTAAAATAAAAAAGAAACGCGTTCTGACTTAGAGAAGAATTAAAATAAAATTACAAGAAGAAAAATTAGGGAATATATTCTGCCTCCTTGAGTTCGACCCAGGAACACTTGCCTGGTTAAATAAATAGTGAACGGTTTTCCGACAGAAAACCGTAAATTTGTTTGATAGGTCTAAAGATCGAAATTTGTTTCACAGCTTCTGCTACAACCGACAACTTTCTTCTTTTAAAGAAGCCGTGAAACCGATTTTTTTTTCACGAATCACTGATCCCCAATTTTTGGCTACATTCTTTATATGCTTAGGATGCCTTATCCTAAGTATAGGGGGACCGAGTGATTTCGATGATTTCGTATTCTTTCCTTTTGATTTCTTCGTTATTTATCCTTTTCATTCAGTCATCCCATTTTTGCTCTCCCATAATACTTACGATGACCAGATCGTAAGTATAGGGGGGGTTGACTGACTTGACATCGATATCCCTTTTTCACTCACTTTTACTTAGCACGAGTTATGCCCTCCTTTTTCTCTTTTGACGCTATGAGGACATAGCTCAAGCTAAGTATAGGGGGTGCGTATATATTGTATATATACTTTCGGCCATAACTCGTACTTTTATGTATTTTCTATACCTATAAAATCCATAAAAAGTGGGTACGGGTTAATTTAAAATCCACTCTCTTATTTATAAAATCCTTATAAATAAGTAAAACATGCTTAAAATATGCTTAAAACTTGTAAGTAAAACTTGTAATTTAAATTTTGTACTTAAAATATGTATAATACTTATTTAAAATCCTATTTATTAAAATTTGTATAAAAGCCATTCAACCTTTGTAAAATACTTTGTAGATAAAATTTGTAAAATATATTAGACACTTAACTTAAATAAAATTTATCTTGTAAAAATTGTAAAAAAACCTTGTTTATAAAAATAATAAAATCCATAAAAAATACAAAGTCCTAAAATTTGTAAAAATTACAAAATCCTTAAAATTCATAAAAAATGAGTAAAATCCAGAAAATAGACTTCACAAAAACATGGTTGCATTTGCATTCGCATTTTTCAGAATAAATTTAATTTCCGGAACTAAAGACTGAGTCTAGTCTGAAGGATGGAGCTTGATTACGGATTTTAACTCTCATTGTAAGGAGCCTGATTAGGAACTGGAATTTAGACTCTTCAGGTCTGGTGACTTAAAATCTTTGGGTTCCGTAAGACCATATTCGGGAAATCAAGTCATGTGAGCTTAAGTAGACCATTTGGAGTCATCCGTACAACTCTTCACCAGTGAACCAACCTTGAACACATGCACTCTGCACTTAGCTCAACTCGCATGGAGTTCCGAAGGACAATACACCTTGGTAGTGCATTCCTATCCTTATCTTTGCGGCATTGACGTCTAAAGACGGGAGAGATTGGGGTTGCGATAGTTGCTTCGGATGAGGGAAGGATCTGCTGACACAATTTTTCTAAGACCTCAAAAAATGGACGGATTAAAAAGATTCTATAACCGTCGAGGCACAAAAGATGAATGCAGAGCAAGCAAATTACAAAGTCAAAGCAAAGCAGAAGCCACCAAATAGACCAAACTGGTCAAAGCTTCCACCAAATATGCCTGCACATCTTAGTGGAGACTCAGCTACACCGGCTGGGCTTCACAAGGAGATGCGTCTACACTGGTCGCACTCCACTTCTTTTCTCATTCTTCTAACTTCTCCCTATATTCAATTGTGGACATAGCAGAACTGAACTCAGAAGGGAATAGCTCCCTCCCCGAGGAAAGAGTAGCGGGATGAGGAAGTCATAGGAGTGTATAGCCGGGATTGACGGTTTCTTCGACCCTCTAAGCAGGAAGAGCTAAATCAATTCACACACTGTACAAGTTGATTTCAAGGATGATAGAGTTTGCGATATGAATAAGTGAGTCTGAACTAGCCGATGAAGTGATCTTGAGTAAGGATTATGGAACTTGAAGACTGTTGAGGATGAAATACTAATCCTAGTTAAGGTTCCGACAAAATGCTTGTTTCAGGCCCGATCAAGCTCTGTCCTTTGTCTGTTCTCATGAATTGGTTTAGGAAAACAAATTCATTCTAACTTTCTTTCTTTTTCACTTACTTTTTCAAAATAAGTGTTTTCTAAGGGACTAGCAAAGTTTAAGTATAGGGGGTTGATGAATCCATGATTCATTAACTTTTCTGTCGCATTTTGTCTTAAAACCCTTAACAAATACATGTAAATACTCACTAATTCTCATATTTTAACAAAACTCCATTCATGTGTAAATATTCACTTTTAACCACTAAATTCATGTAAATAAATAAAGAACCAGAAAAGGAAAAAATAAAGGAATATGGAATATATGTATATATATGTAATATGACCTAAACTATAAATATAACTGTAAGATATATTTATAGCCTAACCCCCGAGACCAAGTCAGCATGGATTGGTCGACAAACCAATAAGTAGGGGGAGATAAGGAAAGAAAATCAAATAAAAATAATTTATCACATGTATATACACTTTTCATTATTTATAAAATAAATACAAAACTTCAAAGAATTTTAATTATTTCATCTTAACTTATTCTTCACCAAATTTTTCTCCTAGTTATTCATAAAATGTATATAAAAATATAAAAATAAGTTAAAATTATTACCCTGTAAATATGCCAAGAAATCCAGCTTACAAATTGTCAAAATCTTAACTTCCGAACATCATAACTTCTTCATACGAACTCCAATTTCACTTTACTCACCTTTAAAGTTCATAAAATAATATTATCTAATTAATAAAGGTGATTTCACTAAATTCGGAGTCCGTTTGCAAAAAGTCGGTTTTGGGACCAAAAGACAAAGGGGTTTCTGGGCTATTTATTTTATGTAACACACCTCATTTATTATTTTCTTAATTTTATAATTTTTAAATTATTTCATGATCTTGTAGATTCACCATAAATTATTTCATAATTTTTGGAAACTATTTATTATTTTTATAAAATCAAATACCTTAAAATATAGGTATAATTGACCTATATAGCTACTTACTCTATTTATTAAAATATATAAATTAATTCATAAAAATCCATAAAAATTCGTACAAGTCTTATTTAATACCCTAATAATTAAGAAAATATAAAATTAATTTTTACTTAATTATTTATTAAATTAAAAATTCAAAACCATTTTATAAATACATATTTATTAATAAAATATTTATATTTTAAATAATATTTATTATTTATTAAAAGTAATTATGCCATAATTTAGAAAATAAATTTATTTAACTTTCTTGTATTTATACCTATTTGAAATAATGTAATTATCTATTTTATATCTAATTTATAAGTATTTAAAATGTCTGGGCGAACCAGGTGCTGACACGTGTCAGCACCTGGAGCCTTCTTCTTCAAGAAGAAGTTGCGCCAACCGGTCAACTTCCTCTCTTTTTCCCGCTCAGCCTTCAACCTCTCCGACCGATCTCGACCCTCCATCCCTTCCTCCTAAAAACCAGCTAACTCGCCAGCCCTTGATCTTGGCGTGGAGCCCAAGTATCTACTCTATATAAGCCACCCAAGTTCGCCATTAACAAACCAACTTTTCAACCTTCAAGCTCTAGCTCCAGGTTGTACCGACTACCTAACTTCCAAGCCTTGTTCAAACCCACTCGAGCGGTGACAGCGCCAAGGGAAGGGCTCGCGGGGAAGAAGGATCATCGGAGAAGAGTTCCAAGGCGGAGAAACGCCTTGAATCGCCGCCTCGTGCTGCGTGCAGCTCCGAGAAGACCGCTCGTCGAGCAACCATCAGGAGGTCATACACCTCCAAAACCCAGGTCACTTCCTTCACATTTCTCAATTTTCTTTCTCGATAGCCGAGCCACGATTAGCGTGGCTAATCACGTCTTTACTTAGCCTTATCATCCATCTTGCACGCACATTCGAAACCCCCATTCGATTCGTTTGATTTCGCCTTGGATCGATTCGCAAACCATCTTCTTCCTCACATCTTGTTTGATCAGCTGGAAACTATAAGTTTTTGTTTATCTTTGGGGCTTAAAATCATTCAACTATTGGCCGATTCCATTCGAATCGAGCATATATTTGGATACATTGCAGGTCCAAGATCATCGTGAGGTGGTTATTCACCATTGGAGATCTTCGAGCTTCATTGAAATTCGACTTCAAGATCGGACTCCAGCACTGCATCAGTTACCAGGTGGTCGAGACCACCATCTTCATCGTCACTCCGCCGCCGCTCGAAGCGTCGCCACCGCCATCTCTACCGCGGGCGAGCTCGAGGGGTGGAGGAGCCACCCCTCTGGCCCCGCCGGAGAGCCAAAGGCGTCGGAGGTCAGCCGCGATAATTCGGAGAAGAAGGACGTCCGTCATCCGCTCCAACAACCTCAAGAACAGCCGGAGTACATGCTGTCGACACGTGTCATCGCGAGGAGCGTCCGATTCGAGCCTGCACGTTTTAATCTCGGCCGTGCAATCCGAAACGGTGGAGAAATTACGTCATGAGCCCAGCCTAATTTCCAGATTTGCATCCCGCCCCCTAGCTTTTAAATAATTACAATTAGGTCCCTCCGCAGGGACCTAAGTGTAAGACTTCTTGTAGTTTTCTTGCAGAACAGTCCTTGTGGACCAATTTGAGAACATTTTAAATAGTTTTTTTACGCTTATGCCCCTAGGCTGTAGGGGTTGTATCTTGCTTTCTTGACCTCGGATTTCAACGATTCTTGGAGGGTAGTTACACAACTACCCCAGCTATCTAGTATAAAGTTTTCGCAGCTTTTCGACGAGTTTTTAACGTCTTTTGATTTTATCGAAAACCGCTTCGCTTTGTTTTGTTTTCTTGTGTAGTTCGAGTACGCAGCTCGAACCTCGTTCACCTATACTATATAGTATCACCTATATTCTATCCACCTACTATATAATAAATAAATCTTTTGAAAAATATCCCTTTTTGAAAATTAAATAAAAATTTGAAAAGAATAAAATCAAATAAAAATAACAAAAATTAAAATAAAAAAAGAAACGCGTTCTGACTTAGAGAAGAATTAAAATAAAATTACGAGAAGAAAAATTAGGGAATATATTCTGCCTCCTTGAGTTCGACCCAGGAACACTTGCCTGGTTAAATAAATAGTGAACGGTTTTCCGACAGAAAACCGTAAATTTGTTTGATAGGTCTAAAGATCGAAATTTGTTTCGCGGCTTCTGCTACAACCGACAACTTTCTTCTTTTAAAGAAGCCGCGAAACCGATTTTTAGCCTCATCATCAGCTGAATTGAAACCTAAGCTATATGCAAATGCAAACCGATGAAATCGTCCTAAGTCAGAAATTGATATTATCGTGAAGCGCCACAAGTTGACCACAAATCCTCAATCCTAGAGTCCGGTCTAGTCTCACCCCTCCTCCTCTCGACAAATCGAGTTTAGGAGAAGCGCTTGGCAGGGTGGGCTCGCGGCGCGGCGGATCAAAGATAGTGAATCAACTGTTTAGATATGACTAAGTCCAAACGATACTATAGGCACATGCAGAGGTATTAGGTGTTTGGCCTTAATCTATCGCAAGCAATCCTAAAACTAAGGGCTCATTCACACAAAAGAAATAAGATCAAAACCGAGAAAACAAAATAAAAAAATGCGACGAAAAGTCGTAAAAACCGCGGTGAGCCCCCAGGTGTACAAACACCTGGAAGTTAGGCTCGAGAGTCTAAATGTCCGGGGGTACCTGTATTATTACAAATTAAGAGTCTCTCTCTCACAAAAATTACACTAATAAATGCAATAAATAAATAGACTAGAGTTATCTTCAAAATCCTCTCTTAGCCCGCCTTCGTGCTAAGTCAAGTCGCCTCACGTGGGTGCGTAGGTGCTCCTAAAAGAGAGCTCCTCCCTCGATCCGCGTTCCTCGTAAGAAGTCAAACAAGAGAGGGGTTAGACAATTCAAGCAAGAAATATCAAAAATAAGGAAACTACAACAAGCAGAATTAAAAGCCGCAAAAGTAGACCAATAATCACAGACACAAGCAAAAATGATCTACGCGTTGTTGCTCCCCGGCAACGGTGTCATTTGATAAACATGAGATTCGAGGGTTGTATGGTTTCACAAGGTGAAACCGCAGTCGAAGTCTTGACCACTACAGAATCTCATATTTAATCAACAATTAACCCACACTATAGATATCAAGCAATGACAAGCAAATGTGAAGTTAAAATTTATTTTTAACTCTTCATAAATGATGTATAGAAGCAAGTACGTAGAGAGTTCGAACACAGGGAGCAAGGTAGGGTAGATCCACAAGAGAGAGAGAGTGTGTGTGTGTGTGTGTGAATGTGATTGTATGTCTACACTGTGCAATGCAAATATTTTTGCGGGTTTTTAATTTTTAATTTTTTTATTTATCTTTTAATTTTGTATTTTTATTTTCTGATTTTATATTTTCTTTTTATATTTTATATTTTTTATTTTCTTTTTCAATATTGAAATATATGAACTATATAATAAAAGAGGTGATAAAATATTTATAAAAATGGGGGAAAATAGTCAAAAATTAGGGAATAAAATCTTTTTGGTCTTTTTAGAAATTTTTACAGTTTTTGTAATTTTTGGGTGATTTTCAGAATATTTTTGAAATTTTTAAAAGGCAAAATAAAGGAAAACAGGGAATAAATCAATGGCTGAAGGTAAAATAAGAATGAAAAATATCAAACAGCCATAAATTTTTCCAAACTAATTTTAAATTAAAGAGAATAAAATGGGGAACCTACAGGACCTGAATTTATATTTTTTTTATTTTTCTATAATTTTATAGATTTTTTTGAAGTTTTAAGGTGTTTGCTAATTTTTAAGGTTTTTCTTTTGAAATTTTTAGTGATTTTTGGATTGACACTAGAATAGGCTAAAATACACAGTAGGTGATTTTTTGGAATTTTTCTAGGTATTTTAATATTTTTTTGGTATTTTCTAAGCTAGACAGTAGCTAAAATGCATGTTTTTGATTTTTAATAAATGTAAAAATGCGACAAAAATGAAAAAAAAATAAAAATATGGCCTGTAAGTGCAAGTTAACAGGAGTCTATGTGATTTTTTTGGTAATTTTTGGAGTTAATAAGATGCGTGAAATAAATAAAGCAAGCAAGAAAAAATGTCTGGCCTGGCAGGGGTATATATGCAAATACACAAATATCCAGGGGCAAACATGCAAATTTCCAACAAAGTTTTCTACTGAAATAAAGAGTTCAAGTACTAAATGTAAATGACCACCCGTAAGGGGTTCAGCGCAAAAAGTCCACCCACGCGCGTGCGAAGCACGCGCCTGGGAGGGACTAAACAGCAATTTCCCAACAACTCAGGGGTTGTGTTACAAAATGGCCAAAAACTTTAATACTGCATATAAGAGTTTGAGCACAGAATGGAAATAACACGAACCCCCAGGGGCCTCTACGCAAAAACGCCAAGTCACGTGCGTAAAGCACGTGACCTGGTAGGGACCCAAAAGTAACAACACAAAATGGGGGGGGGGGGTAGAGTGCAATTTCAACAAAACTTCAAAAGGGCAAACGAAAGTTTCAGTACTATGTATTTAATACACAAAATGGTCGTGGTTGAGTTGCAATTTACCCAATCCTAAGGTGGGAGCGGACGGTGGGATGGATCCCACTTAACACGTGTCAGCAATCCGCGCCGTGATACCGGTTCGGCCTGCACGCTCCTGATTAGATCCTGCGATGGAGATTGACGGCTGGGGCCCCTTCAGATCCAACGGCTGCTGCTATATTTGGATTTGGCTCTTGATCGAACGGTAAGGAAGACCCCGGGATGAACTGGGAAGAACTCGAGCTTGGGGCTCCCTCGCTCGCTTGAATCACGCAGCTCCGTCGTCCCCGAGCTCCACGACTGGTCCCAAACATCTCCTGGAGAGGTGCTCTTCCTTCCGACGGTGCCAAAATGGCCAGAAGGGCACGGATGCGCCGCCGCAAGGTCAAGAAATGGCGCGACTCCAGGTACCTGTTCTTGGACAAAACTTGACTCCAGCTGGAGCCACTCGAGCCCTGGGACCTGCAATAAAAACACAAACCATAGTAGACGGTCCCCAGGGCGAGCGCGAGTGGAATGGGTGGCGTATGGCGCAAATAGGAGCTCGCCGGAGCAAGCTCCGGCGAGGTGGAGGCGAAGGTGCTTTGATGAATCTTAGGCGAAATAGAAGGTACCTAGGGGATCCTAATGCTACCAGGACTAAAGACAAGCAAGAAAAAGGAGGAAAATGGACCTCAAGGACTGTAGACCTGAGGTTGAACCTCACGGCGACGCAGCCGCCGGAGATGGGTGGAACTCGCCTCAGAGTGACGTCGTACCTCAACGAGGAGCTGGGAATGCTTCCCTGTCACCGGAGCTCACCAGCATCAACTCGGAGGTCTAAACGTGCCCCCAAATGCGGTTCAAAGATCAATGGAAGGTGGCTAGGGTTTTTGAATGGAAGGTTGAAGCGGCTCAAAGAACGAGTCGCACGATGCGCGTCAGCAGTCCAATCCCCGAGAAAATCGATGGGCGTGTAAGAGGAAGTCTCGCTGTGAAAAAGTCGTCAAGGAACCATCATGAGATCATGCAAGGAGGAGCCTCGAAAAATGGTCGAACTTAGGTCAAAACCTAGTCTGACATGAATAGGAGCTGGCTCAGACAGGGTCAACTGTCAGAGCCTCCTGGTTGGTCCACGTGGACCAACCAGGAAAAACCTGCAAAAAGGTTTTATTAATTCAATAAAAAATAGAAAAAGGTCGAATTAAATTTAGGTTATTAAATAAAAAATATTTATTATTTTATGTAGTATTTTATTCTGATTTTTAATTATTTTTATGAGGTATATTTTTACAAGTTTACTTTTATGCCCCTTATAGGTATATTACCTTTATATTTTATTAATAGATTTTTATTTTGGTATTTTTAATTTCTTTAATTCTGTTATTATTTTATAAAATTATAAATTACTTTTATACACATAAATATATTTTTATTTTATTATTCTGAAATATTTTGTATATTAAATAAAATATAAGTACAATTTTTACAGGTATAAGTATAGGCAATATACCTATGTATCATATATACATGTATTTTTATTTTGCATTTTATTTAGGTTTTTATTCTGATTTTAATATACATAATTATTATAAGTAATATTTATAGAATTATAAAAATATAAAATTATAAAAATAATAAATAAATAATAAAATGAATATTTTAATCTGTACAATTATATAATGTGGGTCCAAAACTCATCTTTCAAACCGTAGCTCCGCCAAATGTGAAACCACCGCCATTAAATAGCTTATTTTATTCTATATACAATTAAAATGAGTTTGTTGCATTTGGAGTTTTCATTTGTGAGATACGGGTCTGGGAAGTTGGGATTCTGGATTTTTATTCAGACCATAACTTTTTATCTGTACATTATTTTTCAGTGAAATCAATTTTGTATTTTTCTATATAAAATTATCTATAATTTTTATATACAAAGTTTCTTTATTTGATGTATAAAAAGTAGAACCAAAAATAGGTCCCAAAATGAATAAAGAATGAATTAAAAAGTATAGGTATTTTGACTGTACTTGACCCTTATCTCCCCCTACTTTATTCCTTGTCGACCTATTCATCAAGATGCCTAGGTCTCGGTGTTTCGGGTCATAAAATATTTACAATATTTTATTATTTTTCTTTTCTTTTATTTATTCTATAATTTTGGCTTTAATTATAGTAATTTACACACTATTTACATGTACATGCATGAATGCTAATATGCTCTATTTAATGCTATTTACAGGCATTTGCTAGGGTTTTTGAGGCCAAAATGACAGAATAAAGATGATGAAATGTGGATTCATCATCAACCCCATCATTCTTTGATTTCAGGCTAAGTACAGAGAGTGTGTGTACACACTATGATAGAGCCCAAATCCTCGCTTTCCATATCAACGTACCCCGCTCTTCGCAAATATCACAGGCTAGAGCATTTGAAGTTCAACTGAGAAGCACCAAGTAGCCTCCGCTTGCCTTGGCAAGTAGATAGGGGTGAACTAGTGGTGCGACGCGACAAGTTGCTTAGTAACCCCCCAGGGTGATGTGATAAGCCTTGTCAGCCTCCTCCTACTCCGGTAGGTAGATAGAGGCAGGTCCCTGAACTTTATCAGTATTAACTGAGTAAGCTTGTGATAGAAGCTAAGAGAGGAAGGGCATTGGTATCTTAGGTGACAGGTTAAACAGGGAAGATGCAACCGGCATTGAGCCGACTTCCCTATAGTCCATCACGTAATGCTTGCCAACTTTGCTTGAAAACCACACTTAAAATCAATCAGACCCAGCTTTAGGTCCTTCACTGTGTTGAGTTGGTGAAATCGGGGTTTTCTTTGTGTTTGCATTCAGAGGTGTGTGTTCACAATACTATAATCTCAAACCCTCTTCCATCGTGCTCTTAACCTTTTGACGTCAAAAATGTCAGATTGTAGTAATTCATGTTCAGACTCCACAAACTTCTCGTCCTCACAAGTTCAGGGACACTCTTTCCCTAAATTTCCCTAGTTTCATGAACACTCTTTCTGTGGGACTAGAATCAATTATTCTTATTTCATTCCAAAGACTCATATCAACCCTCTCTTCTCTTACCACGTCGAGGAAGACTCTCACCTCTATTCTCCTAAATCACCTCCTTGGCCAACAAAGAAGACCAAGATAACAAGATGCCCAGGAAGAGCGTGGATGATGAAGGCGATCATGACACAATAAAGGAAATTCTAGCTAGACTTGCACAAGACGAGCAGAGAAGTGACTTACTCAGACAAGAGCTCGTACAGTTAAGAAATGATGGGGGGTCAATGAGATATGCCTACAATCCTAGTGCCACACAGAATTAGAACTGGCTGAGGCCAGTAGTACCGCCAAATGTTGGAGAATTAAAGCCTCACTTCTTGATACTTTGCTAAAATTTTATGGCAATGCAGTAGAGGAGCCTTATATGTTCCTGCAAGAATTTGAAATGGTATGTGACAATCTAGGAGGACCTGGTGTAGCACAGGATTATATATGTCTTAGAGCCTTCCCCTTTGTTGTAGCAGACAAGGCCACCTATTGGCTAAAAAAATTGGGGAGGGTAGTCACCACTTGGGCTGCATTAAATGACCTATTTCTCAAGAAGTTCTACCTGTTGAGTAGAACTAATCAAATCAGGTCCCAAATATTAAGTTTCACATAGATGTCACATGAGCCTTTCCATGAGGCCTGGGAGAGATTCAAGGATCTAATTCAGAAATGCCCAGGTCATGATATTGACCGACCAATCTTGGTCCAGAACCTGTACAGTGGTCTGACTCCATATGTACAAGGACTACCGAACGCATCATGTGGAGGTAGTTAGTTGAACAAAGGAGCCGACGCGGTTTGGATGGTTTTAGAGCAGATGGTAGAGACCAGCCGCACTAGATCATTAAGCAGGGCTTATGACAAGCCACCTCCATCTCGTGTATCTCAAGAGGTAGCGAGAACAACTGCTATCGATTTGGAAAATGACCTACTCCCCAGCATGGGGATAATCAGTGATAAGTTAACTAAGGTTGACCAGATCGAGAAAAAAGTAAGTGAGATACACAAGCTCGCCGAATGGGAGAACCTCGCTAATCTTCTAAAACAGATGGCCGAATTAGCTAATCAGGTGTCCAAAATCAAGATACCCACCCCATCTGCACCTCCGGCCCCATCCACCGAGTGCATCACATTCAGGAGCAACCCTCTTACAGTACATGGACTCAGTATCAGCCTGAAGTCCACGAGAGCTAGTTCATTCAGACAACCGTCAAGACAGTCACCGAGGAATCACCACATGTATGGGAGGTGAATGGGATCTGGTACACCAATGATCCCAATACTACACAACACCACCACTACCAGCAGCCACATCACCCCCCTTAACCTCAATATCACCAATATCAACCTTCTCATCTGCAGCAGTATCCTCATCAACAGAACCAGTATTGTCAGCAGGCCCTTCAAGGACCTAACAGACCACAATAGGGTCATCAACAACCGTTCCAAAGGCAGGACTATGGAGCCTCATCTTTGGGCACCTCTGATCTTCAGAGGATTCTTGATGAACTTAAACTCATCCACAATGAACAACATGATCAGAGAGCTGACATCAATCGGCTTTCACGATGGAGCGATGAATTCACTGCACCCAAGACCTCTATTCCAGCACAAGTTTAGGTTATTCCTAATAACCTGAATCAAGGATAGAATCGCCATAAGGATCAGGTATACTATTTTGATTCTTTAGAATTACATCATGAGATCCTATCGCATGGTATTCACAATCTTACTCTCAAGAGTGGTAGGACCGTGCAGACCCCTGATCTGGCATGGCAGAAAAGAGCAGAGGATACCGTTGAACCAGCTCATGAGAATAGCTTAGAGGAGGAGAATCATCGTCACTAGCACTCTAGAATATCAAGAAAATCCAAAAAGAAGAATAAAGAGACATCGAGCACGATCACAAGCATCGAATCTTTAGGAGAAGAGAAGACCACCTTGGATGCAACACCAGCAGTTTTTCTAGATTCAGTTTCAGTTCCATTTCATGCATTTCAGTCAAGTCCTGTTCTAAGTCCTAGTCCAAGACAGAGTCATGTACAGCTGAATTTTTCCAATAAAAACTCAGATGCTGATATTTCTGTTTCACACCATGAGTCTCCACCTTCTTTCCCTCATGCTTTATCTAAGGGAAGGAAGAAAAATTCTCAAAAAAATGACCTCAACATTTTAGAGATGGAAAGGATGTGCACTGAGAATGTTAAAGTTAAAATCCATTTCCTTCAATTAGTGGATATGGTTCTTGCATTCAAAAAGTACCTAAAGGCGAGATGTACACATATTAGGACTGGCAGAAAAAAACACTCGAACAGTGAAGCATGTGTTGTCCATAGCCACTATCTGTGCGATCCGTAATGAAATTCCTAGGAAGAAAAGGGATCTAGGTGCACATTTTATCACCAGTCAAATTGCTAACACATCATTTGCTCGTACTCTACTCGATAACGGATCGTCTATTAATTTACTACCATATTCCTTCATAGACAGTCTTAATCTAGGACCTCTGAAGAAATCAAGAGCACTCTTACAATTCGCAGATTGATCTATCAAGAGGTCTAAGGGGATGTTGAAAGACGTTACCCTTGACATTGAGGGAAAGAAATACAAAGTGGACTTCACAGTCCTAGATATGGAATGTCCCCAAAGATGGCAAGATTTCTAGATCATACTTGGTCGTCCTTTCTTGAGAACGGTCGGAGCTATCTTCGATTATACTCTGGGCAAGATATGCTTTCATGCACATAATGAAAGTGTAGAATTAGAGATGTGGCAATTGAAATGGCAGAGACCGGATTCGGAGAGCAGCACAGAATATCTCTCGTTAGAAGCCGAATGTTACAAAGTTGACTCCATTAACATTGGCAGCAACAGACAGTTTGGGTCGACAGGTCCTTCTCGTCAGGAGAGGACAATGTAGATGAGGTCGTAAGACAGTTCCTATAGAATCAATCATTATCCACAGGTGAAGTATTTCATGCATCCCCCTACGCCCTCGATGACTCAGAAGCTGACTTAGGCTTGTCAGACATGTTCCCTTCAAGTCAATCAGAGGACGAGGATGATGAGTCGGACGTGGCCTTTGCCGATTGCTTGGATACTTTTGACGATCTGACTCCAGAGATGACTTAGTTGGTGGCCACTACTTCTAAGACAGATCCAACCATTATCAGCACAGAGCCAGAGTTGATCGAGCCAGATGTTCTTGACGAACACACTTTACCTGAGCTCAAACCATTACCCACAACACTCAAAGATTCCTTCCTTGCGGGCCCACCTCAGAAGTTTCCGGTCATTATCAGTTCTAGCTTGACTAAGGAACATGAATCTCTATTATTAGAGATCCTTGAAAAGAACCGCAAGGCCATCGGTTGGAGCATGTCCGATCTTTGCGGGATTAACCCAGCTTTATGCTCATACCATATTTATCTTGAGGAAGGTGCTAAACCCGCTCGTGAGTTCCAGTGTAGACTGAACCCAAACTTACGAGATGTGGTCAAGAAGGAGATTGAAAAATGGAATGACGCAGGGTTTATATATCCCATCTCGGATTTCAAGTGGGTGTCACCACTTCACGTAGTCCCTAAAAAGGTGGGACTTCAGATAGTCACCAACTCGGATGGAGAAGAAATAGTGACACGAGTACCCATGTCGTGGCGTGTCTGTGTGCACTACAAATGCATGAATGCCTCGACAAAGAAGGACCATTTCCCCTTACCTTTTACAAACCAGATCTTGGAAAGACTTGCGGGGAAAGAATTCTTCTATTTTTTAGATGGATACTCAGGTTATAATCAAGTAGCTATCGCTCCAGAGGACCAGGAAAAGACCACCTTTACATGTCCAGTTGGCATATATGCATTCAGATGCATGCCCTTTGGGTTATGTATTGCACCAGGAACTTTTCAACAATGCATAATTGCAATATTTGCTGAGATGGTTGGTGACTTCATGGAGGTCTTCATGGATGACTTCTCGGTCCACGGCGACTCGTTTGATACGTGTCTATCTCATTTGGATCGAGTCCTAAAAAGGTGTAGTGAGGTAAATATGGTGCTCTCTTGGGAAAAGAGCCATTTTATGGTTCGAGAAGGCATTGTGTTGGGGCATGTCATCTTCAAGAGAGGAATGGAGGTTGATCCTGCCAAATTGGATGTGATCAAGAAACTCCAACCACCAACCAACATTAAACAAGTACCATCATTTCTTGGGTATGTTGGTTTTTATCGCTGATTCATTAAAGACTTTTCAAAGATTGCCCAATCACTCACAGAGCTCTTAGGGAAAGGCACGGAGTTCGTTGTAGATTACAGGTGTCTCGAGGCCTTTGAGCTCTTAAGGAGAAAAATCATGGATGCTCATATTCTACAGCCCCCAGATTGGTCTCTTCCTTTTGAGATCATGACAGATGCTTCAGACTTTGCCGTTGGGGTCGTGTTAGGATAAAGGAGAGAAGGGATTCCTTATGTTGTCCACTACGCAAGCAAAGTACTCGATCAGGCTCAACGAAATTATACCATCACAGAGAAGGAAATGCTTGTTGTAGTGTTTTCCTTAGATAAATTTAGGTCTCATCTTCTAGGTTCTAAGGTCACAGTGTTTACTGATCACACAGCCATTAAGTAACTCATGGAAAAGAAGGATGCGAAGGTACGTCTTCTTAGGTGGATCATATTACTCCAAGAGTTCGATCTGTAGATCAAGGATAAGCCAGGAGTAAAGAATGTAGTGGCTGATCACCTCTCCTGCATCGAGTTCCCTAGTTCCTCTGAGACTGACCCCATCAAGGACTCCTTCCCTGACGAGTCCATCTGTTTTGTCGACTCTCTTCCATGGTATGCCAATATGGTGAATTTCGTAGTATCCAGAACAGTTCCTCATGATTGGCCCAAGAGCAGCATTGACCAACTTAAGTCAGAATCTAGGAAATACCATTGGGAGGATCCGTTCCTTTTTTTTCAAAGGACCGGATTGTGTTTGCCAGAGGTGTATTCCTCAGGAGGAATACATGAGTGTTCTCACCTACTTCCATTCCTTGGAGGCAGGAGGACATCACTCAGGGAAGAGGACCGCCTGGAAAGTGCTCCAATGTGGCTTGTACTGGCCGACCCTGTTCAGAGATGCATATGCATTTGTTAGGTCATGCCTAGTATGTCAAAGAATGGGAGGTATTGTCGGTCCCAAAGATGAAATGCCCATGCAACCGGTCATATGGTTGATGTTTTTGATGCATGGGGCATAGATTTCATGGGCCCATTCCCTAACAGCAATGGTTATGAGTACATTCTCTTGGCGGTTGATTATCTCTCTAGATGGGTGGAAGTTATCCCTACCCGAGCCGCGGATAGCAAAACTATGTGCAAATTTGTGAAAGATCATATCATTTGATGGTTCGAGTTTCCCAAAGTCATTATATCTGACGGGTGATGAATCTGCGATTCGTCATCTTTATTCATTTATTTTAGCTTAAAATCCCTTATAAAACACCTGCATATAATGCAAACTCCATATTCTTACTAACTTGCATCTGTGTAAATATTGCACATTTCTGACTAATTTTAACCTAAAATAAATAAATAAAGAAAGAAAGGAAAAATAAAGAAAAGGAATTAAAAAAAGAAAATTAAAGAAAAGAAATAAAAAAAGGAAGACTGTATACAGGCTGACCCGAACCCCGAGAGAAGGTCAAGACTTGACCTGATCGAACAGGAATAAAGTAGGGGGAGATATGGTCCTTAACCAGAAAATCCAAAAAAATGTGTTCTCACTTATTTTGTATATCACTAACACTAATATATTTGTACCTTAATTAACTTCAAATCAAATAACACTCAAAATCAAAGTTGTAAATAAAAATGTGTTCTAAGTACTAAAATTGATTGCACAATTAAATCTTGTACAGAATAAAAATAGCCACACTTGGAAAAGCCACCAAGCATTAATTGAAAGACCAATTCCGATTCCATATAAGCTCAAATCGAATCAATCTCACTTCCATTGAACTCGAAATTAAATTATCTTTAAAATGGCTGTATTTTCGTAATTTTTGGAGTTACGGTTGAAAAGTCAGTTTTCTGGGGTGGTTTGTCCAATTTTCCCATGTATTTTGTGCATATTGTATTTCTATATATTGTAAATTAATCCCCCTGATTTTTCTTTAATAAAAATAAAAATAATAAAATAATAAATTCCTAAAAACACAAAAAAGGCTAATTTTGTCATTTACCCTTGTATATAGTGTCACATATGTATATAGTATATGTATATAGTTGCTATTTTTGATTAACCATCATAAAAAAATAAAAAAATAACATTTTTTAATTCCAATAAATAAAGTGACGAAAATTCAAAAAAAAATAGATAATTGTTTTATTGTCTCTTTTATCTTCATTTCAAATTTCATCTCCCTTCCACCAAAAAATTCAAAAAAATCATTTTTCATCTCTCTTTTTCAAAAATTCAATTTTAATTTTTAATTCCCTCGTTCAAAATGTCACTTCAATTTTTATCTCCCTTTATCCAAAAAAAACAAAAATTCAAATTTCATCTCTTCTAGTTATATGGCTCCTTCTCCTTCATTCCAACTGGATCAATCTTTAGAGAGAGGAGCCCGATCTCCGAGAAAACAATTTCGTCGAGAAAAGGTGTCGAGCCTCCGAGCCGTCCGGTGACAGCGAGTCGGCCTTGTCGAGGCGATCACGATCCATTTTCCGCTCCTAAGGTGAGATCCAATTTTTCTTCGCATTTTTATCTTAGTTTAATCGTAGTTTTATTTTTCGTATTTTCGTCTCGTTGTCATTTTTTCTCTAGATATTAAAACATTCCATCTCGATTTATTCCACCACCGACTCGATTTTTCATCTCACGTTCTCGAGCTCTCCACGTTCTATTTTCTACCTCCCACGATCTATCAACTCCGGCCGCATTCGGTGCCCGGAGAATCGGATTCATTCTCCCATTTTCGCTGAATCCCCGTCCATATTCCAATTTTGTAGATAAATAAAAATTTTCTTTATTTCTAACATTTGTTTTGCAGGATAAATAAAAAAATAATAATAATAAAACTCATTTTTATTCTCTAACGGTTGTTTTGCAGGATCACTGATATAAAAAAATTAAAAAAAAACTTTCTATAGCTTTTTATTTTCCGTTTTTTTTGGATTTACAAAAAAAATAAAAAAATCTTCGTTTATTTACTATTTACATTCCATAAAAAATATAAAAAAATAAAAAAAATTCCGTCAACGGTTGCGGGGTCACCACCCCCCGCCGCCCATCAGATCCGCCACTAGGCGGCGCGGCCTTCCTCCCGCAGCGGCCTCCTCCTCCGCGCCTGGCGGCGCTCCACCGCACCAGCGTCGACGCGGCATCGCAGCCCGCGCCCAGCCGCACTTCAGCCCCGACGACCGCACCTTCCCGTAGCCGGTCCTCGCGCGCTCCACCCACCTCACGCGTGAGCCGCTCCAGCGGTGCCGCCCTCAGCCGCCACACGAGCGGTTGCACGCGGCCCTTCCTCTAGTGCCGCTCGCACCGCCCCGAGTCCCATTCCAGCCCTCTCACCGCTAGACCGCGTGGCGGCCATCTCCAGCCGCCTCCGCCTCTGAACGACCCGCCGCTGTGCGCGCGGCTGCGCGCGACGCCGCAGCTCCTTCTGCGCGGCGGCCTCCTCCAGCGTGGAGCAGCGCCGCCCCACTCCAGCACGCCGCCCTCCGCCAAAGCCCGTGCGCGCTTCCATCTCGTTGAGGAAGAAGGTGGGCGCCGACCCATCGCGTCCCTTGTTGGCCCCCTTTGCAAGAAACGAAACCCCCTTTAGGGTTTGAATTCAATTAAAAATAAAAAAAGGGGATATTTGCATCTTCACCCCCCGGAGGAATTCAGATTTGCAGGATCATCTCTAGAGCTCCAAGGCACTTGATATGCACATGGTATTTTGGTAACTTTGCACTTTCTCCCCTGTGATTTATTTTGATTATTTATTTGGGACAAAAACATTGACTCTTCAGATTTCAGTCCAAAACTTTTGCTTATTTACAGTTTAGCCCCTGAATTGCATAACATTGAATGTGCATGATCTTTGATTGAAATAAAGGCTATTTGTGATCCAAAAATTTTGAGAAAATTGTGCTATGTTCTTAATGTGATTATTTTATTAGCATAAATTTTTCATTACATTTTGTCTTCATTTGGTATTATTAAAAAATCAAAAACAGTGCCTTTTGTCTTCTTGAAATTCTAAAATTCATAAAAATTCGAAAATACCTCTAAAAATTCCAAAAAAATTAGAGTAGTTGTATTTCATTGTCTTTTAATTTCTGATCAATCTTCACGCATTAATTATTTATAAATTCTAAAAAATTGAAAAATATCAAAAATCTTATAAAAATCATAAAAATTCTTGTTTGTAGATATTTTCTTCTAGTTTGCCTTAAAAATAGTAGCCAGGAGTTTTGGGCATTTAAAAGAGTTTTAAATTGTAAATTACTCCAGGTTGTCCACATTTTCCAATTTCCTCACTGTTTGATTTTTAAAAAAATACAAAAATATCTGAAAAGTCTACAAAAATTCTCAAAAACATTTCAAAACTTTCAAAACACAAAAATTCTTTGAGTTTTTCTAATCATTTTTAGCATAATTGAAACTTGCAAAAAGAGTTGGTGTGTGTATATTCTTTACCTTGTTTATATTGCATCGTATTATTTTTGAAAAAAAAAATTTCAAAATCAAAATCATAAAATATTAAAAATCAGAAAATATAAAAAAAATTAGAATTAAAAAAATAAAATAAAAACTAAAAAGATAAAAATCACAAAAACCAAGGATAGTTGTCCTTTGAGATTCCTGTTTTCTTCTAATTAGTTTCTGATTAATTGAATAACCCTCGGGAATTGTAGCCTCCCTGAGTTCGACCCTGTCCGCTATACAGGTTAATAAGAAGCAAAAATAAAAAAAAATAATCTTTTGTTGACGCGGGTTTTAGGGATAAAAGCAACGACCGATTATCATTAATTTTCCAACCCAACAGTTTCCGGCACAACAAAATTTTGCCGTTGCCGGGAGAAAAAAAGAAAATTCAAAAGTCCCTCGAAAATCCGACTCAACAAAATGCCGCTGTTGCCGGGGAGGCACGGCGAGGGTAGTTAGGTTTCTCTTTTGACCTGCTATTCTTGGTTGTAAATATTTCCATTCACTTCATTGTTCATATCACTGCATTCATTTCATTTCATTTTTTTCTCATATTTGATAATTGTATTTCTTACACATTTTCTTCCATTTTTCTTGCGAGGGCCCACGGAGCGAAGGATGCGACCCTAGGAGAGCCGAAGCACCCAAGCGACGTGCAGGCGGCTTGATTCTTCACCAGGCAGCAGGATAGCGTGAGAAAAAGAGAAGAAGCGTGAAAGAGAGAAAAAAGAGAGAGAGAGAGAGTTTCTTTTCCATTTGAACTTTGTAAAAGGACATTCATTTGTTGCGGGGTCTGTTTCGCCAAGTGCCGGTGCACTTGGGGGACCTCACCGGTTTTATTTTCATCGCCTTTATTTTTCTTTGTTTCCCACGGATTTTGTGAGCTACCTTTTGATTGCTTTAATTAATTTGCTTGAGCCAAGTAATTAATTAGGTCCAAACACCATAAACAAGACATTTATGTGCCTATAGAGTAGAGCGTAATTTGGACTTAGTCAAATTAACTTGTTCTTGCCCGTTAATAGAAGTTATCATCCAGGACGGTTCACTTGCATCATATAGGTTAGTTTATTTTATGTATTTAAATTCTGCGCGGATCACTTGCATGTAGAGTGCTGGCGACAAGGTACGCATCTCTAACCCTGCATGCATCATCGTTTTTAATCACGCATTGGCATTTCCGATCTCCTTCCTTGTTTTCACTCACATAAATTAAAAGGAAATTGGACACTCGGTAGGCGATTCTTTGAAAACATTTAACCAAGTGATAACTGCCTAAAATTGGGACTGCTAAAGAAAACTCGACCCTAAAAAAACACAAGGAAAAATCATTGTTTTGGGGAGAGTAACCCCCTCATTGTATTCGTTTTAACTTGCTCGCGTACACACTAAGGTTAGTGCCCAAATCCATTAATTCAGCCTAAGTGTTTGTACAACTTTTGTGATTATCACCTAACTCTAAAACAGACAAGATTAAGAGATCGAATCTTCACGGTCTTCACATTGCGTGAGTTGGTGAATTGGAGGTTTGTATTGTGTTTGATTGTTTGTGTGCTTGCTAGATCCTTCTGTGCATTTGCGCCTTTTTCTCCATATCTTTTGGCTTGACCCTCGTGCTCTCTCATCTTTTGTTTCGAAGATGGCCGACTGGAGTTATTTTAATCCGATCTTCAAAGATACCTCGTACTCTCCAGACGATCCACCTTCCTTTTTCCAGGAGGATCTTCCTCCTGATGTTTGTGCATGTCTGCCTAACCCATTATTTCAGGAAACGGAGGACTTTGATTTTCACCCACCCTCATTCAGCCCACCCGGTCCTGAGATTTTGGAGTCACCTTTCATGATTTCCACACTTGAGACACTGAACCAGATGTTGGAGCATATGAATTCGAGGATTAACAATCTCTTTAACATAAATACGAGCCAGAACGCTGCTCCATTTTTTGAGGATATCGATTCACTTGAGGATAATCATGAGAGCTTGAAATCATCCAAAATACAAAAAAAATGAGAAAATTTTGAAAATACAAAAAGATTCTGGGAGACACATTATTGATTCAATTTGTGAGGAGAGGATCCAAATGCCCAACCAATTGCCCACACAATCATCCACCACATGTCCCTATCTTGACCCCGAGGATTCCATTATACAGACTGCTCTTGGAAATCCTCGTGTAAATGCTGATTCCGACCTCCTCCCTTGTATGGATGAGGTCCAAAAATTCAAAAAAATGTTGACTGAACCCGAAGTGGTAGCCACCCTTCAAGAGATCATTAAAACTACACTTCAACAGGCCATGACAGATTTATCTACTCCTCAACACAAGAAGAGAAAGCGAAGGAGAAGATCTGAGCGTCACATCTTGACCATGGCCACTGTCTACGCCATCTCTCACCGTCCATATTTTAAGAAAGGGAACACTGCCACACCTCTTGTGAGTTGCTCCATATCTGACTATTCCTGTGATAATACTCTCCTTGACGGCGGTTCATCAATTAATTTAATGCCCTTCTCTATGGTACAGTCTCTTCATCTTGGGCCTCTTAAGAAAACCAGGATGATAGTTCAATTTGCTGATGGATCCATCAAGAGGCCGAAGGGTATTCTAGAAAATGCTGTCATTTCTATTCAGGGCCTGAATTTTACTTCGGATTTTATTGTAATGCCCATGGAGACCTCCACCCCTGTGGAGCACCCTCCAATCATCCTGGGACGGCCTTTACTCGCCTCTGCGGGAGCCGTTATTGACTATGGTTCAGGAGAGATTCGCTTCCGTTCTGAGGTAGGGAGCGATGTGTTGATCACTACACCCATCACTTCCTAGAAACCTGCATCTCATGAGAACCCGCCCGTGTTAGCCAACCCCAAGGAATTTGACATCGACGATAATATCAGAGATTCTTGTTATATGTTGGATGATAATGAAACCCAAGAATTCCTCTTGAAGGAGGAAGGCTCGGAAAGCATAGACCTTGGAGTTCCCCCTTCTGGAATGTGGAGATGCATTGATGACATTCGCGGGATTTACACGATAGACACCCTAGAGCGGAAGGCAGATTCTGATACTAGACAGGACGGACATGATTTGACTACTTCCACTGATGAGTCCGTTCCTATTCACCCTGATTCAGATGAGACCGATCATGCCCAATTTGATTTGATTGCTTTTATAAAAGAATTTGGGCCTTTTGAGGAAGATGATGATCCAATAGAGGCTCGCCAGGCTGAAAATGATCCTACTTTTTCGGATAATGATTTTGAGCCATTTTACTTTGATGTTTGCGAGACTTCCCAGGCCAGAAATGACCATACTACTTCCAATAACCGGTTTACGCCTGCACAATCTGAAACCGCTGAGGATATATTCTTGGTCGATTCTACTCAGTTTATATCTAATGATGATCCCAATATCGACCTACACCTTGTCAAATCCATACCTCAGCGGTCTCGCAAGAAGGTTCGCTTTCGACCTTCTTGACCTTTGTACATCTACTCCTCTTGTATATCCTTTCGTTTTACTCTGTCCTCTCCCGTTTTATCATTCACCCCTTTTCCGTGTGTGTGTGTGTATGCTATACTTAGGATGTGCTTTATCCTAAGTATAGGGGAGGTGAATGATTCGTGTTGTTCATTTTCATTCTGTTCATCACTCTTGTTGTTGCCTATACTTAGGGATACTCTGCCCTAAGTATAGGGGGGTGATGTGGTTCATATCATGTCTTTTTATTTTTTGAGTCCGTACATTCTCGTCATCGGTTTTCCCCTTTTGTACACTCTACTATACTTAGGATTACTTGATCCTAAGTATAGGGGGGATCACCATCTTCTCTTCTTTTTATCTTTTCTTTTCACTTTTCTATACTTAGCACGAGTTATGTCTTCCTTTTTCGCTCTCTGATCACTATGAGGACATAGTTCGAGCTAAGTATAGGGGGGTGTCGTATATATTGTATATATACTTTAGACATAACTCGTACTTTTAAATACGTTTATTTGGGGAGTTATGTGTGTATAGTTTGTAAAATCCACGTGCGTAAAAAAACTAAAAAAAAACTAAAAACACAAAAAAATATTAAAACACAAAAAAATATCAAAACAAAAAAAACATTGTATATACTTGTATATTTTACTAACCCTTTTCAAAAAAACAAAAACAAAAAAAATATACAAAACAAAAAATCTATAAAAATTTGCAAATTTCAAAAAAAAAACTTTCTTTCACATTTGCATTTTCCTTCAAAAGAAAGCCATAAAAAGTTGAAAACTAGAAAATTGTTTAAAAAAAAGTGTGTTCTTTTCACATATGCATCATTCCTTTTTTCAAAAAAAAACCTTGCATTTTTCATATGTTGCATTTGCATGTGCATTTTTCAGGATAGTATTGGTATTTAAACTATGTCTGGAATAAAATTGAAGAATGGAGCTTAGTTGGACTTTAATCCACCTAATTCTTAGAGGAACTTCACCGAGAAATAGGATTTTAGAAGCTTCAGGTTTTTGACTTAATTCTTTGAGTTCCACATGACAATGTGCAGCGTTTAACTCTTAGTGTCTAACCTGGTCTCTTCATTCTGGGTATAACTCTGGAATAGGGAATCAATTTGTACTCCCACACTATGCACTTAGCTCAACTCAGACGGGATGTCGGAAGACTGTGTGAGTTTCTTTTCTGGTAGCGTGGAAATCTAAAGACCGGAGTACGGGTTGAAATAAAGCTTCGGAAAAGAGATGGACGGCTGGGCACAATTTTTTCTAAGACTCCAAAAAAAGTACGGAAGCAAAAGATTCTATATCCGTAGGGGCACAACAAGATCCAAGCAGAACCACCAAAAATCCAAATACAAAGAAGCCACTACCAAATAAATATCTGACCAAAAAGGTCCAAGCTTCAAGAAACCTGCAGATCTTGGTGGAGACTCGGCTACACTGGCCAGCTTCACAAGGAGAGGTGACTACACTGGCCACCCTCCAGTTCTTTTCTCCTTCTTCTAACTTCTCCCCCTATTCGATTGTGAACACAGCGCGACAGACCTTAGAAGGAAATACCTGACTCCCCGAGGATGAGTTATTGGAGAGGAGATTTGCATGGTAGTCCTGCATTTTGGATGGGAAGAGCTAAAACCTTTCACACACATGAGTCGATTGTTCAATGTTCATAGGGTGTGCTTTAGGAAGAGGATTGATCTAAGATGACTTCTGAGCCGAAACTGTGACAATGATGTATTAAATTTGAAGGCAGTTGATTTTAAAATTCTAAGTCTCATAGAAGTTCCGACACACTAATAATCCAAAGGTCCGACAGAGCTCCAAACTACAATTTTATGAAGATAAGTTTAATACTCGATGTTGTCCTACTTTCTTCATTTTCCCTTTCTTTTTCTTTTTCTTTTTATTTTCACTTATTCTTTCAAATAAGTGTTTTCTAAGGGACTAGCAAAGGTAAAGCATGGGGGGATGATGAATCTGTGATTCGTCATCTTTATTCATTTATTTTAGCTTAAAATCCCTTATAAAACACCTGCATATAACGCTAACTCCATATTCTTACTAACTTGCATCTGTGTAAATATTGCACATTTCTGATTAATTTTAACCTAAAATAAATAAAGAAAGAAAGAAAGGAAAAATAAAGAAAAGGAATTAAAAAAAAAAGAAAAAATAAAGAAAAGAAATAAAAAAGGAAGACTGTATACAGGCTGACCCGAACCCCGAGAGAAGGTCAAGACTTGACCTGATCGAACAGGAATAAAGTAGGGGGAGATAGGGTCCTTAACCAGAAAATCCAAAAAAAATGTGTTCTCACTTATTTTGTATATCACTAACACTAATTTATTTGTACCTTAATTAACTTCAAATCAAATAACATTCAAAATCAAAGTTGTAAATAAAAATGTGTTCTAAGTACTAAAATTGATTGCACAATTAAATCTTGTACAGAATAAAAATAGCCACACTTGGAAAAGCCACCAAGCATTAATTGAAAGACCAATTCCGATTCCATATAAGCTCAAATCGAATCAATCTTACTTCCATTGAACTCGAAATTAAATTATCTTTAAAATGGCTGTATTTTCATAATTTTTGGAGTTACGGTTGAAAAGTCGGTTTTCTGGGGTGGTTTGTGCAATTTTCCCATGTATTTTGTGCATATTGTATTTCTATATATTGTAAATTAATCCCACTGACTTTTCTTTAATAAAAATAAAAATAAAAAAATAATAAATTCCTAAAAACACAAAAAAGGCTAATTTTGTCATTTACCCTTGTATATAGTGTCACATATGTATATAGTATATGTATATAGTTGCTATTTTTGATTAACCATCATAAAAAAATAAAAAAATAACATGTTTTAATTCCAATAAATAAAGTGACGAAAATTCAAAAAAAATTAGATATGTGTTTTATTGTCTCTTTTATCTTCATTTCAAATTTTATCTCCCTTCCACCAAAAAATTCAAAAAAAAATCATTTTTCATCTCTCTTTTTCAAAAATTCAATTTTAATTTTTAATTCCCTCTTTCAAAATGTCACTTCAATTTTTATCTCCCTTTATCCAAAAAAAATCAAAAATTCAAATTTCATCTCTTCTATTTATATGGCTCCTTCTCCTTCATTCCAACTGGATCAATCTTTAGAGAGAGGAGCCCGATCTCCGAGAAAACAATTTCGTCGAGAAAAGGTGTCGAGCCTCCGAGCCGTCCGGTGACAGCGAGTCGGCCTTGTCGAGGCGATCACGATCCATTTTCCGCTCCTAAGGTGAGATCCAATTTTTCTTCGCATTTTTATCTTAGTTTAATCGTAGTTTTATTTTTCGTATTTTCGTCTCGTTGTCATTTTTTCTCTAGATATTAAAACATTCCATCTCGATTTATTCCACCACCGACTCGATTTTTCATATCACGTTCTCGAGCTCTCCACGTTCTATTTTCTACCTCCCACGATCTATCAACTCCAGCCGCGTTCGGTGCCCGGAGAATCGGATTCATTCTCCCATTTTCGCCGAATCCCCGTCCATATTCCAATTTTGTAGATCAATAAAAATTTTCTTTATTTCTAACATTTGTTTTGCAGGATAAATAAAAATAATAATAAAAAAAACTCATTTTTATTCTCTAACGGTTGTTTTGCAGGATCACTGATATAAAAAAAATTCAAAAAAAACTTTCTATAGCTTTTTATTTTCTATTTTTTTCGGATTTACAAAAAAAATAAAAAAAATTTTCGTTTATTTACTGTTTACATTCCATAAAAATATATAAAAAAATAAAAAAAATTCCGTCAACGGCTGCGGGGTCACCACCCCCCGCCGCCCATCAGATCCGCCACCAGGCGGCGCGGCCTTCCTCCCGCGGCGGCCTCCTCCTCCGCGCCTGGCGGCGCTCCGCCGCACCAACGTCGACGCGGCGTCGCAGCCCGCGCCCAGCCGCACTTCAGCCCCGACGACCGCACCTTCCCGCAGCCGGTCCTCGCGCGCTCCACCCACCTCGCGCGGGAGCCGCTCCAGCGGCGCCGCCCTCAGCCGCCACACGAGCGGCTGCGCGCGGCCCTTCCTCCAGTGCCGCTCGCACCGCCCCGAGTCCCATTCCAGCCCTCTCACCGCCAGACCGCGCGGCGGCCATCTCTAGCCGCCTCCGCCTCTGAAAGACCCGCCGTTGTGCGTGCGGCTGTGTGCGATGCCGTAGCTCCTTCTGCGCGGCGGCCTCCTCCGGCGTGGAGAGGCGCCGCCCCACTCCAGCACGCCGCCCTCCGCCAAAGCCCGCGCGCGCCTCCATCTCGGTGAGGAAGAAGGTGGGCGTCGACCCATCGCGTCCCTTGTTGGCCCCCTTTCCAAGAAACGAAACCCCCTTTAGGGTTTGAATTCAATTAAAAATAAAAAAAGGGGATATTTGCATCTTCACCCCCGGAGGAATTCAGATTTGCAGGATCATCTCCAGAGCTCCAAGGCACTTGATATGCACATGGTATTTTGGTAACTTTGCACTTTCTCCCCTGTGATTTATTTTGATTATTTATTTGGGAAAAAAACATTGACTCTTCAGATTTCAGTCCAAAAGTTTTGCTTATTTACAGTTTAGCCCCTGAATTGCAGAACATTGAATGTGCATGATCTTTGATTGAAATAAAGGCTATTTGTGATCCAAAAATTTTGAGAAAATTGTGCTATGTTCTTAATGTGATTATTTTATTAGCATAAATTTTTCATTACATTTTGTCTTCATTTGGTATTATTAAAAAATCAAAAACAGTGCCTTTTTGTCTTCTTGAAATTCTAAAATTCATAAAAATTCAAAAATACCTCTAAAAATTCCAAAAAAAATAGAGTAGTTATATTTCATTGTCTTTTAATTTCTGATCAATCTTCACGCATTAATTATTTATAAAATCCTAAAAAATTGAAAAATATCAAAAATCTTATAAAAATCATAAAAAATTGTACAAAAATCCAAAAATTGTGATTTCAGTTCCTGTTTGTAGATATTTTCTTCTAGTTTGCCTTAAAAATAGTAGCCAGGAGTTTTGGGCATTTAAAAGAGGTTTAAATTGCAAATTACTCCAGGCTATCCACATTTTCCAATTTCCTCACTGTTTGATTTTTAAAAAAATACAAAAATATCTGAAAAGTCTACAAAAATTATCAAAAACATTTCAAAACTTTCAAAACACAAAAATTCTTTGAGTTTTTCTGATCATTTTTAGCATAATTGAAAATTGCAAAAAGAGTTGGTGTGTGTATATTCTTTACCTTGTTTATATTGCGTCGTATTATTTTTGAAAATAAAAAATTTGCAAAATCAAAATCATAAAAATTTAAAAATCAGAAAATATAAAAAAATTAGAAATAAAAAAAATAAAATAACAACTAAAAAGATAAAAATCACAAAAACCAAGGATAGTTGTCCTTTGAGATTCCTGTTTTCTTTTAATTAGTTTCTGATTAATTGAATAACCCTCGGGAATTGTAGCCTCCCTGAGTTCGACCATGTCCGCTATACAGGTTAATAAGTAGCAAAAATAAAAAAAATAATCTTTTGTTGACGCGGGTTTTAGGGATAAAAGCAACGACCGGTTATCATTAATTTTCCAACCCAACAGTTTCCGGCACAACAAAATTTTGCCGTTGCCGGGAGAAAAAAAGAAAATTCAAAAGTCCCTCGAAAATCCGACTCAACAACGGGGTAGCCACTTTGTTAACAGGGAGATGAAAAAGTTAACAAAGGACAATGGCATTGAACACCGTGTCGTGAGTCCATACCACCCACAATAAAATGTCATTGCTGAGATGTTGAATAGGGAGGTGAAGGGCAATTTACAGAAGCTCGTCCGTCCTGACAGGGAGAACTGGTCCCAGCTCTTGGACCAAGTTCTATGGGCATAGCGGACAGCTTACAAGACCCCGCTTGAAACCTCCCCATTCAGGATGGTTTATGGGAAGACGTGTCATCTTCCCACTGAGCTGATACACAAATCTAAATGGGCTTTGAAGAAATTGAACTGGAACACTCATGAAGGATAGCAGAGCAGAAAGATGGATCTAAACGTGCTTCTGAAAATAAGGAACAAGGCATATGATAATAGTGTGACTTACAAGGACAAAATCAAGCGTTGGCACGATCAGCACATCAGAAGAAAGAATTTTGTTCCAGGATAGAAAGTGTGGTTATTCAATGCCAGATTGAAGATTTTCCAGGGTAAGTTGAAATCCAAATAGACAGGACCCTTCATTGCCAGAGAAGTAAATGAGAACGGCAGTATATCGATTTCAGAGCTTATAGATGGAGCACAACCATTCATTGTGAATGGCCAATTGTTAAAGCACTTCGTAGGAACAGATGAGCAGTTAGCCCAAGCTGAGGAGATCTCATTCATACGCATCCCCAAATCCCATGATCTTATCTTAAGGAGCGCATGATTTTGCATCAATCTCATATCTGTACCTCAACTTTTTCCCTCGCCCCCATTGGTTCCCTTGTATATTTTCTTCCTAGACTTAGGCCAAGGCCTAAGTATGGGGGGACCGATGCCATCTGTATTTAGTCATCATTCTACTCCTCAAATTGCTCTGTATATTCTCCAGATCCCATCGATTCTGACACTCACTCTTGTCCTATACTTAGGCTAACCAGAGCCTAAGTATAGGGAGACCGATGCCCGCTTGTATATATCCATCCATTTTTCCTCTTTACCTCAACCGCTCCATTTCTTCCTCTTCTTCTTATATACTTACGCTGAGCAGAGCCTAAGTATAGGGGGCAATTGACTTCTTTTTCTATTTTTTCTCTCTACGCTTAGCACGTGCTTTGTCTTCATGTCGCTTCTTGTGCTCTGAGGACATAGCACACGCTAAGTATAGGGGGGCTTGTATATATTACATATATACTTTACCCATACCTCGTACTTTCACGTATTTTCGTATATATTACAGGATGGGTAAAACTCAAAAAAATAAACAAAAATAAACAAAAAAAACAAAAAATAATAATCATCTTGCACCTAATTTTTCACCTCATATGCATCTGCATTTCATTTTGCATATCTAGCATATGCAAAGTGGAAGTTATTGGGTTTTGAACCAAGATGTGAGTAGAAGTGGAGAGTGGACTTAATTTGGCATTAATTTACCTAATTTCCAGAGGAACTTTACCGAGAAATAGGATTTTAGAAGCTCCAGGTCTTTTGACTTAATTCTTAAAGTTCCACATCACAATGTATAGCCATTGACTCTTAGTGTCTAACCTGGTCGCCTAATTCTGGGTATAGCTTTTGAGTAAGGAATACACATGTTCTCTCGTATTATGCACTTAGCTCAACTCGGACGGGATGTTGGAAGACTGTGTGGGTCTCTTTTCTGGTAGCGTGGACATCTAAAGATCGGAGTATAGGTTGAAACAAAGCTTCGGAAAAGGGATGGACGGTTGGGCATAATTTTTCTAAGACCCCAAAACATGTACGGAAAAAAAGATTCTATATCCGTAGGGGCACAAAAAGATCCTTGCAGAGTTACAAAAACTCCATACCAAAAAGAAGCCAAATTACCAAATAAATATCTGACCGAAAAGGTCCAAGATTCAGAAAACCTGCAGATCTTAGTGGAGACTGGGCTAAACTAGCTAGCTTCACAAGGAGAGATGACTACACTAGTCACCCTCCAGTTCTTTTCTCTTTCTTCTAACTTCTCTCCCTTTCGATTGTGAACACAACACGACAAACCTTAGAAGGAAATACATGACTCCCCGAGGACGAGTTACTGGGAGAGGGTTTGCATGGTCGTCTGGCATTCTTTATGGGGAGAGCTAAAACTTTTCACGCATATGAGACAGTTATTCAATGTTCATGAGATGTGCTTTGGGAGAAGGATTGAACAAAGATGACTTCTGAGCCAAATCTATTACAATGATATGTAGAACTAGAGGGATATTGATTTTAAAATCCTAAATCTCACAGAAGTTCCACCACACTATTAATCCAAAGGTCAGGTCTAGCTACATTTTCACCTTTTATTCATGACTTTGGTATGGAACCCAAACTTATTTCACTTTTGCATTTCATTCTAGTTGCTCGGGGACGAGCAAGGTTTAAGCATAGGGGGTTGATGAATCCACGATTCATCATACTAAAAGATGAAAATAGAGTTTCGTTACCGAGTAATTAGCTGCATTTCATCATCTATTCTGCATCTTTACCATTCATGCATATAAAATTAATATTTACATTTTAACACTCATAATTGCATTCATAATCATCTTTACTTTTGCACCCAACTTCATGCATTTTTAACTAATGCATGCTAATTCCAAATTACCTCAAACCAACTCCATTGTGTACCTTTAAAGAAAAAATACAAAAAAATTACTAACTCAAATAATAAGCACATGAGACAAAACTCCAATTTCAGACCAAACAGACTAAAATTCTCATACCTTCCTCATACAGTTTTCGATTTGGGTCTAGTCATTTTAAAGTAATACATATTCAAAGACCTTTAAAACAAGATCAATTTCATAAAAATTGGAGCTCGTATGTGAAAGTTGGGTTTTGGGTCTCTTTTGCGCATTTTGTCTTTTACCTATTTTTGACCTATTGTTTTATGTACATAATTAACTTTTTCACTTATTTCCTATTCTTTTTTCTTCTTTGATGAAAGTTTTAATAAAAACCACAAAATCCAAATTCAAATCAAGACAGGAATCAAAGAAACTGACCAAGTCTGAGTGTCCATTGCAAGTCTGTACAAATTTCTCACTTTCTCTTCTTTATTTTATTTCCCTATTCCTTATTTCCTAAAATAAAAAAAAATAGATTATTATGTAAATATTCCTTGATTTTATCGTTATTTTTCTTGTTTTTTCTCTTAGTTAAAAATCACAAAAAATTACAAAACTCAAAAATCAAGGTATTTTATGTACATGGAGTACCCCAAAAATATCATTTTACACAGATGACCTCTGTTGCTCTTCATCTCTTCATGAAAGTTGTAGATCTCATCGAGACGAACAATTTTTGTATTGAACACTTTTCGATCCGTGATCGTTTGATACCGCTTCTAGATTTTTCTTTCATTTTATATTATTGGAATTTTTTTGAGCTGACACGTGACAGCTCTTGGAGCTTCCACTTGTCAGCTATTTTTGAACCTCTTTTATTTTCATTTTTACAAAAAAAATAAAATAATAATAATAAATATAAAAATAAAAAATAAACTAGTTTTTACCTCACGTGCCATGCACGTGAGGGCCTCTCGCTCTCATTCTGCTTCTCTCGTCAACAAATCGGCCCCGTCTTCTCCGCAACAGTCCTACCCACCTTCGCCTTCTTCCTTCCCCTTATCACGTCACCGGCCTAACGACCACCCTCGCACGAAGCCGCAACTACCGGGGTCGTCCCTACGTTATCTCCTCCTCAGCTTCCTATAAAACAGATCATCAACCCTCCAAGCTGGGCATCCGCTACAAACGAGAGAGGAGTTGTAGCCCTCTACTCCTTCCAGGTGACAGCGTGAAGGTGCTCTGATTGAGCGACGACCAGGCTCCCATTCCTCCGGCGAGATCCAGAAGAGGCTTCCTCTTCTGTAGCAGCACCTCCGGTCTGCACCACCTTCCTGGCAATCGTCAGGTACCCTTCAATTCTCCTCCTTCACTTGTTTTCCTCTGTTTTCACTGCATTCCCCTGTTTCCACAATCGCACCCCCCCCCCCATTCTGTGTCAAATCCGCCATATTTTGCACCCTCCGCGCTCCTTCCCCGCATACGACTTTGCCCTCGCATCAATTTCGCCCGCACACCTCCTTCGTCAGCACGACAACAAGAGTACCCTCCTTCTGGGAGGCAACGAGACCAGCTTCGACGAAGGTCAACTGGCTTGGAACCCCTGCCCACACCATCACGCGACGTCCTCGGCAGCAGCTCCACTGTGGCGAAGAGCGCTGCACCCGCACACCATCGGGCGCTAGGCAGAACTCCGCCCGGACGAGGCACAGCCTCCAGACACCACCGAGCTCCGCTCCCGCTCCTCCGCGCCATTGGCTCCAACCTCCGTTGCGCAAGCCACCTCCGTCTCAACACCTGCGACAGCCGCCCTTGATCCAGCCGCGGGACGAAGCACAGCCTCCAGATGCCACCGAGCTCCGCTCCGCTCCTCCGCGCCATCGGCTTCAACCTCCGCTATGCAAGTCACCTCCGTCTCACCGCATGCGCCAGCCGCCCTTGATCCAGCCGCGGGACGAAGCACAGCCTCCAGACGCCACCGAGCTCCTCTCCCGCTCCTCCGCGCCATAGGCTTCAACCTCTGCTGCGCGAGCCACCTCTGTCTCACCGCCTGCGCCAGCCGCCCTTGATCCAACCCCGCCAAGCCTGAGCAGAGGAGTCACCGCCATCCAGTTGCGCGTCGCCTCCACCCGCTCCTGGGAATCCACGAAGAAGAAAAGGGAGGGGAGCAGCAGGTCGTCACGTGCGATGCACCCCCTCTTGGGAATATTTACAAAGGGTACCCTCCAGATCCTCCCCGTTGCAAAAGAGCCCCCCTCTCCCCCCTCACGTGATTCTCACGCCCCTGGGGAGGGCTATTTGCATTTCAACCCCCGGAGAGCCACCAATTCCGAAAAAAGGGCCCGCCACTTAAAATCACGTGCCAGGCACATGACATCAGGGAAATTTGCAGAAAGAGATTCGGGAGTTTCGATAATTGCATTCACACCCCTGTCTGCATATTTATTTTCCTTTATTTTGTTTTTGTAATTGTATTTAGAACCCTGTGTTCTCCATTTCATTTGAACCTCATTTCATCCTAACTTTATTTCTTAAAAATAGACATGATGTTCTACAACTAATTCTCTACATTGTGGCATTTGCTTTATATTTTTCTACTTTGTGGTTAATTAATAATAATTGTTCTTGTTAAAATTGACATATTTTTCCCAATCACGCTTAAAAATTCATAGATAATTAACCACAGCTCGAAAAATTATTAAAAATTCAAATATTGTAGAGTTAATTGTTAGTAACATTGTGCCCAAAAAGAATTGCATTTGCATGCATAATTATCTCTCTAAAAATCATTTTGTGTATTTCACTAAATAATATTTAATAAGTATTAACTCCAACATTTTCAGGGTTTAGGATTTTTCTGAGATAGAACACTTAGATATATCTTAGATAATTTTATTTCTTGAAAATAAATAGATTTAACATTTATCATAATTAATTAGTGAAATTTTTATTGTTTTCATTCATTTATTCACAGAATATTCATTTTGCATCCAAAAAATTTCAAAAAAAATTTACAGGAGTCAAATTTCATTACATTTCACATTATGATCAAGTTTGAGGATTTTTTAAATTCATTTGATCGAAATTTATATTAGCCCTCAAACTTTGTTAGAATTACATTTGTGTCATTTATTTGTATAAAAAATAATAAAAAATACCTCTCTAAAAACCTGATTTCTTGTTCGACTAAAAGACAACTTAAGGAGACAGTTGCCTCCCTGAATTCGACCTTGGACTTACCCAAGTAAAAAATCAACCGTTCGCTTTAATTTAACATTAATTAACATAGCGGTTTTTGATCAATCGTGGATTTATCCGACTACAACGAATTCGTTAATTCGACATTATTAAAAGAGTAAATTACCGGTTCTTCAGTGGTGAAGGGGCAGAATCCTTTGGCTTGCGGTACTACACATGTGTGTAACAACTAGTGGAAACATATGTCTTCCTCTAGGGAGGGTAGTGCATCTCAACCTGGTATAGAAGCATAGAGGTTCAAATACATGATGTTGTGGGGTTGCAATAATGCTTCAAAAAAGGGATAATCTACTGGCTCAAAAGAAAAACTCCTTATGTACATGTTTCACCCTTTTATATATTTAAAAAGAAAAAAAGAAGAAGTCTGAAAAAGTGGATAGGCCGGATTGAAAATAAAATGCCTGCTGGAGTGTATAGTCAATAAGCAAGGATGAGCTTCAAAGTCAAATTATTGTGAGCTTGCAGTTGGATGACTTGGCTACACTGGCCATGCATCCAAGGATAGGTAGCTACACTGGCTACCGTCCATTCTTTTCTCCATCTCCTCTTCTTGAGATGGTTGCACTTTAACTTAGAAGGGAATATCCATGCTCCTCAAGGAAAGAGTTGCTAGATCGGGGGACTAGAGTTACCTTGTTGAGGGAGGTTGTTCCTTTGTCACATTTGAGGTGAAGTGATATATTTCACCTACACCGTACAAGTAAGGATTCATAGTCATAAGAATTTGTGTATGTAGACTTGATATGACCTGACTGTTGAGGCGAGCTGAATAGGAGTCTTGAGGAACTTGAGGGTTAGGTTTTAAATCCATTTCGCATTAAGGTTCCACCACACTAATAATCCAAAGGTCCGATCGAGCTCCATACTACAATTTTATGAAGATAAGTTTAATACTCAATATTGTTCCACGTTCTTTATTTTTCCTTTATTATTTCTTTTTCTTTTATTCACTTATTCTTTCAAATAAGTGTTTGCTAAGGGACTAGTAAAGGTAAAGCACAGGGGGGATGATGAATACGCATTTCATCATCTATATTCATTTATTTTAGCTTAAAATCCCTTATAAAACACCTATAAATATCACTAATTTCATTATTTTACTAACTCTAATTATTGTGTAAATATTATATATGTATCACTATTTAAACCTAAAATAAATAAATAAATAAAAGAAAAATAAAGAAAATAAAGGATTGTATATATGATATAGATAAAGGCTAAATCAGACTCCGAGAGAAGGTTAAAACTTGACCTAATCGACAAGGAAGAAAGTAGGGGGAGATAAGGCCTAATTACCAGAAACATCCAGAAAACTTAACTTAAAACTTGTATATTCATCACTTGTACATTGTTGTCTATATTAAATACTCTTTAATTCATTCAGTACCAAATCCTTTGAAAATAACCATTATTTCTTCTTGAAAATTATGCATAAAATTGTTTTGTAAATAATAAAAATAATTGCAATTAAAATCTGTGTATATTGTGTAAATAACATCACTTTCCAAAAGCCACAAATACAAACTTGTAAAGTCAATATCTACTCCACCCGAACTTCAAATTCATCAAATCATTTCATTGTACTCCAAATCAAATTATCTTTAAAATGGATGTGATTTCATAAAAATCAGAGTTCAGGTGTGAAATGAGGCTAATTGGGGTATTATTGTATAATATACCTATGTATACTATGTATATTTACTAATTAATGATTTATTTTGTGCATATTTGTAAATATTGTATTTTTAACTATATGTAAATATTGTATTTAACTTAAATAAAATTCAAGTAAAAATAAAAAATCAACCAAAATAAAATCATGTATATATTATATATGTATCACCATGTATATATTTTACCTACACCTATTTAATTAACCTAATAAATTAACTCCTAAAAATTAAATAAAAATATCATTAAAATCCTTGTAAAAAATTGTAAATAAATAAAATATTAAATTATGTATATATTTATATAAATAATAAATTTAAAAAATCAAAGTCTTGTATATATAGGTATACTTACCTACAATTAACACATGATATTTATTTTAACCATTGTATAAATAATATTTAATTAATTAAAATTCACTAGAATTAACTTTAATTTATTATTAACATTTCTTACATTATTTAATTAAATAGTCTCATTTTCGATTTTTAATTGAATTATAACATTTTCTTGGAATGTTATCGTTTAGCCTATTTTGGTTGTATCCTAGGCACGCTCTGATTTGCCAAAGCTAGGTCTGTTGACCCGGGTCAACTCCCCAGTCTTCGCCAACCTCCCGCTAACCTCGCTTCCGTTGTTACTTCACCTCACTTTCTACATGCCTCTGATCCATAAATCCTCATGTATCCTTCGCCAACATTCAAACACATTCAACCATCTTCCACTCCAGCCTTCGAGATCCACTCAATTCGTATATGATCTCGCCCATTTCAAAATTCAAAACTCGTTGGAGTTCATCTTATAAATAGCCACCATCCACCTCTTACGAGTTTTTGATCTGTCTTAGGCCTTGTTTTCACTCGAGATTGAGTGATAGGGGATCGCCTTCAGTGACAGAGGAGACGTCCTCCAATCAGGAGCGTGAGAGGAGCGCCAACTGTTGAGATCCAATACCTTGCTGGAGACACCCATCGTGTGGTTCCGCCACTCCATCGCCTCTCGCAAATCGAGGTGATTTCTTTTTCTCTTTTATTCCGTAGGTATATTAGGTTGTTTTTCTTCAATTCAGCACTTATCTCTCGCTTTGATATCATCCTTATCACTCATATCAGCGTTCTATCTTCAACCTCCGATCTGCACGATCGGAGGTATTCCAATCAGTTTTAATCACTTCCGTCGACTCCTACACCTCCACCCATCTATTCTCCATCTTTTCCATCCTATGACCACTTTCAAATCATCATGGGTCTAAAGGCCAGACTCCCTTCCGACCACCCTTCTCTAGAGACTCCCATCCATCCACCTTCTCCCATGTTCTTGACCTAATTCTTCGGCCGAAAGCTTTGTCCGAGCCTACGCTTTCATTTGCAAGGTCTAAGAGCATAGAACAACATCGAATCGAGGAAGGAAGTTCCTAAAGCATGCATTGTTCATTACCTTCTAGATCCCTGATCTGGTGGTTTCACATAGATTCAAGGCCTACATCAGACGTAGAACACTCATAGCTTTCACCTGGGTGTGATTGGAGGAAAATCTGGTGCAAGACGAGAGAGCTGTAACCGATCGCATTTCGTCGGGGAAGACCTGCTTCCCAGTTCTTCCAGACATCCTTGCAGCCGCACGATCGAGAAAGGAGCACCATATTAGATTCTGACCGTTCGAAAAGCCCAAATCCAAGTCAGTCGATCTTATTTCCAAATTGGATCTTACCCATTCAAGCACGATTCAACATCAGCCATCTGATCAGAGCCCTCGTGCATCAGAACCGTCCAACATTCCACATCATTTAAGGGAATTTTTACAATTGAGCCACTATCTTTATTTTATTTTTTAAATAAGTCCCTATGAGGACAGGTGTCATCCTGTCTTTAATTGAACTTTTACATGTTTGCCCTTCACTTTTATTTTAATTGCATTTATATCCTATTTGAATTGTGATGCGTGTATAACACATGACTTTTGGGTTATTTGCAATATATTGTCTATAGTGTTAAGTTATTGTTTGGACCTTGTAAATATTTTATTCACATCTAAATCTAGTCCAGCGAGGCGCATGTGCCTGTGCGCCTATTTTTGTTGGGAAATTTGCATATTTCACCATTTATTTTACATATTTGTTATCAATCAATTTGCATACTTTAAATAATTGCATATTAGTCCCTGTGAGTCTGCATTTAATTTGCCTCTAAAATTTCAAATAAAATTGTTAAAATACCTAAGAAAATTCCACAAAAAATCATATAGCATCATGTTAACTCGTCCTTGCATCTATAAATTATTTATTGTATTTTTATCATTTGTGTTATTTATAAAAATTCAAAAATGGCATAAAAACTCCTTGTTTACATTTAAAAATCAATAAAAAATAAAAATTACATAAAAATCTAAAAAAATCTTGTTTGTTTCTTTTTATTTATTTTAATTTCTATCTAATTTTGCCACTTTAATTCTTTATAAAACTATAAAAATTATAAAACTCTTTAAAACATTAAAAATTCATAAAAAAAATCTTTTAAAATTTCAAAAAAATCACAAAATGATTTTCTGGAAAATATAAAAAAATCTTTCATTGTATTCATATTTCATTCATTTTTGATATAATTTGTTATTTTAAAATTCCAAAAACATCCATTTTATTTTATGTATATTTTTATCCCTAATTTTGATTTATATAAATGCTATAAAAATGATGGGAAATCTAAAAAATATAAAAACATTAAAATTTTGTCTGAACCCCAAAAATAATTTTTGTTTAATTTTTTAGTTATTTTTAACCTAATAAAAATTATAAAAGACTGGTTGAGAGTATGTTTTGATGTTTCTTTACTTACTTCATTATTTTTAAAAATAAAAAATGCAAAATATAAAATAAAAAAATAAAAAATTATAAAACCAAATAAAAATAAAAATTAAAAAATAATATAAAATTCAAAAGCGCAACAACCAAACATAGTGAGCATAGAGATTCCTTCATTCTTTCATTGATTATCCATTGCATAGAATAACTCTCGGGATTTTTGTAGCCTCCTTGAGTTCGATCATGTTGGCTACATAGGTAAATTAAATAGCAAATTCTCTTGCTACATTTCTTCTTTATTTATTTTTTCTTGAGAATTGAATAATTTTTGTTTGATGATCCTTTGGGTTACAACGACCGCGTTTTCATTTCTGACTAATTCATTAAAATAAAAGCCTGAAAAAGTCTTGCTCAACATGAATCCTCATTTTATCACATTTATTCTTTCATTTTGGCCTTTAATCCCTAGATAAATGCACATATATATCCTTAATATGTCAAAATAAGTAAACTGTAAAATGTGTAAAATAGTGTATAAAATATTGTACCTTTATTGTATTTAAAACCAAAATAAAAGAATAAAGCAAGAAAAGAAAAATAAATGAGACACCATAGGTGTTGAGTGACCCTATCCCCCGAAACTCAATCATCATGATGACATGGTCGATAAGGAATAAAGTAGGGGGAGATAGGGCGACCAATTGTACATATTACGTAGTCTAAAAACCCTAAAAATATTGGCCAATGAATGCCTTTTGGGACCCATTTTATTCTCTATTATTTATTCATCAAATCAATATACTTCGTACATGAAAGCTGTAGATAAAAATACATAGAAAAAAAATTATTTTACATTAAAATAATATAAGTATACATTTAATACTCAGAATAAAAATCCAAAATCCAAACTTCCCAAACCTGTATCTCCTCCATAAGAACTCAAAATGCATGAAAATCACTTTAATTGTATATAACTTTTTGTTAGCTATTTAATGAAGGTGATTTCATTTAATTTGGAGTTAGGATGCAAAAGTTAGTTTTTGGACCCCTATTGTACAATATATATGAATAAAATATTCATTTTATTTATTATTTATATTTTTTCAAATTTTATTTTTTTATAATTTTGTAAATATTCTATATAGTGAATGTTCATATTTAGAATAAATTGAAACCATAATACACTAAAATAAATAATATATCTAAATACATAGATGAATATACTATACTTATACATATATAATAAATACATCCATTTATTTAAGTGTACATATTTTATCAAAAAAATAAACTAAAAATATATTTAAGTGTACTTAAATAAGTTATAAATATATAAAATATGTGCAAAATTCAAAATAAAAATTAAAATACATTACATATAGGTAAATATACCTATAACTATACACGTAAATAATAACCTATAATAAATACTCTCAAAAAATAAATAAAAATAAGAATTAAATACTACATAAAATAATAAACACTTTTATTTTATAACCTAAAAATAATTAATTCATTTACTAATTCTTATTCATTTTCCAAGGCATTAAAATTTCCTGGTTGGTCCATGTGGAGCAACCAGGAGCCTTCTTCCGTTGACGTAGGGTCAATTGTCCTGCCCTCTTCTGATGTATGTCAGAAGATCATGGGCACTCCATTCTCCTAATTCTATACGCCTCCATATTCCTCCTTTCACCATGAGCCTCCCACCATGTTGTAGCCTCTTCGTCCCTCATCTTCACCCATCACCGAATCCTAACCAACAATCCCTGCTCCTTCTCACAACGTCATCCCTCGAAAATTTCCAAAATTTCTACTATAAATATACCCTCAATCCCTTTTGTGCCCTTTTGATCCCTCTTTCGAGTATTTTAGTCCCTCAGATCTACCCAAAAAGCTTCTCTTTGGTGACAGTAAGGGTTGGCTGGAGTTCTGCAGCGAGGAGAAGGCACGAGGAGGCGGTCCAAGCATCTATAGAGAACCCATCGTCGTGAGGTTCTCCTCCGTGGTTCTGGCCAAGTTGAGCCCCAGTTCTTCACATCGTTAGCTTAGTTTTAATTTGTATTTTACTTTTCGCATTTCAATTTCAGTTGATAACATTTAGGATTAGAGTAATTCCTAGATTTTTGTGGACCTGGAGCTTGATCTCTAGGTCTGATTCACAGTGATTCGACCAGTGATTCGCCACGCTCTTGCCCACACTTCATTCCTGATCACTTTCGCCAGATACTCCACCCATTTCCCCTTTGATTCCTGCAAGGAATCAAGGTATCAAAGCTCCAATTCTGTGCTTTACCGAAGCTTAACCACATCCACCGTCCACCTTGTTGTCAAGATTCACTCTAGGTTGAGATGCATCATCTCGAGCCTTATCATCTTTCGGTGCAAGTTCTGAGACTAGAATGTCGATCCGGAGCAGAATTGAGATCCTGGAGAACCTCCAGGACACTTAGAGAATACTTGAGCCCTAGGTTCCTACGCAGGACTCATCGACCTCATATGAGTCCACATGCTCATGCGCAGTGCCCCCAACGACTCGTTGTCGTTGACTATGCTTCCAACCACCACCGGAGACCGAAGATCTGAGTGTTCAAAGTTCATGGCGGTGGTGTTCTTGCTAGTTCTTTCAGAGTTACCCAACATGGTCGGATCAAGAACAAGGGCCCATGTCTAATCCTGACCCTTGGAATAAATCGAAGCATCGCCATCTAACAACCATCTGATCTTCCACATGGCAGCGTGAGAACGACGTGATGAAGGGGCATTAAAGTGGGTAAATTACATGACTTCCCCTCTATTATTTTGTAATTTAGTAGTAGTTCTGTAATTATTCCATAATGTTCCAAACTTTCTACACAATTTACAAATCAACCCTTATAACTTTGTGTAGTTGCATGTAACTCCAATGCCAGCTCAGCTGGACATTTTATATATGTACCTTGTGGGTTTTGAGTATTGTAGTTCAATATTGAAAATTTTAACTTCAGTATAAAACTTTAGGTGTTTTGCAACGAACCCTTTATCTTTTATTTAAATTGTAAAGATGCCCCTACCAACTTAAATATTTTTTTTGCATGTTTGTATGATTTTTATAAATATCATCTGTGCTCCAAAAATTTTGCAAAAATAGTACAATGTACCTAGATGCATGCTCTTTCAACTATATAATTAGATTAATATTTTATACACCTTTTATATTTATTAAAAATCAATTAATACATGGATATTCCCTGTTTGATTTAAAAAATCCAAGAAAATTATAAAATCGTATCTAAAAATTCCAAAAAAATTAGTATTTACTTATTATAGTATTTAGTATCCCCGGACCAAAAATCCCTAAAAATAGAAAAAGAAAATGATAAAAAAAATTTAAAAAGCTTCAAAATCATGATACAAATTATAAAAAATCAACAAAGATCCCAAAACTATTTCTTCTTGTTTTATATTTTTGCTTATACATATTAGTATATAATGTCATTTTGAGTAACAAGCACGTGACATTCCTTGTCCTTAATGCATCTCACTTGAGAAAGGTCTTTGGTCTTTCTTTCTCTTGCTTCGGCCAACCTGAATATATCCTTCTGGCCCTCCTTAGAGTCGAGAATTTTATAAAAAAACTTCATAATCTTTTGACTTAGCTTCGCTTATGGCCTTCTTTGCTTCCTTTTTTGCTATTTTGTAGTTTGTGACAATTTACTCTGTTCTATCCTTATACATAGCTTTAAATCATGCTCTTTTAATTTTTAGCTTCTCTTGCACCCCTTCACTCAACCACCAAGTCTCCTTTTGACCTAGAGCTCCTCCCTTTGACTCGCCTAGTATATCTTTGGCTACCTTTCGGATAAAAGATGTTATTACCTCCCACATCTCGTTTACACTTCTGCTACAACTAGAAGGTGTACGCGCGACCCCTCAATTCAGCTTAGGGCTGAAGCTAACAAAGAATCATCTCATCCGCGTAGCGAAGCCAGGGAAACCTATCACATGCTACTTCAATGTCCGCCCCAAAGCCCCTTCCCCCAAAGTCCTAAATCCCAATCTAACTAGCCTCATAAATATCTAGTTATCAAATCAAATATTCTCATATTAAATCAAATCCCCAGATAAGTCTTCTAAAACCTTCTTCCTGAAGCTCGATTGCTTCAGTGGAAGATTCCACCGTCTAGTTCTAGTGATCTTAGGAACCCTCTTTTTTTATCAGCTCTTTTATTTGCACATCCAAGACTAACAAGCGATGTTGGGTTGTCAAAATCTCTCCTGAAGTCTTTACAACACAACTGATCTCTTCTCCTCAACGCAAAGTAATCTCTGTGTTCTAGTTCACCCACTCTTATAAGTAATTAAATGCTCCTCCCTCTTCTAGATGGGAGCAATACGTCCATAAACTTTTCATTGGGTAAGGAAATAGAAAGATCGCTTTGGGTGATCTAGCTAGTAGTGAAAGTTACTTGAATCGTGCAAGCTGTAGACGAATACAAAGAAAGGGAGTAGAGGAGGCTTTGAAGGTTATGAGACCTGAGAAAGGTGTAGGACCGGATGACATCCATGTATAAGTATGGAGAGTTTTGGGTGAGGGAGGTTTGACTTGGCTTACGAAACTATTCAATGTTATTTGGTGAAGCAAGAAAATGCCTAAAGATTGGAGGAGTATCGTGGTGCCTCTTTATAAGAATAAAGGAGACATTCAAAATTGTTCAAATTACAAAGGTGTCAAGCTAATGAGTCACACTACGAAAATTTGGGAATATGTGATCGAAAGAAGGGCCGGGGCAAGTTTCCAACGTAAAAGAAAACCAATTCGGATTCATACCAGGCCGCTCAACTATTGAAGCCATCCATTTGCTGAGGAGAACAATGGAGATTTATAGAGCTAAAAGGAAGAACTTCCATATGATCTTTATTGATTTGGAGAAGGCTTATGATTCTGTTCCACGAGAGATATTGTGGAGAGTTTTGGAGAAGAGACAAGTACATATCCTATACATTAACCTCATAAAGGACATGTATGATAGTTTATCTAGTGTAAGGACCCCGTCTGGGAAGACTGACTATTTTGACATCAATATTGGTTTACATCAAGGTTTAGTTTTGAGTCCATTTCTTTTCACTTTGATTATGGACGAGTTGATGAGTCACATTCAGGATGAGTTACTTGAGATGATGATATTGTGTTGATTGCTGATGATATTATTAGTGATGATATTATATTGATGATATTGTTTGCACATTCAGAACAAGTCATACTATTTGTGATGCAGCGTGGAACAGAAGTATAGGGCTATATATTTATTTAATTTTATATGTTAATTTTATTTACATTTATTTGAGTCGTCGTAAATTTAATTAAATAAACGGGATCGCCTGTGATCTCAATTAGTTAGAGATTTGAATTTCAAATTAGTCGGTTAGAGTCAATTTAGGGTAATTAGTTTAAATTTGAATTTGAGTCTATTTTTGTAACCTCATCCCTCCTATATAAAGGGATGATAGGCTATGATGTTAGTCAGTTCAGTGATTATGAAAAATTGAGAATTATTCTCTATATCTGTCTCTCTCTCTCCCGCGTGATCTTCACGTTTCTCCTCTCCTAATTCCCTCGTGTTCCCGACGAGCCTTCTTCTTCTCAACCCCTCCATTCTCTCTTCCACCAATAATCCACCATCAAAGTTTATTTTCGCCGTCAACGCAAATACACATTTGCATCAATTGGTATCAGAGCATGGCCTACAAATCGTCCTCACGATCTGACGATCCGTCCAGACGTTCGCGTCGACATACATCGAGGGACTATCATTCGTCCGAACGAAAACGACGAGCCAACAATGCCTACAACAAGGATATGATGCGCATGCTACTTGATTTACAAACCACCTTCCACTCCAAGTTTCGAGATCTTATGGCTAACTTCGAGGCCCTATGCGCCACCAAATCAGATGCTCCAACGACACCAATCACCGAAATCGATATCAACGAAAAACAACTCGCCATCAAGGATGATTCGGTCGCTGTCCAGGCCGCTTCAGATCATCCACCATCGACGGTATCGCCCCCGACAACAGTTCCCGCCCCGCTGCAGCCCAGCCTTGTCCTCCCCGCACCCTCGAGCCCCCTGCCCGCAGCCCTACAGCTCTACCCAGCCCCCAGCCCCACCGACGCCAACCCAGGCCTCCCCGACCCTCGTTGCACCGCCCCAGTCCGCTGCCAACCGCACCTTCCCAACACACCTCCCTATCCCACGACCACCGCCCTTCTCCCTCCTTGCCACCGACGCAACCCCTGCACCTGCGACCGCAGCCCCGTTATTGCCACCCCATACGCCCTCGCCAATGCCCCCGGCCCCTGCCCCGACAACCTCGCCCACCATCCCAGGACCCCCTGCGACTTTTTCCCCAACCCCCGTGTCCCTTCCCGCCAACCCAAGTCCCCTCCCACCGCGACCTCTCCACTCCCAGCAAAACTCCCTCCCAACCTCCCCCTCGTGCCTTGCGAGCCATCACCCAACCCCAAACCGTCGCCACCGCCTTCCCCTCCCCCGCCACCCTCCCTCACCCTCGCCCCATCACAGACCCTTCCCCGCAGCCCACAATCCCGCCTGATACCCCCGGCAACTCTCCACATATTGCCCCTTTGTGGCCCCCACATCACCGCGCGCCGCCACCAGCGAGGTTACACGCGCGGCCGTCCTCGCGAGATCGCACGCAGCCCTGCGACCACGAGCCGCAACCCTAGCTGACGGGCTCAGCGCCGCCCCTGGAATCAAAGCCTCTGTCGCCGCCACGATCAGAGGAAAAGGTACCGAACCCTAACAAGAAATCCGAAATCTAAGGGGTTCAAATCCCCTGAAATATGGGATTGGGAATTACTTTGGAAAAATTACAGGAAGGGCCCCCATACAAAGGTTTTTATTCAAAGGGAAAATTCAAAGGCTCCTCTTACAAAATATTTTTGAATGAAGGGGTACGAAATTTGCACTTCAACCCCTGGAGTGGAAATATTTTAAAAGAAGTGTTGAAAAGAGGAAATCTGGGAAATATCCTTATCCTATTAGAATTAGGACCATGGTTTTCACCTATTTAAAGGCCCCATGGCTCATGGCCTTAAATTTCGCCGAATTTCGGCCGAATTTCGGTCGAATTTCGGTTTCGGCAGGTGACCGAAATTCGGCCGAAATGGCTATATCGGTCGAAATTTGGGGGGTCTAGTTCAAAAAGCCACCGAAATGACCGAAATTTCGGTCGAATTTCGACCGAAATTCGACCGAAATTTCGTTTCGGTCCCTCACCGAAACGAAACCGAAATCCGACTTTTAAGGCCTTGCCATGGCTTAATTCCCTGGACACATCTCCTCCTCTACTCTCCTGGTGCTATTGCTTTGTTATGGACTCTCCACGGGCCGAGTTGATCGTCATGAAGATGCCCCATCAGTTCTTCGAGCACCATGGCAACATGATGAAATCCGGATGGACGCTCGCCTATGCGCCACACCTACTCTTCCACCACGAAGCCCACATCACAAACGTCGGCGTCGCGCATGTGTGTATTCCGCCATTCGCTCCACACCAATTCTTCACGGAAATGACCGAGAACGCGGACTCGAAATTGTCAACCTCCAAGCCTGCAGATCCAGCAATTCGTCAGGAGACGGATTTTTAAAAGCGGAGGAGAGTTGATGCAGCGTGGAACAGAAGTATAGGGATGCATATTTATTTAATTTTATATGTTAATTTTATTTACGTTTATTTGAGTCGTCGTAAATTTAATTAAATAAACGGGATCGCCTGTGATCTCAATTAGTTAGAGATTAGAATTTCAAATTAGTCGGTTAGTCGGTTAGAGTCAATTTAGGGTAATTAGTTTAAATTTGAATTTGAGTCTATTTTTGTAACCTCATCCCTCCTATATAAAGGGATGATAGGCTATAGTGTTAGTCAGTTCAGTGATTATGAAAAATTGAGAATTATTCTCTATCTCCGTCTCTCTCTCCCCCACGTGGTCTTCATATTTCTCCTCCCCTAATTCCCTCGTGTTCCTGACGAGCCTTCTTCTTCTCAACCCCTCCATTCTCTCTTCCACCAATAATCCACCATCAAAGTTTATTTTCACCGTCAACGCAAATAGCCATTTGCATCAATTTGCTGATGATATTGTGTTGATTGACGAGACTGGAGATAGAGTAAATGAGAAGCTTGAGGTCTGAAGACATGCATTAGAGACTAAAGGATTTCGTATAAGTAGGGCTAAGAAGTAATATATGGAATGCAACTTTGATGGAAGCAATGGTGAAGGAATTGAGGTGAATATTGGTGACAATAGCATTCAGAAGAGAGATTCTTTTAGATATCCGGGATCTATTTTGCAACAGGATGGGGAAATTGATGGAGACATTATACAGGCTGGCTAAAGTGGAGAAGAACCTCTGCTGTTCTCTGTGATAAGAAAATTCCTTTAAAAATTAAAGGAAAGTTTTACAAAGCAACCATGAGACATGCTATGCTCTATGGATCTGAATATCAGCCAGTGAACCATAGACATGTGCAGAGAATGGTTGTAGCATAAATGAAAATGCTAAGGTGGATGTGTGGACACACACACGTAAAGATCGGATTCGGAAGGATGCAATCAGAAAGAAAGTTGGTGTATCTCCGATCGAGGATAAGATGCGAGAAAATCGCTTAAGATGGTTTGGTCATTTGCAAAGAATATCAGCGGATGCACCAGTTAGAATATGTTAGTGTTGGGATGTTGAGCCAGCTAAGAGAGGGCGAGGACGGTCCAAGTAGTATTGGAAAGAGACTATACGAAGGGATCTTAGTTTTTTGGATATAAGCCTGAGATTGACCCAGGATAATCTGAATGGAGGCAAAGAATCCATGTAGTCGATCCTTCTTAATTGTGGGAGAAGACTTTGTTGTTGTTGTTGTATACATATTACTATATAATAAAATTGATTTGGAGAAAATTTGACTCTTTTTTCTATTTTTAATCCCTAAATCAATTCAACCAATTTATTTAATCCATGTTTTGGGGTACTTTGAACTTTAAAACATCTAAAAGTTAGAAAAAATACATGAAACGTCACAAAAATAGTAGAAAATAATATAAAAAGGCAAAAATTTATTCTGTTGTTTTTTACTATTTGTACCTATATTTCTAATTATATTACCCTATAGTGTATTATATATTTATATATAGTTATGTATAAGTTATCATATTATCATTGTTATAATTAATTTAAAATCAAAATTATATATAATTAAAAACTAAAAATAATAATATAAAAAATTTAAAATTAAAAACCCACAAAATTTTAAGTAAATATTGTGCATACCTATATACATCTATACCTACATTATTTATTTATTGTTTATTCTGTGCTACCATGTATTGTTCCCTGAGTTCGACCCCTACATACTTGTCCATTGTACACTTGTTTGTAGAATATAATAAATTTTGATTCACACCTGCTTATTTATTGCTTGATTATATTGTGTGGTTAATTGTTGCTCGGTCTATTGATCTTCGAGAGCTATCATCACAGCGACTTAGTGGCCGCGCGTTTTGTGGACCACAAGACAGTCCCTCCGGCATTTCTGGGTTAAATAGGAGGGAAATCGAAGGGTTGAGTTGTTATCTACATTTGTTTCATATAGTTTCAGCTCTCACTTAGGTTTTCTATTACTTGTCTGTTAATAGTCAATTAATGATGACTCTTTGAATGATTTTTAGATCAATGAGATGATGATGAGACAATGGCACTAGTTAGAGTTTTGACAGCGTGCTATATTATGCCATCCACTGTAGAAATATGTGAGCGTTCAAGTGTACATGTGGTACATTTGTGTATGGGTATATGTATGTAAATGTTTCATATGTGAAGAGTGTGCTAACTTGAGTGTGTAAGAGAAAGAGAGAGAATATGCATATGTATGTGTTTGAATGTGCATGAATACATATATGTATGTGTGTGTGATCGAGTGCTTGTGTATGTATTAATGTGGAAATTTGTGTGTATGTTGTGCGTGTTTGATTGAGCAAGTGTATGCTCATTGTGTGTGTCTGAGTGAGAGAGAGAGAGAGAGAGAGAGAGAGAGTTTGTGTTACAATGTGCGTGTGTGTGTGTGCATGTGTGGGTGTGTGTAGCACACTACCACATGCCCCATCAAAGCCCCACGTGTCACCTCCTACCACTTAACTTTTAGCGAATAGAACCTGAGCAAATATGGAACTTACAAATTTTTTGAAAGTCGCACGCGAGATGATGTAGTCAAAGTGTCATTGTGAAACAATGTTTTATTTAAGATGAGTTGCTTTAACTAATAGATACATTTTTCCAATCCTTGATCTTTGCAACAATAGCATCGACTTTAGGCGTCCTTGTGTGCGTGCATGTTAGGAATCACATATGCACAGCAGATGCTCACTTTGCTAAATCTTGAGCAACAGAGAACGCTTTTTTGAGGAAATGGTAATTTTTTCAATTAAGGAAATGGTAATTGTACATTTAAATCGTGGTACTTTGAAGCAGTTGGGACACGATTGAAGCACCAGATTATTAATGATGTTCAAGGATTGAATTAAGCATACTTCTCTAATCCAGATGGTTTCCATCAACTGACGTTAGCTAACAGAATGAGACAGGTCAACATCATCTTTTTGTCACCCATCCTCTGTCCACCACACTCCTTGGAGGATCATCACTTACTTCTTTTCCAATATTATCAATGAATTGTTCTTACCGCAGAAACAGATTTAGATAAGTGGACAGATACAACAAATAAAGGTAGTAAATAATATCACAACTCAACAGATGCATCGTTAATAAGAAATACATAAGTTCTAACCCAATCATTACATAGTTGTCAAAAATATCAAAACTCAGAATTTTGCAAGCACTTTATTGCAGGTTTAGTTTTACATTCAACACAGGTGAAGTCTACAGCACAAGGCATTATCATCCCATGCTATAACCTAACGCTAAATCCTGTGTACGAAGATAAGTTCCAATAGATTGAAAGAATTTATCATCTTTCATCAAAAGTACACGAAAGAATAAATAATGAAGATAAATTCTGAGGCCAATCCCAACTGCTGCATATTAAAATATGAACCATAGCAAAATTACGTCAAGTACATATAAAACATTTATTAGTTCCCAAAACATGAGGAAAACAAACTCAGGACGAGTAAAAGTATGTAAAGTTTCACATTGGCCACTGTTCATCCCGCAGCAGTAGGCATCTGCCAAAGAAGAAAACTGCACTCATTCATTCATCACAGGCTTGTTCTCGCTGGCCTTAGGCTTCTGTTCCCGGGGCTTCTGGTCTTCGATTTTCCTGATTACCAAAGATGAAAGCAATTTTAAGATTAGTCAAAATCCCAAAAAGAAAATCAGCAGGATATGATAAAGCCCCAAATAAGGACTAGCAACTAGTAAGATCCATTTTTAGGTTCTCTGAGCCACATATAAAATGACAAAGAAGATAGCAAAGAGTAAAACATATTCCATTCTTAAGTATATATACCTAAAAACACAATGTTGAAGTCAAATGATAGGCTGTTGTTTTTTTTACAAACAATGTTAAGTTGAATACAAATTTGTCAAAGCATCTTGAGTGGTAAAACAAGTGACCTCTTCCAGTAAGCACAGAGAATATCAAAAATTGCGAAACAAAACCCTTATTCACTAAAGACACTGAGTTAGCTTATTGGCATTGACATACACGTTAACTTCCAGTTTTACTCAGCATCTTGGAAGTCATCCTCTGGTAACTAATTATTTGATATCTTTCTTCCAGAATCCAAACTTTTTGAAGAGATTCCTTCATCAAATCAGAAATCTAGATAGTTCCCCATATTGACTTTTCCAGTGGGTATAACAAGCTACTAGATTTGTCCTAGGTCCTATTATGGAACAATAGGATATATAGAAGAAACATTTGTTGCCCCCAAAGGGAGGGGATCACCAGACGTGAGTGGATTCGCAGCAGACCCAGCTGCAAGGAGGCCATAAACAGTAGGAACCATCTCCCCAATCGTCAACCAAATCATACACGAATCAATCTTGCAGGATGCTTCAAGTACATATGCCCAACCAATATCATCAGCATTTGTCCTAACCTCACAAAAAACCCAACCAAAACATGGTATAGGGCTAACAAATATATGGGATATTTTAGGATGACATTCCTATAATGATGCCGTGAAATGGAAATATAGGGTTGCATTTATTTAATTTTATCCGTTAATTTTATTTGTGTCGTCATATTTTTAATTAAATAAACGGGATCGCCTGTGATCTCAATTAGTTGTAGATTTGAATTTCAAATTAGTCGGTTAGTCGGTTAGAGTCAAATTAGGATAATTAGTTTGAATTTGAAGTTGAGTTTCTATTTTTGTACCCCCATCCCTCCTATATAAAGGGATGATAGGTTATTGTTTTAGTCAGTTCAGTTGATATGAAAAATTGAGATTTTCTCTTTCTCTCGTCTCTCTCCTTCCCCGCGCGATCTTCGCGTTTTCTTCTTCCTCAAATCTCTCGTTCTCCGACGAGTTTTCTTCTCTCAACCCTTCCAATTTCTTCTACCAAATAAATTCCACCGATCAAAATTATTTATTTTTCTGTCGCCAAAATTCCTTATTCTGCATCATTTGGTATCAGAGCATGGCCTACAGATCGTCCTCACGATCTGTCGATCCATATAAAAGTTCACGCAATCATCATGCAACGAAGGGCCATCGTTCATCAGAACGAAAACAACGATCCAACGAAGCTTACGACAAGGAGTTGCTGGGCATGCTGCTTGATTTCCAGTCAAAGTTTCGAGATTGGATGGCTGACTTCAAGACCCTATGCGCGGCCGCATCAAAATCTCCCGCTACCGAAGCCGTTGTCCAGATTTCTGACGAAGATAAACTCGCCATCGATTATGATTTACTCGCTGTCCAAGCCATTTCGGAAGAAAAAAAGGACGAAACGCTTGCTGTCCAGGTATATTCAGACTCGCAAAAACCGCCGGAATCGATTTTTTCCCCCTTCGCGGCCCTCTCGCGGACCCCCACCACTGTCCTCGCAACTCCGGGCCCCCCTCTCGCTACACCCCCAGCCCCAGTCCCTCCCGCAGCACGGCCCCTAGCCCCCGCCCCCGCTCCTTCAGCAACCTTGGCACCCCCTACGATGCCCGCCACATCACTCACACCCCCAGCACCCTGTGTACCGCCACCAAACCCCCCTTCCATCCCCAACCTCGCACCCCCTGCTGCGAAACCCTCAGCCCCGGCACCTCCAGAGAGTCCCGATGCCCTCCTACCAATATCCCCACCCGTTACCCCCTTGTCGCCAATACCTCCACCTGCTACAGCGACCCCCTGCCTCCCGCGACTCCACCCCCCCCTCCGATATCGCCTCCTCAACCACCCATTGTCGCCAACATATCTCCCTATCCCCTTCCCCACCAATCACGACAATACTACCCAAAAGCTGACCACAAAACTCTGACGAGGCTACCCTCCTGTCACTATGCGCCACCACCATCGGGTCTACACGCGTGGCTGCCCTCGTGAGATGGTGCGCAGCCATGCGAGCACGAGGCGCAACCCTAGTCGACGAACTCGGCGCCGCCCCTGGAAGCAGTCTCTGTCGTCGCCACTGCCAAGGGAAGGAAGGAGAAGCCCTAGGCGCCCTTTCAAAAGGATTCGAATCCCATAAAATTAGGGATAAGAGATTAATATGGGACATTTACAGGGAGACCCTTGCTCCCGAAAGTTTTTATCAAAAAAGTTATTGGAAGGATAGATTATGTTGTGAATTCAATTTAATTGAAGGGGTACGAAAATTGCAACTCACCCCCCAACTGCAGAAATATTTAAAGGGGAGTGCTGAAAGAAGGAAATTTGGGAGGTTTCCTTATCCTATTAGGATTAGGACCATGGGTTTCACCTACTTAAAGGCCCCATGGCTTCATTCATTGGATACATCTCCCCCTCTACTCTCCTTGTGCTATTGCTTTGCTATGAATTCTCCAAGGGCCAAGTCGTTCGTCATGAAGATGCCCCATCAGTTCTTCGAGCACCATGTCAACGGGATGAAATCCGAATGGACGCCCGCATGTGCGCCACACCTGCTCTTCCGTCGCGAGATCAACGCCGCCAACACTCGCGCCACGCATGCATGGATCCCGCCATTTGCTCCACACCAGTTCTTCCATGGGATGACCGAGAACACGGATTCGAACTTATCAACCTCCAAGCCGGCAGATCCAGCAATTCGTCGGAAGCCGAATTTTTCAAGCGGAGGAGATTTGATGCAGTGACTAGAGAAATAGGGCCGCATTTTTATCTACTTTTTATCCGTTAATTTTATTTACGTTTATTTTGAGTCATCGTAATTTTATTTTAAATAAGAGATCGTGTGTGATCTCTAAAGTAGTTAGTTTCAATTTGAATTTCAAATTAGTCAGTTAGTCGGTTAGAGTCAATTTAGGATAATTAGTTTGAATTTCTATTTTTGTAATCTCATCCCTCCTATATAAAGGGGTGATAGATTAATTGTTTAGGGGAGTTCAGTGATTTATAAAATTTGAGATTTTATCTCTATCTCCCTCTCTCACCTCTCTCTCTCCCACGCGATCTACGCGTTCTTCCTCCCCAAATCTCTCGTTCTCCGACAAGCTTCTCTTCTCAATCCCTCCAATTTCTTCTCCACCAAAAAAACCACCGTTCAATTAATTTTTCATCGCCGCGCAAAATTCCTATTCTGCATCATTTGGTATCAGAGCATGGCCTACAGATCATCCTCACGATCTGTCGATCCATACAAAAGTTCACGCAATCATCATGCAACGAAGGGTCATCGTTCATCAGAACGAAAATGACGATCCAACGAAGCTTACGACAAGGAGTTGATGGGCATGCTGCTTGACTTCCAGTCAAAGTTTCGAGATTGGATGGCCGATTTCAAGACCCTATGTGCGGCCGCATCAAAATCTCCCGCTACCGAAGCCGCTGTACAGATTGTTGACGAAGAAGAACTCGCCGCCGATGATGATTTACTCGTTGTCCGGACCATTTCAGTAGGTAAAAATTATGACCTGCTTGCTGCCCAAGCATATTCAGATTCACAAAACCCTCTGAAATCGATCTACGCCCCACCCGATGCACTCGTACACCTTGTTACAACACTCGTGAACCCAGTCACATCCCCGCCAACGCCGCAAACCACTGCCAACCCCGTCACCTTTGGGGCACCATCGCCAGCCTCCGTGCTCTTCCCGACGAGTCCCTCTGCCCCACCACCACCACCGTTTTCCCTCATCGCCACCACGCACCCCCCGCACCAGAAACCCCAACGCCCCCTCCCGCCCTCCATGCTCCATCGTCGATGCCCCCTGCCCCCGTGTCCCCTCCCGCAAATCCCACACGCCCCGTAATTCCTCCCGCCTCAGCCCTTGCACCCCCATCGGCCCCTGCCCCAAACTCCAGCGACCCCCCTGCCCCACCCTCGTCGCCGCTACCAAGCCCACGTGCCGCCCCTGAGCCTCCATCGTTGCCCACCCCGCAAACCCCCTCTTCCCTCTCTCCAGCACCCATCGCCCACCCTGCAACCCTCCCCTCACCCCTTCGATATCGCCTCCTCAACCACCCATCGTCGCCAGCATATCTCCCTACCTCCTTCCCCACCAACCACGACAATACTACCCAAAAGCTGACCACAAACCCCGACGAGGCTACCCTCTTGTCACTATGCGCCACCACCATCGGGTCTACATGCGCGGCCGCCCTCGCGAGATGGTGCGCAGCCGTGCGATCACGAGGCGCAACCCTAGTCGACGAACTCGGCGCCGCCCCTGGAATCATAGTCTCGGCCGCCGCCACTGCCAAGGGAAGGGAGGAGAATCCCTAGGTGCCCATTCAAAAGGAGTTGAATCCCATAAAATTAGGGATAAGAGGTTAATTTGGGACATTTACAGGAGACCCCTGCTCCCAAAAGTTTTTATCAAAAAGGTTATTGGGAGGAGTTATGCTATGAATTCAATTTAATTGAAGGGGTACGAAAATTGCAACTCACCCCCCAGCTGCAGAAATATTTAAAGGGGAGTGCTGAAAGAAGGAAATTTGGGAGGTTTCCTTATCCTATTAGGATTAGGACCATGGGTTTCACCTATTTAAAGGCCCCATGGCTTCATTCATTGGATACATCTCCCCTCTACTCTCCTTGCGCTATTGCTTTGCTATGGATTCTCCAAAGGCCAAGTCGTTTGTCATGAAGATGCCCCATCAATTCTTCGAGCACCATGTCAACGGGATGAAATCCGGATGGACGCCCGCATGTGCGCCGCACCTGCTCTTCCGTCACGACACCAACGTCGCCAACAATCACGTCACGCTCGCATGGATACCACCATTTGCTCCACACCAGTTCTTCCATGGGATGATCGAGAACGCGGATTCGAATTTATCAACCTCCAAGTCTACAGATCCAGCAATTCGTCGGGAGACGAATTTTTCAAGCGGAGGAGAGTTGATGCAAATGGGTATTTGCGTTGACGGCGAAAATAAACTTTGATGGTGGATTATTGGTGGAAGAGAGAATGGAGGGGTTGAGAAGAAGAAGGCTCGTCGGGAACACGAGAGAATTAGGGGAGGAGAAACGTGAAGACCACGTGGGAGAGAGAGAGACGGAGATAGAGAATAATTCTCAATTTTTTATAATCACTTGACTGACTAACACCATAGCCTATCATCCCTTTATATAGGAGGGATGAGTTTACAAAAATAGACTCAAATTCAAATTTAAACTAATTACCCTAAATTGACTCTAACCGACTAGCCGACTAATTTGAAATTCAAATCTCTAACTAATTGAGATAACAGGCGATCCCGTTTATTTAATTAAATTTACGACGACTCAAATAAACGTAACTAAAATTAACATATAAAATTAAATAAATATGCAGCCCTATACTTCTGTTCCACGCTGCATCAACTCTCCTCCGCTTTTAAAAATTTGTCTCCCGACGAATTGCTGGATCTGCAGGCTTGGAGGTTGACAATTTCGAGTCCGCGTTCTCGGTCATTTCCTTGAAGAATTGGTGTGGAGCGAATGGTGGAATCCACACATGCGGACGCGGGCGTTGGGTGACGAGGGCTTCATGGTGGAAGAGTGGGTGTGGCGTATAGGCGGGCGTCCATCCGATATTCATCATGTTGCCATGGTGCTCGAAGAACTGATGGGGCATCTTCATGACGATCAACTTGGCCCGTGGAGAGTCCATAGCAAAGCAATAGCACAAGGAGAGTAGATGATGCAACAACAAATTTAGTAACGAAACAAGTGGCGACTTGACAATGAACCTACGGAATGAAAATGACGAAGGACGAAAGAAAGTGAACGCTAAACAATTTTCAGCAACCACAAACGATAAAAGATCCGAAATTTAGCATCGATTCCTCCACAATCGTAGGGCAACTTAAATAGTTAATGATTAAGGAAACAAATAGCGATATTTGCGGCACGAAATCTCAACAAAGTCACCAAACTAAACAGCAGTAGAACAGCCCACAAATCTATTGTTATATCGTGGAAGAATATGCAGTAGAAATGCTCATACCACAACCGGCAAGGGGTCGTTAGGCGCGCTTCAGATCTGGTCTGCGGCGGAGGAAGGGCGCGGAGTCAGCTTCACAGTTCGTATGGTCGCCTTCGAGGTGAACCCGGGAGGCGGCAGCGGCTCTGGAAGGTTGGCGGGCTGCTGGGGGGGCTATAGCGGCGGCGGTTTGACTGTGTAAAGGTTGGAAGTTGGTGGCGCAGTCGAAGCAGGGGAGGGCTAGCGGGGCCGCGCGAGGTGTCGCTGGGCGGCAGGGCGTTGGGGGAATGTGCAGCGGAGGGAAGGTCGTGCTCTGGGAGAGGGGAGGAGGGTGAAACAGAATCGGGAGGGGAGGGGCGGAGAGGAGGCGGAATCGGAAGAGGAGGGGAGGAAAAGGGGGCGGTGCTGGTAGGGTTCGGGGATGGGCGAGTGGTGCGGTTTCGCGGGGAGGGAGAGAAGAAGATTGAGGAGAAGGGCGGCACGGTGGAGAGGGCGAGGCGAGGTGGGGGAAGAAGGCGGCGGATTGGCGATGGACAGAAGGAGGCTGGAGGCGGCGGGGGAAGAATAGGTTACGGGAAAGTAAGGGGGTCGGGGAGAGAGAAAGGCCGCGGGCCGAGAGAGAGGGAGAGAGAGAGAGAGGAAAATTAGAGATGGGAAAATAATCAATTCATTCAACTGTTTTAAAACCTAATACAAAGGGAGCCCTTTATAGAGGCTACTCCCCCTCAAAAGAAGCAACAAATCCCTAAAATTAGGGAAAGAAGCAATCAAAGGGAAAATATAAAAAGAGGCCTTTTATAATGAGCCTTTTACATGGGAATTAAATAAAATCAAATGAACAAAACAAATGCTAAATAGAATAAATAACATAAATGTTCATAAAAATTGCTATCATGCTGCATCAACTCCCCCCTGCTGAAAAGAATCTCGCTCCGTCGAGATGGCATCGTGGAAATTCTGAAGTATATCGGGGCGGAGTTGTTGGAGTTCATCCTCGTCAATCCAGGTGCAATCGGTAAAAGGTCGTCCCTTCCATTTGACTAGATATCGTCGGAAGAGACCACGTCTAGTCGTCATATCTCGGATGTCCGCAATATCTTCAATCTGATCACCATCGGTTGCGGCTGGCGGTTGGCGCATATCATCATTGGCGGGAATTGCTACTGGGGTGGCATCGGCATGTTCCTCTCCATGATATAAGAAGAGATCTGATACATTGAAGACCGGTGATGTCTGAACGTCTGGCGGTAGGTCGAGTAAATATGCATTGAGTCCAATCCTCTTGAGGACTCGAAATGGACCACTTTTCCGTTCGCTCAATTTTTGGTGGACTCTCAAAGGAAACCTCTCTTTTTTAAGGTGGACCATCACTAATTCTCCAACTCTGAACTCGCTCTCTCTTCGGTGTAGGTTGGCTTGGGTTTGGTATTTCTGGGTCATGGATTGGAGTTTGGCTCGGATTTCAGTATGGATGTGGGTTAGGTGTTCGACCAGATCCTCAGCAACTGCACTACTTCTCCCTTTTCATGGGTTGTGGGTTTTAGGTCAAGAAATTGAGTAAGTGGAAAGCCGTACAAACTCTCAAAAGGGGATTTTCCGGTGGACCTATTAGTGGAACTGTTATATGCGAATTCAGCTTGGGGAAGAATTAAATCCCATTTGGACGGAGAGTCCCCTGCAAGACATCGCAACAAATTTCCTAATGATCTGTTAACTACTTCAGTTTGCCCATCTGTTTGTGGATGATAAGCGGTGCTATATTGCAGACGAGTACCAAGTTGGGACCAAAGCGTGCGCCAAAAGTGACTCAAAAATCGGGTATCACGGTCTGAAGTAAAAGAACGAGGGACACCATGCAAACGGACGACATCACGGAAAAACAAATCAGCGACATGAGATGCATCTGAGGTTTTCCTACATGCAATGAAATGTGCCATTTTAGAAAATCGATCCACAACCACAAAAATAGAGTCAACTTTTCGCACAGTGAAGGGTAACCCTAGCACAAAATCCATGGTGATGTCTTCCCAGGGTCGCAGAGGAATGGGTAGGGGTGTGTATAGTCCAGTGTTCTGCCGGTGTCCTTTGAATCTTTGACATGTTTGGCATTTCTGTACGAATTTTGTCACATCCTTTCGCAACTGCGGCCAATAAAAGCGTTCTTGGAGAAGGATCAAGGTTTTGTCTCGTCCAAAGTGTCCAGCTAAACCTCCATTGTGTAGTTCTGAAATTAAGTTCTCTCGAAGGGACGTGGCAAGGATGCATAGTTGGTGGCCTTTGAATAGGAAACCCTCATGAAGAACAAAAGTGGTTGTTGAATCCTGCCCAGTACCAACACACTCGGCATGAATTTGACCGAAGTCAGGATCAGTGGGGTAGAGATCCTTGAGAGTTTCAAATCTTGTTGTGTTGACGGTCATTGTGGTCAGGGTATGTGCTCGCCGGCTCAAAGCGTCGGCCACGCGGTTCAGGTTTCCCGCTTTGTGCTTCAGATGGAAGGTGTACTCCTGGAGGAAACTAACCCATTTGGCATGACGTTTGTTAAGGGTCTTCTGAGAGTTCAGAAACCGTAAGGCTTCATGATCAGAGTTAAGGACAAATTCTCGTTGGATCAAATAATGTCTCCAATAATTGAGAGCTTGGACCACGGCATAAAATTCAACATCATAAGTGGAGTACCGTGATCTGGCATCATTCAATTTCTCGCTGTAGAAGGCGACAGGTCGCCCTTCTTGACTTAGGACAGCGCCAATCCCGACATGTGAGGCGTCGCAATCGACCACGAAAATCTTGGTGAAGTCGGGGAGTGCCAAAACAGGAGCATGCGTCAATTGATGTTTTAGATTTTGAAAGCTCGTTTTTGCTTCAAGAGTCCAGGCGGGTGCGCCTTTCCGTGTGCAATCGACGCACAAGTGCTGAAGTTCCGAATGAAACGTCGGTAGAAAGAAGCTAACCCTAGAAAGTTGTGAATTTCGATGAGGGTTTTGGGTACGGGCCAGCTCTGAATGGCCTGAATCTTTGAGGGGTCAACTTTAAGTCCATCAGCGATGACAATGTACCCCAGGAAGAGGACTGTGTCAGACATGAAGGAGCATTTCTTAAGGTGAACATACAGTTTTTGGATTCTCAGGGTTTCCAGGACTTGCCGAAGGTGAGACAAATGTTCCTCTTTAGTCAAGCTGTAGATCAGGATATCATCGAAATACACAACCACAAACTTGCCAATGAAGGGTCGCAAAACATGATTCATTGTTCGCATGAAGGTACTTGGGGCATTAGACAAGCCGAAGGGCATGACCGTCCATTCGTACAGGCCCTCTTTGGTCTTGAAAGCTGTCTTCCATTCGTCTCCAGGTCGCAGGCGAATCTGGTGGTAGCCACTGCGGAGATCCATCTTGGAGAACAATTTGGCACTTGATAACATATCAAGCATATCATCAAGGCGTGGAATGGGAAAATGATATTTGATCGTTATCTTGTTGATAGCTCGACTGTCCACGCACATTCTCCATGTACCGTCTTTCTTCGGGGTAAGCAGAGCAGGAACCGCCACGGGGCTCATACTCTCTCGAACATACCCACGTCGCAGCAGATCGGTAACCTACCGGTTCATCTCTTCATGCTCACTTGGGCTCATTCGGTAATGGGGTAGGTGAGGTAGGCTGGCTCCAGGGACTAGATCAATGTGATGTTGAATGTCTCGCAACGGGGGCAGTCCTTCAGGCAACTCTTTCAGGCATGATGTCAGCGAACTCTTGGATTATGGCTTTATCTCAGGCGGGACTTCAGGTGTAGTTGTCTCTTGGTTGTCCACTTCACGTCCCATTAACGCATAGATGGTGGAGCTCTCTTGAATTTCACGTTGGAATGTTTGGGCTTCCATCAACAATACGGAGCCGAGGTCACAGTCTTTGATGGTGTAGCCTTATTACTAGATTGGGCGGTCGCGGCTCGAAGTGTAGCCACTTGGCGAGGGCTAAGGGCTTCACGTTGTGGTTTGAGGGTTACCCGAACTTTGTCTATGAGAAAGGTGTAAGTGTTCAGTTTTCCTCGGTGTTCAGTGTCCCGATCGAATTGCCACGGTCTCCCTAGAAGTATGTGACATACATCCATAGGGGCTACATGGCACCACACCTCGTCATTATATGAAGGTCCAATGGAGAAGCTAACGAGGCTTTGACGGTGGATTGGGATTTAGGTACCACCTCGAAACCATGCCACGCTGTACGGTTTCTCGAGTGGTTGTGTTGGCAGATTCAACTTATCTACCATTTCTTGTGAAACGAAGTTCTCAACGCTTCCTCCGTCAATGATCAGTGAACAGCGTCGTCCTCCGAAGGTGCAGGTGGTTCGGAAGATGCTGCGTCGTAGCCAGCTATCAGCCTCGTGGACAGCGGGGGTGAGCAGAATGCTTGTGGGAGCGCTGTCAGGGGCGATAAAGTTGTCGTGTTCGATTACTGGAAATGGACCGGATTCGTCTCCCTCCACTCCTAGAGGTTCATAGTCATCGGCGCCCATGGTGTCAGCAGTCAACGTAGTCGGATCATCTTCGGGAAATTCCTGCTGGTCAGGGTCGGGGTATTCAGGGTCGTCGACGTTGCATAAATGGGCGGGTTTAACTTTAGGGTTTGGGCATTCTGCTGCGCGGTGCCCTTTCTGAAGGCATCTGAAACAAGTATCGGGTCCTACTGTAGGACGAGCCCCGAGAATTCCGGACCCAGCATGAACTGGTCGGGGGTGTGAACTTGTGTTTCCAGTAGCAGCGCGAGATATAGGGTTCCCCGATTTAGTGCTTGACTATGCGCCCACCCTAGTTTGTCCGGTGGAGATGGTTGGTGCCGAAGATGTGGCAGCAGAGGTCGTGGTGATCGCCGTGCGCCGTGTGAGGTTCCTGGACAATTTCGCTTCAGCCCTTTCAGCTCTATCATGGGCAGCGTCAACTGTTCGACAGTCGCACATGTACAATTCATCTTGGATGTTGGTTCGTAATCCATGTGTGTATCGAGCCACCAGTTGGGAATCGCTTTCTTTTAAGTTGTTCCGAGCTATCAGAACTTGGAGCTCTTCAGTGTAGTCCCGAACAGTGTGTGTTCCCTGACGGAGGTTTTGTAGGCGATTGTACAAGTTCTGTCGATACTCCTCCGGAAGAAACTTATCCCGAAGTTTCTGTTGCATCCGTGTCCAAGAACGAATGTGTTCTTTTCCCTGACGATGGCGTTCACCCTGGAGATGTTTCCACCAAAGTAAGGCAAATCTTTTCAGCTTTAACGTGGTAAACTGTACTCTCCGCTCACTCGGCAGTTCCTTCCAAATAAAGAAATGTTCTAACTGATCCATCCAATCAAGAAAGACGTCCGGATCGCGTCGTCCATCAAAGTCGGCAACGTCAATCCGTATTCCCCGATCCCAATTAGGATCTTGATTTTGATTGTGTGGTCGACCTCGCAACTCATGCTCTCTCCGTCTATTATGTTCTTCAGGTCAGCGCCTACGAGGTATTCGGTTCTCACTCTCCTCGTCACCTGAAGGTGGCGGTGACTCCAGGTGTAGGGATGGTTCATCGCTAACATCGCTTTCAGAGTTAGGATCAAAGACAATTGCGTCACGTTCATGATGTCGGGGATTACGAGGGTTATGATGTTGTCCACTTGAAGTGGAAGAGCGGCTAGTGTCCCTTCTACCATGTTCCCGTCTGTACTCCCTATCCATTCTGTCAAAATTCAAGACCTCCAACTGTTGGGTGTTATTGGCTACCGTCCTCTCTATGTTTTCTAGACGAGTGTTAGTGCGACGGATTTCCTCACCCAAGTTTGCTATCATGGCTTCCAACCGCGCCATGGGATCGGGACGGCGAGCCATAGGGGTCCGGTTCTCACAGGTCTAGGGACTCAACACGTGCAATATGATTTCTTTTTTTTGTTTTTTTTTGTGGTAATTTGTGTTTTTTTTATATGCAATGAATAAATGACGTGCAAGTGAGTGCAAGATCTTGAGGCTCTGATACCAAATTGATGCAACAACAAATTTAGTAACGAAACAAGTGGCGACTTGACAATGAACCTACGGAATGAAAATGACGAATGACGAAAGAAAGTGAACGCTAAACAATTTTCAGCAACCACAAACGATAAAAGATCCGAAATTTAGCACCGATTCCTCCACAATCGTAGGGCAACTTAAATAGTTAATGATTAAGGAAACAAATAGCGATATTTGCGGCACGAAATCTCAACAAGTCACCAAACTAAACAGCAGTAGAACAGCCCACAAATCTATTGTTATATCGTTGAAGAATATGTGGTAGAAACGCTCATACCACAACCGGCAAGGGGTCGTTAGGCGCGCTTCAGATCTGGTCTGCGGCGGAGGAAGGGCGCGAGTCAGCTTCACAGTTCGTAGGGTCGCCTTCGAGGTGAACCCGGAGGCGGCAGCGGCTCTGGAAGGTTGGCGGGCTGCTGGGGGGGCTATAGCGGCGGCGGTTTGACTGTGTAAAGGTTGGAAGTTGGTGGCGCAGTCGAAGCAGGGGAGGGCTAGCGAGGCCGTGCGAGGTGTCGCTGGGCGGCAGGGCGTTGGGGGGAATGTGCAGCGGAGGGAAGGTCGTGCTCTGGGAGAGGGGAGGAGGGTGAAACAGAATCGGGAGGGGAGGGGCGGAGAGGAGGCGGAATCGAGAAGAGGAGGGGAGGAAAAGGGGGCGGTGCTGGTAGGGTTCGGGGATGGGCGAGTGGTGCGGTTTCGCGGGGAGGGAGAGAAGAAGATTGAGGAGAAGGGCGGCACGGTGGAGAGGGCGAGGCGAGGTGGGGGAAGAAGGCGGCGGATTGGCGATGGGCAGAAGGGAGGCTGGAGGCGGCGGGGGAAGAATAGGGTTACGGGAAAGTAAGGGGGTCGGGGAGAGAGAAAGGCCGCGGGCCGAGAGAGAGAGGGAGAGAGAGAGAGGAAAATTAGAGATGGGAAAATAATCAATTCATTCAACTGTTTTAAAACCTAATACAAAGGGAGCCCTTTATAGAGGCTACTCCCCCCTCAAAAGAAGCAACAAATCCCTAAAATTAGGGAAAGAAGAAATCAAAGGGAAAATATAAAAGAGGCCTTTTATAATGAGCCTTTTACATAGGAATTAAATAAAATCAAATAAACAAAACAAATGCTAAATAGAATAAATAACATAAATGTTCATAAAAATTGCTATCATGCTGCATCAGTAGAGGAGGAGATGTGTCCAGGGAATTAAGCCATGGGGCCTTTAAATAGGTGAAAACCATGGTCCTAATTCTAATAGGATAAGGAGGTTTCCTAGATTTCCTCTTTTCAGCACTTCTTTTAAAATATTCCGCTCCAGGGAGTTGAAGTGCAAATTTCGTACCCCTTCATTTAAAAAAAATTTTGTAAGAGGAGCCTTTGAATTTTCCCTTTGAATAAAAACCTTTGCATGGGGGCTCTTCCTGTAATTTTTCCAAAGTAATTCCCAATCCCACATTTCAGGGCATTCGAACCCCTTAGATTTCGGATTTCTTGTTAGGGTTCGGCATCTTTTCCTCTGATCGTGGCGGCGGCAGAGGCTTTGATTCCAGAGGCAGCGCTGAGCCCGTCGGCTAGGGTTGTGGCTCGTGGTCGCATGGCTGCGCGCGATCTCGCGAGGACGGCCGCGCGTGTAACCTCGCTGGTGGCGGCGCGCGGTGATGTGGGGGCCGCGAAGGGGCGATCTGTGGAGAGTTGTCGGGGGGTATCAGGCAGGATTGTGGGCTGCGGGGAAGGGTCTGTGATGGGGCGATGGCGAGGGAGGGTGGCGGGGGAGGGGAAGGCGGTGGCGACGGTTTGAGGTTGGGTGATGGCTCGCGAGGCGCGAGGGGGAGGTTGGGAGGGGGTTTTGCTGGGAGTGGAGAGGTCGCGGTGGGAGGGGGACCTGGATTGGCGGGAGGGGACACAGGGGTTGGGGAAAAAGTCACAGGGGGTCAAGGATGGTGGGCAAGAATGTCGGGGCGGGGGACGGGGGCATTGGCGAGGGCGTATGGGGTGGCGGTAATGGGGTTGGGGTCGCAGGTGCAGGGGTTGCGTCGGTGGCAAGGAGGGAGAAGGGTGGTGGTGGTGGGGCAGGGAGGCGCGCCGGGAAGGTGCGGGTGACGGCGGACTGGGGCGGTGCGGCGAGGGTCGGGGAGGCCTGGGTTGGCGTCGGCGGGGCTGGGGGATGGGTTGGAGCCACAGGGGCTGCGAGCAGGGGGCCCGAGGGTGCGGGGAGGACAAGGCTGGGCTGCAGCGGGGCGGGAGCTGTTGTCGAGGGCGATATAGTCGATGGTGGCTGATCTGAAGCGACCTGGACAGCGACTGAATCATCCTTGATGGCGAGTTGTTCTTCATTGATATCGGTTTCGGTGATTGGTGTCATTGGAGCCTTTGATTTGGCGGCGCATAGGGCCTCGAAGTTAGCCATAAGATCTCGAAACTTGGAGTGGAAGGTGGTTTGTAAATCAAGTAGCATGCGCATCGTCTCCTTGTTGTAGGCGTCGTTGGCTCACCATTTTCGTTCGGACGAACGATAGTCCCTCGATGTATGTCGGTGCGAACGTCTGACGGATCTTCAGATCGTGAGGACGATCTGTAGGCAATGCTCTGATACCAATTGATGCAAATGAGAGACGACGATTGCGGAAAATAATTTTGATTGGTGGAATTTATTCGGTAGAAGAAGTGGAAAGAGAATACTCGTCAAAAAAATGAGGGATTTTGGAGAACAGAATCGTGAAGACCACGTGGGAGAGAGAAAGACGGAGATAGAGAATAATTCTCAATTTTTTATAATCACTGAACTGACTAACACCATAGCCTATCATCCCTTTATATAGGAGGGATGAGTTTATAAAAATAGACTCAAATTCAAATTTAAACTAATTATCCTAAATTGACTCTAACCGACTAACCGACTAATTTGAAATTCAAATCTCTAACTAATTGAGATCGCATGCGATCCCGTTTATTTAATTAAATTTAAGACGACTCAAATAAACGTAAATAAAATTAACATATAAAATTAAAAAAAAATGCAGCCCTATACTTATGTTCCACGTTGCATCAAGAGTTGATGCAGCGTGAAATGGAAATATATGGCTGCATTTATTTAATTTTATCCGTTAATTTATTTACGTTTATTTGTGTCGTCGTATGTTTAATTAAATAAACGAGATCGCATGTGATATCAATTAGTTAGAGATTTGAATTTCAAATTAGTCGGTTAGAGTCAAATTAGGATAATTAGTTTGAATTTGAAGTTGAGTTTCTATTTTTGTACCCTCATCCCTCCTATATAAAGGGTTGATAGGCTATTATTTTAGTCAGTTTAGTTGATATGAAAAATTGAGATTTTATCTCTTTCTCTCGTCTCTCTCCTTCCCCACGCGATCTCCGCGTTTTCCTTCTTCCTCAAATCTCTCGTTCTCCGACGAGTTTTCTTTCTCTCAACCCTTCCAATTTCTTCTACCAAATAAATTCCACCGATCAAAATTATTTATTTTTTCCGTCGCCAAAATTCCTTATTCTGCATCATATAAACTAATTGTTATATATACTTTTAGGAGGTTTAAGTGAAATTGGGAGATTCGAGCAATATTTTGAGTTGAGATCACATGATTCTCTCATTAATCTACATAATATCACTAAGTTTTCCTTATCCACTGCAGGTATTTGCATGAAAGGCAAAAATTTTGACAGTAGACAAATGTAAACCACTACTAACATCAAAGATCATCAACCGACCAGGCAGATGTAGTATGGCATGCTGCAGAGCTTTGGCGACCTATGCAACTAACAGGAGGAGGACCAGGATGATATGGCATGGTGCTGGGTTCCTTCACAGGGAATCAAGACAATCCCCTGGGGATCTTGTCTGCACACATGGACCAAATGCAGCTTGAATGAAGTTGTGACCTATACAGCTTCAGATTTGCAGGCATGCCTCCAGTTGGATGCCACACTTCCATAACAGATGATACAAAAAGAGGAAATTAAAGAGGGATCAAAGAAAGGGAGAAATCCACGATGAAGGTAGACAACCTCCACAAGGGTGAAGATAGAACAGGGGATGGACAAAGTCCGGAGAGAGGAGAGGAGTAGAGAAAATTGATAGGGTACCACCTTCTAGATTGTTTGTTCCATATGTTCATTTTAAACCTTGAACGAACAGATACAGCAAGAGTTTCAAAAGAAATCCGAGACATAATCCTACTGGTAATGATAGTTGGAAATAAAATTGCAGGTACTGTGCTGATAAGACAAAGGATTAACAAACCTAATCTTTGGGATAAAAAGAAAAACTCCATGTGCACAGAAAAAAGAAAGAAAATGTAATTCCGTGATTTAAGTCCTCTATAAACTAGTAGATGGCCCAGGCTTTCATTACCCCCATAAACTTCTACTACATCGTGCTTGCTGCGGCAGATTTACTCGCAAAATCGAAGCCGTCACCGCTATCTTATCCCAATCATAAAAATATTACATGTAAACAAATATCTATTCCTGCTGAAGGGCGAGAAACCAATAGGCCCTATTGGTTTACATGCTCAACAAAAAAAAATGGATTTTGACAGATTTCGGCAATGCAATGGATCGCAAAAACTCCTGCGTATAAACAAGGTTGGGAATCCCAAAATCTCAGTGACGCAACGTCCCTCTACGATTACAAGTAAACAATAAAAACCATAACAGGTAAACCTCTTGTCGGAGGAGGCGCCACCTTCTGGCTGAGGAAGGATCTGAAGAGCGAGGAGGTAACGTCGTAAATCATGATGCCGTCTTCTAGGCTTTCTTATCCGCTCTCTCCTATCCTTTCAGATTCCGATGCTCTCAGGACCAAGGCAAGTCAAGGGACGTGTAGAAAATAGCTGCGATCTTTAAGAACCCCTAGTGGGGTAGGGGACGGGAAGACCATTGATCGCAGCCGTCCATCTCGTGATGCATCTTATTCCACCTATTTATTTAGGGATATTTACCCAGCAGACCCTGAAATCTTTTGAAATTACCTCTACGACCTTTGAAACATCATAATTCCTCCCACGACCCCGTAATCTTACTCCGTCTTACCCTACAGACCCTCCTGTCAATTTTAACTACATTTGAGTCAGTTACTTGGGTTAGTCGTGAGTTAATCTAACCAATTTACAATCGAACGGTTAGGATTAACTAAAATAAAAAAATAGATAAAAATCCTGTGGAGATCAGGGAAGCAGCATCTGTGGTTGGGAGGGGCGGCACGGGGGCTCCATTGCCAGGGAGTGAGAAGGATCTTGGGAGGGGCGGCGCGGCGGGGGGGGGGGGGGGGGGGGGGGGGGGGGGGGGGGGGGGGGGGGCTCCATCGCTGGGAGGTTGGGAGGGGCCGGCGGAGGGGGAGGGGATGGGCGGCGCGCTGGGGGCTCCATCGCTGGGAGCTTGGGAGGGGCGGCCCTGGAGGAGGGAGGGGGTGGGGGTCCATCGCAGGGAGAGGGGCGACGCGCGCGAGCGAGGGGGAGGGGGCGCCTGGGGGCTCCATCGCCGGGAGCTTGGGAGGGGCGGCACCTGGGGGCTCCAACGCTGGGAGGTGGGGGGTCCATCGCAGGGAGAGGGGCGACGCGCGCGGGCGAGGGGGGAGGGGGCCTGGGGGCTCCATCGTCGGGAGCTCGCCGGGAGCTTGGGAGGGGCGGCGCCTGGGGGCTCCAACGCTGGGAGGTTGGGAGGGGTGGCGTGCGCCGGCGGGGGGAGGGGAGGGGCGGCGCGGCTCCATCGCTGGGGCTTGGAGGGGCGGCCGGGAGAGGGAGGGGCGGTGGGGGTCTATCGCAGGGAGATTGGGAGGGGCGGCGCGCGCGGGCGAGGGGGCGCCTGGGGGCTCCATCACCGGGAGCTTGGGAGGGGCGGCGCCAGCAAGGGCGGGGGCCAGGGCGGGGTGCGGCGCGCGAGCAGGGAAGGAGGCAAGGTGCAGCGGCGCACGGGGGGTGGGTGGGGAGCCGGAGCGAGGTGGGGGTAGCAGGGAACGACGGTGGCGAGTGTACCTGGGCGGGGAGCTCAAATGATAGAGTGGAGTGGCACTAAATGTAATTTCATAGACAAATTGGGTAAAATATAAATGAACATAACGGAATCGGGTTACTTTTAACGGGTAAATGAACGGGGGTTAACCACAGGGTCTATAGGGTAAGGGTTAGCAAGATTACGGGGTCGTGGGAGGAATTAGGATGTTTCAAAGGTCGTAGAGGTAATTTCAAAAGATTTCAGGGTCTGCTGGGTAATATCCCATTTATTTATTTAGATCTTTAAAACCCCTCCCTTATTGATAAATTTACTGAAGGCAAACAAAAAACAAATTAACCGTAGATACGTCTACTAAAGTTGGATATTAAATTGGTAATCATTTTCTTCTGCATGTTTACCCAGATACCCCTGTAAAAATCAAGTTGGATATTAACTTTTATTGAATAGTCCCTCTTACGGCGCAATGTCAAGTTTGATTTTTTTGGGGGGAGGGGAGCACACTATTTTGTCTGTGAATTCATCTTGTTCAAGAATTCAGCATATTAAATCATATTTCTCTGAAACTTTAATATAAAAAAATTATTGTGTATATGTGTTGACACGGAAATTTGGGGGTTTTATTTTTTATTTTATTTTATATCCCCGGCAATGGCGCCATTTTATTGACACGAAAATTGCGGGGTCTGAAAATTTTATTGATGGTAAAAAAATTTGTGTCGTCGTTGTTTTCCCCAAAATCCCATGATAACAAAAAAATATTTTATTTTTTTGCTACTTATTAACCTGTATAGCGGACAGGGTCGAACTCAGGGAGGCTACAAATCCCGAGGATTATTCAATAATCAAAAATCATTAAGAGAAAACAAGAATCTCAAAGGATAACTATCCTTGGTTTTTGTGATTTTTTTATTTTTTTATTTTTTTATTGCTATTTTTTTTATTTTTCTGGTTTTCTGTTTTTTAGTGATTTTGATTTTTGCAATTTTTTTCAAAAAATAAGATGAAGCAATATTCACAAGATAAAAAATACGCACACCAACTTTTTTGTAATTTTTTAATTAATCAAAAAATACTCAGAAAAATGCAAAGAAAATATTTTTGGGTTTAAAAGTTTTGAAATATTTTTGAAAAATTTTTTGTGGAATTTTCAATATTTTTGTATTTTTCTAAAATTCAAACAGTGAGAAAATATGAAAATGTGCACAGCCTGGAGTAATTTGCAACTTACAAATATTTTAAGTAACCAAAACTCCTGACAATATTTTTAAGATAAACTAAAAGAAAATATCTACAAACAGGAACTGAAATCACAATTTTTGGATTTTTGTAGATTTTTTTTATGATTTTTAGAAGATTTTGATGTTTTTCAATTTTTTTGGGTTTTATAAAATATAATTCGTTGAAAATTGGTCAGAAATTAAAAGACAATGAAATACACTGCTCTAATTTTTTTGAATTTTCGAATAATATTTGAATTTTATGAATTTTGGAATTTCAAATAGGAAAAATAACATGTTTTTTGATTTTTTATAATAATAAATGAAGGCAAAATGCAATGAAAATTTTATGCTAAGAAGATAATCACATCAGGAGCATAGCATAATTTTTGTAAGATTTTTGGACTAATAGAACATTTATTTCATTCAAAAGAGCACGCAAATGTTTGTTATGCAGTTCAGGGACTAAAATGTAAATATATTTTATTTTTTCATTAAATAAATAACAAAAATAAGCACATGGGAGAATGCGCAATTTTATCCTTGTATCACGTGCGTGGCAGTGCTTGAGTCTGGCAGGAGCTCTTTAGTAATTTCGTGAAACTCTGGAGCACAACTATAATTTTGCCAAAAGAAATTCTTGAACTGGCAAGGGCTTCTTCGTAATTTCTGAAATGTCCAAAGTCAAAGTTGCAATTTTCCAAAAATATATTTTTTAAATCAAAAGCCCCTCCCTAGGGTTCGTTCTTTTCCATAGTAGATGGGGAGAGACAACAGGGGTGTCGTCCCTTTCTTCTTCTTCGTCAAGGCACAAGGAAACTAGAGGGGCGCCGCCCACCCTTCTCTTCCTCTCCGCGTGGGCTGGAGGCGCACGACCGAGCATGTGGCGGTTGAGTGGCGCACCGCGGAAGGAGACGCGGGAGGTCGGCGGGGACGTTGGCGCTTGGAGGTCGGCTTCGAGCAGCGTGTTGGCGGGAAGATGGCAGAGATGGCAAAGGGCGACGAGGCGGGAGCTCGTGCGGTGGAACTGCGGGATGGAGGGTACGACGGCGGTTGGCGCTTGGAGGCCGGCTTCGAGCAACGTTCGGCGGAAGATGGCGGAGGAGGGTGCGGTCGGTGGGAGCGTCCGGGTGGGAGCGCATGGCCGCGCGATGGAGTGTGTTGCATTGAGGTGGGGTCGTGCGCTGCCGTTGGCGACCGTCGCGCACAGAAGGATGAAGGGCGTGGGGGGTGGTGTCCCCGCAGCCTGTGGCGAATTTTGTTTTTTTATACTATTTTTGTAATTTTTTTGTTTGTGATGTAAATAGAAAATAATAAAAAAAACTTTTTATCTATTTTTTGTAAATCCAAAAATATAAAAAACAGAAAATAAGAAATGTTATTTATTGTTTTTATTTTGATTCTCCTACAAAACAAAGGTTAGATAAGAAAAATAATTATATGTATTTTTTATATTTTTTATTTATTTACAAATTGGAATATGTATAGGGATCCGACGAAAATGAAAGGATCTAATCCAATGCTTCGACCACCATGCGTGGTCGGAGTTGATAGTTCGTGGGAGGTAGAATTTGAAGGCGGAGAGATCGAGAAGATGGGATGAAAAATCGAGTAGGTGACAGATCAAAAACGTGACAGATTTTTTAATGATCTAGAAAAACAAAATGATGATAAATATAAATGTGACGGAGTAAACAACGATTAACCTAGATAAAAATAATAAAATGTGGATCTCACCTTAGGAGCCGGAAAATGGATCGTGATCGCCTCGATAAGGCCGACTCGATGTCACCGGACGGCTTGGAGACTATGCAACTTTCTTGACAAAATTATTTTCTAGGAGATTGGGCTCCTCTCTCTAAAATTGATCAAGTTGAAATGAGGGAGAAGGAGCCATATAAATAGAGAAGATAGAGATGAATTTTGAATTTTTTTTTAATTTTTGATTTTGGTCGAAGAGATAAGAGATGAAATTTGAAATGAATTTTTCAATTTTTTGTTGGAAGAGATAAGAGAGGTGAAAAGAGACAAAATAAAAGAGATAAAATTATGTAAAAAAATTATCTTTTTTTTTGAATTTTCACCGCTTTATTTATTTGAATTAAAAATGTTATTTTTTTTATTTTTTGTGGTGGTTAATTAAAAATAGCAACTATATACATATATTATATAGTATATGACATTATCTACAAGGGTAAATGAGGAAATTAACTTTTTATTTTTAAAGAATTTTTATTTTTTTTTAATTTTTATTTTCAATATTTAGTAAAAAATAATTTACAAATATATACAAATACAATATGCACAAAATACATGGGAAAATTGCACAAACCACCCCAGAAAACTGACTTTTCAAACCGTAACTCCAAAATTATGAAAATGTAGCCATTTGAAGATAATTTAATTTAGAATCCAATGAAAGTAAGACTAATTCAATTTGAGCTCATATGGAGCCGGAATTGGTCTTTCAATTAGCGCTTAGTGGCCTTTTCCAAGTGTGGCTACTTTTATTCTGTACATGATTTAATTGTGCAATTATTTTTATTAATTAAAACACATTTTTATTTATAATTTAGTTTTGAACGTTATTTGATTTGAGGTCAATTAAGACAATAATAAATTAGTGTTAGTTTTACACAGATATACACAAAACAAGTGAGGACTATTTACAACAACACGCACACAATTTTTTTTGGATTTTTTGTTTAAGGACCCTATCTCCCCCTACTTTATTCCTGGTCGATCAGGTCAAGTCTTTGACCTTCTCTCAGGGTTCGGGTCAGCATGTATCTATTACATATATACAGTCTTCCATTTTTTTCTTTATTTTTCATCTCTTTCTTTATTTATTTATTTTAGGTTAAAATTAGTAAGAAGTGTACAATATTTACACAGATGCACGTTAGTAAGAATATGGAGTTAGTGTTATATGCATGTGTTTTATAAGGGATTTTAAGCTAAAATAAATGAATAAAGATGACGAATCACAGATTCATCATCCCCCTATGATATACCTTTGCTAGTCCCTTAGCAATTATTTGAAAGAATAAGTGAAGAAAAAGAAAAAGAAAAAGAAAGGGAAAATAAATAAAGTAGGATAATATTAAGTATTAAACTTATCTTCATAAAATTGTAGTTTGGAGCTCTGCCAGACCTTTAGATTATTAGTGTGTCGGAACTTCTGTGAGACTTAGAATTTTAAAATCGACAGCCTTCAAGTTCTACACATCATTGTCACAGTTTTGGCTCAGAAGTCATCTTAGATCAATCCCCTTCCCAAAGTATACCCTATGAATATTGAATAATCGACTCATGTGTGTGAAAGGTTTTAGGTCTTCCCATCCGGAATGTCGGACTACCATGTAAATCTCCTCTCCAGTAACTCATCCTCAGGGGAGTCAGGTATTTCCTTCTAAGGTCTATCGTGATGTGTTCACAATCGAATTGGGGCGAAGTTAGAAGAAGGAGAAAAGAACTGGAGGGTGGCCAGTGTAGTCACCTCTCCTTGTATAGCTGGCCAGTGTAGCCGAGTCCACCAAGATCTGCAGGTTTCTTTAAACTGGGACCTTTTTGGTCAGATATTTATTTGGTAGTGGCTTCTTTGTATTTGGATTTTAGGTGGTTCTGCTTGGATCTTGTTGTGCCCCTACGGATATAGAATCTTTTTGTTTCCGTACATTTTTTGGGGTCTTAGAAAAAAGTGTGCACAGTCGTCCATCCCTTTTCAGAAGCTTTATTTCAACCCGTACTCCGGTCTTTATATTTCCACGCTACCAGAAAAGAAACTCACACAGTCTTCCAACATCTCATCTGAGTTGAGCTATGTGCATAGTGTGAGAGTACAAATTGATTCCCTATTTCAGAGTTGTACCCAGAATGAAGAGACCAGGTTAGACACTAAGAGTCAAACGTTGCACATTGTCATGTGGAACTCAAAGAATTAAGTCAAAGACCTGAAGCTTCTAAAATCCTATTTCTCGGTGAAGTTCCTCTGAGAACTAGGTGGATTAAGGTCCAACTAAGCTCCATTCTTCAATTTTATTCCAGACAGAGTTTAAATGTCAATACTATCCTGAAAAATGCACATGCGAATGCAAGAAAATATGAACAATGCAATGCAAAGATTTTTTTTGAAAAGAAATTATGCACATGTGAAAAGAACATTTTTTTAACAATTTTCTAATTTTGAACTTTCTATGGATTTTTTTGTAGGAAAAATGCAGATATGAAAGAAATGTTTTTTTTTAATTATGCAAGTTTTTATAGATTTTTGGTTTTGTAGTTTTTTTTAGGGTTAGTAAAATATATACAAGTATACAAGAAATTTTTTTTGTTTGTTTTGTTTGTTTTTTGTGTTTTTATTGTTTTTTTATTTTTGATTTTGAATTGTTGTTGTTGTTGTTGTTTTGTTGTTTTATTTTTGTTGATTTTTTTGTGACTTTTTATTTTGATTTTTTGTTTGTTTTTTTGTTTGTTTTTTTGTTTGTTTTTTTGTTTGTTTTTTTGTTTTTCCATTTTTTTACACACGTGGATTTTACAAAATTACACACATAACCACCCAAATAAACGTATTTAAAAGTACAAGTTGTCTAAAGTATATATACAATATATACGACACCCCCCTATACTTAGCTCGAACTATGTCCTCATAGTGATTAGAGAATGAAAAAGGAAGACATAATTCGTGTTAACTATAGAAAAGTCAAAAGACTCCTATGCTACAACGACTCAAAGAAAAAATAAAAAGAAGAGAAGTTGGTGATCCCCCCCACCAATACTTAGGATCAAGTAATCCTAAGTATAGTGGAGTGTAAAAGGGGAAAATCGATGAAGAGAATGTACAGACTAAAAAATAAAAAAATGATATGAACAACATCACCCCCCTATACTTAGGGTAGAGTAGCCTTAAGTATAGGCAACAACAAGAGTGATGAACAAGACGAATATGAACAACACAAATCATTCACCCCCTATACTTAGGATAAAGCACATCCTAAGTATAGCATATATACACACACGGAAAAGGGGTGAAGGATAAAACAGGAGAAGAAAGAGTAAAATGAAAGGATATACAAGAGGAATGAATGTACGAAGGTCAAGAAGGTCGAAATCGAACCTTCTTGCGGGACTGCTGGGGTATGGATTTGACAAGGTGTAGGTCGATATTGGGATCATCATTAGACATAAACTGAGTAGGATCAACCAAGAATGTATCCTCAGCGATTTCAGATTGTGTAGGCCTAAAGCAGTTATTGGAAGTAGTATGGTCATGTCCGGCCTGGGAAGTCTCGCAAACATCAAAGTAAAAAGACTCGAAATCATTATCAGAAAATGTAGGATCAATTTCAGCCTGGCGAGCCTCTACTGGATCATCATCTTTATTAAAAGGCCCAAATTCCTTTATAAAAGCAATTAAATCAAATTTGGTCTGATCGGTCTCATCTAAATCAGGGTGAATAGGAATGGACTCATCAGTGGAAGTAGTCAAATCATGGTTGTCCTGTCTAGTCTCAGATTCTGCCTTCCGCTCTGGGGTGTCTATCGTGTAAATTCCACGGATGTCTCAATGCATCGCCACAAACCAGAAGGGGGAACTCCAAGGTCTATGCTTTCCGAGTCTTCCTCCTTCAAGAGGAATTCTTGGGTTTCCTTATCATCCAACATATAACAAGAATCTCTGATATTATCATCGAGGTCAAATTCCTTGGGGTTGGATAACACGGGCAGGCTCTCATGAGATGCAGGTCCTCGGTCAGTAGTGGGTGTAGTGATCAACAAATCGCTCCCTACATCAGAACGGAAGTGAATCTCTCTTGAACCATAATCAATAGCGACTCCCGCAGAGGTTAGCAAAGGTCGTCCTAGGATGATTGGAGGGTGCTCCACATGGGCGGAAGTCTCCATGGGCATTACAACAAAATCCAAAGTGAAATTCATACCCTGAATAAGAATGACAGCGTTTTCTAAAATACCCTTCGGCCTCTTAATAGATCCATCAGCAAATTGAACTATCATCCTGATTATCTTGAGAGGCCCAAGATGAAAAGACTGTACCATAGAGAAGGGTATTATATTGATTGATGAACCGCCGTCAAGGAGAGCGTTATCACAAGAATATTTAGATATGGAGCAACTCACAAGAGGTGTGGCAGTGTTCCCTTTCTTAAAATACGGACGGTGAGAGATGGCGTAGGCAGTGGCCATGGTCAAGATGTGACGCTCAAATCTTCTCCTTCGCTTTCTTTTCTTGTGTTGAGGAGTAGATAAATCTGTCATGGCCTGTTTAAGTGGAGCTTTAATGATCTCATGAAGGGTGGCTACCAATTCAGGTTCAATCAATATTTTTTGAATTTTTGGACCTCCTCCATACAAGGGAGACAATCGAAATCAGCATTTACACGAGGATTGCCAAGAGCAGTCTGTATAGTGGCATCCTCGGGGTCAAGGTTGAGACATGATGTGGATAGATGTGTGGGTAAATGATTGGTCATTTGGGTCCTCTCCTCATAAAATGAATAAAATATGTGTCTCCCAGAATCTTTTTGGATTTTTAAAATTTTCCCATTTTTGTATTTTGGGCGATTGCAAGCTCTCATGATTATCCTCAAGTGAGTCCATATCCTCAAATAGTGAAGCATCATTCTGGCTCTTATTTATGTTAAATAGACTGGAAATCCTCGAATTCATATGCTCCATCATCTGGTTCAATGTCTTAAGTGTGGAAATCATGAAAGGTGACTCCAAAATCCCAGGATCGGGTGGGTTGAATGAGGGTGGGTGAAAATCAAAGTCCTCTGATTCTTGAAATAATGGGTTAGGTGGATATGCACAAAAATCAGGAGAAAAGTCCTCATGGAAAAAGGAAGGTGGCTTGCTTGGAGAGTACGAGGTATCCGTGAAGATTGGATTAAAATAACTCTAGTCGGCCATCTTCGAAACAAAGACGGTATCGGGAGAGCATGAGTGGTCAAGTCAAAAGATATGGAGAAAAAGGCGTAAATGCACAGAAGGATCGAGTAAGCACACACGCAATCAAATGCAATACAAACCCCCAGTTCACCGACTCAACTCAATGTGAAGATCATGAAGGTTCGGTCAATTATCTTGTCAATTTTAGAGTTTGGTGAGAATACAATATATCAGAGCGGTTAGAAGCGAGCTATTAGGAACCCAATGTTCTCAAGAGACTGGCCTAATCCCAAAGTTAGATCTTTCCCAGCCAGTATGAATTGCATACCGTTTACCAGCTACCCGATCAATTCAATCTGTTAAAGATGTCACATGCCGCTTTACCGGCTACCGGAGAGATCCTCACTGGAGAACGACTAACCTAAGATAGTAGTCTGAAAAGAGTTCGGGCGTGGCTCTATCCTAGTGTGCGGGTCACTCTCTCGCTCAAGCAAACCAAACAATGAGGGGGTTACTCTCCCCAAAACAATGATTTTCCTTGTATTTTTTAGGGTCGAGTTTTCTTTAGCAGTCCCGATTTTAGCAGTTATCACTTGGTTAAAAATATTTTCAAAGAATCGCCTACCGAGTGTCCAATTTCCTTTTTAACTTATGTGAGTGAAAACAAGGAAGGAGATCGGAAATGCCAATGCGCGATTAAAAATAATGATGCATGTAGGGGTTAGAGATGCGTACCTTGTCGCCAGCACTCTACATGCAAGTGATTCGCAGAGAATTTAAATAAACTATCCTATATGCAAATGCAAGTGAACCGTCCTAGATGATAGCTTCTATTAACGGGCAAGAACAAGTTAATTTGACTAAGTCCAAATTACGATCTACTCTATAGGCACAAAAATGTCTTGTTTAGGGTGTTTGGACCTAATTAATTACCTGGCTCAAGCAAATTAATTAAAGTAATCAAGAGGTAGCTCACGAAATCCGCGGAAAACAAAGGAAAATAAAGGCGATGAAAACAAAATTGGTGAGGTCCCCCAAGTGCACCGGCACTTGGCGAAACAGACCCCGTAACAAATGAATGTCCTTTTACAGAGTTCAAATGGTAAAAAATAAAAACTCTCTCTCTCTCTCTCTTTTAAAAAGATTTTTCCTTCTCTTCTCACGCTATCCTACGGCTTGGTGAAGAATCAAGCTGCCTCCACGTCGCTTGGGTGCTTCGGCTCTCCTAGGATCGCCTCCTTCACTCCGCGGGCCCTCGCAAGAAAAAAGAAAAGAGAATGTGTAAGGAATACAATTATTAAATATGAAAAAGAAGAAAAAAAATGAAATGAATGCAGTGGATATAAACAATGAAGTGAATGGTAAATAACGTAAACAGAGATTTACAACCAAAAATAGTAGGTCAAAAGAGAAACCTAACTACCCTCACCGTGCCTCCCCGGCAACGACGCCATTTTGTTGCTCATGAAAATTGAGGGGTCGGAAAAATTAATAAAAAAATAGGTAGTGTCATCGTTGTTTTCCCCAAAATCCCGTGACCAACAAAAAAATATTTTTTTAGATCTAGGGAAATAAAAATGACGATGGAAATAAAAAAATGCGACGAACTAAACTACGATTGCACTAAGATAAAAATAAGGAGGAAAATGTGGATCTTACCTTAGGAGCGGAAAAGAACCATGATCGCCTTGACAAGGCCGACTCGCTGTCACCGGACGGCTCGGAGGCTAGGCACAATTCTCGATAAAATTTTCTTTCGGAGATCGGGCTCCTCTCTCTAAAGATTGATCAAGTTGAAATGAGGAAGAAGGAGCCATATAAATAGAGAAGATAGAGATGAATTTTGAATTTTTGATTTTTTTGGTGGAAGAGATAAGAGATGAAATTTGAAATGATTTTTTCAATTTTTTTTGGTGGAAGAGATAAGAGAGATGAAAAGAGACAAAATAAAAGAGATAAAACTATGTACAAAATTATCTATTTTTTTGAATTTTCATCACTTTATTTATTTGATTTTAAAAAATGTTATTTTTATATTTTTTGTGGTGGTTAATTAAAAATAGCAACTATATACATATATTATATACGTATATGACATTATATACAAGGGTAAATGAGGAAATTAGCCTTTTTTTTGTTTTTAAAGAATTTAAATTTTTTTAATTTTTATTTTAAGTAATTAGTAAAAAATAATTTACAAATATATACAAATACAATATGCACAAAATGGGAAATTGCACAAACCACCCTAGAAAACCAACTTTTTAACTGTAACTCCAAAAATTATGAAACTACAACCATTTTGAAGATAATTTAATTTTGAATCCAATGGAAGTATTGATTCAATTTGAGCTCATATGGTGCTGGAATTGGTCTTTCAATTAATGCTTAGTGGCTTTTTCCAAGTGTGGCTACTTTTATTCTGTACTTGATTTAATTATGCAATTATTTTTATTAATTAGAACACATTTTTATTTACCACTTTGGTTTTGAACGTTATTTGATTTAAGGTCAATTAAGACACAAATAAATTAGTGTTAGTTTTACACAGATATACACAAAACAAATGAGGACTATTTACAACAACACACACACACAATTTTTTTTGGATTTTCTGTTTAAGGACCCTATCTCCCCCTACTTTATTCCTGGTCGATCAGGTCAAGTCTTGACCTTCTCTCGGGGGTTCGGGTCAGCATGTATCTATTACATATATACAGTCTTCCATTTTTTATTTTCTTTTCTTTATTTTTCCTTTCTTTCTTTATTTATTTATTTTAGGTTAAAATTAGTAAGAAGTGTACAATATTTACACAGATGTACGTTATTACGAATATGGAGTTAGTGTTATATGCAGGTGTTTTATAAGGGATTTTAAGCTAAAATAAATGAATAAAGATGACGAATTGCATATTCATCAATATGTAAACAAATCATTTTTTAGAGAAAATTGTATGATATTGAATGTTTACATAAACATTCATGTAAGAATCTTAAAATAAACTTGGTTGCTAACATGTTAACATAATTTTAAGACTGACTTTGATACTCGTTGAAGGGTTTCCGAAGAGATTAGGTAGCATCACAATTACAATACATATTCACAATCAAGGCAACTCTCACTTATATTTATGTCAAAAAAATCCAATATTTTAGTTATTGAAGAATGAATTATACCCAAATTTTACATTTTTTTAAATAGATAAATAAATAAAATATGAATACAGACGTATCTCTTAGTTTTTATGTTTTTATGAGTCCTTGTCATTACAGATTAAATTAAATGAATTTATTATTTATTTTTATTACTTATTTAGGAAATAGATGGGTGTATACATAGGTTTATCATAGCTTTATCTTTTTGAAAAATAAAGATATTGATTGAACATTATTGAATATGAAAATTGTACCACCATATCCTTGAAATGGATATAAACAATAAATATAGCTGGTAAAAGAAAAATTATAGATAAGTTTAAATACATATTAGTTACTTATAAAATAAGTAAACAAATATGTTTAGTTCACAAACAATTATACACACACACACATGTATGTGTGGCTAAAGAAGAAAAAGTATTGCTATATACAATTATAAATAAACCTAGAATTATAGTTATATTAAAACGGATTCACTGATACGGATATTGATGCAAACATGTAGAATCAAAAAGGCATATATATCCATTTTATAACAGATATGTTTAAATATATATATATAAGGTGAATGTAGTAATGAATATGCTCTTAAGTGATTGGATCCCTGAAGTGGTAAGCAATGGCATTATTAACATGGGTAAATATGGTGTTCATCTTTTTGGATCGATTTTTTTGGAGAACAAGAGGGTAGAATAAAGAACATGGACATGAAATAAGGAGGTTTATCTCGATTTTGTTTACTTCAAAGTCTTTCTTATGGTATGAATATGTGAGTGTAACGTATCCATATATCTTGCTTCATCATGTTTATGGAAATGTAGAATAAGTGATAGCTATTATGAAATAAGTTATTGCTATGGTAAACAGGTCATATGAGTGGGCATAAATAGCGATCATTGTTCAAAGAAAGGGGAAATAATTACTACCCATGCAGGTATGGTTCGGGTTTGGGATCCCCTTGTGGATATCCGGATTTGAACCCACCCAGAACCCAAATACTTATACAAATACGCATATATACACATACACATTTACATTTACGTTTGTGTCTATGTTATGTGTTTCGTGTTATTCAAGCTAGTCAAACCAAATACATATCTAATCGTTTTCAAATCATATATATATATATATATATATCTAAATTTCTCTTTATTCATTCACTTATTTAAATTCAACTATCTATTGTATATCTAAGATACAGAATTTTTTGATCCAGTAAAGACAAACCATCCAATTAATGTAAGTTTATGATATACCATGTACATGTGTTTCATATATTTGGCATTCTGACATTGATTTCAAACATCTAGTGTTACATGAAAACTAAATGTCAATGTCTCGTGCATCTTCAATATTTTCATTTAATAAATATTTCCAACATCTTCAAATAATATATATTCTTAATTGGTGCATCTTCAAATAATATATGACCTTAATCGGATTAGAATTGACTTTATGTTGGATGTGTATATTAGAGTTCTATGTACTTTATTAATATCTTTGTGAGAATATTATGTATAAATGGTTAGTTTAAGATCGAATTTATAGATATGGGGATACCCATCGGGTACATGGATACCTAATGGGTATATGGGTATACACTTGTAACTACCCATTTAATAAATAGGTGAGTTTAGGTAGTGATTTTATAAATAGGTATGGATTTGGGAATACTAATTGTTGAACAGAGATTTTAAGAGGTTCATTTTAATTGAATTATTGAGTGTCGATGCAACCCTAATTAGCCCTCAACAAAAATTTTTATTTAATTCTCAAGTCAAAAATAAATTAATGAAATGTAAGCAAGAGAAATTGCTATTTATTTACCTGTATAACGTACATCATCAAACTCAGGAAGGCTACAAATACCGAAAGTTATTTAAATCAACAACCAATGAGATAAAAAATAGGAAACTCAAAGCGGACTACTCTGGATTTTTGTTTATTTTTGCATCTTTTTTTTGGAATTTTAATTTTTATATACATTTTTTAAAATGTTCTAATTTTATGTTTTTTTATAATTTTTAAAATTGCAAATGTTTATTTTAGTTTATTAATAAAAGAAAATAAACAAAAAAAGAATAAAAGTAAAGGAATGGAGAATAAGGTTTTTATTTTTTATATGGCAAAAATAAACAGAGAATTCAAATAAAATTATTTTCATGTTTTTGATATTTTCTACTTTTTTATAATTTTTTGACCATTTTTATTTTTTTAGGATTTTCAAATAAATTAAAAACTAGAAATCAGATAAACAAAAAATGCACCAATTGTTTTGGAGTTTTAAGATAGAAAATTAAGTCAGAAACGGAGGAAATAAATACAGAAGCATGGAGGATTTTTTAAATATTCCAGAAAAGCAATTTCATGTTTTTCTGGATTTTCTGTGATTTAATATGAAATTTTTAGTGTTTTTAATGTTTTACACTTTTTTTGTTTTTATAAAGAAATCGAGGATAAAATTTGGATAAATATAAAATAAAATCAAAACAATAAAAAAAATATTTTTTTAGATTTTTTAAAAAGATTTCCAAAGTTTTATTGATTTTCTAGACCAAATAAGAAATATTTTTGAGGTTTTTGAATTATTAAAAATAATAAAACTCAATAAATTACAAAACCAAAATTAGTGTGAATAAAAGAGATTAGCATGCACTTATGGTGATTTTTATGGATTTTTAATGATAAATTGCTATTTATTTAGACCAAATAACCAACAATTTATTAAACTGTAGAACACAGGCATAAGTGCAACGAAAATTAGTTACATGACCATACAAATAGTAAAATGTGAAAATGGGGATGAAATTGCAATTTCCACATGAAAAGTTGTGAGCACGTGAGTCGTGCTAGCATGGACTTTTTATGTAATTAATTAAATTCAGATGATCAAATAATAACAAAGAAATGCATGTCTTTTATTGAAAAAACACCACAATGTCACACATGTTACACACGTTTCAGTTCAAACAGGACTAAAATGAGAATAAAATAAATAAGAAGGCCTTAATGCAATTATTCAAAAACACAAAGAGCGACACTTGTCCTTTTAAGGACCTATTGCAAAATTAAATAATGCATGGGCTGGAGAGTAAAAGTTTCACCCTTCCACATGGCGTATTGGCCGACGGTGATGCGACCTTGCTTCTGATCTGACGATTCAACTTGGGCGCATGCGAATGGCTTGGATCTGGTTGTCCGATATGCTCGGGCAGTTGGTATTTGGGTGCGGATCAATGGTGGGGTTGCGATATGTAGCCTCTGTTCTTGATCCAACAACGACTGGAAGCTCTCGAAGAACTCGGAAGAATGGATGGCGAAGTGAGCTTCGATTGACTAGAACTCAGACGATCTCCACTCAAATCGATGCCTGAAAGTTATGGCTCGTTCTTAATGTGATCCTCTATTGATCCGATGGCTCCAAGGTGCTTGGCGATGGCTCTATGAAGGTCTGGAGGTGAAGAAGTCTACAACTAAAAGTGTACCTCCAGGTCCTGCTCCTCGCTTCCTAATGAGATCCTAGACCCTACAAAAGATTCAATTCTCAAAGTGGAAACTCTAGAAGCCTTATTAGCACAAAAACAAAAGCAAAATGGGATGGATGGATCGACTTCGATGGATGGCGATTGGAGCTGAGTCAAGAATCCAAATCACATGTGATCAAGAGGGTCAAATTGCGGTAGAAGGTGGAGAAGGGTCGAGGTAAATATGCTCAAAGGATAGGATAGGAGAAATGATGAGAGTTGAGCTCTGATCAAGTAGATCAGAGCCAAGAAGTGATGATATGATCTATGCTATAAATTTGAATTAAAATGCAAAAAGAAAAGTGAAATTGAACTGAGCTATACCTAAGAGTACCTACGGTGAACGGACAGTGGAGAATCGCCTCGATCTGCGGTGGATTTTAGAGAGGCGAGATGTGACAGCGAAGCTCTGACCACGTGTCGGATTACTATCTCTTGCAGCTCCCTGCACTCCCGGATGAAGGGATTAGAGCCATGTCACAGACTCGATGTCCATGCACCACCCTCAAGCGAGGAATCGCAGCAAAAAAGGATCAACAGGAGCATGGGAGGAAACATATCTTTAAATAGGAGTGATGTCCAGCATGTTTTGAAATTCAAAATCCACGCAATCCAAGGCATGAAAGAAGGAGTTGATGATTTGGTGACGGAGGCGATGATGACGGCTAACCAAGTGAAGAAGAAGGCGGGAGAAGTTAGTGATTGGAGCATGCAGAAAAATGGGGGGCAATGAGTTCGATGAGTGGAAGAGGCAAGCTAGGCTGGAGATTAGGGAGTTGACCCAGGTCAACAAACCCCTGCTCAACCAATCTGAGACGAGTCGACTACAGTACAAAAGACGTAAGACGACAAAAAAGCTAAAAAATTAAATAAATAAAAATAAAATTGAAAATGAATTCAAATAAATAAACAACAATAATAAGATAAAATGTTAGTAATTAAACTATCTTATTTATGGTAATTTTAGTTATTTAAATAATTTATATACATGGGTAAAAATAAACAAAACCTTTTATTATATGTATATATTCCTATATGTACAACACCAATATTTTTAATATATTATATTCATAAATAAGCATAATTTAATATTTTTTTATTTTACAATATTTTACAAGGATTTTAATGATATTTTTATTTTATTTTTACGAGATGATATATTAAGATAAATAAATAGGGTTATTTTACAATATACATAGTGATACCTATGCATTAAATATACATGATTTATTTTTATTTATTTTTGTTTATTTTTTATTTTGTGATTTTTATTTGTATTTTATATAAGTCAAACACAGTATATACAAATAGTTAAAAATACAATATATATGGAAATACAAGGAAAATAATAAATAAATAAATATAATATACATAGGTATAATATACAATAGCACCCCAAAAGGTCACATTTCACATCTTAAATCCGATTTTATGAAACAACTTTCATTTTAGAGATTATTTAATTCTGAGTACAATAAAAGTAAATTTACTTCATTTTGAATTTTTATGGAAAAGATATTGATCTGACAAGCTGAGCTTTATAGATTTTTCAATGTGTTTTTATTTAAAAACAGTCCAATGGTTCTTCTTGCAATTCTTTTTGGTATTTACAATTGATTATGTACAAGTTCTAAGAAGAAAAGATTTTTATTTGCAGTAAGTTCGATGATAAAAAATAGAGTAAGTGATACGTATTATATACAAGTGATGAATATACACAAGTGAGGATTGATTTTCTGGTTATTAGGCCTTATCTTGCCCTACTTTATTCCTTATCGATCAGGTCAAGTCTTGGTCTTATCTCAGGGTCAGAGTCATCTTGTATTTATATCATATATACAATCTTTCATTTTTTATTTTTCCTTTATTTCTTGATTCATTTATTTTAAGTTAAAACAATGATAAATATACAATATTTACACAAGAATGATGATTAGTAAAAGAAGAGATTTATTGATATTTACTCGTGTTTTATAAGGGATTTTAAGTTAAAATAAATGAATGAAGATGATGAAATGCATATTCATCACCCCCTATGCTTTACCTTTGCTAGTCCCTCAACAAATAATTATTTGAAGAATAAGTGACTAAAATAAAAAGAATAAGAATAAAGCAAAAATAAAGAACTCAGAACAATATAGATTATTAAACTTTTCTTCATAAAATTGAAGTATGGAGCTCTGTCAGACCTTTGGATTATTAATTTGGCAGAACCTTATTGAGAATAGGATTTAAGACTCAACGACCCTCAAGTTCTACAATTCTATGTTCAAGTCGCCTCAATAATCAGGTCATAAGAGGTCTACATATGCAAACTCTTACAACTTTGAATCTTTACTTGTATTGTCTCAATATAGCTCCCCACCTCATAAGTGACAAAGAAACAACCTCTTCTAATAAGGTAACCCTAATTCCTCGGTCTAGCTACTCTTTCCTCGAGGAGTGGGGTATTCCCTTCTAAGTTCAAGTACAACTAGCTTAAGAAGAGTGGGTAGAGAAGAGAATGGATTGTGGTCCGTGTAGCCACATATCCTTAGAGCTTGACCGGTGTAGCCAAGTCTCTAGCAACAAGCTTCCTTGATATGAGTATTTGAGGCATATGCCTTTCTTATGAGATTTTTTCTTTTCTTTTCTTTTTTTTGAATATATACAAATGTGCAACATGTACATAAGGAGTTTTTCTTCTTGAGTCAGTATATTATTCCTCTTTTGAAGCTTTATTGCAACCCACAACATCCCTTCTTTAGACGTCAGCGCCACTGGACTAAGTTTAGGCATACTGGCACTTATTGGGATTGCGAATGTTTCCACTTGCATGCTTCCCCAAGCTAAAGGATTTTCCCTCCTCACCACCTCATCCATGTTGACCTGCGTGTAGAGTGCTTTGTCCAAGTTAAGTCACTCTATAAAAGGATCATGCATGTGTTGTTAAATATTCTACTTAGACCAATTGAGATGACATGTGAACACAACCTTATGAGCTCAAAGAATTAAGTCACTTGACGTGAAAAGTCCTAACTCATGTTCCTATAAGGTTCCTCTGAAATAAGTGGATTATGGTCTTAACCAAGCTCCATTGTTCGATTTCATTCCAGACTAGTTTAAATGTCAATACATTCTGAAAAATTCACATGCAAATGCAACACAACTCTTTTTTTAAACAAGAAGTGAAGAATTAGTGGATTGAATGTATTTACAAGAATTAAAAAGGATTATGTACATATTTACAAGGGTTTTATACAAGTATTAATACAAAGGTTATACAAGTTCTGTACAAGATTTTATTTTACAAAAGGATTTTAGTTACAAGTTTTTAATACAAATTTTATTAAAGGATTTTATATACAACAATGAATTTTGTTTACACAAATAGGATTAATTATAGCTTTTGCACACATGTGGATTTTACAACAAACAGATACATCCACTAATTTATATAACACGTGATAAAATAATTTTGCAACATTTTACAAGCCTTTTCAAATCATTTTACAAAAGATTTTACAAACATTTTAAAAAAGATTTTGTAAAGATCTTGCAAAAGTTTTACAAATGCTTTTCAAACTATTTTACAAAATTATATAAATTATTTTACAAACAATTTTAAAAATAGTTTTTTGCAAACATTTTATATTCAAATATTTTACAAATATTTGTACAATATACATAATTTTGATACAAAAATGATTTATAAATCATTTTACAAACAAAACAATTTTATAAATAAAATTTACACAGATTTGTACAAAAATAATTTTACAAATATTTTTACAAGTAGTTTACAAATAGTTTTACAAAAGTTTCTATAAAATATTTTACAAAACAAATTTTACAAACAATTTTACAAATGATTTTTGCAAATAATTTTACAAATCAATTTTCAAAACGTTTTTTAATAAGTAATAACCAAATTATTAACGAACAAAAGCAAGTATATATACAATATATACAATACCCTCTATACTTGGCTTGAACTATGTCCTCATAGTGAAAGAAGCGAAAACGAAGACATAACTTGTGCCAAGTATAGAAAAAATGAAAAGAATCATATGCTACGATGACTCAAAGAATGAAAAGAAGAGAAGTCTGGTGATCCCCCTATACACAGGATCAAATAATCCTAAGTATAAAAGATTGTACATACGTGGAAGACCAAGGAAAAGAATGTACAATCTCAACGACTCGACTTTTCCTCCCCTATACATAGGGTAAAAGATCCCTAAGTTTAGAAAAAGAATATAAAAAAGTTAAAGGACAAGCAAGGGAACATAAGAATAAAAAGAATAAAAACGTGAAAGAGAACGAAATGAACGAAATCACTCCCCCTATACTTAGGGTAAAGGATACCTAAGTATAAGCAACAACATGAGTGATGAAATAGAACGAAAGTGGAAAAACTCAAATCATTCGCCTCCTCCATACTTAGGATAGAGTACATACTAAGTATAGCACACGCATGCACATGGAAAAGGGGTGAGCAATGGAAGTGGAAGAAGAAAGAATAAAACGAAAGCAATATATACAAGAGAATATCAACTCATGTATCAGATGCAGAAGATGTCAAAGGATCATCGCCTGCTACCAAATGGATGGAATCTACCACGGACAACACAATAAATGGTTGTGCATCAGATGACAACCCAAATATGACAATACTACCATTGTTACGCACATCTCTAACAGTGAACGGTCTTGACCATTTGCTTTTAAGTTTGTCGAGAAACAACTTCAATTTCACATGAAACAACCATACTTTCTGATTAGGGATAAAAATCTTTCTTCTAATGTGTCTACCATGCCAACACTTGACTTTCTCCTTATACATGAGTGAATTATCATAGAAGAAAGGAAAAATAAAAAATAAATAGCAAATGACCTAGGACCAAAAATTTTTCTTCATGAAATTTGCTCGTCTCGATGAGATCTACAACTTTCATGAAGAGATCAAAATCAAAATAGGTCATTTGCGCAAAGTGATATGTTTGGAGTAATTTATGTGTATAAAATACCTTGATTTTTGAGTTTTATGTTTTTTATTATTTTGAAATAAGATAAAAATAAAAAAATAGGACAAAATAAAACACAAATATTTACACATTACTATATTTTTTGGATTTTTATAAATTAAAAAAACATGGAAATAAAATAAAGTACGAGAAAGACTACTTTTGTACATATTTTTAGTGAACACTCAAACTCTATCAATTTCTTTGATTTTGGTTTTATTTTAGGTTTGGATTTTTATACTTTAATAAAGTTTTGCCAAAGAAAATAAATGAAAATAAAATAAAAGAAAAAGAGTCAAATATGTACATAAAATAATAGGTCAAAATCGAGTAAAATACACAATGTACAAAAGAGGCCCAAAACTTAACTTTCAAATATGAGCTCCGATTCACTTGACTTGGTCTTGTTTTGAAGGTAATTAAACGTAGATTAGTTCAAAAGTGAGTAGGATCAAATCAGACATTGTATGAGGAAGATATCACTGTTTTAGTCCGGAAATTTTGAAATTAGCTTTTGGATTTATTTGTCAATTATTTATGTTAGTGGTTTTTTATTTTTCCTTTATTCTTATTATTAATATATACACAATGGAGGTGGTTTCATGTGATTTGGAGTTAGCACAAATTTACTAAAAATTGAAGAAGTTAGCTTATTTTACAAGTTAATTGGGCTGGAATTTTTTGGCTTCTTATTTTATGCAATTGTGTATGATAAAATGCGATTCTTATTTATACATGCATGAATGTTAAGAATGTAATATAGACAATGAAATGCCAATGAATTTTGGAGATATGAGCTTAATTAATATCTTTTAGAGTGATGAATCACATATTCACCAATCTCCTATACTTAAACCATGCTCGTCCTCGAGAATCTAGTGAATGAATGAGTTAGTTTGATTGATCCCTAACTGTGCACGTGGAGTACAAGACTCGATCAGTTGAAGAAATCTCGGTTCTTGTGATCACAAAATTCTGAATTAAAACAAGCTTTAGTCCAAAGGTATCCAACTTCTCTAGCTCTGAGACTCTCTTTGTTTACATATATAGTAGCGATATGATATTTAATTTGGATTGCAGTCACAAGAGTAGAGTCAAAACGTCACCCAAAGTTCCAGTCCAAGAAACTCTCCTAAGGACCAATCCTCAACCTATACGGAATAAATCAGTTGTTGTAAACATTCCATTGTCTCTTTAATTATCAGTCTTAAAAGTGTAGATGGAAGGCCAGTTGATGGAGGGCATAGGATTGTGTAATTTCTTCTCTCCCTCTCATTGGAACAAGGATCCACTCGAGTGCCTTATTAACACAACAATATGTTTTAGGTTGTTGACTAGTGCGTCCATCAAGAGAGTTTGGAGTCGTCTACACTTGTTTTCCTGGGAGTACACCGGGGCGTGTCTCTTTTGAGTACCTATCATACCTTCGACACCTAGAGTTGTATCACTATACGATGCAGAGCCCTTTTTGAGTGTTAGCTTGACTCCTGGTCCTAATAGATTTAGTCCAAGTAGATACTATGAAATGATTGGGAGCGCTCTCCTTTGGTGGAAGCTCTTTGAATTTGAATTTCCAATGAGAGAGTTTTTTTGTATTTGAATGAGAGAACTTCTCTCGAAATTTATTTCATTGATGGTTGACTAGCTCCATAGCTTCTATCAAGTTGTCACACACTGATCAACAATTAATTAAGTTTAATCACACCCTGGCACATAGGTTTTATATCAAGAGATTAGTATAAGAACCTTGTTCTTATACTACTTTAAAGGTACAGACTCTCATGTTTTATGAAGCCATCATCAATTTTATCCAATCATCGCGCATCATAAAATCAGATCCAAACTCAAATCCCTCATTCTAGTTCCTCAATTGAAATCCTAACCCATCTCATCATAATAGCAGCCATGCATGTGATGTGATGATCATATTCTTTAAGGTAGAGACTAAGTATGCGATATAGCTGATAAAAGGGAAGAATCAGATGATCGCACGGTTTCACAAGGCGAAATCGTAGTCGGTGTGTTGACCACTCTAAAATCCTCGATTAAGAAGCAATTAACCAACAATATATATAAAGCCAGGAATAACAAAAAATGTGAGGTTAAAAATTATTATTCTCTACAAAAAGATGCATAGTGACTAAGCATGTAGAGGTCGAACCACATAGAGCAAAATGGGTAGCCTACGGTTATTTATGTACAACCAAGTCAAGTATCTTGTGTATTCATGTATCTTTTTCTGGGTTTTTAATTTTATATTTTTTAATCTATTTTTGTTTTATATTTTTGTATTTTGTTTTTAATTTTATGATTTTATATTTTCTTTTTTTATGTTTTCAAATTTTTATATTTCTTTTTTCTTTTAAATATCTACATATAGGATACAAAAAGCTATATATACATATAGAGTAATATATTTATAAATACTAATAAATATAAAAAATAAAAATTGTTTTTATGTTTTATATATTTTTTCTCATGTTTTTGTAATTTTTCTGGAATTTTTGCCAAATTTTTATATATTTTTAAATAAAAAATATCCCAAATAAAGGATTAAATAAATAAGCTGAAATTGATTTGAATATTAAAAATAATAAATAGATTCCACAATTACCTAAATCAATTTTAATATATAAATATTTACAGAAAGTTATAAAGCAAAAAATACATATTTTTGGATTTTGTAATGATTTTTTAGATATTTATGAATGATTTTGGGGGTTTTCAATTTTTAAGTTTCCTTTTCAAATTTTAATGATTTTTTGTATCTAATTAAAATATAGTAAAATACACGACATGTATTTTTTTTGGAATTTTTCAAAACATTTTTATATTTTTTGGTATTTTCTAAGCTAGACAGTACAAAAGAAGCTCCTTTTGATTTTTAATAAATGAATAAATGCACGAAAATGCGAAACAAATATGTGGTGTAAAATACATGGTAAGAGGTATTTATCCCTATTTTGTGATTTTTTTAGAGTATAATAGCAATTTATAAAAACTAGAGGAAATACACAAAAATACATGCCCTAGCAGGGGTATATTTGTAATAAAAAATAAACTTCAGGGGGCTTAGATGCAATTTTGCAAAAAAAACATACAACACATACTTAATTTTATTACACTATTTTACAATTATAAAAACCGCCAGGGCTTCAATGCAATTTCGCCACCTCACGTGGGACGATACATGAGGTGACGTGGAATGGACCCAATAATAAATAAAATAAATACATGGCCTTCCTGCAAAATTTTCACTTTATTTTTATCATTACATATTATTTACAGGGCTAAACAATAAATACAAAAAATGTAGGGGAAGGTTTGCAATTTAACCCATAAGGCACACCATCAAACATCGTAGAGGACTCCACTAATATACGTGTCGCCTTCCGAGCGGCCGGTACCGCTTCACCGTGGACGCTCGAGATTAGATCACTAGAGGTGATCTGACGGTTAGTGCCGCTTGATCCAACGATGTCTGGAAGATCTGGAGGAGAGGACCGATCCGACGACTCTGAAGGCGCTCGGATGAACATGGAAGAACCCCCTACCCCTCGAGCATCGATCTGGTGTAGCTTCCGTCGTCAACCATCTGGATTGCTCACAAGGGTCGCAAAACATCGCCCTAGCTCCTCCACATTTGATGATGGCTTCATGAGGTACGTTGGAACCCTGTGATGGCTAGTGAGCTCGAGAGAATAAAGGGCCCCAAGTATCTCCGGTCTGGTAAAAAATTGACTGTATCTGGGTCGCTTGGTCCTCCAGCACCTGCAAGAAGCTAAAGCATGACACTTAGGGGGTCTTGGGGACCTTATTGGTCGAAATAGGCATGAGATGAGATGCAGGGCGGTGCTCCGACGAGGCGAGCAGATGAGCACCTGATCTCCAGATCGGGTGTCTATCTGGTTGAATGAAAATGCGTGGGATGGAGTAGAAGTGAAGGGGAAGAGAGTGGAGGTGGAAGCGTGTCAGAAATATGGGATAGGCACGGTGGAAACGTTCACCGGAGCGGAGCTCCGACAAACTATGAGTAGGGCATTTAACGCTAATCTACTATCCTAGTGACTTATCTAATGGCAGAAATAAAATGAGGTGATTAAAAGCTATCTAAAAAAATCGATAAAGGCACAACTCTTATACCTGAGAGAGCTCAGGGAGCAGGACTGCCAGCGACGGTCGTGGGCGCACCTCCGTCCTCTTGGAGTTGATCCAAACCACCGAGAAGCACCTCCTGTCATGAGGAAACTCGCTAGATGAAAGAATCGAGCTCATGGACTCGGATTATTGACCAAAGAGGCGAAGGAAATCAGAGGGAGTTATTTATAGACAAGGCTTGTCACCCTTATTGACGATTGAAATGGGGCGAATCGAGATGGAGTACAACCAATCTGGAAAGCCGGTGTGAATCTAGGAAGAACAATGATCATTTTTTCTGAAGGAAGAGAGCACGATTAATCGATAGATCAAGCGGAAAAAATGCAAGAAAGTCGGTGAAATAGTGGTTCTGACAAAATTCAGAGGCGCATGGAGAGTTGACTGACGGTCAACAACCCTGGCCTCTGATTGGCCCACGTAGGCCGCAAAATGACAAAACAACAATTTTATTCGAAAATAATTATTTAAAAATAGTATTTGATTTTATTAATTTTTGATTATAAAATAAAAAAGTTTGTTATTTATGTAGTATTTTAATATGATTTTTATTTATTTTTTGATGTTATTTATTAGTAGTTAATTTTTAAGGGTATAATTATAGGTATATTTACCTATATTTTAGCTTATTTATTTTTATTTTTTATATTTTATTTTATTATTTTATTTTATATATTTATAAATTATTTTTATGTACATAAATATATTTTTATTATATTTTTGTGATGTTATTTGTATACTTAAATAAATAGGAATATATTATATGTAGGTATACTTATAGGTATTTTGTCCATGTATTATATCCATTATTTTATTTTAATGTATTTTATTGGGTTTTAATTCCTCTTTATATTTTTAGTAAAATATAAATGATATTTATAGTAGTATAAAAATATAAGAGAATAAAAAATAAAAGAATGAAATTCCCTTTTATTTATGTACAAGTAATATTATAGGTATTTTACCTATATATGTATATAGACTTATTTTATTTTGTATTTTTTTTGGTTTTATTTCGATTTTAATATGTACATAAGTTATAAATAATAATTACAAAATTTTAAAAGTATAAAATTTTAAAAATAATAAAGAATGAATAAAATGAATATTTTAATAGAGCATAATGTACAATGAGGATCCAAAACCTAACTTTCACACCTCAATTCCAAAATATGAAACCATCTCCATTAAATAGCTTATGAAAAATTATATACAATTAGAGGTGATTTTGATATATTTTAAGTTTTTATTTGGAATATATGGGTCTGTGAAGTTGGGAGTTTGGCTTTTTATTTTGTGTATAAATTGTACACTGTGCATTATTTTTGTACAAACTCAATTTTGTATTTTTTATTTATATTATTATCTTCAACTTTCATGTACAAAGTTTCTTTATTTAATGTATGAATGATAAAGAATAAAATGGTTGTCAAAAAAGGAATTATTGAATGAATGGATAATTGTGGGTTTTATTGTATTTTTGTAACTTATCTCCCCCTACTTTATTCCTTGTCGACCAACTCAATTCTTGACTTGGACTCGGGGTTTTGGGTCATAAAATATCTTTGATATTTTATTCCTTTTCTTTTCATCTCTTTATTCTATAATTTTGGCATTGAAGACAATATTATTTACACAATAAATACAATAATTAATGAATGTTATTTTGTACAAATTAATGTTATTTACATGCATTAGCTAAGGTTTTTAAGGCAAAAATGATAGAATAAAGATGATGAAATGGAGATTTATCACCCCCTATACTTGCATTTGCTAGTCCCTAGCACAAACTTATGCAATAAGTACAAAAAGAATAAAGAAGAAAAGAAAAAGAAAGAATAAATGGAATTGATTTCAATTATTAAACTTGTCTTCACAAAATCAATGTTTGGAGCTCAGGTTAAACCTTGCTGTGAGAATGTGTGTGGAACCATGTTGGGAACCAAATTTAAGGCACAACAGCCTTCGAAAGTCACATAACTCGGTTCAAACCACCTCAATAGCCATGTCAGAACTAGCCTATATCATACACAAAACGTTATGACTATGAAGCTGACTTGTATAGTGTAAGTGATAGTGGCCCTCCCCAACTGAAATGACGAAGGAACCGACTTCTCCAGAATGACAACCCAATGATTCCTCAATCCAGCAACTCTTTCCTCGAGGAGCGGGCTATTCCCTTCTAAGTTCAAGTGGCATCTGACTCAAGAGGAGGGGGTGAAGAGAAGAATGGATGGTAGCCAGTGTAGCTACCTATCCCGAGATGCATGACCAATGTAGTCAAGTCATCCAGCTGCAGGCTCACATGGTACAACTTTGATGCTCAAGCTTACTTATTTTCTATACAATATATATACACACTCCGCCAGGCATTTTATTTTCAATCAGGCCTGTCCACTTTTTTGGAGTTTTTTTTGAAGTACTATTTACAACATCATTTACATAAGGAGTTTTCCCTCTTGAGCCAGAAGACTATCCCTCTTTTGAAGCATTATTACAACCCACACTCTCCTATCTTTAGACCTCATGGCATCTGGATCGGGCTGGGGTGCACTTCCCTCCCTAGACGAGGATGAATGTTTCCACTCGTGTGTGTCTCAAACCGGAGAATCCATTCCCCTCACCACTCCAACGGAGTTGAGCCAAATGGAAGGTGCAAATGTCCAAGTTAGGTCACGACCGACAAGAGTCATGCATGCATCTTGAAAAGTTCTAGTTAGTCAGTTGAGGTGACTTGAACCCAACCCTGAGTCTCAAAGAATTAAGTCTGAATAGACCTGAAGTACCTTAAACCTAGTTCCCAAAAGTTTCCTGTGCAGTTATGTGCAGTAAGGTCCAACCAAGCTCCAATCTTCGACTTTATTTGGATTAGTTTAATCATCAAGCTCAATCCTGAAAGAATGTGAATGCTATGCAAATGCTATACACAATGAAGAAAATATTTCCGTGATGCACTTTCTTTAAAGTCTTGATCTTTTGAAAAGATAATGCATATGCAAAATTTTCTTTTATTTTCAAAAATGTTTTTGGAATTTTTTTTGAAAATGTTTTTGTGATTTTTGAAAGCAACAGATTGGCTAAGAAAATAGGTGACAAATATTTACAAGGGGATGCATCTTATATTTACAAGAGTTAGGTTTCAAAGCATTTACAAGGGGTAAGTGATCACTTTTATAGACATGTGTATACAAAATTTTAATATGGTACGTATACTCCTTAAACTTATTTTAAAATCATTTTACAACATTTTTGAAAACTATAGTCCAAAATAACTTTTACAAACAATTTTTACAAACATTTACACACATTTGAAAATCATTTTGCAACGGTTATTCAAACAATATATATAGATTTTCAAATATTTTTGCAACCATTTTTCAACCATTTGCAAGTGGTTTTTCAAACATTTTTATTTCACACGAAGAAAATAAATTTTGCAAACAAAATCTTTTTACAAAGGTTGAACACTTTTTACAAAATATTTTCCAAAGAGTTTTTCAAATAATTTTTCAAAAAAAGATTTTCAAACTATTTTTCAATCATTTTGCAAAATTATTTTCACCTGATTTATTAATGTACAAAAAGAAAATTTGAGGAGATATAAGCATTTTTTATTGGGAAATTGTGATGAATTTATCAATATTTTTAGCCGTAAGTATTATTACAAAAATACGAAAGTACGAGTTATGGCTAAAGTATATACATAGTATATACGACCCTCCTATACTTGGTATGAGCTATGTCCTCATAGATCGAATAGAAAAAGAGAAGACATAACTCGTACTGAGTATAGAAAAGCCTAGAAAGATTGAACGGAGGAATGAATGAATGAGAAGTCGACCATCCCTCCTCTACTTAGAATCAAATAATCCTAAGTATAGCGGACTGTACACAAAGCAGGAAGGGTCAAGGGTGAGAATGAACAGATCGTACTCAGACTGTCTCCCCCTAAACTTAAGGTAAGATAGCCCTGAGTATAAAAAAGAAGAGGAGATATGGGAAAGGATCAAAGAATGAAATACCCCCCCCATACTTAGGATAAAGTACAAACTAAGTATAGCAGACTGACAAAAAGGGGTGATACACATATGCATTTTTTTAATAGCAAATGAAAGTTGAAAAAAAGAAGAAAAGATAAAAGCTTAAAGGAAAAGTTTTGAGTTGCATTATTTGAATCTTTTGATGTGGCTACTGCTGTGGATGTATCATCAGAGCACAGTATTTGGATAGAGTTGACAATGACCAAGAAAGTATCATGCTCGAGGTAAGGCTTCAGGACTTGAACGTTGATGATAAATGGTTATGCATAAGGAGACAATTTTGATATTGCAATGTTGCCATTGTTACACACTTCTCGAACTCGAAACGGTCCTGTCCATCTACTTTTCAATTTGCTCGATAAGATCTTTAACTTTGCATCAAATAACCACACTTTATGTCCAGCTTTGAAGGTATTTCGTATATTGTGCTGGTCATGCCAGCGTTTCACCATCTCCTTGCACATCAATGTGTTATCGTTTGCATAGTCTCGAAATTCCAGGATCCTATTGAGATCATCTTTTCTTTTCTGACCACTTTTTGTGAGTCCAAATTACAAATGTTGATAGCCCATAAAGATTTGTGAATTAATTCCACGGGCAGATGACATGGTTTCCATATACAAGACGGTAGGGAGACATGCGCAAGGGAGACTTGTAAGCTCTATATGCCCATAGGACAGAGTCCAATAGTTGGGACCAATTCTTTCTGTCCAGCATCACAAGCTTCTGGAGGATCGTCATGATTTCTCTGTTTGGTAATTCTGCCATGCCATTAGTCTGGGGATGGTAAGGAGATGCTACATGGTGCTCGATGGCGTACTCCTTTGTTAGCTTCTTGACTTATTTGTTTATGAAGTGATTACCCCCGTCTGATATGATTATCTTCGGAATCCCAAACCGCGATATGATGTTCTCTTTCAAAAAATGACACACTGTCCAGCTGTCTGTGACTCGAGCGGGGATAGCTTCAACTCAACGACTCACATAATCAACGACATGAAGGATGTGTTCATATCCCTAACTGTTGGGGAAAGGTCCCATGAAATCGATGCCCCAAGCATCGAATACGCCTACTATCTGAATGATCTTTAGGGACATTGAATCTTTTGTTGTGAGGGCGCCTTTCAATCTTTGACAGTCAGTGCATCATTTGACAAAGGTTGCTGCATCCTTAAATAGTGTGGGCCACCAGAGGCCACACTGAAGTACTTTTGCCGTTATCTTGTCTCCAGAATGATGTCCACCAGATTCGAGCAAGTGACAATGCTCGATTACACTATGATGCTCCTCTTGAGGGATATACCTGTACCAAATGCAATCTGCTCCTTCCCTGAATAGTAGTGGGTATCCCATTGGTAAAAATGAATAATCGACAAGAACTTGACCTTCTTTATTTTCATCCTATCTTGTGGAACCACACCGGATACGAGGTAGTTCTCAATATCGGCATACCAAGGGAGCGATTCCTCGACCAAATTGATTCGCCAGGAAAGGTGTCTGTGATGGGTTTACTGCTCAGTAGAGGCTCTTGCTGCTTAATTCTGGAGAGGTCATCTGCTACCATATTTAGAACTCTAGGCTTGTATTTAATTTCCAAATCAAACTCGTGGAGTATAAGGATCCAACTGATCAATATTGGTTTGGCATCCTTCTTCTGCTGTAGGTATCAAATAGCAGAGTGGTCGGTGAAGATGGTGACTTTTTATCCAAGCAAATAGGATCTGAACTTCTCCAGGATGGATACCACAACTAGCAATTCTTTCTTGTGATAGTGTAATTTCTCTGAGCTTCATCTAATGTTTTGCTGGCATAATGAATGGCATAGGGCGCCTTATCTTTCCTTTGTCCTAGTACCGCCCCAACTGCAAAGTATGTCGCATCCATCATGATCTCAAAAGGAAGAGACTAATCTGGCGGCTGTAGAACTGGAGCTTGAGTGATTAGCTCCTTCAGCTGATTGAATGAAGAAAGAACCTGTTGATCAACATTAAACTCAGTCTCATTGCATAGTAACTCTGTAAGAGGTCGGGCAATGCAGCTGAAATCACAGATGAACCTTCTGTAGAATCCCACATGCCCCATGAATGACCTCACATTCTTCACTGACTAAGGTGGCTCAAGATTGGCAATCACATCCACCTTTGCCAGGTCGACTTCCATGCCACGTTTGGAAACGACGTGACTCAGTACAATCCCTTCATGATAATGAAGTCGCTCTTTTCCCATGACATAACAAGATTGACTTCACGGCATTTCTGAAGTACTCTGTCCAGGTGCTCAAGACAAGAATCGAAGCTGTCACCATAGATGGAGAAGTCATACATAAACACCTCGAGAAAACTACCTACCATATAGGTAAAAACTGCAAGCATGCACCTCTGGAATGTTGTTGGTGCATTGCACAATCCAAAGGGCATTCTCCTGAAAGCATAGGTACCGAACGCGCAAGTGAAGGTCATCTTCTCTTGGTCTTCTAGGGCGATTCTCACTTGGTTGTACTCGAAATACCCATCCAGAAAGCAGAAGAACTCCTTGCGATCTAGCCTTTCCAATACTTGATCAATAAACGGTAAGGGGAAGTGGTCCTTCTTTATTGCTGCATTGAGACGACGGTAGTCAACACATACATGCTAAGATGTCGGTACCCGAGTAGACATCTCCTCTATCATTTGTAACCACAACGAGCCTTGATTTCTTCGGAACTACGTGCAAGGGACTCACCCATTTTGAATCAGAGATGGGATAAATGAAGCTTCCATTACACCATTTCATGTTTTCCTTCATAACGATGTCCCTTAGATTCAAATTCAGTCTTCTTTGAAACTCACAGGATAGCTTGGCATCTTCTTACAAGTAGCCGTGGTGTGAGAACAGTGCAGGATTTCTCCTGCGGAGATCTGAGACATGCCAACCAAGTTCCTTGCGATTTTTCTCTGGAATCTCGAGAAGTCGAGATTCTTGCTCCGGGGTCAGCCGACTGCTGATGATGACCAGATACGTATTTTCCGCACCCGCAAAGAAAGCATACTTCAGGCCTTCTAGAAGTGGCTTTAATTCCAGTTCTGATGTGTCCAGCTTCTCGGTTACTTCTGTAACGGTGTTGGTTAGAGGATGGTCTGCCTGAACTTTTGCAGAGTTACCGATCTCAGTGTTCTGTTGAGATTATGTCAATGTTCCAAACAGATCTGTAATGGGATTATTGTGTTTGGGCTGGAGAGAATCATTGGATTCATTGGAGTAAAAAAGATGCATCAGCAGGTTAGACTCTATCTCCCAAATGTCCTCGGAGCTTGCGTCGACTGTGCTTTCCAGGTCCTCCTCTAGAGAGAGGATTTCTTGTGTCCATGGATCGTTCAAGGAGAGTTGTGTATCTCTGATTTCTGTAATGAAGTCACAATCTAGTTCAGACGTCGTTGCATGTTCGTTATCCGTTATGACTTTGGGCTCGCTGATCATGTCTATGGTAATTCTGTTGTTTCCCGAACTGAAGGTGATCTAGCCAGACCCATAGTCAACCACAGCTTCTGAAGTGCACGAGAATGGTCAACCATGGATGATAGGAGTCTGGAGTAAGGGTGCGGGTGAGTCCATGTCAAGGACTACAAAATCAACTGGAAACTGCATGTTCCGCACCCTCACCACAACGTCGTCCAAAAGACCTTGAGATCGCCGATGAATCTGCGATCCGTCATCTTTATTCATTTATTTTAGCTTAAAATCCCTTATAAAACACTTGCATAAAACACTAACTCCATATTCTTACTAACTTGCATCTGTATGTAAATATTGTACACTTCTTACTAAGTTTAACCTAAAATAAATAAATAAATAAAGAAAAGAAAAATAAAAAAAATAAAAAATGGAAGACTGTATATATGTAATAGATACTGGCTGACCTGAACCCCGAGAGAAGGTCAAGACAACGTGATCGACCAAGAATAAAGTAGGGGGAGATAGGGTCCTTAAACAGAAAATCCAAGAAAATTGTGTGCATATTGTTGTAAATAGTCCTCACTTGTTTTGTTATATCTATGTAAAACTAACACTAATTTATTTGTGCATTAATTGACCTCAAATTGAATAACTTTCAAAACCAAAGTTGTAAATAAAAATGTGTTCTAATTAATAAAAATAATTGCACAATTAAATCATGTACAGAATAAAAGTAGACACACTTGGAAAAAGCCACTAAGCACTAATTTAAAGACTAATCCCAGCTCCATATGAACTCAAATTGAACCAATATAACTTCCATTGCATTATAAATTAAATTATCTTCAAAATGGTTGTATTTTCATAATTTTTGGAGTTACGGTTGAAAAGTCGGTTTTCTGGGGTGGTTTGTGCAATTTTCCCATGTATTTTATGCATATTGTATTTGTATATATTTGTAAATTAGTATTAGTAATTTTTAAAATAAAAATTAAAATAAAAAATTAAATTATTTAAAAACAAAAAAGGCTAATTTCCTCATTTACCCTTGTATATAATGTCATATAGGTATATAGTATATGTATATAGTTGTTATTTTTAATTAACCACCATAAAAAATAAAAAAATAACTTTTTTTAATTCAAATCAATAAAGTGATGAAAATTCAAAAAAATTAGATAATTTTGTAAATATTTTTTAACTCTTTTATTTTGTCTCTTATCATCTCTTGTCTCTACCACAAAAAATGAAAAATTCATTTTAAATTTCATCTCTTATCTCTTCCACCAAAAAAATCAAAAAATCAAAAATTCAAAATTCATCTCTATCTTCGCTATTTATATGGCTCCTTCTCCCTCATTTCAACTTGATCAATCTTTAGAGAGAGGAGCCCGATCTTCGAGAGAACAATTTCGTCGAGAATTGTGCCTAGCCTCCGAGCCGTCAGTTGACAGCGAGTCGGCCTTGTCGAGGCAATCACGGTCCTTTTTTTCGCTCCTAAGGTGAGATCCACATTTTTATTATTTCTATCTAGGTTAATTGTAGTTTATTTCTCGTATTTTTTTATCTCGTTGACATTTTTATTTCTCTAGATCTTAAAAATCCATCTCGATTTGATCCGCCACCGACTCGATTTTTCATCTCACTTTCTCGATCTCCACGCGTTCTATTTCTATCGTCCACAAACTCTCAACTCCGACTGCATACGGTGGCCGGATATCGGATTCAAACCCTTCATCTTCGTCGAATTTCCGCTCATTTTCCGATTTTGTAAATAAATACAAAAAATATTAAAAAATCCATATAATTATTTTTCTTATCTAACCTTTGTTTTGCATGATAATAAAAATATAAAAATAAAAAAGAAATAATTTTTTTATCTTTTTATTTCCTGTTTTTCGGATTTACAAAAAAATAAAAATAAGGTTTTTTTATTATTCACTGTTTACATCACAATAAAGAAAAAAATTACAAAAAAATAAAAAAGCAACACACGCGGGAGGCGGTGCCGTCCCACGCCTCCCCTCCTCCTGGCAGCCCTCTCCAGCCGACTGCATCCCTAGCGTCGCCCGACCGCTCGCCTCCTTACAGGCTAACCGTGAGCCCCTCTTGGCAGCCCTTCTTCCTTGGTCCCGCTCATCTCCAGCCGCGGAGGCAGCGCCGCCCTGCAGCGCACGTCCACACATCCCAACGCGAGCCCCACGCTTCCTCCACGACCTCCCCTACAACCCCCTCCGTCTGACCCACTGCGCAGAGCCGCCGCGCCTCCGGCACACCGCACCTTCCATCGCCTATCGTCGTCCTCCAGCCGCCTGTAGCGCACCACCGTTCCTGCCCGTTCCTGACCACCTGCGACCGCCCACACGAGGTCGCCACCGTTGACTCCAACCACCTGGACCGCAAGCGCCACCGGACGCCCGACCTTCACCACCACCTTGTAGCTTGGAGAAGAAGAGAGTGCGGGAGGTGGCAGCGTCCAGTATCCCTTGTCCTCCCTCTTTTGCTTGGAAATGAAGGAGACCCTAGGGTATTACTTTATTCGGAAAATAACATAGCAGCCCCTGGACATTTGCATAATTGCAGAAACGCTCTTTCCATAAGCTTAAATTAAGGGAACTTACATTCGACCCCCATCAATTTCAGATTTGCAGAAACATCCCCGCCTCCTCAAGTCACGTGCTGTGCATGCATTTCGTGGGTAAATTGGGAAACTCACCTTCTGTTTTACTTCTTTTATGTATTTAATGCCAGAACTTTAATATTCACATTTCAGTATGTTTATCTTATTGGAATAAATGTTATTTGTGATCTGAAAATTCTTGAAAAATTGTGTTATTCTCTTGATGTGCATATATATCTAGCATAAATTATTCATTACATTTTGTCTTCATTTATTATTATTAAAAAATCAAAAATAGTGCCTTTTTGTCTTCTTGAAATTCAAACCTTCATAAAAATTTGAAAATAACTCCAAAAATTCTAAAAAATTAGGATAGTTTTATTTCATTGCTTTTTAATTTCTATGCAAATTTCATGCTTTAATTATTTATAAAACTCAAAAAAAATTGAAAAACATCAAAAATCTTATAATAATCACAGAAAATTCTACAAAAATCTAAAAACTTGATTTCAGTTCCTGTTTGTAGATAACTTTTTCTAGTTTCTCTTAAAAATAATTGTTAGGAGTTTTGGGCACTTAAATATTTTTAAGTTGCAAATTACCCCAGGCTGTGCACATTTTCGCATTTTCTCACTGTTTGATTTTTTAGAAAAATATACAAAACATATGAAAATTCCACAAAAATTCTCAAAAATATTTCAAAACTTTTAAAATCCAAAAATACTTTCTTTGGATTTTTTTAAGTTTTTTTGATAAATTGTAAAATTACAAAAAGAGTTGGTGTGCATATTTTTGATAAGAGCCATTTTATGGTTACACACGAGATCGTGTTGGGGCATGTCATCTCCAAGTGAGGCATGGAGGTTGACCCTGCCAAGGTGGATGTCATCAAACATCTCAAACCACCATCCAACATTAAGCAGTTATGGTCCTTTCTGGGGCATGTCGATTTTTTACAAACGATTTATCAATGAAAGCTTTCGCTTGGCTGTGGCATTAAACAACCAGAGACGGAACTAGCTCAGGATTTTCCAAGATTACCCAACCGTTAACTTAATTATTAGGAAAATACATCGATTTTTGTTATATGACAAATGTCTTAATGCCTTCCTCGCATTAAAGGAGATGATTATCAATGCTCATGTCCTGCAGCCACCTGATTGGTCTCTTCCCTTTGAGATCATGACAGATGCTTCAGATTTTGCAGTCGAGGTTGTATTAGGATAGAGGAGGAATAGACTTCCTGTTGCAATCCACTATCCAGCTGAACATTAAATGATGCTCAACGCAATTACACAGTGACAGAATAAGAGATGTTGGAAGTGGTATTCGCATTGTATAAATTAAGATCTTATCTTCTTGGCTCTAAAATCACAGTTTACATTAATCATTCAGCTATCCGTTTTTTTTATGGAAAAGAAGGATGCCAAGGCACACCTTCTTAGATGGATTATCTTACTTCAGGAATTTGATTTGGATATTTGAGACAAACCTTGGGTCAAGAATGTGGTAGCTGATCACCTCTCCCGATTACAGATAGAGCCGCCTTCCGATGAGTACACGCAAGAGATTGCAGAGAGATTTCCAGATGAGAGTATCTTTGCAATTACTTAGCTTCCATGGTATGCAGATATAGTGAATTTTCTGGTTATACAGAAAAGTCCATAGGGTTGGCCGAAGGACCGAGTTGATAGGATAGTTTCTGAGGCATGATACTACCATTGGGAGGATCCGATTCTTTTTCATGAGGGACCGGATTGTGTTTACAGGCGTTGTATTCCCCAGGAAGAATATAATAGTGTCCTCACTCTATGACATTCTTTACAGGTAGGGGGACATAATTCAGGGAAGAGGACAACACAAAAGGTACTTCAGAGTGGATTATGGTGGCCGACTCTTACTGGAGATGCTTGTACAATCGTGAAGAGTTGACCGGTTGTCAAAGAGCATTAGGGACAATCAGTGCTAGAGATGCAATGCCTATGCGACATGTTATTATTTACGAGATCATTAATGCGTGGGACATAGATTTCATGGGACTGTTCCCTTCCAGCAACGGCTTTGAGTACATTCTTCACGCTGTAGATTATGTTAGTAGATGGGTGGAGGCTATACCCGTACAAACCGCAGACAGTAAAATAGTGTGCAAGTTCCCAAGGGAACATATTATTTCACGGTCCGGGATTCCATGTATTCTTATTTCAGATGGGGGTAGCCATTTAATTAATAAGGAGGTAAAAAAGTTGGTGAAGAAATACGACATTAATCACAGAGTAGCTTCTCCTCACCACCCACATACGAACAGCATGGCTGAAGTTTCAAATAGGGAGGTAAAATCTATTCTTCATAAATTAGTACGACTGGATAGGAAGAACTGATCACAGCTTCTAGATCAGGTTCTTTGGGCATATCGTACTACATATAAGACTCCCTTAGGTACTTTACCATTCAGGCTGGTTTATGGGAAGCCATGCCATTTGCCCGTAGAGATCATGCACAAATTTGAATGGGCTATCCGAGAAATTTCACTTGATGTATAGAAAGCTGGAGCCAAGAGGAAGATAGATCTGAATGAGCTAGTGGAGATTCGAAATCAGGCATACAAGAACACTCTCATTTCTAAAGACAAAGTGAAGAAATGGCATGATAGACATATTCGGCACACGATCTTTGTTCCTAGGCAGAAAGCCTGGTTGTTTAATGCACGTTTGAGAATTTTTCTTGGCAAATTAAAAAGAAAGTAGGATGGTCCTTATATAGTCAGAACGGTGCACGACAATGGAAGCATAGCTATATCAGATATGTTACTTGGTGCAGAGCTGTTCGTAGTGAATGGGCAGATGTTGAAGCACTTCGTAGAGACTACTGATCATCTGACCCATGTTGAAGTGATCTATTTTGTATATGACTCATGATCACTCTTTCACTTTATCTCATCCTGTACGAAGACTTTTGAGCCATTCGATTTTTGGAGTTCACAACACTTGTAGATTCTTCGTAGACCACAATAGTCCCCATTTTTGCTCGTCTTCTATGTTTAGGATAGCATATCCTAAGTATTAGGGGGACTGATTGCTTGTTGATTACTATCTTCTATTTTGTTCTTTTGTGTATCCTTTCTTTTTCACAAATCACTGGTTCCTAATTTTTTGCTAAACTCTTTTCTATACTTTGGATGCCTTATCCTAAGTATAGGGGGGACCAAGTGATTTCGTTGATCTCGTGTCCTTTATTTCTTTTGTTCCTTTGTTGTATATTCTTTTTCCTCAGTCACCTCATTTTTTCTCTTCTAGTATTCTTATAATGACCAAATCAAAAGTATAGGGGGGTTGACTGACTTTTATTCTCTTATTCTTTTTCACCAACTCTTACTTAGCATGATTTATGTCCTCCTTTTTCGCTTTTGACGCTATGAGGACTTATCACACGCTAAGTATGGGGGGTGCGTATATATTCTATATATACTTTTGTCCATAACTCGTACTTTTATGTATTTTCTATATCTATAAAATAAATAAAAAGTGGGTGAGGGTTAATTTAAAATCTATTTATCTATCTTTTATTTATAAAATCCATGTAAATAAGTAAAATATGTCTAAAATCTGTATTTAAAGGACTTAAATTAAAATATTTATTTAAAATATGTACTTAATATGTATAATACTTATTTCAAATCCTATCTATTAAAACATGTGTAAAAATCATTTAATTCTTGTAAAATTCTCTATATATAAAATCTGTAAAATACATTAGATATTTAATTTGAATAAAATATATCTTGTAAAATTCTTGTAAAAATACTTGTTAATAAAAATCAGAAAATCCATAAAAAATACAAAGTCCTAAAATTCATAAAAATTACAAAAGCCATAAAATCCATAAAAATGAATAAAATTCAGAAAACGTACTTCACAAAAAAAATGTTGCATTTGCATTCGCATTTTTCAGAATAAGTTTGATTTATGGAACTAAGGATTGAGTCTAGTCTAAAGGATGGAGCTTGATTATGGCTTTTAACATTCGCTGTAAGGAGTCTAGTTAGGATCTGGAATTTAGACTCTTCAGGTCTTCGACTTAAAATCTTTGGGTTCCATAAGACCATATTTGGGAAAACAACTCATATGTGCTTAAGTAGAACACTTGGTGTCATCCGTACAACTCTGCACCAGTGAACCAATCTTGGACACATGCACTTTGCACTTAGCTCAACTTGCATGGAGTTGCGAAGGGCAGTACATATTAATAGTGAGTTTCTATACTTGTCTTTGCAGCATTGACATCTAAAGATGGGAGAGATTGGGGTTGCGATAGTTGCTTCGGATGAGGGAAGGATCTGCTGACACAATTTTTTCTAAGACCTCAAAAAAGGATGGAACAAAAGATGCTATATCCATCGAGGCGCAAAGAGATGAATGGAGTGCAAGCAAATTACAAAGACAAATCAAAGAACAAGCCACCAAATACAAATACAACCACAATGGTCCAAGCTTCCACCAAAAATGCCTGCACATCTTAGTGGAGACTTAGCTACACCGGCTGAGCTTCAGAAGGAGATGCGTCTACATTGGTCGTACTCCAATTCTTTTCTCATTCTTCTACTTTCTCTCTACATTCGATTGCGGACATAGCATGAACTGACCTCAGAAGGGAATAGCTCCCTCCCCAAGGAAATAGTAGCTGGATGAGGAATCAATGGAAGTGTATAGCTTGGATGGACGGTTTCTTCGCTTCTTTAAGCATGAAGAGCTAAATCAATTCACACACTTTACAAATTGACTTCAAGGTTGATAGAGTTCATGATATGAATAAGTGAGTCTGAACTAGCTGATGAGATGAACTTAAATAAGGATATGTGGAACTTGAGGACTATTGAGGGTAAAATCCTAATCTTAGTTAAGGCTCCGACAAAATGCTTGTTTCAGGCCCGATCAAGCTCTGTCCTTTGTCTGTTCTCATGAATTGGTTTATGAAAACACATTCATTCTAACTTTCTTTCTTTTTCACTTACTTTTTAAATAAGTATTTGCTAAGGGACTACCAAAGTTTAAGTATAGAGGGTTGACGAATACATGATTCATTAACATTTATGTCGCATTTTGTCTTAAAACATTTAACAAATACATGTAAATATTCATTATTTTCCACATTTTATCAAAATCCTATTCATCAATAAAAATGCACTTTTATGCATTAAAAATATGTAAATAAATAAAGAATAAAAAATAAAGAAAAGAAAAGAAGGCATATTGTAGATATGTATATATGTGCAATATGACTTAGAAAATATAAATATAGCTAAAAGATATATTTATATAACCTAACCCCGAGAAAAATTCAACATGGATTGGTCGACAAACCAACAAGTATGGGGAAATAAGGGAAGAAAACCAGAAAAATAATTAAAGAACAACCCACACATTATTCACTATATATCAAATAATTATCAAATCTTCATTGATTTTTAATTAATTCACATTTAGACATTTTCACCAAAATCTTTTCCTAACTATTTCTAAAAATTTATATAAAATTATAAAAATAAGTAAAAAATATTATCTTGTATATATTCCAAGAAATCGAAATTTTAATTTGTCAAAATCTCAACTTCCGAACATCATAACTTCCTCATATGAACTCCAATTTCACTCTACTCACCTTTAAAGTTCTGAAAATAATATTCTCTAATTAATAGAGCTTCATTGAAATTAGGTTCTGTTTGCAAAAAGTCGGTTTTGGGACCTAATGACAGTGAGGTTTCTGGGCTATTTATTTTATTTAGAAGACTTTATTTATAGTTTTATTAATTTTATAATTTTCAATTATTTTCATGATATTGTATTTTCACCATGATTTATTTCAGAATTTTTGGAGCTTTTTTATTATTCTAATAAACTCCAAAACCCTAATTTATAGATGAAATTGAATTATCTAACTTATACTTGTATTTATTAATATATCTAAATTATTTTATTAAAATCCATAAAAATTTGTAAAGGTATTATTTACTTTTCTAATAATTAATAAAATATAAAATTAATAAATAATTTTTTTATTGATTTAAAAATTCAATACCTATTTACAAAGCATTATTTATACACATTTATTAATATAATATTTATCTTTCAAATAATATTTATTATTTACAAAGTTAGTTATATCATAATTTAGATAATTTAATTATCTATATTTGTCGTTTTTATACCTATTTAAATAAATGTCATTTATTATTTATTATATAATTTATTATTATTTTAAACAAATGGCCAACCTTGTCCTAACATGTGTCAGCACCTTGTTCTTCTTCTAGAACTCAGGTCGTTGGAATTCTGTTCCAACGCCTGATCTTCATCTAATTATTCCACTCACACCCTAACCTATTCACTCGATCCTAACCCTCCATAGTCTTCTCATATCTTCCCTAATCCACGCACACCATTGATCATCTCCGATTTGCCTACCGATTCATCTATAAAAGCCCCTGAAGTTGGTGCGAGCTAACTAATTCTCTAACTTCTCCAGAACAAACTTAAACCCCCAAGTTCCAGTGCACGACTCTCCTCCTTCCTCGCCTTGTTCCGGCCAATTGCGTTGGTGACATCACCAATTAGGCATCCCGTGTAGATGAGGGAAAATCATGAGACGTTCCAAGGTGTTAGCTCGCCTTGAATCGCTCGCCTCACGTGCGTGGAGCTCCAGCTACACTGACCTATTGAGCGACGACCTGGAAGTCATAAACTTCCAATTCCCAGGTAATTCATTCACCTTTCACCACTTTATTTCTTGATATCTATGTCCCTATTAGTGAGATCAACTACGTTGTTAGAATATCTAATAATCATCCTTAATCACACACCTAAATTAAACCTCCAAAACCATTGCGAATTGCCCCAAGATCATTCCCAAATTCTTCCCATTCGCACATCTTTCCAAATTCTAGAAACACCTTCTATAACTTGTAAAATCTAATTTTCTTGGCCGATTTCTTCGCAAATCAAGCAACATAAATATTATTTACAGGTTCCCTCATCATCTGGAGCATAAAACAACCAATTTGGAGCTTTGAGGATCTAAGGAAGATCAAAATAAGAGACATCTTCAACAACCTCCAGGACTGCTGGAATTGCCATCTTCCTAGATGAAGCCTCACCGCTTTCCGCCACCTTTGGAGGAGCTCAACCGCAGGCGAGCTCGAGGGGTGAAGGAGTCACCCCTATGGCCCTATAGCAGGCCCAAGCTACTCGTCAGTCGCCGGAGAAAAGTCAGAGAAGGAAGCCCCATCGCTACCTGTGCAAGACCTGAAGAACAACCCAAGAACACCAGGTGCTACAAGAGTGCGACATGTGGCACACTTGGATGGTTCAAATCAAGCTCTGCCTTCTAATCATGACCGTCCACAGCGAACCGGTGTGAAAATTGCAACATCAACCCAGCTAAGTTCCAGACTTTTAAACGCGCCTCGGAGCTTTCCAGAAATTGCATTTAGGTCCTCACGCAGGCATCTAAATGCAATTCTTTTAGTTTCTTTTCATTTCAGTCCCAACAGGGACCTTTATGTAATAAAACTAAATACTTTTTTTATAGTTATGCTCTTGGCTTGTGGGGTTGTTTGGATCTCGTATTTTTCCACGATTTTTCTAGGGTAGCTTGATAACTACCCAAGACATATTTTGAGAATTTTTCCCGTATTTTTTGTCGCTTCGTTGTGTTGTTTTGATTTTCATCTTTTCGAGTTAATTTTGAGCCAGATTTCTTTTCAAATTTCTTACTTTGTAAAATCAAGAATAAATGAGGATTTTCATGGTATTCTTTCCTTGACTCGAAAACCGTAGTTTAAATATTCTGCCTCCTTGAGTTCGACCCAGGCACACTCACCTGGTAAAAGAAGTAGTGAACGATAAAATAAGATTTTCTTTCTCTCTCCGATTTTTATCGTAATTTTTGTTTGATTCAACGCGGTTTCCTCTCTCTACAACCGATAATCTATTAAACCACAGGTCGGGACCATATTATCAGTGAGCAAAAGAATGAACACTCAACACACTCATCCACCATATACTTAAGATAAATGCATCCTAAACATAGCATTGATGAAAGGAGTGAGTGAATACTCATAAGAAGGAATGAAATAAGAAGGAAAAAAGAAAAAGGAAAAAGAACCAAAATAAAAGAGTTTTTTGCACTCAAGAATCTGAATCCTCTAATTGTTTGTTTTCTTCTTGAAATACAACTTCAACTGAGTCGACCACGAACAAGAATGTATCATCATCTATATACAGCTTCAGCAATTGTCCATTGAATAGGAATGGTTGTGCAATAGATGACAACTCTGATATAAGAATGCTGCTGTTGTCGTGCACAGTCCTCACCAAAAATGGTCTTGTTTACTAGCTCTTTAATTTGCCTGGGAAAAGATCCAATTTTGGATCAAACAACAAAACCTTTTTTCTAGTCTGAAAAGTCTTTCTTCTGATATGTTTGTCGTGCCTTCTTTTGACTTTATCCTTGTACATTAGACTGATATCGTGTGCATAAACTCAGAGTTCTAGGAATATGTTCAGATCTATCTTGTAGTCTTGACCACTGCGATGTGAGTCCAAATTACATATGTTAACTACCAAACGTGATTTGTAAATTAACTCAATCGGCAGATAGCATGGCTTTCCATAAACCACTCTATAGGGAGACATACCCAATGGAGTCTTGTAGGTAGTTCAATAAGCCCATAGAATGAAATCAAAAGTTGAGACCATTTCTTTCTACCCGGTTGTACAAACTTTTAAAGTATAGTCTTGATCTCCCTATTGGATAACTCAGCCAAACTATTTGATTATCGGAAGTAAGGACATTCAGTGCGGTGTTAAATGTCGTACTCCTTCACGAGCTTTCAAACTTCTTTGTTTACAAAATGGATGCCCCCATCTGAAATGAGGATCTTACGAATCCTGAACCATTAGATAATGTTTCCCTTAAGAAAGCGACAAATAGTATGGCTATCAGCGGAATGAGTGAGACAGCCTCCACCCACCCACTCGCATAATCCACGACAAGCTGGATGTATTAAAATATTTGAATGTTAGTAAATGGGCCCATAAAGTAAATGCTACTAGCATCAAATACATCTGAAATTTGGATGAACTTACGTGGCATCGAATCTTTGGAACAAATGGTACCTCCCAATTTATGGTAGTCGGTGTAACCTTTCACATATGTTACGTCATCCTTGAATAGTGTGGGCCACCATAGGCCACACTGCAATACTTTCATTGTCGTTCAATGTCCAGAATGGTGTCCTCCTTCTTCGAGCTTATAACAATGCTTGAGGACACTTGTGTACTCTTCCTGAGGAATGCACCATAGTCGAATGCAATCCACACCTTCCCTATAAAGGTAAGGGTCCTCCCGTTGGTAGAAATCGACGTCGGATAGAAATTTGTCCTTCTTGACAAGCATCCAATCTTGTGGAACTTTCTCAGTCACGAGATAGTTCACAATCTTGGCATGCCATGGGAGAGAACCGACACTCAGTATCGATTCATCAAGAAAGGTCATGGTGATAGGTACAATACACAAAGGAGTCGCTGATATTTCAAATATGGACAAATAGCTTGCTACCACACTTGTGACTCTAGATTTGTCTCTTATTTCCAAATTGAATTCATGGAGTAGAAGGATCCAATGGAGCAGTCGTGACTTGTCTTCCTTCATGTCTTGTAGAAATTGAATAACAGAGTGATTAGGGTAGACAATGAGTTTCAAACCCGGATATGTGATCTGAATTTCTCGAGGGCGAACATAACAACCAAAATTTCTCTGTCCATTATAGTATCGCTTCTCTAGGCGTCATCTAGGGTTCCATTTTCCTAATGTATAGCAAATGGAACTCCATCCCTACATTGACCTAACACAGCCCCAATAGCAAACTCTGAAGCGTCCATCACTATCTCGAAGGGGAGAGATCAATCAAACAGCTGAAGGATAAGTGCTTGAGTAAACAATCTTTTCATGTTGTTGAAAGCATGGAGGACCTTGTCATTGACAATAAACTCAGTGTCCTTGCTCAGAAGCTAGGTAAGAGGTGATAACCAGTTGATTCCGCAAGGGTCACAATGAATAATATATATGTAGTGTTGCTGAGGCGACCGCTCGCAGGACACCCAGTTACTCAGCAATTAACCGACAATAAAAGAATGAATTAGTTAAGTCCCAAAAGTGTGAATTAATATTTATTACTCTACCACAAAATGTACAGTGACTAAGTATGTAGAGGTCGAACCACAGAGAGCAATGCAAAAATGAAGTAGCCTATTGTGCATATACAACAGAGTCATCCTTGTGTGAAGCCTATTTTTGTGGGTTTTTATTTTTTATTTTTTATTTTATTATTTTTCTTTTATTAATAATATATACTTATGTATTATATATATATTATTTATAGAATATAAATATATAAAGATATATACCCATAGAGGGTATGTGTACAACATCTAATACATACATTATGTACTATAGGTATATACATATAGAATAATATTTTTTTCTTTTCTTTTTTTTTTTAATTTAATTTTTAGATTTTTATACATAAATAAATATGTATATATGTATATATAGATATATATATTTTTTAATTTTCTTTTTTTAATAGGGGAGTATATATATAAGAGAGAGAGGAGTGAAACAATATCTATAAAAATATATAAAAACACTCAAAAATACAGAGATAAAATCTTTTTGGTAATTTCATGATTTTTTACTATTTTTGTGATTTTTGGGTATTCTTCAAAATATTTTTGGTATTTTTAAATAGCAAAATAAGGGAAAACAGGGATAAAGCTACTGGCAGGTGATAAAATGGGAGTTAAAATTATAAAACATCAACAAAATTTTTCCCATTTATTTTTAAGATAAATAGGATAAAATATAGAACCTACAAGAGTTTAGTTTGCATTTTTTAGAGTTTTCTATATTTTTTTATATTTTTTAGAAGTTTTTGAGTATTTTTGAATTTTTAAGGTTTTTCTTTTGAGATTTTTAATAATTTTTGGACTGACACTTAATTATGATAAAATAGACCATAGGTAATGTTTTTGGAATTTCTCGAGGTGGTTTAATATTTTTTTGGTATTTTATAAGCTAGACAGTAAATAAAATGCATGTTTTTGATTTTTAATAAATGCAAAAATGCAAAAAAATTTAAAATAAAAAATATTGCGTGCAAGAGCGAGCTAACAGGAGCTTATATCCATTTTTCAAAATTTTTTCAAGTTAATATGAGGCATGAAATAAATGGACAAAGCATACAAAAATATATGGCCTGGCAGGGGCACTTTTGCAAATAAAAATAAAGTCAGGGGCTTCTGTGCAAAAACACCCAAAAATATAACACGTGACTTGCAAATCTAAGGGCTAAAGTAAAATAGAAAACCCGTTAGGGGCCCCCGTGCAAAATACCCAGCACGTGGGACTACACGTGCTCCGCACCCACAGGGACCAAAAAGTAATTTCCAAAAGTCCAGGGTCCTTAATACAAATTTCCACAAAAATATTACATCGGAAATTTTATTTTATGGACTAAAGGCAAATTTACAAACTTACAGGGGTGCTTGTGCAATTTAGCCACATCACGTGGGGGTACACGTGAGGTGACGTGGAATGGACCTAAAAGTAATATAGCAGAGGTACAGGGGGGTCCATGCAAAATTTACACACTTAATAAACTTCGACTTTTATTTACAGGGGTGAACTTTAAATACCAAAAAGGACGGGGCTAAATAAGAAATTTACCCCTAAGTACGCGCTGACGGACGGCGATGGAGGCTTCACTTGGACACGTGTTGCAAATCCGATGGCGGGTACCGGTTCACCGATGAAGGGCTGAGATTAGATGCGCCTCGCGGATCTGACGGTCGGTGCATGGCTTCATCGGACGGCTCTCGTGCAATCTGGGACGCTCCTCCTGATCGGACGGCGAGGAAGGCGTCTAGAGGAACATGGAAGCAGCTCGCCCCCGGCGAGCTTCGATCGTGGAGCGTGGGCTCCTCCGGGCTCCTTTTTGGCATCTGAGACACTCTGATCGTAGCTGGAGACGTCCCGCGTCTGCTGATGGTCTCGCCATGGCTCCTGGAGGTCCGAAGAGCTCGGACGAGGTCGATGAAGGTCAGGACCTCCAGGAGCCTCTTCCTGGTTTGAATCGAGCCCAGATGGGCTCCTTTCTTCGTTTGACCTGCAACCGGGGGAGCGAGGGCTATCTCCTCGACCCCGTATTTTGAAGCTCTATCGCAAAATGGAGTGCGGCGGAGGAGCTCCGACGATAGGCGGAGGTGGAGCTCCGATTCGCAAAGACCAGAGGTCCTTGGTTAAACAAAGAAGATAGATAGATGGAGAACGTGATGGGGAATGAAGTGGGGTGAACGTGGCGGTCGGAAACGGTCGAGATCACGGTGAAGAAGTCGCCGGAGCAAAGCTCCGGCGAACTTCAATTTTTCGATTTTAAGGTAAGCTAATTAACTAAAGACTAAACTAAGAACTGGAATGGAAAGCTAACACTAAAATCTACCTAAAATACAATAAAAGGGCAGCTCTTATACCTGGGGGCCACCAGGGAGCAGGACGGACGCTGGAGCTCCGCCGCGTCAAAATTTTCCCTCCTCCGGCCGATTCAAGTTGCTGTGATGCTCCCCATGTCATGAGGAACCTCCCAGGATCGAAATCAAGGCTTTTGGGTGGATTAAATTGGCCAAATTTGAGGAGGGGGGCGAAGCTTCTTATTTATAAACATTGGCCTGGACCCTTATTGACCGGCGTTTATTGATTAATCCAATGAGTATCGTGTTGATCTAAGATATCGGTGGGCATCAGAGATAATCAGGGATGATTTCTTGTGAAGAACGCGAGCGCGATCGATGGACGAGATGCCCGTAAAAAGGGAAGAAAATCGGGGAAACGACACTTCTGGCGCGCCAGGTCCCGGATGGGACAGTTGACCGGGTGGTCAACAAAGGCCGCGCTCTCATTGGTCCACCTGGGACGCTAGAGGACAAAATAGGGACCCTTAATTTAAAATGATTTATTTAACATAATAAATTTTTTTAATAGAATTTTCTTATAAAATAAAAAATGTGTATTATTTCATGTAGTATTTATTTATGATTATTATTTAATTTTTTGAAGTGTTTTATTATAGTTTTATTTTAATAATGTGTATATGCATGTATTTACATGTATTTTGTGTATTTTATTTTTAATTTGTTTATTTTATTTTATTATTTTATTATCTTATTTTATAAATTTATAATTTATTTTTGTGAGTGTGAGGGTATCTTTATTTAATTTTTATAAGTTTATTTTCATATTTAAATAAATAGGTATATGTATATGTAGGTATACTTATAGGTCTTTTACCTATATATTATATATACTTTATATATTTATAGTATTTTCTTGGTTTTTATTTTGAATTTGCATTTTTAATAAGGTATATGTAATATTTACAATATTATAAAAATATGAAAGAATTAAAGAATGTTTCCCTTCTTTATTTAGATATATACTTGACATAGGTATTATGCCTATTATCTTGCATATACTTATAAAATAACATCACTTACAAAATTCTAAAAATATAATTTGATAAAAATAATGGATAATGAATAAATTGAATGTTTTAATCAGGCAGGATGCACAATGAAGGCCAAAAACCTAGCTTTTGCAGATGGACTCCAAAAATTATGAAACCAATTTTATTAAATAGTTCTTGGAAAGCTATATACAATTAAAGGTGAGTTTGAGTGATTTGGAGTTTTTATTTGCAAGATATGGGTCTGTGAAGTTGAGATTTTGGCTTTTTTATTCTGTGTATAAAATGTACACTGAGTATTATTTTTACACAAACTCAGTTTTGTATTTTTATTTACATTATTATCTACAACTTTCATGAACAAAGTTTCTTTATTTTATGAATGAATAATTATATACAAAATAGGTGTCAAAAATGCATAAATAAATGCATGAATAAATGAGGTATTTATTGTACACTGGCCCTTATCTCCCCCTACTTTATTCCTTGTCGACCAATTCCATGCTGGCCTTGGTCTCGTGGTTAGGGTCATAAAATATTTGCAATATTTTATTCCTTTCTCTTTTCTTTTCTTTATTCTATAATTTTGGCATTAAAAACCTTTTTTTATGTACAATAAATACAATAAACAATGAATGCTAATATGTATAAATTGGTGTTATTTGCATGCATTTGCTGGGGTTTTTGAGGCCAAAATGATAGAATAAAGGTGATGAAATGGAGATTCATCACCCCACTATACTTGCCTTTGCTAGTCCCTAGCAAACACTTATGCAATAAGTACAAAAAGAATAAAGAAAAGAAAAAGGAGAATTAAAGAAGGATAGAGTGAATAGGGGTGCTTTCAGTGCAATGCATGTCTTTATAAAATCTGAATTTGGAGCTCCTGTCAGACCTTGGGTGTAGATGTGTGTGGAACCTAGTCGGGAACCAGTTTTAAAATACAACAGCCTTCAAGAGCCACAAAACTCGGTTCAACCCACCTCAATAGCCAGGTCAGAACTGGTCTACATCATACGCAAACCCTTACAACTATGAAGCTGACTTGTACAGTGTAAGTGAGGGTGACTCTCCCCAACTGAAATGACAAAGGAACTGACTTCTCCAGAATGACAACCCAATGATTCCCCAATCCAACAGCTCTTTCCTCGAGGAGCAGGGTATTCCCTTCTAAGTTCAAGTGGCAACCAGCTCAAGAGGAGGGGGTGAAGAGAAGAATGGACGGTAGCCAGTGTAGCTACCTATCCTAGGATGCAAGACCAGTGTAGTCAAGTCATCCAGCTGCAGGCTCACATATTTGACTTTGGAATTCAAGCTTGCTTATTGGCTTTACAACATATGTACATACTTTGTAGGTATTTTATTTTTGCACAGGCCTGACCATTTTTTTTCAACATACTATTCACAGCAACATTTACATAAGGAGTTTTTCCTCTTGAGCCAGTAGACTATCCCTCTTTTGAAGCTTTATTGCAACCCCACAATCTCTTGTCGTTAGACCTCATGGCTAATTAACCGGGTTGGGGTGCACTTCCCTCCCTATACGAGTATGAATGTTTCCACCCGTGTGCGTCTCAGACTGGCAAATCCAACCCCCTCACCACTCCAACTGAGTTGAGCCAAGTGAAAGGTGCAAGTGTCCAAGTTAGGTCACGGTCGGCAAGAGTCATGCGTGTGCCTTGAAAAGTTCTAGTTAGTCAGTTGAGGTGACTTGAAACCATCCCTGATTTCTCAAAGAATTAAGTCTGCATAGACCTGAAGTACCTTAAACCTAGTTCCCGTAAGGTTCCATTGTAGTTAGGTGCGGTAAGGTCTAACCAAGCTCCAATTTGAGACTTTATTGGACTGATTCAATCATCAAGCTCACTCAAAAAGAATATGAATGGTATGCTCATGCTATGCACAATGAATGATGCAATTTTTCACAAGGATTTTACAAGAATCAAAGAATCTTTTTACACAAGGACTTTTTGCAAATAAAAAGCTTGACACATACAAAGGTATACACACTTATTTACACGAGCGTACCACCTTATTTACAAAATGTATGGATTTATAGAGACTTTACAGGTTTTAACGGAGTAATTTATTCAGCTTGTACAGAAAGAATTTTATGTAATTGATATACAAGTATTTGAAATGATGCTTTTATTCCTTATGTGTAGTTTGAAAATAATTTTGCAAACTATAGTACACGATAATTTTTGCAATCATTTACACACATTTGAAAACTATTTTTGCAAAGATTTTTCACACTATATATGTACATTTTCCACAATAATTTTGACAAACAATTTTCAAAACATTCGCACATAGGTTTTTCAAATCTTGTATTCCACATAAGGAAAAGATTTGCAAACCAAATAATTTTACACAAGTTGAAAACATTTCACAGCAAATTTTTCAAACAATTCACACTATTTTTCAAATCATACTGTATAGGTATCTAACCTGATTTATTAATCAGTATATAGAAAAGAAGAAAAACTGTATTTGATGTACAACATGGTTTTGGCTCTTATAAGCTTTATTTGACATTATTGCTTATTTTTGTGTGAGAGATTTTTGTGCAGACTCCTCAGACTTACTCGAGAATCGTTTTCAAAAGATTTTAGAAAACTCTAGTCCAAACTAATTTGACAAACATGTTCACGCATTTGAAAATGATTTTACAAAGGTTTTTCTCACAAGATAGATAGATTTTTCAAAGCAATTTGACAAACAAAATTTTCCAATCATTTGCACAGTAGTTTTCACACATTTTTATTTCACTCAAAGAAAAGAAATTTTACAAACAAAACTGATTTTTCAAAGGTTGAATACTTGTACAACTATTTTCAAGCAGTTTTCAAAAGATTTTTCAAAGAGAATATTTTACACAAAACACTTTTCCCTACTTATTAATCAGTACAAGTACAAAGAGTTCTGAGGAGCTGACAAGCATCTTTTATTATTATAGAGTTACTTGTTACTTTTTCGATTGAGTTGATGTTATATTTCTCAGTATGAGTTATGGCTTATAGTATATACATGCTATATACGACCCCCCTATAATTAGCTTGAGCTATGTCCTCATAGGTCGAAGAGAAAAGAGAAGCCATAACTCGTACTGAGTATAGACAGTTCTAAAGAATATATGAATGAAAAATGAATGAATGAGAAGTTGACCTTCCCCCCTAAACTTAGGATCAAATAATCCTAAGTATAGCAGACTGTACAAAAAGCAGGAAGGGTCAAGGGTGGGAATACACAGATCATACTCAGATTGTCTCCCCCTATACTTAGGGTAAGATACTCCTAAGTATAGACAAGAAGAGGAGACAATGGAGAGGATCGAAATGAAACGAAAAACTCGGGGTGCACATCCCCCCTATACTTAGGACAAAGTACGTCCTAAGTATAGAAAACAGTCTACAAGGGCGGCACCTTTTAGATACAAAAAGAAGATAGAAAAGGAAAAGAAGAAAAGAAGAAAAGAAGAAAATCAGATAAACAGTTTTTGGAGTATATTGTCTGAATCTTCTGATGATGCAGCTGTTGTGGATATGTCATCGTGGTGCACGAGCTGAATGGAATCAACAACGACCAAGAATGTGTCTGGTTCGAGGTAAGGCTTCAGGTGTTGACTGTTGACGACGAATGGTTGTGCGTCAGGGGAAAATTCTGCTATAGTAATACTTCCATTGTCACGCACTTCACAAACTCGAAATGGTCCTGTCCACTTACTCTTCAATTTGCTCGGGAAGATCCGCAACTTTGCATCAAATAACCACACCTTCTGTCCAATATCAAAGGTCTTTCGTCTGATGTGCCGGTCATGCCAGCGTTTCACCTTCTCTTTGTACATCAATGTGTTATCGTATGCATAGTCTCGGAATTCCAAGAGCCTGTTCAGATCATCTTTTCTTTTCTGACCACTTTTGCGTGAGTCCAAATTGCAAATGTTAACTGCCCATAAAGACTTGTGAATTAATTCGACGGGAAAATGGCACGGCTTTCCATATACAAGACGATAGGGTGACATACCCAAGGGAGACTTGTAGGCGGTTCGGTAAGCCCATAGGACCGAGTCTAAGAGTTGAGACCAATCTTTCCTGTTTGTCCTGACAAGTTTCTGCAAGATAGTCTTGATTTCTCTGTTTGATAATTCTGCCATGCCATTGGTCTGAGGATGGTAAGGAGATGCAACGCGATGATCGATGTCGTACTCCTTCGTCAATTTCTTGACCTCTTTGTTAATAAAATGGCTACCCCTGTCTGATATAAGAATTTTCGATATCCCGAACCATGAAATGATGTTCTTCTTCAGGAACTGACACACTGTTCGGTTGTCAGCAGCTCGAGCAGGGATAGCTTCAACCCAACGACTCACGTAATCGACGGCAAGAAGGATGTGCTCAAAACCTTGACTGTTAGGGAAAGGTCCCATGAAGTCAATGCCCCATGCATCGAAAACATTTGCTATCTGAATGATTTTCAGGGGCATTGAATCTTTGACATTAAGTGTACCTTTCAATCTCTGACAGTCAATACATCTTTTGACAAATTCTGCAGCATCCTTAAATAATGTGGGCCACCAGAAGCCACACTGAAGTACTTTGGCTGCCGTACGATCTTCAGAGTGATGTCCACCAGATTCAAGCGAGTGACAATGCTCGAGGACACTAGATTGCTCCTCCTGAGGGATGCACCTACGCCAAATGCAATCCGCTCCTTCCCTGAATAAAAGAGGATCCTCCCATTAGTATAACCGGATGGTCAACATGAATTTGTTCTTCCGATTCTTCGTCCAATCCGACGACGTTACCCCAGAGGCGAGGTAGTTGACTATATCAGCATACCAAGGAAGAGAATCCACTGCAAGGATTGATTCGTCAGGAAAGGTTTCTGTGATAGGTGCATTGTTCAGAGGAGGCTCATGTTGCTCTATTCTGGAGAGATGGTCTGCTACCACATTTTGAACTCCAGGCTTGTCCTTGATTTCCATATCAAATTCCTGGAGGAGAACGATCCAACAGATCAGTCTTCGCTTGGCATCCTTCTTCTGCTGTAGGTACCGGATAGCAGAGTGGTCTGTAAAAATTGTGACTTTCGATACAAGCAAATAGGATCTGAACTTCTCAAGGGCGAAAACCACAACCAACAACTCTTTCTCTGTAAATGTATACTTTCTCTGTGCTTCATCTAATGTTCTGCTGGCATAGTGAATGGCATAGGGCGTTTTCTCTTTTCTTTGCACAAGAATAGCCCCGACTGCAAAATCTGACGCATCGGTCATGATCTCAAAGGGGAGAGTCCAGTCTGGCGGCTGTAAGATCGGAGCCTGAGTAATAAGCTCCTTCAGCTGATTAAAAGCAAGGAGAACCTGCTGATCTACATTGAACTCTATTTCCTTGCACAAAAGTTCTGTTAAAGGTCGGGCAATGCGGCTGAAATCCTTAATGAATTGCCTGTAGAATCCCACATGCCCCATGAATGACCTTACATTCTTTACTGACTGAGGTGGCTGTAGATTTGAAATGACATCCACCTTTGCCGGGTCGACTTCCATGCCACGTTTGGAAACGACGTGGCCCAGCACGATGCCTTCGGTGACCATGAAGTGGCTCTTTTCCCATGAAAGCACTAAATTGACTTCCCTACACTTCTGAAGCACTCTGTCCATGTGCTCAAGACAAGAATCAAAACTATCATCATAGACAGAGAAGTCGTCCATGAACACCTCGAGAAAACTACCTACCATCTCGGCAAAGACTACTAACATGCATATTTGGAAGGTTGCAGGTGCATTGCATAAACCAAAGGGCATTCTCTTGAAGGCGTAGGTGCCGAACGGGCAAGTGAAGATAGTCTTCTCTTGATCTTCAGGAGCGATTGCCACTTGGTTGTACCCGGAGTATCCATCCAAAAAGCAGAAGAACTCCTTGCCTGCTAATCTTTCCAGAACTTGATCAATGAATGGCAAGGGGAAGTGGTCCTTCTTAGTTGCTGCATTAAGACGGCAGTAGTCAACACACACCCACCAGGATGTTGGTACCCGAGTGGATATTTCCTCTCCTTTGTCATTTGTAACCACGGTCAGCCCGGATTTGTTTGGAACTACATGCAGTGGGCTTACCCATTTTGAGTCGGAGATGGGATAGATGAAACCTGCACCACACCATTTCATTATTTCTTACATGACGACGTCCTGGAGGTTAGGGTTCAACCTTCTTTAGAATTTGCGGGACGGCTTGGCATCTTCTTCTAGATAGATGCGGTGTGAACACAAGGCTGGATTTATCACTCGGAGATCTGATACGCACCAACCAAGTGCCTTGCGGTTGTTTTCTAGAACCTTGAGAAGCCGAGATTCCTGATCCGAATTCAGCCTGCTGCTGATGATGACTGGATACATTTGTTCTTCACCCACAAGGAAAGCGTACTTCAGGCCTGCAGGAAGTGGCTTGAGTTCTGGTTTTGACCTGTCCAACTTGTCGGTCACTTCAGAGACTATGCTGGTGGTGGGATGTACTTCCTTGAAGCTGCTACCATCCTCATCATTCTGTTGAGATCTCGGTGATGTGTCGAACGATTCTGCGCTAAGCTGATCGTGTTCGGTCTGGAGTGGATGCTCAAAGAGATGCGCCTGCATCTGAGAATCTGTCTCACACGAATCATCGGAGCCGAGGGTAATTGTGCTTTCCAAGTCTTCCTCAAGAGTGAGGATTTCTTGGGTCCATGAATCGTCTAGTGACAAGAATGAATCTCTGATCTCTGCAATAAAGTCACAGTCTGCTTCGCATGCTAGCTGGCTCTCATCAGTCGTGGCATTCGGCTCTCTGTTCATGTTTATAGTGATTTGCTGGGTGTTCGAGCGGAAAGTAATCTTGTCAGACCTGTAATCAACCACGACACCTGAAGTACGAAGAAGTGGTCGGCCAAGGATGATAAGGGTCTGGAGTAGAGGTGCAGGTGAGTCCATATCAAGGACTACAAAATCGGCTGGGAATTGCATCTCCTGCACTTTAACTACGACGTCTTCCAACAGACCTCGGGGCCGCTTGACGGATCGGTCAAGGAACTGAAGGATCATGCGTGTCTGCTTGAGCGGACCCAGCCTAAATTCTTGCATTATGGATGAGGGCAGAAGGTTGATGGAAGATCCATTGTCATAGAGAGTGCACTCGAAGACCTGGTCAAAAATCTCACAACTGATCAGAGGTGCTCCCGTATCTTGCTTCTTCTATGGGAGGTTACTGATGGCTGCAACAGTGGCCATGGAGAGTACGTGCTTTTCTACATCTCGGCATCTGTTTTCTTGCGCTGGGCGACGCCTATTAGTACATCCCTCTTTTAGTCCTTTCTTCACAGCTGGCATGTACTCCACAACTTTCAACAAAGGAATCTCAACAGTCAACTTGTCTAATATTTCCACAACTCCTGGATCAGACAATGCCTTTTTTGTTTTGCAATTTTTTTGGATTTTTCTATTGCATGAGGAAAAGGAATATGTACATCACTGGCAGGAAAATTAGAGTTCTTATTTACATCAAAATCATCGCCCATCAAATGTTGTACATCCGGACTACAAAAAGGAGTACAAACTGTATCCTGGCATGCTGGTGCTGCAGGGAGAGCACAAAGTGTAGCGTCCGCTCCGTCGGCTGGCGAGGGATCGGCTGCTGCTGGCGGCTCCTCCAAGGCTGGCGCGGCTTAGCTTCAGCTGCAAACTTCTTTTTGGTGTTTTTGGTTTTGCTGATTTTTTTGTATTTTCTACTGGGACTAATGGTAGTGCATGACGGTTGGACTGGCTTCTCCTTCTTCTTCCTCCTCACCCGCCCCTGTAGCTGGCACGACTGATGTAGAAGATGATGATCCACCTGTTTCTTTGTTCACCCCAATCTTTGTAGCAGGCGGAGGCAAGGCCCTACCGCTCCTGAGAGTAACAACATTAGCATAAACAATAATATCATTGTCAGACACGGACAGGACATCACAATCTACCTGCTCTTTCTTCTTGAAATTATTGGGGTTGGCTTCGACCTGAGCTCGAATGGTGGTTCGGGTGGCGGTCAGGTCGTCAAGCCTCTTGGTCATTTCCGCTAGCCCTTTGACAAGTTGGGCCAGACAATCCATGGTGGGGTTCGCAGGAGGTACTTCGGTGGGTTCAGCGTGCAGACCACGCTGTTGTTGCATGGATGGGTGTGGAGGTTGTTGCTGGTGGTGCTGAGGTGGTGCAGGAAGTTGAAGTTGCTGATACGAGGGGGGAGGATACGGCTGATATTGCTGAGGTGGGGCAGCCGCATACTGATGGAAAGGCTGTGGGTGGCGGTACTGCGGCTGCTGGTATGGTGGGTTCTGCCTCCATTGGTTTGCATACTGGGGAGGCTGATGATACTGTTGATGAGGCTGAGAGGACTGTCCAAAGCGACCACCCTGAGGTTGGTGGTATTGCCGGTTGGCAAGTGGCTGATCCTGGGGTTGTCCCATAGGACGGGTCGGTTGTGCATCGTTAGTCCATACCCCGTTCACTTCCTGAATCAGGGGTGGTGGTGGGAAGACTGGATCAGGTCCTGAAAGGAACTCTAGTTGGTACACAACCATCTGCTGCTGCGACTGGCCCTGGTCGGGCGCCTGCATGTAGTACACGTGTTGGACTGCCGGTGGCTGCTGGCTCGACTGAGGCTGATGTTGTGGTAGCTGCTCATCCTTCTTCTCAGCTGGAGCTTCCGATGGTGTCGCCGACTGCACAGAGTTGATGGTGCCCACCAACAGTTCAAGGTACTTGTTGATCTGATCAAGCTTGTCTAAATTCTGAGTCCTCTTCTCGATCACGACGAGTTCTTCGAGGTCCTGTGATCGCTTATCAATGATGTTAACTTTCGAGAGATGGCCCCCGATGATACTGAGATTGGAGCTCTCATCTCTCTCTGCCTCTTTGGACGCTGCCATGTGAACTTGTTTCTAGAGGATCTGGGGTTGCTTCTGATATGCCTTGGATGAAGAGAGGGCGGCCTCTCCTTCGGTCATTTCTTCAAATATCTGGCAGAATACGTCTTCATCCTTGTTAAAATGCCAACCCCCACATGCTGCGGCAACGAGCCTTTGGCTCTCAATGTTCAGTCCCCCAAAGAAGTACTGGACCAAGCTAGTCTTCAGAATCTCATGATGGGGACACTTCTCCTGCAGGTCAGTGAATCTCTCCCATGCTTCGTGTACTGACTCATAAGGTCCTTGGGAGAAATTACTAATTCGGGCTCGCATCTGGTTGAGCCGACCGAGAGGGTAATACTTATGCAGGAAGGCTGACTTCAGCTCCTCCCAGGTTGTCACAACCTTCCCCAGATGGTTGACACAATAGAGGACCTTGTCTTGTAAGCTGAAGGGGAACACCATCATTTTGACAATGTCCAGAGGGACATTGGGATAGTGAGCAGTGCGACAAATGCGGGAGAATTGCTGCAGGTGAATGCACGGCTCTTCACTGGTATTTCCATGGAATGCAGGGAGAAGAGCAATGAACTGGAGCTTCAGCTCAAAGTGAGCATGTACCGGAAGAATGAGGATCCACTCGGTCATCTGGCTGTCTCCCGGGTTGTACGTCTCTTTTAATGTAGGCTTTGGTGGCGGTAGTTCAGGTTCATCATCATCAAGACCACCACCTCCACCTCCTCCTCTACCTCCTCTGCCTCTTCCTCCTCCTCCCTCGTCTCGGTTCATCATATCATTCAACATATCCTGAAAGGCTGTTTGCGTGAGGGCCTGCTCGGTCAGCTGCCGTTGAATGGCCTAGATGGACGCCATCAATTGTGCATTGACTTGATTCTAGTCTGGCATCTGACCTTCTGGTTGGGGTGGCTGCTGACCCTTGCCCTTTCCTCCAGGATCCATATCAGGGTCTGAGTCGGACGAAATGAACTCCGGAGTAGTCTCCAGGGCTCGCTCTGTCTTCTATCTGCAAAATGAGATAGTCCTAATCAGACCACTTGCAAATTTTTGTTCGGTCGTCGTGATGAAGCTGGAATTCAGGTTAACCCCAGCATGTTGTGAATGAAAAAGGATGTAGACTGTAATTGACTTCCATTCACAACGGCGAAGGCGGGACAAAAGTGATCCCAGTTTATTGGGTGGCCAAGAGAAAGGTAGAAAACGAGGAGTCTGGAGATCGATCCGCGAAGTCCGGATCAGGTTCTTGGGAATCGCCTCGAATTTATTGGCGGAGTTGAGTCTATGGAATCGATGTGGGTGTCGGCGAGGTCCCGACGGAAACCATCCATGGATCAACTTAGCGAAGTACAAGAGAAGATCAGATGTTGGAAGAAGATTTCGATGGTCAACGAGGAATTAAAAGGAGTGCAAAACAATTGAAAGGCTCGGATGAGCGGGGTGGTCAAGAAGAGAATGACGTAACAAAATTTGCGCAAAGGCGCGAGACTCGATCTTTGAACCTTAATCTAGATCCATACAAATGCAATACAAAATCGGGCTCACCAACTTACGCCATGTGAAGCCGTGAAGGTTCGGCTATTTATTATCTTTTCATTTTTAGAGTTGTGATTTCAGGCATATCTTATAACAAGTCCTTAGTACGCTACCCTATAGGAGAGAGAGTACTGCCAGAAGAGTATCCCGTACTTGTCCTCCTCCTGTTTAACCTGTAGTCTGTACTTTTTGGAGTCCTTGTAACCCTTCATGGATCCCTACTCAACCAAAGAAATAGAGAGAGGAAGCCGATAGGCGAAACCAATACTTCGGTTCTCGCTCGCAACGGAATCACCCGTGAGCATGCAAGAACCTACTCGGACGCAGGACAATGAGACAGACACCCCCGTGAAGGCGTGGCCTATTCCCAATACTTCGGACAGGGTCGATGCTCTACACAACATAGAGTCATCATTGGTGACCAAGCCCTACTCACCCACGTACGATAAAAGCGCCATTACTTCGGAAATCCAGGCGATACACAAGGCAGTTGCAGACTGGGTTTTTGGCTTTAATCCTTATGGGTCGCACTCGCTCAAGGGAGTAGGGTTTTGGTCCCCCTCCAAGGTACCTGAAAATAATGAGGGCTTTATGAACCGGTATAATGATAGTCCATTACAGATTTTAATTAAGGTCAAGGTTTAATTAGCAGTCCCCTTGTTTTAATTTTTGGGTTTTCACTTTTTTTTTGAGTCTGTTTTCATACCAGGGCCTAACGTTTTGGTAGATTCTCATTTATGTCCTAGGTGCTCAAAATCAGAGGGAGATAGCGGAAAAGCCGTGCAAGTGGTTCCATGATGGAAATCTCACCATTGAACTGAATGATGCATGCTGAGTTAGAAGACTTACAGTGCATCCCAGCTCTCTCCATGCGGTATGCAAAATAGAATTTTTAAACCTATCTACATGTCGGTATGCAAGGCACAAAATCGCCCTAAACATTAGCTGCTATTAGCGTGAAGAACCATAAGTCGCTCATTCATCTTTAGCCCGAAAGGTCCGGTCATGGCTCACCCCTCCTCTGCTCAACACACTTGAGTTTAGGAGATAGTGATTTACGGGGCTCGCTGTGGCACAAGGGCTAAGAGATAAATGAACGGCTTGTTTAAGTTTGACTAGATCCATACGAAGTAGACTATAGGAACATGCATTCTTATTAATGTTTGGACCTAGCTACCGAATCAAGCAACCTATGTCTAGGGGCTCCAAGCACACAAAACAAAGTAAAATAAAGGCGGAAAGCTCAAAACTTAGGAAAACAAAGAAAAGAAAGCGATGGAAAACTCGAAAAGCCGCGATGAGGCCCCCAGGTGAACAATCACCCGGGCACTGGACCTCATTGTGAAGAGTAAAGTCCTGTTAATTATTACATGCCAAAATTGTCTCTCTCTCACCATAAATTACAAAAATGGTCCTAATTGCTCTAGACCTATCTAACTCTCATCTCCTTGTACCCTTGGTGCTCTCTCTAGATGGTCATGAGGTGAAGACCACCCTCCTCCAAGCTCGGCTGCGTCGGCTCCCTAAGAAACCATCCTCGCATAGCAGGCCCTCGCATCAAAGTCACAGAGAGTTTGAATTAGTATAGCTCAACCAATAAAATAAGCAGTAAAGAATGATTCACAATAAATAAATCAGTAAAGCATAGTGATCAATTACATTAGAAATAGCTGCTCACAAAATAAATGATGAATCAATTTTTTTTACACAAGAATGACAAAATAAAATAGGATATGCTCATTGCTCCCCGGCAACGGTGCCATCTGATAACAGTTGATTCCGCAAGGGTCACAATGAATAATATATATGTAGTGTCGCTGAGGCGACCACTCGCAGGACACCCAGTTACTCAGCAATTAACCCACAATAAAAGAATGAATTAGTTAAGTCCCAAAAGTGTGAATTAATATTTATTACTCTACCACAAAATGTACAGTGACTAAGTATGTAGAGGTCGAACCACAGAGGGCAATGCAAAAATGAAGTAGCCTATTGTGCATATACAACAGAGTCATCCTTGTGTGAAGCCTATTTTTGTGGGTTTTTATTTTTTTTATTTTTTATTGTTTTTTATTGTTTTTATTTTATTAATATACTTATGTAATATATATATTATTTATAGAATATAAATATATAAAGATATATACCCATAGAGGGTATGTGTACAACATCTAATACATACATTATGTACATATAGGTATATACATATAAAATAATATTTGTTTAATTTAATTTTTAAATTTTTAGATTTTTATACATAAATACATTTTTTAATTTTAAAAGAGAGAGAGAGGAGTGAAACAATATCTATAAAAATATACAAAAACACTAAAAAATATAGAGATAAAATCTTTTTGGTATTTTCATGATTTTTTACTGTTTTTGTGATTTTTGGGTATTTTTCGAAATATTTTAGGTATTTTTAAATAGCAAAATAATGGAAAACAGGGATTAAGCTACAGGCTGGTGATAAAATGGGAGTTAAAATTATAAAACAGCCACAAAATTTTTCCCAACTATTTTTAAGATAAATAGGATAGAATATAGAACCTACAAGAGTTGAGTTTGCATTTTTTAGAGTTTTCTATATTTTTTTATATTTTTTAGAAGTTTTTGAGTATTTTTGAATTTTTAAGGTTTTTCTTTTGAGATTTTTAATGATTTTTGGACTAACACTTAATTATGATAAAGTAGACCATAGGTATTTTTTTTGGAATTTCTTGAGGTGGTTTAATATTTTTTTGGTACTTTATAAGCTAGACAGTAAACAAAATGCATGTTTTGATTTTTAATAAATGCAAAAAGGCAACAAAATAAAAAATAAAAAATATGGCATGCAAGAGCGAGCTAACATGAGCTTATATCCATTTTTGTAAAATTTTTCAAGTTAATATGAGACATGAAATAAATGGACAAAACATACAAAAATATATGGCCTGGCAGGGGCTCTTTTGCAAATAAAAATAAAGTCAGGGGCTTCTGAGCAAAAACACCCAAAAATATAACACGTGACTTGCAAATTTAAGGGCTAAAGTGAAATACAAAACTCGCCAGGGGCCTTAGTGCAAAATACCCAGCACGTGGGACTACACGTGCTCCGCACCCACAGGGACCAAAAAGTAATTTCCAAAAGTCCAGGGTCCTTAATACAAAATTTTCTTTATATTACACTGGAAATTTTATTTTATGGACTAAAGGCAAATTTACAAACATACAGGGGTGCTTGCGCAATTTAGCCACTTCACGTGGGGGTACACGTGAGGTGACGTGGAATGGACCTAAAAGTAATATAGCAGAGGTACAGGGGGTCCATGCAAAATTTACACACTTAAATAAACTTCGACTTTTATTTACAGGGGTGAACAATAAATACCAAAAAGGACGGGGCTAAATAAGAAATTTACCCCTAAGTGCGCGCTTACGGATGGCGATGGAGGCTTCACTTGGACATGCGTCGCAAATCCGACGGCGGGTACCGGTTCGCCGATGAAGGGCTGAGATTAGATGCACCTCGCAAATCTGACGGTCGGTGTAGGGCTTCATCGGACGGCTCTCGTGCAATCTGGGACGCTCCTCCTGATCGGACGGCGAGGAAGGCGTCTGGAGGAACAGGGAAGCAGCTCGCCCCCGGCGAGCTTCGATCGTGGAGCGTGAGCTCCTCCGGGCTCCTTCTTCGCATCAGAGACACTCTGCTCGTAGCTGGAGACATCCCGCGTCTGCTGATGGTCTCTCCATGGCTCCTAGAGGTCCGAAGAGCTCAGACGAGGTCGATGAAGGTTGGGACCTCCAGGAGCCTCTTCCTGGTTTGAATCGAGCGCAGATGGGCTCCTTTCTTCGTTTGACCTGCATAGGAAGAACCGGGGGAGCGAGGGCTATCTCCTCGACCCCGGGTTTTGAAGCTCTATCGCAAAATGGAGTGCGGCGGAGGAGCTCCGGCGATAGGTGGAGGTGGAGCTCCGATTCGCAAAGACCAGAGGTCCTTGGTTGAACAAAGATGATAGATAGATGGAGAACGCGATGGGGAATGAAGTGGGTTGAACGTGGCGGTCGGAAACGATCAAGATCACGGTGAAGAAGTCGCCGGAGCGGAGCTCCGGCGAACTTCGATTTTTCGATTTTAAGCTAAGCTAATTAACTAAAGACTAAACTAAGAACAGGAATGGAAAGCTAACACTAAAATATACATAAAATACAATAAAAGGGCAGCTCTTATACCTGGGGCCACCAGGGAGCATGACGGACGCCGGAGCTCCACCGCGTCAAAATTTTTCCTCCTCCGGCCGATTCAAGTCGATGCGATGCTCCCCCTGTCATGAGGAACCTCCCGGAATCGAAATCAAGGCTTTTGGGTGGACTAAATTGGCCAAATTTGAGGAGGGGGGCGAAGCTTCTTATTTATAAACATTGGCCTGGACCCTTATTGACCGACGTTTATTGATTAATCCAATGAGTATCGTGTTGATCTAAGATATCGGCGGGCATCAGCGATAATCAGGGATGATTTCTTGTGAAGAATGCGAGCGCGATCGATGGACGAGATGCCCGTAAAAAAGGGAAGAAAATCGGGGAAAAGACACTTCTGGCGCGCCAGGTCCCGGATGGGACAGTTGACCGGGCGGTCAACAAAGGCCGTGCCCTCATTGGTCCACCTGAGACGCTAGAGAACAAAATAGGAACCCTTAATTTAAAATGATTTATTTAACATAATAAATGATTTTAATAGAATTTTCTTATAAAATAAAAAATGTGTATTATTTCATGTAGTATTTATTTATGATTTTATTTAATTTTTTGAAGTGTTTTATTATAGTTTTATTTTAATAATGTGTATATGCATGTATTTACATGTATTTTGTGTATTTTATTTTTAATTTGTTTATTTTATTTTATTATTTTATTGTGTTATTTTATAAATTTATAATTTATTTTTGTGAGTGTGAGGGTATTTTTATTTAATTTTTATGAGTTTATTTTCATATTTAAATAAATAGGTATATGTATATGTAGGTATACTTATAGGTCTTTTACCTATATATTATATATACTTTATTTATTTAATGTATTTTCTTGGTTTTTATTTTGAATTTGCATTTTTAATAAGTTATATGTAATATTTACAATATTATAAAAATATGAAAGAATTAAAGAATGTTTCCCTTCTTTATTTAGATATATCATTAACATAGGTATTATGCCTATTATCTTGCATATACTTATTTTATTTTATAAGTCCTTTTTAGTTTTATTCTAATCTCAATATGTACATGTATTATCTACATTATTTACAATATTCTAAAAATATAATTTGATAAAAATAATGGATAATGAATAAATTGAATATTTTAATCAGGCAGGCTGCACAATGAAGGCCAAAAACCTAACTTTTGCAGATGGACTCCAAAAATTATGAAACCAATTTTATTAAATAGTTCTTGGAAAGCTATATATATATATAAAGGTGAGTTTGAGTGATTTGGATTTTTATTTGCAAGATATGGGTCTGTGAAGTTGAGATTTTGGCTTTTTTATTCTGTGTATAAAATGTACACTGAGTATTATTTTTACACAAACTCAATTTTATATTTTTATTTACATTATTATCTACAACTTTCATGAACAAAGTTTCTTTATTTGATGAATGAATAATTATATACAAAATAGATGTCAAAAATGCATAAATAAATGCATGAATAAATGAGATATTTATTGTACACTGGCCCTTATCTCCCCCTACTTTATTCCTTGTCGACCAATTCCATGCTGGCCTTGGTCTCAGGGTTAGGGTCATAAAATATTTGCAATATTTTATTCCTTTTTCTTTTCTTCTCTTTATTCTATAATTTTGGCATTAAAAACCTTATTTTATGTACAATAAATACAATAAACAATGAATGCTAATATGTATAAATTGATGTTATTTACATGCATTTGCTGGGGTTTTTGAGGCCAAAATGATAGAATAAAGGTGATGAAATGGAGATTCATCAAGAGGTTGGGCAACATTGCTGAAGTATCAAATAAATCGTAGGTAGAATCCAACGTGCCCCAGAAAGGACCTCACATGCTTCAATGTTCTAGGTGGCTCAAGATTTGCAATGACATCCGCCTTGGCTGGGTTGACCTCCATATCTCTTCTAGAGACAACATGTCCTAACACAATCCCATATGTAACCATGAAGTGGCACTTCTCCAAAGACAACACAAAATTAACTTCACAACACCTCTTACGTACTTGGTCTAGGTACATCAAGCAATAATCAAAATAATCACCATAGACCGAGAAATCTCCCATGAACACCACTAAAAAACTGCATACCATGTCGGGAAACACAACCAACATACACCTTTAGAATGCAGTGTGAGCGTTAAATAATTCAAAGGGCATCCGTCGAAAGGTGTAGGTTCTAAACGAACAAGTAAATGTAGTCTTCTCTTGATCCTCAAGGGTGGTTACCACTTGGTTTTACACGAATACCCATCCAAGAAAAAAAGAACACTTTACATGCCAGTCTTTTGACGACGGGCCAAAAAGGGCGAAGTGATCTTTCTTGGTCGTGGAGTTTAGGTGTTGGTAATCTACACAGACAAAGCAGGAGGTAGGTACGCATGTCGAGATCTCCACTCATTTCTCATTTGTATCCGCAGTGATCCCAGCTTTCTTAGGAACCACATGCAATGGGCTAACCCATTTAGAATCAGAGATGGGATAGATAAAGTCTGCTTCACACTATTTCGTTACCTCTTCCATGACAACTTCCAAGAGATTAGGATTCAACCAACGTTGAAACTCACAAGGTGGATTTCTATCATCCTCTATGTAGATATGATGCAAACACAAGGCCATATTTATCCCCTAGAGATGTAAAATATTCCAACCAAGAACCTTGCAGTTTTTCTGTAGAACTCCTAGAAAGCGAGATTCTTGATCAATGGTCAAATGTGAACTGATGATGATCGGATACTATTCTGCCTCACCCACAAGGAAGGCATACTTCAGATTTGCTGGAAGAGGCTTCTGCTCTGGTGTAATCAGATCTGACTTCATAGTTACTTATGATATTGTACTTGTTGTTAATATATGTTGCATCAGTGATTTGGGGTCTACTGTGGTTACTCTTAGTTCAGAAAGAGTGATAACGAACATATCTGCAATAATTTCCACTTGTTCAGTCTGGGATGGATACTCTTGAAATAGATGGATCATCTCGTCTTCTTCTACCTCATCAGTGGCAATGGAGCAAAATCCAATTGTGCTTTCAAGATCTTTATTTGTGCAAAGGAATTCCTCGATCTTGGCTTCATTCCACAAAGCATATGTGTCTCTAATCTTCTCAAATGTATCACAATCGGTTGCATGAACAAGTATCCTTTTCTCCGATGTGATATCTACCTTCTTTGACTTTGCACGTATCTCTATGGTTACCTTGTCATTGTGGCAGCGAAAGATGATCTTTTCAGATACATAATCAACCACCTACTCAGTCTTTCTGAGGAATGAACGACCAAGTATGATTGGTGTTTGGAGTAACGGTACTGAGAAATCTATGTCCAGGACAATGAGGTCCACTGGAATTTCATATGTTGGACCATTATGGTAACGTCTTCCAACACTCCACGTGGTTGCTTAACGGGTTGATCAGAAAATTAAAGGATCATTCTGGTTGGTTTGAGCAGACCAAGACCAAAGTCCATTGCCAAGGAAGTAGGAAGGAGGTTGATCTAAGAACCTTTGTGAAGAAGAGTACAATCAAATATCTGATTGGATATCTCGCATTTGATTAAAGGGGTTCCTTTGTCATTCCTCTTTTGCAGGAGGTTGCTGATCACGCTGACATTTTCCATGGTTAGGATATGCTTCTCTTCACGGTCGTGTTTGTTCTTGCATGGATAATGCTTAGATGTACATGCCTCCCCTAGATCCTTTTACATGGTCTGAAATAGTGGCTTCTTAAGAATGATATTCTTTAAAATCTCAACAATGTAAGGATCAGATTTTTTTTTTCAGTTTTCTCACTGTTTTGTTTTTCATTGCATCTGGAAAAGGTACATATACATTTTCAAAAAGCAACATTTTATTCATTAAGAGAATCAGCTTGTACATCTGGATAACTAAAAATGATATAGTTATCCAATATAAGAGGAGAAACAAAAAATGGAAATTCAGCCTCGTCAACTCGCACTTGAGTAGCTACTGACACTGGCATCTCCATGGCCAAATCATCTTAGCTTCCATTTTTATTGTTGGTATTTTTCGTTTCTTCATTTCTTTGAATTTTTGTGGATTCATAATCGGCTCCTCCAGGTGCATAATCTCCATGGCTCTGGGCGGGCTCAAGTGCTAAAGTAGACGATTCGACCAAAGAATCTTTATTTTTCCTCTTTGTAGTTGCAGATGACTATAGTTTCCTACTTCTCCTGAGATTTACAACATTAGACAACATAAAATCAAGTGTACCTGACTCAGGGGGTGATGAGGCACTACAATCTACCTACCCCCTATGCTTGAAGTTGTTGTGGTTGGCCTCAACCTTTGCTAGTATGATTGTCTTCACATTTATGAGATCATCAATCTTCCAGCTCATCTCATTCATAATTTTAATTAATTGAGCCAGGGAATCCCGGTGAGATTCACAAGAGCGACCTTAGATGGTTCTGCAATATGAGGTTGTTTCCCCTACTATTGTCCTCTTGGGAAGGGTGAAGCCTGTTCAATTACATCCACTTTATGTATCTACGGGGGTGGAGCTGAAGTAAACGACTCGGCATAAGATGGAGCTTTTGGAAGGTAGACGACCATCTGCGAGGTATGTGGTGACTACGAGCTCTAGTCTGGAGCTCACACATAATAAACATGATGGACCGTCGCCTGATGTGTTGGACTTTGCTCCTGTTGTGATGGGGACTGTGTGTTCTCTTTCGCCTCATCTACTGCCATCTCAGTGGTTGTGCTCACAACATGGATGGTATTGCTAGTGCTAACAAGAAGCTCCAACTGTTGTGCGATTAGATCAATCTTATCAAGGTGCTTGGTTCTTTGTTCGATCACATTGAGTTTATCGAGATCTTATGATCATTTTGGTATTATGACCACCCTGAAAACATGATTCCTGATGATGATCAAGTTGGAACAGACATATTTCCTCTATTCTTCATATTATTCTGCCGTCATATTGAGGCCTCATGAGGAATCTATGGAGACTTTAAAAAGGCATGAGATGAGGACAATGTTGTCGATACTTCAGCAATTTCTTCAAAAAATTTCCAGACCACATCCTCATTTATATTGATATGGGAACCTCCACGGGTGACATCCACAAGCCACTAGCTCTCTTGATGTAATTCCCCCATAGAATTTCTGCACTAGGCTTGTCTTCGACAAATAGTGGTGGGGAACTTCTCTAGGAGATCTCTGAATCATTCTCATGCCTCATGGAAAGGCTCATGGGACAGTTGTGACAAGTTGGAAATGAGAGATCTCATCTGTCTGAGTTGATCTATGGGATAGTACTTATGCAGAAATGCAGATTTTAACTCTTCCCAGATCGTGACTACTTTTCCTAAATGATTAATAAAGTAGATAGCCCCTCCCTGAAGGATATAGGGGAAAGCAATCATCTTCACCATCTCAAGTGGTATGTTCGGATAGTATAAGGTACTACAGATGTGTTTGAATTGTTGCAGATGAATTCATGACTCCTCATTCGTATTTCCTTGGAAGGTTGGTAGGAGAGGTATTAGTGATGGCTTCATCTCAAAGAGACCATGTATCTACGGAATGTGGATCCAGTCTATGACATGCCCTGCTACAGGGTTGTAGATCTCTTTGAGAGTCGGTTTGTGCTCGACCTCTCTCTCCACTTCCTCTACACCGTAGTTTCCTCCAATAGCTCAACATGCTTCTCCATTTGCACCTCATCCATTCACACCTCCTAGATGATCACCACCGTGCTGATGAATATGCATTCCATCATTATTATTTAGTTATTTTAGCTTAAAATCCCTTATAAAATAATTGTAAATGTCAGTAAATTTATTCATTTAGTTACTCTAATTCTTGTGTAAAAATTGTATATTTATCACCATTTTAACCTAAAATAATAAATAAATAAATAAATAAAGGAAAATAAAGACTCTATATATGCATTAGATACATGATGAATCAAACCCTGAGAGAAGGTCAAGTCTTGACCAGATCGACAACGAATAAAGTAGGGGGACATATGGCCTAATTAAAAGACAATCCAGAAAATTCATCATCACTTGTATATTCATTATCTGTACAGGCTTGTATATAATACAAATTATTTCTTCAATTTGATTATCAGCAAATTCGTTATAAGTAAAAACTATTTCTTCTTGAAATTTTTGAACAAAATTCTTTTGTAAATAATAAAAATAATTTCACTAAAAATATGTATATATTGTATAAATAACAACACTCTAAAAAAGCAACAAAGATCAAGCTTGCAAGACCAATATCTTCTTCACCAAGATCCAAAATTCATCAAACTCACTTTAATGTACTCCAATTAAACAATATTTAAAATGGAGGTGATTTCATAAAAATCAGAGTTAATGTGTGAAATGTGGCTAATTGGATATTATTGTATATTATACATATGTATACTGTATATATTACTTAAATATTTATTTTCTTATGCATATTTGTGAATATTGTATTTTTTACTAATTGTGAAAATTATATTCGAGTCATATAAAATATAAATAGAAAATACAAAATAAAAAATCAACAAAAAAAATCATGTATATAGTGTATATGTATCACCATGACAATCTACTTATACATGTTTATTTAACCTAATAAATTAATTCTTAAAAATAAATTAGAAATCCATTAAGACCCTTGTAAATTTTTGTAAATAAATAAAATATTAAATTACGTATTTTTTTATAAATAAATTAAAAAAATTCCTTTATATATAGTTATAAATACCTATAAATAACCCATTATATTTATTCTAACCCTTGTATATACTTTATTTAACTATTTAAAATTCACTTAAAAACTTTATTTCATTTAAATTCATTTTAGATTTTTTATTCAATAATTTAATTTTTTTTCTTATATTATCGTCTAGCCTATTTTGTCCCCATCCTAGGCATGATCCGATTGGCTAGTCTCGATCTGTTGATGTGGGACAACTAGCTGGTCCCTTTCTGACTCCGCATTTGTCTCCTACTAACCCATCTTCTCCCATTTTCCCCTATAGCGTCACTCATTAACATCCAACACATCCTTTTCCATGATTCTAGCCTATGTAATTCTCTTCCACGCCGACCCTCTAGATCCACTTAATCTACGCGCATTTTGAAATCTAACTCACGCCGGACCTGTGCATATAACTAGTCAACCACCTTCCCCCATCGGTGTTTGATCCATTTTTTAGCCCTAAAACCACCATGTATCGAGTGGGAGAGTAATTCTTCAATGAAAGGGGGGTTGATCTCCGATTGTGGCAACGATTTAAATTTTAGAATACGTGATCCACAACGTGGCCGGAGTTCTCCACCGCCACATCCTGACTCTCCACTAGTCACAACGGATTGAGGTCGATCTCCTCCGCTTTCCACTATAGATTAATCTAGCGGAGAGTAATCTTAGTTTCGTACTTTATTCCATTAAATTTCGTCTTCATTTCAATAGAATAGAACATTCACCTTCAACCTCCAATCCTCATGGATAAGAGGAGTTTTGATCACCTGCAACTTCTTCTGACTTTGCATGCATCTTCACCTCGACTTTATACTTCTCTTCCACCCTCTGTACCACATCAGATCTTCTTAGATCTGGAGAACGACCTCCTCTCTAACCACCTACACCGGAGGCATCCATTCAGTCACATTTGTATATGTTTTGTCTGAATTCTTCAATCGAAGGTTCATCCAAGATCATGTTCCCCATTGTAGGGTCAAAGCACGATGAATCAGTAGAGGAATGACTCCTGGAGCTTCACTTGAAGCACCTTCCAACGCCGACCTCCAGAATCTCGACCGGACATCATTGAGATCCAATTCCTCCATCACATAATGTGGGAAGATCCTAGGCATCCATGGTGCCAATCAACAAACAAATCAGGCGAAGATCAACTAAGTTATCCTCGATCGAAGTTCAGTAGAGATGTCCCTGTTCCTAGTTCATCTAGGGCCCTTCCGAACCACACGACCAAGAATGACTATCCAGTTTTAATATTGGCCGTTGATTTTGCCCCAAAAGTCAGTCATTGATCAAGATTCCATATCTCATCCACACCCTCCATTCATGAGTCAACTTCTACCATCGATCAGATTTATAGTGCATCATCATAGTCCAAGCTGCCATGTACATTTAATGGTATAATTTAGCTCATATCCTCAGTATTTATTTTACTGCAAATAAGTCCTTTTGGACACGTGTTTGCATGTAATAAATTAAACAATTACATTTTTATTCCTACAATTTATTTTATTTTCATTTCCATCCCTATTTGAACTGAGCTCGTGCCCATGATGTGATTTCTTGGTTAAATTGCAATAAAAGGTTTGCATTCCTCTATTACTTATTTATCCTGGGATTTAATTTATTAAGATAAATCTCCATTCCAGTAGGGAGCACGTGTGTGTGTACTTTCTCGGGTAAATTGCAATATTAGCAACATATATTATTTATTTGTTATCATTTAGTCTGTAAAGTTTAAATAATTGCATAAAGGTCCCTATGAGTCTGCATTTATTTTGCTTATTAAAAATCAAATAAAAATCATTAAAACACCTTTAAAAATCCCATTATTTTAGGTTCATGTTACATGCATCTTGCATCCCTATTTTTTATAATGGATTTTCGTCCTTTTTATTATTTTTAAAAATTTTAAAAAAATCATAAAAATTCCTTATTTACATGAAAATAGCAATAAAAATATAAATCATTTCCCAAAAAATCTAATTTTTTTGTTTTCTTTTTTTTATTTATTTTAATTTTTATATAATTGTATAATTTATATTCCTTTTATAAACCATAAAAACATAAAACATTCGAAAGCATAAAAATAATAAAAATTCATTTAGAAATAAAAAAATTCATAAAACCCTCTTTGGAAAATACAAATAAAATACATTTATGTGGGTGTACATTTTCTCCATTTTTACTTTCATTTGCTATTTTAAAAATCTAAAAAGATTTGCATTACATTCTTTTTATTAATTTCCTTATTTTTGATTTATTTAAATGCTTTCAAATTTTTAAAAAAATCTTGAAAAAATTTAAGAATAATAAAAAAAATATAAAAAAGCTAAAAATAATATTAATTTAGTTTTTGACAATTTGGTATATTTTAAAGATACAAAAAAATTTGGTTGTGTTTGTGTGTCTTATTTTTCTTTAAATATTCCCATTTAAAAAAAAACTCTTTTGAAAAAATAAAAATAAAACATCAAAATAGAAAATCTAAATAAAAAAATTTAAAATTAAAATTCCATAAAAATACAAAATTCAAAAAGGCAAAAACCAAGCATAGTGTGCAAAAAGATTTCTTGATTATTTCATTGATTTTTCAATTAATAGAATAACCCTTGGGATTTTTTATAGCCTCACTGGTTTGATCTTGTTAGCTATACAGGAAAATTAAATAACAAAGTTCTCTTGCAACATTTTCTCTATTTATTTTGCTTGGGAATTGAATAAATTTTTGTTGAGGGATTTCTAGGGTTACAACGACACTCCACAAATTTCAATATTTAAAACCCGTATTTCCCTATTAAACAAATGGTGTCGTTGTCGGTGTGGCATGACGAGGGTAGTTAGGTTTTTCTTTTGACCTAGTATTCCTGGTTGTTTATACTTATTTTTCTTTTTTCTTATTTTTGTATATATTTTCTGACATTTATTTTATTGTCTACAATCATTGGCACACATTCTTTGTCTACATTTAGTGAATAATTTATTTCATTTTATTTGTCTAAATTTTTGTGTATAAATATTATGGATCTACATCTTGTTGAGGAGTGAGCACTCAAATTAAATATCATGTACTGAGAGGGAGCTTATACAACACATGCAGGCTTCAATTTGTCGATAACGGAAAGCTCCCCAAGACTGGACTTAGGAATTCATTTGAGATCCACATTCACTTGCTCTTCTCATTTTGCTACATATCCACCCCTTTGTTGCTTATCTTTATTTCTTGTATTTACTTTCATGTAATTTTTGCTCATATTTTCATAATTGTGTCTCTTACATTATCTTGTGTTTCCTATTTCTTGCGAGGGCCCGATGAGTGAGGGCAACATTCTTGAGAGCGCCAAAGCACCCAAGCGAAGCAGAAGTGGCTTAATTATTCACCAAGTCACAGGAGAGCGTAGGAGGAGGTGGGGAAGATGTGGAGGAGATCAATCATTTGGAGAATTTCGCATAGACAATTGCTGATTTATTTTAGTGTTTTTTACATTCAAAATTCTTGTAAAAGGGCACTATATACCTTGTGTGTGCAGGGACTGTTTCACCAAGTGCTGGTGCACTTGGGGGATCTTACTGAATTTGTTTTCACCGCCTTCTTTTTCTTTATTTTCTAGTGGTTTTATGTGCTTGGGACCTTAGTTGTAGATATTATTAGATTGCTAGAGCTAAGTAATCGATTAGGTCTAAAGCCATAAAAAAGAACATATGCACCTATAGAGTAGACCGTAATTAGAACTTAGTCAAATTAATTGGTTCTTGCTCCCCGAATAGAAGTTACTGCTCGGACGATTCACGTGCATCAATTAGTTTAGTTTACTTTCTCTCTTTTTAATTTTTGCAAGGATCGCACTACACGTATAGTGCTAGCGACAAGGTACACATACTCTATTACTTGCATGCATCATTGATTTTCTCGTGAATTAGCATTCCCGATTTCCCTCCCCATTTTCACTCACATTATTCTAAAAGGAAATTGGATAATTCTTTAGATCGCTTCTTGAAAGAAATCCAAAAAAACTGACAATTGTAAAAAATTTGGATTGCTGACTGCACATGATCATTAAAATTAAACGAAATGATTCATATCCTCGATTTGCAGAGAGCAACCCCCCCATTGTATTCATATTTTATTTAACCATGTATACATTAAGGATTGGTGCCCCAATCCTAGGCCTTCTTACGTGTTTGTGCATCTTTGTATCTGATTACCTAACTCTAAAATAGGACAAGATTAACGACCAATCTTTAACAATCATCACCGAGTTGAGTAGGTTAATATGGGGTTGCATTGTGTTTATATGTGCTTGGTGTTGAGTTTGTTACGTTCATCTTGTTCAGATCATTGGCATTCACCTTAAAAAAATAATCACATTTTACCTCCCTCCCACCCATCACAATGAGGGCTTGATGTTGTCCAACATTTCCCAAGATCAGATCCCTTCATTCTGGAGGGTCAATTATCTCTTTGATCTTGACCTAGATCTCTTTGAGCCTTATATTTCTGATCCTTTGGATTGCTTTTCTTTGACTTCAAGAGAGAACCCATTATTTGTAGGTGGTGTGTTCTTTGTACTTGTTTTCATTTCAAAGATGTGCATCCGATTTGTCGAATCACAAGACCGAGTCTTCTGATTTTTCCTCTGACTATGTGTTGTCTCTCCTCGACGACAATCATGAGGATAACCCGTTATGTGAGATATTCGACGATTTACCTGACTTCTTACATTATGTGCATCGGATATCATTGAGTCTCATGATCTTTATTTTCTATATTGTTAGGAGACGGTGATTAACATGGAGGATTCCATGACTGATTGTTCTCTCAACATTTATTTCTTCAGGTCCACCATTTCACTCCATTCTGACCCTAAGCTGAAGATTTCTTTTGTGCTACTCGTGCATCATTTTATTTGCACCTCTATTTTTCTGGTAGCAGATACCCGATTGCTAATTTGGGTGTCATTGTTTACACTACTAACCTCAATATTGTTCTCATACCAAGATGATAGCGACCATCGTGGCATTAACATTACAGATGTCGTCCTGAACCTCTCTACTTCATTGTTCTAGCCTTTAGGACCAGCTAGGGGCGTAAACTCTATAGCTTGTTGAGAGGCACCTTAATAATGTCTATTATATATATATGAGTTTCATCTTGATTTGTTCCTTCCTTCTTCTGTTTTATTGATCAACTCTGTTCCATGTGTATATGCTATACTTAGGATGTACTCTATCCTTAGTATAGGGGAGTGAATTTTTTTGAGTTGTTCATATTAGTTCTATTTCATCACTCATGTTGTTTCTTATACTTAGGCATCTTTTACCCAAGTATAGGGGGAGTGTTGTTGTTCGTACTGTCTTTTTCGTGTTTTTATTTTCCTTTATTTCTTCTGATCTCTCACATTTCCTTCAAGTTGTTGATATTCTTTTTCTATACTTATGGATTTTTTACCCAAACTATAGGGGAGGACGAGTCGAGTCGTTGAGTTTGTTCATTCTCTTCCTTGGTTTTCCCTTTTTGTGCAATCTTTCATACTTAGTATTATTTGATCCTAAGCATAGGAAGGATAACCGACTTATATTCTTTTTGTCTATTCTTTGAGTCGTTGTTATATAGGATTCTTTTCACTTTTCTACAATTAGCACAAGTTATGTCTTCCTTTGTAGCTCTTTGGTCAGTATGAGGACATATTTCTAGCGAAGTATAGGAGGTGTCATATATATTGTATATATACTTTAGCCATAACTCGTACGTTTATTAATAATATGGATATTACTATTCTTATATGAAAAAAGTTTTGAAAAATGATTGCAAAAATCATTTGAAAATTTTTTGCAAAAATTATTGTTAAAATATTTGCAAAAAACATTTGTAAAATTATTTATAAAAATATTTGTAAAAATGTTTACAGAAATCTTTGTAAAACTTTTTTTATACACATCTATGCAAAATTGTATGTTAAAATGTTTTGTTTGAAAAATGTTTATAAATTTATTTCTGTGTTAAAATTAAGTATACTGTACAAACTATTTGCAAATTTTTTGAAAGTAAAATGTTTGCAAAAATCTATTTTTAAATTTCTTTGTAAAATTATTTGTAAAAATTTTTATAAAATAATATGCAAAAATGTTTTTAAAACTTTTTGAAGATCCTTTCCAAAAATATTTTGAAAAATGTTTGAGAAATCTTTTGTAAAATGTTTTAAAATCGATTTGTAGAACATTTGTAAATTTATTTTTCAAGTGGGTATAAATTATGGGATGTATATATTCGTGAAAACGGCATGTGTATAACAACCTTGATCACTTCTTCTCCAGTAAATAAAACTCTTTATTGTATATAAAATACTTTAATAAAACTTGTATCTAAAACTGGTATAAAATGTGTATAATCCTTGAGTGTATAATGGTATATATTCAGTACTAACTCTTTTTCTTTCTTAAAAAAAGAAAAAGTCTAAAACTCATAAAAAATTGCAAAACACTGTGGAAAACTTTGTCAAAAGATTTTTCTTTTTTCCTTTTTCTTTCAAAAAAAATGTTTTTTTTTTATATATTTCATGCAATTGCATATGCATTTTTCATAATAATATTGACACTTAAACTAGTCTAGAATAAGTAAATGAAGGGAGCTTAGTTGGACCTTAATCCACTTAATTTTCGAGGAACCTTACAGGAAATGGGATTGAGATTCTTCATGTCTATAGACTTATTTGGGAACCGGTAGACTTAGTTTTGTGTCGTTTTGAATGCCTAAGTAGAGTACTTCAGAGCACAAGCATGATTCTTGCCAATAATGACCTATATTGCACACCTGCACTTACACTTTGCTCACCTCAGTTGAAGTCGTAAAGGGCTGGATTTGCCAACATGAGACACAAGCCAATGGAAACATCGGTAGTCACACATTTGATGCCATTGTACCTCAACCTGATCCATTAGCAGCGAAGTTTAAAGACATAATGTTGTAGGTTGCAGTAAAACTTCAAAAGAGGGACAGTCTACTAGCTCAAGAGGAAAAACTCCTTATGTACATGCTACACATTGTATATAATAAAAAAAAGTACAAAAATCAAAAACTCCAAAATAGTGGACAAGACTGATTAAACATAAAATACCTTCTAGATTATGTACATTTGTATAGTCAAATAAGCAAGATTGAGCTTCCGAGTAAAATATTTATGAGCATGTAGCTGGATGACTTGGCTCCACTGGTCATGCATCCAAGGATAGGTAGCTACACTAGTTATTGTTCATTCTTCTCTCCACCTCCTCATCCTGAGTTGGTTGCACTTAAAATTAGAAGGGAATACCCCGCTTCTCGAGGAAAGAGTCATTGGATTGGGGAATTAGGGACATCATGTCAGAGAAGACTGACTTTTACAACGTCAGCCGAGGAGAGCTACATATCACATGCATTGTATAAGAAAGATTCTTAGTCATGAGGGTTTGCACATGAGTTGATTTGTTCTGACCTGGCTATTGAGGAGACATGAGCATGATTTATGTGGTTTCTAGAGGTTGTTGTGTGTCAAGTACGTTTCCGATTAAGGTTCCACCCAAACTAATAATCCAAAGTTCTAACAGAGATCCATACTTTGATAATATGAAGATATGTTTGATACTCAATATTTTTCAAAGTTCTTTACATTTTCTTTATAATTGTCTTTTTCTTTTATTCACTTATTCGTTCAAATAAGTGTTTTATAAGGGACTAGCAAAGGTAAAGCATAGGGGGTGATGAATCTGCATTCCATCTTCTCTATTCATTTATTTTAGCTTAAAATGCTTTACAAAACAGCCATAAATGCCCCTAAATTCATTATTTTACTAGCTCTAGTTCTTGTGTAAATATTGTATATTGATCACTATTTTAAACTAAAATAAATTGAGAAAGAAATAAAGGAAACATAAAGAAAATAAAAGACTGAATATATGCAATAGATATAGGCAGAATCGGACCATGAGAGAAGGTAGCCTTGACCTAATCGGTAATAAATAAAGTAGGGGGAGATAAGGCCTATTTACCAGACAATCTAGAAATTTCATCATCACTTGTATATTCATTATATGTACGTGCTTTTATATATTACATGTTCTTTCATTAATTTATTAATCATAAAACTCTTTGTAAATAAAAATTATTTCTTCTTGAAATTTATGAATAAAATTCTTTTGTAAAATATAAAAATTATTGCACTAAAAGTATACTATATACTGTATAAATAACAACACTCTCAAAAAGCCAAAAGTTCAAACTTGCAAGACCAATATCTTCATCATCAAAACTCCAAAATCATCAAGCTCATTTTCATTGTACTCCAAATTAAACAATCTTTAAAATGGAGGTAGTTTCATAAAAATCCAAGTTAAGGTATGAAATGTGGTTAATTGGTATTATTGTATATTATACCTATGTATACTTTAGATATTATTTAATTATTTATTTTCTCCTGCATATTTGTGAATATTGTATTTTTATTAATTGTGAATAATATATTTAACTCCTATAAAATACCAATAAAAATTATAAATAAAAAATTAACAAAAATAAAATCATGTATATATTGTATATGTATCGCCATGTATACATTATACTTATACCTATTTATTTAACCTAATAAATTAATTCCTGAACATCAAATAAAAATTCCAATAAAACCGTTGTAAATATTTGTAAATAAATAAAATACTAAATTATGTATATATTTGTATAAATAATTAATTTAAAATCAAAATCGTGTATATGTAGATATACATACCTATAAATAACCATTTATATTTATTATAACCCTTCCATTTACTTTAAATAATTGAAATTCATCTAAATTAACTTTATTTTATTCCTAACAACTTCTACTTACGCTATTTGTTCATTTAACTTCATTTTCAAGTTTTTATTCAATTATTTAATATTTTTTCCTATTTTGTCGTCAAGCCTATTTTGTCCCCATCCCATGTGCATTCTGATTGGCTAGTCTGGGTCTGTTGACTAGGGTCAACTGGCTAGCCTTGTCTAAATTCACATTTCTTCCTGTTGATCCATCTTCGTCTATTTTCCCTCGTACACCACTCTCTAACAGCTAACATATCCTTCTCCATGATTCTAACATATTCAATTCTCTTCCACACCGGCCTTCTAGATCCACTCAATTAGCCTTTATATGCGCTCATATTGAAATCAAACCCATGCCATACCTATGCCTATAGTAACCAACCACCTTCCCCCATTGGTGTTTGGTCTATTTTTTAGCCCTAAAATCAACTTGGAACTAGTGGGAGCGTTCTTCTTCGGTGATAGGGAGTTGATCGCCTATAGTAAGAGCGATTTAAAGGTTAGAATATGTGATCCACAACGTGGTATAAGTTCTTCACCACCACTTCCCGACTCTCCACCAGTCGCAACGGATTGAAACCCAACACCTCTGCCTTCCACCGTAGATTAATCAAGCGTAGAGTAAGCTTAGTTTCTATCTTTTATTCCATTAAATTTCATCTTTTTTCAGTAGAATAGAACCTTCACCTTCATCCTCGAATCCATTTTTACTACAGGAGTTCCAATCACCTGTAACTTTTTTCGAATCCGCATGCACCTTTACTCGACTTTCTACATCTCTTCCACCCTATGTACCCCTTCAAATCTTCGTCGATTTGGAGAACGACCTCCTCTACGACAAACTAAACCATAGACATCTGGCATCCATTCAGTCACATTTGCCCGTGTTTTGTCCTAATTCTTCAATTGGTGTTCTTCGGAGCACGAGTTCCTCATTCTGAGGTCAAAGCACGATGAATCAGCAGAGGAACGCTTCTGGAGATTCACCTGAAACACCTTCCAATGCTGACCTCCAGAATCTAAATCGGACATAATTGAGCTCCATTTCCTCCATTAGATGATGCAGGAAGATCCCATGCATTCATAGCACCAATCAGCAGACGAATCAGGCAAAGATCAATCGAGTTCTCCTCGATCGAAGTTCGTTGGAGACAACCCTCTTCCTAGTTCCTCTATGGCCCTTTTAAACTACACGATAAAGAATGACCGTCCAATTTCAATCTTGGCCATTGATTTTCCACAAAGTCGTCCACTGATCAAGATTCTAGATCTCAACCGCACCCACCATTCAAGAGTCAACCTACACCATCGGTCAGATCTACAACGCATCACCACTATCCAAGCTGCCACGTTCACTAAAGGGTATAATTGCGCTCATATCTTTGGCATTTATTCTATTTTCAAATAAGTCCCCTCGGACACATTTTTGCATGTAATAAATTGAACAATTGCATTTTGATTTATGCAATTTATTTTATTTGCATTTTTATCCCCGTTTGAACTGAACGCATGCCCATCACGTGATTTCTTGGTTAAATTACAATAAAAGGTCTGCATTCCTCTATTACTAATTAGTCCTTGGATTTAATTTATTTACATAAATGTCCATTCCATTGGGATGCATATGCTTGTGCATGTGTTTTTTTGTGTAAATTACAATATTCGTCGTGCATATTCTTTTTTTTATCATTTATTCCACAAAGTTTTAATAATTATATATAGGTCCCAAGTGAGTCTGCATTTATTTTTCATATTAAAAATCAGATAAAAATTATTAAAATAGTTAAAAAAATCCCATAAAAATTACTTTCAGTAATTGTTATATGCATCTAGCATCCCAATTTTTTATCTTGCATTTTCATCCTTTTTATCATTTTAAAAAATCCAAAAACCTCATAAGAATTCCCTTTCTTCATCTAAAAATCAATAAAAAAATATAAATATTTTCACAAAAATTCTACAAAAAATCAATTTTGCTTATTTTGATTTATATTAATTTCCTTATATATTTTATTATTTATATTCATAGAAATCGTAAAACATTCAAAAGCATAAAAAACATATAAAAAATCATTTAAAAATATTAAAGAAAATCATAAAACCCCTCTCTGGAAAATAAAAAATTCTTTCTATGAGTGTACGTTTTATCCATTTTTTATTTTTTTTATTTCCTTCTGTGCATTAATTTCATTTTAATGAGTTATTAAAGAGCATTAAATTTTTTTGTTAAAATACAAAATCTTTAAAAATATCAAAAACAAAAGAAAATAGTTTAATTTTATGGCTATTTTTAATATATTTGAAAATTACAAAAGTTTGGTTGAGGTATGCACGTCTTATTTTTCTTTAAATATTCCATTGTTTTAAAAAAATATTTTGCAAAATTAAAAATAAATAAAAATATAAAAAATTACATTAAAAAATACAAATTCAAAAACACAAAAACAAAGCAAAGTGTGCATAGAGATTCCTTGATTATTTTTATTGATTTTTCAATTAATCCAATAACCCTCGGGGTTTTTTTGTATCATCCTTGAGTTCAATCCTGTTAGTTATACAAGTAAATTAAATAGCAAAGTTCTTTCGCTATATTTTCTCTATTTATTTTTGCTTGAGAAATAAATAAATTGTTTGGGGGATTTTAGGATTGCAACGACACTGCACAAATTTCTATATTTAAAACCCAGATTTCCTTGTTAAACACATTCTCACCGCATGATCACCTCCTCCTAGGTTTTCACATTCCCTCCTCATCTCCATGATCATTTCCACCAAAGCACCTAGGGCATTGGCCTGATCGGTTAACTGTTATTGTATGATCTAAATTTACATGAGCATCTGCGAGTTAACCTCATTCTGATCCACACCTTAGTCTTATCCTCGGCTCTTTCACTATCTCTGAAGAGATATTTCTAAATTACTCTGCTATCTGAATCTTGTTCGGGTTCATGATTTGCATGAGGAAACGAGCCCTGATCAATCTGTATAAATGGAGTCTGAAAAGAGATTTTGAGCTTAGAGTCTAGCTTGAACAACAGATTTATTGGTGAAATATTGATAGGGAATAAGAGGATTCAAGAAGAGAGTCATCGTGAACCCTAGGTGGAGTGAAGATAGGGGATCTCAGTACGAGGTTCGCAAAAGCTGAACACAACCCTCTGAGATTGTCCCGGCAAGCGGTGATGTTGGCATAGTGGAGTTGATAAAGGTGTTCACGGAGTCCGAACAAACCCCCCCAAGATGCAACATCGTAATGGAAAAAGGTGTGAGATAATGATGGAATAAGAAGATGAGATAGAAGAACAAGAATTAAAAAGGAATTGAGAAGAGAAATCTCGAACTGAGCGGGATGAATGAGAAATAGAATAAAAAAATGAGAGATGAAAGGGCACAGAGTGCGTGGAATTTTTTTCTTAACTTATTATGATTGTATAAAACAAACCTCAAAACAAGGGCTGATTCACCAACTCAACACAACAAACCCGTAAGAGTTCGACAATTATCTTTTCAATTTTATTGTTGATTTTCAGGAAATTATCTTTTCACTTGTCCATAGAGTGTTATCCCTATAGGAGCGTGTGTACTATAGGGAAAGTACACCGTACTTTCTCCATCTCCTTTGTAACCTATTATTTATGTGCTTAAAGGGCCTTCATATCATGCCTGGGGGGCTACTCGGACAAATAAAGAGTGTACGGAAACCAATGGGTGAAACCACTACTTCCCTTACAGGTGAGGTACTCGGACACAGGCGGATGAGACAGACACCCTCGTGAGAGCGTGTAATAAGCTCATACTTTAGACCAAGTCCGATGTTGCATAAAAGGCGGAAACAACATTCTCGACAAAGCACTACTCGCCTGCATACGATAGAAGCGCCATTAGTTCCCCATCCTAGGTGATTATCAAGGTGCCACAGATCGAGATTTGGGCTATAATTCCTATTGGTCGTGCCTTACTGTGTCTGGAAGGTACCTGAAATCAAAGAAAGCTTTATGAACCCAAGATAATGAAGTTCGTTATGGATTTTCGAATTTGGTCAAGTTATCTTAGCAGTTCCTTTTTTTATTTTTTGGGTTCTCACTTGTTTTGAGTATTTTTATGCAAAGGCCTAATGATTTCTCGATTTCCTTTGCTTTTCCTAAGTGATAAAAAAATAGGGAGAGAGAGAACAAGCAATGAAAACTATCACAGTACTGGAAAACTCATCATCGTGTCGTATGGTTGATGACATGGGATCTTCGAGGATTGGTTAGTAATGGATATGAAGTCGTTTTTATCCCCAAAAAATCCCGCGACAAACAAACAATATTTTTTCTCAAGCTGCAAAATTAACTAAAAGCGAATAATGAAGCAAGAGAACATTTTTTCTACTAATTTACCTGTATAGCGGACATGATCGAACTCAGGGAGGCTACAATTCCTGAGGGTTATTCAAATAATCAACGAAAAATCAATTAAGAGAAAAAGCAGGAATCACAAAGGCAAACTATCCTTGGTTTTTGTGGAATTTTTCTCTTTTTAAGTTTTAATTTTTTAATTCTATTTTTTTATTTTCTGATTTTCAACTCATTAATGATTTTAATTTTGCAATTGTTTTTATTTTCAAATAATGGGCAATATGCACAAGATAAGAAATACGCACACCAAATGCTTTTTGTATTTTTCCATTATATCAAAGATGCTCAGAAAAATCCAGAGAAAATATTTTTGGGTTTTAAGGGTTTTGAATTTTTTTTGGAATTTTAGTGCAATTTTTAAATGTCTTTATATTTTTCTATAAATCAAACTGTGGTAAAAATGAGAAATAATGCACATCCTTGAGTAAATTGCAACTTAAAAATATTTTAAGTGCTCAAAACACCTGGTAATTTTTTTTATGACGAAATATAGAAAAATATCTACAAACATGAACTGAAATCATGACTTTTAGATTTTATAGAATTTATTATGATTTTAATTGGATTTTTAGTTTTTTTTATTTTCGAAAAGAATTAATGCATTAAATTTTATAGAAATTAAAAGACAATAAAATAAAACTATTCTATTTTTTTGGAATTTTTAGAGCAATATTCAAATTTTTATGAATTTTTGAATTTCAGATAGATCAAAAGGCACTGTTTTTTATTTTTTAATAATATTAAATAATGACAAAATGCAATGAAAAATTTATTCTAAAAAGATAAGCACATCAAAAGTATATCATGATTTACAGGAGATTTCTTGACCGAAGAAAACATTTATTTAAATATGAGCATCAAACAAATTCAAGGTCAAGAATCGAAGGATTAAAATGCAAATGTTCAAAGTTTTTGTACTAAATGATAACATACAATAAAATAACTGGTAGAGAAGTCCAAATTACCCAAATAAATGTACAAAGCATGTGCTCTATACTAAAGCAGGGGCCTTTCAATAATTAACAAAAACATTCGGAGCTGAATGTAAATACCCAATTGTAAACATGCAACACACGTGCTTTATTCTGGTAGGGTCTTCTTTGAAAATATTGAAACTGTCAGGGGATGAAGTGTAATTTTTCTAATAAAATTTCTTTAATGAACCCCGGGGTTCCTTTCGTTATTGTTCTTCACAAACAAGTCAAAGAGGGTCGCCGCCCTTGTTCTGCAAGATGGAGGAGGATACTCAACCGGACGTGCCAATGGTTGGAGCAGGGGTCGCATGGAGGCCTGCCAGTCAGAGGACGCGTACTTCATGCAGGCAGTGGCTGAATAGACGGCGATGTCGGCGTGGCTATGGCAGAGGGTAACGCCAACACATTGGCACAGGGGAAAATCATGCAAGTGTCGACGATGGAGGTGGTGCTATGGTCGTGTTCTACCGCAATACGAAGGAGCGACGACGTTGCTTGGGCAAAGGTGGTGAGTGATGACCGCTGGGGAAGAGCGTGGTTGTGCCGTGCACGATGGTGGCATGGCTCTGTCGCATCACGCTGCTGTCGAGGGCGGCGGAAGCGTCGCCGGCGGTGATGCTCACAGGCGGTGAAGGATCTGCGGTCGGGCTTCGTGGTGCGCCAGGAATGCAAGAAGAGGGTGCCGGTGGTCTTGAGCTGGCTTCTACAAGTTGCTGGCAATGACGCACCGCCAGTTGAGGTCTAGAAGTTCTTCGCTCGATCGGGAGGATGGTTATGCGGTGATGGCAGGGGCGTGCTTGGGAGGGCGATGGCGGCAGCGGCCGCCCCGCATTGAAGTTTTATTTATTCTTTTTTTCATTTTTTACTATAACTCAGAAATAAAAAAAAATTATAAATATTTTTTTGAGCAAAGACAAATGACAAAAAAATTTATTTACTTATTTATATTTTTTTGTCCCGGTAAAACAAATGTTAGAGAAAAAAAGATAGATATTTTTTACTTTTTTTAAATTCGTATTTATTAATAAAGTAGGACACGAGCATGATGACTCGATCCTAAAATCTTACGGAAGATGTGAATGTGTGCGATTCCGAGGGGAATGGCATATGGAACCGAGTCTCCGACTACCGTACGTGGTCGGAGGTGGAAGATCATGCGAGGTAGAAAAGAATGCGTAGAGATCGAGAAAGTGAGATGAAAAATTGAGTTGGTTGCGGATTAAATCGTAATGGTAGATTCTTAGATCTAGATACAAAATGACCAAGAAATAAAGATGCAAAAATTAAACTAAGGTCAATCTAGATAAAAAAATAAGAAGAAAATTATGGATCTCGCCTTAGGTGCAGAAAAGACCTTGATCAACTCGACGAAGGCTGACTCGCTGTCGCCGGACTGCTCGAAGGCTAGGCACCCTTTTGCGAAAAGAAGAATCTCCTCTCACCAAAGATGGATCAAGTTGAAAAGATGGATGAGGAGCCATCTTAATAGAAAGAATGAAATTTGAATTTTTAAATTTTTGGATGAGGATAAGAGATAAGAGAAAAGAAAATTTGAAATGAGATAAAGTAGAGAGATAAATGCTAAAAAATATTTACAAAATATTAACTAATTGTTTGTAGTTTCGTCACTTTATTTATTGGAAAAATAAATGTTAAATTTTTTTATTTCTTTGTTGTAGTTAGTTAAGAAAATTAACTATATACATATGCTATATGCATATATGATAATATATACATGGGTGCGAAGGTGATCTGAAGACAACATCCCTTGATGGGCGGTGACTCACAACAAAAGAATCAAGATATGTTGTCAGAAGCGATTATGAGACAATATAAACAAAACAACATGGAAAGCTATGAATAAAAAAGCGAGCAAACCTAATGTGCTTAAGCTGCTAGTCTACCTGACCGTTGCTTTGTTGGCAACAATGCCAATTGATGTGATGCATATGATAAGTGATTTTATTATAGAATGATGGAGTTCCTAATGCCTGTCTAGGATAACCTATTCTTCTCAACAAGTCGAGTCTGACAATCGATATATCAATGCCTGTGGCAATACTCGAATTCAGTCACTCCAACTCACTACAATCAATAATAGAAACACATGGACGCATTTGCATAAGGAGATCATGCAAGTGTATGAATTATGAAATTTATTTAACTCTACATGAAATGTGTATAAGGCAAGCAGGTAGAATGTCGTCCATAGGAGCAAAAAAGGGATTAATCACAAAAATGAAACCTGACTCGAAGAATCAAGAACAAAATTATTGGTTTCGCAGCCTAATTAGATTTTTATATATTTTTGCGGGTTTTAATGTTTTATGATTTTTCTAATATTTATATTTATTATGGATTTTAATTTTGTAAATGTTTTTTAATTAACAAGATATATTATTAAATATATAATAATAAGATAAATATATATAAGAGAAACAGAAAGAGATATTAAGAAGAGTGTTTTAATATATTTAAAATATAGCAAATAAAGTCAAAATACACAAATAATTTTTTTTAATTATATATATTTTCTCTATTTAGGGTATTTTTCAGCTTTTTATGGATTTTTACGAATTAAGATTCAAAAAATAAAACAAACAGAAAATACAAGAACTTCAAATAGGACTAAAAAATATTTATCAAATCAGAACATGCCCAAAATTATTTTTCCAGAATATAATATAATGTAAAGAAAATTTCAAAGTGTAGAATATATTTTTCTATTTTTTTTACACTTTTTATGATTTTTTAAGGTTTTCTGTATTTTGCATTTTTTAAGCTTTCTATTTTGTATTTTTTTATGAATTTTGGAAATGAGATAAAGTATATTAAAATATGCTTACCCTAATCTGTTGGTGATTTTTGGGGCTATATTTAAATTTTTATGAATTTTCAAAGTCAAAACAGAAAAATATAGCCAACTTTAGTTTTTTAAATTAGGAAAATAATTTAAACACGTTAATAAAAATGTATGTGGTATAATATTCTCAATGGTATTTAAATTAATTTTTATTTTTTTAGTTAACAAGGCAATTAATACAAATAAAACAAAAGCAACCAATTGACTACACTATACAATGACTATTTTATAATTCTAGAAACATTAAGTATGCATTTGCAAAAAAAATAAATGTCTAAGGACCTAGTCATAATTTTTTTAATTAATTTCACAATATCGAAATGCCTAGTAGGGACACATATGCAAACAAACCATGATCCAAGGGCATCCAAGCAATTGTCCCAATAAAATATAACTTTAATATAAACTAGCTGGGAATAAATTGTAATTTCCAAAAATATTTTCAACATTTCCAAGTATGTCGATAAAAATAACAAGATAAAATGTGCAATTTCTCCACAAAATGCTCACATGGGACGAAACATGAGGTGACATGTCTCGGAGCAAAATGCAAATACCAAAAACATAACGATTCTTGATGCAAAATGTCCACAAGTGTTTAAACCACGATAAATAATTACAATATTAAACGTAAATAACAAAAATGCAAGGGAAAATAGTGCCCTCACTTTGAGTACTGAGGAGTGGCTAGGGTCCATTCACTTATACATGTGGTACACCTCCAACGACTTGTATTGCTTTGTTGATCGTCGGCTCAGATTACATCCTAGGATGGATCCTGCGGTGGATGATGAGTTTGATCAGACGACATACATTCAACCTGGGTAGGGTTCCTTCATCAGACAATGTCGATGCCCTTGGAAGAACAATCGAAGAACAACCGTGTAGTGAGCTTGGATCGAAGCTCCTAAGCTACTCAGGCATCCTCTTGCTGTGTTGATGGGCTAAGATGCTTCTTGGGACAATGCCAAATCAGTTGATGGTCGGACAAAAGTGACCCGCTGAACAAGTCCTCGTCGTCGTTGAAGAAGTAGCGACCTGGATGAGCTTTGGCTGGACTTGGGACCCCTCGGGGTCCTCGACGACTGAATCCTGCACAATTAGAATCAGTACCAGGTTTCTTTCATTTCTAGGTCTAAATAGAAGAAGGAACATGTTATGGACGAGCTGGAGCAACAACTCTTTGGTGAGGTGGTAGAGGGAGACCCGGTCGTACCCTATCTGTGTGAGATCAGGGTAGGTGAAGTGATCTGGGAGATGAAGAAGTGAAGGGGAAGCTCATCGATGTAGAGTAGATGGCAAAGTGAATGTGAATGAGCAGAAATAGGCGCCGGAGCTCCATGCTCCAGCAAAGTACCCTTTTTGAATTTTATATAGATTTAAGCAAAATCAAAAAGAACTATTAGACCTAAGTTATGGCCACACTAAGGAACAAAATGCAAGCAAAATAAGCATCTCGCCTTGTTGGAGACCAGAGAGCAGATCTTCACCGGAGGTGATTCCAACAAAGATGCACGTCATATTCCTTCGTCCTCATCCAAGAGTAATCGTACGACCATCCTATTACTAAGGCAGAGCGTAGTAGAGGCTCAGGGGGGTTAGTGAGGCGATGAGTGATAAATGGATCGAAGGAGAAGGAGGTGACTTATTTATAGCTAGCTGGAAAATATGGTAAAAGGAGGTGGGGGTTTTGGCTGGTTTGGCCGACAAGGATCAGATCAAGATGATTTGTGAGAGAGAACATGATAGGATATGTAATTTTCAAAAAGAAATAGGGCTCGAATAAGCAAAGCAATTTACGAGAAAATTGGAGAAGTTGGTTGTCCGACCAAGTCTGACAAGTAGCAGAGGGGAGGGGGTGTTGACCTAAGGTCAACAGTCCGAGGACCATGATTGGGCCACGTCAGTATCACCTAAACGCAAAAGATTAATATGACAAGGACAATAAACGAACAATAAAATGAAAATAAAAACTATTTTATTTAATTAAATGTAAAACATGAAATATATTACATATTTAATATATTATTTTTGGCGACTTTTATTTATATTTATCATGTTATTTATTAGATTTTTGTATTTACATGTGATTTACATGAATAAATACCTATATAAATGCTATTTTATTTTTATTTCATGATTTATAGTTTGTTATATTACATACATACTTTTAATAATTACAATACATTTATCAAAATATACTCGTCCTTTTAAATTATTTTGCTGGAATTATTTATGTACATAAATAAATATGTATACATCTGGTATATGTACTTTATATGTACATTTACCTATGTAATAAAGTACATTATTTCTTTTAGTGTATTTTTATAAATTTTATTTTACTTTTATCATATACATGTATTTCGAGTATTGCTGACTTATTTATAAAAATATAAGAAACATAAAAATATAAAGAGTAAATAAATTGATTATTTTATATAGGTATGTTGCAAAATGTGGGCCCAAAAGCCAACTTATGCATTTGGTCTCCAAATTTGATGAAACCCCTTCATTAAATAGCTTATTAGAAGTTACTTACAATTATATATGATTTTAGTGAATTTTGTGTATGTATGGAGAAGGTACAAGACTGAAAAGTTTTCCTTGTGGTTTTTTTCTGTGTCCCAAGCACATTGTGCATTATTTTTGAATGAAATGTTTTTCGTATTTTCTTTGTAGTATTATGTACACTGTTCATACTGAAAACTTATTTATTTGAGGAGTAAAAATATGAAAATAAAATAAGTCCCAAATTGTATTTATTGTTAAAAGAAAGGGTTTTGATTGTTTTTTCTTTTTATGTGGTTTCACTGCCCTATCTTCACCAACATTATTCGTTGTTGACAAAGTTAAGGCTTGACATAGTGTTGGGAATTAGGGTCAATCAATATTTATAATACTTCCTTCATTTTTTCTTTTCTTTTATTTCGTTATTTAAGGGATTAATTACATGTATTTATATACAATATATAGATGAATATTTATGTGTTAATTCAGGATTTTTATTAATATTTACGTGCATTTACCTAGGGATTAAAGCCTAAACTGAATGAATAAATGTGCATGAATGGAAAATCAATAGTGCCCGATCATGAGTCAGTCTTTGAGATGGCTCCCTAAGGAAGAGGAAAGAAACAATTCATCCAAGTACCGATCAGGGTACAAGACAAGGCACAAATCAGAATGAATTAAATAGTCTACTTTTGACGTCCATCCAAGCCATTCAGTAGTAGTTGATTGATTAAGCTTTAGTCCCGGTCACCTTTAAAGAGATGTTGAATTATCCGAAGAGAAGGTCAGATGAAAGAGAAATATGATGAGGGGGAGAGGAAAATATACATGGCGATGATGATGATAATCACTCTGTAGATGGACCTTGCCAAGGCAAGGGAGATGGAAGTAAAGGTCAACCTAAACCAACAATGAAGCAAACTTACAACCTTGGGGCCAAAAAAATCACTATGTGGATCCAGATTCCTCCAATCCACAAACACTTTGAGTTGAAATCACGGCTCCTTTATCTTCTCCCCACCTTACAAGAGAACTAAAATGAAGAACCATACATCTATATGCAAAAATAAGGATGCATTTGCAGCACTACACACTACCCTAACATGTCGTTCAGTGTAGTCTAGATGATTGCTTTCCAATTCGACCTCTAGGGAGAGGCACTGTACTATATTAACCATTTGGAGAAAGTGGTGACGACATTGGAGGAACTGAAAAATGCTTTTGTGAACAAGTATTACCCATTCGGTCATCTTAATTAAATGTGTTCCATGATCACCATCATCTCCTAGGGACCACAAGAGTCCATTTATGAGTAGCAATTTAATTAAGAAGTACCCCTACTATGAAATCTTGAAGACCAGTTTGGTCCGGCATTTCTTCGAGGTACTCACTGAGAACAACCAATGTTTGGTTGATGCCACTTGTAGAGGTTCACACTTCATGAAAGATGAGGATTTTATTTGGAATTTTTTTTGGAGATGGTCGAAGGAGAGGCCACACTGTTCTCATCTCGTTCCTTCTAGATAAAACCACAGATTTGTTGCAAATCCATAAACACGGTAGACACACGTGAAGTGGACAGGTGCAAGAATTCAGATCTCAACATCATTGGCTGCAACCTATCCAAGGTGCACATCATTAAGATGTAATCACATGATCTGGAGAAGCTAGTTGTGATTGAATAGAAAACGAAGAGCTTGGAAAAGCTAGATATGATCACCAAGCAGATGGAGTTGTTGTGAATACCCTAAGTGCATGCAATTATGTGGTATACAATCTTGAGAATCCTGCTTAGTAGAAGTAAACTACAGTACAACATCAGCCTCAACTGAGTTCTTGTTATCCTCATGTCCAACACGATAATACATGGAGGCACCTAAAAAAGAAAAACACCGCAGACACAGATGGTGGTCTACCATCCTGAACACCAGCAATCATATGCTGGGCCACTCTCTCATCCCCCGCCACAAATTCAAGAGGTTAATGGTATCTGGGGAAACGTGCAGCAATCGACCCATCCTCAGACACAATCTCAAGGAAAAATCACCGATATCTGATCATTGTACAAACAACATGGTGGGATGAGTCAGCAATACCAACAAACCCATCAAATCTCCACATAATGGAAATAAATGGAGACACCAGCTACACCAGCAACCGGCATACAACCAATCTTACCATCATCAACAACCAGCAACCCAATATCGGATCTACTCCCTCCTTGTTATAACCATTAGTCCTTCCCACCTCATCAGACGTAGCAATATCAGCAATAATCGCAGTACCACTAGCCTTAGCTTCCTTCGATTGCCTAATCTTCCTAGGCTTCATCGGTAAATTCTGCCATGTACTCCATGGCTCGATTTATTCAGAACATATAGGAGATGTGACATAATATTTATGACCTCATTTCTGCTAAGACAGTAATCCTAGCACAGGTAGAAGTGAACCTCAACAACTTTACGAGAAAGTAGAACGTAGACTATAATGTCACACTAAGTCCCGAGTCATGTAAAATTTCTTTTATGTTATCTAGTGATGTTTGTCTAAGGGCAAAAGTTAAGCTTTTGTAGGATAATCTTCATCACATGTAGTTGAACCCCGTCTGGTGCCTGAATAAGAAGAGGAGCAAATCACACCAACACCATCCAAAAAAAAATGAAGAAAATTAAAAGTCAAGAAATAACAACCAATGTCATGTCCATGCAACCAAGGAGCAGCCAGTACCAGCAGCCACTCCCATTCATGCCGATACGATTTCATTTCCTTCTTTTGATGTACCTTTTGCTTTGGATGGTTGCACTTTACCCAACCATTAGTCGGTAATTAAGAGCAATATTCCACGAGAAAATCAGGTTTTTGATGGTGATGTTTCTATTTCATTTCCTTATGCATTAAAAGCAAAAACCATAAAGAAATGAAAAATGCTTTGTCTGACCTGAGCATCATGGAATTATTGCAAAACATCATGCTCAAAATGCCTCTTCTAAAAGCCATGAAGTGCATGTTGTTAATGAAGAAAGGATTTAAAGAAGCATGTACCACAAAGCGTCAACCAAGCAAGACTAGACATAAGAAACCATTGAAGCATATCCTCACCATGGCTATAGTTCATGCAATCTGCAACCTCCAAGGAAAGAAGAAGGACATGGGAGCTCCACTCGCCAGATGTGAAATGTTCAACCAGGAGTTTGAGATGACACTCCTGGGTAGTGGATCATTGATTAATCTGATGCTGATAACACCACTCAAAGAATTTGGGTTTGGACTACTCAAAAGCCACAAGGATGATGCTGCAGTCCGTAGACACTTCATTGAAGCAACCAAGGGAATTTAGGAGGACGTCATCGTTACAAAACATGGAATGCAATTCCCTGTAGATTTCATTGTGCTTGATATGGGCACCTCAGCACCCGTTCTACATACCCCTATCAATTTGGGACAACCATTCCTTTGAGAGGCAGATGTAGTAGTCGACTATGGTACCGGGAAGATCCAATTTCAGTCAAACAACAACAAGATACCCATTGAAGTTATCCAAGTGCCCAAATTTCCAAAATCCATTTCAGATGAGAGAGAGAAGATGCAGAAAGATGTTGAAGACTGTTATTTTATCGAAGAGACCGGAAAAGATACATCATTATTCCTGAATGATACTGAAACACAGGAGTTCCTCTTCAATTAGGAACCCATGGAAAGCACAATAGAATTTCCTATCATCCTAGAAGATGAGTTCTCTGCTGATTTTCTAAATGAGGTTGTTAAACTGAACAAAAGCAATCCATCCCTGTCAAAGCAAGATGAATTCCTTGAAGATCTCTCAGGTGTCTTGCATTCGGAGCCAGAACTATTTGAAATGGTCAGCACACGAGAAAGAGAGCCAACACCAGTCACAGTTGTTGAAGTATCCACCGAGTTGACTCCAATAATCCCTGATCTGAAGCCATTACCAACATCGATGATATACACCTTCCATGCGGGTGAATAAAACGTGTTCCCGATTATCATACACCCTATGTTGACTGAGGATCAAGAATCTCGCTTGCTCAAGGTTCTAGAGAGAAATCGCAAGGAGATAGGCTAGAAAATTTCAGATCTCAATGGTATAAACACTTCATTGTGCTTGCACATCTATTAGAAAGATGATTGCACCCTCCCATGAGTTTCAATGTAGGTTGAACCCAAACCTCTGGGAGGTCGATATGAAACAAATCACGAAGTAGTGTGATGTAGGATTTATATATCCCATCTCCGATTCAAATAGAGTAAGTTCATTGCATGTTACTCCCAAGAAATCTGGGATAACAATTGCAACGAACGATTGGGGAGAGGAGATTCCGACGATGGTTTCTACTTCTTAGCATGTCTGCGTGGATTATAGATGCTTGAACCTTGCAACAAGGAAAGATCATTTCCCTTTGCCTTTCATTGACTAGATTGTTGAAATACTAGCGACAAAGGAATATTTCTATTTTTTAAAAGGGTACTCTTGGTATAATAAGGTTGCAATCACCACAAAAAATTAAAAGAAAACCACTTTCACTTGTTTGTTTAGGATGTAAGCATTCAGATGCAAGCCGTTCAGACTATGTAATTTCCCCACTACATTTCAGTGGTGTATGTTGGTTGTCTTTGCAGATATGGTGTGTAGTTTCCTTGAGGTATCCACGAACGACTTATCGATATACGAATATATATTTGATCAATGTCCGAACTATTTAGACCGATTACTTCAACGATGTTGTGAAGTCAATCAAGTTCTCTCATGGGAGAAGATTTACTTTATGATTATTGAAGGAATTGTGTTTGGTCACATCATCTCCAAGCAAGGCATGGAGGTCAACCCTGCCAAGGTGGAAGTCATCTCTAAAATCAAGCCACCGTCTAATCTAAAACAAGTCTGGACATTCCTGGGGCATGTCTGTTTTTAGCGACGGTTCATCAAAGATTCCAGCAAGATTGCCCGACCGTTGATAGATCTCCTAGGCATGGACACATAATATATTGTATATAACAAAGTGCTCCAAGCCTATTCCATGCTAAAGGAGATAATCATCCTAGCTCATGTCCTACAACTGCCAGTTTGTCTCTTCCATTTGATATCATGACAGATGCTCTGATTATGGCATTGGGGCTTTATTAAGACAATGATAGGAAGGATGACAATTTGCTATTCACCACGCTAGAAAAATTCCGGATGAAGTCTAGAGGAAGTACACGGTGATAGAAAAAGAGTTGCTTGCCTTAGTCTTTTCTTTGGAAAAATCCAGATCACATCTTCTCGGTTCCAAAGTGATTGTGTAAACTGATCATTATACCGTCTGATACTTACAAAGCAAGAAGGACACCAAATAATGTCAACTTTGTTGTATCCTTCTACTCAATGAGTTTGACCTTGAGCTTCGAGACAAACCTGAATTCGAAAATGCGGTGGCAAACCATCTTTCCATATTAATAGAGATTCAAACTCCTGAGCATGACCTTATTCCTATAATAGAAACCTTCCTAGATGAACCCATTCTGTCAGTCACTTCACTTCCCTGGTATGCCAATATCATAAATTACCTTATCTCCAAGGAAGTTCATCAAGATTGGCCAAAGCTGAAAGTAGACAAATTCATGTCTGATATACATTTTTACTAATGAGAGGACCTATATCTATTTCATGAAGGTGCAGACTACATCTGTTGAAGATGCATTCTTGAGGAGGAGCACATGATTATCCCGAATCACTACCACAAGTTGGAATCTGGTGGACACCGATCTGGAAAGAGAATAGCAACCAAATTTCATCTAAGCATTCGCTGGTTAGCCAACTCTTTTCAAAAATGCTACTTTATTTGTGAAATGATGCACTGGCTACCAAAAGAGGAAAATTCAGTTCTTGAGACACCATACCACTCAAATATATACAGATTTCAGAAGTTTTTGACTCAAGGAGAATCAACTTCATCGGCCTATTTCTGAACAGTCAGTATTCTGAGTACATATTGTTTGTTATTGACTATGTTTGTCGATTGGTGGAAGCTATCCCTGCCCGAGTCACTACCATCATTGCGTAGTTCGGGGTAATGAAGATATTGATATAAGATTGGCAAAGCCATTTCATAAACAAAGAGGTAAAGAAGCTAGCTAAGGAGTACGACATAGAACACCGTGTCACATCTCCATACAACCCATAAACCAACGACTTGGAAGAATGTTCAAACAGGGAAATCAAAACAATCCTACAGAAACATGTAGGTCTCGATCTCATGAACATGTCACAACTGTTCAACTCAGTTGTTTTGGCTTACATAACATTGTACAAGTATCCTCTTGGCATGTCAAATAATTACGTTGTTTATGTCAAGCCTTGCCATCTGCCTGTGGAATTAATTCACAAATCCTTATGGGAAATCAATATTTGTAATCTGGATAAAGAAAAAACTTTAAAGAACTAAAAGTTGGACCTGAATTCTTTGCTATATTTTTTAGACTATACATATGACTACAACCTTATTTACAAGGAGAAGGTCAAACGTTGTCATGCATATAAAACGAAAGACCATTGAGCCGAACCTGATGGTGGGGTTGTTCGATTCAAAATGAAAGCTATTTTCGGGCAAACTGAAGAGCAAGAGGTCTGGGCCATTTATTGTTAATAATATGTGTGACAATGGTAGCATTGTGATGTCAGGATTGTTAACTAATGCACAACCTTTGGTGGTCAATGGACAGCTGCTTAAACGATACATTGAGCATGAAAGTTTCCGGTCTATTGTTGATTCAAATCAAGTCATTTACCAAAAATAATTTTCTTATCTTTATTTCTTCTTTTTATTTCTTTGTTATTTATTCTCTTGTTTACTCACTCATCCCTTGCATCACTGATATACTTGTGATATGCTTCATCCTAAGTATGGCAGGGGGAGTGATTGACCCGGGTATTCATTATTTGATCCGTCACTTGTCTCCCAACTTGTTGATATTCTTTCTATACTTATGGATAGTTTACCCTAAGTGTAGGGGGAGATAGGTTGGGTCGATGATTTCATAAATTCGCACCCTTGACTCTCCCTGCTTTGCATATAGCTTGCTATATTTAGGATTGTTTGATCCTAATTATTGGGGGACAGTCAACTTCTCATTCTTTTATTATTTATTCATTGTAGTATATACTCTTCTATACTTAATATGAGTTACGTCTTCCTTTTTCCTCTTGATTTATGAGGACATAGTTCAATCTAAGTATAGGGGAATCGTATATACGATTTATATACTTTGGACATAACTCATACTTTCATATTTTTTTACTAAATATGGCTATTACATTAGGTAAGAGTATATAACAAACTAATTATAAAGAACACACTCATAAAATTTACGCTAATTTACTAAACCTTTTTCTTTTTCCTTTTTTCAAAAATGCTAATATAGATTTGCTAAAATCCAAAATAACAAAAATTTGAAACCAAAATTCCCCAAAAAATTTGTAAAGTTTTCTGATAGAAGTCCCATAAAATGATCAAAAGCCATAAAATGTCTCCCAAAAAATAATTCTCTGCATTGCATGAGCATTTTTCAGAATGATTTTGACGTGAAAAAGTTTAAATAAAATCCGACGATTGGAGCTCCGTATATACCTTAATACAACTAATTTCATAGGAACGTGTTAAGTAGTAGAATTGTGATGATTTAGGTCAGTATGACTTTATTCTTTAGGTTCTGTGAGAATGAGTTCATGAGTCGATTCAATGAGTCTAATAAGAACCCTTCATGTCATCCATACGACTCTTGAAATAGTGGCTTGACTACAAATTGCATACTCATCATGTAGCTCAACCCAGATGGATTGTTTAAAAATTTTGGAGCCTAAGTAGGGACGATACTAGGATGCTTTGTCATGGGTGGCTTAGGAACCATTCTTGGGGACTACCGAAATTGGTACATCAAACCACTTCCTATTGTATAAAGGACATCTAATGATTGGATTTTGGAGTGAGAAAATTCTACAGATGAGGAATGGTCTACTAGCATATTTTTTAGAACCCCAAAACATGGGCAAACGAAAAGACTATATATTCTTCGGGACACAAACGAGCATGCAGAGTAATGCAAATACAAAGAAAAATATCCAAAAGAAGCCTATACCAAAAATCCCACAAAAAACCAAGCTTCTACAAAAGCCTACTTCTTGGTGGAGCTTAGTTAAACTTGCCGAGCTTCACAAGGGAATGACACTACACTGGTCCATTCACACATCTTTTCCCACTCTTCTAGCTTCTCCCGTTCTTGGTTGTGAAACTAGCAACACCAAACCTTAGAAGGAAATATCTTTCTCTATGAGGTCAAGTTACCAGAGGTGGAGACTCCTTAATAGTTTAGTGGTTTATTTGGGAGGAGCTAACACAATTCACACACATGGTATATGTCACCTCAAGGATGCTAGAGTATACATCTGGAAGGATGGTTCTGTCCAGGATGAGAATTGAACTGGATAAAGGAGCATAGAACCTAGAGGCTATTGAGTCACAAGTCGTAACCATAATGGGGTTCTGAACAGATCAGTAATCCAAAGGTTTTAACTAAGTGACGAATCTCAGTTTCATCAATTTAAAAATCATTAATTAAGCTCAAATCTCCAAAATTCATCTGCATTTTATCCATTATTCCACATAACTAGCATTCATGCATGTATTGATAATAATTGCATTTTATCACGCATTATTGTATAAAATAAGGAGCCAAATATTCCAGCCACGTTGACCTGTAAAATAGCCTAAATTTCCTAATTTTTAACTAATTCATGCTAACTCCAATTAACTTGAAAGCACCTCCTTTATGTACATCTTACTAACAAGAATAAAAAAATACAAAAAATTCACTAACTTAAATCAGTGGACCAAAAAACCCAAACCCTAATTGCAGGATTCTCAGACTAAAACCTCGATATCCTCTTCATCTAGTGTCTGATTTGATCCCACTCAATTTTGAACTAATTTACATTCAATTACCTTCAAAATAAGACCAAGTTCAAGTGAATCAGAGCTCATATGTAAAAGTTGTTATAGCGGTTCTTGACCTATTATTTTATGTACATAATTAAATCATTTTATTTTATTTCTTTTCATTTTTTCTTTGATAAATGTTTTATTAAAATGCACAAAACTCCAAATCCAAACTGGGCTTGAAATCAAAGAAGTTAATTGAGTACGAGTCTTCACTAACACTTTGTACAAAAGTTGTCATTTTCGTTTTTAAATTTATTTCTTCTATTTATTAATTAATAAAAATCAAAAAAATAGATTATTTTGTAAATACTTATCTTTGATTTTATCATATTTTTTATGGATTTTTATGTACATGAAGTACCCCAAAAATATCACTTTCTGCATATAGCCGACTTTGGTTTTGATCCCTTCATGAATTTGTAGATCTTATCAAGATGAACAACTTTCATGGAGAAACTTTTGCGATCCAAAGTCATTTGCTATTTATCTCTATAAACTATTTTCGAATTTTCTTGAGGTGCCATGTGGCAGCACCATGAACCTCCATGTGGCACCCATTTTTTGAGCTTTTTAAATCTATCTTATTAAAAAAAATTTAAAACATATATTTATATAAAAATAAAATGGCTGCCATGTGGCAGCATCTCGACCGTCCGATCTCGATCGATCGAATGACATCTACTTCTCTTCCTCCTCCCCCACTTTCCCAATCGAGAGCGGGCACCACTACCGCCACTCTGCGATCTCCTCCATCGCCTCTGCCCTTTCTGTCTACAACTAGCCACCCTCTCATACCTCCTCCCAAATCCCCATCTTCTGCCAGCTGCACGTTCCTCATCGGCCTCCACCAAATCTCAATCGCATCTCTTTAACGTCGTAAATATTGCGCCCACCGCCTTCCCAATCGATGTCCAAATCAATCACCATCTCCAGCCTTCTCCTCTTCCTATTTAACCTCGACCGCTGTGCCCTCACCCTGATATCCATCGATAACCTAACATGCAGGTGGAACGGGGGTGACATCAAGTCTCCTTCATCTTCAACCCGACAAGATTCTGCCCTCCATGGTCGTTGCAATGCTGTGCCTCCGCCAAGCGTTTGCCCTAGCTCTGGTCTTTGGGTTGTCGAGCCAACATTCACTGACGTCCACCACCACTACCTTTGTCCCTTCTACTATAAACACCTACAACACCTCTGTGTTATGACTTCTTCAACCCCACACTTCATGGACACATTCCATCAGATTCCCCCACCGACACCAACATCAATGCTCTTTGAAATCTGCAGAGGAATAACCTCCACGACTTCATCTCTGGCAGGACCGCTTCAGATCTTCTCCGACATCCTCTTTCACATCTTCCTATAACCAAGGGATGCCAGAGGACCTCTGCGCTCTCCCAAGGGCCTCGACTTCAGTGTTGGAGCTCGTTGTCAAGCTCGTTGCTTCATCGATGATTCAAACCTTCTCTGCTCCACCCTCTCTCTCCACCAACCTATGTCGTGAAGCTCCATCGCCACCGTTGGGATCAACCACCGTTGCGCCATACTCCGCCGTTCGGTCGGCCTCCTCCCTCTAGCGCCATCGGGCACAAGGCTCGAGACCCCGACACGTGCATCGCATGTGTGTTGGGGGAACGTCTGCCCCTCCCACGTGATTGTTACGTGCATGGGGAATTTTGCGCCTGGAGCCCTAGAGATCCATTGATTCACGCTCAAGATCCAACACCAAGGGGTCACATGCTACGCACGTGACCACTTGGTTAAATTGCATAATCCTTCCTAGAGGTCTCCCTATTTCTAGTCAGTCCCTGCCTATCCAAGGGTCACGTGCTGGGCACTTGACTGCTTGGATTTTTTTACATAAACCCTTCTGGGATTTAGGTAATTCAAAATTAATCCCTCTGTGCAATTTTCTATTTTTAATTTAATTATTATAATTTGCACTGAGACCCTTGTGTTCTCCATTTATTTTGAATCACTTTATTGCATCATTTTATTATTTAAAAATTTACAGGATGTTTCTTAAGTGATTCTCTCCAATATGGCATGCTTGTTATAATTTTATAGGATATGGTTATTTAATAAAATTATTCTTGTGGAAAAATGCATATTTTACCTAATCTGTGCACATCAATTCGTGTTTAATTAACCATTGCTCGAAAATTTGCCAAAAAATCACATATTGTTGAATTAGTTGTATGTCACATTACGCCCAAAAAGAATTGAATTTTCTTGCATGGTTTGCCCTATAAAAATTGTTTTGCATATTTCAATCTTTAATTTTTAATAGGTATTAAAACTTGTATTTTTTGAGGTTTAGGATTTTTCTGAAATTAATCACCTAGTGATAGATCTTGGATAGTTTTATCCATTGAAGATAAGTAGTTTTAGTGATTATTATAATTAATTATTGAAATTCACTTTATTTGCAAACATAAAATGATAAAATATTTATATTGCATCAACAAATTCCAAAAAAATTACGGTTCATTCATTTCATCGTTTACATATCGATCAAATTTCATAATTTTCAGACATCATTAATTGAAAATTGTATTTTAGTCACTAAAATTGGCCACATTTACATTTTACATTCCTAATTTGCATTTAAAATACAAAAAAATACCGTCTTGAAAACCATGCACAAACTTTGATAGACAAAATTCTAGATTATTCCTTTGCCTCCTTGAGTTCGACCTTGGAACTTTCCCAAGTAAAATAAACATAAAATCACGCTGACTAAAAAATTAATAAATTCATGTGGTTATTTCATAACTGATTTCGTACTACCGCCTACAATGAAACACAAATTTAAACAATAATTCACGTAGATTAAAGAGGATATTTTCGGATTCATCACTATGCTCCAAACTTTGATATTGTCAGGATAAGTTAAAAATTCAAATTCATTCTACCTTCTTCATTTTTCTTTTTGCATCGCTTAATCTCCTATTATGTTTTTGTTAAGGACTAGCGAAGATAAGTATAGAGGGTGATGAATACACATTCATTCACCTTTATTATTTTATTTGGTTTTAAAAACCTAGTTAAATGCATGTAAATATAACTAACTTACACAAATTAATAGTATGACATTTACCCGTAAAAAAAACTTAAATACCTATATTTAAATAAAAAATAAATGAATAAAGAAAAGAAAAGAAATGAAAAGAAAAGTATAGGAAGTATTGCAAATACTGACTAACCCTAAACCACAAGACTAAGTTCATATTTACTTTGGCCTACAAGGAATAAAGTAGGAGGAGATAAGGGCGTATAAATACAGAAAAAAGGCACTATCATCTGGAAACCCTAGATGACATGTACAATGTATATACCTAAAGCTGTCACTAGTTTGTACACAATCCTCTACACCTCAAATAAAAATATTTTCAACATAAAACATGTACATATCTTTTCTAGACGAACTCAAAATTGACCAAACACATAGAAAAAGACAAAATTAATTGTATATTAAAATAGGGTATAATGCGACTGGGACACACAGATGAAAAATTCACACACATAACTTCTAGATCCATATCCTCTCCATATGAACTCAAAATTTACTGAATCAACTTTAATGTACTCCAAATTAAATTATGTATCTAAGAAAGTGATTTCATTAAAATTGGAGTTAAAATACGAAATGAGACTTTTGGGGTCCCATTGTATACTACACCTATGTACTTTAATACATTTAATTTATTCTTTGTATTTTACCTTTTTTATATTTTGCAATAATTGTAAACATTATTGTAATAAAATTAAAAGTATATACATAAGACGAAACCATTAAAATTTCATCAAAATAAATAATATAATAAAATACAAAGGTAATATATATCTACAGGATACACACTCATATTTATTTAAGCACACAAATAAAGTCAGGAAAATAAAATAAAAATATGTAAAAAATTATTTAAATATATTGAAAATATATAAATTACAAATATAAATTATTAAAGTATAAAATACGCATGTGAAAATTCACAACCAAATAAATAGGTCGATAAAAATAAATAAGAATCACATAAATAGTACATAAAATAAGAAATAATTTCATATTTTAAGAAAAATTAATGAAATCATATTCTATTTTATTTATATTTATTTTCTCTTTTTATTTTTAATTTGTCCTCCAGAGCCTGATGTCTCTCGATGAGGTGCGGGTCTTGGTTGACCTGCTAGTCAAGTGTACCGGCACCTGGCCCTTGGTGTGTCAAAACGCTGACCTCCTCTATTCTCCGATTCGTACCTACTGAATCTTGCATTTTCTGGGCTTGATTCCTTCTGCGATTTGTTCCTCATTCAATGTACTTTCATGACCTAGTGATTCCTTGAACAATGGAGCATCGATTCACCTGTAAACCCTAATCCAAGTCACCTCCCTATTTGTATACTCTGTCGACCTCCATTTGAAGTCGACCCATCTTGACTTTTCTTCATCCCCTTTTCTATTCACCTGGAGCATCTCCAGTTAAAGTGGGTACATCTCCTGAGAATTAGGCATGGAGAAGGAGGCGGAGAGGCGAGATCCAAGCATCATCAGACTTGCTCAGGAGAACTCTCCTACTCCTTATTCTTCAAGAATGAGCAAAACATTTTCTTTCTTTTTAGATTCCTAGCTGTAGTAAAAGGTTAGTGTAGCTTTTCATTTTGTTCGCTTTCATCTTTTATTTCATAAACTAAAAAATTGTAGTTCGTTGGAGCTAGTGCTACGGCCACTATTCTCCATCGTTCGGATTGTCTCCTGACCTCCCTTACCATCCCATATTGTTCCTTGTTTGCTTCTCAACCTCCAACACCCATCCATTAACCTTAATCCTGCACAGATCAGGAGATCAAGGTCAACACCTTTGTCAAACGTCGGGGACCTCCACTACTACTCATTTCACCCTCTTTTTGCCTCAAATCAAGCCTCAAACCTTCACCTTTTTTTTGTAAGTTAACCTTGCATGTTATGTAGCATGAAAACCCAAGTAGGATCGATTATTTCTCGATCAAAGGTACTCCTCGGGCTCCGCCTTCCGATGCCTTCCAAGGCCCTACTGATGGGTCCTAGACCATTCTGAGCAGTCTACTCGACATGGAGTAGCACCAGGCTCATTTTGGACTGCCTAGGAGCCTCCCAGGTAGTTGGAGTCGATCAAGAGCACATATCAAAGCTCGCCTAGTCAGGAGTTCTTCTCTGTTCTTCTAGGGAAGCTCTTAACCATCTGATAAACATCTATCTCTAGCAGAAGTAGCTACAGTCTAATCTTGCTAATCCCAGTCATTAAATCCGTGGGCGAGATATAATCTTCACCCTTCATCCATAAGCATTATCGGCCGTCCAGATGCCACCAAGTGGAAAGTGAACGAACCTTGACCGTTGATCTGCACGCAAGGGTATTTTATATACTTTACCCATGTATTTTTGTATTTTATTTTTAATCCACAAACATTCATTTGCAGTTCAAATATTTTTGTAATGTATTATTAGGACCGCAAGATTTACTTCCTTATACTTTAATGCAATCCATGACACCTTACATGCCTATGCGCGTGAGGGGACTGGTATTTTGCAAGGACACCCCTTCAGGTTTGTGTTATTATTTGGCCCAAGGATTTTATGTATCAATGTATTATTTTTGTGAAAAATACTAGTGGGCCCTGAAACGTTTTGTATATTGCAAATATGCCACTACTAGTGTGTTTAATATTGAAATATCTAGGATATTTGCATGTATGCACCTAGACTTTGATAGGTTGTTCTCTTATACCCCATAACTTTATTTAAATTGCATATTGGTCCCTGACAACCTATTTAATTTTATTTCTTATACTTACATTTTTAAAAATAACATTTTACATCTAAAAATTGTAGGAAAATTTATTTAAATGATTTGATCTATTTTAAATCATTTATATTTTTCTTGAGGCAATTAAAATATTTTACTATTTTTATAAACAGAGAAATATTTTATTTTTCTCCTTTTTGCATTTAAAAATGGGTAAATTTTGTAAAATTACTTTTTTAAGTTCTAAAAAATAGGGAATCTTTATTATTGTATTTTGCAACTCCATACCAACAAACATTAAAAAAATACAAAAAAACATAAAAAATTTTAAAACCCTAAAAACATAATAAATATCATAAAAAATTACTTAAACACCCAAAATATTAGTTTCTATTTCATAATTTTGTATATATTATTTATTATATATTAAAAATGATTCGGAAATTTTTTATATAATTATATATTTTTAAAAAACAAAACAATCTGATATAGTCTTATAATTCCCTATTTTGATATTTTTTTAATCAATAAAAAATATAAAAAATGTAAATAATTTAAGAAAATTAATATAAAAAGAGAAAAATATTAGAAAACCCAAAATATTTTTTTAATGTTTGACTATATATAGTTATTTTTATAAATACAACACCTTATATATAGATTATTTCTCTATTATTACTAGATATTAATTATAATTATTATAATAATTATTATAGATACTTAGAATATATTTAAATACCTTTGAAAAAATGAAAAAGATTGTACTTTATTATATTCACTAATTTTATATATTATATATTCATATCCTATCTAGTAATTATATTATACATATTGTATACATAAAAAGTTTTATATAAAATTACTACTTATTAATAAGATTAAAAAATCATAAAAAGATAAAAAGAAAATATAAAATTTAAAATATAAAATATAAAATTTAAAATTTAAAACAATAGATCATAAATTAAAAATCGATAAAAAACATAAAATACGAAAATGCCAAAAATTTAGAAAAAGCCTATAAAACACAAAAACACGTTTGTTGATTTTCATCTTGAATCTCAATCTTTGTACCTACCCTCATTGCTCCATTGTTGTTCGACCCCGACATTTGCATACTATACATAGTATTTTGTAGGGTATAATAAATTTCATGTCACTTGTATTTATTGCTTATTTATTCTATTAGTTAATAGTTGAATGACAAGATTTATTTGAGCGTCGAGAGCCGTGAGAGGCGTTGATACAACGATTGCCATATATGACTTGTCGGACACATCGGGTTCTCAAAGACCAAACGTTAGATACCTCATACTTCAGCGTTTGTCATTTATTTTTGGTCTATATGGAGAATATATTGATCTTTCAATTTTTACTTTACGACTTTTTCAGAGTGTTGTCCATTTTATTTTGTACGAGATTTATTTTTGCAATTATTTTTATTATTTAAATCATATTTTTATCTATATATTCAAGAAGAAAATATTAATATTTGAGATAGAATTGGTGATAAATAAAATATTACAAGATATATACATATATGATAGTAATCAATATTACATGTGAAATTATTTTTTTAGAGATTTTTCTACAGAGTAAGGACCCTATCTCGCACTACTTTATTCCCTATCAATTAGGTCAAGTCTTGACCTACTCTCAGGGTTAGGATATGCATGTATTTATTTCTAATAAACGATCTTCTTTTTCTTTTTTTTCCTTGATTTATTTATTTATTGAGTTAAATAAAAATAGTAGTACACTATTAACATATGAGATTAGATTCTTAAGGAATGAGAATTAATGCTAATTACTTGTTCTTTATAAGAGATTTTAAGAAAAATTGATGAATAAAGATGATAAATTTGTGATTCATCAGTTAACCTCGCATATCACAGAAGCATTGAGATCATATCAAATCCAATCTATTTGAACTAGTTGTTCTAGTTGGTATGGCATCTGAAAAACAAAAAAAAGCAAAGATGGAACAACATGGCACGAGAACCTTTACCTTGACATTTTAATAAGTCCACATATGTTTAGGCTGGCCTCTTAAAGTGTGGTTGTAGTCCTCAAAGCTTATAAAGGATGAAGCCTCCTGACTCAAGCCCAATATAACGAGAGTGTAGTTATAGGTGTAATGATCAGTCAAAAACTTACCGCAATCCTGAGCGACAATCCAATCGAGTAACCTCATGATTCTGTCTCAAGAAATCAATTGTCTTTTTCACGAGCACGACTCATGGGAAAGGACTGATTCATACGAGCAATCGATCCTACAGCACGACAACAACACATCAAAGATCGCGATCTCCACCAATACAGATAGGGGGATGAGCTAGGGTTGTTGAGTGAGAAACATTGTATGCGTGGAGAGATAAAGAGAGAGAGAGATAGTTTAGTTTATGCAACAATTGCATATAGCTTATGTTAAATAGGGCAAGGTTTAGCCTTTCTTTCATAGCATTTGGAAGTCCATGGATCCCAATCCATATGCTCTCAAAAATAAATTGTTCAGATTGACTTGTGTTTATTTTTAGTTCATAAAAAATTAAAAAAAAGAAAAACAAAGAGATAATTTGAAAATAATTTGCAAATTATAAAAATAAAACTATTAATCAATAAATGAATTTAATTAAAAAATCTCCATCCATTTACTAAAATAGGATGGACATCCACTATGGTTTAGCAACCCTTTGGATGTCCACTTTAATGAATGGAATGAGTCAAAATTAATTTATCCAGGATATTAATTAATTGAACAATCACCAAACTATTCCAAATTATTTGTGATATTTGCAATTATAACATTGACTATTGAGAATTAAATTCTTACATCCAATATTTAATGAAAAATACATTTAGATTAAAATATGTAATGTGAAAAGAATTCACATTAACATATAAATTATAAATCTTTTGGATATTGTTGATCATATCCACTTTATCCATGATTACTGTGGATATTGGTATGCACATTAATCCTATCTATGATTATTAAATCCAATTTAATTATCTTCGATGACTCTATTTAATTTAATTATGATAATGAAATCATATTTAGTTATCCAGATTTTTAATGTTTAGATAAAATTGTTCATGGAACAATTCTCGAACTCTTTCAAGAATTGTTTACCTTCTCTTCAGATACATGGACATAAGGTTAGAGCGATTATATATGCCATGTGTAGTTATTAAGATAGTGAGATACAATATCATATTGAGATACAGAAGGACATTCAAAGATCTCTGATCATGTTAAACATGATATCCCATCTTCCCATTGCACTCGAATCATATTCAGATCAATGTCCAGTAATTGGATTAGATACAGAAGGCCATTCAAAGATCTCTGATCATGTTAAACATGATATCCCATCTTCCCATTGCACTCGAATCATATTCAGATCAATGTCCAGTAATTGGATTAAGATCGAATATCTAGTCTAGAAAGAAGAGTCACTAAAATTCAAACATGTTTCATCACTCCCTCGAAATGGAAGCGTCAATGTATATAATTGTTTAAGATCACGTCACCCTTGATTATTCTTAATACACTCACATCTTGCATACTGGACGTCCATTATTAAACCTAACATTCTAATCTCATTATGGATTGTCTCCTTTAGGATTTTCTCATTATGTTTCTCATTCGATCATCATGAGTCAGTATCGATCATATGCTTTCTAAAAACAAATATCATACCCCCAAATTCTGTCTTGCTTTAAATGTGAGACAACCATCACTGGAATTTGGTTGGTTCCAATATCTCATGAGTGAGCTCATGTCTTCTAATTCAGTAGTGAAACTATATGATCCATTTGAGAAATCATATTATGCATATGTCCTTGTCTGCATGCCAGCTTACCAGTGTATAGATATGGAATACATCATCAATCTAATGGTCTGCCTAATGATCATACTCAGACATATATTAATACATCTATCTCCTATTAGAGGATGCATGCTTATTATTAAGTGCATGCATTCATTAATCTCAACTAGGGAGTGAAAATCAATAAGTTTTATTAATATAAAAGGATTACAATATAATATATTATAGAAATGGTTTGCCTAGTTTTTACATGTCTAACACACCAATCATGCAAGAAGTCAGAATCATATTAGCACACTATTGATGTTCTGTTTATATGACCTCAAAACACCTTCTTGGTGACATGGATATTTGATGGTCATATGCATCTACCTACACACAACTGATCGTAAGAGGAGAACTAAGTCTCAATGGCTTATTGAATTCACCGCAGGATGATCTCTCAAAGATGACATGCAATAAAGGTGCTTGCCTCATAGAAAATGTGTTTGATGGATCTTTGGTGTTGTACTTGTAAGGTTAGCTTGAAAACACAATGGAGAAGGTTTCGTTGGTGGAGGATAGGGTTTAGTCCTTAGTGCATCATGGAAGTGTGCATCACGTGCGATCAAGAACAACTAGTTATACTAGTTGCAATGGGCAGTAGAAATTAAAAATAATTAATAAAGATGAAACCACATGATATGAGAACCCTTCTCATATCCATTCATCAATATCACAAATATGTAATAGGTTTACCTCTTGAAGCGTGTTTGCGATCGCGTGTCGGAGGGTCCTCCTGTCTCAAGTTCGATTCAATGAAGGATGCACTTTAGGGCGTGTAGATGATATGCATGCTTCCTGCAATCTGAGATGATGATTCTAGCATGAAACCTTCTAATTTAATGTCACGAAATCTATATCCTTGCTCATGAGCACAAAGCATCGAAGAAGGCAAGATCTATGAGCAACCAATCCGGCGACACAACAACAATGTGCCCACATTGATGCTCTAAACCACCACAAAGTTGAAGGCTATCAGGGTTGAGAGAGAGGACCTATTGGACGTGTATGACATGGAGAGAGATTTGTTTCCTTTAGATTGTGGTAGAGAAAGATCTATGTCTATCCTTTCATTTATAACATATTGGATGGTTAAGATGCACTCCTAATTGAAATCAATTGCCATGATTTTGTTGAATAAAATTTGCAACAACAAAAAATTAATTTTAAGAAAACAAATATGTTGAATAATATTCAAAAAATTTAACTTCAGGTAAACCAATTCATATGGTATAAATATGGAAAGGAGTGGAGCCTCGTTCGATATCTAGGGTGGAGCGGGCACCTTGGAAAGATTCTCCATGCCGTCATGGGCATATAATAATGAGAGGACTCCATCTCCATCTAATTTTGATGAGATCGTATATCTCATTAATTATCCCACATGCCCAACAACTATTATTGCCTACGTTCTCACCAAAATAATTCCAAAATATTTTGTGAGAATTTCAATCATGTCATTGACAATTGAATCATATTCAACCGCCTAATATAAAATGTAAATGACATTTACAATTAATTGTAGAATCCAAATCCAATTCACATTAACATTTAAATTGTAGATCCTATCTACAATAAAATCTCTCCATGCTATTATAAATCACATATATAACATTTTAAGATTACTGTGGATTATGATATCCACCATAATCATAATTTTGATAGTTAAAATTCATTATATCTTAGGTGACTCTTATCAAATAACATGAATCACATTTATATTATTCCTGACAATTAAATAAGATTTTGAAATAATAGTATTATTCTTGAAAACTTCAAGAATAATGTGCCTTCTCTGTGGATACTTGGATAAAAGGACATGGTGATTGTACATTTCATGTATAGTGACTCGGATATTGAGATCTTATCTCATAATGAGATCTACGTGACCTCTCAAAGATGTTTGATTAAAACATACAGTAAATCTATTGACCATATATGAATCACATTTAGATAAATATCTAACAATTAAACTAAGATTAGATTACTGATCACTAAACTCCAAACCTATTTCATCACACCCGGAATGGAAGTGTCATGGTTATAAAATCATACTCCCTCGAGTATTCCTAATACTCGTACATCCTACATAAAAGACCAAGAATAACCTTGAAGTTTTAAATCATATTTGAATTGTATTCTTCAGGGTTTTATCAGTAAGTTTCTCATTTGCTCATTGGAGGTTGGTATGGATCATATGCTTTCCATAAGCATGTATTATACCTACAATCTCTATCGTGCATCCAAAGAAGATAACCAAGCATTGATTTTTGCTTGGTCCAAATATCTCTTGTGTGAACTCATGTCTTCCGGATCATTAATGAACCTATATGATCCCTTTGAGAGATCGTACTACTCACATGCTCTTGTATGCATACCAGCTCACCAGTGTATAAACCTTGATTAGCTCATCAACCTAATGGTCTACCTAATGTACATACTTAGACATATTGTAATAAACGTTCTCCAGTTAGAGGATGCTTACTGATATCATGAAAGAATATGACATAGGTCTTGGTTATCTGGATCTTGTTAAGTCAACTCTTTGACCTAACATATCTCACACCTCCGAACCTCTATTCCTATTCAAAGGACCAGCATCAAGAGGTTGGTTATATATCGAACTTAACAGAAGGATTGCCAACTTCTTCTCTGGATGGAGATCCTTTCTTAATAATCATTTTATAGAGCTTGATGAGTCCTCAATCTAACTCTTTATATATCAGCCAAGCACCGACCTCTATGATGCAACCATCGCATCAACAGCTATATATTTGTCAAGATGCCCATGGTAAATAACCCTAATTGTACTAAGGTACGTTATAAGTGTATTCATTCATTTAATCTTAGATAAGGAGTGTATAGAATCAATAACTTTTATTGATGTACCAAAAGATTATAATAATATTTATAGTAGAACTGGCTCGCCCCGACCTCACATGTCTAACAATCTCCCACTAGCCCTCAGAATCATTCAAGTACAATCTTTAAATCCATGCTCATTACATGATGGTCGAAAATCTTTTGGGGTAGAGGTTTGGTAAGGGGATCAACAACATTATCAACAGAGGCCACCTTTGTTATGATGATGTCAACATGCTTTTTAATCTATCGAAAGATGTGATATTTCCTTTCCACATGCTTGATCTTTTGATGCCATCTAGGTTCCTTCTCTTCAGCTTTGGATCTCATGTTATTGTAGAGAAATGGGATGGGAGTACCTGAGGAAGTGACACCAAGTTGCAGGATCAACTTGATTAACCACACCACTTCCTTCGCAGCATCCGATGCAGTAATATATTTGGTTTCTATTGTTAAATCAATTGTAGTGTCCTGCTTCTTGCTTCTCCAACTCACAACACCATCATTTAATAAAAATAAACCCTGAAGTTGACTTACAGTCATAAATATTAGATTTGGAAGTTTGAATATGTGTATCCTTAGACATGGAGATCACCATTTCCATATACCAAGATGTAATTTTGTGTCCATCTTAGAAACATAAAGGTGTTCTCCATTGCATTCCAGTGTTGTTCTCCATATCTGGATTGGTAATGGACTACCACTCCGACTGCATGGCAAATATCTGGCCTTGTACACATCATGGCATACATTAGGCTTCCCACAACTAGTGCATAAGGGCATCTTGACATGGATATCTTATCCTATACACTTTGAAGATCCATCCCATAGATAGGTGTATAGCATGTCATATGGGAAGGAATCCTTTCTTGGAGTTTTCCATATGGAAACAATTTAAGATTTTCTTAACGTATCCATGTTTTGAAAATCACAAAATATTCTTTTATCTATTTCTAAACTGCTTCAAACCAAATATATAAGAGGCTTCTCCAAGATCTTTCATCTAGAAGGTATGGAACAACCAAATATTAACATTGGTGATCATCCCTATATCATTTCAAATGATAAGGACGTAAACTATGTAAATCACGATGAACACAATCGTGCTCCCACTAAGCTTCTTTTACACAAAGGGTTCATTTGCATTCTTAAAAAAATCAGAACTCTATATGGTTTCATAAAATCTGATGTTACGGCTACGAGGATCTTTTTTATGCCCATAGGTGGATTTCTACATCTTGCATACTTTGCCTTCCTCGATTATGAAACCAAGTGGTTTTTCCATATAGATATCCTCCTCGAGGTATCCATTGACGAATGCAGTTTTGACGCCCATCTGCCAGATGTCATAGTCAATATATGCAGCTATAGCTAGCAGTTCCATGATGGATTTAAGCGTAGACACAAGAGAGAATGTTTCATCGTAGTCGATGCCTTATCTCTGTGTGTTGCCCTTACCTATGTGTTGTGCCTTGAATGCCTCTACCTTCCCATTAGGTCCCCTCTTTCTCTTGAATATTCATTTACATGCAGTGGGAATTACCCCTCTAGGTGGATTCTCTAGGGTTCATAAACTATTCTTTTACTTGAAGTCAATCTCAGACTTCATCGCTAGCATCCAACTATCCATGTGATAACCTGTGAGTGCTTCATAAAATGAAACTGGATCACTGTCAATTTCTCCTGACACATGGAATCCATTCCTCTCATTTGGTAAACCACCCTCAAAATCTTTCTAAAATGCATGGGTGTTTCACCTTCATTCGCATCTTCAATTTTTGTTTCAGGAAGCTCATTATCCTAGAGGGATTCAATGAGTTTTTTTACTTCACTTTTATCTTGACTCTTAAGGAAGTCATCCTCTAAGAATTTTACTTCTTCAGAGATGAAAACCTCTTGAACGTCAATGCTGTAAAGTTAATATCCAATAATGTCCTTTACACACCCAATGATGTAGCACTCTCTAGTGCAAGATCCTAGCTTACTTGTGTCTGCAATCTTTGCATGGCCCAAGCAACCCCAAATCCTTAAGGGTCAAACATTGGGCTTGGTTCCAAATCGAAGCTCGTTAGGGGTTTTGGGCACAAATTTGCTAGGAATCTAATTATATGTATTGTAGTCTCTATTGCATACTCAGAAAGTAAGAGGTAAATGTGCTTTACCCATCATTGAATATACCATGTCCATGATTGTCCTGTTACGTCTTTTAACAACACCATTTAGTTGGGGAGTTCCAGGAGGAGGGAGATTGGACACCATTCCTCTCTTTGAGGTATTCTTTGAATTCATCTAAGAGGTACTTACCACCTCAATCAAATAGAATCTGTTTACTCATCCTATCGGTTTGATTTTCAACCAATGCTATGAATTCTTTAAACTTTCCAAAGGTTTCATATTTATGACATAATATGAAGATAATCAGGTATCGCAAATGATATCCATAAAATTCAAATAAATCAATATCCATTATGTATTGTGGTACCAAAGGGACCACATAGATGGGTATGTATTTGGTCAATCCCCCGCAATGTGTACACTTGTTTTGGAAGGGTTCTCTGGTCATTTTCCTCGAATGCAATGTTCACAGGTACGTAAAGTTCGGGCATGTAGAAAATCTAAGGGTCCATCCTTTATCAATCTATTGATCCTATAAACAAATAAATTGACCTAGACTTTGATGCCGAATCATGTTAAAATGATTTGTATTTTCACTAGATCTCTTAGGAGTTTTATTAGTGAGTGTTACATTCATCATAGATTTATCAATGCACAATTCATTGAGTCCACCGGAAGTTAGAATAAAATCTAAAATCTGTTTATCATAAGAGCTCATAACAAGCTTCTCACAGAATAAAATCTAAGATACATGAAATAAGTTCCTTCTAAGATCTTGTATGTAAAGACATTCTTTAAGTACAAGGACTCTCCCACTAGAAAATGATAGTCAACATGTCCTATTGACAACTACTGTAACAATTGCATCATATCCCATATGGATGACTATCTCCCTTTCATCAAGATTTCTAGTTTCCTTAAACAGATCCAACAAATTGCATACATGATTAGAAGAACTAGAATCAATGATCCAACTACATTCTCATCCTATGAGAAAATTGGTTTTAATGATGAAAGTATATTTTATAACTACTGGAGCTTTACCCTTGTCAATTGTTTTCAGGTATTATGTACAATTACTCTTCCAGTACCCCCACTTTTTGTTTGTGGTGACAAATATTGGTCTTCTTCGATGCTACATGTAGAAGTAACAGATGATGATCTAGCAACTTGTCTCTTCTTCTTCTTTTTCTTCTAGGATGGGATTTCGAGCCCCATGCTTCTAACCGCGCTTCTGTTTAACATGTGCAACCATTGCACTACTAGTGGGGTTCTTTTTCTTCATGATGTCCTCTGCTGACTTCAATGAAGATATCAACTCAACGTTCCTCAATCTCAACTTATTCTTGTGGTAAGATACCACAAAGTTCTTGAAAGACTTTGTCAAAGACAACAGAATGAAGTTGTACTGCATATCTGCATCCATCTGTGCCCACGGGTATCCAGTTCTAATAGATAACCGAACATTTTATTACATTCTTAAGAATCGAAGTCCCTTCCTGCATCTTGCAACGAGTAACTTCTTTTATGATATTGTAATGCTAAATGCAGTTTATGTCACCAAACATTTCTTTCATATTCGACATTATATCCTAGGTAGTGTACAAATCCACATGTTGCTTCTTAAGCACATTGAACAATGATCCAGAATATAACACGTATCCAATAAATGATCTTCATCATATTTTTCATTGTGTTATGTTTTTCCAATGTCATAGGGTTGCATGCTTATTCTTGGTGAGAACATAGCCAATGTGCTCCGCAGAAAGAACATGCTCCAAATTATGGAGCCAGTCCAAATAATTTGGTCTCGTCAATTAGTTGACCTCTAGAATCCTGTTACGCATGTTCAATGTATTTCATATCTTAGATTAAGAATGTACTTATTAAAACATATAAATAATTATATATTAAAATTTAAATTCTTTGATTAAGGAATTTTAAATCAAAGTAGTGTTACCTTTCAAGCTTTGAAAGTCCATTCCCTTATTAAACTTTCAAAGCAAGAGATATACTTACTGCTTTATCTCTAGCAGGATTTGGGATCTCCCTTTTACCTTTGTTACACCCCAATAATATGAGAAAAATGTAACTTAGGTAAAGTAAGTAGGAACTCATTCTGCATTGCATGTCCAACTTGCATTTCCCAATTCGATCTTTAACACTAGGCCAACCACCCCTAATGTGATGTTGACATGTTGTTAATAGAATTAGTAGTTAACTAGAACATAACTCACCATCCATAATCCAATATCGTCAAAATTTTACAAGGAACAATATTGGGGTCCCTACATATACATCCTTACTCTTTTGTAAAGCAAAGAACTCGATCCAAGTTCGTTGTACGTCGAAGCTATGACTTCACATTGGTGTCTTTGGAGTAAAATCCATGGCGACGAAAGCCATAACCTTGGCAGGAGACCATGGATGTCATTTATATGATTCTTCATATCCCATTCAAATTTAATTAATCATTATGAATCATATTCTTATGATTTTCTTCTAAAAGAATTACAACTCTATTTATAATATACTTTTTATTTTAATTTGATATAATTAATGTAATCATATTAAATTAATTGTCAATCCAATGCAACCAATAAACAATTAGGGTTTACTTGAAATTACTATATAGTATTGCCTCTCACATGTACGTTTTATTCTGATTTTTTAGTAATTAAAGTACAACATGACTTGCACTTATTACTGTTTCCTAGAAGTGGATTCAACTAGATGCTCGATTAATGATAGGAGGGAACATTTCCTTGACATACACGGTGCTAATTAAGAAACCAAGTCAACATTCCTGGTCTAGACACCTTCACCATCTCGGATCATAACAATACAAATTGAATCAATGTACTTGTGGTTTCATTGATCATTCTTCTGATGACCAGCAAGATACTATTAGTATTCACTAAGAAATCTTGGACATCTTAAAATGTTTTTAAAGATCGTAAATTTCTAGTCATATCAAGCAAACATGCTCGATTTTGCATGTAAAAGTTGACCTACAACTATTGTAGGTTAAACTTGAATTTTGTCATGGAACATTCATTAAATGATAATTGATGTTTTTAATTCGAATATTTTAATATATGAAGTATAAATTAATCATGGTAAATTCAAAATTTCCTTTAATGACGTTGAATGGTAAATACATTAAGAAATTGTTTACGATGATCCAATCATCTTGCGACCCATCTCCACTAAACATGGAATACCTAAGACAAATAGAGTCGGAATCATGTGAAATAAATTCGACCAATTTACTGGTTTAATTCTCTACTTAATTACTGTGTTTCTAATTTATTTCATTACTGGAAAACAACAACTAGAAATAATTTTGTTATAGATCCGTGATTACATGCAAAAACTTCACTATAGGAACTTGTCAAATCTAAATTAATGCACCTTTTATTCCAACCTTTGAAAAATATTTTGGGAACATATTTATATAATCGAAATGAATTTAAATACACATAAATTTTGTACAAATAGTACACAAATAGTAGCATTTTATTTTAACAAAAAATAATTCAAAACAAGCATCATATACATAAACAACGAGTCACTGTACATCTAATGAACAAAATCTTGTTCCCTTAAGGATTGGATCTAATCCAAGATCTTTTACCAAGTCTTTGATACCACTTGACGTCTAGGTTGTAGTCCTTAGTGCATCATGGAAATATGAAGATCACATCACATGCGATCAAGAACAACTAGTAATACTAGTTGCAAGGGGTAGCGAAAATTAAAAAAATTAATAAAGATGGAACCACATGACATGTGAAAGTGTGTTTGTGATTGTGTGTCTCTAAACGAAGAGACCTCCTATCTCAAGTGTGATCCAATAAAAGATGCACTTGTGGGCATGTGGATGAGATGTTTGCTTTCCACAACCGTGTTGATGATCCGAGCGTAAAACCTACTTATTTTGTCTCATTAAATCCATAGCCTTCATCATGATCATGAAGAACTGAAGAAGGTGGAGATCTATGAGATGTCGATCCGCTAGCACAATGACAACGCGACGACGACGATACTCTCAACAACCTCAAAATAGACGACCACTAGGGTTGAGAGAGAGGACCTCTTGGACGTGTATGAAAAGCGAGAGAGGGAGAGAGAGAGAGAATTTTTGCTTTCAACTTATTTCAGAGAAAGAGCTAGTTCTACCCTTTTTTATAACATATTAGATGGTGGAGACGCACCCTGAATTGAAATCAATGGCTATGATTTTTTTGCATAAATTTTGCAACAACAATAAATTAACTTAAAATAAAATCAATATGTTGAATAATATTCAACAAATTGAAATTCAATTAAATCAAATCATATTGAATAATATGGAAAGGAGGGGAGCTTCGTTCCATATCTACAGTGGAAGACCACCGTAGAGAGTGTCTTCATGTGGTCTTCAACTCTTAATAAGGAGAGGATGCCACCTCCTTCCAATTTTGAATATATCTCATATCTCATAAATTATTCAACATGTGCAATAACTATTATTGCTTTAATTCTCACCAAAATAATTCTAAATTATTTTTTGATAATTTGAATCATGCATTGATAATTATATATCATATTCAACCACCCAATATAAAAGTGTAAATTACATTTACAATTAATTGTACAATGAGAATCCAATTCACAATAACAATTAATTTGTAAATCGTGTTTTATAAAATCTCTCCATGATATTATAAGTCATATTTATTAAATTTGTGTTTACTACGGATATAGATATCCACATTAATCATATCTTTGAAAATTAAAGCTCGCTGGCGGGAAGCGTGAAGTAGTCAATATTCGATATTGCAGTAAAGCACCGTCGGGGCTGACACCCCTTGATGACCTCACTTGCCTACTGAGCTTGTCATCACTGACCTCCCGTCTTTCGCGTAAATCTCATTTAATTATCTTAGATGACTCATCTTACGTGTCCAAATAATATGAATGACATTCATATTATTCATGATAATTAAATTACATTTAATCATAATTTTTCCAATGCTTAGATATATTGTCAATAGTATAATTATTCTTAAATTCTTTCAAGAAAAGTGTGCCTTCTCCGTAGATACTTGAAGATATGGACAAGGCAATTGTACTTTCCATGTATAATGACTTAGATATTGAGATCTTATCTCATATCCAGATCTGGGTATTCTCTCGAAGATGTTTGGCTAAAAATAACCATAAATCTAATCTTCTTATTGCATCTGAATCACATTCAGATATATGTCCAAAATTTGGACAAAGATCCGATCACTAATCATATGAGATGAGTCACTAAAATCTGAACATATTTCATCACCCCTAAGAATGGAAGTTTCATGTTTATACAATCATTTACAATCACATTGAAGGCTGGCGTTTAGGCCTTAGTGCATCATATGCAACCGGGAGCAACTAGTCATACAAGTCGCTCGAGGCAGTAGAATTAAAAAAAATTAAAATTGATGAAACCACATATCTCATGAACACAATTAGAATCGTTTCATCAAGAACACAAAGAATATATAAGAATACCTCTTGAAGCGTGGTTGCAATCGAAGCAAAGATCTACGAGCAGTTGAAGCGGTAGCACGACGATGTAGCGATGACCCGAATTCCTCTAGGTCAAGAAGTGGACGACCACTCTTGAGAGACTTAGGGTTGCTTCTTCTTTTATAATATTTTAGAAGTCCATCGATCACAATCCATGTGCTACACAAAATCAATGGTTGAGATTGATTTGTGATTTCTTTCAATTGACATGATTTCATTGTACAAATTTACAATAATATTTAATTTAATTTAATAAAATATATTGAATAGTTATCAATATAAATTAATTCAATTTAATCAATGCACATTGAAGGATTAGGAAAGGAGACAAAGCTCCTTCCAATTAAAGGGTGGGGGACGACCACCTTGATTTAGGACTCAAGGGTGGCCTTCCACTCTCCCTATATTGAAGTTGCTTCCTTTTTTCATATTATGTGAGATCATGTATATCACATAATCATTAAATTATTTGCAACAACTTTTATTGAAAATTTTTTCACAAAAATAATTCCAAATTATTCTATTAAATTTCAATAATGCAATTGAAAATATGAATCATATTCATACATCCATAATAAGATGTAAAGTGTATTTTCAATTTATTTTCCAATGTGAATCCAATTAACATCAACATTTAATTTGTAAATACTTTTTACAAATGGCTCTCTCAAATATATTATAAATCACTTTTATAATATATTTGATTAATATGGATAGTACATTCACATTATTCATATCCATGATAATTAATTCATATTTAATTATCTTGGATCATCATTTTCATGCATCTAAACAATATTAATATTCATATTATTCATGATAATTAAGTCACATTTAATTATCAATTTCTCAATGCTCAGATATACAATTTAATAATGGAATTAGTCTTGAACTCTTTCAAGAATAATGCACTTTCTCCGTGGATACTTGTAGATAAGGACTGGGAGATTGAACGACCCACGTATATTGACTTGTATATTGAGATCATATCTCAAATCGTGATCTTGAGGACCCCTCAAAGATGCTTGATGAAATCAAAGCCGTAAATCTAATCTTCTCATTGCATCTGAATCATATTCAGATCAATGCCCAACATTTGGACTAAGAATAGATTACTTATCTACTGAGAGGAGTCACTAAAATCCAAACATGTTTCATCACTCCACGGAATGCAGGTGTCATGTTTATACAATCCTTTATGATCACATCATCATCGTGTATTCCTAATACACGTGCATCCGCATACTAGAAGACCTACAATAAACCTGAAGTTTCAAATCTCATTTAGACTGTCTATTTAGGGTTTACCATTAAGATTCTCATTTAGTCATTGGGAGTTGGTATCGATCATATGCTTTCCAAAAGCATATATCATACTTACAAATTATTGTCAAGCTTCCAAACGAGACAACCATGCATGGAATTTGATTGGTCCTAATACCTCATCAGTAAGATTAGATCTTATGGTTCAGAAGTGAACATGTATGATCCCTCTGAAAGATTGTATTACTCGTATGCCCTCGTATGCAGACCAGCTTGCCCGTGTATAGACCTTTATTAGGACAACAACCCATCGGTCTTTTAAGTGAACATGCTTAGACATATAACAATACATTTGTAAACAACCAGAGGATGCATGCCTACATCTTCATAGAATATGTCATTGGTCTAGGTTATCTCAATCTCATTAAGTCAACTCTTTGGCCTAACTTATCAGACACCTCTAAATATTTATTCCTAGGCAGAGGACCTGTATCAAGAGGTCGGTCAGATATCTTCCTTTAGAGAAGGATTGATATCTCCTTCTCCTGCTGAACATAATCTCTTAACCATCATTTTACAGTGCATTATGAGTCCGCAATCTAACTCCTTAGATATCATCCAAGCACCAATCTCTATGATTAAACCACTAAATCAACCAGTGTAAGATCACTAAGATGGCTACAGTACATAACCCTAGTTGTACTAGGGGACCTTATAATGCATTCATTCATTTAATCTTGGATAGGGAGTGAAATAAATCAGTAACTTTTATTAATATATCAAATATTACAATAACATTTATTGTAGAAATGGTTCACCTCGATATCACATGGCTAACAGACATCATCCTCAATTATTCCTAATACTCGTACAACTTGCATACTAGAAGACCTAGAATAAACCCGAGATTTTAGATAATAATTGAACTATCTTCTCTATGGTTTTATCATTAAGTTTCTCATTCGATCATTGGGAGTTTATATCGATCTTATGCTTTTGAAAAGCATATATCAATCCTATAAATCCTATCATGCTTACAAAGCAAGACGACCATATGTGGAATTTGTTTGGTCCCAATATCTCATGGGTGAGATCATGTCTTCTGATTTAGTAGTACACCTGTATGATCCCTTTTAGAGATCGTACTACTCGTATACCCTTGTATGCACACCAGGTCACGAGAGCATAGACTTTGATCATGTCATCAATCTAATGATTTGCCTAATGTACATACGTAGATATATAGTACTACATTTGTCTCCGATAAGAGGAAGTGTTCCTATATCATGACATCATTCGACATGGGTCTTGTTTATCTCGATCTCATTAAATTAACTATTTGACATAACTTATCTAAAACCTCTGAATCTCTATTCTAATGCACACGACCAACATCAAGTGGTCGGTTACATATCATATAATAGAGAAAGATTTCTTTCTCCTTCACTGGCTAAAGATCCGTTTTTAACAATCATTTAAGGGTACTTCATTAGTCCTCAATCTAACTCTTTAGATGTCATCCAAGCATCGACTTCTACGAATAAACTAGTGACTCAACAAATGTATGATTATCAAGATGGCCATGGTACATAAACATAATTTACTAAGGGAACTTATAAGTGCATTCATTCATTTAATCTCAAATAGGGAGTGAATAGAATCAATAGCTTTTATTGATGTATCAAAAGATTATAATAACAATTATTGTAGAAATGGTTCGCCTATAGCTCACTTGTCTAACAATGGGTGGTATGGAGGTGTTACGCAAGTGGTTAGAGGTGGAATACCAAGCAAATTAATCCTTTACAAGGATTGATGGGGATCAAAGTGAGGGAATGTGAATATGAGGTTATACGAGTTGATCGATAGTTGGTTAGGCTTTAAGATTCTCATATCAGATAAAGTAGATGGGTTTCAGATCATGGAATATAGAAGAAGAAATGGAAGAAATGGAAGAAGGATAGGAATAAGAAAATGGGTTAGAGATGGTTAACTAATAAGGTTGGAGTTCATCTGGGTAAGAAGCAAGTCGGTTCTTGATTTTCACGTCAGGAGGCCATCGATGAGCCTCGAAGCTTGAGCATCTCTTACAGAAGTTGCAACATGGGGAGATAGTACTATAGGTCACTATCAGCCATGTGAGCCCGGGGCGAACAATTTCTACAATAAATGTTATTTTTTATATATCAATAAAGGTTATTAATTTATTTCACTCCTTATTTGAGATTAAAAGAGTGAATGCACTTATAAGGTCACTTAGTACAATTAGGGTTATGCACCATGTCCATCTTAATAATCACATAATGATTGATTCAATGGTTCAATCATAAAGATTGGTGATGGATGATATCTAAAGAGTTAGAATGAGAACTCCTCAAGCACCATCAAATTATTGTTAAGAGATGATCTCCAGCCTGAGAGGGAGATGTCCGTCTTTCTCAAAAGGATGATATCTAACCGATATATTGATGCAAGTCCTCTACATAGGAATAGAGATTTAGAGGTATTAGTTAAGTTAGGTTAAAGATCTCACTTGGTGAGATAGAGATAACCAAGACCTATGTAGTATTCTATCAGAATATAGGAATGCATCATCTAACCAAAGACAGATGTGTTGCTAAATGTCTATATATGTAAATAAGGTAGACCATTAGGTTGATGACCTAATCAAGGTCTATATACTGGTGAAATGGTGTACATACAAGGGCATATGAGAAATACTATCTTTTAAAGGGATCACACATGGTCACTAATAAAACAGAAGACATGAGCTTACTCATGAGGTAATGAGCCTATAAAATTTCATGCATGGTCGTTTTGCTTTGTAAGCATGACAAGAATTTGTAGGTATTATATATGTTTTTGTAAAGCATATGATCTATACCAACTGGTAATGACCTAATGAGAAACTTAAAGATAGGACCCTGAATAAGACAGTTTAAATGAGATCGAAAACTTCGGATTTATTCTAGGTCTTACAATATGCAGGATGTACGGGTATTAGGAAAACTTGAGGGCGATGTGATCGTAAATGATTGTATAACCATGACACATCAATTACGAGGGAGCAATGATACATGTTTGTATTTTAGTGACCCCTCTCAGTAGATTAGTAATCCAATCTTAGTCCAAATGTTGGACATTGATATGAATGTGATTCAGATGAAATGTGAATATTAGATTTATAGGTTGATTTAATCAGACATCTTTGAGAGGTCCTCAAGATCTTGATTTGAGATATGATCTCAATCCAAGTTACTATACATTGAATGTACAATCGTCATGTCCTTTATCGAAGTATCCACTGAGAAAGCACATTATTATTGAAAGAGTTCAAGAATAATTCTACTGTTGAAATTATATCTGAGTATTAGGAAATTAATGATTAAACATTATTTAATTATCATGAAAGATATGACTATGATTCATACTATTTGGAAATATGAGAATAGTAATCTATGATAATTAAATATGATTTAATTATCAAGGATATGATTAGTATGGTTATCACTATCCACAAATAAACAAAAATGTTATAAATATGATTTATAATATGTTGGATATATTAACGATGAATAGTATTTATGAATGAATGTTTTCGTGAATTGGATTCACAATAAAAAATTAATTATAAATATAATTTACAATTTATATTGTATGTATGAATAGGATTCATAATTGCCAATGGAATTGTTGAAGTTATCACAAAATATTATGGAATTACTCTGGTGAATAATTTTGCAACAAAAGTTGTTGCACATGTGGAATACTTGAAGAGATATGAGATATCAACATAATTGGAATGAGAGAGACTCCTTACCATATTTATCGTGGATGACCACCTTGAGTCCTTCAACTTGGCGGTCGTCCACCCTATGTATGGTTAGAGACTTGCTCTCCTTCCAAGAAATTCCAAATTTGTTGATTTAATGTAAATTAAATTATATTTATGGATCTTCAATATATTGAATTTTTTAAAGTAACTATTTGTTGTTGCAAATTTATGAAATAAAATCATGGCCATTGATTGAAAGCACAAAATAATCTACGCCATTGATTATGAGTGTACATGGATTGAGATCCAAGGACATTGGATATGTTATAAGTGAAAGGCTAGACCTGGCTCTTTGTTTATAACAACAATTGCAAGAGCAATAACTTTCTATGTATTCTCATACACGCCCTGTCTCTCAATATGGTGGCCATCCACCGGTGACCTACAGAGCTTCGTAGTTATTGTGATGTCGTTATGTTGCTAAATTATCTTCTCGTGGATCTCCACCATCTTCGATGCATATTGCTCGTGAGGATTATTACCCGTGTGACCCCAGGGTGAACCATTCCAATAATAAATGTTATTGTAATCTTAGATATATCAAGAAAGCCTATTGGTTTATTTCACTCCTTGTATGAGATTAAATGTATGAATGCACTTACAAGGTCCCTTAGTACAATCAAGGTTATGTACCAAGGCCATCTTAGTAATCATACAACTATTGATTTAATGGTTGAATCATAGAGGATGGTGCTTGGATGATATATAAAGAGTTAGATTGAGGACTCATCAAGAACTACCAAATAATTGTTAAGAGATTATCTCCATCATGAGAAGGAGATTGAGATCCATCTATAAAGGATTATATCTGACCGACCTCTTGAAGAAGGTCATCTCTATAGGAATAGAGATTCTGAGGTGTCTGATAATTTAGGTCAAAGAGTTGACATAATGATATGGATATCAACAAGACCGATGTCATATACTGTCATGATATAGGCATGCATCTGTCAACCATATGAGCTCAAGGCAAATCATTTCTACAATAAATATTATTGTAATAATTGATATATCAATAAGTGTTATTGATTTATTTAACTCTCACTCTGATATTAATGAATGAAGGCACTATAAGGTCCCTTAAGACAATTATGGTTATGCACCATGACCATCTCGATGATCATGCAGTTGTTGATTCAATGTTTGAACCATAGTAGACGTGCTTTAATGAATATCTAAAGAGTTAGAATGAGGACTCATCAAGAAGCATCAAATGATTAATAGGAGATGATCTCAAACATGAGAAGGTGATGGTAATCCTTCTCTAAAGGCCCAGTTGACGACCTAATCAAGGTCTATATATTGATGAGCTGGTATGCTATGAGGGCATAGGAGCAATACTATGTATCATAGGGATCATAAAGGTTTTATTCTAAACTGGACAACATGAGCTCACTCATGAGGTATTAGGACAAATCCAATATATATATATATATATATATATATATATATATATATATTAAGGGCCATCAACATATTAATTCTCGGCCAAAAAATGTCATTTTTACCCCTTCCAATTTCACCTACCACCAGCCCTGGGGCATCATTCCACTTTTACCTTCATCTTTTACTAGGATTTACACACACCACCCCCAACACTTCCCCCCATTCTCTCCCCCGATGCTAACTTCCTTCGGAAACCCTAGATGTTTCCCCTCCGCCGCCACTGCGTCCGCCTCCTCCCCCTCCTCTCACACTCCCACCCGCCCCATTCCCTCGCCCCCCTCCTCCCCCGCATGATCTCTGCCGCCTCTGCGATCCCGACTCGTCCGTTAGATCCGCCTGCGTCGACGCCGTCCGATCCATGGCCGCCTCCAGCTCACGATCCTCCTTCTCCTCCGTCTTTCTCCGCCCTCTCCTCGAGAGCCTCCTTCTTGAGCAGGATCACCACGCTCAGATGGCCTCCGTAATGTGCCTCGCTGCCGCGATCGATCCGGCAACCAGTGCAGATCTGGCGCCACATCTGGAGATGTTCGTCCCTCGCCTGGTGAAGCTCGCACGCAGTGACGCCTTCAAGGTGAAGCCCGCTCTACTGTTGCTAATTAGCACAGTTGTAGCCGCCGGGGGTGCCTCTTCCTCGATGGCACTTGGGTTGTTGACTCCCTGCCTCGTCGAGATGTTGAGCAGCGAGGACTGGGCCACCAGGAAGGCTGCTGTGTAGGCTCTGTCGCATGTGGCATCCCTCTCCAACACGCATCTCTTGGTCACCTTCAAATCCTGCATCTCCTCTTGCGTGGCCCGCAGATTCGACAAGGTTTTCCATTTGTTTATCTAATCGATCATCGAAAGGACTTCTTAAGATAGATTGATCCGGTGAAATGTTACAGGTGAAAATCGTGAGGGAAACTATGAATCAAATGCTGCAAGCGTGGAAGGATCTGCCGAATTCTCTCACCATCGAGGGGCACCCGACCAATCATGCTGCTGCTGGGTCCCAATCGCAGAACAACGACAATGCACCTTCCTCCTCTTCTCCTTCTCGCAGAGGTGAAGGCAACGTCTCATCCCAATTATAGATAACAAATCTAAGAAGCATACATTTCATCTAACCTTAGATTTAGGCATTTAGCTAAGTTTCGGCTTTCAATCACAACTGTTGTAGAAATACAATGTTACTAAATACTTGCTGATCAAACATGTTAATTAAATCATGATAGAGATTGGAACATCCGGTATCAGATCCGATTCGCACGATCTTACAAGGAAAATTGAACAACCATCAGGCAGATCATCACCTGAAGCTTTACCAGCTGCCGATGAGAAGCGAAGGAGAAGTCCTCCTTTTTTCCGCAAGCTAGACCGTAACAGGATACCTTCTGGATGGAGACTCGAAGTTGATGTCTTTTAAATACTGACCTACTCAAGCTAATCGCCACAACAACACACCTAGCTTCTTTCTTCACTATATTGTTTGCCTGATTTTTCAGTGTTGAATGTTACTCCACTCGAGATGATCACGACAACAGACAACTACACTGCTGGGTTCGGAAGACAGTCTAATGAAAATTTGGAATTCCAAGATTACGACCAAATGGTTCTGGGATTGATAATCGACGATGCACAAAGAGTGCGCATATATTGATGTAAGTGCAAATTTTTGGAGATGAATCCAAATTGTGAAGAATTATTATAATAGTCAACTGCTATACGGTTATAACTGAAAAAAGAATCAGATCAGACATTCATGATTATATTACTAACTTGAAAGAAACCATAAAATTAATACTATGAAATCATGCCTAAGATAGTTTCCCGTGCTTTTGCACTCCCAATCGCAGAACAACGACAATGCACCTTCCTCCTCTTCTCCTTCTTGTAGAGGTGAAGGCAACATCTCACCCACCCACCCATCCCAATTATAAATAACAAATCTGTGAAGCATACATTTCATCTAACCTTAGATTTAGGCATTTAGCTAAGTTTCGGCTTTCAATCACAACTGTTATAGAAATACAATGTTACTAAATACTTGTTGATCAAACATGTTAATTAAATCATGATAGAGAGTGGCACTTCCGGTATCAGATCCGATTCGCACGATCTTACAAGGAAAATTGAACAACCATCAGGCAGATCATCACCTGAAGCTTTACCAGCTACCGATGAGAAGCGGAGGAGAAGTCCTCCTTTTTTCCGCAAGCTAGACCGTAACAGGAAACCTTCTGGATGGAGACTCGAAGTTGATGTCTTTTAAATACTGACCTACTCAAGCTAATCGCCACAACAACACACCTAGCTTCTTTCTTCACTATATTGTTTGCCTGATTTTTCAGTGTTGAATGTTACTCCACTCGAGATGATCACGACAACAGACAACTACACTGCTGGGTTCGGAAGACAGCCTAATGAAAATTTGGAATTCCAAGATTACGACCAAATGGTTCTTGGATTGATAATCGACGATGCATAAAGAGTGCACATATATTGATGTAAGTGCAAGTTTTTGGAGATGAATCCAAATTGTGAAGAATTCTTATAATTGTCAACTAATACACGGTTATAACTGAAAAAAGAATCAGATTAGAAATTCATGATTATATTACTAACTTGAAAGAAACCATAAAATTAATACTATGAAATCATGCCTAAGATAGTTTCCCGTGCTTTTGCATGGGCTCCCTACTAGTTAAATTCAATGCATGGTCATCTTCCTTTGTAATCATGACAGGAATTTGTAGGTATCATATGCGCTTTTGGAATGCATGTCATCGATACAAACTAATAATCGAATGGGAAACTTAGTGATAAAACCCTAAAGAAGATAGACTAAAAGAGATCTAAAACTTCGGATTTATTCTAGGTCTTCCTGTATGCGGTATGTACGGGTATTAGGAATAATCCATGGTGATGTCATCATTAATGATTGAACATTAGTCTGAATGTGATTCATATGAAATAAGAAGATTTGATTTAAGGCTATGATATAATCAAGCATCTATAAGAGATCTGGAATTGACATATGATCTCAATATCCAAGTCACTATATGTGGAACATATAATCGCACTGTCCTTATCTCCTAGTATTTGTGGAGAAAGCGCATTATTCATGAAATAGTTCAAGAATAATTCTAGAGTTAAATTGTATATATGAGAATCGAGAAATTGATCATTAAATGTGATTTATTTATCATGAATGATATGAATATGATCCATATTATTTAGATGCATGAGAATGATGATCCAAGATAATATTGTGATTTAATTAACACATATATGAATAGTTAAATAGTACTATCCTTATTAATCATTAAAATGTGATTTATAATATATTAGAGAGATATATTTGTAAATAGTATTTATAAATTATATGTTGATGTGATTCACAGTCGACAATTAATTGGAAATATAATTTACATTTTATTTTGGATGTATAAATATGATTCATATTTTTGTTGGCATGATTGAAATTGATATAAAATAAATTGAAATTATTATTTTAAATGAATTTGAAGTAAAAGTTTTTGCAAATAAATGAAGGATTATGTGACATACATAATATTACATAATCAGAAAAGAAGATTCCCCTTCCATATAGGGATGCTGAACCACCACTCTTGAGACTAAAATCGAGGTGGTTGACCCACCTTTATTGGATGGAGGCTTGCCTCCTTTCCTAGTCCTTTAATGTATATCTATTTGATTGATTTAATTTATATTTATAATTATTCAATATATATTAAATAATTTAGATAATTTTTGTTGTAAGTTTGTACAACAAAATCGGGGTCATTGAAAGAAAACACGAATCAATGTGTTCTACATGGATTGTGATATATGGACTCCCAAAATATTATAAAAGAAGAGGCAGCCCTAGCTCTTATTTTGCACAAAATTCTCATGAGATCTCTCTCTCTCTCATATTCTCATAACACACCCCCTCTCCCTCTCTCTCAATAAAGAGTCCATCCACTTCTTGACCTAGATAGAATCATCTTTGACGCTACGCCATCGTGCTGCCACTTCCACTTCCCATGGATCTTCATCTTCTTTGGTGTTTATTGAACATGAATAATATCTTGGATTTTGTGTGATGAAATCATGAGATCTGTTTCTTGCATCTACATCTTGGATTGTGAGAAGGAAGTGTCTCATTAATGTGTTCACAAGTGTCTACTCCGTCGGGTCGGACTTGAGATAGGCAGTGTTTCTTTTGAGACTTCGGTAGCAACCACTTTTTTAGAGGTATTCCTATATCTGATTTAGGTTCTATATGAAAGGATTCAAGAAGTGTTCTTGGATCATGTGGTTTCATCGCTTTAATTTTTTTAAATTTCGCTTATTTGATAAACTAGTATGACTAGTCATTCCCGATTGCATATGATGCGATCTTCATGTTTTCATGATGCGCTAAGGCCTAAACCCTAGCCTACATGTGGTTTCAAATCCTTAGTTATGGTCTTGGATATGATCCAAAAGCCTAGGTGAACGAGGATATTGAATGTGCGAGGAATTGATATTTTCCTTGAGATGTAAGTTTCGAATTAGTTTTTTGCTAAAATGAAATCCATTATTTGTGCATTGTTTGGGAGTGTTTTTTAGTTATTAATATTTATTTAGAAAGTCTAAATATTTCTCAAAAATAGCAGCCTATTATTGGTGCCAAAAGTGCATGAATAAAATTCAAAGTGTTCCCTCTACAAAATTATTTTTGCATGTATTCGCAGGTTTGTAAGAAAATGATTTTTTCGTACTATTTCTCAATAATTACACATAAAATAAATACTTGAATTAAATAGAGAATTAAACCATAGAAAGATTCGAATTTATTTCGCATGATTCTGACTCTGTTGCCCCATATATTCCATATTTTGTGGAGAAGGGTAGGATGATGATTGGATCATCAAATCTCTTTGCTTAATGTGTTTATCATTCAATGGAAATCATGGAAATTATAAATTTGCCTTGATTATATTTTGATGCCTAATAATTATGAAAATAATTGATTAAACAACATTTACCATTGAATGTATGTTTCATGAAAGCCCTAATTTATCCTATAATAATTGTAGGATAGCTTTTACATGCAAAACATGGTTGCTTGATATGCTTAGAAATTTTTGGATCTCAAAAAAATTTTAAGATGCATAATATTTTTGAGAGATTATTATATAGTATAATATGGTCAACAAATTTGATCAGTAAAACCGCAAGTACATTGTCATTATTTTGTATTGTTCTCAATCGTAATGGAGAAGGGGTCTAGTCTAGGTATGCTAACTTCGTTTACTAATTATCACCTTGCATATCAAGGAAATGCTCCCTCCTAACATAACATGATTGTACTAGCCGGATCCATTTTCGAGGAAAGAATAATATGAGTAATTAAAGTTATACTTTAATTATTAAAATACAAATAATACATACTTGTCGGGGTATATACCATATAGTAATATCAAGCAAACCCTAAATGTTTGTTGATTGATTGAATTGGAATGATAATTAATTTAATGAGATTAAATTAATTATATCCAATTAAAATAAACAATCTAAAATGAATAGAGTTGTAATTCCCTTGAAAGAATTAATTATGTGAATTTGATTAATAATAATTAATTATAATTTGAATGTTATATGGTGGATCAAATAAATGATATCCATGGTCTTCATTAGGGCAAAGGGTTCCATTGTCATGGATTGTATGTAGGAGATGCATATATAAAGTGATAGCTCATGTATACAAGCACACATTGATCGAGTTCTTTGCTTCTTGAAAGAGTAAGGACGTATGCATAGTGACACCAATATGGGTTCATCATATTATTGGGGCGATATTGGATTGCACATGGCGAGTTTTGATCTGGTTGATTGTTGGTTCAATTAACAACAGGTGAACATCACCTTAGGGGTGCTGGGCCCGGTGTTAAAGACTGAATTGGGAAATGCAAGTTGGACTTGTAAGGCAGAATGGGTTCTCGCTTCTTTTTATATGAGCTATAGTTTCTAATATTATTAGGATCTAACAAATGTAGAAAAGGAGATCCTAGATCTTGCTAGAGATATAGCGGTAAGTATATCTCTTGCTTGGAGAGTGAATAAGGGAATGAATTTCAGAGTTGAAAAGGCAAGACTAATTTGATTAAAAATCCTTAATCAAATATTTTTTTGAATATATATTTATTTATATGTTCTAATATAGTGGATTCTTAATTTCAGACAATGAAATACTTGAACTCACTTAGTAGGCTTCTGGAGGTCAATAAGTTGATCGAGCCAAATTACTCGGATTGGATCCATAATTTGGATCTTGTCTATTCAATAGATTGCATTTCCTATGTTCTTTCTAAGGATAAGTATGCAACCCCAGCTACATCGGATGAAACCATGTCCAATGAAGAATAAATGAAGATCATACATTGGCTTGGTGTTATATTCTTGGATCATTGTCCAATGTGCTCCAGAAGAAGCATGTGGATATGGATTCTTGTAAGGATATAACGCATTATCTGAAAGGCATATTTGGTGATGTTAATGACATAAAGCATTATAATGTCAGGAAAGAATTTATTCTCTATATGATGTAGTAAGGGACTTCGGTCTGAGAACATGTAATCAAAATGCTTAGTTACCTCTTGGAACTGGAGACTCTCATGGCTGAGATTGATGTAGACATGTAGTTTCACTTTACTCTGCTATCTCTCCCTAAGTCTTTCACCAATCATGTGGTATCATAATACATGAATAAAATGAGATTATCTAACACTGAACTCATGGCTTCATCAATGTCTGTATGAAGATGTAATTAAGAAAGATAATCCCTCTAGTAGTGCAAGGGTCGCACAGGTCAAAGGGAAGTGCAGTTAGAAGCAAGGGTCTCATAAGGTTCTGGTCCAAAAGAAGAAGAAGAAGATCCAAGCTACTGGCTCCTATTCTAATGCTTCCACACTGATGGCTTCGATGAAAACCTATGTTTTTCATTACAGCAGGAAGCTGGGGCACTGGAAGCGTAACTGCCAGAGTATCTTAAATCTGTAAAGAAAGGTAAAGGCCCCAACATGTATAAATTCTACTTTAGTCATTTAAACCAATTTTATAGTGGGACGAGAAGGTAGTTGGATCATCGATTCTGGTGCTTATGTTCATGTAGGCAATTCGTTGCATCTATTAAAGCAAACTAGGAATCTTGATGAAGAGAAGATAGTTATCCAGATGGGATCTGATGCAACTATTGCAGTAGCCACCGTTAGAGCCTACATACTATCATTATCTAGTGGGAGAGTCCTAGTACTAAAAGAGTGCCTTTATATTCTTGATTTAATAAGTAACCTTATATGTGTATTTAAGTTAGTTAGAAATGGATATTCGTTTCTATTATGTTAAAAACTATCATAAGTCCTTATGATAAATATATTACAGATGGTGTTCTAACTTTTAGTGGACTCTATGAATTGTGCATTGATGAATTTGTCATGAATGTTACTTCCACTAATAAAAACCCTAAGAGAACAAGAGAGGATGGCAATCATTCAAACATGATTTGGTATCAAAGGTTTGGTCATTTATCTACAAATAGGATCAATAGATTAATAAAGGATGGACCCTTAGATTTTCTACGAGTCCGAACTTTGCCTACTTGTGAACATTGTTTTCAAGGTTAAATGATTAGGATGCCTCTCCGTAACAAGGTTAGAAGATGCAAAGTTATTCTTAACCTCATACATATCGACATATGTGGCCCTATCAATACTGCGACTTGAAATGGATATTGATATTATTTGATATTTATTTATATTGCTATTACGTCATAAATCTGTAACCATTGAAAAGTTAAAAAAGTTCATGGATTTGGTTTAGAACAAAATCGATAAGAAAACTAAACAAATTCAAGATGAACGATCTTGGAGAAGCCTCTAATATCTTTTGTCGGAAGCAATTAAGAAACAAAGAAAATAAGATTTTGGGATTGTCACAACATGGTTACATTAAGAAGATCTTCGAACGTTTCAATGTGGAGAATTCCAAGAAAGGCTTTTTTCACGTAAGACATGGTATTCACCCATCTAAAGGGATGCCTACTAAAAGTGCAGAGGATAAGAAGGCCAGGCGGGATGCCCCTACGCATAAGATGTGGGAAGCCTAATGTACGCCATCATGTGCATAAGGCAAGATATCTGCCATAGAGTAGGAGTGGTAAGCCATTACTAATCCTTCTATGGAGAACGACACTAGAATGCAGTGAAGAACATCCTTAAGAATCTAAGACGTACCATATCATAGTGTGATCTGTGTATACAATGACTTGAGAATCAAGGAGGTAAGATTTGAACTTCCCTAATGCAAACATTATTCCTAACATCTCCTATTCTGTGAGTGTGTAATTACATTGTGCCTCATCTAGAGTATTTTTAGCGTAGTGTATAGCAAATGGTATCCCATCCCTTCTTTACCCACAAATAGCTCCAGCTGCAAAATCAGATGCGTCCGTCATGATCTTAAAGGGAAAAGACCAATCGAATGGTTGTAGAATAGGAGCACTAGTAACCATGTATTTCATCTTATTAAATGCAAGGAGTACTTTCTCATCAACAATAAACTCACTCTCCTTGCACAAAAGCTCAATCAAAGGACTGGTGATCTTGCTGAAGTCGTTAGTGAATCGCCAATAAAATCCCACATGTCGCGAAAATGACCTCAACTACTTCAAATTCTGTGGTGGCTCTTGCTTGGTGATTACATCAATCTTATCTATGTCAACCTCCATTTCATATTTGGAGATGACGTAGCCTAATATAATCCCATTAGTCACCATATAGTGACTCTTCTCCCACGAGAGCACTAATTTTACCTTAAAACAACATTGAAGTACTCAGTCTAAATGAGCAAGACATGTATCAAGGCTATCCCTGTAGACCGAGAAATCGCCCATGAAGACCTCTAGAAAACTACCCACTATATCAGCAAACACAACCAACATACACCTTTGGAATATAGTGGGGAGTTACGCGATCCAAAGGGCATCCATCTAAAGGCGTAGGTGCCAAACAAACAAGTAAAAGTAGTTTTCTGCTAATCCTCAAGAGCGATTGCAAACTGGTTATACCCCGAGTACTCATCCTTGAAACAAAAGAACTCCTTCACTACCAACCTCTCAATAATCTCATCAATAAAGGTCAGTGGAAAGAGATCCTTCTTGTTAGTTGAATTCAAGCGTCGGTAATCTACGCAGACACGCCATGAAGTAGGTACATAGGTCGGAATCTCCTCACTATTGTCATTCTTTACAAAAGTAATCATGGTTTTCTTCGGGACCACATGTAAAGGACTGACCCACTTGGAATCCGAAATGGGATAAATAAAACCAACATCACACCAATTTCTAATCCCTTCTGTGAAAACATCCTGGAGGTTTGGATTGAGACGGTGCTGACAATTACGGGAGGGTTTCCTACCATCCTCTAAGTAGATATGATGTGAGCACAAAGCTAGACTATCCCTTGGAGATTGGAAATATTACATCCAATGGCCTTGCAGTTTCTCTCAAGAACCTCTAGCATGTGAGATTCTTGTTCGCCAATCATCTACGAGCTAAGGATGACCAAAAACATTTGGGGGGAGAGGGGGACTCACAAGGATGGCATACTTCAATGTTTAGAGTAAAGCCTTAAGCTCAGGTGGGGTCTGAATCAGCTCTGTAACAACCTTTGCAACTGTACTGGTATGTGATATGTATTGTGTGTATTGTCCATCATGGCTACCATAGACTCAACATGTAGAATATCAGAAAGGTCCGCAATGAATGATATCTGCTCCGAAAGGAATGGCTAATCAGGCTGTTTAGAATCCTCAATAAAAATATCGGAATTCTCAGTAGGAGCTATCCCATCAATAATCTCAGAAAATGAATGCGTCTCATGAATCTCATAATGTACCTCCAATATCTCAGAATGATCATCAGAATACATATCCGACTTCACATCAACAAATGATTCATAATGATCAAGAAGGGAACTCAAGGTGATTGTTCTTTCCAAAAGATCCCTCATATAAAGGAACTCCTAGGTGTCCAAGGAATCAATAAATAAATCTGTATCTCGAAACTCAGCTATAAATTCATAGTCTTTAAAATCTGATGTAACTATCTCTCTCTCATCTGCTGCTGCTAGTTGTGGTAATGGGCTGGGACTGGGGATCTTCTCAAATTTTACCTTGTTGCTACGAGATTGAAAGATGATCACTTCAATACCATAATCAACTACCTCTTTGGTCATTCGAAGGAACGATCGACCAAGTATGATTGGGGTATGGAGTAACGATGCAAAGGTATCCGCATTCATATCAACCAAATCTGTTGGAAATCTCACTCCTTGTACTGTTACAATAACGTCCTCTAAAATGCCTCTCAGCCTCTTGATCAATCTATCAGCAAATTGAAGGATCATCCTGGTGGATCTAAGAGGCTCCAATCCAAACTCAGTGATTAGCGAGGATGGCAATAGATTAATTGAGCATCCGCTATCGAGAAGAGTACGATCAAATTCTTGATTCAAGATGTGGCAACAGACGTGAGGTGCTCACCTATCTTTCTTTTTGGGTGGGATGGTGCTAATGGCATGAACTGTAGCCATGGTTAAGACGTGTTTCTCCATTTTCTTTCATCTATTCTGCTTTAGTTGACTCTTTTGAGTACATGCTACTTTCATTCCCTTTTTCACTACAGGCATGTTATCAATGTCCTTAAGGAATTGCATCACTAAAAAGATATTTTGAAGGATCTCTACCACTCCAGGATGAGATTGTGTTGTTTTTAATTTTTGGTTTTTTTATTCAAAGCAAAAAGGAATGGAACAGAATTATGAGAAACATCAAACTCCTCAATTCCTTTATTCAAAATAGATCATCATTTAGAACTGGGTGATTATATTCATTCTATACAGTATCACCCCTAATAGGAGTATAAGAAATAAAATGAAAAACCAGATGGGTTGCATCTGCTAGTGTAGAAGGAGATTCTATGACGGGTGTGTCCTCCTTCGCTCCAGAATGTGAACTGCATCTTACTTTATTATTTTTCTGTTGTTTTCTGAATAAAGAAGGTGACAGTAGTGGTGAAGAAGAAGATGGTGAAACTCTAAGATATGGTCTGCTTCACTGGATTGTTGCTCTACTAGTGGAGGAGGTGATGAAGTTGGTGAAGCTTTCTCAATAGCTTAATCTCCCAATCCCAACGATTGTGAAGGCATCTGCGATATCCTATGCTCCAGAGATGAATGGCATCAGATAAACATGTAAAATCTAGGGTCATACTTGTATCAGGTGTGGATGTATCATAGACTACCCGCTCCTTGCATTTTAAATTGTTGGGGTTGGCTTTGACCTGAGCTGGACTCAATACCTTAGTGGTGGTCAGGTCGTCAAGCCTCTATGTCAGGGCATTCATATTCTTCATCAATAACGTGAGCTGATCAAGTGTTGGATTCACCGAAGGTGCCTCTAGGTACTCAATGACTGGTTATTGTTGAGATTGGAAGTGCATAGGCTACTGGTATACATATGACTGTGGCTTATAAGAATGAGGAATAGGAGAATGTGAAAACTTTCCATAAGATGTTGACTACTATTGATACTAGGGCAGGTGAAAATATGCAGACTACATCTGTTGTTTCCATGTCTCCATTCTCAAAGTGTGGTGGAGACGAGAAGTGAGGTTGTATCTGTTGGTGCTAGGGGTGTGGTCTCCCTCCCTAAAAATGGTGTGCGGGTCTCTGACTCTACTGGGAACACAACTATCCTTGCCCTGATGGATGGGACTGGGTCTGCTCTCAGTCAAACAAAATATTGTTCACCTCTTGAATGAGAGGTGGAGGTGGAAACTGCTACTCAAGAACATATGGAAGCTCCTGTTGGTACGGTACATTGTATTGTGACTACTACTACACCTGGTCAAGGGGCTTCACGTAGTAAACATGTTTAACTGTGGATGGTCCTCTAACACTCTGTTGTGCTGAAGTAGAAGAAGTCTGCTAACGAGTAGAAGTATCAGCTGCTGCATTCACATTCTAACATGCATTGATCGTACTAAAAAGAAGCTCCACTCACCCGTCTTAATGAGGTTCTTTGTCCTCTTTTCGATCACTTGAAGCTTCTCGTGCTCCTTGGATCATTTGTCAATTATGTTTGGATAGGTGATCGCTTATAATGGTCAGATCTGAACTGTCCACGCTATCCACATCAAGTAAAGCCGTCCTGTTGACATCCTTGTAGGGTACTATAGGAGAAGGTACATAATGCTTCTGAAAATCACATGATGAATAAAGAGTTATAGAGCTCTTTTCCATCTCCTCAAAACCTGATAAAGGACATCCTCGTCCTTGTTGAAGTGGGACGCCCCACAAGCAGCATGTACCAACTTCTGGTTCTCAATGCTCAAACCCCCAAAGAAGTTCTGTACGAGGCTCATCTTTGGAATTTCGTGATGGGGGTACTTCTCCATCAAGTCATTCAATGGAGGTTCTCTCCATGGGAGTCCGTGTTATGGGGGTCCGCTCTATAGGAGGAATATTTCAATGGCTATTTACCTGAAGACCCGATTGTGAGAACCTCACTCACAAGTCCCGTGCCTTCACAGAAAACACGGACCAACGTACCCATTCTGGCTACTCCTTCATTTAGTCAGTTCTCTAATAAAACGACTAAGAAAGTTGCCTTAGACATGCTCGAAGTCAAATTTTCTTATGATTCTTCATTTGGTCCGGATAAGGTGATCTTTATGAATGAGCTCAGTTCAACAGCCCTGACGCCCTATCTAAGCAAGCAACCGAATATGGATTCCTATTGAATGACTCCTGCCCCCCACTACTATTCCTCGAGAGACGACTCTCCTGGTCTAATTAAATACACGGGAATAATCTCTTATGACCATATTGAGATAGGTGCATTAGAGTATTAATCATCCGAGGATGAGGCAATAAACCACAAGACTAAGCACATCTTGATAAAGCAACTTAAGAACATGAATATCAGGAGCGCCTCAACCTTCAAGTATTATTCTTCTGAGGACAAATCTGACGGAGGTTGTGAATCATCTGATTCATATGCTTCATCCTCTTCCTATCAAAACACTCTCTAGCATGATTACTCTGAGGATAACATTGATGATAGCTGGGACTCTCCAGCTTTATCTTCTTTCAATTATTATGACCTCCTGCTATAGGCTCACAAAAAGATCTGACGAAAACCTCCTTAATCATCTGCAAACCTCCCTCCCTCCCCATCTCATCGGTTCCCTTGTATATCTTCTTCCTCTACTTAGGCCAAAGCCTAAGTATAGGAGGACTTGATGCCATATGTATATACCACTCTCCTCATCCAATCCTTCTCTTGATCGCTCCATTTACACCCTTCTTCCTTACTTAGGCTTACCAGAGCCAAGTATAGGGGGGGCTTGATGCCTACTGTATATACTCTATTCATCCACTTCTCTCATTATATGCCTCATTTTCACCCTTCTTCTATACTTCGATTGGTCACAATGTAAGTATAGGGGGGACAAGTCGATCTCTATTTTTCTTTTTAACTCTCTTACGCTTAGCCCAATCTATATCTTCTCTACCCTTCTTGTCCTACGAGGACATAACACTCACTAAGATTAGGGGGTAGGTATATACTTTATATATATATTATGCATAGCTCGTACTTTCACGTAAGTCTATATCTTATTTATTGGATGGGTAACTAACTTATAAAAATAAAAAAAACAATCTTTGTGTTTTGCAACTAATACTGCGTGTGCAACCAAAGTTTGAAAAAAATGGCCTCTTCTTCATTTTTTGAAAAAATGTCTTGAATTAAAAAAAGGAAAAAAATAAAAAAGAAAAAACATAAAAAAACCCTGAAAAAGACGTGTATGCATTTCCTACACATATACTTCATCTAGCATTGCATGCATTTGAATTTATGAAAAGCCCTTGGGTTCTGAACTAAGTTATGAGCAGAAACCAAGAGTGGTCTTGACTTGGCCTTAATCCACCTAATTTTTTGAGGTACTATAGAGAAATAGTATTTTATAAGCTTCATGTACTAGACTTAATTCTTCAAGTTCCACATTGCAATGTGTAGAGTTTGACTCTTAGTGTCTTTTCGTTGCCTCATTCCGGGTTAAACTCTTGAATAGGGAATTATTTTGTACTCTCGCACTATGCACTTAGCTCAACTCAGATGGGGTGTTGGAAGATTGTGTGAGTTTATTTTATGGTAGCATGAACATCTAAAGATCGGAGTACGAGTTGGAATAAAGCTTTGGAAAAGGGATGGATGGCTAGGCACCATTTTTTCTAAGACCTCAAAACATGCACGGAAAAAAAGATTCCATATCCGTAGTGGTACAACAAGGCAATCAAAAATCCAAACAAAGAGACGTAACTACCAAATAAATAGTTGACCAAAAAGGTCCAAGCTTCAAGAAACCCTACAGATCTTGGTGGAGACTTGGCTAAACGAGCCGACTTCAGAAGGAGAGGGGAATACACTAGCCACCCTCCAGTTCTTTTCCCTTTCTTCTAATTTCTCCCCCTTTTCAAGTGTTAACACAGCGCGACAGACCTTTGAATGAAATACTTACCTCCCTTAGGACGAGTTATCAGAAGAGAGGTTTGCATGGTAGTCCAACATTCTTGATGGGAAGAGCTAAATACTGTCACACACATGAGTCAATTGTTTAATATTCATGGGGTATGCTTTGGAAAGAGGATTGATCTAAGATGATTTATGAGCCAAAACTGTGACAATGATGTGTGGAACTTAGAGGATGTTGATTTTAAAACCCTAATTCTCAGAGGAGTTCCACCAAACTAATAATCCAAAGGATGAGTCTAGATCCATTTTCATCTTCTTCTCATGTTCTTGGTATGGAACCCATTCTCATTTCACATCATTGCATTTCCTTAGATGCTCGAGGACGAGCATGGTTTATGTATAGGGGGTTGATGAATCTCAGATTTATCACTCTAAAAGACAATAATTAATCTCATATCCATAAAATTCATTTGCATTTCTACATTTATATTGCATAATTAGCATTCATGCATATGTAAATAATAAATACATTTTGCATGCATAATTGCATAAAATGAGGATCCAAGAATTCTAGCCCAATTGACCTGTAAAATAAGCTTACTTCCCTGATTTTTAATTAATTCATGCTAACTTCAAATCACCTGAAACCACCTCCATTGTGTACATGATTCTAACATGAATAAAAGAAAAAACAAAAAAAATCACTAACTGAAACAATTGAGAAATTAACCCAAATCCTAATTTCAGATCTATTAGAATAAAACATTGATATCTTTCTCATACAATGTCTGATTTGATCCTACTCACTTTTGAAATAATGTACATTCAATTATCTTCGAAACAATACTAAATTCAAGAGAATCATATATCATATGTGAAAGTTGTGTTCTTGACCTCTTTTGTACATTGTATATTTTATGCGATTTCGACAGATTATTTTATGTACATATTTAACTCTTTTTATTTGATTTCCTTTTCAATTATTTTCTTTGACAAAAATTGGATTAAAGCATGTAAAAATCCAAATCCAAACAAAAACCAAAATCAAAGAAATTGACAGAGTTTGAGTGTTCACTAACATTTTGTACAAAAGTCATCTTTTTCGTACTTTATTTTATTTCTTCATTTTCATAATTAATAAAAATTAAAAAAATAGATTATTGTCTAAATATTTACGTTTGTTTTTGGATTTTTATCCCATTTAAAAATGAAAAAAAATACAAAACCAAAAATTCAATGCATTCGGTGTACATGGAGTACCCCAAAAAACTCACATTGTGTAAATGATCGATTTTGGTTTAGGTCTCTTCATGAAAGTTATAGAGAACTCGTCGAGACGAACAACTTTCGTGAAGAAAACTTCTAGATTTGTGGTCATTTTCAATTTCTTTTTTATTTTTCTTTTCTTTTTATTTTTTGATTTTTAGAGTTGTCACGTGGCAGGTCCTGGAGCTGCCATGTGTTACTCATTTTCATATTTATTTCATTTGTTACTTTTTTAAAAAAATAATAAAATAAAATTCCACCATGTGGTGCCCATGTGGTCGTCTGATCTCGACGATCAGAAGGCCCTCCACTCTTCTCCTTCCTCTGTGGTTCTCTCCCCCTTTCCTTTTTGGGTGGCGCCGCCTCCAATCACCTTCCCCCTTCCATCTTCTGACCGACGCCATCCCTGTCCTCCTTTGTGAATCTTGCATGCAAACACCATCTTTTCAAGCCCCCTTTCAGATTTGGCCCGACCACCGCCTTCCTTCTAATCACATCATCCATCTAATCTCTCACCCGATCTTCTTCCCTGGTCTTGAACCCAATCAAAGCCACCGCCTATCCCCCATCTCCGATCTCCCACGATTTTGCCAATTCGATCATCATCTATCACCTTCCAACATTGGACTTCCTCTGAACCTATGAATGCAACATCGACCCTCCCCAGTACTTAACACGCCTATAGCCCCAAAGTTTGACGAGGAGGCGACAATGACAGAGCCGCCTCCTCCACCATCCTCGGTGAGATCCAAGTCCCATTGGCCTTGTTGCGGTGTGACCCTCCTCCACCGTAGACATGGATTATAATTTTTATTAAATTTTAAATGCAAACATGGATTTCTTATCGAGTTTTCGAATTACTGAAAATAGTAAAAATAATCATCATGCAATGTAAAAATTAACAATGCAAGATCTAATTAACAGGAAGATAACCTAATTTTTTGTTTTTTTGAGTTGTTTTACTATTTTTATTTTTATTTTAATATGCAAAATAATGTGCAGAGTCACATGGGCATGAATGCAAAAACTTATTACATAAAGACAAGATGATAACTAATTGATATATACATGACCAAATGTGCAAAATGTTAGAAAAAGGCATGCACAGGAACGTGCGTCAGCTGGATTGGACTCAATGGCAAATATTTTAATTTCAAGGGCCAAATTAAAATAAATAAAACTAGACATTTATTGCAATTTTCAAAACATAACTTGTGCAAGGCACGTTGTTGGTTCAAACAAGATTCGAATGCAATTAAAATAAGGAGCACTAAAGATAATGCAAATGTTCATATAATGACAAATAGACATGTGTCCTTAGAGGACTTATTTGCAAAATAGAAAATGATAAAGGTAAGGGCACAATTTTAGTCTTAATAACATGGACTGAGCAACAGGTGTGATACATTTAAACTCTGATTTGACGATTGAGGATGAATCTTGCTTGTATGACGCAGTTATAATCTGGATCTCGATATACGACAGAATTTTGTGGCTTTATCCTCAATCGATATTGTAACTAGGAGACTTATTCTATATCTGACGTCTGTCATGGTACCTGGAAGAACGGAGATGAATGAGGTCGACAATGAATTTCAATTAACCAAAGCTTAGCCAATCTTCATCCATGATGACTCTTGAGGGTTACAACTCACTCCTATGCTTCTCCTCTACCGATCCAAGGGATGTACGATAGTCGAGGATAGCTCGAAGAGGAACTGAAGGTCTATAGACGTTAGGCTTGAGATGAACCTCCATACCCTCCTCTTCACTCCGAAGTGCACTCCATAATCCTACACTGCAAATCTGGTGCTCGGAGATTAGTCTTCAGCGAAATGAGTATGCGTATAACTAAAGAAATGAGGGGGACAAGTAGCCTTCCACGCGGGTGATTGGAGGAGAGGCCAAATTTTAGATCTAAATCAATCTAAGGTGATCAGGCTGGGTGGGATGATGAAGAACGGGATTGTGAGTGTAGTCGAAGGGTTGGAGTGGAATATAAGTGATTAGAGCACCTTCGATCTTTCAGATAGGAGGAAGAAGGTAGAGAATCTAATTTACGAAAAGCATAGCAAAGCTTAAGGAATTAAAGATTGAAATGAAGCCTAAAATGCTCTAAATTACTATATAGTGGATGGCATAAATGATCCTGCCTCAACAAGCTACTACGAGGAGAGGCAAAACGGGCGACAAAGGTCTCAGGTGTCCATGGTTGAATCACATCCTCCACTCAAAGCCTAGCACTCCCAATAGTAGAGAAGGGGATATATCATACCCTCTCACTTACCACACGATCTCAGAACAAATGTTTTTGGAAAAACATATCAAAACGACAATGGGCGTCGATTGGAAAGTAAATATAGAATGGCGTTCAGTGAGATTTTGAATTCAAAATGCGAGTGGATAGATGTGTGATCGGTGGATCTGAAGAGGTGGCGAGGTTGGCATTGATTAGGACAGAACTTTCGGTGAAGGAATCGAGGAGTTTTAGTGCTCAGTGCACGTGAGAAAATTAAGAGAAGAGTAGCTGGTGCATGGAGGGAAGGAAATCATGGGGGTGGACTAGGCAGTTGACCTAGGTCAACAAACCTGAGCCTGTCAGTCAGAACGCGAGGAGAATGAGACAAAATAGACTAGAAGATAAAAAAGGAAAAAAATATGAAATAAATTAAAATAAAATCGAAAATGAATTATAAATTAAAAATAATATAAAGGAAAATTATTAGTAATTTAATTGTCTTAATTTTTAATTTTTTATTAATTAAATAAGGTGTATACATCGGTGATAATAAATACAATGGGTTATTTATAATTATGTATACTTATATATACAATGCTTTGATTGTAGTTAATCATCTTTACAAATACACAAATAACTTAATAATTTATTTATTAAGAAAATTTACAACGATTTTAGTAATATTTATTAGGTTAAATAAATATAGGTATTTACAATATATACATAGTGGTACATATACAATATTTACATGATTTTACTTTGGTTTATTTTTTTGTAATTTTTATTTTTATTTTATATAAGTCAAATAAAATATTTACAATTTAAAATACAATATACAAATATGTACAAGAAAGTACATAAAGAAATATACGGAATATACATAGGCATCATATACAATAGCACCCCAATTTTCCACATTTCACACCTTAACTCTAATTTTTATGAAACCACTTCCATTTCAAAGATTATTTAATTTGGAGTAAATGAAAGAGAGTTCGATGAATTCTGAGTTTTGGTGGAGAAGATATTGATCTTATAAGTTGAACTTTGCTGCTTCTTCAGAATGTTGTAATTTACTCAGTATACGCTTATTATTCTTGCAATTATTTTTTTATTTACAAAATATTTTTATGAATAATTTTCTTGAAGAAAATAATTGTGTTTGAGTTGAATTTGTGTATAAATAAATTAGTAAAAAATTGTGTATTATATACAGTAGTGTACAGATGATGAATATATAGAAGTAATGGTTGATTTTCGAAATTTTTGGTATTTAGGCCCTATGCCCCACTACTTTATTCCTTGTCGATCAGGTAAAGTCTTGACCATCTCTCTAGATCAGAGTCAGCTTGTCTCTATTTCATATATACAATCTTAGTTTTTTTCTCCTTATTTTCTTTGTTTCTTTATTTTATATTAAAATAATGATAAATATAAAATATTTAAAAAGATGAGACTTAGTAAAAGAATGGATTTATTGATATTTACATGTTTTTTATAAGATATTTTAAGCTAAAAAATGAATAAGTATGATGAAATGCAGATTCATAAGTTTAACTTCACGGTCTGCCTAATGTGCATACTTAGACATATAGCAATACATTTATCTCCAGTCAGATGATCCGTGCCTATATTGTGATAGTTTATGACATAGATCTTGGTAATCTCGGTCTCATTAAATCATCATTTTTGACCTAATTTATGTGACACCTCTGAATCTCAATTCCTATGTAATGTAGCGACATCAAGAGGTTGATCAGATATCAACCTTTACAAAAATATTGCCATCTCCTTCTCAAGCTGGAGATACTTTCTCAACAATCATTTGTCAGTACATGATGAGTCCTCAATCTAACTCTTTAGATATCATCAGAGCACCAGCCTGTGTGATTCAACCTTGAATCAACAACGGTATGATTATTAAGTTGGCCATGGTACATAAACATAATTGTTCTAAGGGACCTTATAATTGCATTCATTCATTGAATCTTAGACAAGGAGTGAGATAAATGAAGAACCTTTATTGATATGTCAAAGATTACAATAACATTTATTGTAGAAATAATTCGCCCTAGGCTCATGTGGCTAACATGGGCTAGTAGGAGATTGATGGACATGTGAGAGCACGACAAGCCATTACGTAATAAATGTTATTATAATTCGCTCCTTCATTTAAAATGAAGAATAAATAATTTGCATAATAGGTCTCTAAAGGATATGGAAAGATCTGTAAGCACATCATGGAAGCATTATGATCGCATCATATGCGATAGTAGCGACTAGTCATTCTAGCATACAATGTAATGCAATGCATGAGGTAAAATATGCATTTTTTATTTTATTTTTGCAAAGTAGGGGCCAACATATGCTGTATTATACAACACAATGTCATAAAATGCAAACCCTATGATGCAAGCAATTATTCGCTTAGATTAATACAATTTATTGAGCAATCAAAAGACATCCAATTTCAATATCATTTGAAGGATAAAAACAAATTAGAGATCTAATAATTGCATCTAAATGAAGAGCAATGGACACTTAAATTATTGAGATTTAGCAAATTAGATAAAAAGGTAAAATCAGAGAATTCATAATGATATCAAGTCGATGTAAAATTAGAAACAAAATGAAAATAAAAATCACTTGATTTGGATTTCATATGCTCAAGATAATAATAAAAGAGTTTAGGAGCATAATTGCTATAAAAACATAGAGCTAAAAGAGATAAAATATTGTATTTCAAGCTTGATAAGGGTGATTGTAATTTTAAAATTGCAGCAGGGCCCTTTGTAATTTTCCCAAGCGTGGCCTCACACGAGTGCTTGGGATGGACCGATATGCATTTTCGATAACTTGGTGGTAGTTATCTACAATTTCCCACCGGCATGCGCATGGCACGTGCATGTGCCAGGATCGGGGTGAAGGTGCTAATCAGATGGAGGATTGGCACCGTTGTAGGTGCCTCGAGCCATGTGGCAGCGCAAGGTTCTTCGGGCGGGGGCTCGGTCCCACCAAGCCATCAAGCTTCAACGTGGCTAAGTGGCTTAATCATGGCCGTTGGATGGCTACTGTAGGGGTGCTATCCAACGACATCTGTGCACACTAACTTCCTTCCTATGATGCATCAGTGGTGCTGTGTTTGGAGCTCCAACGAGGCTGCTAGAATTCTACCATCATCGTTCATATGTGTTGAAGTTCTAGGAAGATGCTGGAACTCCTCGCGATGAAGGTCAATGGCGGAGAAGATGCAGGCCTTGCTGGAAGAGCTGCCAACGAAGCTACACTGGAGGCGGAGCTCTAGAACAGTCCTCCACATGAATTCTGACTTATTGAAGGGACCTACAAAACTAATTAGCGAGGAGGGGGTTGGGTATAATCGAAGCATGGAGGACAGAATGGCAGGCTAGCAGTCAGAGAAGGGGAAGGTCGTGGTGTGTTCTACTCTGCCTCCAGCAGAGGAGAAGGCCTAGGGACGAGGTGGGTGTAGAGGATGGAGAGGATGGTCGGAGCAATTGGTGTATATGCTAGTGGAGGGGAAAAGATGGAGAGACGTTGAATTAGACATGAGGAGATGTGTTGGCATTTAGAAAATTGAGAAACAAAAGTAAAAGTGGTGGAAGGGGTCCCTAATCAGATGAAGAGTTATAGTGGACGGCGAGGCTTGGGATGAGGATTTGTTGGAGCTTCAAGTCTGCGGTCGTCAAGGAAAGACAAGCCGTGGATCTCAATGGCGACGTAGTAGTTGTATCATGGTCTTCTAACAATGGGTTGACACCATGGCTCGAAGGTGGTCGTCGACCCATGATCCTCCTCTCTCGAGTCACAAGAGGGAGGATTAGGGCCTAGCCTTAGGCTGGTAGTGGTGGATGACGTTGAAGGAGCGGCAGAGGCATCTTATTTATGGGGGTTCTGCGGTTGTAATAAAATGATGGTGGGGTTTCAATTAATAGCAGTATGTTGGTCTTAGGAGTGGATGCCATGGGTGTTGAAGGTTGCGCAAGTAGTGGGGGAGTTAGGGTTATGCGAGGGTGTTGTTCGATCGTGGAGAGGCAATGAAGTGATGGTTCTAAAAATGGAAGGGAATAGGTGGTCGATGAGTTAATTGTAGGTAACATGTGGGCATTATGGAGGTAGACAATGCACGAGAGCTATTGGACGAAGTGATCTAACATCTGAAATAGGGGCTTTAGCAGGTGGGCCATATATATTAATAGGATCACATCAAACAGAAAAGAGAAGAGAGGTCGTGGACGACCAGGAGGAAGCTGATCAGGTGGTGATGGACTATTGTTGGGCAGACGGGTTGCACAAGGGAACCAGGCCATGTGGCGGATCCAGAGAGCGCCATGTGGCCCAATAGATTTATTCAAAAAAGTAAAATGAGGAAAAAAAATAAAATATATATATAAGAAAGCTAAGTTGGAAAAAAATCAAAACATGAAAGTTGTAGATATCAGTAATATCTGCAAATTTCATGTTGAACAAAAAATTCAAAATAAATCAAATAAATAAAGTTAAAATTTTGGAAGTATTCTCAATGAATAAAAAACCCCATTTTAAATCTTTTGTAATTTTTTGTAATTTTAATTTCTTTTTAAAATAAAAAATAATATATACAGTAATTTCTTTTTGTAATTTTAATAAGAACAAAATAAGAAAAATAAAGAAGACAAAGAGAAGTTATCTTTATACAATAATTAGGGTTATTTATAAAAAAAGATCAAATGTTAATTAAAGAGAATTAGTGATGATTTTTTTATTTGTTCAGTCTCAGAGGATAATAAAGAGATATAATGATGATAAATCAGAGATTCATCACCCATGTACTTAAACTATGCTCGTCCTCAAGAATTTAAACAATGAATGAGTCGGATTAATACATGACAGTGCATGTGAATTTTACAAGACTTAATTCCTTAAGTACCCTTAATTTGAGTGATCCTAAAATTCTGGGCTCATCTAAGCTCTAATCTAAAGGAATCCAACTTCTTTAATTATTAGACTCTCTGTTTGTACATATAATACAAGGATATGGCATTTAGTATATTGCAATCATGAGACTCGAGTTGCAATGTCACCCAAGGTCCTAGTCCAAGAGACTCTCATCTAGACCTAATCCTCAACACTAGGGAATAAGATAGTGTTGGGCATGCAAGCCCATGATGAGCCATTATGCAATAAATGTTATTGCAAATATCGCTACATGATCTAAAATGAAGAATAACTAATTTGCATTATAGGTCCCCTAGTACAATTAGAGTTATGTAGCATGTCCATCTTAATGACCATAAAATTTTTGATACAATTGTTAAATCGTAGAGGCTAATGCTTGGATGAATATCCAAAGTGTTAAATTGAGGACTTATCAAGTACAGTCAAATGATTATTAAGAAAAGATCTCCAGACTGAGAAGGAGATGGCAATCCTTCCTCTGAAGGCTGACATCTAACTGACCTCTTTATGCAGGTCCTCAGCATATGAATAGAGATTCAGAGGTGTTAGATAAGTAAGATCGCAGAGTTGACTTAACGAGATCGAGATAACCAAAGGCCTATTCCATATGTTGTCATGATATAGGCATATGTCTGAGTATGTACATTTGTTAGTCCAATAGTTTGATGACCAAACCAAGGTCTATACACCGACATGCTGGTATGCATGCAAGAGCATACGAGTAATACGATCTCTCAAAGTGGTCATACAAGTTCATTTACTGAACCGGAAGACATGAGCTCACTCATGAGATATTAGGAATCAAATTCCATGCATGGTCATCTCGCTTGGGAAGCTTGACTAAATTTGTGGGTTTTGTATATGCTTTTGGAAAGTATATGATCAACACCTGTGTAAGATATATGCTATTAGAAAGTATATGATCGATACCAACTCCCAATAGTCAACTGAGAAACTTAATGATAAATCCCTGAAGTAGACAGTGTAAAATGGATCTAAAACTTCGGGTTTTTCTGGGTCTTCCAGTATGCAGGATGTATATGTATTAGGAATACTTGAAGGTGATGTGATCATAAATGGTTGTATAACCATGATGCTTTTATTCCTAGGGAGTGATAAAATAGGTCATGATGCTTCTATTCCTAGGGAGTGATGAAATAGGTCTGGATTTTAGTGACTCCTCGATATATAGAAGTGATCTAATCTTGGTCCAAGTGTTGTACAGAGATCTAAATGTGATTCAGATGTAATGAGAAGATTGGATGTACGACCTTCATTTAATCAAGCATTTATGGAAGGTCCGCAAGATCTATATTTGAGATGTGATCTCAATATCAAAGTCACTATAAGTGGAACAATAAAATTGCCTTGTCCTTATCTCCTAGTATTCACGGAGAAAGCGTGTTATCCTTGAAAGGGGTTCAAGATAATTTCATTGTTGATATATATATATATATCCAAGCACTGAGAAAATGGATAATTAAATGTGATTTAATTATAATGAATAATTTGACTTTTATTCATATTACAAGGAGAGTTATCTAAGATAATTAAATATGATTTAATTATCAAAGATGTGAATAATGTGAATGTGATTCATATTATTAGGGCACATGAGAGTAGAGATCCAAGATAATATAATGTGATATAATTATCATGGATATGAATAATGTTTATAGCATTATCCGTATTAATCATATATATTATAAATGTGATTTATAATATATAAGAGAGAGTTATTTGTAATTCACATGTGTTAATTAAATGTTGATGTGATGGATTCACATTGGACAATTATTTGAAAATTTAATTTACATATTATTTTGGGTTGTGAATGTGATTCACAATTTTCCAATGGCCATATTGTAATATTCATAAAATAATTATAAATTATTTTTGTAGAATAATTTACAACAAGTGTTGTTTTAGATATTGGAGATTTCCATAAAATAATGTAATCTCATGAGATTACATGAAGATTGCACCTTCCTAACTAAGGAGGGTGGACGACCGCCATTCCCATTGGGAATGGGTGGCCGTCCCCCCTCTTAATGGAAGGACATCTTGATTCCCATTATCTCCAAGCTTGATTGATTTAATATAGAATTAGTTTATATTGATTTATCAATATATATTTAATCTAATTAAAATTATTGTTGTTGTGATTTTAAAACAAAAATATTGGCCATTGAAAGAAGCACAAATCAATCTCATCTGTTGATTTTGTGTAGTCCATGAATTGTGATCCATGGACTCCCAAAGTACTAATTAAGAAGAGGCACCCCTTACTCTTCTAAGTTACAACAACTACTACAACAACATATGTTCTCTCTCACTCTCATTCTCTACACGTCCTCTCTCTCACTCATTGCGGTCGTCCACAATGGAGCCTTAGAGAGAGTTTCCATCACCGCAGCGTCATCCATGCTACCGGATTGTTTGCTCGTGAATCTTTATCTACATTGGTGCGTCTCCCTCGTGTAGAAGACATCGGATCTCGTGTGATGAGATCAGGAGATTCGTTTTTTGGATCATTAACCTGTATTGTGAGGAGCACACGTTTCATGTATGCGCTCGCAAGCGTCTCCTCCATCGGATCGGACTTGAGACAGGCGATCTCTTTGTTTAGAGGCTCGATCGCAACCACGCTTCAAGAGATAAACCTAATACTTGTTTGTGGTTTTGATGAAACAATCCGAGAAGTGTTCTTGGATCATGTGGTTTCATCGAATTGAAAAATTTTGAATTCCGCCACCTCGATCAACTAGTGTGACTAGTCGCTCCCGATAGCATTCAATGCGCTCCTCACGTTTCTATGATGTGCTTAAGGACCTTCCCATATCCTTCAAGTTATATCAGAGCCTTAGGTCAGAGGTTTCGGATACGATCCATAAACATAGGACAATTTGGGCTCATTAGGGTTTGCAAAATTTTATCGCATTTCATTCACGCAGCCTTGTTTTGTAAATTTTTTCGAATGTTTAAACACGTAATTATCACTTGGATTGTGTTTATCATTAAATAAGGAAATCGTGGGATTTGAGTTTGCGTGAACTGGAATAATTTTGCTAATGTTATGATAATTTCAGTGAACATGTATCCACTATTTCAGGGATGGTGAATCCTTACGTAATTAAGAGTTAGTTACGAATTTGAAACGCCTAGAAATGCATACAAATCACTTGAGTTCTGTTGTAAATCAAATTAGCAAACTTTGTAAACTTGTGTTTTGTTGATTTGTATGTAAATTGATTGAGATATGATAATTTTAGTATGTGAGGGTCACTGTTGGAAATTACACTCCTAATCAAGAACCATGTGATTGTCAGTTAATCAATTACTGAAATTAATGGTTAATTTTTTGGAATAGTTGATGATGAATATTTTGTGAAATATTTGATAATGATTATTTCCTTAAATGAGATTGCCTTAACTAATAAAAAATTAGATATGATCTAGATCACAATTGGTTACATGATGTTCTTTCCAACAAACAAAGTTGCTTGCATAGGATTGTGAATTTGTTTAGAAAATTTCCTTATCATAAAAGTCAAAATGGTTTTGATTATTATCATATGGTATAATTTCAATTGAAAGACTGATTATCATCTCATGTACAAAGTGATCAATTGGTATCATCCTGACCTGAGGCGGATATGGTGCCTAGTCGGGGAGCATTGGGGAAGCAGGTTTCTCCATGAGCGATCTGTCGCACTACCGTCGGTACTGGCCATGACAACGGGTAAGGAAGGGATAATGCTTGAAGCGATCATGATGTATTTTTCTAATTACTATAATTCAAATAATACGTATTTTTGAGATTATACCATCCTGTAAATAATAATAAAAAATTGTTTGTTGGTTGATTAATAAGATTGATAATTGAATTAATATGATTAAATTAATTAGATCCAATTAAAATTAAAACACTCTATTATGAATAGATGTGTAATTCCCTTAGAAGATTTAATCGTAATGAATGTGATTCATAATGAGTAATTAAAATTTGAACATGATATGGAGGATCACATAAGTGACATCCATGGTCTCCCCTCAAGGCCAAGGGTTCCGTCACCAGATATTGTATGTAGGAGACGTCTGTCCGAAGGGACAACTCCAACATAAAAGCGCATCTGGATCAGGCTCTTTGCTTCTCGAAAGAGTAAGGACATATACATAGTGACCTCAATATGGAGTCCTCATATTATTGGGGTCACATTGGATTGCGCATAGAGAGTTTTATTCTTATTGACGGTTGGTACAATTAATGACGGATCAACATCACCTTAGTGGTGGTGGGCCTGGGTGTTAAAGACCAAATTGGGAATGCAAGGCGGAATATGTTCCCGCTTCTTTTTATCTTAGTTGCAAGTTCTCATATTATTGGAATGTAACAAAGGTAAGAAGGAGATCCCATATCTTCTTGAGTTATAATGATAGGTATATCTCTTATATTTAAATTGATTAAGGGAAGAAACTTTCAGTGTTGACAAGACAAGACAACTTTGATATCAAAATTCCTAAATCTAAGTAATATATATGTATATGAAAATTTATTATTTCATATAATACTTCATTAAACCCACTCAGTACAATACTCAATGACAACCGGTAAAATGTCATGGATTGGATCATGATCAAGATATTGTATTTGCAGTTGGACACAAAATGTATGTTGTTGCAATATGAAAGTTTCCTCATAATAATGAGGAATGACAATTAAATAGACAATAGGACAACAACCTAGGATTTATATATATGTATAGTCTTGTTCTCTCATTGAATGTACATTGGAAGTGACATGTCGATGATGATCGCAATTGTCAAATAATCCTTATAAAAATCTAAGAAGATGTTCTGGCATATAGACGTACTCTTGACATTTAATCATGAATGACATTATTCACTGCATCATGCAGAATGGTGGCTCTATATGAGATGAATACATCAAAATGTTTGAGAACCTGCCAGAACTAAAAGTCTTTTAGAGTTTAGATGGATGTAGATACGATGAGTGTAATCATTCTACTGTATGTACTGAAGTCATTCATGAAGCTTCATAATATTCATATTATATGAATTGAATGAAGCTTGTATAAATGTTGAAATGCTCTTATATTAAAATCTTTTTGAATTCAACATAAGAGTTCATTTATCTTAAGCAATGGTTGTTTATAGATGAAGGGAGCGTAATGGAAACATGGGTCTAACCCAAGCAAGAGGGAAAGTCAAGGAGTTGATTGTATTTTTGTTTTCATATATATGCCATTCCAAGAGTTGGATAAATACCAATACTGCAATAGGCTAAAGTGTTGATAGTATGACTATCTAGAATCCTTAGAGAAGGACCCAGATAGTGTATCAGAATAACCTATATCAACATTTAATCATTGAAATTGACTTTCTTACTTGATAAGTTCAAAGTCTAATAATTGTATCTCATTCTTCTAATAACACTTGCAATTGGTTGCATATGTTTTAGAAGATTAGAAAATTTGATATTAGTGTTTAATAGTCATCTACATGGATATTGATGCAATTGTTACAACATTCTCTATTAGATAAATAGGCTTTATTTTTTTATTGGGAGAGCCCTAGTCTTCGAGAATGTCTCTATGACCTAGATATTAGAATATACTCACTTTTTATTTCTAAATGTTGGAAATAAACATGAATTCTGGAATAGACCTCTCATAAAGAATTATGATGGATATATTTCTGATAGTAATTTAATATCTAGAGGACTCTACTAATTTAGTAAATGAATGAATGGTTTATTAGCAATTCTAATACTCAAAATTAAAGCTTATAAGATCAATAGAAGGACGAAGGTCATTTGACAAATATAAGCAATCAAGCCTTGGACATATGTCTGTTGATGAAATCAATAGACTAGTAAGAGACGAACATTTAGAATGTCTAAAATTTCAAATCTTACATACTTGTGAATATTATATTCAAAGTAGAAAATGTCTAATGCGTCCTTCTTCGGGAATTGTGTTAGATGCCAAGGTATTCAATATCTCATACTTTGATGTATGTGGCTCATCTATATAATAATGAACATGAATAATATGTGATATCATTGGATGATTATTTGTGATATGAGATTTCTTCTCTTCACCTTAGAAAGCTTTGAAAAGTTCAAAGATTTCACAATTTATTTTAGAACCAAAGTTTGAATGAAGATGAAATGAATTTCATCCAACCTAGGTAGCTTTTACCTATTAGATGAATTAGAGGAATACCTTATGGAGATATGAATATCATTCCTATCTCACTCCTCCAGATACAACTAAACTCAACAGAGTTGTAGAGAGATGCAATTAGATCAGGTGAAGCATGATTTGATCAATGATGAATATTAGTATAATTACCTCTTAGTTACCATGTATATATATATGTAGCAGAGACTACAATATATATCACTAATAGAGTTCCACGCAAGTAAGCTAGAATTTAGCACCTGAGAGTGCTACTTCATTAAAAAATAAATGATGGTATTGAATACCTACTTTATGACCTCGAGATTCTTAAAAGATCTCATCTCCAAGAATGTGATTCTTAGAGGATGAGACTCTTGAGAATAAAGATGAAAATGAAGTGGAGGAACTCATTGGAATTTGAGAAGATAATGAGGCTCCTGAAACTGGAAACTAAAAGGACACTTAAAGATGAAACACACATACCTCTTCAAAAAAGTTTGAGGTTGAATTCCATGTGTCGGTTAAGCCTGACAATGATCTAAATTCATGTGATGAAGCTTTTTATGATCATGACATTGAAAGATGGATGTTAGCAATAAAATCTAAAGTAGATTTCATATAAAAGCATTTTATATGGACCCCTGAGGATCCACCTATACGGGTAAGACCCGTTAAGATGTAAATGGATCTACAAGAGAAAGAGGGAACGTGATAAGAAAGTAGACCTTCAAAGCACGGTGCGTAGCCATGAGCTACACACCAAAGATAAGACATCACTTGCGATGAGACTTTCTCTCCAATAACCATGCTTAAACCCATCAGAACATTTCTAACTATAGTTACACAACTTGATTATGGCATCTTCAAGATGGAAGTCAAGATTGCATTCCTCTATGAATACCTCTCAAAGGATATTCATATGAAGTAGACCCATGGCTTCATGGTTGAGGAAAGCAAGGTTTGCAAGATAAAGAAACTCCACCTATGGACTCAAATAAGTTTCTAATAGTTTGAAAATAAGATTTGATGAAATTATAAATGTTATGGTTTCAGATAGAATCTTGATGAAGCATGTGAAGCTCAGTGGGAGTGTCTTTGTGTTCATCGTGCTAAATGTAGATGATATCCTAATCATTTGGAATGATATAAGGATAATAATAAGTGTTTTTCTGGTTGGCTATTCCATACCTTGAGATATGATCTCAAGGACACCTCCTATATCTTAGTTCTGAAGTTGTTCAGAAGCAAGGAGAAGAGGGTATTGGGACCGTCACATTTGTAGTACACATTCGACATATTCCATTTTCTGGAAAATTCCATGAAAGGCTTCCATCCCTTAAGATATGGTACTGGCCTATCTGAAGGGATAACATCTCAAAGAGTTGAGGAAGTGAATGCTAGAACTGCTTGCCCTTGTGCATCAGTTACAAGAAGCCGAGTGTATGCTATATGTGTAAAAAAGGCAGATGTCTACCATGCAGATGAGTAGTAAAATTTTACTAACTCTACTATGGAAATAAAACACTTGAGTACAGTAATAACAATATCTTCAAAGAGGACAAGACTTTCTACATAGTGATCTCTAAGTCTTATCTTCAAGAACTTGAGACTTTATAGATAGTGATCTAAAAGGTCTTAACTATAGCTACCTTAGGAGATAGAGATTTCCAGGATTAAGGGTATTATGATAAGGATAATACAAATTATGTAGTTGTAATAATAATTATTGATTTGTAGTTTCAAGGACACTATAACTGACAATATTAAGTATTGTTGCATAAGATGCAACATTCGCAATGGATAAGAGCACTATTACTAGGATATATGCAAGTGTCGTAAAAGGACTTGTCGTAGTCTCTCAGGAACAGAGTGACTAATCAGCTTACCTAGCTATTTTTCTTAATAGACTATGACTGTCACATGAGTGAGGGTTTAATGTTTTTCCCAGTAATGGCTCTTTAGGCTAGTCAGAGATTGTTGGACATGCGAGTCCACTGCGAGCCATTATGCAATAAATGTTATTACAAATATCTTTCCCTTATTTGAAATAAAGAATAACTAATTTGCATAATAGGTCCCTTAGAACAATTAGGGTTATGTACCATGGCCATCTTAGTGATCATACAAGTGTTGTTTAAATTGTTAAATCATAGAGGTTGGTGCTTGGATGATATCTAAAGAGTTAGATTGAGTACTCATCAAACACCGTCAAATGATTATTAAGAGAATATCTCTAGAATGAGAAGGAGATGGTAATCCTTCCTCTGATGGATGATATCTAATGGATCGCTTGATGCATGTCTTCTGCATAGGTATAGAGATTCGGAGGTTTTAGACAAGTTAGGTCAAAAAGTTGACATAACTAGATCGAGAAAACCAAAGACCTATGTCGTATGCTGTCACGATATAGGCATGCATCCTCTGACCAGAGACAGATGTGTTACCATATGTCTGAGTATGTACATTTGGCAGACCAATAGGTTGACGACCTAACCAAGGTCTATACACATGCGCACTGGTATGCATACAAGGACATATGAGTAATACAATCTCTCAAAGGGATCTTACATGTTCATTTACAGAATCGGAAGACATGAGCTCACTCATGATATATTTGGAATCAAATTCCATGCATGGTCATCTCGCTTTGAAAGCTTGAATGAATTGGTGGATTTGATATATGCTTTTGGAAAGTATATGATCAACACTGGGGTATGATATATACTTTTAGAAAGTATATGATCGATACCAACTCCCAATAGTCAAATGAGAAACTTAATGATAAATCCCTAAAGTAGATAGTGTAAAATAGATCTAAAACTTCAGTTTTATTCCTGGTCTTCCAGTATGCAGGATGTACAGGTATTAGGAATACCTGAGGGTGATGTGATGATAAATGGTTGTATAACCATGATGCTTCCATTCCTAGGGAGTAATGAAACAGGTCTAGATTTAAGCGACTCCCCTCAGTAGATAAGTGATCTAATCTTGGTCCAAGTGTTTGACAGGGATCTGAATGTGATTCAGATGCAATGAGAAGATTGGATCCACGACAATCATTTAATCAAGCATTGTTGGAGGTCTGCAAGATCTGGATTTGAGATGTGATCTCAATATCTAAGTCACTATAGGTGGAACAATACAAACGCTTTTTCCTTATCTCCAAGTATCCGCGGAGAAAGCACATTATCCTTGAAAGAGTTATGGATAATTTCATTGTTGAAATATATATATATATATATATATATATCCAAGCATTGAGAAAGTGGATAATTAAATGTGATTTAATTATAATGAATAATATGAATTTGAGTTATATTATAAGGAGAGTTATCTAAGATAATTAAATGTGATTTACTTATAAAAGATGTGTATAATGTGAATGTGATTCATATTATTTGGGAACATGAGAGTAGAGATCCAAGATAAATAAATGTTATTTAATTATAATGGATATGAATAATGTGGATATCATTATCCATATCAGTCATGTATATTATAAATGTGATTTATTATATATAAGTGGGAGCTATTTGTAATTCTCATTTCTTAATTAAATGTTGATGTGAATTTTATTCACATAGGACAATTAATTGAAAATGAAAATTACATTTTATTTTGGGTTGTGAATGTGATTCACAATTTTCCAATGGTAAGATTGCAGTATTCAAAAAATAATTGTGAATTATTTTTGTAGAATAATTTACAACAACTATTGTTGTAATTATTGGTGACTTCCATGGAATAATGTAATATCATGAGATTACATAAAATTGCACCTTCCAAACCAAGGAGGGTGGACAACCACCAATCCCATTAAGAAAGGGTAGTCATCTCCACTCTTAATGGAAGCAGACAATCTTGCTTCCCATTATCACCAAGCTTGATTGATTAATTTGGAATTAATTTATATTGATTTATCAATATATATTTAACTTAATTAAATTTATTGTGGTTGTGATTTTCAAGAAAAATCATAGCCATTGAATGAAGTACAAATCAATCTTATCCATCGATTTTGTGCAGTTCATGGATTGTTATCCATGGACTCCCAAAGTATTATATAAGAAGAGGCACCCCTTGCTCTTCTAAGTTACAACAACTACTACAAAAACATATGATCTCTCTCTCTCTCATTTTCTACACGTCCTCTCCCTCTCTCTCATTGCGGTCGTCCACCATGGAGCCCTAGAGCGAGTCGCCATCGTTGCAGCATCGTTGTTATGCTGCCAGATTGTTTGCTCGTGAATCTCCGTCTCCTCCGGAGCGTCTCGCTCATGAAGAAGACATCTGATCTCGTGTGATGAGATCATGAGATTTACCACTTGGATCATCAACCTAGATTGCGAGGAGCACACGTTTCATCAATACGCTTCCAAGCGTCTCCTCCTTCGGTTCGGTCTTGAGACAGGAGGTCTCTTCATTTAAAGACTCGATCCCAACCACACTTCAAGAAATAATGTAATACCTTTTGAGGTTTAGATGAAACGATATGAGAAGTTCTTGGTTCATGTGATTTCATCGGATTGAAAATTTTTAAATTGCACTACCTCGAGCAACTAGTGCAACTAGTCACTCCCGATCGCATTCGATATGATCTTCACACTTCCGTGATGCGCTTAAGGTTCTTCCCATATCCTTCAGATAGTTTTTGCGTTAAATACACCTTCTTTAAAGTTTGTCAGACTTGAAACTCTAGATGGAAGGCCAGATGTTGGACGGTATTGATTTATGTAATTTCTTCTCTGCCTCTCTTTGGAACAAGGGTCTTCTCGAGTGCCTTGTTACTCAATTTGTTGATCAATTTGTCTATCAAGAGAGCTTAGAGTCATCTCCACTTGTTTTCCTGGAAGTGCACCGGGGTGTCTCTTTTGAGTATCTAAGAAACCTATGACACCCAGACCTGTATCACTATATGATGCAAAGCCCTTTTTGGGTGCTATCCCGATTCCTTTGTCCTAATAGCTTTATTCCAAATGGACACATTGAAATGGTTGGGAACACTTACCTTTGATTGAAGCACTTTGTGATTGACTTTGTTCTTAAATTCTTTTTTCATTCTCATTTCATTTCTTTTCTTTTGTAGGATAGCTCCACCGCTTTTACCAAGATGGAGCACAATAATGAACAATTATTTAATTTCATCACACCCTGACATATAGTAACACGTGATCCAATGTCTTCAATACAAGTGAGGTGCATGGAAGGAGATGGAGATCTATGAGCGGTCGAAGCGACGGCACAACGATGTCGTCGATGGTGACTCTCTCTACGGAACAAGGTGGATGGCCACAAAGAGAAAGAGAGATGGGACATGTAGAATGACAATGAAAGAGAGGGATGACTCAATGTTTGCGTGTAAAAGAAGCACTTTGGGAGTCCATGGATGAAAATTCAAGTGAAACACAAAATCAATGAGTAAAAACACAACAATAACTAATGTATATTAAATTAAATATATATTGAATGATAAATATAAATTACTTTGAACTAAATTAACTTGCTTGAAAGGAGTAGGAGGAAGGCCCCCACCTCCTTAAAAAGGGGGGGATGGCCACCCTTGAGACCAAGTCAAGGGTGGTCATCCGCCATTCATTGAATAAATGGTGGGAGCTTCTCCAATACTTCATATTCATTTAGAATAACCTTGATGTAAATTAATTCACAAAAAATAATTAAAAATTAACTTTGTGAAAATTGCAATCAAGCCATAAAATAATTGTGAATCAGATTCACAACCTAAAATAAAACGTAAATTTTATTTCCAATTAATTTCCAATGTGAATCCAATTCACATCAATAATTAATTTTAACATACCATTTACAATATGCTCTCTCTAATATATTATAAATCACATCTATAATATATATATGTATATTTGTATAATATGGATCGTACTATCCACATTATTCATATCCTTAATAATTAAGTCATATTTAATAATCTTAGATCATCATAATCATGTATTTAAAATATATGAATCTTATTCACATTATTCATGATAATTAAATGACATTTAATTATAATTATCTCAATGATTACATACATAAATCCACAATGGAATTATTCTTGATGTCTTTAAAGAACAATTCGCTTTCTCCACTAGTACTTGGAGATATGGACTCAGCGATGGTATGTTCCATTTATAGTGACATGGATATTGAAGTCACGTCTCAAATCCAGATCTCGGAGACCTCTCATATATGCTTGATTAAATCTATGTCGTAGATCTAATCTTCTTATTGCATCTTAATCACATTCAGATCAATGTCCAACACTTGGATTAAGATCATATCACTTCACTAATAAGAGGAGTCACTAAAATCTAGACATGTTTCGTCACACCCTCGGAATGGAAGCGTCTTGGTTATACAATCGTTAATTATCACATAACCCTCAGGTATTTCTAATACTTGTACATTCTTCTTACTAGAAGACCTAGAATAAACCCAATGTTTTAGATCTTATTTAGAATGTCTTCTCGCCTTTATCACAAAGATTCTCATTTGATCATTAGGAATTTGTATTGATCATCTACTTTATAAAAGCATATATGATACCCAGGTATTGATCATATACTTTCCAAAAGCATATATCAAACCTACAAATTCAATCAAGCTTCCAAAGCAAGACAACTGTGATGGAATTTGATTCCCAATATCTCATGAGAGAGCTCTATTGTTCCGATTAAGTAAATGAACCGGTATGTTCCCATTGAGAGATCGTATTACTCATATGCCCTTGTATGCACACTAGTGTGCCTCTGTATAGACCTTGATTAGGCCATCAACTTATCAGTCTGCCAAATGTGCACACTCATACATATAGTAATACATCTGCCTATGGTTAGAGGATGTGTGCCTATATCATGACAGCATACGACACAAGTCTTTTGTTATCTCGATCTCGTTAAGTCAACTCTTTTACCTAACTTATCTAACACCGATGAATCTCCATTCCTATGCAGAGGTCCAATATCAAGAGATCGGTTAGATATCAAACCAATAGAGAAAAGATTTCCATCTCCTACTCAAGCTGGAGATCCTCTCTTAACAATAATTTGACGATGCTCTATGTGTACTCAATCAAATCTTTAGATATCACCCAAGCATAAGCCTCTATGATTCAACAATTAAATCAACAATTGTGTGATCATCAACATAGCCATGGTGCATAACCCTAATTTCACTAAGGGACCTATTTTGCAAATTAATTATTCTTCATTTCAGATTAGGGAATGATATTTGCAATAACATTTATTGCCATAATGTCTCATCGTGGGCTAACATGTCCAACAAACTCCCACTATCCCAAAGAGCTATAATGGGCTAATATTTAAACCCACCCATTTGGCAATGATAAGCTATTCAATATAGGTAAGTGAGCTGATAAGTCATTCTATTCCCGAGAGACTACGCCAAGTGCTTTTATGGTACTTGCATATCTTCTAGTAATAGTCCTCGCATCCAATGTGAATGTTGCACCTTATGCAACCAATACTTAATATTGTTGAAGTAATTATAGTGTCTTTGACACTAGAACTTAATAATTATTATAACCAATATGGTATTTATATTATCCTTATTAGAATATCCTTATCCCTAGAGATCTCTTTCTTCTAAGGCATCCGAAGTTGATACCTTTTACATCACTATCTACAAAATCTTATGTTCTTGAAGATAAGACTTTGATATCACTATCTCAAAAAATCTTGTCATCTTTGAAGGTGTTTTTATTACTGCAAATTAGTGTTTTATCTCCATAGTAGGATTAATAGTAGTTTACTACTCCCACTACATGGCAGACATCTAGCTTTTGTACGCATCTAGTGCACACCAACCTTCTCAAAACTTGTGCACAAGGGTAAGCAATTTTAACATTCACCTCCACAACTCTTTGAGGTGATATCCCTTCAGATAGGTCAGTACCATATCTTAAGGGAAGAAATAGTTCGTTAGGATTTTCCCAAATAGAACATGTCCATGATGTACCACTAATGTGATGGTCCCAATTCCCACTTTTATTTGCTTCTGAACATCTTCAGAAGTAAGATCTAAGAAGTATCCTCATTGAGGTATGGAGCTACTTCATATTAATATCTCTGTTGAGGTATTCATTGAGGAATGCAATATTGACATCCATCTTGTAGATGTCAAAGTTAAGTTGTATAGCTATAGTTAGAAATATTCCGATGGGTTTAAGCATTGTCACAGGAGAGAAAGTCTCATCGAAAGTGATGTCTTCTCTTCTTGTGTATCATGTGGATACGAAATGTGCTTTGAAGGTCTCTACATTCTCATCAGGTTCCCTCTTTCTCTTGAAGATCCATTTACACCTAAATGGGTCTTTTCCTTAAGGTGTATCCACGGGGGTCCAAATACAACACTTGTATGTGAAGTCCACTTTAGACATTATTGCTAAAATCCATATTTCCCTGTCATGATCCTTAGAAATTTCATCACATGAAGTCATATCATTGTCAGACTTAACTGAAACATGGAATCCATACCTTTTAGGTGGTCTTACCACCCCCAGACTTATTTGAAAAGGTATGTGTGTTTCATCTTTAATTGTCCTTTTAGTTTTTGATTTCAGGAACCTCATTATCTTCTCGGATTAAATGAGTTTCTTCACTTCATTTTCACCTTGATTCTCAAGAAAGTCATCCTCTAAGAATCATATCCTTTGTGATAAAATCTTTTATGAATCTCGAGGTCATAATGTAGGTATCCAATACCATCCTTTATTTTCCTAATTAAGTAGCACTCTCTTGTGCTATATTCTAGCTTACTTGCTTTCATGACATGGTCAGGGACCAAACAACCCAAAATCCTCAAGTGTCCAACACTAGGCTAGGTTCCAAACCATAACTTATGAGTGTTTATGGGTTTAGATTTGCGTGGAATCTTATTAAGGATATATGTTGCAGTCTCTACTACATATATACTGGGAAAGTAATAGATAATAATACTAATATTCATCATTGATAAAATCATTTCACACATGATGCAATTTTATCTCCCTGCAACTCTATTGAGTTTAGATGTATTAGGAGGGGTGAGATAGGAATGATATACCTTTCTCCATAAGGTATTCCTTGAATTCATCTAATAGGTACGTGCTACCTTGATTAGATCAAATTCTTTCATCTTCCTTCAAACTTTGGTTCTAAACCAAAATAGTGAAATCTTCGAACATTTCAAATGTTTCTATGGTGAAGGAAAGCAATCCCATATCACAAAAATCATCAATAAATATCACATATCATTAATGTTTATTATGGTATAGGTGATCCAATACATCAATATGTATTAGAACTTGAAGACCTTGGCATCTTACACCATTCCCAGAGAAGGGTGCATTGGACAATTTTTACTTTTAATACAATACTGACAAGTATGTAAGATAAGAAAATTTAGACATTCTAAAGATTCATCTCTGACTAGTCTATGGATCTCATCAACAGATATATGTCCAAGTCTTGATGCCAGATCGTTGTCAAATGATCTTCATCATCCTATTAATCTTTTTAATGTTTAATTTATTAGTATTAGAAATATTAATGAACAATTCATCAATTTTGCAATATAGTTAGAGTCCTCCAGATGTTAGATTACTACCTGAAATATATCCATCATAACTCTTTATGATAGTTCTATTCTATAATTTGGGTTTATTTCCAACATAGAAATAAAAAATGAGTGTATTCCAATATCTAGGTCATAGAGACATTGTCTAAGACTAAGGGCTCTCCCACTGAAAATATGTAGTCTATCTATGCAATGGAGATTGTTGCAACAGTTGCATCAACATCCACGTGGATGACTATTAAACATTAAAATCAATTTTTCTAGTCTTGTAAAACACATGTAACCAATTGCAAGTGTTATTAGAGTAATGAGATACAATTTTCGACTTTGAACAAGTCAATTTCAATGATTATATATAGATGTATAATATTTTGATGCACTATCCGGATCCTTCTCTAAGGATCTTAGATAGTCTAGATAGGCATATTATCAATACATGGGCTTGTTGCATTATTGGCTTTCATCCAACTCTTTCGATATTATATGGAAGTCATAGAAGTACAATCAACTCTTTAACTTTCCTTCTTACTTGGATCAGACCCATGCTTCCACTGCGCTCTCTTCATCTATAAACAACCATTGCTTAAGACAAAGGTTCTCTTATGTTGAACTAAAAAGATTTCAATATGCGAGTATTTCAACATTTATAGATGCTTCATTTAATTCATACAATATGAATATTATGAAGTTTTACGAATGACTTGAGTATTGACATTAGAATGATAACAATCATCGCATCTACATCCGTCTTAACTCTTAAAGTCTTTTGGTTCAGGTAGGTACTCAAACATTTTGAGTATATCATCTGTTATCAAGATACCATTCTGCATAATGCAGTAAACCATGTCATTCATGATTAAATGTCGAGAGCACATACGTCTGCCAAAACATCTTCTTAGGTTTTATTAGGATTTTTTATAATTACGATCATCATCGACATGCTACTTCCAAATCACATTCGATGAGAGATCAAGACTATTGAGACACACCAAACCTAGGTTGTTGTCCTATTTTCTAATTTTTTCTCATTCCTCATTACTATAAGGAAACTTGCACATTGCAACCACATACATTATGTGTCCAACTGCAAGTACAATATCTTGATCATGGATCCAATCAATGATATTTTTGTTAGCCATGTGAGTCTGAGGTGAACCAATATTACAATAAATGTTATTGTAATATTTGATTTATCAATAAAAGTTATCGATTCTTTTCACTCCCTTTTTGAGATTAAATGAATGAATGCACTATAAGGTCCCTCTGCACAATTAGGGTAATGTATTATGACCATATTAATAATCATACAATTGTTGATTCAGTAATTGAATCATAGATGTTGGTGTTTCGATGAATATCTAAGGAGTTAGATTGAGGACTCATCAAGCACCGTCAAATGATTGTTAAGAGATGATCTCCAGATGGAGTAGGAGATGGCAATCCTTTCTCATTTAGGTTGGTATCTGACCAACCTCTTGATGCAGGTCCTCTGCATGGGAATAGAGATTCATAGGTATCAAATTAGTTAGGTCAAAGAGTTGACTTAACATGATCGAGATAACCAAAGTCCTATATTGTAAACTGTCACGATATTGGCATACATCCTCTGACCGGAGAAATATGTGTTACTATGTATTTAAGTATATACATTTGGCAGACCAATAGCTTGATGACCTAATAAAGGAATATACACCGGTGAGCTGGTGCGCATATGAGGGCATATGAGTAATACGATCTCTCAAAGGGATCGTACAGGTTCACGTGTGAACTGGAAGACATTAGATCACTCGTGAGGTTTTGGGATCGATCAAATTCCATGCATGGCCATCGTGTTTTGGAAACCTGATAAGAATTTGAAAGGTATGATATATGCTTTTGAAAGCATATGATTTATACCAAATCCCAATTACCAAGAATGAGAAACTTGATGATGAAATCCTAAAGAACACAGTGTAAAATTGATCTATATCTTCGGACTGATAATAGGTCTTCTAGTATGCAGGATGTACATTATTAGGAATACCTGAGGGTGATGTGATCATAAACGATTTTATAACCATAACGCTTCTATTCTGAGGGAGTGATGTAACAAGTCTAGATTTTAGTGACTCCTCTCAGTAGAGAAGTAATCTGATCCTGGTCCAAGTGTTGGAAATTGATCTGAATGAGATTCAAATATAATGAGAAGATTAGATTTACAACCTTGATTAAATCAAGAATCTATGAGAGATCCATGAGATTTGGACTTGAGATGTGATCTCAATATCCAAGTTACTATACGCGGAACGTACAATCACCCTGTCCTTATCTCCAAATATCTGCGGAGAAAGTGCATTATTCCTTAAAGAGTTCAAGAATAATTCCATTGTTGAATTATATCTAAGCATTGAGAAAAGGATAGTTAAATGGGATTTAATTATCACGAATAATGTGCATTTGATTCATATTATTTGAATGCATGAGAATGATAATCCAATGTAATTAAATGAGATTTAATTATTATAAATACGAATAATGTGGATAGCACTATTTACTTATTCATATATAATATAAATGCGATTTATAATATATTAGAGAGAGGCTATTGTGATTTATATTTGTTGATTAATTATTAATGTGATTTGGATTCACATTGGATGATTAATTAAAAATATAATTTACATTTTATTTTGGGATGTGAATGTGATTCACTTTTTTTCAATGGCATGATTGCAATTATTTTTTGTGAAATTATTTACAACAATGAGATCTTATGATAAATTGAGCAAATGGACCCATTACTCCCCAATAGGGTGGATGGCCACCAATCTCCATCAAGAGATGGATGGTCGTCCCCCCTTTTTAGGGGATGAGGTCAATCCCCTCAATAAGGTCGCCCGGTAGTCTGTTCCAACCGCCAATCTTTGACTTTTTCTCCACGCCAACTCCAAGCTTCTTTCTCCGATCTCCACCATCGATCTACTTCTCCTAACAATCTATTTACACACCAGCCCTTGATCCTATAACAAACCTCCATCATTCATCTATAAAATCACCTCCAAGTCGCCATTTCCAAACTAACCAGCTCCTAACTAACTCCAGTTCTAGTAAAGCCTGGCCAAGTCTGCCACTTCCCCGCCTCGCTCCGGCCACCTTCGGTGGTGACGGAACCCGAGTGCCGTCATGCGTGGAAGAAGGATCATCGGAGGGGAGGTTCCAAGGCTCTGTCGCCTTGCATCACCGCTACCACGTCGTATACAACTTCGAGAAGACCGCTCAACGAGCCAACACTAGAGTGTCCTACACCTTCGAGTCCCATTTCAGTTCATCCATACCTTTTCCATTTTATTTCTCGTTCGTCGTCCCCGTATTAGATTAGATAATCACGTCATTATGTACCCTAATCATCATAGTTAGACACATATTCTTAATCCATCTCAAGTCTGATTCAAATCATCCTCATTCGCTTTCCTTTTCTCGCTTTAAGTTTTATTTTACAGATTTTGAAAAGCCATTTTAGATCTACAAATTTCTTAAAGTTGTGGCCAATTTCCGTGCAAATCGAGCATCAAGTTCCTCATTTGCAAGATTTTCTTTCATTGGGAGCAACAACTCATCATATGAAGCTTTGAAATCCAAAGAAAAGATCAAAACATTACCCACTTCAACAACTTACAGGACTGCCTGAAGCTCCACCTTTGCCGACGAATTCCAACCGACTACGATCGCCTTCGGCAAAGCTCAACCGCATGCAAGCTCGAGGGGTGAAGGAGTCACCCCTCTAGCCCTGTCGGAGGCCCCAGACTGCCGACAAGCGTCGAAGATAATTTGGAGAAGTTGACCCCATCGGCACATGCACAAGAAATGAACAGAGGAAGAACAACCAGGATGCATAGGTTGCCGCCACGTGGCATAATCAGACGGTCCAGATCAAGCCTCAAGTTCTACTCTCTGCCGTTTATCGTGAAGGGGTAGAAAAAATGCAACATAAACCTGCTAAGCTTCCAGAATTGTAGGCTGCCCTAGATACTTTCAGAATTACATTTAGGTTCCCACGCAGGGACCTAAATGCAACAAATTTAGTTTTCTTTGCATTTTAGTCCCTGCCTGGGAGCTTTTTGTAACAGAACTAAAACAATCTTCTTACAATTATACCCCTGGCTTGTAAGGGTAGGTTGGACCTCATTTTTGTTGTATTTATCTATGATTTCTTTAGAGTAGTTTCATAACTACCCAAGATGCCTTTCTTGTATTTTCTGTGATTTTTCATCGATTTGTCTTATCGATTTTTTTCCACAATCGTGAGTTAGTTTTGAGTCAATTTTTGAGTCTTTTATAAAATTGAAGAATAAATAGAACACTTTTGAGATTTATTTCCTATATCAAAAATCGAATTTTTGATATTCTACCTCCTTGAGTTTGACCCAGGCACACTTACCTGGTAAAATAATATTGTGTAGACAAAAATAGGAGAGACAAGCCTATTCACTTTATTCTCTCTCTCTCTCTCTCTTATTTTCATTGATTTTTTATTTGATAAAAGTGGATCTCTCTTTGCGGTTTTTTATACCGACATCACTATTAACCAAAAGTCGGATCCACACTATCAAAATGGCATCGTTGCCGGGGAGGCGTTACTTCTACATCGGTTTTTGACGTTAATATTGAAAATTGCCGACATTCTTGGTTTTACAAATTTTATTTCTTTCTCAATTTTTGATTGGTTTTCGATTTACGGATTTTTCTTCAGTTTTTACAGTTTTTTTTTTGAATTTCTAATTTTTTTACGGCTTTTTGTGTGTTCTTTTTCCTAACTACTTTTTGCAGGGCCCTTAGGTTCAACCGGTTTCTTTGGAAACTGAAGCAGTTGAAAGTGCAGAGACCGGCCCCTTCTCTCACGGGTCTGTTGTTGAAGGCGGAATTAGTTAGGGTTTTTCTTGTAATTAATTTATAATAATAAAAAAGAAGGTGCACTTGCTTGTGTTTTTGTATTTTGTAGAAAGGTGCCCCGTAAGGGCATCCTGACTTATACCTCCCCTCCCTTTTTCTTAGGGTCTGCTTCATCGAGTACTGTGCATTTGGAGGAGCAGGGCAACAATCGTGGTTTTTCTCACGTCGTCGGTTTTACGTGATTTTTCACGAGGCTAGTGCATGCTTAGGAGTTTTTGATTTTTATTCCTATCTTATTGCGCCTTCGAAGATTGTTCTAGGACTCGCAACCTAGGTGCACTGTTTTTAGGATTTATAAAAAATAATAAAGACATTCGTTAGAAGCTTGTCTTAAAAAATAAAAAAAAAGAGAAAGCCAAAAATAAAATCGGGACTACCTAAATATCTGACTCTAAAAGAAACGTAAGGATCATTTGCTTTGGGAGAGTACTCCATGCACGTCGATTGCAGGTACATTTTCAGATATTGTGAATGAGGGGCGACACTTAAGGTTAGAACCAAAGTCTGTGTTTCCTTCAAGATACTACTTAGTCCATACACCTGACAATTGTTCTTTAGTCGGTACGCTCAGGTAGCTGGAAACGATCCGAGTTTACTTAGCAGAGTGGGGGGTTTAGAGGACACTGTGTAAGTCTTCGTCCTCAAGTAATGCGGGTAGTCGGAAACGGTCCGTACTTACTCCCATAATGGCTGAGAACAAGTGATTTTCTGTAAGGTCTCGGAACATTGTTGCGAGGAAACTCCGGGCACTTATCAGCTCGCGATAATTGGTGAATATACTTGTATGCTAAGATAACCCTAAAACCGACAAGATAAATGACCGAACTCTTACGGTCATCATCGGGTTGTGTTGGTGAATACAGTGTTTGGTTTGTGTTTGCTTGTGAGGCGTCAGTTACCACTTCTTATACGCCTTCTCCCATCTCTCTTGATTTGACTCCGTGCTCTCTTGATTATACTCTTGATATTGAAGATGACGACTCGACAACTATTTTGCTCAGACTCTGTAAGCTCTCGATCTCTCACCGTCCGTCGTACATTTTCACAGACTTAGGATGACCCTCTTCTCATGTCTGTCCCATTTGATCTCGAGGAGAGTCAGACCCAGACTCCCTCGCCTCCCTGCCCATCTCTTGAGGCAGACCCCCGCCTCAATTTATCGTCACTTTCTCCAACTGATTTTTCTCTATGTTCTTACAAGAAGTTTTCCTTTCTAGAAAAATTAAAGAAGATGGCTCGTGGAAAGGGACTAGCAGAGGAGCGACCAGCTGAGGAGCATTATGCTGATGGAAGATCAGATCTAGCCATAGATATCACAACCAGGATTCTCGATACAGTGCAGCAGGTGAATATTCAGATTTGAGTCCAGTTCAGGGTACAGAATGAGTTGAGAGCTGAGATCACTATGCTTAGAGAAGGAGCCAGGAACCCACTGCCACCAGCTATGGTTGCTGTGACACTCAGAGATGAGTATGTCCCCAGGGTGAGAACGTTACATCATTCGATTCGATTGCCACCGAATCAGGGACCATACGAGTTGAGTTTGTCTTTCACCTCATTGCTTCCCAAGTTCCATGGGAATGTCGCAGAGGAGTGTTTACCTTTTTTCAACAATTTGAGATGATTTGTGGTACAGCTAATTACCCTGGAGTTATGCATGAGGTTGTTTGCCTCAAAGCCTTCCCCTTCGCCTTAGTAGATAAGGCACTATACTGGCTCAATCATTTGGGGAGAGAGATTTCTACGTGGACTGACCTGAAGTCCATGTTCCTGTGTAATTTTTTTTCCTCTCGAACGGATAAACATGATGACGAGTCAAATCTCTAATTTTACGCAGTTACCTAATGAATCATTCCATGAGGCATGGGATAGATTCATGGATCTTACCGAGAGATGTCCTCATCATGAGATACCGATGGATGTGCTTGTGCAAAAATACTTTGGAGGACTCCAGCCAGATATTCAAGGGCTTGTGAGTGCTGCATGTGGTAGCAGCTATCTGAATCAGGATGCCAAGTCTGTTTGGTCTATCTTTGAGAGGATGGTATAAAACTTGAGAGTTGTCGACTCTACTCGGACATTCCAGAAGGCCCCTCTGCCGCTACATCACCGAGAGCATCATAAGGTGGCAAACATTTCAGATTGTGAATCCAATACCAATATGGGTTCTAAGAGCGAGAAGTTAACATTGGTAGAAGTGATTCAAAATCTAGCTCAGGACTTGCAGCCGCTGCGAGAGTTGGAGAAACTCTCATCTCTACCTCAACAACTGAGTGATCTTACGAAGAATGTAACAGAAATGCAGCTTTAGTATTAGCAGGCTCAAGCTTCTTTGACTTCACAACCTGCTCGGAGATCTTTACCCGCTCCGTCCACCCGACAGATCCATTTCATCCAGAGCAAGCGAGAGATTCTACATATTTATTGGCCTAGGGAACAGTCTCATGCCAAACCAAACCAGATCACCACCCTGTAGACATAGATGTTGAGCCTCAAGCCACTCCTGAGATCAACGGAATATGGTACACTCTGATTCAGCAACCCAGTGTACATCATACCGACAATACTACACACAGCAGCAGTCTCACCAGAACGTCTATCAGAGATCGCATTCTGTTCATGACCCTGCTCCACAATCACAACCCAATTATCACCAGCAGCAGCAACAGTCTCCATTCACGCCACAACGATCTCCTCAGCAGTACACTCCGCAGCAGCACATGCAGAGGTAGGAGAGAGTCGAAAGTCAGGGTTACTGCGTCGAACCAAAAACATCTTCACAAGCCCTGACACTAAATCAGATCATGGACATGTTGAGCACGCTCCAAACTGCACAAAAGACCGAGATGGAGCGGGTTAACCATCATATGGATGAGTTAACCATGCCCAAGACCACTCTTCCCGCACAACCTCAAATTAATTCGAATAACAAAAGGAGGCACCCAGAATAGGTAGACGACACAACAGAGACGATCTCTTTTCTTGGATTTTTATCTAACTTCATTGATCTCATGAGCGGTAGATCGCCAAAAGCACCTGATCAAGAGGAGGAGATGGCACAAGGAGAGGAGAAAAAGCCAGACCATGATGCACAAGCTGAGGAGGAGAACTACAACAAAAGGGATCAACCATTCGATGATCAGGGAGAAGGAAGCGATGCTGAGACGGTCGACATGGATTTAGGCAAATCAGATGACGACATCACGCCAGACCAAGGATACATGTCAAAAGCTAATGTTTTCTTTCCTGTTTTAGAGAGTTTTGTTGATAACTTTGATACTTCTGATGTACAAGTTGATCCTGATTGCAATAAAAAGGAGAATTTTGTTCCTGAGCTTGTTCCTTTTCCTGATGCTTTGTATGGAAAAGGAAATATAAAATGTAAAAAGAATATTGTTACTCCAGAGACTAATCGTCTATTACAAGATCACATCTTTCTAAAGATTCCACTTCAGGATGCTTTGGATCATTTTCCTACACTCAATAATCATTTGAGGAACATATGCACAACACGTAGGAAAAAGAGATCACGAGATGAGAAGCATGTATTGACCAAGGCAACATCGTGTGCTATTCGGAACAAGGTACCCAAGAAGAAGAAAGATTCTGGAGATCACTATGTCACTTGTCAGATTGAAGATGTCGCATTCCATCATACTCTCTTAGATAATGGTTCCTCGATCAATTTACTTCCATTCTCTTTGCTTGATAAGTTCAATCTAGGTCCCCTCTATAAATCACGAGCGATACTTCAGCTTGCATAACGATTTGTGAATAGACTTAGAGGTGTGCTGAGGAACATTATCATAGCCATTCAAGGCTTGCAGTTTCCAGTAGACTTTACTATCCTAGACATGACGTGCCCGACGTAGTTACATCATGCTCCAATCATTTTCAGGAGACCCTTCTTGCAGACAACAAGAGCACTCTTTGACTACGATGCTAGGAGAGTATCATTTCGTACAGACAATGGAGAGATACACATTGAGATAGAGAAAGAATGTAGCAGTCCTAAATCAGTATTGTCATTTACTTCAAAGGACTCCAGTCTTGTAGAGGATTTTCAGAACATAGTTGAGACACAGTCTCTTGATCTTGAGAGCGTTTATCTTGATACCCACGATATCCTACAGGAGGATAGGGTAGATCATATGGTACCTAATTTTGCAGATACGGATCACATACAGATACATAGATTACATCTGATCCAAATGAGCAGTTAGTAGCAGTAGACATCTCAGTGTCGCAGATTGAGAGTACACATATTCCAACATGAGAGTCATCCTATTATATAGCACAGATCATAAAGTCTATTCCACATAGAGAGTCGGATGGTGTAATGGTTACACGAATAGACACCCTCTTTAGTCCGACTCCATAGACACATACTTCATAATAGAGAGATATGCCACATACAGAGTTCACTTACAGAGGCAGGTCTACTTGTTCAGTCAAGGATCGATACGCACATAAAAAGCAAAAGATTCAGTATGACCTTGGTTGATGTGATCTACATTGTACAGGATGCATGACTACTTTGCCACTTCATCTCATCCTGTACAGAGACTTGTGAAACCATTCAGTTTTCTGGAGTACATACCTGTATATCCTTTGTAGATCACAATCGTCCCCATTTTTATTTACCTTCTATGCTTAGGATACCAGATCCTAAGTATATGGAGGACCAATTGCGTGTTGATTATCGTTTTTAATCTTTATTCTTTTTACTTTTCGTTTGTATATCCATTCTTTTAATCTACTCACCGGTCCCTAATTTTGGCCACACTCTTTTCTATACATAGGATGCCTTATCCTAAGTATAGGGGGGGGGGGACCAAGTGATATTTCATTTTTCTTTCTCCTTTTGTTCTCTCGGTTGTATATACTTTTCCCTCAGTCACCACGTTTTTGCCCCACTATACTTACGATTACATGATCGTAAGTATAGGGGGGTTGACTGACTTCATTTTACTTATTCTTTTTCACCCACTTTTACTTAGCACGAGTTATGTCCTCCTTTTTCTCTTTTGACGCTATGAGGACATACACAAGCTAAGTATAGGGTGGTGCATATATATTTTATATATACTTTTGTCCATAACTCATACTTTTATGCATTTTCTATATCTACAAAATCCATAAAAAGTGGGTGAGGGTAAGTTAAAATCCACTTTTGAAATTAAATTAACTAAAAAATCCTTGTAAAGAAGTAAAATATGTTTAAAATCCTTATATAAAATCCTTAATTTAAAATATGTATTTAAAATATGTATGACACTTATTTAAGTTCTATATAGTAAAAAATTTGTAAAATTCACGTAATTCTTGTAAAATCCTTTCTATATTAAAACTTGTAAAATCCATTAGTTATTTAATCCAAATAAAATATAGGTAAATTATCTTGTAAAATTCTTGTACATAAAATTCTTTATAAAAATTACAAAATTCTTACAAAATGTAAAGTCTAAAATCAATAAAAAAATTATAAAATCCTTAAAATCCAAAAAAATGACTAAAATTCAGAAAATATACTTTACGTAACATGGTTGCATTTGCATTTTTCAGAATAAGTTTGATTTCTAAAACTAAAGATTGAGAAAAGTCTGAAGGATGGAGCTTGATTACGGCTTTTGATGATCATTGTAAGGAGCCTAGTTAGGAACTAGAATTTAGACTCTTCAGATCTTTGACTTAAATCTTTGGGTTCCAACAGACCATGTTTAGGAAGTCAACTCGAAAAGTACCTAAGTAGATCACTTGGTGTCATCCGTACAACTCTTCTTCAGTGAACCAATTTTGGACACATGCACTTTTCACTTAGCTCAACTTGCATGGGGATACGAAGGCCAATCCATCTTGGTAGTGTGTTACTATCCTTAACTTTACGGCATTGATGTCTAAAGACGGGAGAGATTGGGGTTGGGATAGTAACTTCGGATGAGGGAAGGATCTGCTGACATAATTTTTTCCAAGATCTCAAAAAATTAATAGAATGAAAAGATGCTATATCCGTCGAGGCACAAAGAGACGAATGCAGTGCAAGCAATATTACAAAGCCAATTCAAAGAAGAAGCCACAAAATACAAATATGACCACAATGGTCCGAGCTTCCACCAAAAATGCATGCACATCTTAATGAAGATTTAGCTACATCGGCTGGGCTTCACAAGGAGATGCGTCTACATTGGTCGCACTCCAATTCTTTTCTATTTCTTCTACTTCCTCTCTATATTCAATTGTGGACATAGCACGAACTGATCTCAGAAGGGAATACCTCCCTCCCCGAGGAATGAGTAGCTAGACAGGGAACTAATAGGATTGTATGGCTGGAATGGGTGGTTTCTTCGCTTCTTTCAAAGCGAGAAGAGATAAAACAATTTACACACCGTACAAATTGATTTCAAGGTTAATAGAGTTTGTTATATGAATAAGTGGATCTGAACTGGATGTTGAGGTGAACTTAAATAAGGATTTGTGGAACTTGAGGACTGTTGAGGCTAAAATCCTAATCCTAGTTAAGGCTCCGACAAAATGCATGTTTCAGGCCCAATCGAGCTCTGTCCTTTGTCTGTTCTCATGAATTGGTTTAGGAAAACAAAACATTCTAACCTTCTTTCTTTTTCACTTATTTTTTAAATAAGTGTTTGCTAAGGGACTAGCAAAGTTTAAGTATAGGGGTTGATGAATCCACAATTCATTAAAATTCTGTCTGCATTTTGTCTTAAAACCCTTAACAAATACATGTAAATATCCACTAAATTCACTTTTTAACAAAATTCCATTCATGAATAAAAATGCACTTTTAAGCATTAAAGTCATGTAAATAAATAAATAAAAATAAAGAAAATTAAAATAAAGGCAAATTGTATATATTTATATATGTACAATGTGACATGTAAAATAATATAGTTGAAAGATATATTTATAACCTAATCCTCGAGACCAAGTCAGCATGGATTGGTGGACAAATAATTAAGTAGGGGGAGATAAGGCAGAAAATAAATAAAAATAATTAATTTCACACTTCGTACCTTCTTCACTATTTATCAAATAAATATAAAATGTTCATTGATTTTTAGTTAATTCATATGAACATATTTTTCACCAAACTCTTCTCCTAATTATTTCTAAAAATGTATAGAAAATATAAAAATAAGTTAAAAATATTACCTTCTATATAGGCTAAGAAATCCAACTTGTAAATTTCAAAATCCAAACTTCAGAATATCATAACTTGCTCATACAAACTCCAATTTCACTCTACTCACCTTCAAAGTTCATAAAGTAATATTCTCTAATTAATGAAGTGATTTCACTAAAATTGGAGTCCGTTTGCAAAAGATCGATTTTGGGACCTAACTACAACTAGATTTTTGCGCTATCTATTTTATTTAGAACACACTATTTATAATTTTAATGTTTTTACAATTTTTAATTATTTTCTTGATCTTGTATTTTAATCTTAATTTATTTCATAATTTTTGTAGATTATTTATTATTTTAAATAAATAAAAAATCCTAATTTATAGGTATAAATGAACTATACAATTTATAATTGTACTTATTAATATACCTAAATTAATTTATTAAAATACATAAAAATTCATATATACTTTATTTGTTAACTTAATAATTAATAAAATATAAAATTAGTATACTATTTAGAAGATTATTAAATTAAAAATCTAAAATATCTTTATTAAGTATTATTTATATTTATTTATTAATATATTATTTATACTTAGTAAAATAATTATTATTTATTAAAATTAATTACACCATATTTTAGATAATTTATTTATCTACATTTTTTTTGCACTTAATTAAAATAATGTTATTTGCTATTTATTTAGTATCTATTAATGAATTACTTATACCTTGCCAACCATTTGCTTACATGTGTCAGCACATGGGACCTTCTTCCTCAAGAAGGTCGGCCGATAGTCTGTTCCAACCGCCGAGCTTAGACTTTTTTTCCATACCACCTCCAAGCTTCTTTCTCCGATCTCCATCCGCGGTATTCTCCTAAAAACCTATTTACACACCAGCCCTTGATCTTCTAACAAACCTCCATCGTTCACCTATAAAATCACCTCCAAGTTGCCATTTCCAAACTAACCAGCTCCTAACTAACTCCAGTTCCAGTAAAGCTTGGCCAAGTCCGCCACTTCTCTGCCTTGCTCCGGCCACCTTCTGTGGTGACATCACCCGAGTGTCGACCCGCGTGGAAGAAGGATCATCGGAGGGGAGGATCCAAGGCTCCGCCATCTTGCATCGCCTCCACCACGCCGCATACAACTCTGAGAAGACCGCTCACCGAGCCAACACTAGAGGGTCCTACACCTTCGAGTCGCAGGTTAGTTCATCCATACCTTTCATATTTTATTTCCCGATCGTCGTGCCTGCATTAGATGAGATAATCACGTCATTAGGTACCCTAATTATCATAGTTAGACACACATTCCTAATCCCTCTCAAGTCCGTATCAAATCATCACCATTTGCTTTCCATTTCTCGCTTTAAGTTTTGTTTTACACATTATGGAAAGCCATTTACATCTGCAAATTTCTTAAAGTTGTGGCCGATTTACGTGCAAATCGAGCATCAAGTTCCTCATTTGCGGGATTTTCTTTCATTGGGAGCAACAACTCATCATATGGAGCTTTGAAATCCAAAGAAAAGATCAAAACATTACCCACTTCAACAACTTCCAGGACTGCATGAAGCTTCACCATCGCTAATGAATTCCATCCAACTACGATCAACTTCAGCGAAGCTCAATTGCAGACGAGCTTGTGGGGTGAAGGAGTCACCCCTCTGGCCCTGCTAGAGGCCCTAGACCGCCGACGAGCATCGAAGATAATTTGTAGAAGTTGACATCGTTGCCACATGTGCAAGAAATGAAGAACAAAGAAAGAACAACCATGACGCATTGGTTGCCACCACGTGGCATAATCAGACGGTCTAGATCAAGCCTCAAGTTCTAATATCTGTAGAGAAGAATTGCAACAAAACCCGCCAAGCTTCCAGAATTACAGGCCGCCCCAAATACTTTCCAGAATTACATTTAGGTCCCAACATAGGGACCTAAACGCAATAAATTTAGTTTTCTTTGTATTTTAGTCCCTGCCTGGGACCTTCTTGTAATAGAACTAAAACTTTCTTCTTGTAGATATACCCCTGGCCTGTAGGGGTAGTTTGGACCTCATTTTTGTTGTATTTTTCCATAATTTCTTTAGGGTAGTTTCATAACTACCCTAGATACCTTTTTGTATTTTTCCGTGATTTTTCATCTCATTGTCTTGACGATTTGATTTTCGCAATCTTGAGTTAGTTTTCAGTCAATTTTTGAGTCTTTTGTAAAAATCCAGAATAAGGAGAACATTTTCGAGATTTCTTTCCCGTATTAAAAATCGAGGTTTTGATATTAAAATCGAGGTTTTGATATTCTGCCTCCTTGAGTTCGACCCAAGCACACTTACCTCGTAAGAAAATATCTTGCAGACAAAATAGGAGAGAGAAGCCTATTCACTTCATTCTCTCTCTCTCTCTCTCCTATTTTTGTTGATTTTTGTTTGATCAACGCGGATCTCCCTTTGTGTTTTTCTACACTGACATCACTATTAACCGCAAGTAGGATCCGCGCTATAAAAGAGATAAGAGAAAAAATTGGAAATGAGATAAACTTAAATATTTATACAAAAATGACTTTTTCTGTATTTTCGTCACTTTATTAAATTCAAAAAAAATGTTAATTTTTTTATTTTTTAGTGGTTATTTAACTATAGCCACTATATACATATACTATATACATATGGTGCATTATATACATATTTAAATAAGGAAATTGGTTTTTTTTGTAAAATTTTAAATTTTTTTAATTTATTTATATTTTAAATAATTACTAAATATATTTACAGATACAATATGTACACATAAATGGTAAATTGCACAAACCACTCTAGAAACCTAACTTTTCAACTATTACTCAAAAAATTATGAAATCATAGACATTTTAATGATTATTTAATTTAGAATACAATGGAAGTGAGTTTGGTTCAATTTGAGTTCATATGGATCCTGAATTGATCTTTCTATTATCGCTTAATGGATTTTTCCAAGTGTGGTTGATTTTATTCTATACATGATTTTTTTTGAAAACATTTTTATTATTTAGAAAACATTTTATTTACAAATTTTGTTTTGAAAATTACTTAGTTTGAGGTAAATTTTTTGTACAAATAAAATAGTGCAGGTATACAAATATTTACAACACATTTTTTTGGGTTTCTTGATTAACGACCCTATCTTCCCATACTTTATTCCTTGTCGATCAGGTCAAGTCTTGACCTTCTCTCGGGGTTCGGGTCAGCCTGTATCTATTACATATGTACAGTCTTCTTTTTTCTTCTTCTTTTTCTTTTTTTATTTTTCCATTCTTTATTTATTTATTTATTTTAGGTTAAAATGGTAATAAGTAATATTTACACACAGATGCAAGTTAGTAAGAATATGGAGTTAGTATTATATACAAATGTTTTATAAGGGATTTTAAGCTAAAATAAATGAATAAAGATGATGAAATGCATATTCATCAGATACCGTATGTTATATAATATGCTAGAAAGACTTTGGATGAGGCACAATGTAATTACATAGTCACCGAGAAGGAGATGTTAGCGGTGGGTGTTTGCACTTGAGAACTTCAGATCTTACCTCTTAGGATCATATGTAATCGTATACACGGATCACGGTGACATACAATACCTACAAGCAAAGAAGGATGCCAAATCACACCTTATCAGATGGATCCTTGTTCTCCAGGAGTTTGTTTTAGAGATTCAAGATAAACCTGGAGTCAAAAATGTTGTGGCAGATCATCTTTCCCTGATCACAGATGTAAAGACTTCATAGCAGACTATTCTTCCTATATGAGAGACCTTTCCAGATGAGGAGATTTTGTCTGTGGACTCACTCCCATTGTATGCTGATATTGTGAAATATCTTGTCTCCAAGAAAGTTCCATAAGATTGGTCGAAGCACAAGGTAGATAGATTCCTATCAGAGATACATTTTTACAAATGGGAGGATCCGTACCTGTTTGGTGAAGGTGCATATTGTATCAGGAGAAAGTGCATTCCTCAGGAGGAGTACACTAGCGTACTTGATCATTGTCATAAATTAGAGTCAAGTGGACATCAATCGGAGAAGCACGCGGCAACAAAGGTTTTATAGAGCAGCCTATGGTGGCCAACTTTATTTAAGGATGATATAGAGTATGTTTGAGGTTTTACTAACTGTCAGTAGATAGGAGGAACTGTTTGTTCCAAAGATACCATGCCTTGAGATATATGAATATTTCCGATATTTTTGATGATTGGTGTATAGACTTCATGGGCCCATTTCCTGTCCATCAGGGATATCAATACATCTTGCTTGCCATGGATTTTGCTAGTAGATGGGTGGAGGCTATCCCACCCGTGTCGTTGATAGTCGTACGGTGTGTCCTTTCTTAAGGACCATATTATTGCGCGGTTCGGGATTCCCAAGATACTCATTTCAGATGGGGGAAGCCATTTCATTAATCGAGAAGTCAAGAAACTTGTGAAGGAGTACACCATTGAGCATAGAGTATCATCTCCTTACCACCCACGGACTAATGGCTTCATTGAGATTTCAAATCGGGGAAGACTAGTCCCAGATGCTTGACTTAGTTCTACGGGCATATTGGACGGTGTACAAATCTCCATTGGGTATGTCTCCTATAGATTAGTGTATGGAAGAACTTGCCACATACTAGTTGAATTAATACCCAAATCTTTATAGGAACTTCGTATTTGCAATTTGGATTATGAGAATGTAGGAAAGAGTTGGATGTTTGATATGAACAAATTGTTGGAATTCTAAGATTTTGCATATGACAACTCAATCATGTATAAGGAGAAAGTACAGCGTTGGCATGATAGACGCATTGGAAGGAAGCCTTTCTCCCCTGATCGGAATGTTTGGTTGTTTGATGCTAAATGAAAGTTGTTTCCAAGCAAATTGAAAAGCAAATGGTCAGGACTATTCATTGTGAGTGTTGTGTGTGACAATGGTAGTATTGTCATATCTTGGTTGTCATCTGACACACAACCATTTGTTGTGAACGAACAATTGCTAAAGCCATATGTAGATCGTGATGCATTCCCATCCATGATTGATTCCATATCTATGGTATCAGATGGTGACTTTTTGATATCTTCTCCGTCTTATACATGAGCTGGTTTTCTCTTCTGTATATACTTCTGTTTTATTCTTTCTTCTTCCGTTTCTATTGTTCACCTCTTTTCCGTGTGTATATGTTAAACATAGGATATACTCTGTCCTAAGTATGGGGGGTGAAAGATTTGAGTTGTTCATATTCATTTTGTTTCATCACTCCTGTTGTTGCTTATACTTAGGGATCATTTACCCTAAGTATAGGGGGAGTGACGTTGTTCATACCGGCTCTGTCGTGTTTTTCTTTTGTTTTACTTCATTTGATCTTTCGCTTGTCCTTCTTCTTGTTGATATTCTTTTTCTATACTTAGGGATCTTTTACCTATAGTATAGGGGAGGATGAGTCGAGTCATTGAGTTTATTCATTATTTTCCTTGGTTTTCCCTGCTTGTACAATCTTCTATACTTAGGATTATTTGATCCTAAGTATAGGGGGATTGCCGACTTCAGTTCTTTTCGTCCATTCTTTGAGTTGTTATTGTATAGTGTTTTTGTCACTTTTCTATACTTAAAACGAGTTATGTCTTCCTTTGTAGCACTTTGGTCACTATAAGGACATAGTTTGAGCTAAGTATATAGGGATGTTGTATATATTGTATAAATACTTTTACCATAACTCATACTTTTATGAATAAGATGGCTATTATTATTCTTAAAAAGATGTTTTGAAAAATGTTTTGTAAAATGATTTGTAAAAATCTTTTGAAAGATGTTTGCAAAAATTGTTTATAAAATATTTGCAAAAACCTTTTGTAAAAATGTTTGTAAATTTTTTTGTAAAATTATTTTTGTAAAACTTATTACAAAAGTCTTTGTAAAAATGTTTAGTTTGTAAAATGTTTGTAAATTATTTTGTGTACCAAAATTATGTATATTGTACAAAATGTTTGTAAATTTTTTGAAAGCAAAAATGTTGCAAAAACCTATTCTAAAATAATTTGTAAAATAATTTGCAAAAATATTTGTAAATATTTTTTAAAAACCTTTGCAAAATATTGTGAAAAATGTTGGAAATAATCTTTTATAAAATGTATTGAAAAGGTTTGTAAAATTTTTTGAAAATTATTTTGTCATGTGGGGTATAAGTTATGGCATGTCTATATATATATTCATAAAATTCACGTGTGTATAAAAACTTTAATCACTTCTCCTCCTGTAAATAAAATTATTTGTCTGTATAAGATTGTTTTGTAGAACATTTACATAAAATCTTTTTGTAAATTCTTTTATAAATTTTGTATAATACTTGTGTCTATACTTTTATATATCCAATTTAGTAAGGGATATTTCCACCCATAACCCTGAGTAGTTCCGTAATTACCCCAGAAACCATCGATAATTCATAATTACATGTGTAACCCTAAATAAGTGCGCCGTCCTACATCCATAACCCTCCGTTATTTTAGTCAGTTAACTCACCCAAACATACAGTTAATCTAACCAATCCTATATCCAACAACTATAATTAAATACAAAAAAAGGAAAAAAATACCCCTCTTCTTCCTGTCGACCATCCCCCCCCAAACTTCCTCTCCAATTCTCCTACCCACCCTAACAACCACCATCCATCCCCTTCCTCCACCAGCCCCCTCCCTCTCGGCCTTCACCTCCTGAAGCCCCCTCGGACGCCTGCAAAATCTCCTGTAACCCCCTGCCCTATCATCCCCAACATCCATCGAACACCCCTGATTAAATAAACACCGACACGACATGTTAGCATACACACTACTGCAAATGAAATGATCATTACTTTAGAACTACCCGAGGTCTGTGAGATATAGTTACTAAACCAAAATTGCAAAACCAATAGATCCATCAAACTTTCGAATATCTGCTCAACCCCAGGAATGTACACAAAGATATTATCAATTACAAGAATTTGTCATATACGATTTTCACAGAAAACTGGCAAGCAATCACGGTAAAGATCTTCAATAAGAACCAATTCAGCAATCGACAATGAAGAAAACCAAATCCATCGTCAATGAAATCAACCAAGAGGCCCCCTGCCGGCGCCATAGCCTATGCCGGAACCCCCTGATGCATCTGGCCACCCTTAAGGCGCTATAACCTGCATTGGGGTGCCAATTTCACCGATCTGCATCGTACTCTCAACTGCTCCACCGAATCACATCAGCGAAAACACCAAATCAACCTCCGCCGAACACGTACCTGAAAAAATTCGAAGATTCACATTGAAATCACAGCAACTCACATGAAATGGACTAAATGCGGGCGGCAGGGAGAAACCACATCCATTCAACAGTGCACAAAATCGCAAATCCTAGCAAAATCACCTAAAAATGAGGATCTGGGTAGAGATTAGGAAGGGGGTGTGAGCGTGGGGATCAGATCGGGGAGGGGGAGATTACTGGATTAAGGTGCGACCGATCGCGAGAAGATTTGGGGGAATAGGCGGGAATGGAGATGGGGGAGCAGATCGGCGAGCTCAGGTCGGTTCGGAGGCACGAGGGGGGGGGGGGAGGGGGGGTTCTGCAGGGAGGAATATCGGGGGACTTAGGGTCGAAGGTGCACGGGGAGGGGTGGGATCAGGGGAGCTCGGGTTGGAGGCGCTCGGGGAGGGCTAGGATCGAGGGAGCTCGGGTCGGATGTACACCGAGGGGCTCGGGACTGGCATGGCTTGGAGGAGGGGCAGCTTGGGCTAGAGGTGGGCGGCTCCTCCTCCACGCCTTCCGCAGGTAACTTTGTCATCTCCACCAACCCACTCCGGTAGATGGATTAGGGACAATTTTGTCTTTTCTCAAGAAAACCATCAAATATAACGGTCATACTAAACGAAACATAACATAGGGTTATGTCATGTAAGAGTTAAGGATTATTCTGTTAGCAATGTGAGCCCGAGGCGAACCATTCCTATAATAAATGTTATTGTAATAAATGATTTATCAATAAAAGTTATTGTTTTTTTCACTCCCTTTGTGATATTGAATGAATGAATGCACTATAAGGTCCCTCTGTACAATAAGGGTTATGTACCATGTCCAACTTGATAATCATACAACTGTTGATTCATTGATTGAATCATAGAGGCTGATGCTTGGATGAATATCTAAGGAGTTAGATAGAGGACTCATCAATCATCATCAATGATTGACAAGTAGTTATCTCCAATCTGAGTGGGAGATGACAATCCCATCTCATTAAACTGATATCTGATCGACCTATTGATGGCGGTCCTCTGCATGGGAATATTGATTCGGAAATATCAGATTAGTTGAGTCAATGAGTTGACTTAACGAGATCGAGATAACCAAAGACCTATGATGAATACTGTCACATCACATGCAAACATCCTCTGACCAGAGACAGATGTATTGCTATATGTGTGAGTATGTACATTTGGCATACCAATAGGTTGATGACCTAATCAAGGTCTATACACCGGCGAGCTGGTGTGCATGTAAGGGCATATGAGTAATATGATCTGTCAAAGGGATCATAAAGGTTCACTTGTGAACCGGGAGACATGAGCTCACTCATGAGGTATTGGGATTGACCAAATTCCATGCATTGTCATCATGCTTTAGAAGCATGATATGAATTTGAAGGTAAGATATATGCTTTGTGAAAGGATATGGTATTTGTACAATATCCCAAGGACCAAGATTAAGAAACTTAATGATCAGACTATGAAGATGATAGTGTAAAAGTGATCTATATCTTCATGATGATCATGAGTCTTGCAGTATGCAGGATGTGCAGGTATTGGGAATACCTGAAGGGTGATTTGATCATAAACGATTGTATAACCATGACGCTTCCATTCCGAGGGAGTGATGAAACAATTCTGGATTTTAGTGACTCCTCTCATTAGAGAAGTGACCTAATCTTAGTCCATATACTGGACATTCATCTGAATGAGATTCATATGCAATGAGAAGATTAGGTTGACGGTCTTGATTTAATCAAGCATCTATGAGAGGTCCATGGGATCTAGATTTGAGATGTGATCTCAATATCCAAGTCACAATACGTGGAACAATACAATCACCCTGTCCTTATCTCCAAGTATCTGAGGAGAAATAGCATTGTTCATAAATGGTTTAAGAACAATTCCATAAGATCTAAGGAAAGAGAAGTTGATAATTAAAAGTGATTTAATTATCATGATGTATGAGAAATTATCCAATATAATTAAATGTGATTTAATTATTATGGATAAGAATAATGTGGATAGTAATATCCAATTATTCATAATATATTATAAATGTGATTTATAATGTATTAGAGAGAGTTAAATAAAATTTATATTAGTAGATTAATTACTAATGTGTATTGGATACACATTGTCTAATTAATTGAAAATGTAAATTACTTTTTGTTTTGGGTTGTGAATATGATTCACAATATTCCATTGTCAAGATTGCAATATTCCCAAAATTTATTGAGAATTATTTTGGTGAATAAAAATCCCAACAAATAGTTGTTGGGAAATAAGTAGAGAGAAAATCAAGGAGATGTACAATCTCATGGAATCTATGAGATTGCACTCCCCATTAGGAATAGAAGGGGCGGCACCCAATTCCCTTGGGGAATTGGTGGCCGTCCCCTCTTCCTTATGAGGAGAGAGATCTCCTTTGTATTTTTATCTTCTTATTTGATTGATTTAATTTGGTATGAATATTTATTTGATTTATCAAATATATTTTATCATAATTAAATCACAAGTTGTTGGCTTTTACCAACAACAATCTTGACCATTGGATTGACATAAATCAATCTCATCCATTGATTTTATATGTTACATGGATTGGGATCCATGGATCCCAAAACACTATAAATAGAGACGCATACCTTGATCTCTCTTTACATTCTATTGTAGCACACATCTCTCTCTCTCTCTCTCTTTCTCCATACTCGACAGCACTCTCTCCCTCTCTTCTTGGTGGTCGTCCACCATTCCTTGGTGGAGAGAATCGTCGACGCCCGCGCCATCGTGCTGCCGCTTCGACGCTCTACGGTTCTCCGTCTATTTGGAGTTCTTCTCTCACGAAGGAGACGTTCGATCTCATGCGACAAGATCAGGAGCAACCGTGCTTGGATCAACTTCTTGGATTGCGAGGACTACGCAGTTCATCCCCGCGCTCGCAAGCAATCTCTCTGACGATCAGACTTGAGACAGGAGGTCTCTTCTCTTAGAGACTCGATCAACCACGCTTCAAGAGGTATTGCATTATACTTGTTGTGGTTATAGATGAAACGATCCGAGAATTGTTCTTGGATCATGTGGTTTCATCGAATAAAAATTTTAAATTCCGCTGCACCGAACAACTAGTACGACTAGTCGTTCTTCGTCGTATCCGATACGACGCTCACGCTTCCGTGATGTGCTTGAGGATTTCTCCGTATCCTTCAAGTGCTATCAGAGCCAGGTTTACGGTTTCGAATAATGATTCGCTAACCGAGGACGACTTGGGTTCGTTAAGGTCGCGAAAGTTTTCATCGCATTTGATTTCGCAGATCTGTTTAGTAAATAAATTAGGCACTGATTAATTATTTAAACATGAATTTAATATTTGTATTTTGTTCCCTATTAAATAAGGAAACCATAGGATCTGAGTTTGCGTAAATTGGATTTCGTATGCTCGAGATATGGTTGTTTTAATGAAAATGTATGCACTGTTGCGGGTACTGTAAATCTGAACGTGATTAAAATGTTAATTACTGTTTATACTTGCCTCGAAATGCGTGAAACATCACTTGGTTTCTGTCCTAAATCAAATTAGCAATCCATGAAAATTGATTTTGTCTAATTTGGATTTAATATGATTGAGATATGCTAATTTTAGTAAGTAGGGATCACTGCTGAAATTACAGTCCTAATCAAGAACCATGTGATTATCAATTACTGAAATTAATTGTTAATTTCGAGAAATAATTATGGAAAATATTTGAAAAATATTAGAAGATGATTATTTCCTTAATTGACTTGGCCCCAACCAATTAATTGATTAGATTTGATCTAAATCATAATTGGAATCACAATCATCAAACTCCTTGCTTGAATAGGATTGGGAATTTGTCTAGCAAATTTCCTTATAATCAAAATTGTTTTGATTACTATATGGTATAATTTCGGTTAAAGAACCGATGATCATCTCAAGTACAAATTAATCAATTTGGCATTATCATTTCCCGAGGCGGATATAGTGTCTAGTCGGAGATCGCTAGGGTAGCGCGTTGTAACGTATGCGGTCTGTCCCACTCCTGCCGGTACTGGCCATGACAACGGGTAGGGCCGGGATAATGTCTGAGGGATTAAGATGTATTCTTCTAATTATTAAAATATGAATTAATACATACTTTGAGAATAATATCATATATATTCATGCATGAAAATCAAGTTTGATCGATTGAATTGGATTGATAATTAATTTAATATGATTAAGTTAATTATGTCCAATTAGAATACTCTAATATGATTAGAGTTAATAATTCCCTTGGAAGAATTAATTATATGAATGTGATTCATAGTAATTAATTAAATTTTAATAATAGGTGGAGGATCACATAATTGACATCCATGGTCTCCCATAAAGGCGAAGGGTTTCCGTCGCCAGGGATTGTATATAGGAGATGCATGTACGATGTGACAGCTCCTATATACAAGTGCATCGGGATCGGACTCTTTGCTTCTCGAAAGAGTAAGGCCGTATGCGTAGTGACCCCAATATCGGATCCTCATATTATTGGGGTGATATTGGATTGCGCATAGCGAGTTCTAATCCTGTTGACGGTAGGTTCAATTAATGACGGGTCAACATCACCTTAGGGGTGGTGGGCTCGGGCGTTAAAGACCGAATTGGGAAATGCAAGTTCGACTTTCAAAGCGGAATGTGTTCCCATTTCTTTTTATTGGAGTTGCCGTTTCTCATATTATTGGGATGTAACAAAGATAAAAAGGAGATCCCAGTTCTTTTTTGAGATATAGAGGCAAGTATATCACTTACTTTGAAAGTGATTAAGGGAATGAACTTTCAAAGTTGACATTACAAGGATAATTTGATTTAAAATACCTTAATCAAATATCGTTAAAATTTAATATATGATTATATGTTTTAATATAGTGCATTCACAATTTCAGAAAATGAAGGCCATGAACCCACTGAGCAGGCTTCTGGAGATCAACTAGTTGACCTGACCAAATTACTCGGATTGGATCCGTAATTTGGAGCTTGTACTCTCGGCGGAGCGCATCAGATATGTGCTCTCTGAAAACAAGCTTGAAAACCCTAAATCTAAGGAAGACAAAGCATATAATGACAAGTATGATGAAGATCATGTCTTGGCTAGATGCTATATCTTGGGTTCTCTCTACAATGTTCTCCAGAAACAACATGTGGAGATGAGTACTTGCCAGGAAATCATGCAGAACCTAAATGATATGATCGGTGATATTAACCGCACCCAGCGGTACATTGTTATGAAAGAACTGGTTCGCTGCAAGATGCAAGAAGGGACTTCGGTCCGTGACCACGCACTCAAAATGTTTGGGTACTTGTCGGAGCTAGAGACTCTAGGGGCAACGATGGATGCAGTTATGCAATCTGATTTCATTCTACTGTCATTGCCCAAATCATTCAATAACTTTGTGGTGTCATTCCACATGAACAAGCTGGAACTGACAAATGATGGGCTTCTTGCTGCATTAAAGTCTGCAGAACACATAATGAAGAAAGATGGTCCCACTGGCACTGCAATGGTTGGACAGGTAAGAGGGAAGCGCGGTCGGAAGCAAGGTTCTCGGAAGGGTCCGGTCCAGAAGAGAAAGAAGAAGGGACAAAGTGTGGGCTCGTCTTCCAATGCATCCACTTTAATGGAGTCAAAGAAAACCGACGTCTGTCACCACTGCAAGAAGCCGGGGCACTGGAGGCATAATTGCCCGGATTACCTGAAGTCGGTTGACAAAGGTAAAGCCCCAGCAGGTACCAAATCTACTTTTATCATTGAAACCAGCTTTCTCGTTGGATGAGAAGGAAGTTGGGTTGTTGATTCTAGTGCTTCTGTTCATGTATGCAATTTGTTGCATTTGTTTCAGGAAACTAGAAAACTTGAGGAAGGGGAGATAGTCATCCAGATGGGATCTGATGCAAGTGTTGCAGTAGTTGCTGTCGGGACTTGCCGACTGTCATTATCTAGTGGTAGAGTCCTAGTAATTAAGGAGTGTCTTTATGTACCTGAAGTCGGAAGGAATTTAATATCTGTATCTAAGCTAGTTAGAAGTGGATATTCATTCCTGTTTTGTAATAAATTAGTCATAAACCTTTATGATAAATATATTGTAGATGGTATTTTGACTTCTGGAGGACTCTATGAATTGTGCATTGATAAATGTGTTATGAATGTTACAAGCACTAATAAAAATCCTAAAAGTTCCAGGGAGGATGAAATTCTTTCAAATGAGATTTGGCATCAAAGGCTTGGTCATTTGTCTGTTGATAAGATCAATAGATTAATTAAGGACGGACCTTTAGATTTTCTACAGGTACAACCTTTGCCTACTTGCAAGAATTGCATTCAAGGAAACATGACCAGGATGCCTTTCCGTAACAAGGTTACAAGATGTGAAGGTATTATTGACCTAATACACACTGATGCATGCGGTCCCTTTAGTACCGCGACTAGAAATGGATATCGATATTATTTGAAGTTTATTAATGACCATTCGCGATACGGGTTTATCTTCCTATTATATCATAAATCTGAAACCTTTGAAAAATTCAAAGAGTTTAAGGTTTTGGTTGAGAACCAAACCGATAGTAAGATTAAACGAATTCGATCTGATCGAGGTGGCGAGTACCTCTCAGATGAATTTAAGGAATACCTTAAAGAGAATGGAATTATTTCCAATATCACTCCTCTTGGAACTCCCCAACTTAATGGTGTTGCTGAAAGACGCAACAGAACCATCATGGAAATGGTTCGTTCAATGATGAGCAAAGAACATTTACCTCTTAGTTTTTGGGGATATGCAGCAGAGACTGCAATATATATCCTGAATAAGATTCCTAGCAAATCTGTACCTAAGACTCCTCATGAGCTCTGGTATGGAACCAAACCTAGTGTTAATCACTTGAGGGTTTAGGGTTGCTTGGTCCATGCAATGAATGTGGATGCAAGTAAGCTAGAATCTCGCTCTCGTGAGTGTTACTTCATTGGGTATGTTAGAGATGGTATTGGATACCAACTCTATGACCCTGAGACTCTGAAGGTTTTTGTTTCTAGAGATGTGAAATTTCTGGAGAATGTTTTCCTTAAGGGTCAATATAAATATGAAGTAAAGGAACTCATTGAATCTCCTGAGGATTCAGAGCTTCCTGAACCAGAAACTGAAGAAGTAAATAAAGATGATACACCCATACCTCTTCGAAGGAGTTCGAGGGTGGTTGCACCACCTGAAAGGTATGGATACCATGTGTCAGGTGAAACTGACAATGATCCTACTTCATTTGATGAAGCACTCGGGAATCATGACATGGATAGATGGATGCTAGCAATGAAGTCAAAAATTAACTCCATGCATAAAAATGGTGTATGGACCCTAGAGGATCCACCTAAAGGGGTAAACCCATTGAGTGCAAATGGATCTTCAAGAGAAAGAGGGGACCTGATGGGAAAGTAGAGACATTCAAAGCACGACTCGTATCCAAGGGCTACACACAGAGAGAAGGCATCGACTACTATGAGACATTCTCTCCTGTGGCTATGCTTAAATCCATCAGGGCATTGCTGGCTATAGCTGCATATCTTGACTACGGCATCTGGCAGATGGACGTCAAGACGGCTTTTCTCAATGGATACCTCGAGGAGGATATCTACATGGAGCAACCCCAGGGCTTCATGACTGAGGATGGCAAAGTATGCAAGCTGAAGAAATCCATCTATGGGCTCAAGCAAGCTTCTCGTAGCTGGAACATCAGATTTGACAAAACCATAAAGGGTTATGATTTTGTGCAGAATCCTGATGAACCTTGTGTGTACAAGAAGCTTAGTGGGAGCGCCATTGTGTTCATTGTGCTTTATGTATATGACATCCTTATCATTGGGAATGATACAGGGATGATGACCAGTGTGAAGATATGGTTGTCCCATACCTTTGAGATGAAAGATCTTGGAGAAGCCTCTTACATCTTGGGTCTAAAGCTGTTCAGAAATCGAGAGAAGAGGATATTGGGATTGTCACAACATGGATACATTAAGAAGATTCTTGAACGATTCCGTATGGATAGTTCCAAGAAAGGATTCCTACCCTTAAGACATGGTATCCATCTGTCTAAAGGAATGGCTCCTCAAACTGTTGAGGAAAAGAAGGCCATGGTTGGATGTCCTTATGCATCAGCTGTAGGAAGCTTAATGTATGCCATGATGTGTACTAGGCCAGATATCTGCCATGCAGTGGGAGTGGCAAGTCGTTACTAATCCTGCTATGGAGAACAACACTGGAATGCAGTAAAGAACATATTCAAATATCTAAGACGAACGCAAGATTACATCTTGGTCTATGGAGATGGTGATCTCCAAGTCTTGGGATATACAGATTCTGATTTCCAATCGGATATTGATGATCGAACGTCGACATCAGGGTTTGTGTTCCTGTTGAACGGTGGTGCTGTGAGATGGAGAAGCAAGGAGCAGGACACTACAGCAGATTCAACAACAGAAGCCGAATACATTGCCGCATCGGATGCTACAAAGGAGGCGGTGTGGTTGCGCAAGTTCATACAAGAGCTTGGCGTAGTTTCCTCTGATATTCCCATCCTGCTACTCTGCGATAACATGGGAGTCATTGCCCAGGCGAAGGAACCCAGATGGCATCAGAAGAGCAAGCACGTAGAAAGGAAATACCACATCATTCGGGAGATTCAAAAGCATGGTGACATCATCATCACCAAGGTGGCCTCCGCCGACAACGTTGCTGATCCTCTTACGAAACCTCTGACACAGAAGGTTTTTGACCAGCATGTAATGAGTATGGGTTTAAGGATTGTTCCTGAATGGTTCTGAGGGATAGTGGGAGATTGTTAGCAATGTGAGCCCGAGGGGAACCATTCCTACAATAAATGTTATTGTAATAAATGATTTATCAATAAAAGTTATTGATTTTTTCACTCCCTTTCAGATATTGAATGAATGAATGCACTATAAGGTCCCTCTGTACAATAAGGGTTATGTACCATGGCCAACTTGATAATCATACAGCTGTTGATTCGTTGATTGAATCATAGAGGCTGATGCTTGGATGAATATCTAAGGAGTTAGATAGAGGACTCATCAAGCATCATCAATGATTGACAAGTAGTCATCTACAGTCTGAGTGAGAGATGGCAATCCCATCTCATTAGACTGATATCTGATCGACCTCTTGATGCAGGTCCTCCGCATGGGAATATTGATTCGGAGGTATCAGATTAGTTGAGTCAATGAGTTGACTTAACGAGATCGAGATAACCAAAGACCTATGAAAAATACTATCACATCACAGGCAAACATCCTCTGACCAGAGATAGATGTATTTCTATATGTCTGAGTATGTACGTTTGGCATACCAATATGTTGATGACCTAATCAAGGTCTATACACCGGCGAGCTGGTGTGCATGTAAAGGCATATTGGTAATATGATCTCTCAAAGGGATCACACAGGTTCACTTGTGAACCGGGAGACATGAGCTCACTCATGAGGTATTGGGATTGACCAAATTCCATGCATGGTCATCATGCTTTAGAATCATGATATGAATTTGAAGGTAAGATATATGCTTTGTGAAAGCATATGATCTGTACCATATCCCAAGGACCAAGATTGAGAAACTTAATGATCAGACAATGAAGATGACAGTGTAAAAGTGATCTATATCTTCATGATGATCATGAGTCTTCCAGTATGCAGGATGTGCAGGTATTGGGAATACCTGAAGGGTGATTTGATCATAAACGATTGTATAACCATGACGCTTCCATTCCGAGGGAGTGATGAAACAGGTCTAGATTTTAGTGACTCCTCTCATTAGAGTAGTGACCTAATCTTAGTCCATATACTGGACATTGATCTGAATGAGATTCAGATGCAATGTGAAGATTAGGTTTACGGTCTTGATTTAATCAAGCATATATAAGAGGTCCATGGGATCTGGATTTGAGATGTGATCTCAATATCCAAGTCACTATATGTGGAACAATACAATCGTCATGCCCTTATCTCCAAGTATCTAAGGAGAAATAGCATTGATCTTAAATAGTTTAAGAACAATTCCATAAGATCTAAGCAAAGAGAAGTTGATAACTAAATGTGATTTAATTATCATGATGCATGAGAAATTATCTAATATAATTAAATGTGATTTAATTATTAGGGATAAGAATAATGTGGATAGTAATATCCAATTATTCATAATATATAATAAATGTGATTTATAATGTATTAGAGAGAATTAAATATAATTTATATTAGTAGATTAATTATTAATGTGTATTGGATACACATTGTCTAATTAATTGAAAATGTAAATTACTTTTTGTTTTGGGTTGTGAATATGATTCACAATATTCCACTGTCAAGATTGCAATATTCCCAAAATTTATTGAGAATTATTTTGGTGAATAAAAATCCCAACAAATAGTTGTTGGGAAATAAGTAGAGAGAAAATCAAGGAGATGTGCAATCTCATGGAATCCATGAGATTGCACTCCCCATTAGGAATAGAAGGGGCGGCACCCAATTCCCTTGGGGAATTGGTGGTCGTCCCCTCTTCCTTATGGGGAGAGAGATCTCCTTTGTATTTTTATCTTCTTATTTTATTGATATAATTTGGTATTAATATTTATTTGATTTATCAAATATATTTTATCAAAATTAAATCACAAGTTGTTGGCTTTTACCAACAACAATCTTGACCATTGGATTGACATAAATCAATCTCATCCATTGATTTTATATGTCACATGGATTGAGATCCGTGGATTCCCAAACCTTATAAATAGAGAGGCATACCTTGCTCTCTCTTTACATGCTATTGTAGAACACATCTCTCTCTCTCTCTCTCTCTCTCTCTCTCTTTCTCCATACTCGACAGCCCTCTCTCCCTCTCTTCTTGGTGTCTGTCCACCATACCTTTGTGGAGAGAATCGTCGACGCCCACGCCATCGTGCTGCCGCTTCGATGCTCTGCGGTTCTCCATCTCCTTGGAGTGCTTCACACACGAAGGAGACATTCGATCTCGTGCGACGAGATCAGGAGCAACCGTGTTTGGATCAACTTCTTGGATTGCGAGGACTACGCGGTTCATCCCCGCGCTCGCAAGCAATCTCTCCGACGATCGGACTTGAGACAGGAGGTCTCTTCTCTTGGAGACTCGATCAACCATGCTTCAAGAGGTATTGAATTATACTTGTTGTGGTTATAGATGAAACGATCCGAGAATTGTTCTTGGATCATGTGGTTTCATCGAATAAAAATTTTAAATTCCGCTGCACCGAACAACTAATACGACTAGTCGTTCTTCGTCGTATCCGATATGACGCTCACGCTTCCGTGATGCGCTTGAGGATTTCTCCGTATCCTTCATATTCGAGGTTACTCATGTAATTATGAATTATCGAGGTTTCCTGGGCAATTACAGAACTACTCAGGGTTATGGGTGTAAATATCCCATTTACTAACCATTTTCTCTTAAAAGAATGTTTAAAATCCAGAAGAAAATGCAAAATTCTTTGGAAAACTTTTTCGAAATGACTGTTATTTTATTTTATTTTTCTTTCAAAAAAATATTTTGTATATATTTCTTTCATTTCCATGTGAATTTTTCATAATTGTATTTATAATTAAACTAGTCTGGAATAAGGTCGATGAATGGAGCTTCGTTGGACCTTAATCAACTTAATTTCAAAGGAACTTTATAGGACATGAAATTGAGATTCTTCATGTCTATAGACTTAATTCTTTGAGAATCACAAGATAGTTCATTGTCGCCTTAACTGCCGATGTAGAGTACTTCGGAGCACATGCATGATTTTTGTCGATAATGACCTATCTCGAACAAATGTACTTACACATTTCTCACCTCAGTTGAAGTGGTACAGGGATGACTTTGCCGACATGAGACATAATCCAATGGAAACATTGGTAGTCACATATTTGTGACTATTGCACCCCAACATGGTCTAGTAGCAGCGAGGTCTAACGACAGAATGTTGTCGGTTGCAATAAAGCTTCAAAAGAGGTATAGTCTACTAGATCTAGAGGAAAAATTCATTATGTACATGATGCATGATTGTATATATTAAAAAATATGTGCAAAAATCAAAAACTCCAAAAAAAGTGGATATAATTGATTGAAAATAAAATGATAAGTTGAGTATGTACATTTGTATAGTCAAATAAGCAAACTTGAGCTTCCAAGTTAGATATATATGAGCCTACAGCTAGATGACTTGTCTACACTAGTCATAAATACAAGGATAGGTCGATACATTGACGCTTATTGGGGAAAGCATTATTGGATTAGGGAATTAGGGTCACCATGTTGGAGAATACTGACTTTTACCGCTTCAGCTGAGGAGAGCTACATATCACTTACACTGTACGAGAGAGATTGATACTTATAAGGGTATGTGTATGAGTTGAATTATTCTGACCTAGCTATTGAGGAGACTTGAGCAGAGCTATGTGGCTTCTAGAGGATGTTGAGTGTCAAGTCCATTTCCCACTAAGGTTCCGCCAAAACAAATAATCTAAAGGTCTGATAGAGCTCCATACTTTGACTTTATGAAGATAAAGTTTAATACTCAATATTGTTCTATGTTCTTTATTTTTCCATTATTCTTATTCTTTTTTTAGTCAATTATTGTTCAAGAAAATGTTTGCTAAGGGACTAGCAAAGGTAAAGCATAAGGGAATGATGAATATGCATTGAATCATCTTTATTCATTTTTTAGCTTAAAATCCCTTATCAAACACATGTAAATATTAATAATTCCATTCTTTTGCTAACCCTAAATCTTGTGTAAATAGTTTACATTTATCACTATTTTAACTAAAAATAAATAAATAAGGAAATAAAGGGAAAAATGAAAATATAGACTATATATGTGTAATAGATACAGGTTAACACAGACTCCGAGGGAAGGTCAAGACTTGACCTAATCGATAAGGAATAGAGTAGGGTGAGATAAGGCCTAGACACCAAAAATTACAGAAATTCATTTGTCACTTTATATATTCATCATTTTTACAAGCTATCTATAATACATATTATTTCTTTACCAAATTCTTTTTAAATAAAGATGATTTCTTGAAATTTGTGTGTAAAAATCTTTTATAGATAATAAAAATAATTTTAATACTCTTGAAATTTGTGCATAAAAATATGTATATATTATGTAAATAACAACACTCTTAAAAGCTACAAATCTCACCTTGCAAGTTCAATATCTTCTTCATCAAAACTCCAAATTCGTCATACTCACTTTCATTGAACTCCAAATTAAATATTCTTTAAAATGGATATGATTTCATAAAAATCAAAGTTATTGTGTGAAATGTGGCTAATTGGGGTACTATTGTATATTATACATTGGTACATTATCTATATTATTTAATATTTATTTTCATGTGCATATTTGTAAATATTGTTTTTTAATTAATTGTAAATATTATATTTGAGTTATATAAAATACAAATAAAAATCACAAAATCAAAAAATAATAAAATTAAATCATGTATATATTGTATAGGTATCACTATGTATATACTGTATGTATACTTATTTATTTAGACTTATAAGTTAATTCCTAAAAATCAAATAAAAATGACATTAAAAACCTTGTAAAATAATGCAAATTGATAAAATATTAAATTATATATATATATATTTATTTATATTTATATTAGTAATAATTAAAAATAAAAACATTGTACATATAGGAATACAAACCTATAAATAACACCTTGTATTTATTTTAACGACTATAAATACCTTACTTAGTTATATAAAAATCATCAAATTTAACTTTATTTTATTCTTGATATTTTTTATTCACATCATTTAGTTATTTAAATCCATTTCCGATTTCTAATTAATTTAATTAACTTTTTATTGGATTTTTTTCATTTTCCCTATTTTGTCCACATCCTCCGAGCCTTCTGATTAGTTGACGTGGGTTTATTGACCCGAGACAACGGTTCAGTCACCCCTTGATTCTCGTTCTTTTGTTCATCCTCTCGTCTTTTGCCTAATTTTCCCCTGCGCTTATCTCCCTAACTCACCCCTTGTTCTTCTCCAAAAACATCTCCCGTTCATTCCTCTCCATCGCCAGCACCATAGATCCACAGATCATACTTTGATTCACTCATATTTTCAAATTCAAAATCTACCGGGGATAACTCTATAAATTCACACCTTCCATCTTTGTCATGGGATTTGATATGTTTTTGACCCATGTCTCCCCGAGATTGAGTGACCGAGGTAACCCTCAGGTGACAGAGGAGAGTTTATCCGATATTGTTTGTGAAATAGGGTGTTCTAATTGCGATCCAGCTACGTCATCCGAGTTCTCCGCCGTGTCTCGCCTCTCCGCCACCAGCAGTAGATTGAAGCCGATATACTCTTCCCTTCCATCCAAAGCTAACTTAGTCCTTTTAATTTTTATTTTCACTTTGATTTCTAATAAATCGCTTAATTCATGTCTATTCATTCAACTTCCGATCCGCATGATCTCATATCATGTATTGAACATTTGCACTTTTACCCCTTGCATTTATTTATTTGCATTTCGATCCTGCTTGAATTTTGCTTGTGCCTTGCACATGACCTTTGGAAAAAATGCAGTAAAAGTACATTATTTGTCTATTATTATTTAGTTATTGGAATTGATTTATTTTCATCTAAGCCATGTCCAGCCAGGCTCATATGCCTATGCACCAGTTTTCTTAGACTTTTAGCATTTTTAACCCTGCAAGTTTCACGTGTTATCATTTATTCTACAAACATTAAATATTTGCATCCATACCCCTCTGAATCTACATATTATTTAGCATTATATAACTCAAATAAAGATTAGCAAAATAGCATTAAAAATACCGCAAAATTTATCTTATCTTCCTTTTACATAGATCTTTCATCCATGATGTTTGTTTTGCATTTTTTTATAAAAATTCAAAAATAGTTAAAAAAATACATGTTTGCTTTTAAAATTCATTTAAAAAAATAAAAACTTTCTGAATCCTAAAAAAATAAAATTTTCATCATTTTATTTATTTTATATTTTGTAATGTTTTGGTATTTTTGTTCTTCATAAAAACTAAAAATTCATAAAATATTAAAAAAAGGCAAAAAAATTATAGAAATTCAGAAAAAATTCCAAAAAAATATAAATTTTTTTATAAAAAAATCAAAATTATTTGTTAATCTATATACATTTCATATATTTTTGATCTTATTTGATATTTTAAAAATAAGAAAAACATCCACATTTAATTCTATTTGATTGTTTTTCTATTTTTTATTTATTTAAAAGCTTTAAAAAGTTTGGTAAATTTTGGAAAAATCATAAAAACATTAAAAAATTATCATAAAATCAAAAATATATATATTTTGATTTTTTGTTTAGTTTACTACTTTTTAAAAAAAGCTAAAAACTTATCTCTTTCTTTATTGATTTCTTTTATTCATTTTAATTTTATTTACTTTAAAATTCTTTTGTAAAATTAAAAATATAAAATATAAAATCAGATAACCAAATAAAAAATATAATATTAAATTCCAAAAAATCATAAAAAAATCATAAAAATACAAAAACCAACATAGTGTTCATAGATTCTCCGTATTTATTTCATTGATTCTTTCCTTTATTACTAACCCTCTAGAATTTAGTTGCCTCCTTGACTTCGACCATGTATGTTGTACACGTAAATTAAATAGCAAACTTCACTTGCTAGAATTTCATCATTTAGTTTGGCATGACAATTAACTAAACTTTTGTTAAGGGAATTTTAGGGTTGCAACGACACTGCAATTTATACTCATTATTTAAAACACTGATTTCCTTGTTCAACAGATATGCGAGTCAGTTTTATTTAATTTGACTCCCTTTATCTTGGTAAAGATATATTGTAATGTTGATTTCATATCCCCGGAAACTAAGAGGTAAATGTGCTTTACTCATCATTGAACGAACCATGTCCATGATGGTCTTGTTCCATCTTTCAACAACACCATTTAGTTTGAGAGTTCCAAGAGGGATGAGATTGGATATAATTCATATCTCTTTAAAGTATTCCTTGAATTAATCTAAGAGGTACTTGTCACCTAGGTCAGATCGAATACATTCAAACTTCTTATAGGTCTATTTCTCAACAAAAGACATGAATTCATTGATCAATAAAAAGATAAACCAATACCGTGAATGGTCATAAATAAACTTTAAATAATATCGATGTCCATTACAACTTGCATTATAGAAGGGACCACATACATCGGTATGTATTAGGTCTAGAATACCCGGGCATCATGTACCCTTATTTTGTAAGGGTACTCTTGTCATTTTATATTGAATGAATTGTTCGAGGCAGGTAAAGTTTGGAACTTCAGAAAATTTAAGGGTCCATCCTTTATCATCTATCTATCCTATAAACATATAAATGACCAAGCCTTTGATGCTTAATCAGGATAAAATGATTCCCATCATCCCTAGATATTTTAGGATTTTCATTAGTGAGTGTTACATTCATGAGAGATTCATCAATCACAATTCATAGAGTCCACCAGAGAGTAGAATATCATCTACGATATATTTATCATAATGGCTTATGACAAGTTTCTCGTAAAGTAATAATGTATGCATTTTTAATAACTTAGATACATATAATGAGCTCCTTATAAGATCTGGAACATAAAGACATTCTTTAAGTACAAGGTCTCTCCCACTAGATAATGATAGTCTGCATGTCCCGACGATGATGGCTGCAATAGTTGCATCAGATCCCTCCTGGATGACTATCTCTCCTTCATTGAGACTTCTATTTACTAAAACATATGCAACAATTTGCATACATGAAAAACCCACCAGAATCAATGATACAACTACCATATAGATCTACGAGAAAAATGGTTTCAATGATGAAAGTAGATTTTATACACGTTAGGGCTTTATCTATGCTAACGGTTTTCGGGTATTTTGGAAAGTTACGCTTTTAGTGCCCCCATTTTTTTTACAATGATGACTGATGAATTTCCGTTTCATCACCTTTATTCTATCATTTATCCTTAAAAACCCTAGCTAATGCATGTAAATGTTATTAATTTGTATAAAATAGCATCCATTATTTATTACATTTATTGTGTAAATAATATTGTTTTTTATGCCAAAATTATAGAATAAAGAGAAGAAAAGAAAAAGGAAGAAAATATTAAAAATATTTTATGACCTTAGACCCCGAGACTAAGTCAAGAATTTGGTTGACAAGGAATAAAGTAGGGGAAGATAAGGGCCAAAATACAATAAAGTTGCCACTGATTCATTCATTATTTATGCATTTTGACACCTATTTTATTCGTTATTATTTGTTCATCAAATAAAAACTTTGTACGTAAAAGTTGTAGATAATTATGTAAATAAAAATACAAAATTGAGTTTGTACAAAAATAATACACTTTGTAAATTTTATACACAAAATAAAAAGCAAGAAACCAAACTTCACAGACCCATTTCTTTCAAATAAAAACTCAAAACATATCAAAATCACCTCTAATTGTATATAAGTTTTCACAAGCTATTTAATTTAGGTGGTTTTATATTTTTTGGAGTTACTGTGTGAAAGTTTGGTTTTGAGCCCTCATGGAACATTCTATTGATTAAAATATTCGTTTTATTCATCCCTTATTATTTTTACAAATTCTTATTTTTATAATTTTGTAAATATTATTTGTAACATGAGTACATATTAATAATATAATAAAACTAAAAAGAAAATGAAAAATAAAATAACTCTATGTATTTATATAGGAAAAACACCTATGATTTATACCTATATATAAATAAAAGGGGAAATTTGTAATTTCATTTCTTCATTTTTCATATTGTAAATAATATACCTATTATATTAAAAATAGAAAACTAAAATAAAACTTAATAAAATACCTTAAAATAAAAGATTTATATAAAACATAGGTAAAATACCTATAAATATACCTACATAATATACTCACCTATTTATTTAAGTGTACAAATAATATCACAAAAAGACAATAAAAATATGTTTATGCTCACAAAAATAAGTTATAAATATATAAAAAATTGGAATAAAATAATAAAAATTCATACAAAATAAAAATGTACAAAACATTGATGAATATACCAATAAGTACATTAATAAATATTAACTACTAATAAATAAAACAAAAAAAAATCTTATTAAAATACCACATAAAATAATAAACATTTTTTATTTTAGACTCAAAAATTAAGAAAATCATTTACTATTTTAAATTAATTATTTTTGAAAAAAAAATTATTGTTTTGTCTTTTAGAGGCTTAGGTGACCCAATCAGGGCGCTTCATTCGTTGACCTCTGTCAACTTGACTCCCACCTCTTAATTTGACTCGATGTGTCTTTTCCCTGATTTTGCGCCATTTTTCCCAGCCACCACGTCCAACTATCGCCTTCGATCCCTTCATACGAAATGCTCATTGATCATTGTACATACACGCCATGCCATCTAATCGCATGTACTTACAACCAAATTGTTGTTTTTCCCCGGTCAATAGGGGTGCTTGATTAAGTCTATAAATAAAACTCTCCACCTCCTTCTTCATAATTGGTCACCATTAAAGCCTTGTGAGCCATGCCTTTGCACCTTGGATTGTTCATCTTGACAAGGGATCAATTTCCATGTGTGGCCGAGCTCCAAGAGCAAGGGGTTGCACCCACGGCCGCCGTCACCGGCGACCCTTCTCCTTGGTTATCCCAAGTATAAGAGCTGCATCTTTTCTATTTATTTTGTTTAATTTTGCTCCTAGCTTTTATTTCCAATAGTTAGTTTAATCCCTAGACAGTTGGATTAGCATAATCAGTCCAGCTCGTACTTCGTTGGAGTTGAGCTCTGGTGAGCTCCTCTGCATGTCATCAGCCCCCCTCCGTCGTATCCCTCGTGCCCACTTCATTCCTGATCACCCTACCATTGTCTCGTGCATCTTCCTCCATCCAGATCCATCGTGGATCTGAAGATCCAAGTGCTCCACTCCGGCGTTCGCCGGACCACCTCCGCCGGCCTCACTCCGCTTCATTCCACCTTAATAAGGCTCCCGGAACCCCCATTTTCTTACTCATAAGGCTTATGCAAGTCTGAAGGCCAAAAGACCCGTACATGATAGATTTTTGTTGAAGAACAGGCAACTGGAGCTCGTCTCCTTCCTCAATCCCGCCCAACTTTACCGAAGCTCCAAATCCCTCATGGAGACCATCATCAGACGTGGGGGATGTCCAGGAACATTTAGCTCCACTCAGCGGTAATGGAGGAGGCCGGGGGAGCCCGCTACGATCGATCAAGCTTGCCCTAGGCGAGCTTCTTCCTAGTTCTTTCAGACTAGCCCGGAGCTGTCTGATGAAGAAGACACCCCAATTTTGATCAGGATAATCCGATGGAGCCACTCCTCGACTGTTGGATCCTCCCTTGGATCTGATCTCCACCGCTCATCGGCGAACTATCATCGAAGTACGAGATGCTGACACGTGTTCAAGTGAAGATATCCCAACCGTCCGCCAGCGCCCATGTTTGGGGTAAATTGCATATCTCGATGCGCCTTTTTTGTATTTATTATTTAGTCCTGTAAATAAAGATAGTTGTTTAAAATAAAAAGGACATTTTGCAAATGACCCCCTGTCCTTATTTTATTTACATTTGGGTCAAGTCCACGTTACCTCACGTGTTGTCCCACGTGAGGTGGCAAAATTGCATGTATACCCCTACGGGTTTGTGTATTTATAAAAAGTCTAATAAATTTTAATTAACGTTATATATTTTTGTGAATATTTGCTAGTGGTCCCTGAACTTTTTGTATTTGCATTTTTGTACCTCCCAAGCAGCGTCACGTGTCATCCCATGTGATGGGTATTTTACATGTATGATCGTAGTGTTTTTATAATTATTCATTAGTACCATAAATTCTGAAATACGTTGTATATTTTTGGTACAACTGCACAGATCCCCCTGAAGTTTATTTTATTTGCATTTATGCCCTTGCTAGGACAAATATTTTTGTAGCTTTAATCTACTTATTAAAAATACTAATGTGCTCCTAGAAATACAAAAAAATAAGATTATATGCTTCATGCAGTGCACTTACATGCCACATGTCCTCTTTACATTTTTTGCATTTAATCTATTTATTAAAATTAAAAAGGATACTAAGTAATCCCTATCTAAATTAGAAAATACAATATATATATATATATATATAACATTTTTAAAAATTCCAAAAAGAATTATATTGTAGTATGTTTTGATATTTATTGAGATCAGAATATAAAAGCCCCTAAAAATAACAAAATGAAAATTAAAAAAATCAGAAAGCTCCAAAATCCAAAAAATATAAAAATTCTACAAAAATATCAAACAAATGTTTTTCTATTTTACAATTATCTATATATTAATATTTACATATTAAAATTATCTTGGGTGATTATGGGATTTATCTACTATTTTTAAAAGACAAATTAATTTTGAAATATTTATTAATCCCTTATTTGGTATATTTTTTACTTTAAAATACATAAAAATTAGCAAAAAATTAAAAAAAAATCAGAAGATATAAAAATTAGAAAAATATCCTTTTTACATTTTTTTTACTATTTTTGCACATTTTTATCTATATAGTATTTATATATATCCTATCTTATATTTATACATACACATAGAGACATAAATTATATTTAATCAAAAATAAAAAAAATAATATAATAAGAAAATAGAAAATCAGAAAATTAAAAATCAAAATATAAAAAATATAAAAATCAAAAATAAAATACAAAATATAAAAATAGAAACCCACAAAAAGATCTATTTGAATTAATGACTAGGTTGTGCATAAATAATCATAGGCTACCATTTCGCTCTTTGTGGTTCGACATCTACATGCTTGCAAACTATACATTTTATGGTAGAGATAATAAATTTTAACCTCACTTGTGCTCTTCGCTGTCTTGATATTATGATGTGGGTTAATTACAGACTAAAGTAGGGTTTTCTTGAGCGGTCACCTCAGCGACGCTAATTGAGTTTGATTAGCAAACCCTTAGAAGATCAATCTTTATCAGATGGTGTCGTTGCAGGGGAAAAACGTGCGTAGCCTATTTTCACCAGTAATTTTTGTGTAATAATTTATCTGATTTATCGATTCATTTATTTATTTGCAATTAATTCTTTCATTATTGTTGTAAATATTCATTACTTTTGTAAATGTTCAATGATTTGATTATTTGATTATATATGCTAATGCCATCTATTTGAGACTTTGATGCGAGGGCCCGCCACGTGAGGACGGTTTCCTAGGTGGTCGATGCAGCCAAGCTTGCAGGAGACTAGTCTCCTCTTTTTGACCAGTTGGAGAGAGAACCAAGGTAGCAAGAGGAGGAATTAGTTGAGAAAAAAAATCAATTTTGTAATTTTACGGTGTGAGAGAGAGAATTTTGGCATGTAATATAACTTGGACTCTACTCTTCACAACGAGGTCCAGTGCCTGGGTGTCTATTTACCTGGGGGCCTCATCGCAGTTTCCTGCATTTTATCACCGTCTTTATTTTTTCCCCTTTGTTTTGAGCTTTCTGCTGTATTTTACTTTGTTTTGTGTGCATGGAGCCCCTAGATTTAGGTTGCTCGACTCGGTAACTAGGTTCACAGCTTAATAAGAATGCATATTCCTATAGTCTCTTACATATGGATCTAGTCAAATTAATAATGTTAGTAATTCAGATCTAAGACCACGTGCCGCTAGAGGTCGTATACAGCGCGTACAGGACCCATTGTGGCGGGCAACGATCAGCATCAGAGATCAGACCTTGGTCTCATTTCAAAATAACTAACAATTGGTTCTTCACAATTAATAGCAACTACTGTTTAAGGCAATTTTATTGATTGCACACCGCCATATAGATAGGTTTAAAAATTCTGTTTTGCATACCACATGGAAAGAGCTGGGATGCACTGTAAGTCTTCTAACTCAGCATGCATCATTAGGTTCAATAGTGAGATTTCCATCATTGAATCGACTTGCATGGCTTTTCCGCTATCTCCCTCTAATTTTGAGAACCTAGGACTTAAATGAAAATCTATAAAGATGTTAGATGTTCATATGAAAACAGACTAAAAAAAATGAAAACAAAAATTAAAACAAGGGGACTGCTGAATAAACTTCGACCTTAATTAAAAACTGTAATGGACTATCATTGTTTTGGGTTCTTAAAGCCCTCATTGTTGCAAAACCCCTCCCATGGGCGGGGCACGTCCCATAAGGAATAGAACCCAAATCCCAGTCCGTAGCAGCCTTGTGTATTGCTTGGATTTCCGAAGTAATGGCGCTTCCATCGTATGTGACCGAGTAGGGCCTTGTCAACGATGGTGTTCCCGCCTTGTGTGGAACATCGACATGGTCTGAAGTACTAAGCATAAGCCATGCCATCACAAGGGTGTCTGTCTCATCGGTTTGCGTCTGAGTAGGTTCTTCCTTGCTCACGGGTGATTCTGTTCCGAGCGAGAACCTAAGTATTGTTTTCGCCTATTGGCTTCCTCTCTCTATTTGTTTGGCTGAGTAGGGATCCAGGAAGGGTTACAAGGACCTCAAAAAGTACAGACTACAGGTTACAAGGAGAAGGACAAGTACAGGATACTTTTTCTGGTAGTACTCTCTCTCCTATAGGGTTAGCGTGCTAAGGACTTGTTATGGGATATGCGTGAAATAACAACTCTAAAACTGAAAAAATAATAAGTAGCCGAACCTTTACAGCTTCACATGGCGTGAGTTGGTGAACCCAATTTTGTATTGTGTTTGTATGGATCTAGATTAAGGTTCAAAGATCAAGTTTCACGCGTTTGCGTAAATTTCATCGTGTGTTTCTTCCTTTTGACCCCCGCTCAGTTCGAGCCTTTCTACTATTTTACATTCTGATTTCTTCCTCGTTGACCACCACATCTTTCTTCCCATATCTACTCCTCTCTTTCTTCACGAGGGTGATCCTTGGATCATTTAGTCGGGATCCCTCCGACACCTACATCAATTCTATGGACTTGACATCGCTAATAATTCAAGGCGATTCCCGAGAACCTGATCCGGACCTTGCAGGTTGATCTCCAGACTCCTCGTCTTCTACCCTTCCTCTTGACCACCCAATAAACCAGGACCACTCTAGTAAAGGGTATGGGATAATCCTCAAGCACATCATGGAAGCGTGAGCATCGTATCCATATACGATGAAGAACGAATAGTCACACTAGTTGTTCTATGCAACAGAATTTAAAAAAATTTCATGCAATGAAAGCACATGATCGAAGAACGATTCTTGGATCGTTTCATCTAAAACCACATCAAGTATATAGGAATACCTCTTGTAGCGTGGTTGATCAATTCTCTACAAAAAGAGACCTCCTGTCTCAAGTCCAATCTTTGAAGAAGGCGCTTGCGAGCGGGGGGATGACTCGTGTGATCCTCTCAATCCAAGATGTTGATCCAAGCATGGGAACTCCTTATCTCGTCGCACAAGATCAGACACCTTCTTCGTGAGCGAAGCACACCCTAGAATATGGAGAACCGAGAGTCATCGAGAAGGTGGCACAACGACAGAGCGACGACGGAGACTCCTCCTCTAGGGAATGGTGGACGGCCACCAATTGAGAGAGAGAGAGAGGAGATGGCGTGTTAAATAAAGAGGGGAGAGAGCTTGTTGTTTCTAATTTGCATAACTCTAGAGAGCACGGGGTGCCTCTCTATTTATAGGGTTTTAGGAGTCCATGGATCACAATCCATGGGACATACAAAATCAATGGATGAGATTGATTTGTGTTACTATCAATGGTCAAGATTGTTGTTGGCAAAAACATAACAAAAATAATTTAATTTAGATTAAATATATTTGATAAACCAAATATAATTCAATCCTAAATAAAATCACCAAAATTAGAGATAATGGAGATGGAAATCTCCAATTCCATATGGCATCATCGACGGATACCCTTTCCATGTTGGAATAGGTAGCCATCCCCACCCCAATGTGGAATGGGAGATTTTCCAATGAAATCCAAGATTTCTTGATTCTATGTATCTCCAATTCCAACAACAATTGTTGTAAAATATTCTACAAAAAAATTCAAAATTATTTCGAGAATATTGCAATCTTGCCATTTGAAGTTTGTGAATCATATTCACAACCCAAAACACAATGTGATTTACATTTTCAATTAATTATATAGTGTGAATACAATTCACGCCAATAATTAATCAACAAATATAAATCATAATAAGTTCTCTCTCTCTAATACATTATAAATCACATTTATAATATATTATGAATAATTGGATATTGCTATCCACATTATTCTTATCCACAATAATTAAATCACAATTAATTATATTGGATAAATATTCACATGCATCAAGATAGTTAAATCACATTTAATTATCAATCTCTCAATGCTTAGATATAATTCAACTATGGAATTACTCTTGAACCCTTTTAAGAATAATGCGCTTTCTCTGCAGATACTTGGAGATAAGGACAGGGCGATTGTATTGTTCCACTTATAGTGACTTGGATATTGAGATCACATCTCAAATAGATATCTCGTGGACCTCCCACAGATGCTTAATTATATCAAGGCCTTAGACCTAATCTTCTCATTGCATCTGAATCTCATTCAAACCAATGTCCGATACTTGGACTAAGACCAGGTTACTTCTCTACTGAGAGGAGTCGCTAAAATTCAAACCTATTTCATCACACCCTCGGAATGGAAGCGTCATGGTTATGCAATCGTTTATGATCACATCACCCTCACGTATTCCTAACACTTGTACATCCTGCATACTAGAAGACCTTTGATGAAACCCAAAGATATATATATATATATATATATATCAAATTTATACTGTCTTCTTTAGGGTTTAATCATTAAAATTCTCAATCTTGGTCATTGGGATTTGGTATCGATTATATGCTTTCCAAAAGCATATATCATACCTTCAAATTCTTGTCATGCTTCCAAAGCAAGACGACCATGCATGGAATTTGATCGATCCAAATACCTCATGAGCGAGCTCATGTCTTCCGGTTCATAAGTGAACCTGTATGATCCCTTTGATTGATCATATTACTCATATGTCTTTACATGCACACCAGCTCGTCGGTGTATAGACCTTGGTTAGGTCATCAACCTATTGGTCTGCCAAATGTACACTCTGACATATAGTAACACATCTGTCTCTGGTCAGAGGATGTATGCCTATGTTGTGACAGCATTCAACATAGGTCTTTGGTTATCTCGATCACGTTGAGTCAACCCTTTCACTCAACTAATCTGACACCTCCAAATCACCATTCCAATGTAGAGGACCTGCATCAAGAGGTTGGTCAGATATCAGCCAAATGAGAAAGGATTGCCATCTCCTACTCAGGCTGGAGATCATCACATAATAATCATTTGATGGTGCTTGATGAGTCCTCTATCTAACTCCTTAGATATTCATCCAAGCACCAGCCTCTATGATTCAATCAATGAATCAACAGTTCTATGATTATCAAGACGGCCATGGTACATAACCCTTATTGTACAAAGGGACCTTATAGTGCATTCTTTCATTTAATCATAGAATGGGAGTGAAAACAATCAATAACATTTATTGATAAATCATATATTACAATAACATTTATTGTAGGAATGGTTCGCCTTGGGCTCACATGGCTAACAATCTCCCACTAGCCCTCAAAACGATTTAGGAACAATCCTTAAACCCATACTCATTACATGCTTGTTAAAAACCTTTTGTGTTAGAGGTTTGATAAGAGGATCAGCAACGTTGTCGGCAAAGGCCACCTTGGTGATGATGATATCACCATGCTTTTGAATCTCCCGAATGATGTGGTAATTCCTTTTCACGTGCTTGCTCTTTTGATGCCATCTGGGTTTCTTCGCCTAAGCAATGGCTCCCGTGTTATCGAAGAGTAACGAGATGGGAGTATCAGAGGAAACTACGCCAAGTTTCAGGATGAACTTGCGCAACCACACCGCCTCCTTTGTAGCATAAGATGCGGCAAAGTACTCGGCTTCTGTTGTTGAATCTGTTGTAGAGTCCTGGTACTTCCTTCTCCATCTCACAGCACCACCGTTCAACAGGAAAAAAACCTTGATGTCGACTTTCGATCATCAATATATGACTGGAATTCTGAATCTGTATATCCCAAGACTTGGAGATCACCATCCCCAGAGACCAAGATATAATCTTGCGTTCGTCTTAGATATTTGAAAATGTTCTTTACTGCATTCTAATGTTGTTCTCCATAGCAAGATTGGTAACGACTTACTACTCCCACTACATGGCAGATATCTGGCCTAGTACACATCATGGAGTATATTAAGCTTCCTATAGCTGATGCATGGGGGCATCAAGCCATGCCTTTCTTTTCCTAAACAGTTTGAGGAGCCATCCCTTTAGATAGGTGGATACCATGTATTAAGGGGAGGAAACCTTTCTTGGAACAATCCATAAGGAATCGTTCAAGAATCTTCTTAATGTACCCATATTGTGACTATCCCAATATCCTTTTATCTCGGTATCTGAACAACTTCAGACCTAAGATGTAAGAGGCTTCTTCAAGATCTTTCATCTCAAAGGTATGGGATATCCAAATTTTCACACCGGACAACATCTCTGTATCATTCTCAATGATAAGGGTATCATCTACATAAAGCACGATGAACACAATGACGCTCCCACTAAGCTTCTTGTATACACAAGGTTCATTAGGATTCTGCACAAAATCATAACTCTTTATGTTTTGTCGAATCTGATGTTCCATCTACGATAAGCTTGTTTGAGCCCATAGATGGATTTCCTAAGCTTGCATACTTTGCCATCCTCAACTATGAAGCCCTGGCGCTGCTCCATATAGATATCCTCCTCTAGGTATCCATTGAGGAAAGTCATCTTGATGTTCATCTACCAGATGTCGTAGTCAAGAGATGCAGCTATAGCTAGCAGTGTCCTGATGGATTTAGGCATAGCCATAGGAGAGAACGTCTCATCATAATTGATGCCTTCTCTCTATTTGTAGCCTATGGCTATGAGCTGTTCCTTGAAAGTCTCTACTTTCCCATCAGTTCCCCTCTTTCTCTTGAAGATCCATTTACACTCAATGGGTTTTACCCCTTTAGGTGGATCCTCTAGGGTCCATACACCATTCTTATGTATGGAGTCAATTTCTGACTTCATTGCTAGCATCCATCTATCCATGTCATGATTTGCGAGTGCTTCATCAAATGAAGCAGGATCATTGTCAATTTCACTTGACACATGGAATCCATACCTTTCAGGTGGTGTAACCACCCTCGAACTTCTTCGAAGAGGTATGTGTGTTTCATCTTTATTTATCTCTTCAGTTTCTAGCTCAAGAAGCTCAGAATTTTCAGGAGTTTCAATGAGTTCCTCTACTTCACTTTTGTCTCTACCTTTAAGGAAATCATCCTCCAGAAATTTCACATCTCTGGAGACAAAAACCTTTTGAGTCTCAGGGTCACAAAGCTGGTATGCAATACCATCTTTTACAAATCAAATGAAGTAACACTCGCAAGAGAAAGATTCCATCTTACTTGCGTCCACATTCTTCGCATGGACCAAGCAACTTCAAACCTTCAAGTAATTAACACTAGATTTGGTTCCATACCAGAGCTCCTGAGCACTCTTAGGTATAGATTTTCTAGGAATCTTATTCAAGATATATATATTGCAGTCTCTACTACATATCTCTAGAAACTAAGTGGTAAACGTGCTTTGCTTATCATTGAACGGACCATATCCATGATAGCCATGTTGTGTCTTTCAGCAACACCATTAAGTTGGGGGTTCTAGGAGGAGTGAGATTGGAGACAATGTCATTCTCTTTAAGGTATTCCTTGAATTCATCTGAGAGGTACTCGCCACTTCAATCAGATCGAATCTGTTAAATCTTCCAATCGGTTTGGTTCTCAAGCAATGCCTTGAACTCTTTGAACTTTTCAAAGGTTTCAGATTTATGATGTAATAGGGAGATAAACCTGTATCACGAATGGTCATCAATAAACGTCAAATAATATTGATATCAATTTATATTCTTGGTACTGAAAGGACCACATACATCGGTATGTATTAGGTCAAGAATAGCTTCTCATCTTATAACCTTGTTACGGAAAGGCCTCCTAGTCATTTTACCTCAAATGCAATGTTCGTTGGTTGGCAAGGATTGAACATGTAGAAAATCCAAAGGTCCATCCTTTATCAATCAATTGATCTTATCAACAGATAAATGACCAAGCCTTTGATGCCAAATCAAATTCGAATGATTTCCATCATACCTGGATCTTTTAGGGTTTTTATTATTAGTGCTAGTAACATTCATGATACATTCATCAATGCTTAATTCATAGAGTCCACCAGAAGTCAAAATGCCATCTGCAATATATTTATCATAACGATTTATGACTAATTATTACAGAAAAGGAATGAATATCCTCTTCTATAACAAGTTTAGATACATATATCAAATTCCTTCTGACTTCAGGTACATAAAGACACTCTTTAAGTATTAAGACTCTACCATTATATAACGATAGTCGACAGGTCCCGACGGCGAGTGTTGCAACACTTGCATCAGATCCATTTGGATGACTATCTTCCCTTCTTCCATATTCTTAGTTTCCTGAAACAAATGCAACAAATCGCATACATGAACAGAAGCACTAGAATAAACAACCCAACTTCATTCTCGTCCAAAAAGAAAAACTAGTTTCAATGACGAAAGTAGATTTCATACATGCTGGGGCTTTATCTTTCTGACCGGCTTTAGGTATTCCGGGCAATTACGCCTCTAGTGCCCTGGCTTCTTGCAGTGGTGACAAAGTTCGGTTTTCTTTGACGCTATCAGTGTGGATGCATTGGAAGATGAGCCAATGCCTTGATTCTTCCTCTTTCTATTCTGGGCTGGGCCCTTCCCGAGAACCTTGCTTCCGACCATGCTTTCCCTTGACTTGTGCAACCATTGCACTGCAGAGGGATCATCTTCCTTCGTTACGTCTTCTGCAGATTTTAATGCAGCAAGAAGTCCAGCGTTAGCCAAGTCCAAAATTTTCATATGGAATGAAACTACAAAATTATTGAAATACTTGGGCAAAGACATCAGAATGAAGTCATCTTGCATGTCTGCATCCATATTTGCCCCAAGGTTCTATAGCTCATACATGTACCCAAACATTTTGAGTAAATGTTCTCTGACTGAAGTCCCTTCCTGCATCCTACAGCGAACGAGTTCTTTCATAATATTATAACATTGGGTGTGGTTTATGTCACCAAACATATCTTTCAGATTCTGCATTATCTCCTGGCATGTGCTCATCTCCACATGTTGCTTCTGAAGAACATTGGAGAGTGAACCCAGGATGTAGCATCTAGCCAAGGACATGATCTTCATCATACTTGTCATTATATTGCTTTTCTTCCTTTGTCATAGGCTTTCATGATTGTCCTCTATGAGTACATAACTTATGCGCTCAGCCGAGAGAACAAGTTCCAAATTACGGATCCAATCGAAATAGTTTGGTCCGGTCAATTGTTTGACCTCTCGAAGCACGCTAAGTGGCTTCATAGACTTCATTTTCTAAAATTAAGAATGCACTATATTAGAATCATATAATATATATTCAAATTATAAAAATTTATTAAGGAATTTCTAATCAAGTGGTCTAGATTTTTCAACTTTGAATGCGCATTCCCTTATTTGCTTTCAATGCAAGAGATATACTTACCGCTATATCTCTAGAAAGAACTGGGATCTCCTCTTTACCTTTGTCACATCCCAATAATATGAGAACCTGTAACTTGAATAAAGAGAAACAGAAGCACATTCAACTTTACAAGTCCAACTTGTATTTCCCAATTCGGTCTTTAACACCCCGGCCCACCACCCCTAAGGTGATGTTGACCTGTCGTTAATTGAACCAACTGTCAACAGGATTAGTACTTGCTATGCACAATCCAATATCACCCCAATAATATGAGGACCCGATATTGGGGTCACTACGCATATGACCTTACTCTTTCGAGAAGCAAAGAGCCCAATCCAAATGTGCTTGCATACAGGAGCTGTCACTTCGGACATGCGTCTCCTACATACAATCCCTAGCGATGGAACTCTTCACCTTGACGGGAGACCATGGATGCCACTTATGTGATCATCCACCTCATATTCAAATTTCAATTAATTATCATGAACCATATTTATATAATTAATTCTTCGAAGGGAAATATACATCTATTCATAATTAAGTGTTTTTAATTGGATATAATTCATTTAATCACATTAAATCGATTATTAATCCAATTCAATCAACAGATTTGATTGTTTTTACTTGCATATATATATATATATATATGGTGTTATCTCAAAGTACGTATTACTTTAAATTTTAATAATTAGAAAAATACACCTTCATTTCTTTGGCTCTATCGAGTCCCTACTCACAGTCATGGATAGTACTGACAGGAGTGGGACAGACGGCACACGGTGCAACCTGCTACCCCAACGCTCCCCGACTAGACACAATATCCACCTCAGGAAAGGATAATGCCAAACAGATCATTGTGTACTTGAGATGTTCATCGATTTTTCAAACAAAATTATACCATATAGTAATAATCAAAACAATCTTTTATTACAAGAAAATTTGCTAAACAAATTCCCAATCCTATTCAAGCAAGTTTGTTTGTTGATTGTGTATCCAATTAGAATTAGATAAAATCTAATCAATTTGTTGGTTGAGGCCATGTCAATAAAGGAAATAATTATCACTAAATATTTCTCAAATATTTTCCATAATTATTTCAGGAAACTAACAATTAATTTCACTATTGATAATCACATGGTTCTTGATTAGGAATGTAATTTCAGCAGTGATCCCTACTTACTAAAATTAACATATCTCAATCAAATTAAATCCAAATTACGCAAAATCAGTTTCGAAAGATTGCTAATTTGATTTATGACAGAAAATAAGTGATATTTCATGCATTTCTACGCTCATCAAAACAGTAATTAACTCCTTAATGATGTTATGATTCGCAGTTCCCGAAACTGTGGAAGCATGTTCATTCAAATGACCATATCTCGAGCAAACAAAATCCAAATTACATAAACTCAGATCATATAGTTTCCTTATTTAATAGAGAATAAAAAACCAAGTGTTTAATTCATGTTTAAATATTTTAAAGAGGGCCGAAATTATTAACTAAACAGAGGTGCGAAAAAGAAATGCGATAAAAACTTTTGCAACCTTAACGAACCCAAGTCCTCCTAGGTTTATGGATCGTATCCAAAAACTCCGACCTAAGTATGTGATACCACTAGAAGGATATGGGATAATCCTCAAGCGCATCACGGAAGCATGAGCATTGTATCCATATACAATGAACAACGACTATTCGCACTAGTTGTTTTATGCAACGGAATTTAAAAAAAAATCATGCGATGAAACCACATGATCCAAGAATGATTATCGGATCGTTTCATCTAAAACCACATCAAGTATATAGGAATACCTCTTGTAGCGTGGTTGATCAAGTATCTACGAAAATAGACTTCCTGTCTCAAGTCTGATCTTTGAAGAAGACGTTTGCGAGCACGTGGATGAGTGCATGATCCTCGTAATCCAAGATGTTGATCCAAACGTGGGAACTCCTGATCTCGTCACACGAGATCGAACACCTTCTTCATGAGCGAAGCACACCAAAAAAGATGGAGAACCGATAGTCGTCAAGGCGGAGACACAACGGCAGAGCGACGACGGAGAATCCTCCTCTAGGGTATGGTGGACGGCCACCAATGGAGAGAGAGAAGAGATGGCGTGTGAAATAAAGAGGGAAGAGAGCTTGTTGTTTCTTATTTGCATAACTCTAGAGATAATGTATTGTCTCTCTATTTATAGGGTTTTTAGAGTCCGTGGATCACAATCCATGGGACACACAAAATCAATGGATGAGATTGATTTGTGTTACTTTCAATGGTCAAGATTGTTGTTGGTAAGAATATAACAACAAATAATTTAAATTATATTAAATGTATTTGATAAATCAAATATAATTCAATCCTAAATCAAATCACCAAAAATTAGACATAATGGAGATGGAAATCTCCAATTCCATATGGGGTCATGGACGACTACCCTTTCCATGTTGGAATAGGTAGTCGTCCCCACCCCAAAGTAGAATGGGAGATTTTTCAATGAAATCCAAGATTTCTTGAATCTATTTATCTCCAATTACAACAATAATTGTTGTAAAATATTTTACAAAAATAATTCACAAATTATTTTGAGAATACTACAATCTTGCCGTTGGAAGTTTGTGAATCATATTCACAACCCAAAACAAAACGTGATTTACATTTTCAATTAATTATACGTTGTGAATCCAATTCATGCCAATAATTAATCAACAAATATAAATCATAATAAGCTCTCTCTAATACATTAGAAATCATATTTATAATATATTATGAATAACTGACTATAGCTATCCACATTATTCTTATCCACAATAATTAAATCACATTTAATTATATTGGATAAATATTCACATGCATTAAGATAATTAAATCACAATTAATTATCAGTCTCTCAATGCTTAGATATAATTCAACTATGGAATTACTCTTGAACCCTTTCAAGAATAATGCGCTTTCTCCGCAGATACTTGGAGATAAGGACAGGGCAATTGTATTGTTCCACTTATAGTGACTTGGATATTGAGATCACAACTCAAATCCAGATCTCATGGACCTCCCACAAATGCTTGATTAAATCAAGGTTGTATACCTAATCTTCTCATTGCATTTGAATCTCATTCAAACCAATGTCCAATACTTGGACTTTTGATCAAGTTACTTCTCTACTAAGAGGAGTCACTAAAATCCAAACATGTTTCATCACTCCCTCGGAATGGAAGCGTCATGGTTATACAATCATTTATGATCACAACACTCTCAGGTATTCCTAACACTTGTACATCCTACATACTTGAAGACCAATGATGAAATCCAAAGATATAGGTCAATTTTATACTGTCTTCTTTAGGGTTTAATCATCAAGATTCTCAATCTTGATCATTGGGATTTGGTATCGATCATATGCTTTCCCAAAGTATATAGCATACCTTCAAATTCTTGTCCTGCTTCCAAAGCACGATGACCATGCATGGAATTTGATCGATCCCATACCTCAAGAGCGAGCTCATGTCTTTCGGTTCATAAGTGAACCTGTATGATTCCTTTGAGAGATCGTATTCCTCATATATCTTTACATGCACACCAGCTCGCCGGTGTATAGACCTTGGTTAGGTCATCAACCTATTGGTCTGCGAAAAGTACAAATTCAGACATATAGCAACACATCTGTCTCTGGTCAGAGGATGTATGCCTATGTTGTGACAACATTCAACATAGGTTTTTGGTTATCTCGATCATGTTGAGTCAACCACTGACTCAACTAATATGACACCTCCAAATCACCATTCCCATGTACAGGACGTGCATCAAGAGGTTGGTCAGATATCAGCCAAATGAGAAAGGATTACTATCTCCTACTCAAGTTGGAGATCATCACTTAATAATCATTTGATGGTGTTTGATGAGTCCTCTATCAAACTCCTTAGATATTTATCCAAGAACCAGCCTCTATGATTCAATTAGTGAATCAACAATTGTATGATTATCAATACGGCCATGGTACATAACCCATATTGTACAGAGGGACCTTATAGTGCATTCATTCTTTTAATCTTAGAAAGGGAGTGAAAACAATCAATAACTTTATTGGTAAATCATATATTATAATAACATTTATTGTAGGAATGGTTCTCCTAGGGCTCACATTGCTAATATCTTGTCCCACTTTTGTTGTTGTGGATGAAAGTCAATTACAATTCATATCCTTTTTCATTCACAACACTCTGGAATTGACCTTGATACCTGATTCATCATGGCAGCCGGGATTCGATTATAAGTGGTCTGATTGTGATTCTCGCATCTTGCAGATAGAAGACAAACTAAGCTCTGGATCCCAATCTAGAATTCAGACCCTGAGATGGCTCCTTAAGGAAAGGGTAAGGGTCAGCAGCCCCCTCAGCTAGAGCAAGGACAAATGCCTGATCGTCTTTTATTGGAAGAATGACAAAAATTTGCAGGTATGATATATGCTTTTGGAAAGCATATGATCGATACTAACTCCCAATGAGTTAATGAGAAAGTTAATGATAAAACCTTAAAGAATACAGTCCAAAAGTGATCTAAAACTTCGGGTTTATTATATAACTTCCAATATTCATGATATAGGGATATTACGAATACTCGAGGGTGATGTGGTCATAAATGATTGTATAATCAGCATTCTTCCATTCTGAGGGTGTGACGAAACATGTTTGGATTTTAGTAACTCCTCTCAATAGAGAAGTAATCTAATCTTGGTACAATGAGAAGATTAGATTTATGGCTTTGATATAATCAAGAATCTTTGAGAGGTCCCCGAGATCAGGATTTGAGATATGATCTAAATATCCAAGTCACTATAATACAATCGCCATGTCCTTATCTCCAAGTATCTGAGGAGAAAATGCATTATTCTTGAAAGAGTTATAGAATAATTCCATTGTTGAAAAATATATCTGAGCATTGGGAAATTGAATAGAAAACTAAATGTGATTTAATTATCATGAATAATATGAATATGATTCATATTATATAGATACAAGAGAATGAAGATCCATGATAATTTAAAATGATTTAATTATCATGGATATAAATAATGTGGATATCACTATCCATATTAATCATATATATTATAAATATGATTTCTAACTTATTAGAGAGAATTAATTGTATATAGTATTTACAAATTATATGTTGTTGTGAATTGGATTCACATTAAACAATTAATAGAAAATATAATTTATATTTTATTTTGTATGTATGAATATGACTCACATTTTCAATGGAATAATTGAAATTCTTACATAATAATTTAGAATTATTTTTTTGAATTGTTTTGCAATAAAAGTTTTTGCAAATAAATGAAGGATTATGTGAGATATAATATCTCATGTAATTAGAAGAAGGAAGACACCATCCATAATTGGAGGGTAGAAGACCACCCTTGACTCCTGAAATTAAGGAGGTCGTCCAGTCCATTATTGGATGGTGGCTAGCCTCCTTCCTAATACTTCTATGCGTATTTTTTAATTGAATTAAATTATACGGTTTTTATCACTTGTGCATCTCTGAGATATCACAATTTCAGTTATGCCCCTATCTTTTTGGTAATATCAGTTGTGCCCCTCACTTCTTTCTCTGTTATCACTTGTGCCCTTCCGTCAGATTGACCGTCAAAAAATTAAAATAACCATGGTTTATTCAATCCATTGTGTGGTTAAGAAGGGTATTATGGTCAGAATAAAATCTGGGGGTGGATCTGGGGAGGAGGGGGTAGAGCATGGAGCTGGAGAGGTTGGGCTGGGGAAGAGGGGCGGAGCTAGGAGGAGGTGCGGGCTGGGGTGGAGGTGCAGGCTGGGGAAGAGGCGCAGTAAGCTTGGGGCAGAGCTGGGAGGAGGTGCGAGCTGGGGCGAGGGCTGCGGGGGCCAGAGGAGGTGTGCGCCTGCGGGAGGCGGTGCGGGCTGGGGAGGGGGCGGTGAGGACCGGGGGAGGTGCGCGGCTGCGGGAGGAGGTACGAGCTGGGGCGAGGCGGTAGGGGCCGAGGGAGGTGGTCGACTGCATGAGGAGTTGCGGGCTAGGGCGGGGGCGGTGGGGGCCGGGGGGAGGTACGCGGCTGTGGGAGGAGGTGCGGGGCTGAAAGGTCGGCGGTCACGTGAGGTATCACACCACGCAGAGGTGCGCGCACGGCAGAATCAGAGGTGCAGGAGTGGACCCGGAGGGGCACGTGCCTCCGCTGTGGGCGAAGGTGCAGGAGGTGAATGCAACTAAAAAAAGCACTTACATATTTTGCAATCGAACTGAAATTAAATGTTCATTTCTTTTTAATTTCTAAGTAGTGAATTTCCCTATCAATCATAGGAATTCACTGGAATAAGCCAAGTTCAGCCAACAGGGCACCGCACTTGCCATAAAATAAACCAAGTGCAACAGAATGGAAGAAGACGAGGAAATGGAACAGGATCATTGATTGACTCCTCAAAACACCAATGTCGAGCCAACATGGCACCGCACTTGCCATGATATACTATCCTTCTTTACCTGTGTGTGAAGATTCCCATATTAAGCATGCATTGCAATTGCAAGGTCGACAGTTGACTTGGTATACCCCGAAGACCATGAGTCCACCCGATGTAAATAGGCATTACGGCAACCCAATTACTACAGAAAATCAAAGAAGAAGAAACCCTCCGAGGGGGCAGGGGCGGCGAGGGAAGGGGGCAGGTCAGCGGAGGTGGGTGAGGAGTTCCGGGCGGAGAGGGAGGAGGAGGTTGGAGGAGGAGGAAGAGGATGGGGGAAGAGGAGGAAGAAAAAGAGGATGAGGAATAGGGTGTAAAATGACCATTGAACCATTTTTTAAAATTAATTCCGCTTATGTCCTAAAGGTTAATGTATGTTTGCACTGTGGAAGGACAGTCGCTAACCCGAGGGGCACAAGTGATATATTAGCAAGAAGTGAGGGGCACAACTAATATAACCAAAAAGATAGGGGCATAACTGAAATTGCGATATCTCGGAGGGGCACCAGTAATAAAACCCTAAATTATATTGATGATTATTCAACATATTTATTTTAATTTAAATTAAATTTTGTTGAAAATTTATCAACAAAATCATGGCCATTGATTAAAATCACAAAACAATCTCAACAATTGGTTCTATGAAGCACATGGATTGTGATCCATGCATATCCAAATTAATATAAATGAAAGAGCAACCCTAGATCTTGTTTTTACAACACAATTGCAAGAGCACTCTCTTTCTGACACACATTCTCATCACACGCACCCCTCTCTCTCTAGAGTGTCTATCCACCACTTCACCTAGAGAGTGTCGATGTCATCGCTACGCTGATAAGTACTGCATCGATGCTCGTGGATCTCTGTCTTCTTATGTGTCCCACATTCGTAAAGTAGACATCGGATTTTGTGAGAAAAATCAGGAGATTCATTGCTCAGATTTTTGACTTGGATTGCGTGAAGCACGCATCTCATCCACGCGCTCGAAAGCATCACCTCTATCGGATCGGACTTGAGACAGGAGGTCTCTTACTTTAGAGACAATGATCGTAACCATGCCTCAATAGGTATTCCTAAAATTTTTAAAGAGATGAAACCACATGATTCAGAAACTCTTCTCTAGTCATTTAATCAAGACCACAATTAAGAAAACCTTGCTGCCCTGAGCAACTAGTATGACTAGTCACTCTTTATTGCATATGATGCGATCTTTACCCTTGTGTGATGCGCTAAGGCCTAAACCCTTGCCTTCAGTCACAACCACGATGGCTTTGTTTGGATTTGGGAACACCAACATCGATTCTCGGATGCTGAGATCTTCAATAATACAGTGTGTTCTCTGAGAACCTAGTTCGAACTTTGTAATGTTCTCTTTGGACTCCTGATCATCACCCAATTCAAATATCGAGATGACTCTTGTCCCAATATTTCTCCTTTCACCACTTTCCTTTCACCAATAAATCAATTGTTCGAGAAAGACTCTCATCTCGAACTTGCTCCTTCTTTTTTGATGATAGATTGGGTTCTATTTCCTAATGAAGATTTTATACCAATCAGGAGCCTGAGTTACATTTGGATTTTGAGATGTCTCCATAGAGACGTGACAAAGGGCTGAGTTCGGATGATAGAGTGGATCAAAAACCCAGTTCCTACAATCAGTTCATGTCATCCAGCAACAGTTGACAAACCAAGCCCTCGCCCATGTCTCTTTTAGGGAAATGTTTAATGATCTGAAGAGGGACAGGAAAATAGAGGAGGAGAGGATGAGGAATATCATGGTGGGAATGAGGATGAACAGCCTCTAGGAAACCATGCAGGAGAAGATGAGAGAGCAGGACCACCCAAGACAACTTTGAAAGAAACTTACAAGCCTGGTGTTGGTCAGGTTATTAAGTGGATCAGAATACCTGTGATCCATGGACACTTTTAGTTGAAACCATCATTGCTTGACATTTTAACGATCTTCCATGGGAATAATAATGAGGAGCCCTATATACCTGCAGCAGTTCCAAAAGATCTGTAGCACAATGCACAACCCCAACAACCCATTGGAGGTAGTAAAGATGATCGCCATCCCTTTTAGCCTTCAAGATAATGTGATATACTTTATCAATCAGTTGGGCAAGGTGGTGATGACCTGGGAAGAGCCTAAATTAGCCTTCCTGCAAAAATACTATCCTCTAAGTCGTCTGAACCAGATGCGAGTGTTGATTTCCAACTTCTCCCAAGTTTCCTATGAACCATTTCATGAGGCATGCGAAAGATTCGAAGATCTTGTGCAGAAGTACCCTACCATGATTTGTCGAAGACCAGCTTCGTCCAGAATTTCTTCGAGGGCTTGCACCAAGAAAGCTAATGGCTCAAGTATACCACATGTAGTGGATCACACTTCAATAAGGATGGATTCATCGTATGACAGATCTTCGAAAAGACAACTAAAGGCCCAACCTCTTTATCTTTGTCCTATGTATTTTTAAAAGTCATGTCAGTCCCACATAAACCTATTAATGCAACATCATACCATGAAGAAGAGAGAGACATGAGTTCCAACCTTAACATCATCCAGAACCAACCATATAAGGTTGATATAATTGAGAAATGATCACAAGACCCTGACAAATTAAATGTGATCAAACAAAGAACCAAATCGCTAGACAAGCTCGAATAAATTTTAAAGCATCATGAGCTTATTGTAAGACCCATCCATGTCTTCCAATATGTGAAGGAACTGATGAACGAGGTATCTTCGTGTGGGTATGAAAGAATGGTCCTCGCTAGAAGAGTAGCGAAGACAAAAGTGTCGCTGAAGTGACCCACAAGAAAATGTCTAGTCAATCAACAATTAACCGACAAATGTGTATAGCAATCTAAAGAAAAAATGTGGAGTTAAAATTTATTATAACTCTACAAAATGTGTATAGTGTGTACGCAAGTGTAGAGCATCGAATACAAGGAACAAACAGTAGATTATTAAAGTGAATGCAAAATTTGTCCTTTTCTCTTATATATTTATTCTCTTTTTGTTCGGGTTTTTTTTATATATATTTTTTATTTTAATTTTTATATATTCCTTTTTAATTGTTTTTGTTTTATAGTTTTTATTTTTTTATAATTTTTTGTATTTCCTTTTACTTTTCAATATTTTATATAATAATATATAAGGTTATATATACAATATATGATAATAGAATTATAAACACTACTAAAAATAATCAAAATAAATGTAGTAAAATATTTTTGGGTTTTATATAGTTTTCTACTTATTTTGCGATTTGGGGAGAATTTTGCTAATTTTTATATATTTTTAAAGTCAAAAATATTCCAAAATATGCATTAAATAAATAGGTCGAATTGATTTGAAGATTAAAAATAGCAAATATAGTCTAAAATTCTACAAATCAATTTTAATGGCTAGATAATAATATAAAGAAATTTAAAAACAAAAAAATATTTTTTAGGTTATTGTTGTTTTATACAACTTTTTATTGATTTTGGAACTTTTTAATTTTTATCTTTTTATTTTTCTTTTTTTGGAATTTTCTGTCTATAGTTAGAAAATACAATAATAAATCAAATACATTTTTTGGAATTTTTCAAGACTTATTTTTATTTTTTTGGTATTTTATAACTTAAATGGGGATAAAAACATGCTCATTAGATTTTTAGTAAATAGTTAAAATGTTTAAAATGTAAAAATAAAAATATTGCGTTAATATACATGCTGGCAGGCATCTAATCCTATTTTTGCATAATTTTTGGAACATGAATGCTATTTTTAATAAATGAAATGCAAATTCAAAAAATACTTGTACTAGCAAGGGCATATTCGTAATTAAAAATAAAGTTAGGGCTGAATTTACAAATTTCCTAAAACTATAGGACTGTGATTTAAACTTTATGTACTAATTTACAATTCACAAAATTGTTAGGAATTATGTGCAATTTTCCCAGCTCGCATGGGATGACACGTGAGCTAAGCTGGATTGGACCCATATGCAATATCAAATAAGTACAGGGGTCTCTATGCAATATTTCCAAATTGACTTACACTACAAACTTATTTACAAGACTGAAAGAAAAAAGGCAAAAATGTGGGGGAGAATATGTAATTTACCCCTATTATTGCATTGGTGAACAGTCGTGATCATCTCAATTAAACATGTGTCATCGTTTAAACAGCTGATACCCCTTCAAATTTGACATCCAAGATTAGATCCTGAGAAAGGATCCTACAACTATGGCTAAAAGATCGGGCGTCTCTTGTAGAGTCTGGCACGATGCTCCTAATCGGACGGTGGAGGAGGATAGCAGAAGATCAACCAAGAACTCATCGTGGGTGAGCTTCGATCCAATCAAACGCACGTTTCCGACAACCTGGGACTCCACCAATGGGCTCTAAATGCTCCTACAATAGCTCTGCACTTATGGACACCCTCAAAAGTGTCTGGGCATCATTGATAGATCCATGGAGCTCAGTCATTTCTGGAGGTGCTTCTCGAAGCGAGTGGGTCTCAGAAGCCCCGCTTCTAACTGCTTTACCTGGAAAATAGGAAAGGCTACATGAGGGCGAGGCGACTAGGTTATTATTGGCGAAGGTCAGGGTGAAATGGTCATGAATGGGGTGCTCCAGCGAGGTGGTGGTGGAGGGAGCATGGATCCTTCAATCTAGAGGGTATCATAGGGGGGTAATGGGTCGGATAAATCCTCTTCCTTAAGGATGACATGGATACACCATTAATATTTGTTCCTTTACCGACAGGGAGACTGATAAAAGCTCATCAATTTGTTTGAAAAAAAAATCATCCCAAATCGAACAATAGGAAATCATTGCAAATATGTTTGGTATATTATTGTCTGAGCAAAGAGTGACCAAGGTGGACAATGCCCCTTTAGCAGGTCATGCTTGGTTTGTTATTAACATGAGGGTGTATCACATTTCATGCATGTAGTGCATTCCAATTTAATTTACATCGCTTTTATTTTTCAAAAAAACCCAAACGTATTTCTTTTTACTGCATTATTTTTCAAAAAAATCATAAAAAATTCAAAATTGTCTAACATTAAAAAAAATGCATCATTTTTGCATATTTTTAAAAATTTTATTTTTTACATATACCCAAAATCCCATAAAATTGTGTAAAATTCCCAAAAATCTTTTTTTTGAGAAAATAAAAGTAAAATTTAAAAAAACAAAAAAAATTTCCTTATTTTCTCCTAATTATTTTGGGATTAGAACTCTAGTTTCTGCACATTTTAGACTTAGACCAAGAAGACCTTAATCTACTTAATTTCATAAGACTTCATTAGGCGTAAGTATTTTGTTTCTTCATGTTTATTTTATACATAATTCCTCAAGTTCCACTAATTTTATGTAATGACCAAAATATGCGTTTAATTGATTATCTTGATAACTATAACACTCTTTTACTCCTGATTGATTTTTGAAAAAAATTGCAGCTTACACCTTAGTTCAACTTAGTTTGCTTGTACAAGGGATTTTGTCAATCTCTAGAGAAGGAAGGGAGTAACTCTGAATCTTGGATTAAACCAAATTCAGTGATCTAAGTTCAGGAACCACTTATTCTCTATAAGATAGGATCTGTCAGCAAACTTACCTTGTACAATGTATCGAAAAGCCATATTTTATATGCATACACTCTTGATACGCAATGCCACAAAATCCTATTAAAAAGAAAGCACAATAAGAGATGCATATTCCAAAAAAGCAAATGCAAAGAAAAGATCTACCAAAAAATCTACTCAAATAACCCCCATCTCTACCAAATAAGCCAAGTAGTAGACCAATGTTGCTACTAGTTTAAATAATGTCAAAGAGGCCCAGGGTTACGCTTTGCAAAAAGAAAATTGAGAGCAAAAAACCAAAGCGGTCTACAGAAAACCCCAGAAAATTCATGTTCTCTTCAATTTGCACCCATCATTCTTTGTTGACGGAAACATGTAAAATGAGAATAGCCTAGACTTAGAGAGAATAGAGGTTTTGTATTTTATAAATCTTATGGTACCTTGCTTAAGATTGTATTGTATACTTGTCTGACAAATTAAGAAGAACTATAACCCTCACACATAGTTCAAAATCTACTCAAGGTTAACGAGAATATATGTTGATTAGTATGATCTGACTTGACCTAAGTATGGAAGCAACTAAATTTGATAGGACTCGAGGGATGTCGAATTGAGTACTCAAATCTAAGGAGAGCCCAAACACATTATTAAACTAAAGGTCGACTCGGTCTATGTTCACTATTAGTTCAAACATGGATTAAAATATATTGACTTTGTTGGTGTATCCACCGTAAACCCTCTGTGCACCTTCTGTAGATCATTCTCTATTTCTCTTTACATATCATTGTGTTGCTCGGGACTAGAAAAAGTTAAGTACGAGGTATGATGAATATGTGATTGATCATGGATTTTATATAATTTTGAGCAAATTTCTATTTTTATCCAAGCATTTTCTCAATTTCAAATAAAAATTCCATTTTATAAATTTTATGCTTTACTTTCAAAATTATCTAAAAACCACATAACATTCCTTATTAATTTAATAAAAAAAGGAAGAAAAATTTATTCGAAATGATTAAATTTTCAACAATTGTGGGCTTGAAACCCATATCAGAATTTCGAACAATTTTCTTTTTTTTATTTTTCAAGTCTGTTTTAGGAGAGTCCCAATAGGGCTCTCCAATCCTCTCCTCCCTTTATTATCAAAAAATCTACTACACAACAAAATAACTGACATCAACCTGACGTTAGAAGTTCAAAAAACATTAAAAAAATTATGGTGTCGATGCCATCAACATGACATTAGCCCCTCCCTCACCATCATGCAACTAGAACTGAGGTTGTTGGCCTCGAGCCTAGTACCACCTCCTCCACCCCTTCTTCCCCTCGCCTCATCTATAAAGAGGATGAGGAAGCTGTCGAGGAGGAGAGAAATATAGGCTTCCGCCTCCCCTTACCCACTGCACCTCCAGCCCATCTCTGCTTCTCCACCTATATGTTGCTTCGACTCTCCCTCTCTAGTTCAACCACGAGCCTCCGCTACTGCACCTCACGCACCGTATCCACTTGTGCCTTCTCTCATCACCGCCCACCGCTCAAGGAAAAAGGGGTCCCAAGGGCCCCTTCGTAATTTTCATTTTCTTTTAGTTTTTAAAGTATTTTGGATCTTTATGTAATTTAGAGAACTATTTATTATCCTTTGCAATTTCTCCAATTTCATAAATTTTTATTACATTACATTTGTATTTATTTTATTTAAGTCGGTTTAATTATAATTTAGTATTCAAGGATGTTTCTGCAATATCACTTATGTCCAGGAATGTTTCTCTAATTTCATTTTCATAAAGTTGTTTCTTTTTATCTCCAATTTACTAATTAAATATTATTTTAATTGATAATTTTCATTTATGTTCATACTCTTTTTATTTAATTGTAATCATGCCCCTAACTTTAATTTTATTTGCGTTCATGACCTTGATGTTACGTAGGAATTTCACTTATGCCCCTAGCAATTCAAAGGCTCACCAAAAATAGGAGAAAAATCTGAAAAATTCCCAAAAAGAATATATAATTCTTACTTTCAAAAATAAAAATAAAAATAGGATTTAATTTGAAACAATAATGTGAAAAATACCTTTATAAGTAAAATAAATATGTATAATATCCAAGTCCCTTTGGATCAATCCCCTACTTGCCGTATATATTATTCGATATATCTCTACTTGAAGTGGTATAAAAAATTATTGAATATATTGGTTTTCATGTGTGCAAAATGACATTCATAAACTACAGTTCTAAGCACATGTAAAATCATAATTTCAACATCACCTTAGGAGTGGTGGGGTCGGTTGTCAAAGACCAAACTGGAAATTCAAGTTGGACTTGCAAGGAGGAAAGAGTTCCCACTTCCTTCACACGAGCTGCATTTTCTCATATTACTGAGGTGTGGCAAAGGTAGAAGGGAGATCCCAGATCTCGCTTGAGGTACTTTGGTTACCATACCTTACTATTTCAAACTTTCAAAGGGAATGGACTATCAAGGTAATAAACAAGCGAGACAACTTTGATTTAAAATAATAATAACCTTAATCAAAGTAAATATATTTGTGCAAATTATTATTTTTTATATAACCTTCACTAAAACCTCTCAAATATATACCCAATAATAAACAATATCATGGATAGGATCCATAATCAGGTCGTAGTACTTGCAATTTGACACATAATGTATGTGGTTGCAATGTGCAAATTTTCTCATAGTAATGAGGAATGATAATTAATAAGAAAGTAGGGACATCAACTAGGGATATGTATGTCTCTACATTCTTGATCTCTCATCCAGTGTGCCTTGGAAGTAACATGTCTATGATGGTCGTAATTGTCATGATCCTTCTTAGAGCCTAACGAGATGTTTTGGCAAACATTCGCACTCTCAACATTTAATCAATGAGTAACATGGTTCACTGCATTGTGCAAAAATGTTGGCTCCATGGTATATGATGTATCTAGAATGTTTGAGTACTTACCTCAACCAAAGTCTTTAAGAATGGATATAGGTGTAGATATGACAAGTGACATATATTTACTATCTCTACTCGAATACTTTATGAAGCAATATAAAATTCATATTGCATGAATATGATTAAATATGTAAATGTTGAAATAATCTCACGTTGAAGTCCTTTGAGGACATGTTCAATTAAAGAGGTCTTTTATCTTAAGCAATGGTTACTTAAGCATTAAAGGAAATGTAGTGGAATCATGGGTCCAATCCATGTTAGAAGGAGTTTCAAAGAGTTGATTGTACTTCTGTGACTTCCTCACCTGTGACATCCAAAGAGTTGGATAATTGCCAATACCACAACAAGTTGATATACTGATAGTATGACTATCTGGACTAATCTTGAATCCTTAGAGAAGGACTCAAATAGTGTGTCGATATATTCTATATCTGCATATCATCATTGAAATATACTTACTTATCATATAAGATTAAAATTCGATAATTGTATCTCATTCTTCTACTAACACTTGCAATTTGTTGCAAATGTTTTAGAATATTATAAACTTGATATTAAGGTTCATAGTCATCCACATGGAATTTGATGCAATTGTTGCAACAAATCTCCATTGGATAAATAGACTACTTATTTCCAGTGGGAGAGTCCGTATGACCTAGATGTTAGAATAATTTCATTATTTATTTCTACACTTGTTGGAAATAGACATACATTGAGATAGAACTATCATTAAGAGTTATGAAGGATATATTTCAGATAAGAGTCTAACATCTAGATGACTTTACTAAATTAGAATATTAATGAATTTCATTAACATTTCTAATACTGAAATTAAACCTTAAAAGATCGAGAGGAGGATGAAGATAATTCAACAATGATCTGACATCAAGACTAGGGCATAAGTCTTTTGATAAGATCAATAGATAAGTAAGAGATAGAACTTTATATTTTCTGAAAGTTCAAAAGCTTACATGCTTGTGAATAGTGTATTGCATGTAGAATGTCTGATGCACCCTCCTCCGAGAATGGTTAAGGTGTTGAGGTATTGTAAAACCCCGTACATATTAATGTATGTTGACCTTCGATACCATAATAAACATTATTAATATGTGATATCATTAATGATCATTTGTGGTATGGGATTTATTCCTAACACATTAAAAACCATTGAAATGTTTAAAATTTTCATAATTTTGGTTTAGAACCAATATTATAAGGAAGACAAAAGGAATTTGATCTGACTGAGGTAGCCGGTACTAATCAAATAATTTTGAAGAAAACCTTATAGAGAAAGGAGTATTATTCATATCCCACTCCTCCTAATACACCTCGTCTTAGTAGAGTTGTAGAGAGATACAATTTAATCTTGTTTGATATGATCTTATAAATGATGACACTTAGCATAATTACCTCTTGGTTTCTAGATATATGCAGTAGAGACTGTAATATCTTAATAAGATTCATAGCAAATCTGAACCCAAAACTCTCCATGAGCTATGGTTTGGAACCAAGCCCAGTGTTAGACACTTGAGGATAGGGTTGCTTGGTCCATTCCATAACATGGATATGAGGAATCTAGAATCCAGAACTAGAGATTGCTACTTCATAAGGGTCATGACGGATGGTATTGGATACCTACATTATGACCATGAGATTCTTAAAACATTTCATATCTAAGGATATGATTATTAGAGGGTGAATTCCTTAAGAGTTAAGATAAGAATGAAGTAAAGGATTCATTGAATCCTTTGATGATAATGAGGTTCCTAAAATTGGAAGCTAGAAAGATTGTTATAGATGAAACACTCATACCACTGCAAATCAATCTGAGGGTGGTAAGACCATCTAGAGGGTATGTATTCCATGTGTGAGAGAAGTATGACAATTATAAGGGTTGATGTGATGAAGATTATGAGCATCATGAAATAGTGAGATGGATGTTAATAATAAAGTCTAAAGTATACTTCTTGCACAACTATTATCTATGGACCCTCATGTATTCACATATAGGGTTTAAACCTACGGGGTGTAAATGGATTTTCAAGAGAAAGAGGTAACATGATGAGAAGGTAGAGACCATCAAAGCGCGGTTTGTACACAAAGAGAATAAATCGCTTGCAATGAGACTTGCTCTTTAGTAACCATGCTTATACCCATTAGAATATTTCTAACTAAAGTTGCACAACTTGACCATGACATCTGGAAGATGGAAGTAGAGATTGCATTCCTTAATGAATCCCTCAACAAGGATGTTCATATGAAGTAGTGATAAATCCTATATTTATCGTCATTAATCATCATTATTATCACTCATGCTTAAGTAAATCAATAAGATTCAATGACCATTAACCTTAATTACTAATTAGTGTGTTGTAAATAATTGACCTTAATTACTACATAATAATATAACCTTATTATTGTACTAGTATTTTATGTATTTATTTATTATTAAAAATCAATTAAAAAATAGAATAACATTGTATATAAATAAATTAACATAAAATTAAGTAAAAACCCAAAAAATGAGCAAAAAATAAAATAAAAATGTTTAATATTGTTTTAATAGGTATTTAATTTTTACATATGTACAAATTACCTCTGATCTCTTTGATTTCTACACAAAAGTTGTATATCTCATTGAGATCTACAACTTTAATGTTCATAGTTTTTTTTCTAATTTTTATTGTATCTATTTACTATTGATTTTTTATTGTTTTCTATATTTATCTTTAATTCTATTAGGCCACATGATGCCTCCATGGCTGCCCACATGGCCACCTCTCATCGTCTAGATCGCCTTCAATATGGACTATTGGATCTTGATCCAATGACCCAGATTGCATCTTCAATCCTCCCACCTCCTTCAAGTGATGCGACTTTTCACATGCACCCAACTTCTCCCATTTTTCTCAACTAACTCCGACAACTGCGTCTCCAACTACCACCTCCATGCTATACACCGTTCAACCCTTACCCTTTCTTGATCTCCAGCCTTTCCTTATCCTTTCTTGCTTCGTCAGGAGTGGTGATTGATACCACCACCTTTCAAATGTAGGTCACCAACTTCCCCCTCCTCAAAACATCACATCTGACCTTCAACAACCGTATTCGCCTTCACGTGATAATCCTTGGAACTCATCTTCTCTATCTGTGATAGAGATAGCGAGGTAGCTTGAGCATGGGAAGGGTAACTCTTCGATGTGATCCACGTCCACTTTAAGCCATGCCGTAACCCTCTCAACAGAGCTGCTCGAGCTCTACATCCATCCAAAGTATCGAGCGAAGAACTAAGGTCTTTTTAGACTTCTCCACATGTTGAAACGTCCACAATATTCTTCAAGTCTTCATTTGATTCAAACTCCATTTTTCAGGTGATCATTCTCATCTGATTTCTTTTTCATCATTGCGCTCAGATTTTGCTAGGGTTTGATCTGAACTATTGGACACATCCACAAATAATCAATCATCCACTTGTATACCTGGCATTTCATCTGATCACTTCACCATCTCTGTGAACACCTCATTCCATCTTCTTCTTCTATTGGAAGGAGAACCCACTAGGGTTCAAAGCTTTCACCACGAAGATTCTTCATTCCGCTTCCCTTTTCATCCCAATAGATTCGATAGTGCTTCAGCTACATTGCTAACCCCTGTAGATTCCTGGAGACTTCACTGATCGGAAGCACCAATCCGTCTCCGATATGGACTTTCATTACTGAAGAAGCTTCATCGAATAGCTAATGCAGACACCTTTTGAGCTACCTTAAAGCAAGGTCTTCTTCGCCAGCCTCTAAGCTTCGAACCAGGAGTTGTTAAGTACGGGAGGACCAGCGGAGGGGTGAAAGCACCCTTGCGGGAGCATAACCCGAGCGTCTCTGCGCATGGAGGAGTTGAAGAACATCTGAGGCGCAACCACGTCCATTTTAGGCAAGATCCTACAGTCCAAATCAAGCCACGTTGCCTGCCCGAGCCAACGTTTCATACCTAAGGCTTGGTATACAAGCCTACATCCGAGTCTTGAGCGGAGCACTAGAAGCAGACATGTAGACCGAACCTCTATCATCGAGCCTCGCTGGGTCATGTGTAGTGCGCACGTGAATGGGTAAATTACAGCGATTGCTCTCTAGTTTTTAGTATTTGTAGACAAGTCCTCTCGCTCTGGGTAAATTGCATTGTTACACATGCAATTTATTGTAATTACGATTCTATCCAATTTTTGTCCAGTTTTGTAAGAAATTTGTACTTTTATTGGAAAAATGCCCCTGGATTGATTATTGAATATCTTCACATATAAATCCAAATGATGTGATTTTGGTCTTGATTGAAAGCTCTTTTGATGCTCTATCTAGTGGCATGATGTGTTGTAATTTTTGTTTAAAAATCATGCATTAGCTATTCCCATGTTTTAAGCTCTTATTTAGATCTTTAAATCAAACTAAAAATTTACTTTTTGTGAGAAATTGAATATGTTAATCACATTGATTCTTAGTGACTTGATTCTAAATATTTTTATCACTATCATTAACTAATTCAATAATTTAATTGATTTTCTATCAATGAAGCATCATAGTGAGATTAAAAGATAATTCATTATCGAATGTTTTGGAGACCCAAATCACCTATTGCCTAATAATTGCTTTAATTAATTAAATAAATTTAGGGAATTTTCGTATTTATTACAAGTTTTTTTGTGTCTACTTCTATTGTGGTTGTCATAATTGTATAGTTTGTGCATTATTGTCTTCATGTAAAGTAATTGCATAAAAAGATGTTAAAAATCTGTCTTTTTGTGATTTGTGCATCTGCTCAATATAATCATCATATAAATTGCTACCTCAAATATTTGATACTTAAAAATTATTTACTAAATTGCTCGCATCCTTATGTTCGACCCTGGTCGTCCCAGGTTATAGATTCAAGTCAAATCCTCCTCATAGAGATCTTTTATTCGGTTTTGCATGATACGCTAAGTGCATGTGCTACAATGGATACAAATTAACATATGCACTTAGCAATTCATCAAGTAGCCCAGGGGTTCATAGTTGAGGAAGACAAGGTGTGCAGTCAAAATGATACCAGCTATGGGCTCAAACAATCTTCTTATAGTTGAAAATCAAAATTGATGAAATCATAAATGTTAATATTTCAGACAGAATCTTGATAAACCATGTGAAGTGTAGTAGGAGTTCCATTGTGTTCATCATGCTAAATGTAGATAAAATCCTAATCACTTATAATGATATAAGTATTATAATAAGTGTTTAGTAACATTGTTTCCCCTTACCTTTGAGACAAAAGATCTTAAGGATGCCTCTTAGGTATTAGTAAATTCCAAGGACTTCTTTCTCTTAACATATGGTACTGACCTATCTAAAGGGATAACACCTCAAAGTGTTGAGGATGTGAATGATAAAGTTGCATGCCCTTTATGCATCACCTATAGGAAGCCTAATGTATGCCAGATTTGTACAAAAGCCATAAGTCTGCCTTGTAGTTTGAGTGGTAAATTGTTACCAGTCCTGCTATGGAGATAAATTACTTAATTACGTAAATAATAAAAGCATCTTCAAAGAGACAAGATTTTTTAGATGGTTATATCAAATTCTTATATTTGAGAACATGAGACTTTGTATAAAGTGATCTAAAAGTCTTACCTATAGATACCTTCAAGACTTAAGACTGTGTATTAATCCAAGGAGATAGAGATGTTAATGTATAAGGGTATTCTAATAAGGATAATAAAAATCCTCTACCGACTATAATAATTGTTCAACTATGGTGCTTGATGAATAGTTATTCATTGGCATTTATTCTCCTATTTGGATTTATATACCCACTGACGTACATGTAAATATCACTAGTTTGTATGAATTAACATCTAACATTAATATATAATTAGCATGTAAATACATGTATTTAAACCCAAAATAAAAGAATAAAGTAAATAAAAGGATAAAAATAAAGAAGGTATCAAGAATACTGACTAATCCTAATCCCCGAGACTAAGTCAAACGTTGACTAGGTCGACAAAGAATAAGCCTGGTAAGATAAGGGCAAAATAATGTGTATAAAGATATACAGAACTCAAGAAACCCTAGGTGTTGAATGCACTGTATATAGCCCATACTTACATTTTATTCATGTTCCTACACACTTCAAATAAAAATGTTTTTAACATGAAACTGGTACATAAAAATGTAAAGAAAATAATAAAATTATTGACACAACTAGATCATGCACAAGTCACTCTATACAATCAAATGAAAAAGCTACAAACAAAACTTCATTTACCAATATCTCCTATGTATGAACTAAAAATTAATCAAAGTCACGTCCATTGTATTTCAAATCAAATGATCAATCAAATGAAGTGGTTCATTTTATATTGGAGTCAAGATACAAAAGCTGGCTAACTGGCGTACTATGGTGCATGCACATCTGTATATAAAGTCAATATAATTTTACATTTTACATTTAGAATTATTTATTTTTTATTAATTTACACATTATTTAACATATATATAATATAAATAAAATTAGAAGTAGTCAAAAATATCAAAAATACTTAATAAACCATAAATACATTGGAATAAAAAACATAAATTATATGTATGCATAGTTATTTATATATATAAATCAAACAATAAGAACTCCAAAAAATGTATATATGCATTAAATTATATTATAAATAAATAAATTATGTAAATTATATTATGTATAGATATATTAAAATACAAATACAAAATACATAAGTATAAATATCTATACATTAAGAATATAAATAATAAATGTTAATAAATAAGTTGATAAAAAATTAAAATCACCCAAAAATAGTTTAATAAAAAAGAATAAGCTTTTAATTTTGAGATTTAATTAGTAAAATCATATTCTACTTTAGTTTCATTTTATTTCTATTTTTATCTCTATTTTATCTTCTAGTGGTCCACGTAGACAATCAGGATGTGCCTTTGGGAGACCGGAGTCAACTCCCCCCTCCCCCGCCTCCTTCTAACCAGTCTCAGGCACACAACTTCCTCTTTTCACCATATTTTCTAACATGATCCAGACCCTTATGCACCCGATTCCTTCATAAAAGATCTACTTCTTCCATCTATATTTCACATGGACCCATGATCTTCTTGTGTGAATCTTTGATCCAAGCAAAAAAAATCAAACATGCCCTCCTACTCACTGCACTATACAGTTTCTCATTCACCTCTAGTCAACCCTAGTCCCTTGTGATAGGAGGTGCTCCCCTATCGATCCAAGGTGAGGAGAAGGAGGTCTGAGTTGATCCAACCCATTGCTGGAGTTCCTCCATGCAGTCTCTTCTCCCAGCCATTCTTGATCGGGTGATCTAGATATCTTAAGCTCCTTTAATTCGTAGATCATTACTTAGCATAGATTAGGTCTTTTTATTTCATTTGATTCCATCTATTTTAGCCTAAAATCCAAAATCTAAGTATGCTAGAGCTTAGAGATCCGACCTCTGTTCTGCTACTAGCCTTCATTCTGACTCCCTAATGCCCACATCTCATCCCTCACTTCTTTCCATCATCCAGATCATGTCCATTCACCCCAATCTTGCTCAGACCAGGTCCACCAATTGCCCACTCTACCACATCATCGGAGATATCATTGTTTGGCCTCATCTCTCACCCATTTCCACTAATAACAAGGCCAAGAGATTTGCCCTTGAAACATGGTCCTTTTTGTGCAGGTGGAAGCTCCAGGAGACCCCATCTGATGGGCATTCGATTCGAAGTTTGTAGCTGCATGTCCCCAAGCTTTCACTAACCTCTAGGCCTACTTCGATGAGGTTTGGGCTCTTCCGAACCCATTAGTTAACACAGGACCCTACAACTATCTCTTGAGCCCTCCTTGAGCTCGAGAGGTGGTCGGAGGTCAGAGATTTCACTGGAGGAAGGGAGGCTCTAGTTGAGTTCTTCCATGTTCTTCCCATGTAGCATCAACCATCAGATGAAGGAGTTGCCCCATTTTTCATCAGAATTGTTCTGTCGTGAGACACAATAGTTGTTGATCCACCTCAGGATCTAATTCAAAACATTGATCGATTAAGTGATATCGAGCACCAATATTTATCAAATTGAGTCAAGTGAATCAGCTAGAGTCATTGGATCCAAGCGTGTGCATGCACATAAGTTCTAGGGTATTTTGCAGATCTCACCCCCCTGCTTTGTGCATTCAAGTTTTAATATTTAAACATTAATTAGAAATATAGGAAATTTAGGTATTTTTGCACATAGACCCTCAACTGTTTTTATTAGCATTTTCATCTAGTGCTGGGTCACCTCATGTGGGGTTACACATAAGGTGCTTTGGGGAATTTTTATAGGGGATCCCTTATAGTTTTTAGACCTATTATTAAATTCATAGTACTTTTGATATAATCAAATTTTAGTCTTTGTCAGTAATGTGTATAACACGCGTATTAGGATATTTTGCACCTTTCCCCTTGGATTTGTATATGTGTTCTGAAATGCATGAAAAGTTTTTAAATTGCAAATAGGTCTCTATGTTGTAGATTATTTTTATTTTGTGTATTTATTTTTATTTATTATTTTCATGTATCACAGAAATATAGGAAAGTTATATTAAGTGCCTCATATTACATTACATATATTTTTTATAGAGCATTTAAAGTTATTTTTCTATTTATTAGAAATCAAAAACATGTTATTTTATCTTGATTAGCTAGTAAAAATCCACAAAAATAAGAATATTTTTCTAAAAATTTTATAAATATCATACTAGTTGTATTCAATATATTTTAAAACATATCAAAAAATCACATAAAAATATTAAACAAAAACCTTAAAAATACAAAACTGTAAAAACCTGATAAAATGTTCAAAAATTCTGGAAAAATACAAAAATTATGTTCTCTATTTCTAAAAGTTTTGTATTCAACATAGTATGTATTAACTTTAGTTTAGGTATTTTTTGAATGAATATCTATTTTTAAATTCTAAGCTAGTTTCTGGATTTAAATTATTCATTATTTTGATTATTTTGAACTTTAGAAATCCATATAAATTAGAAAAATACCATAAAAATTACCAAAAACTGAGAAAAATATCCAAAACACAAAAATATTATATTTTCTTTGTTTTGACTTTATTTAACTTATTTAAAAAATCCAAAAACAAATTTCCTTTTGTTATCTCTAAAAAATATATATTATCTATAACTACATTATTATACATTTTATTTTCATAAATAAGAAATAAAAATTTGTAATATTAAAAATAAAAATGTAAATATTAAAAATCATAAAAAATGAATATACATAAAAATCCATAAAATTAGAAAAATAATAAATAAATAAAAATAATAAATTATAAAATCCATAAAATATTAATAATTAGCATTAATAAATAACAATTTTGCCTATCCTCACTAGGCTTCCCTGAGTTCGACAATCTACTGTACATACACCTATACACACACTATTATAGAGTTATAATAAATTTTGACTCACATATACATTGATTAATATTATTGTGGGTTGATTGTTGCTTATTTTAGATTGGTCGTCATTGCCACTAATGATCCAGCTTGTTAGATTAGCGTATCGGTTTTCACTTTAAACAAATAGTGCCATTGTAGGGAAACAATGGTTAGGATAGATAGTTCTTTTTGTTTATTTATTTACATTATTTTATGTATTCTAATTTTATTAATTATTTTTTATAACTTTTTCTGACCATCTCTCATTTCAACTTTTTTGTGAGGTTTCACGGAGCGAGAGAGAATGACTTAGGGAGTCCAGAGCACCCACATGAGGCAGAGGATGACTATTCAAAAAAGCTGACAAGAGAGAGCTACCGAGGAGTTCAAGAGCTGCAAAGAGCAATGGTTGTAGTTTAGCTTAGTGTAGTTTAGTTCTAATTTTGGTGAGAGAGAGACTCATTTGTTTATTTGTAATAATGAATTAGACTTAAACACTTATAATCTTTTACGGGTCCATTTCATTGGGTGGTTGTTCACCTGGGAGATCCAACTGGATTTCATCGAGTTTTCATCACTTCTAGCTTTATTTCTTTCTAGTTTCCCCTTTATTTTACTTTATTTTCTTTGTTTTGAGTTTTTCACTTTATTTCTTCATTTACATCTTCATTGATTGAGCACATAGAATTTTAAGTTGCTTATTTTATAGCTAGGACCACGTAGCTATAGATCTTTGCACTTGGACTTAGTCAAATTTAAAAAGTTTCCTCACGATAATAGAAACTCCTATTTAGGGTGATTTCATCGATTGCACCTCATATAGATTAGGTTCAAATTATGCACGGATAACTTATATGTAGAGTTCAGGCACAAGGTACACATCCCTTTCTCTCGCATTTTCATTCATCATTTCTCTTTTATTGGTTTTCGTGTTTGTCCCCCATATTTCTTGGACTTAGATTAAAAGGAAATCAGAAAATTCATTAGGCATTTATTTGAAATTAACCAAAAAAAGTGAAAACAAAAAACTTAAAATAGGGACATCAATTCAACCTAAAAAATTGGTTAATGAACATCATTGTTTTTTGTTCCTAAAGCCCTCATTGTCTTTGGGAACATTCCTAATCGAGCGAGGCACGACCCTTAAGGACTTGAGCCAAAAACCCAATGATGTACTTCCTTAACTATCACCTGGTCTTCTGAAGTATTAGCGCTTCTATCGACGCGTGGGTGAGTAGAGCAGAGCCCACATGCGGGTTTGATCTGAATTACTTGAGCATAGGGGTACTGCGACGATAGGACCCTGTCTCATTGTACCACTTCTGAGTACCCTCTGGGGGAAGTATTTGATTCGCTACATTCACTTACTCTCTATTTCTTTGGCTAAGTAGCGAGCCCAAATATAACACAAAGGACCTTAAAGAGAACAGGTTGCTAGTTACAAAGGAAGTGGGTAGTAAAAGACACTTGTTTGGTAGTACTCACTCAACTATAGGGGTAGTTCTAAGTTAAGTTTGAAAGATTGATGAATAACCATTCTTCTACAATTATTCTTCCATTTTATCTTTAAATCACTGTCAAAACACACGTAAATACAACTAACTTGCACCAATTAGCATTTATTATTTCATCTAAAATTAGTATGTAATTGGTACACATTTTGATGTATTTAAATCCAAAATAAAAAAAAGAAAAGGAAAATAAATGAAGTATAAAATATATCGAATGACCCTAAACCTCAAGACATATTCTATATTGACTTGGTCGACAAGGAATAAAGTAGTGAGAGATAAGGGTCACATACTGTATGTAAAATCTTAATTCTATACATTGAAAAATACATATTTTTACTCTATTTCATTCTTTATTTTGCACATGTCAAACAATAAAGTTATCAACAAGAAACTTATACATATATATATATATATATGTATATATACATATATACATATAAAAATAATGCACCGTGCAACTGAGATATACAGACGAAAAAACTGCAAACTAAAGTTCATAGATAAATATCTTCTCCATATGATCCCAAATTTCTCCAAACTCACTCCATTGTTTTTATAATCAAAATATCTATCTAATGAAGGTCATTTCATTAAAAATAGAGTAAATATACAAAAGCTGACTTTCTGGGGTCCCATTGTACTATGTACCTGTAAATTTTATTCATATATTTTATTCTTTACATTTTTACTCTTCTATATTTACTAAAATAATAACTGCAAATATTATTTAAAACATATTAAAAAATAAACATAAAATAGAACAATAAAAATACACTTCAAATAAATAATACATTAAAATATATAGGTATACTATACCTACAATATACATATAAATTATTTAAGTATGTAAATAAAATAAAAAAAATAAAAATATGTATATATGTATTTAAATATATCATAAATATATAAAATATGTACATATGCTAATAAAAATTTTAAAAAAATAAAGTATATGAAATACAGGTAAATATACCTATATATATTCATGTAAAAATTAACAACCTACAAATAAGGTTGTATAAACAAATAAAAAACACCATAAAGTAGTTTGGAAAATAAGAAACATTTTCATGTTTTAAGATTTAATTCATAAAATCATTTATTATTTATTATGGAATTAATAAGCATTTTTATTTTTTGTTTTGTCTTATTGTTCCTACGCAGACTAATAGGAAGCCTATGAATGTTGACCCCCCCTCCCAGTCAATTATCCTGCTCCAGCTCAGATTTTGTCAATTATCCTGCTCCAGCTCAGATTTTGTCATAGTCAATGTGCCTTTCTTTTCCAATTTGTTCCCCATCCATGGCTTGAAGGGATTGATTCCTTCATCAATACTGTTCATAACACCTTCCTCCATCACACCCCATTCTAAGATCCACTGTACACACATCCCCCCATCCATAAATCCATGATCTTTTGAGCCTCCTAACCTATATAAAAATAAAACCTCATATCATCATTTTGCGTTTTGATCCCTTTTTGTGGGTTGTAACCCCAAAAATCCCCTACTGGTGTGTGTGCCTTGGTGGTAGGAAGGTGCCCATCAGATTTGCAGTGTGGATGAAGCTTGTGGAGGAGAGATCCATCCATCATCAGAGACACCTTCGATGACCTCTACTCAGCCTCCCAAACATGTATGAGTTATTTTTCTGCGCTTTTTAGTTAGCATTTCTTTCCATCATTTAAGTATGCCTTTTATTTCATGATTTAGTGTAGTTTTAGCTTTGATTTATAAGATCTTAGTACGTCGAAGCTCGAGAGCTCCGAGTAGTGTTCACCATGCTACACACCATGTATTGACCCATAAAACACCTCCCATTCTACACAAACATATTCTCCATCAGTTCATCCATCTAGATCACCCTCGATGTTTCTCAGATTGAGGTTCCATGTCTCCATCTCCGCCACTCATCCCAGGAACAACATCCCACCTCAATTAGACTAAATTCCACCCAATAAAATGGCCTATACATTTGCCCTTGCCACATGTTTTTGACCATGCAAGATAGAGCTTCAAAGTAGGAGTTTCAGGTACGCTCCTTCTTCCTCGACATCTATGCCCCATCGATATGGTCTGGACCCATTTGTGCACTTAAGTAGCTATGGAGGAGCAGCATCTCCTTTTTGAGACCATCGGTAGCTGAAGAGGAGGATAGTGCACATGGAATCGACAGATTAAAGCTCTCCCAAGTAAGGCTTCATTCCTATTCTTACAGCTTCTCTCTACTCTGTTGGATGAGGAACAAAGCCTAGAAGATCCAGCCATCATTTTATTGTGAGATTTTATTGTGAGCTCCTTCGTCCATTGATCTAGCGGGGGATTTGATCAGATCTGCTCAATGGCGAAGCAATATAGGCGCATCTTGGGCGCCCGCTGATAAGTGGATTGACATCTACCATTGGATGGCACATGTTTGTGGATAAATTATACCGGTACCCTCTACTTTTGTATTTCATACTTTAGGACTGTAATTATTCATTGTAGTATTAGAACTTTTGTATAAATTGCATTGTGACCCGAACCGTTTAGTTATTTCCATTTTAGTCCTTCCGCCTCACGTGTTGCAACATGTGAGGCCCTGTAACTTTTACATAAGTGCCCCTATATTTCCATAACTTGTTATAAAATGCATTTAATGTTCCTATAAATTACAAAATGGTCCCTATAAACTATGAATTTTTATTTATAGAATATTTGTCCGATTAAATAATTTTTTTTACAGAAAATTGTAGGAAAATTTATCTATATGCATGTTGTCGTAATCCACGTCTAATTTTTTTGCATTTAGTTAATTTTCCTATTACTAAAAAATAAAACCAACCGTTTTCTCCTTGTTTAAAAATACAAACAAATAACATCCAAAAATATTTTTTTCTATTTCTGATTTTTCTATATAGTATATCTATATATAGAAATAGTTTCAGTTAATTTTGGACTTATTTATATTTATTAATCATAAAACAATCTTGGATAACTATTTCATTCACTATTTTGTTATATTTATTACTTGAAACATATTTAAAAATTAGTAAAAAATTATAAAAGTACCAAAATGCAAAAGAAAATAAATATCACAAAAATATTTTATTTTATGTATTTTATTGTATTTTTATATATCTAAATATATAATATCCTATATATACTAAATTTCCTATATATTACCTACATTATCTTTAATAACAATATTATTATACATAATTATTTATTTTATTTTAAAAATATAAAAGAGATTAAACTTTGTGAAATTAAAAAGGAAATAGGAAATAAAAAATTAAAAATATAAAACAAAATCCATAAAAATTAAATATTTTTAAAAACCAAAAAAAACAATTAAAAAGAAAAGACATAAAGAAAATAAGCAAGGAACTAATATTAATTAGAAATAATTAATCATTAATTTTTGAATCTATATTGTAGCTCCCCATGTTCGATAACTCTACACATACTTACACCTATACACATACATTTTAGAGTTATAATAAATTTTAAGTGACTTGATTTCATTGAACAATTCATCATATTCTGGGTTAATTGTTTATTAATTCGAGATTGGTCTCTACATCAACTAGGGTTCTAGCCTTATTAGGAACCCTAGATCAATATCAGGTTATCAAATGGTGTCGTTGCTGAGGAGCAACGAATTATAGATTGATTGTTTAGTCTGATTTGTATATTATCTATTTTTCTATTTTGTTTATTTTTATCTAGATTTTGTGAACTGTTCTGACCACTCTCTTGTTTGACTTTTCTACGAGGGCTCTCCAACCAAGGGAAAACTTCTTAGGAGGTTCGAAGCACCCGAGGAATGTGGAGGTCAGCTTTTTTGACCTAGCTAATAGGTGAGAGCTAGAAGAAGACCATGAGAGAGAGGACCAGAATAGCAATAGTGTAGCTTTTCTTATAGTTTGGAGAGAGAGAGATTAATAAATAAATTTGTAATAATACAAGATAAGACTTTGGACAATTGAACTTTACATGTCTAGTTTACCACGTGAGTGTTCCTTGGGGACCTGTTGGTTTTTCTCGTGTTTTATTTTCCTTCTTTACTTTTGTTCTCCCTTTTTTCCCCTTTTATTTTTTTGTTTTCCATGATTTTAGTTTTTCGTCCTTTTTCTATTTTACGTCTTGTGTGAATGAGCCCTAAGATACTTAGGATTTTCTTGCTCAGTAATCTAGGTCCGAAGCCTTAATATCTACATGTTCCTATAGACTATTGCACTTGGACTTATATAAAATAACTTGTGCTTCTTGTTAATAGAAACTCCTACTCAGGGCAAGCTCATCATTGCATGTACATATAAATTAGTTTTATTTTTATGGGTGGATCATTTTGCATGTATAGTGTTGGATCAAGGTACACATTTCTAACATTGCATCAATTCCTTGATTTGACGCACATAGGTTTTTTGACTTCTCCCCCTGGTTTCTTGAATTTATAATAATTGAGAATCAGAAAATTCGTTAGGCGATGATTATTGAAAAATACTTAAAAAAGTCAAAACCCAAAAAGTAATATAAAGGGACTGCTAAATAAACTTTGATCTTAATTAAAATCGGTAATGGACTTAATTAGATTGGGTTCATCAAGCCCACATTATTTTTAGGCACCTTCTTGACAGAGCGATGCACAACCCTAGGATCTTGAGCCAAAATCCCAGCCTGGGTACTGCCTTGTTTATTGTTTGGATTCACGAAGTATTGATGCTTCTATCAGTGCATGGGTGAGTAGTGTTGAGTCTGCTTGCAGATTTAGTCTGAAGTACTAAGCATAGGGAACTACGATGTCAGGTTCCTGTCTCATCGTGCCACATTCGAGTACCCTACAAGGGGGAAGTATTTGATTCTCCTATCAGCTTCATCCTCTACTTTTTTGGTTGAATAGTTTATGCGTACCCAATAACAAGGATTCTTTAAAAAGTACATGCTACATGTTACAAAGGAAGCGGGAAGTACATGACACTTGTATAGTAGTACTAACTTTCATATAGGATTAGATGATAAGGACTTGTTACAAGATTCTTGAATAACAAACAATAAAGACTACCAAGATAACAACCGAACTCTGAAAGCTTCACTTGTGTTGTGTTGGTGTGCTCAATTCCTTTGGTGTTTTTTTTATCTAGTTAGTTTAAGGATCACAATCACAAGTATTTTCTCCTTTTCTCTACACTTCTTTGTATCATTACTTTTTACTTTGCTCATTAGAGCCTTTTCTCATTCTATCATCATTTTTTCATTGTAAATCTCCTTGCTCATTACTCTTTATCACTGCTCCTTTTTATCACTCAAGATGTTGGGTCTCGGATGGCTTAGTCTAAGATCCACAGATGACCACATCGATTCCACGACTCCGACATCTCTAATAATTCAGGATGATTTCATAAAGATCGATTAGGATCTTACGAACCACTCTCAAGACTCCTTGTCTTCTTTAACTTAAATAAATCGAGATTACTCTTATCCCAACATTCCTCCTTTGTGTATGGAGATCAACCTATCTCCATGCACATTGCCTACAAATATTTTTCAGAATTGACCTTAATTACAAACACTTCTTCCCAATTGGTGTAAGATTCAAGACTTACCGGATTCATTTCATCATACAGATTTACAGCCCGATTAGGATTCCATTTCCTCTGAGCATGACTCAGAGATGTCTCCACCTAAATAGAAGTCACAACATGTCGAGCAGAATCAAGTCAACGCTTAGATTCTCGTCTCTCTACAGGTGATCCAGACACAGATGACTACATAGGCCAAAGCTCAAGCCACCTTCCAAGACATGCTAATGGAATCGAGGAGATATAGAGAGAATAGAGGAGGAGGAGTAGGAGTAGGAGGAGAAGAAGGTTAGGAAGATAGACACCATGAAGGGGGAGATCAGTAAAGAAAAGAGGCTCCCAAGCCTACACAAAAAGATACCTATAATCAATCGATGGTCAGATGTTAAGTAGATCCAGATTCCACCGATACATAGACAATTTGAGCTCAAACCATATCTCTTGTCTCTTCTTTCTTTAATCCATGGGAACAAGAATGAGGAACCCTACGACCATGTCTAGCAGTTTGGCCACGTCTTCGGCACTAAACACTACCCTAGCATAACATTAGGTGTAGTCAAGTACTACCATTCCCTGTAGCCTTCAAGACAAGGATTTTTATTGGATCAATCATTTAGGGGAGGTAGTGACGACGTGAGAGGAGATAAAGTCAGCATTCCTCCACAACTATTACCCTCTCAGTCATCTAAACCAAAGGTGTGCTCGCGTCTCGAATTTTTCCTAGGTACTGCACAAGTCTATTCGTGAAGCATGGGAGAGGTTCAAAGATTTACAAGTGAAGTGCCCCCACCACGACATCCCTAGGACTAGCCTGTTCCACTACTTCTTTGGTGGCCTTGACCAATAAATAGAGAGGTTGATTGATGCCACATGTTGTGTCTCCCATTTTAATAAGGATGAAGACATAGTCTAGCTTATATTCGAAGAAATTTCCGAAGGAGAGGCCACATTATTTTCATCCCGGTCATACCAAATTTAACCCTAGATCCACCACAAGTCCGTCAACATGGTGGCATCTCATGATGAGGATAGGGATGAAAGCTCCAACATGAGTATCATAGGGACCCACATATCCAAAGTGGACATTATCGAGAAACGATCCCAAGACCTCGTGAAGTTAGTTGTGATCGAATAGAGAATGAAGAACTTGGACAAACTGGACCAAATCACCAAGAAGCTGGAGCTCTTGATGAGCACCGTCAAATCATATCATTCCTCGAGTGCATCCACCACGACTTCTACAAAGCTAGAGGAATCACCACCACGACAAAGTCTAGGACAACTATCATCCATCTAGCATGTGTATTACGTACAGGCACCTGACCATGCACCACTATCACCACAATCACATCAGCAAATGATTGTGTACCACCTGAGGTCTAGCCATCTTTTGTAGAGCCATTGTTCCTACCTCCACCACAAATTCAGGAAGTGAACAACGTATGGAGTAATGCAGCGCAACTGACCCATCATAGAGGACATCAGCATGGTTAGTCCAATGCCTTTCGACCGTACCACTAGTCCTAGCATGGGAAGCTTGTCCAGGGTCATCCTTAGTCACAACAAACTACACCACAAGCACATGCTTGGAGTTAGTCATATCAACAGTTGGTGTACCGCCATCAACGGCCATATCACCACTACCTGGCTGCTGAGTACAATCAATATCCTCCTCCTCATTATCATTATTAGAAGCAATAACCTCCCCTATATTATTCACCAAATAATAAGTCATAGCCTTCACAACATCATTATCATTCTCATCATGGTTAGCATTCTAAACCATCCGAGATCCCATATGAATCCCACCCTCAACTGTTTGGCTTAGCTGGTGAAGAGCCATACGGAAAAGCCAGAAATTTGATGACCTCACTGCCAACAAGATGATAATACTGGAAAAGATAGAGGCCAATCTCAACAACTTCAAGAGTAAAGAGCAGGTGGTTTGTTATGAGTCCACCAATCCTTACGAGTCAGGTATCCATAATTCTATTATGTTATATAACGTTGTGACTCATTGGAGCGATAGGACCTTGCAGCCATTTGTCGCAACAAAGGGCAAGAAGAAAGCATCCACGGGTGAATCATCATCTTCTACATTATTTGATCCAGTAACATGGTCGAGTGACTGTTGGCTTGAATCTCGTGAGGGCCGGCTAATCAAACTCAATTAGCATAGCTGAGGTGACCGCTTACAAAACCTGAATCAAACAACAGTTAACCAACAAATAAAAAATAGCAATGAATAGAAAAAATGTGGAGTTAAAATTTATTATAACTATACAACAAAGGTGTATATTCTGCAAGCATGAGTAGAGGTCGAATTCAGTGAGCAAACTGTAGATTGGGCAATAACGCTCAAAACTTGTCCTTTTCTCTAGTCCATTTATTAATTTTTTATGTGGATTTTTAATTTTATATTTTTAATTGATTTTAATTTTAATTTTTTTATTGTTTTTAGATTTTATGATTTGTATTTCCTTTTTTTATATTTTCTGATTTCTAATTTTCTTTTTCTTTTAAATATTCAATATGAAAATATATAAGCTTTATGTAGAATATAGTTTAAGATAATTATAAATGTTAATAAAAAATGAAATAAAAAAATAAAAATTATTAGTTTTTGAATATTTTTCTAATGCTTTTGTAATTTTTTTTGTAGTTTTTGCTTTTTTATATATTTTTAAAATTGAAAATATTCCAAAATAGGGATTAAATAAATAGATCGAATTGAATTGAGGATTAAAAATAGAAAGAAAGTCGAAAATTATCCAAATCAGCTTTATTAGATAGATAATAATATAAAGAAAATTTAGAGACAAAAATGAATATTTTTGGTGTTTTCTGTATTTTTTCCTATTTTTACTAGATTTTAGAGCTTTTTTATTTTTATGTTTTTTTTCTATTTTACGGGTTTTGGGTCTGGAGTTAGAAAAATAATAATAAGCAAAATATATTTTTGGGGATATTTTCAAAAACATTTTAATATTTTTTGGTATTTACTAATTTAGATAGGGATAAAAACATGCTCACTTGAATTTTAATTAATAGATAAATGATTAAAATTCCAAAATAAAAATAAGGCGTGAAATTATATGCTAGCAAGCATCTAACCCTATTTTTGCATAATTTTGGAGCATGTGTGCTATTTTAAATAAATGAAATTCAAGCACCGAAAATACATGAATTGGGAAGGGAATTTTTGCAAATAAAATTAAAGTCATGGTCATATGTGCAATTTTCCCTAAAAATATACAATGTATATTTAAATTTATTGGACTAAACATAAATACAAAAATCCACAAGGGTATGCATGCAAAATGGCCACCTCACGTGGGACATCATGTAAGGTGACTTGGCATGGACCCAAATGCAATATCAATAAACATTACGGGTTTCTATGCAAAATATAAAAATTTATTTAAACTGTAAAAATTAATTATAGGACTAAATAAATAATTGAAAAAGGTGACATGCCTAGTTTGCAATTTACCCCCAAAGTACGGACGATCCAACAGTGTAGATCATCGCACTTGCCACATGTCACACGCTTGTCGACAGATGATGGTTTGTGTCTGGACGTCTGAGATTAGATCTTGGAATAAGATCTAATGGTCTAGTCTCTAAATATCGGACGCCGCCTGTGCGATCTCGAGCGGGGGCTCCATCGACGCAATCTGGAGAGGGGGCTCCACCGAACGATTGTTGCTGCTCCGGAAGAACAAGGAAGAATGGCGTGTTCCTCGACCTTCAATTAATGATATCTCCTCCATCTGAAAGTCTTCTTCGATGATCTTTGGCTCTACACCTCTAGGAAGGTCTTCCACAACTAGTAACGTGCTCGAGAAGGTCCAAGACCTAATGATGGGTCCTAATCTGTCGTAGAAGATAGAGCACCTGGAGACCCTTCGAGCAGCCCGACTACGACCCATGATGGGTACATTCAACCTGAACATGCACGAAGAGACTCTATGGCTCGAGGCAAAGGTGCTCGACCCAATTTGAAGATGGAGAGCATAAATATGGAGAGCAGTGGAGAGGGTCTGTGAAAGGCGCCTGATGAATATATGATTCTCACTCTTTATTCTTTTATTTTATCTATTTTTCTTGCAAAACATTATGCAAATACCGTTAAATATTATAGCGTAGCAATCTGCATGCTCTTGTTAATATTTCATAATTAAGCATGTTTTTTAACTAAATAATGAATAAAGGAAAAAGAAAAAGGAATGATGTATTTAGAATAAATACAAAGTGACCCAAATCCCAGGAGAAGGTCTAGCCTTGACCTGATCGCACCATAAAATAAGCAGAGAGAGATAGGGTTTACTATGTGTTGTACATTTTGGGTATACTTATACTTATTACTTATGTATTTATTTTTTACAAATAAAATTAAAGTATTCTTTTTGCACCATTGTATATAATCCTAGAAATAAGATAAAAATAAAATAATAATCAAAAAAATAAAACAAAACGAAAAAGAAAATCCTCCATTCCTTGTATAAAATACACTTGTATATATTAAATTCACTAATTATTATATACCATTAAATATTTTGAAAAAATAAATTAAAATTATTTTGTACTCCTAAAAGTTTGTTATAAATAAATAAAATATAAAATAAGGGTATTTATGTAAAAAAATTAAATAAAAATACTTGTATATAATACATAGGTATAATATACGTGTATATAATACTATATAATGTATATACATTAATTTATTTTTCATAAAAATATCTAAAAATTATAGAAAATACTTTGAAAATAATAAACATTTTTATTTTTATACACTTTTTATTTTTAAATAATTTGTTATTTTTATTGAATTTTATATTTATTTTATATATTCTGATTTTATGTTTGGTCCTACAAGAATGTTGACCTTGGTCAACGTCCCCTTCCCGCCCAGGTCGGGTCATTACCTTCTCACTGAAGCTCCATCTCTGATTTTCCCACCTGATTCCGAGCTCCTCTTGCCTCGAGATCTGGATCCAAGATTCCTCGTATAACCGAAATTCTCGCGGATCCCTTGCATCATCGAGATCCCTTAGGGTTTTGCACCAGGTGCATATCTTTCCAGACCCCTGGCCATCCCTTAAAATCTTCTTTACCGCTCCTCCAGCTCTGTAGCTCATTCCTCGCACCCCCATTCACTCCTAACCACCTTCGTTGAAGTGACAACCATCGGAGAGCATCTCAGGATCCTTGGGTGTTGCCTGGAGGCTTGTAGATCATCGTGTCCGGACATCTCCACCACGAGTAGCATCTCCGCCCGTCACAGCATGGTCGAGACCATCACCCCGACATCCACCTTCGCCTAAATCAAGAGCTCTTCTAGTCCTTCAGGTATCACTTTTATCCTACGCATTTCCATTTTTGATCCAATTCTTCCACATTGCACCATCGTCGGCCCCTCATCTTCGAATAGATGGTCGGAGCTCCGCTCCACTCACATATCCACTCTGATCAACACGTCGACTCACCCCACATCTCTTTCCACGACTGGATGATCCTTAGACTTGCTCGTTCGGGTAGGATTAAGAGCGAGACCTCCCTTTCTCACTATCATCGGAGGTCGAGTACCATGCCACGTCACTTCACTAGTTTTCATGCTTCAATAACCCCCGCCGAAGCTTCACCTCCAAGCAGTGTATCCCTTGCAGGTGCTGGTTCACGCGGAGGCACCCATTTTGCCCACCAGTTGCTCAGGCGGAGCAGCCCAAGTTTGTGTCGTATCTCTACACCCATCTGACGATCATCGACCTCATCGGAGCCCTCCACCGGACACTGGAACCTCTCACGACACTGTCGGAGCCTTCAGATGCTTCATCAGCGCAACGGATCTCTACCCTTGGCCATTTGAAGTTCGCCTAGGAGGTGTTCTTGTATACCTCACCCCTGCCATTGGATGGGCCCCCTCTTGCCAGATCGTGTCTGAGCCACTGACTGCAGTAACTTTAGGGCCATTGGATCTGACATCCCCTCGACGCATCTGCCCGAACGTTCCAGGCCATATCCTCAGCCGTCAGATCCGTACTATAGCAGCGAATCACAGACGCACGTCCCTAGAGTTACTAGAGCCATCCGATCTATTCTAGGGGACAATCAGACCCGCTAAGAGCCTCACCTGTAGAGAACGTGCCTCAGGGTATATTTCACTCTTTATCCTACTTATTTTGCTATTTCATTTCATTTCATTGAATAAATGTTATAGTTGAGACATTTCACAGTTTGGACCCCATGTTTTTATATATTTACATTTTAGTCCCTCTTAGTTTGTAGCACGTATTTGATCACGTGATTTCAGGGTCATTTTCATATTACTTCCTGAACTTTTATGATGTTACAGAATGAATGAAAGTTTTAATATTTTCATTTATACCCCTGTGAATATGGGTCATGTGTGACACATGTGTTTGTGGGATTTTTGCAGTATGGACCCTGAGCTTTTCTACAATATTATCGTTTGGTCTATGAACATAAGTTATCTGCACTTAGGTCCCTGTAAATAATGTTTATTCACTCGATGTATTTTGGACCTAATAAATAGTTAATTAATTCGAAAAAATACCTAAAAATTACACCTAACTCCTGTTGGCGTATAGTATTTTGTTTAATTTTCTTGGATTAATTCAATTGCTTTTAATATTTTTGATAAAAAGACATATAAAAATATCCCTGTTTAGCTTAGAAAATTATAAAAAATAGAAAAATACTTCAAAATTCTACAAAAATTCCTGTAGGTGTCTTTTTATGTGTTTGTTTTACAATATTAATTTTTTTTGAAAAACATTATAAAAACCCAAAAAATCACAAAACACCTAAAAACTCATAAAAATCATATAAAATCATAAAAAACCCAAAAATTATGTTTCCAGTTCCTGTTTGTAGCATTTTACATCTATTTCTAATAAAATTACTAACCAGGACCTTAGGGCATTTTATATACTTCTAATTTGAAATTTGGTCTTGGTTATGCATTGCTTTCATTATTGAGCTTTGTTTGATTTTAGGAAAATTATAAAAACATTTGCAAAACCGCATAAAATTACCAAAAACATTTCAAAACCTTAAAAATCCAAAAATACTTTTATCATAATTTTTTGAGCCTTATAGAAAAATACAAAAAGATTGTTGTGTTTGGTTGTCCTTTTTCATTTTGATTTTCTTTTCTTATTAAACTTTAAAAACTTGCAAAATTAGAAACCACTAAAAAATTATTTTATTTTATTCTAAGATTTGACTACTTCGTAGGTTTTTCATGCTCCTTGTGTTCGACCCTAGTTGCTATACCAGGTACATAAAATAGCAATCCGCTTACGTTCTATGATTAGTTGATATTTCTACTTGAGTGGTTGATTTTTCTAGATTGACCGATCTGATTTTTTAGGGACAACGACATCACGTATTTTTCCACCTTAGTCGATCTCAGATTTCATGTAATCAAAAGGGCATCATTACGGGGGAGCACGGCTTAGTAGTCATTTTTTTATTTCTCTTTTAATATTTCTTTGCTCCTATTTTATATAACTGTTTTTTGACACATCTCTATTTCACTTTTTGTACGAGGAACTACCCAAGGATGCTTCAGCTTTCTGTTGTAGGAGACCGTACCTGAGGAGGAGTAGGGTAGAGGAGAGAGTAGTTATAGCCTATAGATTAGATTTATTTTCTGCCGAGCTATTATTATTGCAATCTCTGTAGATTCTTGAACTCTCTTTGGACAATTAGACTCATCGGGGTCTGTTTAGCCGAGTGTCGGTGTACTTGGGGGACCTCACAACATTTTCATGTTTTGTTTTTATCACCTTTTATTTTATTTTGATTCTCGAGGATTTAACCCATAGACTTAGGACTTTTGTTGATTATGACGAAATTAGCTAAGTCCCCACACCTAGTTTCTCATTCTGTTACCATACAATGTAATTATACCTAGCTAATAATCAATAATAATAAGTTAACTTAATCGATTGAGAGGCCTCATGCCTCTAGAGGTCATATACAGCGCTGGCAGGATCCGTTGTGGCGGACAACGATCGACATCGGAGACCGAACTCAGGCTTCTCTCCGATTACTTAGCTATCTGTTCTTCACGATCAATAGAAGTTGCTCATCTGAGGCCAATTTCTTTGTTGCATCATTTAGTTAGTTTACTTTCTATCATTAATTTAAACACGGATCACCCTGCTTGTAGAGTGCTGGAGTCAGGTATGCATTTCTATCTTTGCATGCATCACAGTGTTTGATAACGCATCTGCTTTTTCAACTTCCTCCCCATGTTTTATTGGACTCAAAATAGCACAGGAAATCAAAGAATTCATTATGCATTGCTTTATTTCAGAAAAATATAAAAAAAATGAAAAGAAAATAAAATCGAGAACGCTAATGCAAACTTGACCCTAAAATACACATCATTTAAATTCTTTGTTTTAGTCGGAGTCACCCCCTCATTGGTTGATTTATCTACAGCGAGAGAGAGACCCACACACTAGGTAGAGCCATACCTGAACTCCTTTCAGAGTACTGTTCTTGCGATGTGTTCTTCTCCAATGAGGATTTCATCGAGTAGTCAGTAATTGATCCAAGACTTCCATAGTAGATTGGGCAAATTGGTAGCTAGTAAACGGTCCGCACCCATACTGGCTGGGAAAAACTATCTATGGGATTGGGCTAGTCTCCTAGGAGCATCGGGTTCCCAACAGCTCGCTTAATCTCTCTTACTGATTGATTGATTGATCGATCACCTTAATAAAATTGACAAGATTAACGACCTATCTCTCACGGCCATTAGCTTAAGTGTAGAGTAGGTGAACTGCGGGTTTGATTTATGATCTAGTTTGCATTCCAGATCTCATCGTCATAAATCCCCACGTCACAATGATGGGATGGAGGTCCCTTAGGTTGCCTTTGACAGCACTGCTTTTGAGCACTCCTTTTCATTCATCTAGGGTAGTTTCAGAGAGCTCAGACCCGCTCTCTGAACCTGAGTTCGTGACCACCCTGTTCCCCCTCGACCACCCTTCTTCTAGTACAAAGATGATCGAGCAGAGGCCAATACAATTGTATGTTCATTTGATGGTACCTGAGTTGGGGGTCTTTTTCCTTCGTAGAGACCCAAGAGATAGCCAGTAGTGAGGGACACATCGATGAGCTGCCGCAGGGAGCAGCCGCAGCCATCAACAACACACTCTTATACTCCCTAGAGGTGATGCAGCGCCATATTAGAGTCCAGAGAGCATTCATGGCAGAGGTGCAACGAGAGCTGAAGGAGATGAGAGCCAGTAGAGGAGAGCCACGGAGACTAGCTAGTGGAGAGATACCAGTAGCTGGAGGAGGAGCAGGACAATCGGAGGAGCCGTAGGAGCTAGCTAGATGGCCATGGACGATGAGACAGTTGCAAAACCCAGGTGCAACTTTTACCCATCAATGGATTCATCTTCCTTAGATTTTGGGCGATTTTTGAGCTTCGCCCCCAAAATATTCAGCTTCTACACAAGCTCCCATGGGCTAGCCACCGAGGATCAACACCTCCATCTCCAGGAGTTTGAGGTGATCTGCAGTACTATCCATGACATATTCGTAGATGAGGATACGACCAAGATGATCGCCTTCCCGTTCTCATTAGTTGACAGAGCAGCCTAATGGCTGAAGCATTTGGGGAGCTATACCACTACCTGGGAGCAGCTCCAGACCGAGTACTTGAACATATACAATGCACTCGTCCGGACCAACGCATCGAGAGCTATTAACAACAATTTCATTATGATCCCGAACGAGCAGTTTCACGAGGCTTGGGATCGATTCAGAGAGCTCATCGACAAGTTTCCACATCACGAGATATCCAAGCCCTACCTAGTCCAGAGTTTTTTTTGTGGGCTGACACTGGAGTTGTAGGAGCTAGTTAACGCCTCATGTGGAGGATCGTACTTTAACAAGGATGAGGACCAAGTCTGGGCCATCTACGAGGAGATGGCAAAAAACCTACACTGTGATGTCCCAGACTAGGGTCTACACTCAGGTGAAGTTCTACCGCAAGTCATGTCCTATCAGAAGATAGTACGAGTCGATGCAGGCCCATCTACTTCGTCAGCAGCATCACATGTCGAGCCATCAGCCACTGACATGGGGATCATTAGAGAGAAGCTGGACCGTATCGAGATCATCGAGAAGAAGCAGTGCAAGGGCCTCATGCAGATTGACCAGTTGGTACAGACACTGAGTGACCTGAAGACTTAGATCATGTGTCTCTAGGAGGCACATACAGCTTCATAGCCCTATCTTAGGTCACGGTTGATCCCAGCAGCAAGAACTCCACCCAGACTTCTACCACTTACCATCAGGTTCACCACGTCCAGGCAGAGCCGGTCGAGCATCTGTAGACCTACCACCAGCCATCACCATCTTAGGACACTCATTTGGTGTTCTATCCGCCAGATCAGCCTCTGATAGTTCTTCCCCCTTCACCTTTCGAGCAGGAGCCGTTGATTGAAGACAATGGGAATTGGTACGACCGGTACCAGCTGCAGCCCGATATCGGACGAGATCACCTCGATTTACGATGGTCTATCGGAGTCACCTCATCCTAGCAGTAAGCTCCAGCTCAGGGCGGGCAGAGCAGCTAGCAGCAACAACATCCCCATCACTCCCAATAGCAACAGCAGCACCAGTAGGGTCCTCGTCTCTCATACCAAGGACAACAATGGAGGAAGCAGTAGCAACCTCACCAGAAGTACTCCCAACCTCCCCTTCACTATCAGCAGACTCAGCCTCATTTCCATCTAGGCAACTCGTCTGGTTCTCATGGACCCGTCGATGAGAACCCACCCCTTGACGACCTCCCTCACCTACTTTCAGTTCAGTAGGTATCCTTCCGGTAAGAGATGGACGAGTTCTGGTAGGAGATGTGGGATATCATCGAGGGTAAGGCCGCCATACCGGCTTAGATCGAATTAAACCCGAACAACCTCAAGAGGAAATCTGAGCAGGTACATGATGAATCTCATATTAATCATTCTAAAATTGCTCAATTAGGCTCTATTCCCCATAATCTATTTGCATTTAACCATTAATAGAGCATCTTTATCATACATACATGTGTAAATAATATTTGCATCTCATCATGCATAATTGCATTAAAAATTCCATGTGTAAATTTACCTAAAAAGCAGCTAACTTCGACAGTTTAAATTAATTCATCCTAACTCTGATTGATCCCAAAGCACCTCCATTGTGTAGATAATATTAACAAGAATAAAAAAATATAAAAAAATTCTAACTCAAATAAGGGACAAATAACCCCAAAGTCTAATTCCACATCTGACGGACTAAAACACACATATCTCCCTCATACAATGTCTCATTTTGGTCTCCCACTTTTATAATACTCCATTTTTAAATACCTTCAAAACCATACCAATCTCATAAAATTCGGAGCTCATAGGTGAAAGTTGGGTTTTGGGACTCTTTTGCGCATTTTAACTTTTTGCTATTTTTTACCGAAGTTTTTATGTACATAATTAACCCTTTTAATTTTATTTCTTCTTCATTCATGTTCTTTGATAAAAGTTTTAATAAGAGACACAAAAATCTGAATTTATATTAAGACAAGATTCAAAGAAACTGACTGTGTCCGAGTGTCTGTGGTGAGTCTGTACAAAATTGCGGGTTTCGTACTTCTATTTTATTTCCCAATTTTCTCATTTATTTAAAACTAATAAATAGATTAATGTGTAACTAATTTTATTGTATTTTATCGTAATTTTCTATATTTTTTATCCTCTTTAAAAACAACCCAAAAAATTACAAAACTCCAAAAAATCAGTTTTCTATACACACAAAGAACCACCAAAAATCCCACTTCACACAGATTACCTCTTTTGCTCATGGGTCCTTCATAAAAGTTGTAGATATAATGAAGATAAACAACTTTTGTGAAGCAAATTTTTCGATCCAAGGTCTCCTTCTATTTCTTTTCTATTTTTCATTCCTTCTAATTTTTGAATTTTTTGGGTGACACGTGGCATCCCCGGACTCACCACGTGGCACCCCATTCCTTCCCTATCTCCAGCCTAGTCACGTGCCTCGCATGTGACTTCAACCTCTTTCTAGGTCACATGCAAGGCACGTGACCCGCCTCCCCCCTTTCGCCCTTCGGCCTCTGCCTTCCGCAGGTAACGGACGATGACACATCTCCTCCCTCGGCCCTTACCTACGCTCGCCTTCCCCCTCACGTAACACCCACGCTGACCTTAACTCCCCTTCATCGGCCATTATTACACCTCCTGTTAACTTTGCCATTTGATAACGTTGAAAATCCGCCTCTTTAATAATTAGATATTGTAGTATAGGAGGTGAAAATCGGTCGATCAAAAACCACAATTTTTTAATGTTGTCGAGTATTTTTAACTTGGTTAGTGTGCCAAGGACGAAGATAGGGAATGGAGATTTTTACTTGTGTGTTTTTAAATTAATTTACGTCATTAATTCAATGCGAGATTAATTTTGTGTCAGGAAATACAAAGAAAGTTGGAATGCAATGATGAAAGATGCGACGTGAAGAAAATTAAACAGAGAGAATAAAGTACCGAATCTGTGTTTATGAATTTTAATCCAAACAATAATAATCAATTATAGTCAGCGGTCTGCTACTTAAACACTTTATCAAATCCAACGAGCAGTTAGTGCATGTAGAACATATCTCCTTCACTCAGGGCGTGGCACTTGATGAAAAACTCGAAGTGCCCATATAAACCACCTCTTTGAATCCAATAATCTTCTATATATCCATAAACCCACTATCAGTTTCCCCGTATGTATAGGGGGAAAGATTTCATTGTGTATGCATCACTTTTATTCTTTCCGCTCACCCTCGACTGCCTCATTTCATGTTATTCTTCTATGCTTAGTCCCTCCAAAGTCTAAGTATGGGGGGCATGTTGACTTCCATTATTTTTGACTCAACTATATTTTGTACGAGCTATGTCTAAATTTCACTTTGTGCTATGGGGACATAGCACATGCTGAGTATAGGGGTGTGTGTTTGTATATATTCTATCTACATTATCCATAGCTCGTACTTTAATCATTTTCATCTAACATCAGGGATGGGTACGAGTATTGTATATTATGCATATAACACTAAATGCTTTATATAAATAATACATATTTTTCAAAAAAAAACAAAACTCATTCATTGTCTTGCATTTCATCAAGCATCTCATGCATTCCTTGGTTGATATATTCCTGACACATTCACTATCACTCAATGCTTGTGGATTTTGAGGATACTTGATTTCTGTGATCTTGAGAGTCTATGCTAACATGCCTTAGTCATTAGGGTTTTTAAACTTAATAATCCACACTTCCCTAGTTTGAAAGATTTGAGCACTATATTGCATTCTTCATCTCTACCTTCTTAAAGAATATGATCAGCACAACGCATTCACAACTGCAAGATTGACAAGACGAGTTGAGTTATCACTTGAGGTACTAGGAATGGTGATTTGAGTCTAGACTCGATGATAACACGGGTATCAGAGCGGTCGTATTGATCCACAAGGCAGATCAACAGTCCATGTGTTGACCACTTCAAAATTCCATATCAATCAACAATGAACCCACAATATAAATCAAGCAGTGAGAGACAAATGTGGAGTCAAATTTATTATAACTCTACAAAAGTGTGTATAGTGTGCAAGTGTGTAAAGTGACGAACACAAGGAGCAAGCAAGATAGATCAAGGTATAATTATGCAAAATGTGAATGTGATCAAGTGCCTACCAATATGCAATTTTTTGTGAGTTTTTAATTTTTTTTAATTTTTTGTAATTTTATATTTTTGTATTTTGATTTTTAATTTTCCGATTTTTTATTTTCTTTTTATATTTTATATTTTTTTCTTTTTCAATAATTAAGTATACATACAAAGTAAGAAAGAGATAGATAATGGATTAATAAAAATATGTAAAAATAAGGAAAATTTAGGAAATAAAATGTTTTTAGGTTTTTTATAATTATTTGATGCTTTTGTGATTTTTCTATATTTTTCCTATTTTTTTAGTATTTTTAAAGTCTAAAATACTGAAAATAGGGAAGAAAATTTAAAGGTTGAAACTAAAATGGGAATGAAAAATAGCAAACAGTAATAAAAATTTCCTAAATTAATTTCAAATGAAAGATAATAAAACAAAGAAAACTCAAGGAGTTTATATTTTTAGGATTTTCGTGGAATTTTTAAGATTTTTATAAATGTTTTTGGGATTATCTAATTTTTAGGAGTTTTCTTTTGTATTTTTTAATGATTTTTGGTCTGAAACTAAAACACACTAAAATATGCAAAATATATTTTTTGGAAATTTTCTGATGTGTTTTTATATTTTTTATGGATTTTATACTGCAAACAGTGTTGAAAATGACTGTTTTTGATTTTTTATAAATATTAAAATGCAATAAATATGCAAAATAAAAATATGAAGTGAAAGAGTGTTGCAACAGGAGCTTAATCTAATTTTTTGGTTTTTTTAGCACTTTATAGATGCATGGAATAAATACAAACAAAAAATGAAAATCACATAGCTGGCAGGGGAATAAGTGCAAATAACAGGACATACAGGGGCCAAAGTGTAATTTTAGACAAAATTTATAACATATTAAACAAGTTCCAGGACTGAATGCAAATAACCAAAGCCGTTGGGGGATGCCTGCAAAATTCCTAACCCCACACATGACTTGTACGTGCCTGGGAAGGACCTAAGTGCAAATACAAAACTTCCAGGGGCTATTATACAATTTACCCAAAAATAATACATGTTACACAATAATTCCTAGACTAAAATGAAATAAACACAGTCGTGGGGGGTCCAGTGCAAAATCACCACCACCCCCACGTGCACAGATCACATGAGGTGACGTGGACTGGACATAAATGTAGATAACCAAAGTTTAGGGGCCTAGATGCAAATAATACAAAAAATTTTTCACTACAGACAAAAGTTTATGGACTAAAAAATAAATACAAAAATGGGCGAGGGTTGAGATGCAAAATACCCACGCCTAAAGCCTCGTGCGCGATTCGACAACTGATGTGCTTCCACTAACCACATGTCGAAGATCGGACGGTCGATGGTGCTTCGCGGATGGATGGCGATGTTAGATCCCTTGGCTTGATCTGACAATGGAGGCGCGGGAGGATTAACGATCGCGATACACCTGGAGCTCGAGCCTCGATCCAACGGCTCAGGGGGTCGGAGCAAGTATAGGGGCGGATCGCTGGCGAGGCGACTTTCCCCGATCCCTAGCTCCGTCCTCCAGTGATCTCTTGGGTTTTGAAAGGGGCTGGAGACTCCTCGAGGTCTAGTCTATATCCTAGGGGCACCAAAAAGCCTCGACGACGGTCGAGGATCGTTGGAGCGGACGACGGAGCTGGAGGGCTTCACGTTTGCTCCGACGATCATCAAAACGCGCCCCAGGCTCGAGTCAATGCTCGTTGACCTGCAAAAGCGAGTGAGAGGGTCCAGGGCAAAGTGCCTAGACCCCACGGTGGTGGAAACGAGGCGTGGAGCGGCGACTCGGCCAGAGGTGCACTCCGGTGAGGTGATCGATTGGATGATTTGATAGATGAAGCTTGAAATTTCTTTGGGGGATTTACTCCTTAGGATAAGGCGAAGAAAATGCAAGGAAAATAAAAGGGGAACATGGCTGCCTCGATGGCCGGAGCCAGAGGGAGAAGGTACCTCAACGCCGGCGAAAGGCAGAGGTGGTGGAGCCGCCTCAGGTGTTGCTTGACCAGCCTGACGTGCTCTAGAGGAAGCTGTCACCTTCCTCCAGCGATTGGGCGCAAGAGCGGGAGCTAAACCTATGGAAGAGGGGTTCAAAATTTGAATCGAAGGTCGAGGTTTGTATATGTAGGGTTGACGGACAGGTGGGGAAGAACGAGGTGAAACAGGCGCTGTGATGATCCAGAGCCCAAGATTACATCTGGCCGTGAATCACCGATCTTCGAGGGCAAAAAGTCACGAAGGTCATGACGCCAAAGGATGAAAGGAGCGGCCTGCAAAAATCCTCGAATTGGCAGAGAAACTAACGTCCTGGCAAGCTACCGGGCGAAGGGAAGACAGTTGACCGAGGTCAAGCTGACCGCCACCTGGTTGGTCCGCGTGGACCAACCAGAAAAAATCCCAGGAAAAACATTTATTAAATCATTTAAAAATAGAAAATGATTTTATTATTTTTAGGTTATAAAATAAAAAATGTTTATTATTTTCTAAGGTATTTTAATCTGATTTTTAATTATTTTTATGAAGTGTTCTTTTACAAGTTACCTTTTATAGGCTATATAGTTATATATATATATATTTTAATATTTTATTTTTATTTTGTATATTTAATTTTTTTATTTTTATTTATTATTTTATAAACTTATAGGATACTTTTACACACATAAATATATTTTTCTTTTATTTTTCTGATGTTTTTTATACATTTAATAAAATAAACGTATTAATTCTGTAGGTATATATACAGGTATTATACCTATGTATATGATATACAAGTAATTTATTTTGTGTTTCTTTTGTATTTTTATTTTGATTTTAATATACAAATATATTATAAGTAATATTGACATAAACATAAAAATATAAAATGGTAAAAATAATGAATAAATAATAAAATGAATATTTTAATCTATACAAGTATACAATAGGGGTCCAAAACTCAACTTTCAAACAGTAGCTCCGCCAAATGCGAAACCACTGCCATTAAATATCTTATTTTCAATTATATACAATTAAAGTGAGTTTGATGCATTTGGAGCTTTTATCTGAGAGATACATGTCTGGGAAGTTGGGATATTGGATTCTTATTCAGACCATAACTTTTTATCTGTACACTATTTTTCAATGAAATCAATTTTGTATTTTTATTTATTTAATTATCTACAACTTTCATGTACAAAGTTTTTTTATTTGAGGTAAAAAAAGTGGAACCAAAAATAGGTCCCAAAATGAATAAAGAATGAATAAAAACAAAGGTATTTATTTGTATTTTGGCCCTTATCTCCCCCTACTTTATTCCTTGTCGACCTAGTCATCAAGATGCCTAGGTCTCGGGGTTTCGGGTCATAAAATATTTACAATATTTTACTCTTTTTCTTTTCTTTTATTTATTCTATAATTTTGGCTTTAAATACAATATTTTATAAACTATTTACATGCACATACATGAATGCTAAGATGCGGGAATTAAGAGTATTTACACGCATTTGCCAGGGTTTTTGAGGCCAAAATGATAGAATAAAGATGATGAAATGTGGATTCATCATCCCCCTATACTTTGCATTTGCTAGTCCCTAGCAAATACTTATGAAATAAGTGCAGAAAGGAAAAGAAGAAAAGAAAAAGAAGAAATGTGGATTAAATTTAATTATCAAACATGTCTTCACAAAATCTAAGTTTGGAGCTTAAGTCGAGCTTTGGAATTTTAGTGCGACCGGAACCTTAATGAGAATTGGATTTGAAATCCAACAGTCTTCGAGAATCCCAACACTCTGTTCAAGTCTCCTCAATAGCCAGATCAGAAATATCTCAATTCATACACAAACCCTTACGACTATGAAGCTGACTCGTACATTGTAAGTGATAGTGGCTCTCCCCAACTTGAATGAAAAAGAGAAGGACTTCTCTAGCATGACAACCCAATGATTCCCCAATCCAATAACTCCTTCCTCGAGGAGCGGGGTATTCCCTTCTAAGTTCAAGTGGCAACCAACTCAAGAGAAGGGGGTGAAGTGAAGAATGGACGGTAGCCAGTGTAGCTACCTATCCTAGGATGCAAGACTAGTGTAGTCAAGTCATCCAGCTGCAGGCTCACATATTTTGAATTTGGAACTCAAGCTTTATTATTGACTTTACAACATATGTACATACTTTGCAGGAATTCATTTTTGTACATGCCTGACCATTTTTTATACTATTTACAGCAGCATTTACATAGGTAGATTTTCCTCTTGAGCCAGTAGACTATCCCTCTTTTGAAGCTTTATTGCAACCCACACTCTCCTGTCTTTAGAATTCCTCATTACTGGACGGGTTGGGGTGCATTTCCCTCCCTAGAGGAGGACAAGTGTTTCCACTTGTGTGCATCTCATACTGGCAAATCCAATCCCCTCACCACTCCAACTGAGTTGAGCCATGTGAAAGGTGCAGGTGTCCAAGTTAGGTCATTATCAACAACAGTCGTGCGTGTGCTTCGGAATACTCTACTTAGGCAGTCAAGAATCCATTGAACTAAGTCCCGTGATCCTCAAAGAATTAAGTCAACTAGACCTGAAGTACCTCAACCCCGGTTCCTATAAGGTTCCTGTTATTAGGTAGATTTTAAGGTCCAATCAAGCTCCAATCTCCGGATTTTACATAGACTTGTTCAACTCTCAAACTCAATCCGAAAAATGCTCATGCTATGCCAATGCTATGCAGAAAAATATTTTTGTGATGCAATTTTTCAAAGATTTTGAACTTTTTATGGATTTTTGAAAAGATGATGCATATGCATTTTTTTGTATTTTTCAAAGAGATTTTTCAAATGTTTTCGGTATTTTACTTGTGCAAATGTTTTTGGGATTTTTGAAAACAAAGATTTTGGCTTAAAGCTAGGTACAAATATTTACATGGGAGTGCTTCTTATATATACAAGAAGTGGATTTTTAAGAATTTACAGGGTAAGTGATCAATTTTTTAGGCATATATATAATGAATTTTGATGTGATTTATGTATTCCTCAAACTTATTTGAAAAGGTTTTTCATTCAACTTTTGAAAACTATAGTACAAAATAATTTTTACAAACAATTTTACAAACATGTACACACATTTGAAAATTATTTTTCAAAGGTTTTTCAAGCAGTATAGATGCATTTTTCAAATATTTTTGCAACCATTTTTCAAACCATTTACAAATCAATTTTCAAACTTTTTATTTCACACAAAAAATAAATAAATTATTACAAACAACACATTTTTACAAAGGTTGAAAACATGTTACAAAACGTTTTCAAAATAGTTTTCAAAGATTTTTCACAATGATTTTCAAACTATTTTTCAAACATTTCGCAAAAAACATTTTCACCTGATTTATTAATCAGTATATACAAAAAGAATTAGAGGAATAATCAATATCTTTATATTAAGGTTTTTAATGAATTTTAAAGAAGTATAGGCCATATTATTAAGAAAATACGATAGTATGAGTTATAGAGAAAATATATACGTAGTATATACGACCCCCCTATACTTAGCTTGAGTTATGTCCTCATAGATCGGAGAGAAAGGAGAAGACATAACTCGTACTAAGTATAGGCAAATCTAAGAAATAAATAAAGAAATGAATCAAATGAGAAGACGACCGTCCCCCCTATACTTAGGATCAAATTATCCTAAGTATAACAGATTGTACACAAAGCAGGGAGGGTCAAGGGTGGGAATGAACAGATCGCACTCAAATTGTCTCCCTCTATACTTAGGGTAAGATATCCCTAAGTATAGACAAGGAGAGGAGACAATGGAGAGGAACAAAGAATAGAGAAACTCGGGGTGCACATCCCACTTATACTTAGGACAAAATACGTCCTATGTATAGAATACTGTCTTCAAGGGGCGACACCTTTTTGATAGATATAGAAGATAGAAAAGGAAAAGAAGAAGAAAAGATATCAACAGATGAAAGAATGATATGGACAGATGGATATTACCAGTGGAAGATGGAGGTGATAACCATGTATGAGATGCAAATGAAATGAGTCAAAGAATGGGGGAAACGTCAATGGTCGACGGATCATGATCTAGATATATCTTTAGGCACTGACCGTTGATCCAAAAGGTAGAGGAAGATTACGGCTCGGATATATCAATACTACCGTTGTCATGTACCTTCCTAACCACATATGGACCATTCCACTTGCTCTGTAATTTCCCTGCAAATAATTTCAGCCTGGAATCAAACAACCATACGCGATGATCGGGCTCAAACTGTTTATGGCTGATATGGGAATCGTGCGGAGTCTTCACTTTTTTCTTTATACCGTAGGCTGCTAGAAAAGGTTGTATCTCTCAGCTCCTCCAGGGCTGCCAACTCTGCTTTCCTCTGTTCTCATATACTGTCGGGATCCATAATAACTCCGTAACTGCCCATAGTGACTTGTGCTTGATCTCCGCTGGTAGATGGCATGGCTTGCCATAGACAAGACGAAAGGGAGATATCCCTAATGGATTTTTGAAGGAAGTCCGATATGCCCACAAGATCGAGTCCGAAAGCTATGACCAATCCTTTCTGTCTGGGCGGACAACCTTCTGTAGGATAGTCTTGATCTCCCTATTCGATACTTCAGCAAGACCAATAGTCTGAAGATGATACGGCATGGCAACACGATGGTCAATGCCGAACTTGTCTGCAAGGACCCTAACCTTGTCATTGATAAAGTGAGACCCCTCGTCTGAAATCAAGACTCTAGGTACCCCGAACCGTGAAATGATATTTTTCCTCAAAAATCGACACACAGTCTTAGCATTTGCAGCTTGGGCGGGGATGGCCTCAACCCATCGGCTGACATAATCCACAACGAGCAAAATGTGCTCAAACCCTTGACTCTTAGGAAATGGGCCCATGAAATCAATCCCCCATGCATCAAAAACCTCACAGAAGTGAATGGGCTGCATGGGCATCATGTCTCTCTGTCCACAAGTACCCATCTTCAGACAGTCAGTACACCGCTTCACGAATTCATCTGAATCCTTGAAGCGAGTAGGCCACCAAAAGCATGATTGGAGCACCTTTTGTGCTGTCCGTCTCCCAGAATGATGTCCTCCTGCCTCAAGCTTGTGGCAGTATGTGAGGATGCTATGCTGCTCTTCTTGAGGAATGCACCTCCTCCAGATGTTATCCCCTCCTACGTGATAAAGGATAGGATCCTCCCAATGGTAAAACTTGGCCTTCGCCAGGAAGGTCTCAAGTTTCTGCCTGGGCCAACCCTGTGGAACTGTCATCGCAACAAGATAGTTCACAACGTCGGCATACCATGGGAGCGAGGCAACACCCAAGATCGCCTCATCTGGAAATGTCTCTGTAATAGGTATGTTAGGCTAAGATTCCTCAAGGTTCTCTAAGAGGGAGAGGTAATCCGCCACCACATTCTTAACCCCAGGCTTATCCTTAATCTCAATTTCAAACTCCTAGAGCAGAAGGATCCATATGATAAGGCAAGCTTTGGCATCCTTCTTGGCTATTAGGTACCGGATGGCGGTGTGATCTGTAGAGATAGTCACTTTAGATCCGAGAATATACGATCGATACTTATCAAAAGCAAAGACTACGGTTAGCATCTCCTTCTCTGTCACAGTATAATTCCGTTGAGCGGCATCTAAAGTCCGGCTGGTGTAGTGAATGGCAAACGGCAATCCATCCCTCCTCTATCCAAGCACAGCCCCAACAGAAAAAGCAGAAGCATCCGTCATGATCTCGAATGGGAGAGACCAATCGGGTAGCTGAAGGACATGAGCCATGACAACCATACTATTGAGAGTCTCAAAGGACGCAAGACACTTATCATCTACAATGAACTCGGTGTCTTTTGTTAGTAAATCAATGAGCGACCGGGCAATACAACTGAAATCATGAATGAACCGTCGATAGAAACCGACATGCCCTAGAAAAGTCCACAATTGGTGCAGATTGGACGGGGGATTGCGTTTTCTAATGATATCTACCTTGGCCGGATCGACCTCCATGCCCCTGTTGGAGATGATATGACCAAGGACCGTCCCTTGAGTCACCATTAAGTGACTCTTCTCCCAAGACAAGACAAGGTTGACCTCTATGCAGCGTTGAAGCACACGGTCTAGGCAGTCAAGTCAGGCATCGAACCCATCGCCATAGACCAAGAAGTCATCCATGAAGACCTCTAAACAGTCACCCACCATGTCCGAGAAAATGGACAACATGTACCTTTGGAATGTCGCCAGGGCGTTGCATAGACCAAAGGGCATCCATCTGAAAGCATAAGTCCCAAACAGAAAGGTGAATGTTGTTTTCTCCCGGTCTTAGGGTGCAATGGCCACTTGATTGTAACCAGATTACCCGTTGAGAAAGCAGTAGTGACTCTTCCCAGCTAGCCTCTTGATAATCTGATCAATGAATGGCAGTGGGAAATGATCCTTCTTGGTGGTCTGATTCAATTATCTGTAGTCCACACAGACCCTCCAAGAAGTGGGTATTCGGGTAGCTATCTCCTCTCCAGACTCACTCACAACTGTAGTGATACCCGTCTTCTTGGGTACCACATGTAATGGACTAACCCACTTGGAGTCCGAGATGGGGTAGATAAAATCGATGCTCTACCACTTTGACATTTCTTTCATGACCACATCTCGAAGATTCGGGTTCAGCCGTCACTGGAACTTACGCGAAGGCCTAGCATCCTCCTCAAGATAGATGTAGTGGGAGCACAGAGCCAGACTAATCTCCTGGAGATCAGCTATACTCCATCCTATCGCCTTGCGGTTTCTTTCAAGAACCTCCATCAAACGAGATTCTTGCTCTCCAGTCAAACCAGCTGAGATAATGACTTGGTGCATATCTGGCTCACCCGCAAGGAATCTGTACTTCAGCGACTGCGGCAAGGGCTTCAATTCTGGACAACTAGGAGGTGGTAGATCTGGCTTCTGATATGTCTGTGTGAAGGCTACCAGGTCTGCATGTGAGAACTCTCGCTGTGCATGAGAATCAGACGAAGGGAACCCTGCTGAATCATCTATAAACTGAACTGGCTCGCACTTCGTTCTAGCAGTCGACTCGGAAGGAATTAGACATGGAAAATAGTCAACAAAATCATCTCAATCAATGTCTGAATCCGAGGGATCTGAACTACATGAACAAGAATGAAAATCAACATCACCACTCGTCCCACAACTGTCATCCTCATATGTATCCTCGTCTAGGGGTGTGCTCTCCAAGCTCTCAACTGCCATAAGCTGTAAATATGGTGAATTTGCGGGCAGGGCGAGAGATTGTGCTACTGGATCTGTCCAATTCGATTCATCATCTGTCATCACAAAATCACACTACTGGTGGATGTCTAGCTCGTCCTCTGTCATCTGCACGGTATCATAGAACTACTCTGAGCATGCAGATTCTCTCGCTCTGGTCTCCTCGATCGTCTCTATTTGTATGCTTTCGTCCTCTACGCGAAAGCACACCTTCCCACTATCATGATCGGTCACCGCCTTGGATGTGGCCAAGAATGGGCGTCCAAGTATGATGGGGCCATCGGTTACCCACTCAGGGATCTCCATGTCCAATACAACAAAGTCCATGGGGAATTCATGCCTTGAATGGTAACGACCACGTCTCTTAACAACCCCTTCGACCTCTTAGTCGACCTATCAACAAACTGAAGGTCTGTCCTGCTCCGAAGAAGAGGACCAAACTCGAATACGTCGAGAAAGGCTGTTGGAAGAAGGTTAATCGAAGAGCTGCTATCTAATAGAGTACGGTCAAAGCGCTGCTCCTTAATCTCGCATCTGACATAGGGAGCTCTTGCATCGGATCTCTTGGCTGGAAGTTTGTTCTGAATGGTGCAGCAAGTGGAATTAGTGAGCACATGGATCTGATCTCTGTGGTTCCTCCTCTTCATGCAGACTGTAGTTTTCTCCTTCAAGCTCTTTTGGAAGAGGGGGATGTGCTCAAGTGCTTCCTGTAGAGTAAGTTGAATCTGGAATCTACCAATCATCTGGTTGCTGAACTCTACCTGTTGGGTCTTTTTTGGATTTTCTCTTTTATTCCCCTTCGCCAAGCGGAGTGCTTCAGGGAAGGGGATGGAAGGGGCCTCCTCAGATGGAGGACTAGGACGAGGTTCCTGCGCCTGTGAAGGAATAAAATCCATACCATAATCATCATGCAACACATATGGATCTGAAGTGTATACAGAAACCTTTCCTTTATTATTTTTTTGTTCTTTTTGTTACCACAGTCCTGAGATACAAAAGGTGGCAACACAACATGTGGGAGCTCAACAAAAGTGGAAGTGGTGGCCTCGGTACCACCGACGGCATCTGACTTCTCAGCACCGTGCTCTAGCTCTGCATCAAAAATGGTGGTCTCAACACCACCGTCTGCATCAGGTGTCACAACGGCCTCAGCACCGTCATCTAGATCTCCATCATTGGTGGCATCAGCACCACCGTCATCAACATCATCATTAGTGGCATCAACACCGCTATCCTGCTCATCTGGCGCTCCTAATTCCTCGTGTGGCTGTCGCTCAGATGAGGCGTTGTCGGCTGGTATTCTACCACTCCTAGTATTCACAAAATCAGCATCATACAAAGAAGACATATCACTCAAATAATCACTAGGAGAGGTATCCTCTGTAAACTGTACCTTCTCGGATATCCTCTTCAGATTGTTCGGATTTGGCTCAATCTGAGCTGGTATAGTGGCCTTGCCCTTGATGTTATCCCTCATCTCCTGCTGGAACTCATCCATTTCTTGCCAGAAGGATACCAGCTAGTCAGAAAGCAAACGGGCGAGGTCATCTAGAGCAGGGTTCTCAAAGGCGGGTGCCTAAGAACCGGAAGTGTTCCCTACAAAAAATAAGGCTGCTACTGTTGCTGGTAGTGGGGAGGATGGGAGTATGTCTGGTGAGGCTGTTGACGCTACCTCCACTACTGTCCCTGATAGACGGGACGAGGACCATGCTGGTATTGCTGATGGGCATACTGGGGCTGCTGCTAATGTTGGTTGTTCTGATGCCCCTGAGCTGGAGACTGCTGCTGGGAAGAGGTGCCACCAGTGGTCCAACGGAATCTAGGGTGATCGCGACGAATCCCGGGCTGTTGTGGGTACCGGTCGTACCAAATCCCATTGACTTCCATCAATGGTTCCTGCTCAACGGGTGGTGGTGGAAGAACTTAAAGTGGCTGATCCGGCTGATAGACCACCATCTGAGTGTCCTGAGATGGTGGCTGTAACGGGTAGTACTGTAGCTGCTGAACCGGCTCTGCCTGGATATGGTGAACCTAGAGTACGAGGAAGAGGGTTGGGTTGAGCTGCTACTACTGGGATCATCCCGTGATCTGGGGGGCTGCACGGACGTCTGTGCTTCCTGAATATACAAGATTTGTGTCTTCATTTCACTTATGGTCTTCGTTAACTGGTCCATCTAGGCCAGTCCCTGAGTCTTCTTCTTCTTGAGGATCTCGATGCGGTCCAGCTTCTCCAAAATAATCCCCATGTCGACAGCGGTGGATTCAGCCTAAGCTGCAGTACTGACAGAGTGTGTGTACTGGCATCGATGTGTGCTATACTTTGATATCCAACAGCTTGTGGTGGAAGCTTCGGCTGTGTGTAGACGCGGGCTTGGGCCATGACAGTGGAATTCTCTGCCATACCCTCATAGATCTCCCAAACTGCATCCTCTCCCTTAAAGAAATACGATACACCACAAGAGACATTGACAAGCCCCTACAGCTCCGGAGTCAGCCCACAGAAGAAACTCTGAACCAGATTGGGCTTGGATATATCATGATGTGGACATCGGTCAATGAGCTCTTGGAATCAGTCCCAAGCCTCATGTCATTGTTTATTCGAGACCATGGTGAAGTTGCTAATCATAGCTCGCACTGTGTTTGTCCGGCCGAGTGGATAGTACTTGTTCAAGTACTCGCGCTAGAGTTGTGCCCATGATGTGACGTACCTTCCAAGGTGTTTCAGCTAGTAGGCTACTCTATCATCTAATGAGAATGGGAAGGCAATCATCTTGATTGTGTCCTCGTCCACTAATCTGTCATGGACAGTGCTGTAAATCATCTCAAACTCCTGCAGATGGAGATGAGACTCCTTAGTGGCTAGACCGTGAAATTTGGGCAATAACTAGATGGTCTGCGGACGAAGCTCAAAGTTCCCAACAATGGGAGGAAGCTGAATCCATCGATGAGTGAGGGTCGCGGCTGGGTTGTGCAACTGCCTCATGGTCATCGACGGCAGTCTCTCCTGGTTAGGATCTCCTCCTTCGTCGGCTACTTCTAGTATATCACCACCACCGCCCCCAGGCCTGTCTTCTCTTCCTTCTCGCATCTGCGCGATCTCTCACATGAGGTCACCTATGAAAACTCCCTGGTCCCTGATCTGTCTTTGTATGGTCTCCAGGGATGGTAACAATGAGTTGTTGATGGCAGCTTGATCATATAGGAATGCTGGCGGTCTATGCTCATCTGGGTGTTCCTCTCTGCCGTCCATGTTTGGATTCTCTGAAAAGGCAAAAGAACCCATCTCAGGTGCCATAAAATTATCTGAGCTCTGTGATGCACTATACTCTGACACTCTTGGACTGATGGAAGTAGAAGGGTGGTCGAGGGGGAACAGGGTGGAAGTGAACTCAGGCTCGGAGAGTGGGTCTGGACTCCCCGAGGTCATCCTAGATGAATAGGGAGGAGTATTGGATAGTGGTGCCGCCATAGATGGCCTAAGAGACCTCCTTCCCATCATCGTGATTATTGAGAAGAGTAAGGTTGAGAAATGGAGAGGGGGGGCAAAATTGCGCACAATTGTGCGGCGTTTTTGATATTGACCTAGGTTCAACTAGCAAATCAAACACAAAACAAGGGGTTTGATGAGCCGCCCGATAGACTAAGGTAAATATATCACTAAGGTCGTTACGACCTTAGTCACTCGGGGCTCATAGCTCAATCAAGAAAACAAAATCAGACCACCAATCGAAAGGACAAAAATCAATGAAAACCAAAATAGCGGTCCTGCTATGTGATTAACCTGGTATAGCACCCAGGGTCGGTCTCAAGGAGCACGAGTTGGCCTCACGGCCTACGAAGTAGTCAGAAATCAAGAGAAAAAACAAGTATTTTTGGTGGTTTTTAATTATTTTTTATATTTTTTTAGAATTTTAATAATGAAGGAAAATAATAAAAAGACAAAAACAATCACAATCAACAAATTATTTAAACACTCTAAAAAGCTCCAAAAATTCAAAAAAAATATTTTTATGTTTTTTAGATTTTTTACTGTTTTTGATGAATTTTTCGGATTTTTCCAATTTTTATAGAATTTTCTAAAAATCCAAAAGGGTGAAAACAATGAACTAATGTCCAGTCATGCTTGAAAGGGCCATGAAAAATATCAAATGGTCCTGTAAAGGTCTGGAGGTAATTTTTATGAGAAACAGATATAACAAAGAAAATTTAGAAAAAGAGTTTTTACTTTTTTGGTTTTTCTATAATTTTTTTAGAATTTTTATAAGTTTTTAAGTGTTTTTTAATTTTTAAGGTTTTTCTATATCCAAAAATCGCCAAAAATGCATAGAAAATCAAACACACAATAACAAACAAAACTTAATTTTTTTGAAAATTTTAAAATATTTCTTATTTTTTTTATGATTTTATAATCTGGAAAGACACAAAAACAACGATTTTTGAATTTTTAAAAATAACAAAATGCCTCAAAAATGTACCCAAAAATTAGGGAAATTTTTACACAGTGGCAGAAGTCACGTATCCAAATTTCACATGATTTGGGTTAAATTTGCTATTTTATTTAAATAAAAGAAAAACATACATTGCATAGGGACCTATATGTAATAAAAAGTATGTATGGGGGCCAAACAATAACAATGTAAGAAAACCCAGGGCCCCTCGTGCAATTTGTCCAACAAATCACTTGCAGGGCACGTGTTTCAGGCACGGAGGGGTATATCTGCATTTACTATTATAAAACATCCAAACAGTAACACATAGAAAGCACATGAGACAAAATGTAAATGTACCACCACCTCACGTGTTGATGCACGTGAAACACATATAACAGGACTATAATGCAAATAGACAGAACATAAAGGTCCTCTATGCAATTTTTGCAAAATAAAAACAACTGTATAAAATATATACAGAACCTAATCGAAATAGCAAAAGAGACAAGGACCTACAAGAAATTTACCCTTTATTAACACGGAGGATTGAGGGGATGCCACGTGAATGATCAACGGCTGCGCAATGAGGGCACCCCTTCACTGGATCAACGGTCTCGATCGAACCCAGGGACGATCTGATGGTGGCTGGCTCCTCGCATGTGAACGCTCGAGATCAAAACTGGGCGAGTGTGCCCGATCGGACGGTGAGGAAGGATGCTCCAAGAACTCGACGTCGGCGAGTTTCGCCAGCCTGATGTGCGCGCTGGGGTCCTCCTCTGCTGCTTCTGAGATGTGGAAGAGCTCCGCCAAGGCGTTTCGCAGCTGATGAGCCCCTCCGATGATGCCGGGAAGCTCCAAGGAGCTCCGGCGACGATGAGCCTCTGTGCTCGAACCTTGGACCTCCAGATGAGGCCCCTTTGACCTGCAAAATCGCATGAGAGGACTCCTAGGTCGAGGGCAAACTGCCTCGACCCGGTTAGGGGTGGCGTGGGTGGCTGGATGGGGCGCGGCTAGGACCTCCGGAGAGGCGACGACGAGGGAGGTCGAGCCTTGGCTCTGGGGCGAGCCAAGGTGGACGAGTGGGTGAAAAATGTGAGGAGAGGTCTCGTGGTCATGATGGTCAGGTCAGATGAGTGAAATGATGATCGGAGTGGACATAATCGTTGAAAGATGGAAATGGGTCGAATTGGGCGTAATCGAAAATTAAGGAAAACATGAAGGATTCGGGTCTACCTGACGGATGCAGTTGACTGTGGATGAGCTCGCGGAGCTCTGGGGGTCCTGGCCTCGAGGAAGCGTCGAGTTCCGAGGCTAAGCGCACCTCTCAGCGGTGCACGGCGGCAGACGTCGCCGGATCAGTGGCAGAGGGCTTCCTCTCCTCTCTTCGACACGCCAATCGATAGTTGTCACTCTAAGGATTAGGGTGGAGGTCCTGGGATGAAGGATGCAGCGCCAAAGATGGAGTGAATTGGCGGCCAGAGCTGGAGCTATATAGTTGTGCAGGTCCGGCTAAATGGAGTCGGGCATGGATGCCTGGAGCACGGACCCCTAGAATCCACCCCGGGCGAGGGTCTCGGATAAGCAAGGATCAAATGGAGCTCGGGGTTTAGGGATTTGGCGATAGGATCAAGTGGGGAAAAGTAGGAGAAAACGGGTCAGGGCAACAAGATCCGAGTCTGGTGGTCCTGGAGGGAGAGTTGACCGGGGGTCACCATCCCCCGTGGACCAATCAGAGCTCGCCAATTATTAAAGATTTGAAAATTCAAAAAAAATAGTAAATGCAATTATTTTGAAAAACGTTTTATTTTTTTTATTATTTTTTAGTGATTTTTATTTATTTTTTTTGAAATATAAATTAGGTATTTACAAAATATTATTATTATATATAGGTATATACATATATATTTTTTATTTTTGACTTTTAGTTATTTATTTTTATACATTTAATCCAAATTTTATATTTTATTTATTTATAGAATAAAATTTGGAATACTAGGGTATTTTTATTTTATTTTTATTAATTATGTACAAGGGTGAAATAAATACTTTTATTTCCATGTATACATGGTATATCTACAAGGATGATTTTGATTTTTATTTTGTGTCTATTTATTTTATTTTTACTTTTATGAGTTTTATTTTATTTATTTACACCATGAAATGTAGAATGTATATATATTTTTATTAAATTTTAATTATTTATTTAGAAGAGGAAAATAAATAGATGTGGGGTTTTAAACACAAGGTCTATGTACAGTGAGGAAGGAATTTTATTTCTTTTATTTTCCTTTTATTTTTGTCATTTTTATTTTTATTTTATATTTACAAATATATACAAATAAATAAACACTGATTTTAATTTTTATTTTTATTAAGAGGAAAAAAATTTTATTTATATATAGGTATATGTACACACACATGAGCTTCCCTATCTCTCTCTACTTTGATTCTTTTGCGGTCAGGCCCATGCTGATCCCTCCCTTGGGATTAGGTCGCTCAATATTTATTCTAAATATCTCCCTCTTTTTCTTTTATTTCTTTGTTTTTTTATTTATGCACAAAAACATGCTAAATATTCATATTTATACAATGCATGCACTTTGACAATTTATGCTATTTATAGAATATTCATGTGGTTTGCATAGGTTTTATGGCTAAAATAAAAGAATAAAGAGTGATGAATGAGTATTCATCACCCCCCTATACTTAACTTTCTTAGTCCCTTAGCAAACACTTATTTGAAAAAGAATTGAAAAAGAAAAAAAAGAAAAGAGGAGAAAATGCATCGATTAATGCTGAGTATTAAACTTGCCTTCATTAAATTGAAATATGGAGCTCGATCAGATCTTTTGATTATTAATGTGTCGGAACCTTATTTGGACTTAGGTGTAAAACTTAACAGCCTCCAAGATCCACTAATCTATAGTCAAGAATCCTCAACAATCCAGATCAGAACAAGTCTACATACACAAACCCTGAAGACCATGAATCTTTCCTTGTACAGTGTACGTGAGGTATAGCTCTCCACTCAGAAGTAGCAACTTGACAACCCTCCTCAACAAGGTAACTCTATGACCCCAATCTGGCCACTCTTTCCTCAAGGAGCGGGGTATTCCCTTCTAAGTTAAAGTTCAACTAGCTCAAGAAGAGGGGGAAGAAGAGAATGGACCATGACCAGTGTAACCATGTATCCTTGGGAGCTCAACCAGTGTAGCTAAGTCTCCCTGCTGCAAGCTACATAAGATGGAACAAGAATCTAAAGCTTTGCTTATTGCACTATGTACATACTCCGGTGGGATTATCATTTTCTATCAGTCCCACCACTTTTTTGGAGTTATTTTCTTTTTGCATTTTTTAAGTGCATCTATACAACATATTTACACGGTGCAACATCTGTACATAAGGAGTTTTTCCGCTTGACCCAGTAGACTATCCCTCTTTTGAAGCATTATTGCAACCCACAACTCCTGTCGTTAGACCTCATGGCAACCATACCAAATTGAGACGCACTTCCTTCACTAAAAGAAAAGGAGAGGTTCCACCTAGAAGTACTACCTTCATATGCTACCCCAAGTCAAGGAAGACTTCTTCCTCACCACCTCATCCGTAGAGAGCTCGGTGTAAAGTGCGGGTCCAAGTCAAGCCATTGTCTATATGAGTCATGTGTGTGTTGTTACGTGCTCTACTTAGGCTCATTGAGTTGACATGTGATCATAGCCTAGTGGACTCAAAGAATTAAGTCACCATGGACCTGAAAAGCCTTAACCCTAAGCCCTATAAGGTTCCTCTTAGAATTCGGTGGATTAAGATCTTAACCAAGCTCCATTTCCCAATTTAATTCCAGGCTAGTTTAAATGTCAACTATAATCCAGGAAAAACTATACAAATATATACAAAGATGCTATTTACACAATATTTACACATATGCAAAATTTTTGAAAAATGTCTTGAAATCATGAATGTGTGCATGAATGCAAGTTTTGCAAAATATTTACAGAAATTTACACAAGGTTTTTGCAAACTTTTGATTTTCAAAAAATTTTGGAAAAATTTTGTACTTTTATACATAATTTTGATATGCACATATTTACACACAAGTTACACAAAAAGTTTTTGAAAACATTTTTACAAAAATAATTTGTACAATAGCTATGTATGTGCAATAAAAGAATGTTTATTTACAAGGAATTTTTTTTAATTTTTATGGATTTTTGGAATTTTAGCCAATTTTATTTATTCACACATTCACACAAAGTACGAGTTATGGCTAAAGTATATATGAAATATATACACACCTCCCTATACTTAGCTCGAACGATGTCCTCAGAGTCAAGAGCGAAGAAGAAGACATAACTCGTGCTTAGTATAGAGAAGTGAAAAGGAAGGCTATATACAAAGACAAATGAAAGAATAGAAATCAAGAGGGTCTCGGCTTTTCCCCTATACTTAGGATCAAATAATCCTAAGTATAGCAGGCTGTACACGAAGGGAAATCCAAGTGGAGAATGTACAGGGTCTACCCCCCATATACTTAGGGTAAAATATCCCTAAGTATAAGCACCAAAATAAAGGTAGAAAGAATCAAAAGAATACCCGAGGGTCCTACATCCCCCCTATACTTAGGGTAAAGTACACCCTAAGTATAGCATAATCATAAGATGAGATAAGGGATGTGGGACTAAAGAATAGAGTGATATAGACAACTCGATCTATACAAGTCGGGAGAATAGTGATAATTAGGCGTGAGATGCAATAGATGTGAGTCAGAGACTTCATCTCACGCAAAGTGAATCGAGGCAACATCAACGACCCACAGCTAATGATCGAGATATGGCTTGAGCCGCTGGCCGTTCACTCAAAAGGTACTCTCAGAAGACAACTCAGATATGTCGATACTCTAATTATCGTGTACCTTTCTCACCAAATACGGTCCCTTCCATTTGCTCTGTAGCTTCCCTGGAAATAGACGAAGCCTAGCATCAAACAACCATACTCTCTGTCCAGGAAAATGCTTGTGGCTGATATGAGAATCATGCCACTCCTTCACTCTCTCCTTGTACTGTAGGCTGTTTGAGAAGGCGGTATCACGAAGCTCCTCCAAGGTTGCTAACTCTGCCCTCCTTTGATCTCCTACACTATCTGGATCCAAAAGTATATCAGTGACAACCCAAAGTGACCTATGCCTCAACTCAACAGGTAAATGGCACGGCTTGCAATAAATGAGGCGAAAGGGAGATGTGCCCAAAGGTGTCTTGAAAGACGTCATATATGCCCACAAGACCGAGTCCAAAAGCTGTGACCAATCCTTTTGTTCAGGGCAGATGACTTTCTGCAATGTAATCTTGATCTCCCTGTTCGATACTTTGGCAAGACCATTCGTCTGAGGGTGGTATGGAGTGGCAACTCGATGGTCTATGCCGAACTCGCTAGCAAGGGCCTTTACCTTATCGTTGACGAAATGAGACCCCCGTCAGATATCAACACTCGAGGTACCCCGAACCGTGAAATGATATGCTTCCTCAAAAAACTGCAAACAGTCCTAGCATCTGCGATTCGGGTGGGGATGGCCTCAACCCAACGACTAACATAATCCACGGCCAACAGAATGTACACGAATCCCTGACTCTTAGGGAATGGACCCATGAAATCGATGCCCCATGCGTCAAAAACCTCACAAGAAGTGAATAGGCTGCATCGGCATCATATCACGTTGTCCACAAGTGCCCATCCTCTAACAGTCAGTACACCTCTTCACGAACTCATCAGAGTCCTTGAAGAGGGTAGGCCACCATTGGCCGGATTGGAGCACTTTCTGTGCCGTTCTCCTCCCAGAGTGATGTCCTCCTGCCTCAAGCTTGTGGTAGTAAGTGAGTATGCTGTGGTGCTCCTCCTAAGGAATGCACCTACGCCAGACGCTATCCCCTCCTTCATGGTAAAGGATGGGATCCTCCCAGTGGTAGAACTTGGCCTTCGCGAGGAAGGTCTCAAGTCTCTACCTGGGCCAATCTGTGGGACTTTCTTAGCAACAAGAAAGTTCACAATATCTGCGTACCACGGGAGAGAGGTGACAACAAGGATCGCCTCATCTGGGAAGGTCTCACAAATAGGCTCAGTCTGGCCAGACTCCTCAAGATGCTCTAATCAGGAGAGATGATCCGCCACCACATTCTTGACTCCATGCTTATTCTTAATCTCTATGTCAAACTCCTAGAGTAGAAGGATCCATCTAGTCAATCTGGCCTTCGCATCCTTCTTTGCCATGAGGTACCTGATGGCGGTATGGTCAGTGTAAATGGTCACTCTAGATCTGATAATGTAAGATCTGAACTAGTCTAGGGCAAAAACTACGGCTAGCATCTCCTTCTCAGTGACTGTGTAGTTCCGCTGCGCGGCATCCAATGTACAGCTAGCGTAGTGAATAGCAAATGAGACTCCATCCCTCCTCTATCCCAGCACGGCCCCTACGGCAAAATCAGAGGCATTTGTCATTATCTCGAATGGAAGAGACCAATCAGGCAGCTGGAGAACAAGAGCATCTACAACACATCTCTTGATAGTCTCAAACGACGAAAGACACTTGTCATCGACAAGGAACTCGATGTCTTTCATCAGCAGATCAGTCAACGGTCGGGCAATCTTACTGAAATCATTAATGAAGCATCGGTAGAAACCGACGTGCCCAGAAAAGACCGTAACTACCGCAAGTTGGACGGTGGTGCGAGTTTTCTAATGACATCTACCTTGGCCGGATCAACCTCCATGCCCCAGTTGGAGATGATATGGCCAAGCACCGTCCCCTGAGTCACCATGAATTGACTCTTCTCCCAAGACAACACAAGGTGAACCTTAATGCATCGCTGAAGGACTCGGTCTAGGTAGTCAAGACAGGAGTCGAATACGTCGCCGTAGATCGAGAAATCATCCATGAAGACCTCCAAGCACTCCCTTACCATGTACGAAAAGATTGACAGCATGCATCTCTGAAAAGTCGCAGGGGCGTTGCATAGCCCAAATGACATGCGTCTGAAGGCGTATGTGCCGAAGGGACAGGTGAAGGTAGTCTTGTCCTGGTCCTCGGACGTGATGGCCACCTGATTGTAGCCAGAGTACCCATCCAAGAAACAGTAGTGGCTCTTCCCAGCCAGTTTCTCAATGATCTGATCAATAAATGGCAAGAGGAAATTATCCTTCTTAATGGCCTGGTTGAGTCGTCTGTAATCCACCCAGACCCGCCAAAAAGTGGGTACCCGGGTAGCGATCTCCTCTCCAGACTCGCTGACAACTGTAGTGATGCCCGTCTTCTTCGGCACCACATGAAACGGACTGACCCACTTGGAGTCGGAGATGGGGTAAATTAAATCGGCGCTCCACCATTTCGATATCTCCTTCATGACAACCTCTCTCAGATTCGGGTTCAGCTACCGCTGGAACTCACGCGACGGCTTCGCCTCCTACTCAAGATAGATATGGTGGGAGCACAGGACCGGACTTATCCCTTGGAGATCGGCTACGCTCCATCCTATCTCCTTGCGGTTCTTTTCAAGAACCCCCATCAAACGGGATTCCTGCTCTCCAGTCAAATCGGCGGAGATAATGACTGGGTACATCTCATGCTCACCTGCAAGGATCCTATACTTCAGCGACGCAGGAAGTGGTTTCACCTCTGGACAAGTAGGTGCAGGCGGGTCTGGCCTCTGAAAGCTCTGAGTGAATGCTGCCAAATCCGCATGGGAGAACTGACACTTTCGCTCACAATCAGAATCTGGAGAAGGCTGCTCTGCTGGACTGTCTCTGCTATACATGGCATCAACCTCCTCCCTAGCTGCAGGCTCAGTGGAAGTCAGACATGGTATATAATCATCAAACTCTGCCCAATCGACATCTGACTCCGAGGGATCTGTATCATCATCACAAAACAACTCTATCTCGCGGTCAAGAACCGGCTCTACCGACTGAAAAGTATCCTGAACCTGGAATGTGCTCTCCAAGCTCTCCTCTGCTGGCGTCTCTGCATCAGCAGACTCTGAAGGTGAGAGGATGGCCTGTGCGACTGGATCTGCCCAAACTACCTCATCATCTGTAATCGTGAAGTCGTAGTCCTGGTGGATGTCTGGCCCTGCCTCTGTCATCTGCTCTGAATCTGTGGTCGGCTCTGAGCATGCTGAATCTCTGACTCTGATGTCCTCGACCATCTCTATTTGTACACTCTCGCCCTCGACATGAAAGTATACCTTCCCGCTATCATTGTCAGTCACTACCTTGGCTGTGGCCAAGAACGGGCGACCTAGAGTGATGGGGGTATCGGTCACAGACTCAGGGATCTCTATGTCCAACACAACGAAGTCCACGGGGAATTGCAGGCCCTGAATTGTGATGACAACATCCCTCAGCAACCCCTTCGGCCTCTTGACAGATCGATTAGCAAACTGAAGGACTGTCATGCTCTATCGTAGAGTGCCCAACTCGAAGCGGTCGAGAAGGGCTACCGGAATTAGGTTGATCGAAGAACCGTTGTCTAATAGAGTGCGGTCGAACCTCTACTCTCTGATGTGGCATCTGACATACGGGGCTCTTGAATCTGGCCTCTTGGCCGGCAAACGGTTCTGAATCGCGAAACACGTGGCTCTGGTCAGCACATGGATCTCAGACTGGTGGTTCCTCCTCCTTCTCCTGACTGTAGTCATGTCTCTGAGTGATCTCTGGATTAGAGGGATGTGCTCCAAGGCCTCCTGAAGAGTCAACTGAATGTGGAATCTGTCGATCATCTGCTGGCTGAACTCTTCCAGCTGCTTCTTTTTGGGATTTTCTATTTTCATCCCCTTTCCCATATGAAGTGCTCTAGGGAAGGGGATCACGGGGTCCTTCTCAGATGAAGGACTAGGAGAGGATCTAGGCTGCTCAAGAACGGCAGAATCCACAGATACATCAAGCACCACAGGTGGATCAGAAGAAAATAAACCCTTTCCTTTATTGCCAGAAGTGTCCTGAGATACATGAACAGAAGGAAAGACTACAGGACTATCAGAAGTAAAAAACGGTGGCATCAGCACCACCCTCGGCATGTCGACTCACGGCATCAGCACCACGCTCTGGCTTGGCAACAATGGTGGCATCAGTACCACCTCCTCCATCTGGTGAAACGACGACATCAGTACCGTCAGTGGGATCAGCATTTATGGTGGCGTCAGCACCACCGTCATCATCTCTCGCGGCATAAGTATCACGCTCCTCCTTTCCTGGCGCTCTGGAAGTGGCCTGGGGTGTCGCTCAGACGAGGCGCCGCCTGCTGGCATCCTACCGCTCAAATAGATATGCAGACATATCACCAAAAGAATCACTCGGAGTGGCATACTCTGTGAAATCTACCTGCTCAGATTTCCTCTTGAGGTTGTTCAGGTTCGGCTCGATCTGGGCAGGTATGGCGGCCTACCCTCTCACGATCTCCCGCATCTCCTGGTGGAACTCGTCCATCTCCCGTCTGATAACACGCATAAACCACGAGGGTCACCATGAATAAATAATACAAAGGTGTCGCTGAGGCGACCGCTCGCAGAATACGCGGGTTGATCAGCAACTAACCCACAATCAAAGAATACAACATTCAAGCTCAAAAATATATGTGAATTAATCTTTATTTACTCTACCATAAAATGTACAGTGACAAGCATGTAGAGGTCGAACCACAGAGAGCAATCCAAAATGCAATAGCCTACATGTATCTCAGAGTCATCCTTGTGTGGGTTTTTAATTTTATTATTATTTTTTTTATATTTTTATATTTTTTTGTTATTTATTTTTTTTATTTTGAATATAATAATTAAGTAATATAGAAATATATATATATAATATAAATATATTAATGATGTATACCCATAGAAGGTTAGTAGATAGCTTAGAATACATATAATATATATAGGTATCTATAAGTATAATAATATATATATTTTTATATTAAGGGTAATAAATAGATATAAGAATACATATAAATAATTAGATATATATATATTTATAATTTAGTCTTTTTTTGGAAATATAGATATATGTACACAAAGGGGTATTATAATATTTACAAAATTACTCAAAAATAGTCAAAAAATCAGAAAAAGAGTCTTTTTAGGATTTTCATGGTTTTTTACTGTTTTTGTGATTTTTGGGCATTTTTGAAAATATTTTTAGTATTTTTAAATAGCTAAATAATAGCAAACAGTGGACTGCTACTGGCTGTCACAAAAATAGACATTAAAAATAGCTAACAGCCTCAAATATTTTCCACACTATTTTTCTAATAAAGATACTAAAATATAACATAAATAGGGCCTGAGTTTATATTTTTTTGATTTTTCTTTGATTTTTTATATTTGTTTGAAGTTTTAGGGTATTTTTAAATTTTTAAGGTTTTCCTTTTGTAATTTTTAGGGATTTTTGGACTGACACTAAAATAGCTCAAAATACACCATAGGGAATTTTTTTGGAATTTTTCAAGGCATTTTGATATTTTTTTGAGATTTTATAATCTAGACAGTAAATAAAAGGCATGTTTTTTATTTTTAATAAATGCAAAAATGCAACAAAATGGAAAACTAAAAAAATGACGTGCAAGGGTACACTAACAAGAGCTTAAGTCTATTTTTACAAAAATTTTCGATTTAATATGGAGCACAAAATAAATAGACAAAGCATTCAAAAATTAAATGGCCTGGCAAGGATATTTTTGCAAATAAAATAGTTCACAGGGGCATACATGCAAAAATTACAATAAAAATACACTTTAACTTTTATTTTCAGGACCATTTAATAATTACAGGGAACCGGCGAGGCTTAAATGCAAAATTTCACGCGCCTCACGTGGTTGCTGCACGTGAGGCGCAGAAGGACTAAAGTGCAAATCATAAAACATCGGGGGTCCTTCTGCAAAATATACATTTTATTTACAACTGAGACTTTTATTTTTGCCATTAAATAATAAATACAAAAAGTGGAGGGGCTGGATGTGAAATTTACCCCTAAACAAGGCGTGGCATCCAGTGGCGCAGCTCTCTTCACTTGCCACGCGTCGCCACCTCCTCGCCCGATGACACTTCGCCGATGGGAGGCTGAGATTAGAACAGCCAGGCCGATCTGACGGTTGATGCGATGCTCCATCTGACGGTGCTGATGCGATCTGGGCTGGGACCGCGATCGGACGGTGGAGACGAAGGCACGAAGAACAGGGAAGAACTCCCTCTTCCCCGACCTTCGATCCGGTGCTGCTCGCTCGTCCGGCGCTCCCTCGGGCATCTGATGGTCCAAATAGCTTCCTGGCAGGGCTCTCTAGCTGCTGGAGGTGTCTGATCGAACGGAGGGGCCCTGGAGCGGCGCCATGAGCTCGATGAAGAAGCGGAGCTCCAGGTACCTCCGCTCGCCTGGGATTCGTCTCCTGGCGTGCTTTAGCATGCCTACCCTGCACAGAAAGGAAGAGGGGCTCGGGGCGATGCTCCTCGACCCGGGGTCTGGAAGCTGCAACACAAAAATGAAGGTGTGCGGAGGGGCTCCGGCGAACGGCGGAGGAGGAGCCCCGATTCGCCAGGACCTAGGGTCCTGGGTTGAACAAATGAGTGCAATAGATGGAGAATGTGCTGAGGTTCGAGATGGGGTGAACGAGGCGGTCGGAGGCAGTCGGAGCAACAGTGAAGAAGTCGCCGGAGCTAAGCTCCTACGAACTTCAAATTTCGATTTTTAAGCTACAGGCATTAATTAAAACCTACTCTAACGACTGGAATGAAAAACTAACATCTAAGACTAACTAAAAATGCATAAAAGGTCAGCTCTTATACCTGGAGGCCTCCAGGGAGCAGGGCGGACGCCGGAGCTCCGCCACGACAAAAATCTCCTTCCTCCGGCCGAGTCAAGGTGCTGGGCTACTCCCCCTGTCACGAGGAACAATCCACGAGCAAGATCTAGGCTTTAGGTTGGAATAAAAGTGGCCAAAATGAGGAAGGAGGCGGAGCTTGTTATTTATAAACATTGGCGAGTAGCCTTATTGACCGGCGATTATTGCATGATCTAAAGAGTATTAGGTTGATCCAAAGAATGGGCGGGCTTCAGTGATGATTAGAGAACAATTCTTATGCAGAAAGCATCTTCGATTGATGGATGGTATGCCCGGGAAAAATGGGAGAAGATGGGCGAAGAGACACAATAAGTCACATCGGGCGGTTGGGGGAGCAGTTGACCGAGCGGTCAACTGTTGACGGCCTGTGATTTGTCCAAGTCAGCCGCTAGGAGACAAAACAGGGGATTTGAGGAGAAATTGAATTATTTGACGCCTTAAATGATTTTATTAATTTTTTCTTAAAAAATAAAAAATGTGTATTATTTCGTCTAGTATTTATTTACGATTTTTATTGAATTTTTCGAGGTGTTTTTTTATAGTTTTAATTTAGTAATGTGTATTTGTATGTATTTACATGTATTTTTATGTATTTTTATTTTTAATTTATTTATTTTCTTTTATTATTTTATTGGCTTATTTTATAAATTTATAATTTATTTTTGTGAGTATAAAGATATTTTTGTTTGATTTTTATAGTTTATTTATATTTTTAAATAAATAGGTATAGGTGTATGAAGGTATATTTATGGGTGTTTTATCTATGTATTTTATACACTTAATTTATTTTTGTAATTTCTTGATTTTTATTTTGGATTTACATTTTTAATGAGTTATGTGTAATGTATACATTATTATAAAAATATAAAAGAATAAAAGAATCAAGGAATACCAACCTTTTGAGTTGTATATAGGTATATAGCATAGGTCTTTTGTCTATAAATTTTGTAAACTTATTTTATTTTACAAATTATTTTTGGTTTTCTAATATGTGTATGTATTCTATACATTAATTACAAAATTCTAAAAATATGAATTTATAAATAATGAATGTTGAATAAAAAAGAATATTTTAATCAGTCCTATATACAAGAAGGGCCAAAAACCTAACTTCTGCATAGGGACTCCAAAAATTATGAAACCAATTTTATAAAATAGTTCATGGAATGCTATATACAATTAAAGGTGAGTTTGGGTGATTTGGAGTTTTTATTTGCAAGATATGGGTCTGTGAAGTTGAGATTTTGGCTTTTTATTCTGTGTATAAAATGTGCACTGGATATTATTTTTGCACAAACTCAATTTTGTATTTTTATTTACATTATTATCTACAACTTTCATGTACAAAGTTTCTTTATTTGATGAAGAAATAATTATGTACAAAATAGGTGCCAAAAATGCATAAATGAATGAATTAATAAATAAGGTATTTATTGTACACTGGCCCTTATCTCCCCCTACTTTATTCCTTGTCGACCAATACCATGCTGGCCTTGGTCTCGGGGTTTGGGTCATAAAATATTTGCAATATTTTATTCCTTTTTCTTTTCTCCTCTTTATTCTATAATTTTGGCATTAAAACCTTATTTAATGTGGAATTAATACAATGAATCATGAATGCTATTATATACAATTTGATGCTATTTACATGCATTTGCTGGGGTTTTTGAGGCAAAAATGATAGAATAAAGGTGATGAAATGGAGATTCATCACCCCCTATACTTGCCTTTGCTAGTCCCTAGCAAACACTTATGCAATAAGTACAAAAAGAATAAAGAAATGAAAAAGGAGAATAAAAGATAGAGTGAATAAGGGTGCTTTCAGTGCAATGCATGTCCTTACAAAATCTGAATTTGGAGCTCCTGTCAGACCTTGGGTGTGAATGTGTGTGGAAACTGGTCAGGAACCAGCTCTAAAATACAACAGCCTTCGATAGTCACAGAACTCGGTTCAACCCACCTCAATAGCCGGGTCAGAACTAGTCTACATCATACGCAAACTCTTGTAACTATGAAGCTGACTTGTACGGTGTAAGTGATAGTGGCTCTTCCCAACTGAAATGATAAAGGAACTGACTTCTCCAGAATGACAACCCAATGATTCCCCAATCCAACAGCTCTTTCCTCGAGGAGCAGGGTATTCCCTTCTAAGTTCAAGTGGAAACCAGCTCAAGAGGAGGGGGTGAAGAGAAGAATGGACGGTAGCCAGTGTAGCTACCTATCCCGGGATGCAAGACCAGTGTAGTCAAGTCATCCAACTGCAGGCTCACATATTTGTCTTTGGAACTCAAGCTTGCTTATTGACTTTGTACATACTTTGCAGGCATTTTATTTTTGTACAGGCCTGACCATTTTTTTTCAACATACTATTCACAGCAGCATTTACATAAGGAGTTTTTCCTCTTGAGCCAGTAGACTATCCCTCTTTTGAAGCTTTATCGCAACCCACAATCTCCTGTCTTTAGACCTCATGGCTATTGGACCAGGTTGGGGTGCACTTCCCTCCCTAGACGAGGACGAGTGTTTCCACCCGTGTGCGTCTCAGACTGGCAAATCCAACCCCCTCACCACTCCAACTGAGTTGAGCCAAGTGAAAGGTGCAAGTGTCCAAGTTAGGTCACGGTCGGTAAGAGTCATACGTGTGTCTCGAAAAGTTCTGGTTAGTCCACTGAGGTGACTTGAACCCAGCCCTGATTTCTCAAAGAATTAAGTCTGTGTAGACCTGAGGTACCTTAAACCTAGTTCCCATAAGGTTCCAGTGCAGTTAGGTGCGGTAAGGTCCAACCGAGCTCCAATTTGAGACTTTATTAGACTGATTCAATCATCAAGCTTCACTCAAAAGAATATGAATGGTATGCTTATGCTATGCACAAGGAATGATGCAATTTTTCAAAAATTTTGAAAGAATCAAAGAATGTTTTTACACAAAGAATTTTTGCACAGGAAATACGAACTGAAAACATACAAAAAGTATATACACTTATTTACACGGGCGTGCCGCTTTATTTACAACGTTTAGGAATTTCTAAAAACTTTACAGGTTTGAATGAAGTAGTTCATTTGGGTATGTACAGAAAGAATCGTATGTGCCTTGTTTCTGATTTACAAGTATCGGCAATGGTGTTCTTATTAGTTTTTGAAAATAATTTTGCAAACTATAGTACACGATAATTTTTGCAATCATTTACACACATTTGAAAACTATTTATGCAAAGATTTTTCACGCTATATATATACAATTTTCACAATAGTTTTGACAAGCATTTTTCAAAACATTTGTACATAGGTTTTTCAAATCCTTTCTTTCACACAAAGAAAAGTTTTGCAATCAAAATATTTTCACACATATGAAATCATTTCACATCAAATTTTTCAAAACTGGTCACACTATTTTTCAAATCATACTGTATAGGTATCTGATTTATTAATCAGTATGTACAAAAGAAGAAAGATTGTATTTGATGTACGATATGGTTTTAGTTCTTATAGGCTTTGTTTGGGCTTATTTATTATTTACAAATGAGAGATTTTGTGCGGACTCCTCAGACTCATTCAAGAATCATTTTCACAAGGATTTTGAAAACTATAGTCCAAGATAATTTTGCAAACATGTTCACGCATTTGAAAATCCTTTTACAAATGTTTTACACAACATAGATAGATTTTTCAAAACAATTTTGTCAATCAAATTTTTCACAATCATTTGCACACAGATTTTCACATATTTTGGTTTCACTCAATGAAAATAAATTTTACACACAAGACTAATTTTTCAAACATTGAATACTTGTACACACTATTTTCAAACAAATTTCACAAGATTTTTCAAAAGAGAAGGTTTCGCACAAAATATTTTTCTGACTCAATAATCAGTACAATTACAAAGAGTCTGAGGAACTCACAATCATCTTTCATTATTATAAAGCTACTTTTTACATTTTAAGTTATATTGGGACGATATATTTTATTTTTCAGTATGAGTTATGGCTTATAGTATATACATGGTATATACGACCCCCCTATACTTAGCTTGAGCTATGTCCTCATAGATCAAAAGGAAAAGCAAAGACATAACTCGTACTGAGTATAGACAGACCTAAAGAGTAAATATGAATGAAATGAATGAATGAGAAGTTGACCGTCCCCCCTATACTTAGGATCAAATAATCCTAAGTATAGCAGACTGTACAAAAAGCAGGGAGGGTCAAGGGTGGGAATACACAGATCGTACTCAGATTGTCTCCCCCTATACTTAGGGTAAGATACTCCTTAGTATAGACAAGAAGAGGAGACAGTGGAGAGGATCGGAATGAAATAAAAAACTCTAGATGCACATCCCCCCTATACTTAGGACAAAGTACGTCCTAAGTATAGAAAACTGTCTACAAGGGCGGCACCTTTTAGATAGAAAAAGAAAATAGAAAAGAAAAAGAAGAAAAGAAGAATAGGTGAAAATCAGAGAAACAGTGGTTGGAGTACATCGTCTGAATCTTTTGATGCTGCAGGTGCTGTGGAGATATCATCGTGGTGCACTAACTGGATAGAGTCTACAACGGCCAAGAATGCATCTGGTTCGAGGTAAGGCTTCAGTAGTTGGTCGTTGACGACAAAGGGCTGTGCGTCAGGGGACAATTATGATATAGCGATGCTTCCGTTGTCACGCATTTCACTTACTCGGAATGGCCCTGTCCACTTACTCTTTAATTTGCCTGGGAATATCCGCAACTTTGCATCAAATAACCACACTTTCTGTCCAACATCGAAGGTCTTTCGTCTGATGTGCCGGTCATGCCAGCATTTAACCTTCTCCTTGTACATCAAGGTGTTATCATATGCGTAGTCTCGGAATTCCAAGAGCTTGTTCAGATCGTCTTTTCTCTTCTGACCACTTCTGCGTGAGTCCAATTTACAATTGTTGATTGCCCAAAGAGATTTGTGGATCAATTCCACGGGCAGATGGCATGGTTTCCCATAGACAAGACGGTAGGGCGACATGCCCAATGGAGACTTGTAGGCGGTTCGGTAAGCCCATAGAGCTGAGTCCAAGAGTTGAGACCAGTCTTTTCTGTTTGGCCTAACAAGTTTCTGCAATATGGCTCTGTTTGATAACTCTGCCATGCCATTGGTCTAGGGATGATAAGGAGACGCGACACGGTGATCGATGCCGTACTCCTTCGTTAATCTCTTGACCTCTTTGTTGATGAAGTGACTACCCCCGTCTGATATGAGAATCTTTGGTATCCCAAACAACGAAATGATGTTCTTCTTCAGAGACTGGCAAACTGTTTTGCTGTCGGCGGCTCGGGCGGGAATAGCTTCAACCCAACGACTCACGTAATCGACGGCAAGAAGGATGTGCTCAAAACCTTTACTGTTAGGGAAAGGTCCCATGAAGTCAATACCCCATGCATCGAAAACGTCTGCTATCTGAATGATTTTCATAGGCATTGAATCCTTGGCAGTGAGTGTACCTTTCAGTCGCTGACAGTCAATACATCTTTTAACAAACTCTGCTGCATCCTTGAATAATGTTGGCCACCAGAAGCCACATTGCAATACTTTCGCTGCCGTACGATCTCCAGAATGGTGTCCACCAGATTCGAGCGAATGACAATGCTCGAGAACACTTGATTGCTCCGTCTGAGGGATGCACCTGCACCAAATACAATCTGCTCCTTCTCTGAATAAAAGAGGATCTTCCCACTGGTAAAAGCGGATGGTCGCCATGAATTTGTTCTTTTGGTTCTTCGACCAATGCGAAGGTATTACCCCAGAGGTGAGGTAATTGACTATATCAGCGTACCAAGGGAGAGAATCCACAGTTAAAATGGCTTCGTCACGGAAGGTTTCTGTGATAGGTGCATTGCTCATAGGAGATTCCTGCTGTTCTATTTTGGAGAGATGATCTGCTACCACATTCTGAACTCCAGGCTTGTCCTTGATCTCCAAATCGAATTCCTGGAGGAGAAGGATCCAGCGAATCAGTCTTGGCTTGGCATCCTTCTTCTGCTGTAGGTACCGGATAGCAGAGTGGTCCGTGAAAATTGTGACTTTTGATCCCAACAAATAGGATCTGAACTTCTCTAAGGCGAAAACCACAACCAGCAATTCTTTCTCTGTCACTGTATAATTCCTTTGTGCTTCATGTAATGTTTTGCTGGCATAGTGAATGGCATAGGGCACCTTGTCTTTTCTTTGCCCAAGGACAGCTCCGACTGCAAAATCTGACGCATCGGTCATTATCTCAAAGGGAAGAGTCCAGTCAGGAGGTTGTAAGATTGGAGCCTGAGTGATAAGCTCCTTCAATTGATTGAAAGCAAGGAGAACCTGCTGATCGACAATGAATTCAGTCTCCTTGCACAAGAGTTCTGTCAGAGGTCGGGCAATGCGGATGAAATCCTTGATGAATCGCTTGTAGAATCCCACATGCCCCAGGAATGACCTCACATTCTTCACTGACTGAGGTGGTTGAAGATTTGAAATGACATCCACCTTTGTTGGGTCGACTTCCATGCCACGTTTGGAAACGACGTGGCCCAGCACAATACCTTCTGTGACCATAAAGTGGCTCTTTTCCCATGAGAGCACTATATTGACTTCACGGCACTTCTGAAGCACTCTGTCTAGGTGCTCAAGACAAGAGTCGAAACTATCACCATAGACAGAGAAATCATCCATGAACACCTCGAGAAAACTGCCTACCATCTCGGCGAAGACTGCTAGCATGCATCTTTGGAAGGTTGCGGGTGCATTGCATAATCCAAAGGGCATCCTCTTGAAGGCGTAGGTTCCGAACGGGCAAGTGAAGGTAGTCTTCTCTTGATCTTCAGGGACGATCGCCACTTGGTTGTACCCGGAGTACCCATCCAGAAAGCAGAAGAACTCCTTACCTGCTAATCTCTCCAAAACTTGATCAATGAATGGCAAGGGGAAATGGACCTTCTTGGTTGCTGCATTAAGCCGGCGGTAGTCAACACACACCCGCCAGGATTTCGGTACCTGAGTTGAAATTTCCTCTCCTTTATCATTTGTAACCACGGTAAGCCCAGATTTCTTTGGTACTACATGCAGTGGGCTTACCCATTTTGAATCGGAGATGGGATAGATGAAGCATGCGTCACACCATTTCGTGATTTCTTTCATAACGACGTCCCGAAGGTTAGGGTTCAACCTTCTCTGAAATTCTCGGGACGGCTTGGCATCTTCTTCTAGATAGATATGGTGTGAACACAGAGCTGGATTTATCCCTCGGAGATCTGATACGCTCCAACCAAGTCCCTTGCGGTTCTTTTCTAGAACCTCGAGAAGTCGAGATTCCTGATCCGGACTCAGCCTGCTGCTGATGATGACCGAATACATTTGCTCTTCACCCGCAAGGAAAGCATACTTCAGGCCTGCAGGAAGTGGCTTGAGTTCTGGCTTTGATCTGTCCTCTTTATCTGTCACTTCAGATACCATGCTGGTGGTGGGATGTACTTCGAGGCTGCTGCCATCCTCATCTTCTTGTTGAGATCCCAGAGATGCACCGAACGGTTCTGCGCTAAGCTGATCATGTTCGATCTGGAGTGAATGCTCAAGAAGATGCGCCTGCATCTGAGAATCTGTCTCCCAAGAATCATCGAAGGATATGCTGACTGCGCTTTCCAAGTCCTCCTCAAGAGTGAGGATTTCTCGGGTCCATGGATCGTCCAATGATAACTCTGAATCTCTGATCTCTGCAATGAAATCACAGTCTGCTTCTGAGGCTGCCTGACTCTCATCAGTTGTGGCATTCGGCTCTTTGTTCATATTGATCGTGATTTGCTTGGTGTTCGAGCTGAAAGTGATCTTCCCAGACCCGTAATCAACCACGGCACCTGAAGTACGGAGGAATGGTCTGCCAAGGATGATAGGGGTCTGGAGAAGGGGTGCAGGTGAGTCCATATCAAGGACTACAAAGTCAGCTGGGAATTTCATCTCCTGCACGGTAACTATCACGTCTTCCAACAGACCTCGAGGCCGCTTGACGGATCGGTTAGCGAACTGAAGAATCATGCGTGTCTGCTTGAGCGGTCCTAGTCCGAATTCTTGCATTATGGACGAGGGCAGAAGGTTGATGGAAGAACCACTGTCAAGAAGAGTACGCTCGAAGACCTGGTCAAAAATCACACAACTGATCAGAGGTGCTCCTGTATCATGCTTTTTCTGAGGGAGATTGTTGATAGCTGCAACTGTGGCCATAGAGAGAATGTGTTTTTCTACTTCTCGGCGTCTGTTATCTTGCGTTGGCCGACGCCTGTTAGTACATGCCTCTTTCAGTCCTTTCTTCATAGCTGGCATTTATTCCACGGCCTTTAACAAGGGAATCTCAACAGTCAATTTATCCAAAATGTCCACAACACCTGGATCAGACAATGCATTTTTTCGTTTTGCAATTTTTTTGGATTTTTGTATTCCATGCGGAAAAGGAATATTTACACCACTAGAAGGAAAATGAGAGTTCTTATTTACATCAAACTCATTGCCCACAGAATGTTGTACATCCGGACTACAAAAAGGAGTACAAGCTGGATCTGAAAATGCTGGTGCTGCGGGGCAATCAAAAAGGGTAGCGTCGGCTCCATCGGCTGGTGAGGGATCGGCTACTGCTGGCGACTCCTCCAAGGCTGGCGCGGCTTCGCTTCTGCTACAAGCTTCTTTTTGGTGTTTTTGCTTTTGCTGATTTTTTTGTGTTTTTGGCTGGAGTTGCTGTTGACAAGGCACGACGGCTGGACTGACTTTTCCTTCTTCTTCCTCCTCACCCGCCCCTAGAGCTGGCACGACTGACGCGGAAGATGACGATCCACCTGTTTCTTTATTCACCCCACTGGTAGTAGCAAGCGGAGGCAAGGCCCTACCGCTCCTGAGAGTAACAGCATTAGAATAAACAGTAATATCATTTTTCAGACACGGACTGGACATCACATTCTACCTGCTCTTTCTTCTTGAAATTGTTGGGGTTGGCTTCGACCTGCGCCGGAATAGTGGTTCGGGTGGCGGTCAGGTCATCAAGCCGTTTTGTCATCTCCGCTAGCCCTTTAACAAGCTGGGCTAGACACTCCATGGTGGGATTCGCAGGGGACACATCAGAAGATTCAACGTGCAGACCACGCTGCTATTGTGTAGATGGGTGGGGAGGCTGTTGCTGGTGGTGTTGCTGTGGTGGTGCAGGAAGTTGAAGCTGTTGGTAAGACGGAGGAGGATACTGCTGATATTGCGGAGAGGGGGCGTACTGGTGAAAAGGTTGTGGGTGGCGGTACTGTGGCTGTTGCTGATAGGGGAAATTCTGCCTCCACTGATGTGTAAACTGGGGAGGCTGCTGGTTCTGCTGGTGAGGATGAGAGGTTTGACCAAAACGACCACCCTGAGGTTGGTGGTACTGCCTGTTGGCAAATTGCTGACCTTGGGTTTGTCCCTGAGGACGGGTCGGCAGTGCATCATTACTCCATACCCCATTGACTTCTTGGATCAGGGGTGGTGGTGGGAAGACCAGATCAGGAATAGAAAGGAACTCTGGCTGGTATACGACCATATGTTGCTGCGGCGGGCCCTGGTCGGGCGCCTGCACGTAGTACACGTGCTGGACTGCCGGTGGCTGCTGGCTCGGCTGAGGCTGATGCTGCGGTTGCTGCTCGTCCTTCTTCTCAGCGGGAGCGTCTGATGGTGTAGCCGACTGGATAGAGTTGATCGTGCCGACCAACAGTTCGAGGTACTTGTTGATCTGATCTAGCTTATCCAGGTTCTGGGTCCTCTTCTCGATCACAGCGAGTTTCTCAAGGTCCTGTGATCACTTCTCAATGATATCTACTTTAGAGAGATGGCCCCCGATGATGCTGAGGTTGGAGCTCTCATCTCTCTCTGCTTCGTTGGATGCAGCCATGTGAACTTGTTTCTGGAGGATCTGGGGCTGCTTCTGGTATGCCTTGGATGAAGAGAGGGCGGCCTCTCCTTCGATCATTTCTTCAAAAATCTGCCAGACAACATCTTCATCCTTGTTGAAATGGGAGCCCCCACATGTTGCGTCCACAAGCCTTTGGCTTTCAATATTCAGACCCCCAAAGAAATGCTGGACCAAGCTGGTCTTCGGGATATCATGATGGGGACACTTCTCCTGCAGGTCAGTGAATCTCTCCAAAGCTTCATGTATAGACTCGTGGGGTCCTTGGGTGAAATTACTGATACGGGCTCGCATCTGGTTGAGCCGACCGAGAGGGTAATACTTGTGCAGGAAGGCGGACTTCAACTCCTCCCAGGTCGTCACGACCTTTCCCAAATGATTGACCCAATAGAGGGCCTTATCTTGTAGACTGAAGGGGAAAGCCATCATCTTGACAATGTCCAGGGGGACATTCGGATAGTTGGTGGTGCGGCAAATGCGGGAGAACTGCTGGAGGTGAATGTACGGCTCCTCATTGGTGTTGCCATGAAATGCAGGGAGAAGGGCTATGAACTGGGGCTTCAGCTCAAAGTGAGCGTGTATTGGTGGGATGAGAATCCACTCGGTCATCTGGCTGTCTCCCGGATTATATGTTTCTTTGAGTGTCGGCTTCGGTGGTGGTAATTCAAGGTCATCATCAGGAGGATCACCACCTCCACCTCCACCTCCTCCTCCCCTGCCTCCTCTGCGTCTGCCTCCTCCTTCATCGTCACGGTTCATCATGTCATTCAACATATCCTGGAACGCGGTCTGTGTATAGCCTAGATAGATGCCAGCAACTTTGCATTAACTTGGTTTTGATCTGGCACCTGTCCCTCTGGTGGTGGCTGCTGACCTTTGCCCTTTCCTCCTGGCGCCATGTCAGGGTCTGAGTCGGACGAAATGAACTCCGGAGTGGTCTCCAGGGCACGCACTATCTTCTATCTGCATAATGAGATGGTCCGAATCAGATCACTTGCAATTAATGTTCAGCTGCCGTGATGAAGCTGGAATTAAGGTCAACCCCAGCATGTTGTGAATGGGAAAGGGATGTAGACTGTAATCGACTACCATTCACAACGGCGAAAGCGGGACAAAAGTGATCCCAATTTATTGGGTGGCCAAGAGAAGGGTAGAAAACGAGGAGTCTGGAGATCGATCCGCAAAGTCCGGATCGGGTTCTCGGGAATCGCCTCGAAATTATTGGCGGAGTTGAGTCTATGGAATTGATGTAGGTGTCGGCATGGTCCCGACGAAACCATCCATGGATCAACTTCGCGAAGCACAAGAGAATGTCGGATTGTTGGAAGAATGATACGATGGTCAACAAGGAATAAAAGGAGTGTAAAACAGTAGAAAGGCTCGGTTGAGCGGGGTGGTCAAAGGGAGAAACACAAAATGTGCGCAAATGCGCGGGACTTGATCTTTGAACCTTAATCTAGATCCATACAAGCACAAGACAAAATCGGGTTCACCAACTCACGCCATGTGAAGCCATGAAAGCTCGGCTATTTATTATATTTTCATTTTTAGAGTTGTGATATTCAGGCATATCTTATAACAAGTCCTTAGTACGCTACCCTATAGGAGAGAGACTACTGCCGGAAGAGTATCCCGTACTTGTCCTCCTCCTGTGTAACCTGTAGTCTGTACTTTTTGGAGTCCTTGTAACCCTTCCTGGATCCCTACTCAGCCAAAGAAAAGAGAGAGGAAGCCGATAGGCGAAACCAATACTTCGGTTCTCGCTCGCAACGGAATCACCCGTGAGCGTGCAAGAACCTACTCGGACGCAGGGCAATGAGACAGACACCCCCGTGAAGGCGTGGCCTATGCTCAATACTTCGGGCAGGGTCGATGCTCTCACAACAGAGAGTCACCATTGGTGACCAAGTCCTACTCGCCTACGTACGATAGAAGCGCCATTACTTCGGAAATCCAAGCCATACATAAGGCAGTTGCAGACTGGGTTTTGGGCTTTAATCCTTAGGGGTCGCACTTGCTCAAGAGAGTAGGGTTTTGGTCCCCCTCCAAGGTACCTGAAAACAATGAGGGCTTTATGAACCCGGTACAATGATAGTCCATTACGAATTTTAATTAAGGTCAAAGTTTATTTAGCAGTCCCCTTGTTTTAATTTTTTGGGTTTTCACTTTTTTTGGATCTGTTTCATACCAGCGCCTAACGTTTTTGTAGATTTTCATTTAAGTCTTAGGTGCTCAAAATCAGAGGGAGATAGCGGAAAAGCCGTGCAAGTGGTTCCATGATGGAAATCTCACCATTGAACCGAATGATGCATGCTGAGTTAGAAGACTTACAGTGCATCCCAGCTCTCTCCATGTGGTATGCAAAACAGAATTTTTAAACCTATCTACATGTCGGTATGCAAGGTGCAAAATCATCCTAAACATAAGCTGCTATTAGCGTGAAGAACCATAAGTCGCTCATTCATCTCTAGCCCGAAGGGTCCGGTCTTGGCTCACCCCTCCTCTGTACTCAACACATTTGAGCTTAGGAGAAAGCGCTTTACAGGGCTCGCTGCGGCACAAGGGCTAAGAGACAAATGAGTGGCTTGTTTAAATTTGACTAGATCCAAGCGAAGTAGACTATAGGAACATGCATTCTTATTAATGTTTGGACCTAGCTACCGAGTCAAGCAACCTATATCTAGGGGCTCCAAGCACACAAAACAAAGTAAAAGAAAGGCGGAAAGCTCAAAACTTCGGAAAACAAAATAAAAGAAGGCGATGAAAACTCGAAAAGTCACGATGAGGCCCCCAGGTGAACAATCCCCCGGGCACTGGACCTCATTGTGAAGAGTAGAGTCCTGTTTAATTACATGCCAAAAATGTCTCTCTCTCACCATAAATTACAAAATAAATAATCCTAAGTGTCTAGCCTATCTAATGCACATCTCCTTACTTCTTTGGTGCACTCTCCAGATGGTCATGAGAAGAAGACCATCCTCCTCCAAGCTTGGCTGCATTGGCCTCCTAAGAAGCCATCCTCGCGTGGTGGGCCCTCGCTTCAAAGTCACAAAAAGAATGCATTAGTAAAACTCAATCAATAAAATAGAGCAGATAAAATAATCACAATGAATAAATGAATGAAGCATGGTGATCAATAGCAATAAAAATAGCTGCTCACAAAAATGAATGATGAATCAAGAAATTTTTATACAAGAATGACAAAATAATTAGGCTATGCTCATTGCTCCCCGGCAACGGTGCCATCTGATAACAAGCATAAACCATGAGGGTCACCATGAATAAATAATACAAAGGTGTCGCTGAGGCGACCGCTCGCAGAATACGCGGGTTGATCAGCAACTAACCCACAATCAAAGAATACAATATTCAAGCTCAAAAATAAATGTGAATTAATCTTTATTTACTCTACCATAAAATGTACAGTGACAAGCATGTAGAGGTCGAACCACAGAGATCAATCCAAAATGCAATAGCCTACATGTATCTCAGAGTCATCCTTGTGTGGGTTTTTAATTTTATTATTATTATTTTTTTTATATTTTTATATTTTTTTATTATTTATTTTTTTTATTTTGAATATAATAATTAAGTAATATAGAAATATATATAATATAAATATATTAATTATGTATACCCATAGAAGGTTAGTAGATAGCTTAGAATACATATAATATATATAGGTATCTATAAGTATAATATATATATATATATTATATTAAGGGTAATAAATAGATATAAGAATACATATAAGTAATTATATATATATTTATATTTTAGTCCTTTTTTTTGGAAATATAGATATATGTACACAAAGGGGTATTATAATATTTACAAAATTACTAAAAAATAGTCAAAAATTCAGGAAAAGAGTCTTTTGGGGATTTTCATGGGTTTTTACTGTTTTTGTGATTTTTGGGCATTTTTGAAAATATTTTTAGTATTTTTAAATAGCTAAATAATAACAAACAGTGGACTGGGTACTGGCTGTCACAAAAATAGACACTAAAAATAGCTAACAGCCTCAAAATCTTTCCACACTATTTTTCTAATAAAGATACTAAAATATAGCATAAATAGGGCCTGAGTTTATATTTTTCTGTTTTTTCTTTGATTCTTTACATTTTTTTGAAGTTTTAGGGTATTTTTGAATTTTTAAGGCTTTCCTTTTGCGATTTTTAGGGATTTTTGGACTGACACTAAAATAGCTCAAAATACACCATAGGGAATTTTTTTGGAATTTTTCAAGGCATTTTGATATTTTTTGGGGATTTTATAATCTAGACAGTAAATAAAAGGCATGTTTTTGATTTTTAATAAATGCAAAAATGCAACAAAATGGAAAACTAAAAATATGGCATGCAAGGGTACACTAACAAGAGCTTAAGTCTATTTTTACAAAAGTTTTCTACTTAATATGGAGCATAAAATAAATAGACAAAGCATTCAAAAATTAAATGGCCCGGTAGGGATATTTTTGCAAATAAAATAGTTCACAGGGGCATACAAGCAAAAATTACAATAAAAATACACTTTAACTTTTATTTTTAGGACCATTTAATAATTACAAGGACCTGGCGGGGCTTAAATGCAAAATTTCACACGCCTCACGTGGTTGCTGCACATGAAGCGCAGAAGGATTAAGTGCAAATCTTAAAACATTAGGGGTCCTTCTGCAAAATATACATTTTATTTACAACTGAGACTTTTATTTTTGGCATTAAATAATAAATACAAAAAGTGGAGGGGCTGGATGTGAAATTTACCCCTAAACAAGGCGTGGCATCCAACGGTGCAGCTCTCTTCACTTGCCACGCGTCGCCACCTCCTCGCCCGATAACGCTTCGCCGATGGGAGGCTGAGTTTAGATCAGCCAGGTCGATCTGACGGTTGATGCGATGCTCCATCTGACGGTGCTGATGCGATCTGGGCTGGGACCACGATCGGACGATGAAGATAAAGGCACGAAGAACAGGGAAGAACTCCCTCTTCCCCGACCTTCGATCCGGTGCTGCTCGCTCGTCCGGCGCTCCCTCGGGCATCTGATGGTCCAAATAGCTTCCTGGCAGGGCTCTCTAGCTGCTGGAGGTGTTTGATCGAACGGAGGGGCCCTGGAGCAGCGCCACGAGCTCGATGAAGAAGCGGAGCTCCAGGTACCTCTGCTCGCCTGGGATTCGTCTCCTGGCGTGCTTTAGCACGCCTAACCTGCACAGAAAGGAAGAGGGGCTCGAGGCGATGCTCCTCGACCTGGGGTTTGGAAGATGCAACGCAAAAATGAAGGTGGGCGGAGGGGCTCCGGCGAACGGCGGAGGAGGAGCCCCGATTCGCCAGGACCTAGGGTCCTGAGTTGAACAAATGAGTGCAATAGATGGAGAATGCGCTGAGGTTCGAGATGGGGTGAACGAGGTGGTCGGAGGCAGTCGGAGCAACAGTGAAGAAGTCGCCGCAGCTAAGCTCCGGCGAACTTCGAATTTCGATTTTTAAGCTACAGGCATTAATTAAAACCTACTCTAATGATTGGAATGAAAAACTAACATCTAAGACTAACTAAAAATGCATAAAAGGTCAGCTCTTATACCTGGGGGCCTCCAGGGAGCAAGGCGGACGCCGGAGCTCCGCCACGACAAAAATCTCCTTCCTCCGCCCGAGTCAAGGTGCTGGGCTACTCCCCCTGTCACGAGGAACAATCCAGGAGCAAGATCTTGGCTTTAGGTTGGAATAAAAGTGGCCAAAATGAGGAAGGAGGCGGAGCTTGTTATTTATAAACATTGGCGAGTAGCCTTATTGACTGGCGATTATTGCATGATCTAAAGAGTATTAGGTTGATCCAAAGAATTGGCGGGCTTCAGTGATGATTAGAGAACAATTTTGTGCAAAAAGCATCTTCGATTGATGGATGGTATGCCCGGAAAAAATGGGAGAAGATGGGCGAAGAGACACGCTAAGTCACATCAGGCGGCTGGGGGAGCAGTTGACCAAGCGGTCAACTGTTGACGGCCTGTGATTCGTCCAAGTCAGCCGCTAGGAGACAAAATAGGGGATCTGATGAGAAATTGAAGACGCCTTAAATGATTTTATTAATTTTTTCTTAAAAAATAAAAAATGTGTTATTTCGTCTAGTATTTATTTACGATTTTTATTGAATTTTTCGAGGTGTTTTATTATAGTTTTATTTGAGTAATGTGTATTTGTATGTATTTACATGTATTCTTATGTATTTTTATTTTAATTTATTTATTTTCTTTTATTATTTTATTATCTTATTTTATAAATTTATAATTTATTTTTGTGAGTATAAAGTAATTTTTGTTTGATTTTTATGAATTTATTTATATTTTTAAATAAATAGGTATAGGTGTATGTAGGTATATTTATAGGTGTTTTATCTATGTATTTTATACACATAATTTATTTATTGTAATTTCTTGATTTTTATTTTGGATTTACATTTTTAATGAGTTATGTGTAATGTATACATTATTATAAAAATATAAAAGAATAAAAGAATCAAGGAATACCAACCTTTTGTGTTGTATATAGGTATATAACATAGGTCTTTTGTCTATAAATTTTGTAAACTTATTTTATTTTACAAATTATTTTTGGTTTTCTTTAACTTTTAATATGTGTATGTATTCTATACATTAATTACAAAATTCTAAAAATATGAATTTGTAAATAATGAATGTTGAATAAAAAAGAATATTTTAATCAGTCCTATATACAAGAAGGGCCAAAAACCTAACTTCTGATATAGACTCCAAAAATTATGAAACCAATTTTATAAAATAGCTCATGGAATGCTATATACAATTAAAGGTGAGTTTGGGTGATTTGGAGTTTTTATTTGCAAGATATGGGTCTGTGAAGTTGAGATTTTGACTTTTTGTTCTGTGTATAAAATGTACACTGGGTATTATTTTTGCACAAACTCAATTTCGTATTTTTATTTACATTATTATCTACAACTTTCATGTACAAAGTTTCTTTATTTGATGAAGAAATAATTATGTACAAAATAGGTGCCAAAAATGCTTAAATGAATGAATTAATAAATGAGGTATTTATTGTACACTGGCCCTTATCTCCCCCTACTTTATTCCTTGTCGACCAATACCATGCTGGCCTTGGTCTCAGGGTTTGGGTCATAAAATATTTGCAATATTTTATTCCTTTTTCTTTTCTCCTCTTTATTCTATAATTTTGGCATTAAAACCTTATTTAATGTGGAATTAATACAATGAATCATGAATGCTATTATATACAATTTGATGCTATTTACATGCATTTGCTGGGGTTTTTGAGGCCAAAATGATAGAATAAAGGTGATGAAATGGAGATTCATCACCGTCTGAAAGTAGCCTGCTGATCGGTCATGAGGCGGGCTATGTCGTCGAAGGCGGGGTTCTCATAAGATGGCCCATGAGAACCTGACGGGTGGCATCGCTGGTAGTGAGGCTGCTGTTGTGGCTGGTGCTGCGGGTGAGAGGGGTACTGCTGTGGATGAAACTGCTGCTGAGGCTAATCACGCCTCCAAGAATGTCCCTGCTGATAGGGACGAGGACCATATTGAGATGACTACTGCTACTGCTGGTACACTGGGGGCTGCTGCTACTGGTTATCTCGCAGATGGCCGTACTGGCCACCCTTACCGGAAGGCTGCTGCTGGGAACTGGCACCTCCAGCTGACCAACGGAATCCAGGACGGTCTCGTCAGATACCGGGATGGGGTCGGTCGTACCAAATCTCATTGACATCCATCAACGGCTCTGACTCGTAACGGGGTAGCGGGAGTACTGCCAGAGGCTGATCCGGCTGGTAGACCACCATCTGCGTGTCTGGAGATGGTGGCGACTGGTAGTGTGGTTGCGGCTGCCGGTACGGCTCTGCTTGTACAAGATAGAACTGCCTAGGCTAGCTGGGGCTGGAGTGCTGGGATGAGCTGCCGCTGCTACTCAGATCTCCTCGTGCCTGAAGACGGGGCTGAGAAGCCGTCTGTGCCTCCTGGAGACACATGAGCTGTGTCTTCAGGTCACTTAGTGTCTGTGCCATCTGCTCCATCTGTGTGATACCCTGGCACTGCTTCTTCTCTATAATCTCCATCCGGTCCAGCTTCTCATTGATAATGCCCATGTCAGCGGCTGCGGACTCAGCCTGTGTGGCTGCCGCTGATGAAGTGGAAGGACCAGCGTCGACCCGTGCGATCCTCCGGTACTGCACGGTCTGTGGCTGGGGGTGTCCCTGAGTGTAGAGTCAGGTCTGGGACATCACTGTGTAGTTCTCGGCCATCTCCTCGTAGATGGCCCAGACCTGATCCTTGTCCTTGGTGAAGTAGGACCCGCCACATGAAGCATTCACCAGGCCCTGCAGCTCTAGTGTCAGCCCGCAGAAGAAGCTCTGAACTAAGTTCGGCTTGAAAATCTCGTGGTGCGGGCATCTGTCGGTCAACTCAGGAACCTCTCCCATGCCTCGTGGAATTGCCCTGTTCCCCCTCGACCACCATTCTACCATTCCTGAGATGCCAGTGCCAGATGAGAGACCACAGTCAGATTTATCAGTACCTAAGTTTGGATCTTTTGCCTTTGCAGAGACCATCGTCGGCAGCAGTGACGACCGCACCGGAGGTCCCCAAGCTGAGCAGACATTCATCATGGACCAGGATGCGATCAACTCCACCCTGATCGCCTCCCTAGAGATAGTGTAGCAGTAGTTGAGGGATCTGGGTGCCTTTATGATAGAGATGGGGAGGGATATGGAGCAGATGAGAGCTGACTGCGATCAGCGCTGGCCAGGAGACGGGCCTAGGAGACCCGACGATGCAGCCGCAGCAGCCGCAGCCACATCCGCAGCAGCGGCTGCCGCAGCAGCGACAGCACCAGACCAGCCAAGGCCGATGCGGGGGTTGCACAACCCCAGATCGAATTTGAAACATCGTTGTGTCGTACTACCAGCTATCGTGGGGGACATCAAGTTCCCCCCGAACACCTTGCAGCTTCTACCCCGGTTCCATGGGCTCGCCACTGAGGAGCCCCATCTTCACCTCCAGGAGTTTCTGATGATTTGCAGCATAGTCCACGACAGACAGGTGGACAAGGATACCATCTGTATGATTGCCTTTCCCTTCCCATTGGCAGATAGAGCAGCCACCTGGTTGAAGCACTTGGGGAAGTTTGTGTACACCTGGGAGCAGCTCCGCACCGAGTACTTGACCGTCCATCTGCAGAGCGTTTCCAGCTGTTTGATCCATCTGAGGGTTGCATCTGGACTGTTAATCATCGAAGGGGTATCCACAATTCTCAGTCGTCCGATGATATGTGGACTCCCTTCGTCTGTCAGATCTTAATAAGAGGGTAATTTGCGCTTAGGCCCTCCTTAGTTTTTATATTTCAGTTTAGTCCTGTAAATATTTTTAGTCGTTGTTTTTAATTTGGACATTTTGCATTTAGGACCTCGTATTTCTATTATTTGCATTTAAGTCCTTGTGAATGTAACTCACGTGGGTTGGCACGTGGTCTGTGGGTCTTTTATACATTTCTCCCTGAACTCTATAGGTGTTAATGTTTGAATGTTTATTAATTAGAATGACACTTATACCCCTTTGTGCCTGAATCACATGCTTAGCTCGTGTTGTCGCGGGATTTTTACAAAAGGGCCCCTGAGCTTTTTAGGCTTGTTAATGTTTGGCCCCTGAACTAACTTTCTTTGCACTTTGGTCCTTGTGCACTGTCAGGTTTTTATTGGTCGAATCAAATATCAAACAAAATCCAAATCTTGTGAAATTTGGATACGTAGCCCTTGCCACTGTGTAAAAATTTCACAAATTTTTTGGGATATTTTTGTTGCTTTTAGTTATTTTTAAAAATCAAAAACCTTCATTTGTAATACTGTATGGTTTATAAAATCAACTAAAAATATAAAAACTAATCTACAAATTACAAAAAAAAATAGGACTTGTTTGTTTTAGTGTTTTCTTGCTTCTATCCAATTTTTTGCCTTTTTGGATTTATAAAACCCATAAAAAATATAAAAAACCAAGAACTTTATAAAAATTGTTAAAAATTATATAAAAATCAAACAAATGCAATTTTGGTTTCTGTAGTTTAATTTTTATTTCTACTTTTCATAAAAAAATATCTTCAGATTTTTATAGCTAATTATCTATTTTTAATTAGCCTTTCAAATCTGACTGTACATTTATTCACTGTTTTTGCCTTTTAGATTTTTATAAAATCAACTAAAAATTATAAAATTCTTAGAAAAACTACCAAAAACACTTAAAAATATAAAAAACACAAAAATAATTTTATTTGAATTTTTTGAGTTATTTTGGAGTGTTTTATAAATTGTGCTTTGTGTGGTTTTTGTTTTCTTCTTACATTTCCTTTATAACTAAAATTACAAAAAAATTAAAAATATATAAAATCCATCAAAAAAACCTTTCTTTATTTTATTTTAGTTTATTTTTGACTACTTCATAGGCCAATTCGGCCAACCCATGCTCCTTGAGTTCGACCCTGGTCGCTATACCAGGTTAAATAAATAGCAAAGACCGATATTCGTGTTTTATTGATTTCTTTTCTGATTTGTTGGTCTGATTTTCTTGTTGATCGATCTCCAAGATCCGGGTCACAACGACCCATGTTTTTATACCTTTACCCTGGTCTCGGTGGATTTTTCGATCATCAGAATGGCGTCGTTGCCGGGGAGCACGGCTTAGTAGTCTTTTTTGTTTTTCATTTTTGTTCGGTTTTCAGTTCCACGGCTTTTCCCGTGGCTTTTTCTTCTTTCGTGGCTTTTTACGGCTTTTTCACTTTCTTTTGTTATCTTTTATTTTGTTTTGTTTTTGTTTGTTTTTATTTTATTTTGTTTGTTTATTTCCATTCTTCTGCATATAGTTGTCCTTTTATTTTATTTTTTTCTCTGCATTATTATAGTAATTGTTTCTGACACTCTTGTTTGACTTCTTGCGAGGGACCGAGATCCGAGGCGGCGTTCTTCGGAAAGCCGAAGCAGCCGCGGAAGCCGGAGGTGGCTCCCTTCTATACGGAGCCGCAGGAGAGAGCGAGAAGTTGAGCAGGAGAGAGAGAGGAGAGGCTTAGGGTAGTTTACTTTCCAGTCAGACCATTTTTATTGTAATAATACAGGTACCATGACTTTCAGAGACACTTGACGTTTCGGGGTCTGTTTAACATCGTGGCACGTCTGTGTGGATTACAGATGCCTGAATGCCGCGACAAAGAAGGATCATTTCCCCCTGTCGTTCATTGATCAGATCCTAGAGAGATTAGCAGGGAAAGAGTTCTTTTGTTTCTTGGATGGGTTCTCGGGCTATAACCAAGTAGCCATAGCTCTAGAGGACCAGGAAAAGACCACTTTCACATGCCCCTTTGGTACCTATGCTTTCAGGTGCATGCCCTTTGGGTTATGCAATGCTCCAGGTACTTTCCAAAGGTGCATGATTGCTGTATTCGCCGAAATGGTCGGCGAATTCCCTGAAGTCTTCATGGAGGACTTCTCGGTCCACGACGATTCCTTCGATTCCTGTCTTAGGAATCTGGAGCGAGTCCTCAGACGATGTTGTGAGGTCAATCTGGTGCTCTCCTTGGAGAAAAGTCACTTCATGGTGACGGAGGGCATTGTATTGTGGCAAGTCATCTCCAAGAGAGGAATGGAGGTTGACCCTGCCAAGGTGGATGTGATCAGACGACTCCAACCACCATCCATCGTCAAACAATTGTGGTCGTTCCTCGAGCATGTCAGATTTTATCGGAGATTCATTAAGGATTTTTCTAAGATTGCCCGACCGCTAACTGAGCTTTTTGGCAAAGACATGGAGTTTGTTGTTGATCACAAATAATTCATCCGGTCAACACCACCATGACCTTCACCACTCTCCCCTCATCCTCGCCAGCTCCCTCGCTTCCCACGACTCCCACCAGAGTCGCCCTACGAAGACCACGAATCTCACCCCGTCACCAGCTAACCCAGCACCTTCATCCTATAAATACTCGACCTCCGGCCACTACCAGGCCCATCCGCCACCACAGAGAGAACCCTCGAGCACAGAGCCAACAATTGGTGACTGCGATTGACCGTATCTTTGAGCGAAGACAGGTGTCTTCTCCGGCGAGATCCACGGCCGCCACCGCCGTGCTGTAGCCTACATCCGTGAGCTGTGTGAGCTCAGGACGCTACCGATCCTTCGAGCGACGACCTAGAGCTCAAATCTGAGCTCCATTCCCCAGGTAGCCCCCTCCATCCTCTTCTGATCTTCTTTTTAGTTTTCTTTGCTTTTCTTCGATTTAATTCACTCTCCACCGTCATCTTCTCGCTCCACCTTCATCCCTCCGAGCTCTGCGACGGAGCTCCGATCTTCGCGCTCCCCTTACTTTGCTCAAACGTCGTATCCCACCTTTCACCGACGCCAGCTCCGCCACCTGGGCGGAGCACCATCACTGGACACCCCCCACTCCTTCATAGGCCTCGTTGTTCACCCTGCACAACTCCATGCACAGCCCACGTGCTTCGGCTATCCTCTAACCCCTTGCAGGTGCTCCTTCCTTCACTGGCCGGAAGCTCATCGGAGCTCCCTTCGAGCTTCACCGCCACCGTGCTCCGGCGCTCCTCCTCCGCTCCTGAGGCCACCAGAGGCTTCGCCGACCTTCCACGCATATTCCGAGCTTCTCCAGACCCTCCAGCGGGCTTCATCTACGCCTAGTGGACGAGGCGAAGCTAGCCCCCCTTCACCAGAGCCCCGCCTTCTCCTCCGCAGGTGGCGGAGGATCGTTCGAGTGACGTTCAGCCACCGTTCGATCATCTTGATCGAACGGTCAGCATCACGCCACGACGCCTCGCGAAGGAGCCGTAGGATCATCCTTGATCCAACGCTCAGGAGCAAGCCACATCGCCCACAACTGGAGCAACAGAGAGCCGTTGGATTCGCCACGATCTAGCGGCGATAAATCAGCCACATCGCCCTCTTCATCGAGCTCCAGGAACCGTTGGATTCCTCTAAATCCAACGGTCACGGATTGCACCACGTCATCACCTCAGGAGCCAACCATCACCGTTGGATCACTTGCGATCTGACGTACTCATCTTCACAACGCGTCTTCATCCAGCAGTCGTTGGATCGCCCTTGATCCAACGGTCTGTGGTCGCGCCACGTCCTCCCGATCCGAGCCTCTTCCCCGACCTCTAGGCTCGGATCCCCGAAGCTTCTCCGAGCGTTCCTCCGAACCTCTAGAGCACCTGAGCCTCGCCCCGAGCCGTAGAGGACCACCGAGCCTAGGACCCCCCATGTGAGGTGCATGTGCAGCCTGGGCAAATTGCACTGAGGCCCCTGGAAGTTCCAGAAATTGCAATTCAGTCCCTATGAAGCGTATCTACGTGAGGAGCACGTGCGTTAGTGGAGAATTTGCATTCCAACCCCCTACATTCTAGGTAATTACATTAAGGTCCCTGTCAACATATTTTATTTTAAGCAATTTTAATTTCTGTATTGTAGTTATACCCCTGTCTTTGCACACATATTTAGGTGTCAATATTTCATCATTTTTAAAATCCAAAAATTGCATGTTGTAGTTTAACTTGTCCTTTATCTTATGTGACACCCGACACATTTTTGTAATAACAGTGGAATTTTTAATTAATTAATTGGTCCATTTTTGTCATATTTTGCCCAATTTCACCTTTTAATTGATATTAATTTCTTTGTGACTCCAAAAATTTCCAAAAAATAGCATTAGCTCTAGGATAATTAACTTAACATTGCATAAAAACTTCATCTCATTTGCACACATTTCAAGGCCTAAATAAATTATTTGGTGATTTCCTTAATTCATTTTTAATAGGTGGTCTGAAAATTTTCCTGGATTCTTCATCATTAGATCTATCTAGGATAATTTTTAATCCCAAAAATATTGTGATTTGATATTTATTAAAATTAAATTAGTCAAAATCACCCTACATACATGTTTAATTCATAGTTAATTCATTTAGTGTCAGAAAATTCCAAAAAAAAATAGGGTAGCTTAATTTCATCATATTTCATCATCTGGCCAATTTTCATTATTTTTGTACTTCATTTGAATATTGAACTGATTTAAGTTCTAAATTGGCCTGATTTTTGCATGTGTCTTGCATAAAAAATTGAAAAAGACCAAAAAATATTCCTCGAAAATCTAACACTTGGATTTCGCTAAAAATTCACCTAAGGAGACAGATGCCTCCCTGAGTTCGATCTTGGACTTCAACCAAGTAAAAAAATTGCCGCTTGAAATTAACTTGCTTAAATTGAAAGTGGTTTTTGATTCGCTCTCGTTATCCGACTACAACGAACATTGATAATTAATTTGGACATTAATCTGCATGAATTAACAAGGGTAGCAGGAGCGACATCACCCCCAGCCGCACGTCCCCCCGCGCTCCGCGACTTGTGTCCGCCAACGCCGCCGCATGCTATCCTCCACCTCGTACCTGCGAGCGCTCCGCCCGTCCTCGCCCGCTCGACCGCCATCACCATCCTACACCGCAGCACGCGCCGTCTGCCCTAGCTTAAAAAAGAAGATCCTTTTATTTTATTTTTATATTGTGCAAATTGCATTTGCATCCTTTCAAGTTTTTAAAATCACAAAAGTGCCCTTAGGCACAGTTTGAGTTTGTATGTTTTGCAAAAACAACCCTGAGTTGGCATGGTAATTTAGACTTCAAAATTGCATCAAATTTTAATCAAAAAAATAGTATTTTGTATAGCATCTAAATGTTTATCTTGTGGATATTTATTTGCATTTTTTTGAACATCAGATTATTTATTAAAAATTAGAGATTGAAAATCAGTAATAATTTGCCCATTTACGGTCTGAAATTCACACAGCCATATGTCTTGCTCTAAAAATCGCAAAAAAACTGTAATGATGCTTCTATGTGTGCTTTAATTACAGTCCAAATTTTGTCCAATTTGGAGTTGTCTTGTGCATAAAATAAATTCTAGAGTGATTTAGGTATTTGATTTTTAATTAAATCCACAAATAAGATTTTTGAGAAATTTCACATCTTCTGGATTCCTGATTAAAATATCTACTTGAGATAAATGGCTCTCTAGATAATTCGATTTTGTGGATTTATTAGGAATTAAAGACCCGTAGTCGCTCTGTTTTCAGTAAACAATTCATAAAAAAATCATAAGTTGTCAGAAAATTCTAAAAAAATTAGTGTAAATTAATTTCATCATGTTTATCTTCCAAAATTTTTTTCATAATTTTTGCATCTCATTTGCATGAAAAATTGCATAAAAACCCAAAAAAAGTGTGTATTTTTCATTTGTGCATTTTAAATCCAAAAATTCCAAAGAAATACCTTTTGCATTCATTGTTGGATTAGGTTCTTAGGAAAAATAATACATGGCTAATTTGAATTTATTTCACGTTAAAATTAAATTTGGCTAAGTCAGTTCTTTTCGTATTAACTTAATCCAATTCATATTCTGCATTTGTCTATTTTATTGCATTATAAAAATGCCAAAAAATCCCACTAGGAAGGCCATAATATAATACCTCTAACTTGATCCTGAGTTGTTCCTTTGCCTCCTTGAGTCGACCCTGGGGCTTGCCCAGGTTAAACAAACATAAAACCGCGTGTTAATTTCATTTGACGATTTATCGATCCGTACGGTTATTTTTGATCGATCCAGATTTATCTGACTGCAACGAAATCGTCAATTAGAAAACATTAAAAGGGTAGATTCGTGGATTATCAAATGGCGTCGTTGCTGGGGAGGCAAACGGCTTAGGATAATTCTAGAATATTAGATTTACGTTTTACGGTCACTCGGGTAGTCTGATCCCCGAACCACCTTGTAATTATTCCATTTTTTCAATTTATTTATGTTTTTTTCTCTTTCCGACATTTTTATATCTTTTTGTGCGAAGGTCCGGTGGACTTGGAGTGGCTTTCTTGAAGTCGACGCATCTCGAAGTACATCGGAGGCCGACGATTCGTGGATCAAGTCGGTTGTTGAGATGCCAGAAAGAATTTCTTTCTTTGTTAACTGGTAAAAAAGTATCTGCATTTACAGCAGTTCCCGTTTGGGATCTCGTGCGTGCAAGTCATAATAAAATGTGTCCCCGTGTGCAGTGTGGTTGATTTACGTAGATTAGGACTTGCACTTGCGGCTCTTAGAGCTATTTTAGGAACTGTCTATGCTCGTAAAATTCTAGGACCACACTTCGCACTTAAAAGACGCACTTAGATCGCAGGACTTAGCCAAACATAATATGTTCTTCAATCGCTAATAGAACTGCCTGTCTAGGAGCAGCTTTTCATCGCTTGTGTTCCATTTAGTGTAAAATTTCAATTCAGTCTTGCATCCCACATTGTAGAGAGCTGGAGGCACTGTAAGTATTCTTACTCAAGCATTCATCATCGTTTTCTCGATTGCATCGGCTTTTTCCAATTCTCTCTCTCTCTCAGTTTTCTACACCTAGGATAAAGGAATTGAGACTGGACGATAGACGTGATTGCTTGTTTTGATTAATATCAGTGACAACTAATATTTAAAATCAGGACTGCAAATTGAATTGTACCAAAAAATTGACTAAAATTAACCCTTGTTTGCGGGAAATTAACCCCGACCTTGTTTTCAGGGTGAGTGTGGGTACTTGAGTGTGTGTGAAAACCTTAAGGCAGAGCCCAAATCCCCGCCTTCCATATCATGTTCCGACTGATCCTAGCAAATATCACAAATCGAATTATTTAGGTTCACTGACTAGTACCAAGTAGCCTCCTCCTGTCTCAGGTTGATAGGGGCGAAATTGCGGTACTTCACAACAAGTTGCCAGTACCCCCGCAGGGTGAAGGTCCGGCCTTGTCAGCCTCCGCCTGCTTGCAGGTAGAAAGGGGCTGGACTTTGAATCCATCAACTAGGGATAGTAGCAAAGAAAGGAAGGACCGATGGTATCTTAGCCGACAGATTAAATAGGGGAGACGCATCCGGCTTTTAGTCGACTCTCCTATAGGCCGCGTAACTTCTTGCTACTTGTCTGAAAATTCGCACTTAAAATCAACCAGACTAATCGGACTCCGTTTCGGGTCCTTCATCGTGTTGAGTGTGAACTCGGGGTTTGCTATTGCGTTTGTCTTTGTGTTTGTCCGTGTGTGTTATCCTGTGTAATTGCACGTTTTCTACCTCAATCTTCTTACATTCATCGTTTCCTCTTCAAGATGTCGGGATATTGGTCCCCATACCCTGAGACCTCTGGTCATTCCTCATCGACCATATACCGATCATCTTCACCTTCTCATTCCTCCATGTATCCTCCGCCATCCACGGGAGATCCTTACCCGTGGTCGGCTCCACCTCAACCTGATTATGAAGTTAGAACTTCGACTGACTTATCCACTTCTTCGCATCTCTCACCTACTCCATATTCCAACACTCCAAATCCACTTCCATCTTGGGCTGACTGTCCTTATTCTCGAGAGCTTGGAGGAATCAAAGAATCGAATGAAGAGCAAGCCACTGCTGAGACAGATGATTGGCAAAACTATATGCCCACATACTTCATTCTCACCTCAAGTAGGGACCATACAACAATTTACATATACGCATCCTAACTTGACCTTAGGGCATAACATGGTCGATCGAACAACTCGAATGGAGAGGCCTGCACATCCTGATTTCTTAGACTTGATTGACTTTAGTGATCAAGCCTCAATTAACCAGCCTTCATTCGAAGAGCCTATACATTCACAAGATTAGACTCATGACCTCGACTTATCAGTCCATGTCTCATTGACTCCACCATATGAGACTCCAACCAATATTTGTCATTTCAATAGTCCATACTCGACCCAGCAATACATGCCAGAGTCTACGTATGTTGAGTATGAGACCCCAATATCTCAGCAATATCCTCCTATTGAGCAGAACTCTCCCATGATTTGTCATGAGAATTTTTTGGAGGATGACATTTATCGACTTATCGTGAAAATAGAAACATTAGGTAACAAGTTGAGAGACGTCATGAAAATATTGCACTCAATTTTTTCCATCTTGGGAATGAAAATGGAAAAGGACATAAGTAGATCTGATGTTGAAAACCAAGCAAGCATTAGGGAACCCACATCTTCTGTACAGGTAGAGTCTATTCTATCTCTCTCTTCTACTAACCCCTTGCCTTTCAATTTTGAGTCTGATTATTCATCTATCGAAAACACCAAAAAAATTGAAAAACCAAAAAATCACATAAAAATTGAAAATGAAAAGACCTAACAAAATTAGATCCTACCCTAAGGGAAGCATTCGATGAAGAACTGATTTTTAATCTTCCCTTAATAAAGGCCATATATCACTTTCCCGACCTTAAACGATTTGTGAGAAGTAAATTGATACCCAAGAGGTTGGGCAATAAGAGGACAAGGACTGAAAGACACATAGTGTCTATGGCCACCTCCTTGGTGATGGGGAGAAAGACCAAGAGCCGCAGAGTGAAGCGGTTGCCCCGAGTTGAGTGTGAAATCAAAGACACCATCTTTACCCATGCCAGAATCAATGATGACTCACCGATAAATATCCTCCCGACCTCTGTGTTTGACAAGCTCAAACTCAGGCCAATCAGAAAGTCAAGAGAGATCGTTCAATTGGTTGATCGATCTATTAAACAGTCGAGAGGAAACATTTCAGTCATCGTTACTTTCCAAGGTGCTCTACTCCAGGTGGACTTCACGATCATTGACATTGAGCATCGAGGAGAGTTTACCCAGTCTCCGATTATTCTCGTGAGGCCATTCTTAACCTTGCCTAAGGTGACTATATATTGTGTGAATCGGGAGATCGATTTTTCAGCATTGGGAGCGCTTAGACCTCACCCACTCTTTGATACACTTTACTCTAAGGTGACCCGCAGATCCACTGATAGTCATGATAATTGAGAGGTCGATGAGTCCCACCTCTCTGCTACACCTGAGAGACCGACTGTCCGGACGACCGTTGGTTCAGAGACTCCCCACACCACCACTTCATCAACTGCTTGCACCACCACCTTGATAGCTTCTAAGGAGGATTCACAACTAGAAGCTCTCATTGAGTTGGACATGACCTTTGTGGATTGCCTTGATCATTTCGATGATCTGTCACAAGAGCCCGATAATGTCAAGACAACTGAGATCACTAGCACCTTCTCGAGATGCGTGATGACCCTTCAAGAATATTCTAATTTATATGGTGACTCGTCTGATGAGGAACCCATGATCAGCACTGCACCGCACTCTGGACTATCAAAAGAAACAACCAAGACTATGACTCCACATAAAAACATGGTTTCTCCCTCTTCTAGTCGGCTACCTAGTGAGAGGAAGTTGAGAATTGATTCCTCGAGGTGTTCCCCCGAACCTCTCAAGGTGCGTCGCTCTCATCTCCCTCTCAATGATTCAGGTTCTAAAAAACCGACCAAGAAAATTTCCTTTAACATTCCGGAGAAGGAATTATCATAGGAATCCTCATCGGGTCTGGATAAGGTGATTTATATGAGTGGGCTCTGTTCGGTTGTTCTCAAGCCTTATCTAAGCAAGCAGCCATTTGTCGACCCACGTTGGACGATCCCTTCAACTAACTACTAATCATCTGAGGACGATTCCGACAGCGACACATTTGTATATTACCCACCTCCTCGATCCCGCAAGAAGGTTCGTCACAAACCTTCTAGACCCCTGTATATTCTCAATCCTCCTTCTATATATTTCCCCTCCCTCCCCAATGATTCGAATCACGTGCCCCGACTCCATATCATTTCATTTTATGGCTATACTTAGGATGATCAGATCCTAAGTATAGGGGGGAGAGTGACCCGAGTCTCTTTACTATTCGTTGTATATTCTCTAGATCTCATCGGTTCTCACACTCACTCTTGTCCTATACTTAGGCTGACTAGAGCCTAAGTATAGGGGGGACAGATGCCTGCCGTGTATATACTCCTCTATTTCCCCTCTTAACCTCGCCCGCCCTATTTTTGATCTTCTTCTACACATAGGCTGCCAGAGCCTAAGTATAGGGGGGCAGAGCGACTTCTTTACTTTTTGTTATTTTAGCGTTCCTACGCTTAGCACGAGCTATGTCTTTTTCCTCGCTTTTCGTGCTCTGAGGACATAGCACACCCTAAGTATAGGGGGGCATGTATATATTGCATATATACTTTACCCATAGATCGTACTTTCACGTATTTTTGCGTCTTTTTTTTATTTTTTTGTAATAATTACGGGTGGGTAAAAATTGAAAAAAAATTCACTTGTTGCATAATACTTGTAAAACTTTTGTAAAAAATGAAAAAAAAATTTGTATACTTGTATATTATATAACACTTGTATAATTTTTATAATACTTATAAACTTCTGTAAATTGTTGTAACATAGGAGGTATACCAATGTTTTGAAAAAAAAATAAAAATATAGGCTTCTTATTTACTCTTGCATACAAAAAAAAAGAGTCTTGCATCTACATAGCATGTCATCTGCATCTCATCTGCATATCTTGCATATGCAAGGTGAAAAGCTAGTGGGTTCTGAACTAAGTTATGAGTAGATGTTGAGGAAGGACTTGATTTGACCTTAATCCACCTAACTTCATAGGAACCTTATAGGAACTGGAGTTACCATTTCTCAGGTCAAGTGACATAATTCTTTGAGTCCGCAGGTCTATATTCACATGGCATCTTGATTAGTCTAAGTAGAATATCTCGTGCACACGCATGATTCTTTTAGATAATGACCTAACTTGGACAAGCACAATGCACATAGCTCTTCATTGATGAGGTGGTGAGGAGGTAGAATCCTTTAGCTTGGAGTAGCACACGGGTGGAAACATCAGTCCTCCTCTAGGGAGGGCAGTGCATCTCAACCTAGTCTGGTAGTGTTGACGTCTAAGGACAGGATGCTGTGGGTTGCAATAATGCTTCAAAAGAGGGATAGTCTACTGGCTGAAGAGGAAAAACTCCTGATGTACATGCTGCACCTTATATATAGTTCACAAAAAATAGAAAAAAAAAGAAAGAAAGAAAAATGCAAGAACTCCAAAAAAATAGTCAGGGCAAAAAAAAACCTGTCGGAGTATGTATATAAGCAAGAAGTTTGCAGCTAGATGACTTGGCAACACTGGTCAAGCTTCCCCGGATAGGTAGCTACACTGGCTACCGTCCATTCTTTCTCCACCCCCTCCTCTTGAGTTGGTCGCACCTGAACTTAGAAGGGAATTCCCTGCTCCTCGAGGAAAGAGTTACTAGACCAGGTAATTAGAGTTACCTTGTTAGAGGAGGCTGGTTCTGAGCCATTTCTGATGTGGAGAGTTACATTTCACATACACAGTACAAGTAATAATCATAGTCATCAGAAATTTGCGTTTGAGGATTTGTTCTGACCTGACTATTGAGGAGTCTTGAACAGAAGACTTGTGGAACTTGAAGTCTATTAGGTCTTAAGTTCCGATGATGTTCCGCCACACAATTAATCCAAAGGTAGAGTCAAGCTCTATTTTCAACTTTTGTTCATGACCTTGGTATGGAACCCAACATCATTTCACTCTTGCATTTCGTTTTAGTTGTTCGGGGACGAGCAAGGTTTAAGTATAGGGGGTTGATGAATCTGCGATTCATTACTCTAAAAGTTGAAAATAGAGCTTTGTTCTCGAGTAATTAGATGCATATTTCCACTTATATTGCATAATTAGCATTTATGCATACATTGATAATATCTGCATTTTAGCATTCATATTTGCACTAAATAAGAAGCCAAATTCACTTGTAAATATTCACCTGTATATTCACCCTAAATACCCTATTTGTATATATTTTATACTAACTCCGAATCTAATAAAACCAACTATATAGTGTATATATTACTAACACTAATTAAAGAAAAATATCAAAAAATACTAGCTTGTAAAATTGACCAATAAAACCCCAACCCAAGTTTGAAACCATGAACCTTAGAATGCACATATCTCTCTCATACAACCTCTGAATTAGGTCTACTCACTTTAAAGTATTATACATTCAAAGACCTTCAAAACTAGACCAATTTCATTAAAATCGGAGCTCGTATGCAAAACTTGAGTTTTGGGACCCTTTTGTATATTGTACATATTGATCTTTTTGCCCTTTATTTTATCCTTTTATTTTCTTAATTATTAAAAAAATAGATTAAGTTGTAAATATTCCTTTCATATTTTTCTTAACTTTATTTTTATTTTTCTCTCTTTTAAAAATGAGAAAAAAATTACAAAAGATAAATGCGGTATTTTATATCTATAAGTTACCACCCAAAAATACATTTTTTACAGATGACTTCTTTTCATTTTTGGCCCTTCATGAAAGTTGTAGATCTCGTTGAGATGAGCAACTTCTGTATTGACCACTTTTTGTTTTAATCCCTTTTATTATTTCTTTTTTATTTTTCTTTACATTTAATTTTTAAATTTTCTGGGAGCGACATGTGGCCGCTCCTGGAGCCGCCACGTGTCACCCCATTTTTGTATCATTTTATTAATTTCAGATTTATTATATTATTTTCGTATTTATTATTATTATTATTTTACTATTTCTATTTTAATTATTTTTAGTAGGCAACTATATTATTTTATTAATAATTTATTTTACCCCCATTTTACCTCTTCTCTACTTGCCTTCCACTCCAAGTCACCACTCCCTCCACTATCCCTCCATCTTCTCCACCTCTTTTCTAACTTCCCCCTCCTCTTTATATTCTCATCTCCTCCTCCATTGTTCATCATCCGCCATTCTACAAGTGAGAGAGGTTCGAGCCCCATTTTAAGTCGTGAGGTGACAGCTCCCCTTTAGACTTTGAGCGACGACGACCTGCATGCGAGAACCGCGGTTAATCTCCACGTAGCGAACTTCCCGCCAAGATCGCAAAGCTTCTCCGATTTTTCGTCGAATCGGATTGAGGCCACGACGGAAGCCGCACACCATGGCTCCACTTTCGGTGAATCAAAGGTAAGTAATTTCCTCCTTTCCCTTATCATTTCATTTTTTTATCTATCATTTTTTTATCTTGTTCATCACACAAAAATCATTTCATCAACTACCACTACCATTATCATTATCACATATTTATTTCACCTCTACATTTTTCTATTGTTTACAAAGAAAATACAAATAATTGCAAAAAGAAAATACAAAAAATAAAGCAGGAGCTGTAGCCGCCCCCTTCCTGGCAGCTCCACCCCCGACCACCTCGCGAGGCCGCTCACCGCCTTGCTCGCCTCCATGCCTTTGGCTTGCGCCACCATCGCCAGCTCCTCCACACGCGCCGCCCAGGCCTTCCAGCTGCGTGGCCAGTGCCGTTGAGCCCCACGCAGCCCACCGCTCCATCTCCTGCCTGCTGTTCCCCCCTCACCGCCGGTGATGCACCCCTACAACTGCTGTCCATGACTAGCTCCACGATGCGACGCCCTGCAGACCCTCCGCCCCTCGCACATGGCACGCCGCCCCACGTACAGCCACCCATTAATCTCCATCACGCGTGCTGAGCTGCCTCGGCCACCACCTCCGCGCACTGCCCGCCAAGTCATCGAGCCCTTCGAGCAGCACCCAGTCGCAGCCGCGTGCGGTGCTTCGCCGCCTCTCGGCGGCCAATCGCGGCGCTACGCCACCATCCCTCAACGTGCCACCCCAGCCGCAGTTGAGCGGTGCCGCCGTCCTGCAGCCCAGCTATGCACAAGCGCGCTCAGCGTCGCCCCGTACACACGTGCCGCGTGCGTGCGCTCCTGCACCACTTCTCCGTCACGCTAACCCCAGCCGCGCGTCCCCCACGCTCCGCGACTCGTATCCGCCAATGCTGCGGCACGTCATCCACCACCTCGCTCCCGCGAGCGCTCTGCCCGTCCTCGCCCACGCGACCGCCGCCACCGTCCTGCGCCGCAACACGCACCGTCTGCCCTAGCGTAAAAAAGAAGGTCCTTTTCTTTTATTTTTGTATTGTGAAAATTACATTTGCATCATTTCAAGTTTTTAAAATTACAAAAGTGCCCTTAGGCACAGTTTGAGTTTGTATGTTTTGCAAAAACAAACCTGAGTTGGCATGGTAATTTGGACTTCAAAATTGCATCAATTTTTAATCAAAAAAATAGTATTTTGTAGAGCATCTAATTGTTTATCTTGTGAATATTTATTTGCATTTTTGTGAACATAGATTATTTATTAAAAAGCAAATATTGAAAATCAGTGATAATTTGCCCATTTACGCTCTGAAATTCATACAACCATATTTCTTGCTCCAAAAATTACGAAAAAATTGTAGATGATGCTTCTAAGTGTGCTTTAATTACAATCCAAATTTTGTCCAATTTGGAGTTGTCTTGTGCATAATATAAATTCTAGGGTGATTTAGGTAATTGATTTTTAATTAAATCCACAAATAAGATTTTTTGAGAAATTTCACATCTTCTGGATTCCTGATTTAAATATCTACATGAGATAAATAGCTCTCTAGATAATTCGATTTTGTGGATTTATTAGCAATTAAAGACCCACAATCACTCTGTTTTTAGTAAAAAAATCATAAAAAATCCTAAAGTGTCAGAAAATTCTAAAAAAATAATGTAACTTAATTTCATCATGTTTATCTACCAGTAAATTATTCATAATTTTTGCATCTCATTTGCATGAAAAAATTGCTCAAGAAAACCCCAAAAAAGTGTGTATTTTTCATTTGTGCATTTTAAATCCAAAAATTGCAAAAAAAAATACTTTTGCATTCACTGTTGGATTAGGTTCTTAGGAAAAATATCACTTGGCTAATTTGAATTTATTTCACCTTAAAATTAAATTTGGCTAAGTCGGTTCTTTTCTTATTAACTTAACCAATTCATATTCTGCATTTTTCATTTTTACTGCATTAAAAAAATACCAAAAAAAACCCACAAGCAAAACCACAATCTAATACCTCTAACTTGATCCCGAGTTGTTCCTTTACCTCCTTGAGTCGACCCTGGGGCTTGCCCAGGCTAAACAAACATAAAACCGCGCGTTAATTTCATTCGATGATTTATCTCTCCGTGCGGTTATTTTTGATAGATGTGGATTTATCTGACTGCAACAAAATCGTCAATTAGACAACATTAAAAGGGTAGATCAAAGGTCCATCATAGGGTTAGCATGATAAGGACTTGTTATAAGATATGCCTGAAATAACAACTCTAAAACTGAAAAGATAATAAGTAGCCGAACCTTTACGGCTTCCAATGGCGTGAGTTGGTAAACCTAATTTTATATTATGTTTGTACGGATCTAGATTAAGGTTCAATGATCAAGTCCGCACGCTTGCACAATTTTTGGCATGTATTTCTTACTTTGACCCCCGCTCAATTCGAGCCTTTATACTGTTTTGCATTCCGATTTGTTCCTCGTTGACCACCACATCTTTCTTCCGATGTCTACTCCTCTCTTGCTTCACGAGGACGATCCATGGATCATTTAGTCAGGTTCCTGCCTACATCTACATCGATTCTATGGACTCTACCTAACCAATAATTCAAGGCGATTCCCAACAACCCGATCCGGACCTTGCGGGTCGATCTACAGACTCCTCATCTTCTACCCTTCCTCTTGACCACCCAATAAACCGGGACCACTCTTCTCCCACTTTAGTCGTTGTGGATGAAAGTCGATTACATCCCATATCCTTTTTAATTGACAACACTTTGGAATTGACCTTGATTCCAGATTCATCATGGCAGCTGGGATTCAAATGCAAGTGGTCTGATTGGGATTCTCTCATCTTGCAGATAGAAGACAAACCAAGCCCTAGATCCCAATCCAGAATTCATCTCTTCAGATTAAGACCCTGAGATGGCTCCTCAAGGAAAAGGGCAAGGGTCAGCAGCCCCCTTAGCCAGAGCAAGGACAGATGCCTGATCAGAATCAGGTCAATGCACAGTTATTGTCATCTATCCAAGCTATCCAACAGCAGCTGACGGAGCAAGCCCTCACACAGACCGCATTTTAGGAAATGCTGAATGATGTGCTGAACAGACCTGAAGGAGGATGAGGCAGACAAGGAGGAGGAGGTAGTAGAGCTTGTGATAACGTTGATGAGGAAGAGACTGAACAAGGAAGGAGAAAACCGACGCTGAAAGAGTCCTCCAATCCTGTAGACAGCCAGATGACCGAGTGGATCCGCATACCACCTGAGCATGCTCACTTTGAGCTAAAGCCTCAGTTCCTTTCTCTTCTCCCTTCTTTCCATGGGAACACCAGTAAAGAGCCATACATTCATCTCCAGCAGTTTTCATGCATCTGTCGTACTACTCATTACTCCAATGTCCATCTGGACATTGTGAAGATGATGGTAATCCCATTCAGACTACAGGATAAGGCCCTCTACTAGGTCAACAATCTGAGGAAGGTCGTGATGACTCGGGAGGAGCTGAAGTCAACATTCTTACACAAGTTCTACCCTTTCGGTCGACTCAATCAGATGCGAGACTAAATCAACAATTTCTCTCACGGTGCACATGAGAGTATCCACAAAGCCTGGGAGAGATTCACATATCTGCAGGAGAAATGCCCTTACAATGAGATTCCAAGGACCAGCTTGGTCCAACACTTCTTCAGTGGCCTGAATATAGAAAGTCAAAAGCTCGTTGATGCATCCTGTGGAGGCTCACATTTTAATATGGATGAAGACATAGTATGGCAGATCTTTGAGGAAATGGCAGAGGGAGAGTCTGAACTCTCTTCATACAAGGCATATCAGAAGTTGTCCCAGATCCTCTAGAAGCAAGTACACATGACAGCGTCTCATGCGGTAGAGAGAGATGAGAGCTCCAACCTTAGCATTATCAGGGGCCATCTCTCGAAGGTATACATCATTGAGAAGAGATCACAGACCTTAAGAAACTCGCCGTGATCGAGAAGAAGATGTAAAATCTAGATAAATTGGATCAGATTACCAAGCAGTTGGAGATGCTGGTAGGCACCATCAACTCTATCTAGTTGGCAGCACCATCTCCAGATGCTCCAACTGAGAAGAAGAACGATCCATCACCACCACATAAGCCTCAACCAAGCCAGCAGCCACTGGTAGTTCAACACGTGTATTACGTGCAGACACCCAACCAGGGCCAGCCACAAAAGTAGATGGTTGTTTACCAACCAGATTTCCTCAATCAGTCGGATCCAATATTCCCACCACCACCCCTGATCCAAGAAGTAAATGGGGTATGGAGCAATGATGAGCAGTTGGTTCATCCTACCAGACACCTATAGGGCCAACAACAAGCTAACATGCAATACCACCAACCACAGGGTGGTCGTTTTGGGCAGTTCTCATAACTGTCGCCACAGTATCACTAGCCTCTCCAGTATGCCAACAATGGAGGAAAAACCAACACCACCAGCAGTTAGCGTACCACCATCAACCGCCTTATCATCAATATGTAGCTACCCCTCCTCAGCAGTATCAGTAGTACCCTCCTTCCTCCTACAATTAGTTTCAGCTTCCTCCACCATCGCAGCACCACCAGCACTCATTGCCTTAACCCCCGTACCAGGAGAAACAACGTGGTCTGCACGCTGAATCTTCTGAGGCAAACCCCGTGAACTCGACCTTGGATTTCTTGGCTTAGCTCGTCAAAGGCCTAGCAGATATGACCAGAAAACTGGATGACCTGATCACCACTAAAACTACAATCCTGACACAGGTCGAAGCTAACCCCAACAGCTTCAAAAAGAAGGAGCTAGTAGAATGTAATGTCCTATCTATGCCTGTAGAGTCAGATGATTGTACTATTGTTTTATCTAATGTTGTAACTCTCAGAAGCGGTAGGGCCTTGCCTCCGCCTACCACCAACAAAGGGGGGAATAAAGCTTTAGGTGAATCGTCATCTTCTGCATCAACCGTGCTAGCTACAGGGACATGTGAGGAAGAAGAAGAAGGAGGAGGAGCCATTCTAGTTGCCATTGACCACCATCTGCATCAAGAAAAGGCACAAAAAAATCAGCAAAAACAAAAAGTATAAAAAGAAGATCGCCACCGAAGTGAATCCGCGCCAGCCTTGGAGGAGCCGCCAGCAACAACCAATCCCACGCCAGCTGACAGAGCGGAGGCCTACTTTTTATCAGTCCACCAATACCAGCACCTCAGCTTCTAGATTGTACACCTTTTTGTAACCTGGATGTACGATATTTTGTGGATTATGATTTTGTTGTAAATAAGAACTTTGTTTCCGATTCCAACAATGTACATATTCCTTTTCCTGATGCAATAGAAAAATCCAAAAAAATAGCAAAACAAAAAAGTGCATTACCTGATCATGGAGTTGTGGATTGAGATTCCTCTAATGAAGGCCATGGAGTACATGCCAGCTGTGAAGAAATGTTTGAAAGAAGCATGTACAAGTAAGCGTCACCCTGCATAAAATAACAGACGCAAACAGGTTGAAAAGCATGTTCTCATCATGGCCCTTGTAGCAGCCATCAACAATCTCCCACAGAAGAAGCAGGACAAAGGAGAACCTCTTATCAGTTGCGAGATTTCTGATCAAGTCTACGAGTGCACTCTACTTAACAGCAGTTCTTCCATCAACCTTCTGCCCTCGTCACTACCGTAGGAATTTGGGCTAGGTCGGCTCAAGTAGACACGAATGATCCTTCAATTCATTGACCGATACGTCAAGTGACCTAGAGGTCTTTTGGAAGACGTTGTGGTAAAGTTGCGGGAAATGCATTACCCAGTTTACTTTGTAGGCCTTGATATAGGCTCTCCTACATCCTTACTCCAGACTCCTATCATCCTTGGCTGGCCATTCTTGCGCACCTCAGAAGCCATGGTTGACTATGGGTCTGGCAAGATCACGTTCAGCTCGGGCAGCTAGAGAATCACTATAGACTTGTTCAGCGAGCCGAAAGTCATGACAGATGAGAGCCATGCAGCATACTGTGACTTTATGGCGGAAATTAGAGATACACTACTCTCTTTGGATGATCCATGGACCCAATAAATCCTATCTCTAGAGGAGGACTTGGAAAGCACATTCGACACATGCTCCGATGATATTTGGGAAACAGAATCCAATGCGCGGATGCACATTTTTGATCCCAATGCTTCACTCCAGCCCGAACGTGATGAGCCTAGAGCATAACTGTTCGACACTTTACAAGAATATCAACAAAGTATTGAGGGCAGTAGCTCGGCAAAAGTTCAAGCAGCACATCCTATCATGAGTACATTCTCTGAAGTGTCTAACAAGCTGGCCAGATCGGAAACAAAACTCAAGCCACTTCCATTAGGCCTGAAGTATGCTTTCCTTGTGGGTGAGGAAAACATGTACCCAGTCATTATCAGCAGTAGGCTGACTCCCGAGCAAGAATCTCGACTCCTCGAGGTTCTAGAAAAGAACCGCAAGGTACTTGATTGGCATGTATCAGATCTCCACGGGATAAATTCGACATTTTATTCATAGTTTATTTATCTGAAAGAAGATGCCAAGCCATCCCGCAAATTCCAAAGAAGGCTGAATCCAAATCTCCGGGACTTCGTTATGAAAGAAATCACGAAATAGTGTGACACATGCTTCATTTACCCCATCTCCGACTCAAAATGGGTGAGCCCCTTGCACATAGTTCCAAAAAAGTCGGGGCTCAATGTGGTTACAAATGAAGGAGGAGAGGAGATATCTACTCGGTTACTGACATCCTGGCATGTATGTGTTGATTACCGTCATCTTAATGCAACAACAAAGAAAGACCACTTCCCCTTGCCATTCATTAATAAGGTTTTGGAAAGACTAGCTGACAAGGAGTTCTTCTGCTTTATGGATGGGTACTCCGGGTACAACCAAGTGGCAATCACTCTTGAGGACCAAGATAAGACTACCTTCACTTGCCCTTTCGGTACCTATGCTTTCAGAAGAATGCCCTTTGGATTGTGCAACGCACCAGCGACATTCCAAAGATGCATGCTTGCAGTCTTTGTTGAGATGGTGGGAAGTTTTCTTGAGGTGTTTATGGATGATTTCTCCGTCTTGGTGACAGTTTTTATTCTTGTCATAAGCACCTGGACAGAGTACTTCAACAATGCCGTGAAGTAAATCTAGTGCTATCAGGGGAAAAGAGCCACTTCATGGTCATAAAGGGAGTTGTGCTAGGTCACGTCATTTCCAAATGTGACATGGAAGTCAACCTGACAATGGTGGATGTTATTGCCAATCTTGAGCCACCTCAAACAATAAATAATGTGAGGTCATTCCCGGGGCATGTGGGTTTCTACAGAAGACACATCCGAGATTGCGGCAGCATCGCCCGAGCTCCTATAGAACTTGTATGCAAGGAGACCAATTTATTGTTGATCAGTAGGTTCTCCTTTCATTCAATCAGCTGTAGGACCTTATCACTCAAGCTCTGGTCCTACAGCCGCCAAATTGGTCTCTCCCTTTTGAGATCATGATAGATGCGTCAGACTTTGCAGTTGGGTCTGATTTAGGACAAAGGAAAGACAAGGTGCCCTATTCCATTCAATACACCATCAAAACATTAGATGAAGCTCAAAGAAATTACATGTGATAGAGAAAGAGTAGCTGGATGTGGTATTCTCCTTGGAAAAGTTCAGATCTTATTTTCTTGGATCGAAAGTTACAATCTTCACATACCAATCTGCTATAAAATATTTACATTAGAAGAAGGATGCCAATCCCATACTGATCAGATGGATCATTCTTCTCAAGGAATTTTATTTGGAAATCAAGGACAAGCCTGGAGTTCAGAATGTGGTAGTAGATCACCTATCCAAATTAGAGCAATAGGAGCCTCCGCTGAACAGTGCACCCATTAGATGAATCGATTATGGTTGTGGATTCACTCCCTTGGTATGTTGATATTGTCAACTACCTCATTTCAGGGGTAGTACTATTGGATTGTATGAAGATTATGAAGGATAAATTCTTGTTGATAATCCATTTCTTCCAATGGGAAGATCCTCTCTTATTTAGGGAAGGAGCAGATTGCATTTAGCACAGGTGCATTCCTCAGGAAGAGCATCATAGTGTCCTCGAGCATTGTCACTCGCTTGAATCTGGTGGACACCTCTCTCGAGATTGGACGATAACAAAAGTACTTCAGTGTGGCTTCTGATGGGGCACACTATTCAAGGATGCACCAGCCTTCCTCAAATGAGGCACTGACTGTCAGAGATTGAAGGACACACTCACAGCGAAAGACTCGATGCCCCTAAAGATCATACAAATAGCATACGTCTTTGATGCTTGGGGTATCGATTTCATGGGACCTTTCCCTAATAGTCAGGGATATGAGCAAATCCTTCTTGTCGTCGACTATATGAGTCGCTGGGTTGAAGCGATCCCCACTTGATCCGCACATAGCTAGACAGTGTGGTGATACCTTAGAGAGAATATCATTTCACGATTCAGGATTCCGAAGATTCTAATATTAGATGGGGGTAGCCACTTCATAAATAAAGAGGTCAAGAAATTAACAAAGGAATATAACATCAACTATTGAATCACATCTCCTTATCATCCACAGACTAATGGCATGGTAGAATTATCGAATAGAGAAATAAGACGATCCTTTAGAAACTTGTGAGGCCGGATAGAAAGAATTGGTCCCACCTCTTCGAATCCATCCTATGGGCATACATAACCGCTTACAAGTCTCCCTTGGGCATGTCACCCTATCATCTTGTTTATGGAAAACCATGCCATCTGCCCATAGAATTATTTCATATATCCTTGTGGGCAATCAATATGTGCATTTTGGACTCACAGAGTAGTGGTCAGAAAAGGAAAGATGATCTGAACAGACTCTTGGAATTCTGAGACTATGCATACGATAACACATTGATGTACAAGGAGAAGGTGAAACGCTGGCATGATCGGCACATCATATGAAAGACCTTCGAAGCTGGGAAGAAAGTGTGGTTATTTGATGCAAGTTGAGGATATTCCGAGGAAAATTAAATAGCAAATGGAAGTATTGCCATATCAGAATTGTCTCATGACGTACAACCATTTGTCGTCAACGATCAACTACTAAAGCCCTACCTTGAGCCTGATACTTTCTTGGTTGTTGTTAACTCAATCCAAAAACTGCTCTCTTAAGATACATCCACAACACTAGCATCATCAAAAGATTCATAAAATGCACCTCAAAAACTTTTCCTCTGATCTCTCTTCTTTTCTTACTTTCTTCTTTTCCTTTTCTATTTTCTTTTTTTTCTAACAAAAAAGGTGTCTCCCCCTGTTGTCAATCTTCTATACATAGGACATGCTCTGTCCTAAGTATGGGGAGGTGATCATCCAAAGTCCTCTCATTAATTGATCCTCTCTGTTGTCTCCTCTTCTTGTCTATACTTAGGGATATCTTACCCTAAGTATAGGGGGAGACAACCTGAGTACTATCTGTTCAGTCTCACCCTTGGCCATCCCTGCCTAGTGTACAATCTTCTATACTTAGGATTATTTGATCGTAAGTATAGGGGTGACGGTCAACTTCCTGTTCATTTATTTATCTCCTCATTCCTTCATTCTTTAGACCTTTCTATACTCAGTCGAAGTTATGTCTTCTCTTTTTCTCTATTGATCTATGAGGACATAGCTCGAGCTAAGTATAGGGGAGTTGTATATACTATGTACATACTTTAAGTCATAACTCGTACATTTGGATTTTATTTTAAATAATACCTATGAATAAAAATAATGTTAAAAGCATCACAATATTCTTATAAAAGATGTTTGTAGCTCCTCAGACTCTTTTTATACGTTTTGATCTGCAAAATATTTGAAAAATAGTTTGAAACTCTTTTTGAAAGTTGTTTGGAAAATATTTTGTAAAAAGCGTTCAACCTTTGTAAATTTTTGTTTTGCAAAAAATTATTTTCTTTGTGTGAAATAAAAATGTTTGAAAAGCGATTTGCAAATGGATGGAAAAATGGTTGCAAAAATTTCTTCAAAAATCTATATATACTATTTGAACAAACTTTACAAAATGATTTTCAAATATGTGTAAATGTTTGTAAAAACCATGTGTGAAAATTATGTTGGACTATAGTTTTGAAAACTATTGCAAAATGATTTTCAAATAAGTTTAAGGAGTATGCACACTATACTAAAAAGTCATTATAAATGTAATCCATTGTAAATCCTTTAAGAAACAAAACCCTTCTATACATAAAATATATATCCCTATAAAGATATGTACCCATTATCTTTGTATATACTAATTAACAAATCAGGCTAAAAATATTTTTGCAAAATGATTGGTGTGATCCGTTTGGAAAACTTTTTGTGAACAGTTTTTAACCTTTGTAAAATTATTTTGAATTGCAAAGATTCTTTTTGTGTGAAATAAAGGATTTAAAAACCTATTCTTGGAAAATTTTTGTAAAAATATTTTTTGAAAAATGTATATATATTGTTTGAAAAGTCTTTGCAAAATAGCTTTCAAATGTTTGTAATGTTTGATAAAATTATTGTGTACTATAGTTGTCAAAATTGTTTTCAAATAAATTTGCGGAATAAATGCACTATTAAATGAAAATGATCATATAAATAAACATAAAATTCGTTGCCAATTGTACATAAATACCTAAATAAAATATAAAATTAAACATATAAATCCTGTCAATTATTAATTCTTGTAAATAATTAAAAAAGAAGCATGCCTACGTAGTGTCCATATTTTGTACCTTGTGTCGAAATTCTTTTTATTTGCAAAATTCTTTGTGAAAAAAATTCTCTTTGTTCTTTGAAAAATTATGCATCATTCTTGGCATCATTGTGCATAGCATTTGCATAGCATTCATATTCTTTTCAATTGAGCTTGATGATTGAACAAAGTTCAATAATGTCGAAGATTGGAGCTGGATCTTACTACACCTCACTCCACTGGAACGTTAAGGGAACTAGGTTTAAGGTACTTTAGGTCCATTAGGACTTAATTCTTTGATACTCAGGTCTGGGTTTAAATCACCTCAATTGACTCACTAGAACTTTTCGAGATGCACGCATGAATCTTGTCGGCCATGACCTAATTTGGTCTCTTGCACCTTTCACTTGGCTCAACTCAGTTGGAGTGGTGAGGGGTTGGATTCGCCAGTCTGAGATGCACACGGGTGGAAACATTCGTCCTCGTCTAGGTAGGGAAGTGCACCCCAACCTGGTTCGGTTCCAATGAAGTCTAAAGACTGGAGAGTGTGGGTTGCAATAAAGCTTCAAAAGAGGGATAGTCTTCTAGCTCAAGAGGAAAACACCTTATGTAAATGCTGCTGTGAATAGTATGTTTGAAAAAAAAAAAGAAACTCCAAAAAGTGGACATGCTTGAAAATAAAAATAAAATGCTTGCCGGAGTATGTATATATGTAGTACAGAACAAAAGCAAGCTTGAGCATCAAAGTTATACCATGTGATCCTGCAGCTGGATGACTTGACTACACTGGTCATGCATCCCGGAATAGGTGGCTACATCGGCTAATGTCCATTCTTTTATTCACCTCCTCCTCTTTAGTTGGATGACACTTAAACTTATAAGGGAATACCCTGCTCCTTGAGGACAGAGAGCTGGATCGGGGAATCATTAGGTTGTCAATCTGGAGAAGTCAGTTCCTTTTTCACAGTCATAAGGGTTTGCATAAGATATAGTCTAGTTCTGGCCTGGCTATTGAGATGAATTGAGACGAATTTTTTGACTCTCGAGGGTTGTTGTGTTTTAAATTTATTTCCCAACCAAGTTCCACACATATTGTCACATCAAGGTCTAATAAGAGCTCCAAACTGTGATTTTGTAAGGACAAGTTTTACAACTGAAAGCAATTTTATTCGTTATTTCTTTTCCTTTTTCTTTCTATTATCTTATTTATTCTTTATTATACTTATTGCATAAGTGTTTGCTAGGGACTAGCAAAGGCAAGTATAGGAGGGTGATGAATCTCCATTTCATCACCTTTATTCTATTATTTTGGCCTTAAAACCCTAGCTAATTCATGTAAATGGCATTAATTTGTATAAAATAGCGTCCATTATTTATTACATTTATTATAAAAATGTTTTTAATGCCAAAATTATAGAATAAAGAGAATAAAATAAAAAGGGAGAAAATATTAAAAATATTTTATGATCCTAAACCCTGAGACCAAGTCAATACATGAGTTGGTCGACAAGGAATAAAGTAGGCGGAGAGAATAAAATAAAAAGGGAGAAAATATTAAAAATATTTTATGATCCTAAACCCTGAGACCAAGTCAATACATGAGTTGGTCGACAAGGAATAAAGTAGGCGGAGATTAGGGCAAAAATACAATAAAGTTGCCATTTATTCATTCATTATTTATGCATTTTTGACACCTATTTTATTCTTTGATATCTCTTCATCAAAAAAAGAAACTTTCCACATGAAAGTTGTAGATCATTTTGTAAATAAAAATACAAAATTGAGTTTGTAAAAATATAATACACTGTGTACATTTGTACACAAAATAAAAAGCCAGAAACCAAACTTCACAAACCCATATCTTTCAAATAAAACCTCAAAACATATCAAAATCACCTCTATTGTATATAACTTTTCGCAAGCTATTTAATGGTGTTGGTTTTATATTTTTTGGAGTTACTTGTGAATGTTAGGTTTTGAGCCCTCATTGTACATTCTACCGATTAAAATATTCATTTTATTCATCCCTTATTATTTTTACAAATTATTATTTTTTTATAATTTTGTGAATATTATTTGTAACATGTGTACATATTAAAACTAGGATAAAACTAAAAAGAAAAATAAAAATAAATCAAGTTTATGTAATTATATAAGCAAAACACCTATTATTATACGTGTATATAAATAAAAGCGGAAATCTATTATTTCATTTCTTAATTTTTCATATTGTAAATATTGTACTATTCTATTAAAAATACAAAACTAAAATTAAACTCAATAAATACTTTAAAGTAAAAGATGTATATAAAACATAGGTAAAATACCTATAAATATACCTACATAATATACTCACCTATTTATTTAAGTGAACAAATAATATCACAAAAAGACAATAACATACATTTATACTCACAAAATAAGTTATAAATATATAAAATAATAAAATAAAATAAAATAATAAATAATAAAAATAAAAATAAAAATGTACAAAACATAGATGAATAAACCTATGAATACACTAATAAAAATTAACAAATGACAAAAAACCAAATAAATAAATAAAATCATAATAAAATACTACATAAAATAAAAACATTTTTTATTTTATACTCAAATTCTAATATAATCATTTACAATTTTAAATTAATTATTTTCAAATAGAATTTGTTGTTTTGTCATTTAGCGGCTTACGTGGCCCAATCAGGGCACTTCGTTCATTGACCTCGGTCAACTTGACCCCCGCCTCTTGATTTGACTTGACGTGTCTTTTCTCGGATTTTGCACCATTTTTCCCGGCCACCACATACATCTACCTCCTTCGATCCCTACATACAAAATGCTCATTGATCATTGTACATACACACCATACCTTCTAATCGCTTGTACTTGCAACCAATTCATTGTTTTTCCCCGATAAATAAGGGTGCTCGATTAAGTCTATAAATAAAACCCACCGCCTCCTTCTTCAAATTTTGTCACCATTAAAGCCTTGTGAGCCATGCTTTTGCACCTTGGATTGTTCCTCGTGACAGGGGGATCAATTTCCATGCGTGGCCGAGCTTCTGGAGCATGGGGGTCCACCCACAGCCATCGTCGACGGTAACCCTGATCCCTGGTTAGCACATATACAAGAGATGCATCTTTTCTATTTATTTTATTTAATTTTGCTCCTAGCTTTTATTTCCAATAGTTAGTTGAATCCCTAGACAATTAGATTAGCTTAATCACTCCATCCCGTACTTCGCTGGAGTTGAGCTCTGGCGAGCTCCTACGCACGTCATCAGCCCCTCCCCGTCGTATCCCTCGTGCCCACCTCATTCCTGATCACCCTACGATCATCCCACGCATCTCTGTCCATCCAGATCCATCGTGGATCCGAAGATTGAGGTGCTCCACTCCGTTGTTCGTCGGACCACCTCCGCCCGCCTCACTCCGCTTCATTCCAACCCCAATAAGGCTCCCGGAACACCCATTTTCATGAAGGCCAAAAGACCTATGTAAGGCTGATTTTTGCTCAAGAACAGGCACCTGGAGTTCGTCTCCTTCCTCGATCCTGCCTGACTTCGCTGGAGCTCTAGGTCCCTCATGGAGACCATCATCAGACATAGAGAATGTCCAGGAATGTTTAGCGCCACTCGGCGGTGATGGGGGAGGCTGGAGGAGCCCGCTACAATCGATCAAATCTCTCCCTAGGAGAGCTTCTTCCCAGTTCTTCTAGACTATCTTGGAGTCGTTCGATGAAGAAGACGCCACCAATTTTGATCAGGACTGCCCGATGGAGCCACTCCTTTACCGTCGGATCCTCCCTTGGATCTGATCTCCACCACTCATCGACGAACCATCATCGGCACACAAGATGCTGACACGTGTTAAGTGAAGACATCTCAGTCGTCCGCCAGCGCCTATGTTTGCGGTAAATTGCATATCTCACCACGCCTTTTTTGTATTTATTATTTAGTCTGGTAAATAAAGGTAGACATTTAAAATAAAATGGACATTTTGCAAATGACCCCCTGTACTTATTTTATTTACATTTGGGTCCAGTGTACATCACTTTACGTGCCATCCCACGTGAGGTGGCAAAATTACATGTATACCCCTACATGTTTGTGTATTTATAAAAAGTCCAATAAATTGAAATTAACATTATATATTTTGTGAAAATTTCTTGGAGGTCCCTGACTTTTTGTATTTGCATTTTGGTCCCTCCCAGGCTGTGTCACGTGTCGTCCCACATTATGGGTATTTTACATGTATGACCTTGAAGTTTTTTAATTATTTATTAGTCTCTCCAAAATCAAACAAAAAATATAAAAAGTCTATAAATTACCAAAAAATGTTTTTCTATTTTATAATTATGTATATATTATTATTTACATACTAAAAGTATTTGGGTAATTTTGGGATTTATCTACTATTTTTAAAACCCAAATTAATTTCAGAATATTTATTAATCCCTTATTTGGGATATTTTTGACTTTAAAAATACATAAAAATTAGCAAAAAAATTAGAAAACTAAAATATTAGAAAAATATAAAAATCACAAAATTATCTTATTTACTTTATTTTGAATATTTTTGCATATTTTTATCTCTATAGTATCTATATATATCTTGTCTTGTATTTATACATACACATAGATACATACAATATATTTAATTAAAAAGAAATATAAATATATATATATATAATATAAAAAGAAAATACAAAGAACAAAATTAGAAAATTAAAAATCAAAATATAAAAATATAAAAATAAAAAATCAAATAAAAAATGTAAAATTAAAAATCCACAAAAAGATCTATATGAATGAATGACTCGGTTGTGCATAAATAATCATAGGCTATCATTTTGCTCTATGTGGTTTGACCTCTACATGCTTTCCTACTATGCATTTTATGGTAGAGATAATAAATTTTAAACTCACTTGTGCTCTTCAGTGTCTTGATATTATGATGTGGGTTAATTGTTGACTAAAGTAGGGTATTCTTGAATGGTGACCTCAACGACGCTAATTGAGGTTGATTAGCAGACCCTCAGAAGATCCCTCTTTATCAATGATAAACATTAATCAACTTCGATGCTATCAGTGTAGAAGCATGAGAGGATGAGCTAACAACTTGACTCTTCTTCATTTTCTTCTTGTTTAGACTCTTCTGAGCCCCATGCTTCCGACTGTCCTTCCTTTTAACCTGTGCAACCATTGCACTGCCAGTGAAATTCTCTTTCTTCAAGGGTTCCTCAACAGACTTTAGTGGAGAAATTAGATCAGTGTTAGTCAAGCTCAACATGTTCATATGGTACTATACCACAAAGTTGTTGAAAGACATGGGCAAAGGTAGAAGAATGAAGTCAAAATACATATACGCATCCATCTGCACTACAAGGGTGTCCAATTCTGACAGATAACTAAACATTTTAATTGTGTGCTCTCGAACCGAAGTCCCCTCATGCATATTACAAATAAATAAGTTTTTTTCAAGGTATTGCAACGCTAAGTGCGGTTCACGTCACCGAACATCTCTTTCAGATTCAACATTATGTCTTGGGTTGTGTCCATATCAACATGTTGCTTCTGAAGCACATTGGATGAACACTCCATAACATAACATCTAGCCAATGAATGATTCTCATCATATTTTTCAATGTACTTAAGATCTTCCAATGTTGTAGACATTGTGTGCTTGTTCTCAGTGAGTAAAATTGTCGTGCTTAATAGGATTACCTCTTGATGCGTGTCTACGATTGTGTGTCTCTAAACGAAGAGATCTCCTATGTCATGTTCGATCCAACGAAGTATATACTTACGGTGATGTGGATGAGACGTTTGCTTCCCACAGTCCGGGTTGATGATCCAAGCATAAAACCTATTGATTTTGTCTCATGAAATCCGTAGCCTTTCTCAGGAGCACGAAGCACTGAAAAAGGCGGAGATCCATGAGCTATCGATCTGGTCGCACAATGACAATGCTACAATGGTGATGCTATCAACAACAATAAAGTGGACAACCACTAGGGTTGAGATAGAGCACCTCTTGGACATGTATGAGAATCAAAGAGAGAGAGATTTGTTGCTTTCAAATGATGTGTTGATGTTTCTTGAGGAAGAGCAAGGTCTAGCTTTTCTTTTTAACCACATTAGATGGTGGAAATGGACTCCTAATTGAAATCAATGGCGAGGATTTTGTTGCATAAAATTTGCAACAACAATTAACTAATTTAAAAAAAAATGTTTAATAATCTTCGTCAAATTTAAATTCAATTAAATCAATTAATATGGAATAAATTGGAAAGAAAAGTAGCCTCCTTCTACATATATAGTGGACAGTCACCATGGAAAGAGCTTTTGGTGGTCATCCACTCCATACATGTTATGGAGGCTCTCATTGCAATTTTGATGAGATCTCATATCTCATCAATATTCCACATGTGCAACAACTTTTATTGCTTATTTTTTCTTCAAAATAATTCCAAATTATTTTGTGATAAATTCAATCATGCCATCGATAATTATGTATCATATTCATCCACATAATATGAAATGTAAATTACATTTACAATTAATTGTCTAATGTGAATCAAATTCACATTGGTCATTTAAATCGTAAATCCTATTTACAATAAAATATCTCCATGATATTATAAGTCATATTTATAATAATTATGATTACTATGGACAGTGATTTCCACATTAATCATATATTTAATAATTAAATCTAATCTAATTATCTTGTATGACTCTTCTCAGATGTCAAAATAATGAATCACATTAACATTATTTTCGATAATTAAATCATATTTAATCATCAAATTTACAATGCTCAGATATATAGTCAACAATAGATTTATACTTGAACTCTTTCAAGAATAATGTGCCTTCTTCGTGGATACTCAGAGATAAAGAAATGGTGATTGCATATTCCTTATATAGTTACTCGGATATTAAAATTTTATCTCATATTTAGATCTGGTTGACCTCTCTAAGATGTTTGATTAAATAAAATCTTCTCATTACATCCAAATCACATTCAAATCAATGCCCAACATTTGGACTAAGATCATATTACTCATCCTCAAAGAGGAGTCACTAAAATCTAATCATGTTTCATCACTCCCTCAGAAAGGAAGTGTCATTGTTATGCAATCATTTATGATCACATCACCCTCGAGTATTCCTAATACCCATACATCCTGCATATTTGATGGTGTAGAATAAACATGAAGTTTTAGATCATATTTGTATTGTCTTCTTCTAAGTTTTATCATTTTGTTTATCATTCATTCATTTAGAGTTGGTATAAATCATATGCTTTCCAAAAGCATTTATCATACCAACAAATTCTTGTCGTGCTTCCAAAGCACGATGATCACACATGGAATTCAGTTTGTCCCAATATCACATGAGTGAGATAATGTCTTTCAATTCAGTAGGGAGCATGTATGATCCCTTTGGGAGATCGTATTACTTATATGCCCTTGTATGCACTCCATCTCAGATGTCATCGCTATTCCTATGTATAGGACCTGCATCAAGAGGTCGGTTATATATAAACCGTTAGAGAAGGATTTTCGTCTCCTTCTCACGGTAGAGATCCTTTCTTACCAATCATTTGAGTTCTACATGATACCTCAATCTAACTCTTTAGAAATCATCCAAGCACCGACCTTTATGATTCATCCATTTAATCGATAGTTGTATGATTATTAATATGGCTATGGTACATAACCTTGACTGTAGTAAGGGATTGATGAATCTATATTTCATCACCTTTAACTTGTCATTTTGTCCTTAAAAACACTAGTTAGTTAATGTAAATAGCATTACTTTATACAAATTAACATTCCTTATTTATTCCATTTATTGTGCATAAAATACTCTTTTTAATGCCAAAATTATGGAATAAAGGAAAGAAAAGAAAAATAAAAAATACAAAAGGTATTTTATAAACATAAACCCCGAGACCAAGTCAAGAATTGATTTGGTCGACAAGGAATAACGTAGGGGGATATATGGGCCAATAATACAATAAAATCTCATTCTTTTATTCATCAATAAGGCATTTTTGGGATCTATTTCATTCTTATACCTCAAATTAATAAACTTTGTAAATGAAAATTGTTGATAATATTACAAATAAAATTACAAAATTGATTATGTACAAAAATAATATACTGTGTACATTTTATACTCTAAATAAAAAGCACAAATCCAAATTTTCTAGACCCATATCTCCAAAATAAAAATTCAAAATGTAACAAAATCACCTTTAATTTTATATAAATGTTAATAACCTATTTAATGAAGTGGTCTCATATTTTTTGGAGTTAAGGTGTGAAATTTCGGTTTTTGACCCATATTGTACCTTATTTCTAAATAATATATTCATTTTATTTATTATTTTTAAATTTTTTTATTTCAAAATTTTTGTAAATATTATTTATAACATTTGAACATATTTAAAATGAATAAAACCATGAAAAATGCACAAAAATAAAATTACCTATAGAAATACATAGACTTATATTTATACAATACATACCCTTATTTATTTAAGTGTATAAAAACATCTGAAAAAAATTTGTGTATCTAAAAATAAGTCTTAAATATATAAAATAAGAAAATAAAATAATAAAATCAAAAATATAAAACAAAATTAAAATGAGCAAAACATTGGTTAATATATATACAAACCCTTAAAAATGACTTGTAATTAATAAGATCCTAGAAAGAAATAAAAATCACATTAAAATACAACATAAAATAAACATTTTTTATTTTATACCTAAAAAATAATAAAATCATTTACTATTTTTAGTTAATTTTGAATGAAATTGGCTATTTTGTCTTATAGTGCCCAATGTGGACCAATCATATCGAAGGGACAGTTGACCCAAGTCAACTACCCTGTCTTCTCTCTGGACCGTATCAGATGCCTCAAGCAGCCCACCTTCATGAAATTCTCCCCGTCGCTCTGATGCTCCATTACACTCGAGCCCTTCACTAGATCTAAGCCTCGATCATTAATTATTTTAATTGAACCTCCAGATCCATTGTATATAATTTAGATTCGCCCCCAAACCCAAGGTCAAAAAGGGTGCCCATTCTGTGCATAAATAAAAACATCTGCCTCTTTGATTTAATTTGGTCATGTTATGATCCCTAAAGCCCACGTCTCCGGTCAAGCACGTCACCAAGTGATAGCTGGAGAATCCATGGAGCATCTTGAGTGGCGTTAGGAGGAGGGAGGTGCACCCACTACGGTTCTCTGGCAGCCCTGCTCCCTAGTCCTCAAGCTGGGTATAAGAGTTGCACCTTTATGATTTTAGGTAGATTTAGTTCATATCATTTATTTGTTGTAATTTATTTAGTATTATGGTCAGTGATTTAGCTTAGTTACCTCGCCGGAGCTCTAGGTCTCCGACCACTGTTTCACCTTCTTCTCCACTATCTCCGACCACACACACCACCTCTACACCTTCCTCAATGCCTTCTCCATCTCCCCGAACCATCAGATCCAGCAGAACCCTCATGGTTCTATGAATCAAGGTCTACCTACTTCGCTTTTACCGGACCTCACTTCCACCCTCCATCCCACTTCGATTCCAACCAATAAATACCTGGATCCCTTATCTTTCGTATCGCCTTGCTTTTCAACATTTTGGAAGATCGGAAGAGAGCGTATGAGACCCAGTCGAAGCCCTTGAACCACCTCAAGGTAGTAGAGAGCTGCAAGCCTCCATCGGTGAGGCTCGAATACAGTTAAGCCTTCCAGCAGCAGCAAATTAGTCCTAGGATCGTCATGAGCACTTCAATAGCAAGACTGGAGGCATGAGGAGATGGAATCAACTAATCAAAGTTCATCAAAGGCATTTCTTCAAATGTTCATCCTAGAGCCTACACAACCATCCAATCAGCCATTATTCATCACGCGCAGCAGCTGATATCCGATCTAATTGGGGATCTAATCCGAGACGTTCAGCCCCAAACTGTCATCGAGCATGGATAAGAGGACACATGGCAAGTGAGATGCTTTGCACCATTGGATCGCATGTACATTGGGGCTAAATTGCAAATCTAACACCCCATATTTTTTGACTTATTTATTAGTCTTGTAAATAAATAGTGGTGTAAATAAATTAGAAATTTTACAAAGGGACACCTATATTTATTTCATTTTGCACTGTGGTCCAATCCAACTCAAGTTTACGTGTCGTCCCACACGAGCTGTGCAAATTGCATGTACACCATTACAAGATTTTGTATTTATATTTAGTCCATTAATTTAAATATACATTGTATAATTCTGGGAAAATTGTACACATGTCTTAGAGTTTAATTATAATTGCACAAATGCCCTTCATAGTACATGTATTTTTACTGCTTGAATTTCATTTTTTTAAAATAGCAATCACGATACAAAAAAATATAAAAAAATATGGTTAGATGCCTACTAGCATGAGATTTCATGCCTTAATTTTATTTTTGACTTTAGGCATTTCACTATTTATTAAAAATCAAAATGAACATATTTTGGCCTTGTTTGATTATAAAATACCAAAAAATATCAAAATGTTTTTAAAAATTCCCCAAAATATATATGTTTCTTATTAATATATTTTATAACTCTAGACAAAAAAATTCTAAAAATAGAAAAAAAAACATAAAAACCAAAACCCCCAAAAATATTTATTTTTCCTGAATTTTATTTATATTAATATCTATCAATTAAAACTGATTTGGAGAATTTTTCTATTTTATTTGCAACATTTAATCTGCAAATCAATTCTGCCTATTTGTTTACTACCTTATTTGGGATATTATTTATTTTTAAAAATAAATAAAAAAATCAAAAATTATAAAAATCACAAAAACATTACAAAAGTATATATAAAACCCCAAAATATTTTTTATGTATTTCATTTATTGTTGTTAGTATTTATAATTATATTATCCTTTATTATATAAAGCCTTATATATTCTTATATTAAATATTTAAAAGAAAAAGGAAACTAAAATTAGAAAATAAAAAAATAAAATAAAATTTTAGAATTTCAATATAATATAAAACATATAATAAATAATATCCAAAAAATAAAAATTAAAAACCAAAATAAAAAGATAATAAATAAACAAGAGAAAAGGACAAGTTTTGAGCATTATTACCCAATCTACCGTCTACTCAATGAGTTCGACCTCTACACATGCTTGCACACTATATACCTTTGTTGTAGAGTGATAATATATTTTAACTCCACATTTTTGTTATTCATTAATTTATATTTTTTGTGGGTTAAGTGTTGTCTGAATGTGGGATTTTTTTTGGGTGGCCTCAAGGACACTCTTATCCTCGCTACTCTTCTTGCAAGGATCATTATTTTAGACCCTCAAGGAGATTTTTCGTTCAACAAATGGTGTTGTTATAGGGGAGCAACGCCACATAGACTATGGTTATTTATTTATCTCTTTACTCTTGTCTATTCTTGTCATTTATTTATATATTTTTTGATATTATTTGTGACTTGTCTAATCACTCTTCCTTGTTGACTTTGATGCGAGGGGTTGCAACGCGAGGGAGGACTTCTTAGGGGGACCTATGCACCCAAGAAAGGTGGAGCCGACTTTTTGAGTAGCTGTAGGAGAGAGCATCAAATGAAGATCTGGAGGAATTTTTAAAGACAGTCTATTCACATTTATTATTTTATCTTATTTTTATTTTTACTCTTTAATTAAAGAGAGAGAGACACACAATTAATTTGTAATAATTTGGAATATCTTGGACACTGCTACTTCACGAGGTCCAATGCCTGAGGGATTGTCCCCTTCAGAACATCATTGATTTTCGTCATTTTTCACCGCTTCATTTTTCTTTATTTTTCGACTTTATTTTTGATTGTTTTGTGTGATTGAGCCCTCATGTCGAGTAGCATCTTTTTTTTTGGTTTAAGTCGAATTCCAATCTCCATCTCGCAAGTCTATCCCATACCCATGGCTTCCCCCCATACCCGGGCCCGGGTTAACATTCTTGGAAAGAAATCGAACAAAAGAAGACGCATTCAATCTTGTGAACTAATCGAGACCAAAATGGGAGAAGGAGATACGAATCTATATCCACATGTGTCTAATCTCAACAACAAAAATAAGAATCATAATCAATAATCTATATTAATTAAACAATTCGTGACTCTTTCGTCTGCCCCCCTTTGGGTGCGGGCGATGCAGGATCACAACTCTATTCCAATCGAATTTGAGCCCTATAGTGGAGGTCCTTAACCTTTTGGATTGACCGATGCACCCGCGGAGGACCTGATGAACATGACCATCTAGACATGGTGCACATGGTGGTCTTTAGACCTGATGTCTTGCACCAAAGGAGAAGAAGAGCATGGTGCAGGTGCACCTCCAGAAACAGGTAAGAGGACAAATCTTTTCTTTCCCAAGTGAAGAAAGGACTCTTTCCCCCCTCTGACAATGTACCTAAGGATCTGATTTTGGACTTAGTCAAATCTTAATTGTTGGCTATTAATAATTGAGACCAAGTACCACAAGAGGTCACATACAATGCTTGCAGGACCCGTTGTGGCGGGTACTGAGTAGCATCGAATATCGGACTTCGGTCTCATATCTAGATAGTTAGCATCCGGTGCTTCACGATAATAGAAATTACTATTCTAGGGTGATTTCATCGGCTTGCATTTCATGTAGTGTAGCTTTCAGTTATATTATGCATCCCGCATGGAGAGAGCTGGGAAGCAATGTAAGCCTTCTGACTATGCATGCCTCATCGATTTCTGACTTGCATTGACCTTCTACCTTTGATTTTGATCACATAGGATGTTAATGAATTTGGAAGCTCATTAGATGATTGCACTGGAAAATAACCAAAAAGATGATAACCAAAAAAATAAAATTGGAACTGCTAACTCTATTCGACTTGTAAAAATAAACATAATTGATTCATTAACTCTTGGAGAGCAACCCCCTCATTGTATGGCCATTTTATTCTCACGTGCATTATTCTATAAATAAGTACAAGTAGAAAGAAAAAGAAAAAGGAAAATGAAAGAACTTAAAACATGTTTGTTTCTTTAAACCGAATCTTTCTTCACCCAAAATTTGGAGCTTGGATTCAGACCTTTTGATTAATAGTGTATCGGGACTCTATTAGTATTAGGATTTAAGCCTGACAACCCTCAAGTTCCACAATTCCTTATCTAGGTTCACCTTAACAGCCAGCTCAGATCCACCTAATCATCACACAAACTTTTAGGCTTTGAAAGCAATCTATACTGTGTGTGAAAGGTTTTAGCTCTTCCCGCTCTAGAAAAGCAAAGAAACCGTCCATCCAGTTATACACTCCCATTGGGCCCTAATCCAATAGCTCAATGCTCGTGGAGGGGGGTATTTTTTTCTAAGGTTAGGTCATGTTGTGCCCACAATCGAGTAAGGGAGAAGATAGAAGAAGGGTAAGAGAACTGGAGTGCGATCAGTGTAATCACATCTCCTGTGAAGCCTAGCAAGTTTAGCTAGGTCTCCACTAAGACATGTAGGATTTTCTGAAGCTCGGACCATTGTGGTCATTTTTGGTATTTGGCGTATTCATCTTCTTTTTGGTGGTGATAATTGTTGCACTGCATAGGTCTTTCATGCCTCGACGAATAAATCATCTTTTCATTCCGTCCATTTTTTAGGGTCTTAGAAAATTGTGCCAGCAGATCCTTCATCATCAGAAACTTTATTTCAACCCCAATCTCTCCTGTCTTAAGACATCATCACCACCAGACAAGGATGGAAACACACCACCGAAATGGATTGCCGTTCGCAGCCCCATGCAAGTCGAGCTCAGTGCAGAGTGCATGAGTTCAAAATTGCTTCAAATAGAGAAGAGTTAAACGGATGACACCAGGTGTCCTACTTAAGCACTTTCAAGTTGAATTCTGAACATGGTCTCATGGAACCCAAAGAATTAAGTCTAAAAGACCTAAAGAGTCTCAATTCCAGTTCCTAATAAAGTCCCTTTAGAATAAATTGGCTTAAGACCTAAACCAAGCTCCATCTCTCGGATTTAGATCCATTCGGTTCAAGAATCATTCTTGTAATGAAAATGCTAATGAATGTAACGATTTTTTATGAGGTGATTTTTTTCGGATTAAATATTTTAAGTGGTTTTTTAAAGAATTTTCGCAAAATTTTATTGAATTTTAAAACTTTTCAATTTTTATGGTCTTTTTGAAAGAGTTAGTGGATTAATTCAATTTATACAAAATTTACACTGATTTTGTATATTTTATAAAGGATTTTATACACAGTTTATATACGAGATTATATGACTTTTATACAACATTTTACAATGATGTTATTTACAGATTTTTAAGTATTTTATAAGACTATTTTACAATATTTTTATATAAAATTTTTAAGCCATTTTTTTAATTAGACATATTTAAGGTTTTCTTGTGGCTTTTAAAAGCCCAAAATGTACACCCATACTTTTAGAGTGCCATATTATTTAAAATACTATAAAGTATGAGTTATGGCTTCTAAAGTATATATAGCATATATATATACGACACCCCCTGTACTTAGCATGAACAAAGTCCTCATAGTGACCAAAGAAGCAGCAAAGGAAGACATAACTCAGGCTAAGTATTGGTTGGTGAAAAGAATCCTATACTACAATGACTCAAAGAATAACGAATGAAACAATAGAAGTCGATCATCTCCTCTATACTTAGGATCAAGTAATCCTAAGGATAGCAGACTCAAAATCGAAGATGATTGAGGTCAAGAGAATGTACACACTCAATGGCTTGGCTTGTCCCCCTATACTTAGGGTAAAATATTCCTATGTATAGAGAAGAAGATCAAAAGATGAGGAACAAGCGAGAGAGCAGATGATACAAAAATTGACAACAGTCAAAAGGGGAAATGAGCAATATCACCCCCCATACTTAAAGCGCACCCTAAGTATAAGCAACGACAAGGGTAATAGAATAGAACGAGATGAAAAACAACACTGTCTACACCCCCTATACTTATGATAAAGCGCATCCTAAATATAGCAAAATTCTAGATCAACCTAAGGGTGTAAGACAAACAGAGGGAAGAAAGAATATAATCAAGAGTATATACAAGTGATCTTTGAAAATAAGGTATGAGATGCAAAGTATAAGAGTGAAAAGATCATCTCATACAAAATAGATCGGGACAACTTCAATGGTCGGCAGATCATGATCAAGAAAGGGTTTCAATCGTTGACCATTGACTCGAAAGATGTACTCAGAAGACAACTCATATATGTTGATGCTACCGTTGTCGTACATATTTCTAACAAGATACGTGACTTTCCATTTACTCTGAAGTTTCCCTAGAAATAATTTCAACCCCGCATCGTATAGCCATACTTTCTGATCAGGCTCAAACTGCTTTTGGCTGATGTGAGCATCATGCCATTCTTTCATATGTTTCTTATAATGCAGGCAACTCATGAAGGCTTCGTCTTGTAACTCCTCCAAGGCTGCCAATTCTATATGTCTTTGATCTCCCGCATCATTTAGTCCAAAGATCACTTCTTTCACTGCCTAAAAAGATTGGTGCTTAATCTCAACAGGTAAGTGGCATGGCTTGCCACAAACAAGTCGAAAGGGAGATGTACCCAATGGAGTTTTGAAGGATATTCTATAGGCCCAAAGTACCAAGTTCAGAAGCTGTGATCAATCCTTTTGGTCTGAGCGAACAACCTTCTGCAAAATCGTCTTGATCTCCCTATTCAAAACATCGACTAGATCATTTGTCTGAGGATGATACGTAGTAGCAACCAGATGATCTATGGCGAAGTCGTTAGCAAGAGCCCATACCTTGTCGTTGATAAAATGGCTACCCCCATTTGAGATCAGAACTCGAGGGACCCCGAACTGCGTAATGATGTGTTTCCTTAGAAACTTGCAAACCGTCTTTGCATCCGCGTTTCGAGTAGAAATAGCCTCTACCCGACGACTCACATAATCTGCATCCAAAAGAATATACTCAAATCCATGACTCTTAGGAAACATGCCCATAAAGTCAATGCCCCATGCGTCTAAAACCTCATAGATGTGAATCGATTGCATAGGCATAAAATCTATGTGTCTACAAGTGCCCATTTTCTGACAGTCGGTACATCTCCTTACGATTGCATGAGCATCTTCATTGAGAGTAAGCCACCAACTACACGACTGAAGCGCCTTCTGTGTTGTCCTCTTACCTAAATGGTGTTCTCTAGCTTCGAATTTATGACAATAAGTGAGGACACTCTGGTGTTCCTCATTAAGAATACAACGATGCCTGACTGAATCCCGACCTTCATGATAAAGGATCATATCCTTCCAATGGTAATACTTGGCTTTCACGAGGAAACTCTCACGTCTCGGCATGGACCAACCTTGTGGGACTTTCTTAGAAACAAGAATGTTCACAATGTTGGTATACCATGGGAGCGAGGCGACATCATGAATCGCCATGTCTGGAAAAGTCTCAGTGATGGGTTCATCAAACTCAGAAGTCTCAGAGAGTTCTAGTCGGGAGTGGTGATACACCACAACATTCTTGACTCCAGGCTTATCCTTGATTTCGATGTCGAACTCCTGGAGTAGAATGATCCATCTGGTCAGATGCAGCTTCGAATCCTTCTTATCCATTAGATACAGATGGTGGTATGATCAGTGAACATCGTGACTTTCGATCCTAAGATGTGGGCTCTGGATTTATCTAAGGAAAATAATACGACTAGCATTTCTTTCCCTGTAACAATGTAATTCTGCCGTGCGGAATCCAAAGTCTTGCCATCATACTGTATTGCATAAGGCAGGCCTTCTCTCCTCTGTCCCAACACTGCCCGAACAACAAAATCAAAGGCACTTGTCATGATTTTGAATGGAAGAGACCAATCGGGTGGCTGAAGGACAGGAGACGCTACAACCATATTCTTGAGAGTGGCAAATGTTGAAAGATACTTATCATCGAAAATAAACTAGATGACTTTCACGAGAAGATCAGATAACAGTCGGGTAATTTTGTTGAAGTCCCAAATAACTATCGGTAGAAACTGACTTGCCCCAGATAGACCGTAACTGCTTCAAGTTGGGCGGTGGATTGAGCTTCTTGATGATGTCCACCTTGGCCGTATCAACCTCCATGCCCCTGCTGGAGATGATGTGACCAAGGACCATCCCCTGAGTCAACATGAAATGACGCTTCTCCCAAGAGAGAACGAGGTTTACCTCAGTGCACCTCCGAAGCACTCGATCTAGGCTAGAAAGATAGGAGTCAAAATCATCACCATAGACCGAAAAATCATCCATGAAGACCTCAAAAAAGTCACCTACCCTGTCCATGAAAATCGAGAACATGCACCTCTAGAATGTAGTCAGAGCATTACATAATCCAAAGGGCAATATCAGAAAGCATATGTTTCGAACGGATAGGTAAACACCATCTTTTCCTGGTCTTCATGTGCCATGGCCACCTGGTTATATCCCGAGTACCCAACAAGAAAGTAATAATGGCTCTTCCCACCTAACCTCTCGACAATCTGATCGATAAATGGTAGAGGGAAGTGATCCTTCTTGGTTGCCTGATTCAAACGTCTGTAGTCCCCACTGACGTGCTAAGAAGTCGGTACTCGGGTAGCTATCTCCTCTCCATCCTCATTGATTATTGTAGTGATGCCCGTCTTCTTGGGTACCACATGTAAAGGACTAACCCATTTCGAGTCGGAGATGGGATAGATAAAATCAACGGTCCAACCCTTGGATATTTCCTTTATAACCACCACTCGAAGATTCAGGTTCATTTTGCGCTGAAACTTACGAGATGGCTTGGTGTCATCCTCATGAAAGATGTGGTGCGAGCACAGAGCCAGACTAATCCCATGGAGATCTGATACATACCACCTGACTGTCTTGTGATTCTTCTCAAGGTTCTCCATCAGACAAGATTCCGGATCTTCGGTCTGATTGGAAGAGATTATGATGGAAACATTTTAGATTCGTCAGTAAGGAATCATTATTTTATTGACTGAGGAAATGGTTTGAGCTCAGGAGGAGAATGAACATGAAGAGAAGGTTGGACTAGGGCCTGAGTATAGGCTACTAGATCGATATGTGAAAGCTCAGCCTGCTCTTACTCAGAAAGATCTGTAGACTGCTTTTCTGATTACTAACTTTGTTGTATTGGCTCAGTCTCCATGCTGGTTATAGGCTCATCTGAAATTAGATGCGGAACATACTCATCAAAACTCTGCTAATCAAAGTCTACGTATATATCGGAGGTATCAGAATTGGAAGAACAATATTGAAAGTCAGAATGGGCATCATGAGAATCGTCGGCCTCGTCCTCTGATAGTGTTTGATCCAAGACTCTACTATCAAATATGTCTTTTTCTAATATCTGCAACTCAGACTCTCCTGAAGGCGTGATGAAAGAATGTATGCTCGGTTCAGCCCAAACAGCCTCATCTTCTGTCTGCACGAAGTCACAATCCTGATGACTATCAGGTTTGTCATCAGATGCTTTTTCTGACTCAGCTAATCATGGTTTAAGGTCCTAGATCATCACTATATGTATACTCTCCCCTTGACGTGAAAGTACAACTTCCCAGAATCATAAATAGGAAATGGCCTTCGTTGTGGCCAGAAAAGGTCATCCTAATATGATCAGGGTATCAGTCACGCATTCGGGGACCGTCATGTCCAACTTGATGAAGTCCACAGGGAATTTCAAACCCCGAATGGAGATGATAACATCTTCGATTACTCCCTTCAGCCTCTTTACTGATCTGTCAGCAAACTGCAAGATCGTTCTGCTTGGTCTAAGAGGTCTGGACTCGAATTTGTTGAGTAAGGAAGAGGGAAGGAGATTAATCGATGATCTGCTATCTAAAAGAGTACGATAAAACCCTGATCGAGGATCGCATTTGACATACAGTGCTCCCGTGTCTGATATTTCGGCCGGGAGAAGATTCTGGATGGTGTAACAAGTCTCCTTGGTCAACACATGGATTTCAGAACAGTAATTACAGCGCCTCTTCTTTCTGGGAACGGTGGTACGCTCTTTGAGACCTTTTTGCAAAAGAGGAATGCGTGCCAAGGCTTCCGAAAGAGTCACATGAATAGTGAATTTATCAAGCATCTCTTTCATCGGATCAAGCATTTGGGTCTTTTTGGGATTTTCTTTTTATTGCCTTTCGCTAAGCAGGGTGCTTGAGGAAAAGGAATCTGTACATTTTCCTTATCAGTCTGTACAAGAGGAGGATCAGATGAAGAAGAACATATTTTGTAAAACGGGGATTGCCATTTCATGAATCATGAGAAGAAGAAGATCCATGATCCTCGAGACTGATCAACTGTCTTATTTTTATTTTTCTTTTGATTTCTTATCTTTTGTACTTTTTATGAGATTTTCCATTATCATCACTATTTACAAAGAAAGATAAAGCAACTGATTCGGCATTCGGCTCTGGCTGCATCTCTTCAGATTTGGAGGCTTCACCACAACCATTAAAGGGTGAGGCTTCAGTACCGCCATTGATGTCTTCTAAAAGCTTACTTGTGTTATCCGGAATGTCCTATTCGGACCTAGTAGAGTCTCCTCCTACTAGCATCCTACCACTCCTAAGAGAGATAAAATCAACGTTATCATGATAAAGAGAATCGTCTGAAAATACCTGTGACTAGAGGGTGGACGTGATCAAGTATACCTGCTCTAACTTCCTCTTCAGAATGTTGGGATTTGGTTCTATTTGAGCAGGTATGGCAGACTTTCCCTTGACTAAATCGGTAACATGAGTCTTGAACTCATCCATTTCTCGCCTAAACGTGACTTGTTGGTCAGTAATTAGGTTAGCGAGATATTCTAGAATTGGGTTATCATGTAATGGACTATGAGACCCGGATGAGTTGCCTCGATTATACTGAGGTTGTTGCGGAGTTGACTACTGTTGAGGAGGATGCTAATAATGAGACAGGTAGGAGTTCTGCCTCCACTGAGTCTGCTAAAACTGATGAGGACTGAAATGTTGTTGTTGGTCTCTAGTCTTCCCATCGGTGCATGTTGCGGCTGCTAGGAAGAGGTACCTCTGGTATTCCAGCAAAAACCAGGATGATCGCGGTGAATTCTTGATTGCTGTTGTTAGTTATACAAAATCTCATTAACCTCTGTCAATAGCTCTGGCACCTCAGCGTAAGTCGGGGGCATAGATGCCAATGGCTTATCACTTTGATACACCACCATCTGGGTGTTAGATGATGATGTGTGCGGATAAACCAGAGACTGATTAGTTGGGTCAGCATGCACATGGTATATGTGTTGAACTGGTGGCCGTGAAAGTATGCCTCGATCTCGGCAAATTGAGTCAGCTTGTGACCTCTAAGACATCGTAGATTCAGTCTGAATCTCTTGAAGTCACATGATTTGTGTCTTTTGATCACTTAGAAATCTCTCAAGCTCGTCGATATTATAGAGCTTGTCCAGATTCTGGCACTTTTTCTTAATGATCTCCATGCGATCCAACTTCTGAAATAATCCCCATATTAGTTGATGAGGATTCGATAGGTACCAAAAAATAGAAATTGGATTCCCTTCAATCTGTGCCACTCAGGAATGTCGGTGATAGGCAGGTGGCTTTGTCTGGTTGAAGACCTGAGTTTGGGACATTGTTGTGTAACTCTCTGCCATTTTCTCGTAAATGGCCCAAACTCAGTCCTCATGCATTGAAAAATACGATCCACTGCTGGAAGCATTCACCAATCCTTATAACTCAGGTATCAGCCTGCTAAAGAATCTCCGTACAAGAGTGGGCTTGGAAAGTTCTTGATGGGGGTACCGGTCAATGAGCTCTCCAAAACGTTCCCGTGCCTCGTGGAACTGCTCGTTCCCGATCATGGTGAAGTTACTGATCATGGCTCTAGCAGCATTCGTTCGACCGAGGGGGTGATACTAGTTCAAATATGCGATGCATAACTCCTCCCACGTCGAAACATATCTCCCTAAGTGTTTCAGCCAGTAGGTTACTCGATCTATGAGGGACAAAAGAAAAGCGAACAACTTGATCATATCCTCATTCACATGTGCATTGTGCACTGTACTACAGATAATTTTGAACTTCTGAAGGTGCAGATGCAGCTCCTCAGTTGAAAGATCGTGAAACATGGGCAACAACTAAATGGTCTGAGGACGGAACTCGAAGTTCCCATGAATAAAAGGGACATGGATCCACCGATGATTTGTAGTAGCTCCATGGTTGTAGATCTATTGCATTGTGCAGTTCAGACCCTTTGGAGGTCTCTCTTCTCCATCAGGTTGCTCTTGATCCTCAGCTCTTAGATTCTCAGCATAAGGATGATCTCATTGAACTCGCAACTGTGTGAGCTTGTCTCTGACATCATTCAATAATCTGCCTTGCTCTCGAATTTGATTTTGCATTGTCTCTAAGGAAGCCAGTAGTCTACTGTTGATTGCATCTTGATCAATCACAACTGAAGTGGTTTGCGGTCCTCTTCCAGCCATAGTCTCTGGAAAGGAAAAAGAGTTTAGGTCAGGGAAGTTCAGATTAATATTCAACTAGTGAAAGAAATCTGGTTTGCGATCAGAGTTCTCGCAAACCATAGGTGATGATGATAGAAAATGAGTAGGAGAAGGAATCTAAAAAGAGTATCCAATGTCAGAGTTACGCCTGGAAAAAGAAAGCTGTCATGATTCTGTCTCAAAGAGAAGGTTCTCGCAAACCAAGCCATGAGACGATATTACAGAGGGAGATTGATAGTTCTCAGGTTCGAAGAGAGGGTTCTCTTGAACCAACCTAGATTGACGGGTAGATGTACGTGTAAGAGGTGTCGTAAGAGTCAGACGAAGTGTTCGTCTATCCATCAACTTAAAAGTAAGATGACAACCGATCAATGAGATTAAGATCTGGAAGATAAAGGACTCATACAATATGTTAGACACAAAGCAAACCCCGAGTTCACCAACTCAACCCTGGTGATGATCGTAAGAGTTCGGTCATTTATCTTTTCAGTTTTAGTGTTGTTTGGCAAGCAGGTTTTCACAGATTAGAGCGGACTGATAGGTGCCTAAGCTTTCCCTCAAGATTGTCTCGAGTCCTTATAGAGAATCACCTCCTCTCATCTAGTATGGAAGTAAGTATGGACCATTGCTGACAACCCGTGTTACTTGAGGATGGTGCCTTACGCAGTGTCCTCTAAACCTTCCACTCTGCTAAGGTAATCCAGACCGTTTCCAACTACCCGAGAGTCCTCACTAAAGAGTATAGTGATTATCTATATGGTCATAGTAGTCTCTTGAAAAAGCTTGAGCTCTGGTTCTACCTTATGTGTCATCCCTCACTCATCGATCCGGAAAATGTACCTGTGATGCAATTTCGGGTGTTGCTCTCCCAAAGCAATTGGAGTCCTTACATTTATTTTTAAGTTTTATATATTTAGCAGTCCCTGTGTTATTTTCAGTTATCACTTTTTTATTGTTTTCAGACAACTGTCTAATGTATTTTTGTCTTTTGGGTATGGTCCTAGATACAAGCAAGGTGTTTCGACCTAAGCAAGCACCTAGATATGGTTGTGCATAAATGGGGAAAAATCGAGAAGTCCTAACAAGGACCTATCTTGGAAAGCCGTGAAAAATAGTTGAGAAAAATCGCGAGCGAAAAAGCCACAGTGGGTGCCCTGCTACTCGAGGAGTACAACCTTGGTTAAACAGACACCGAGAAAGAGATACAAGTCGGGAGGCCTTTTTGAGGTTCCTTTCTACGAAACATTTTTACAATAAATTACAATAAAATTGGCTTTGTGGTTCTGTTTTGTGCTGCTCAACCTGTGTTGCACAAATTAGAAACAAAAAGTCATGAGGATAGAAAATAAAATGGCGAAAAGAAAAACCCTAAACTTAAGTCGACGACTACCCTAGCGTTGCCTCCCCAGCAACGACGCCATCTGAAAAACCACACCTGAACCGCTTCTTCTGAACCTGTAAAAGAGATAGAATAGAGATTTTGCGGTTGTTGTATCGACCAGGTGAGTTCTATCATAAAAGATTAATTTTTAGTTAATCTTCTTTTTTTATTTAGACTTCTAAACTTAAGTGTATAACGGTTAAGTACGGGAGTGTCGAACCAAGGGAGGCAAACTGTTAAGAACTAGGGTTAAACTATAGAAACTGGGTTCAATAGGGTTTCCAAATTTTTATTTATTTCAAAGGACTTTTCAAGATTTTTATTTATTTTTTATGAATTTTATATTTTTTTGTGATTTTTAAGTATTTTTATTTTGTTGTTTTCATTTTATTTTCCATTTTTATGTATTATTAAGAGGTTTATAAGATTTTTAAGAATTTTGATTTATGTGAGAAAATTGTAATTTTATTGAAATAGATTTTTATTTTCGAATTTTAGGATAGAAAAAAGTAGTAGTGCCATAAGAGCCGACCGAAGTGATCGTCTACCCATCAACTTATGAGTAAAGTGACAGCTAATCGATGAGATTAAAATCTAGAAAATAAAGGACTCACACACAAGTCAGACGCAAAGCAAACCCTGAGTTCACCAACTCACCCGGGTGATGAAAGTAAGAGTTTGGTCATTTATCTTTTCAGTTTTAGGGTTATTTGGCAAGCATGTTTTCATATATTAGAGCGGACTGATAGGTGCATAAGCTTTCCCTCAAGACTGTCTCGAGTCCTTATGGAGAATCACCTCCTCTCATCCAGTATTGAAGTAAGTACAGACAGTTGGAGACAACCCGTGTTTCTTGAGGATCGTTCCTTACGCAGTGTCATCTAAACCTTCCACTCTGCTAAGGTAACCCAGACCATTTCTAACTACCGGAGAGTCCTCACTGAAGAGTATAGTGATTATCTATATGGTCACAATAGTTTCTTGGAAAAGCTTGAGCTCTAGTTCTACCTTATGTGACGTCCCTCACTCACTGATCTGGAGAATGTACCTGCGATGCAATTTCGGGTGTTGCTCTCCCAAATCAAGTGGAGTCCTTACATTTATTTTTAAGTCCTATATAATTAGCAGTCTCTTTTTTATTTTCAGTTATCACTTTTTTTATTAATTTCAGACAGATGTCTAACGTATTTTTGTCTTTTGGGTATGGTCCTAGATACAAGCAACTAGGTATTTCAACCTAAGCAAGCACCATGCTATGGTTGCGCAGAGAAGGGGAAAATTGAGAAATCCTAACAAGCACCGATCTTGGAAAGCCACAGAAAATAGTCGAGAAAAATCACGAGCGAAAAATCCGCGGTGGGTGCCCTGCTCCACGAGGAGTACAACCTTTGTTTAACAGACCCTGAGAAAAAGATACAAGTCGAGATGCCTTTATGAGGTCTCTTTCTACGAAACATTTTTACAAGAAATTACAAGAAAATTGGCTTTGCGGTTCTGTTTCGCGATGCTCAACAAGTGATGCACAAAGTAGAAACAAAAAATCGTGAGGTTAGAAAATAAAATGGCGAAAAGAGAAACCCTAAACCTATGTCTATGACTACCCTAGCGTTGCCTCCCCTGCAACGACGCCATCTGAAAAACCACACCAGATCAGCTTCTTCTGAACCTGTAAAAGAGACAGAAAAGAGATTTTGTTGTCGTTGTATAGACCAAGATAGTTCTATCAGAAAAGATTAATTTTTAGTTAATCTTCTTTTTTATTTATACTTCTAAACTTAAGTGTATAGTGGTTAAGTACAGGAGTGTCAATCTCAGGGAGGCAAACTGTTAGGAACTAGGGCAAAAGTATAGAAACTAAGGTTCAATAGTGTTTCCAACTTTTTATTTATTTTAAAGGATTTTTCTGGATTTTTAATTAATGTTTATGAATTTTATATTGTTTTTGTGATTTTTAAGTATTTTGTATTTTTTATGTTTTCATTTTATTTTCTATTTTTATGTATTATTCAGAGGTTTATAAGATTTTTAAGAATATTGGTTTATGTGAAAAAATTGTAATTTTATTAATACAGATTTTTATTTTCGAATTTTAGGAGTGAAAATAGTAGTAGTACAATAAGAGTCGGCCAAAGTGATCGTCTACCCATCAACTTAAGAGTAAGAAGCCGATCGATCGATGAGATTAAGATCTGGAAGATAAAGGACTCACAACACAAGTCAGATGCAAAGCAAACCCCGAGTTCGCCAACTCAACCATGGTGATGACCGTAAGAGTTTGGTCGTTTATCTTTTCAGTTTTAGGGTTATTTAGCAAGCATGTTTCCACATATTAGAGTCGACTGATAGGTGCCTAAGCTTTCCCTCAAGATTGTCTTGAGTACTTACAGAGAATCACCTCCTCTCGTCCAGTATGGAACTATGTACATACCGTTGCCGACAACCCGTGTTATTTGAGAATCGTGCCTTACGTAGTGTCCTCTAAACCGTCCACTCTGCTAAGGTAACCCAGACCGTTCCGACTACCCGAGAGTCCTCTCTGAAGAGTATAGTGATAATCTATATGGTCACGGTAGTCTATTGAAAAAGCTTGAGCTTTGGTTCTACCTTATGTGTCGTCCTTCACTCACTGATCCATGCAATTTTGGGTGTTGCTCTCCCAAAGCAAGTGGAGTCCTTACATTTATTTTTAAGTTATATACAATTAGGAGTCCCTGTTTTATTTTCGGTTATCACTTTTTTTTATTGCTTTCAGATAAATGTCTAATGTATTTTTATCTTTTGGGTACGGTCCTAGATACAAGCAACTAGGTGTTTTGACCTAAGCAAGCACCTATCTTTTGCATAGAGAAGGGGGAAAATCGAGAAATCCTAACAAGCACCTATCTTTGAAAGCCGCAGAAAACAGTCGAGAAAAATCGCAAGCGAAAAAGTCGCGGTCGGTGCCCTGCTCCCCAAAGTGTACAACCTTGGTTTAACAGACCCCAAGAAAGAGATACAAGTCAAGATGACTTTATGAGGTCCCTTTCTATGAAACAATTTTAAAAGAAATTACAAGAAAATTTGCTTTGTGGTTATGTTTCGCGCTGCTCAACTTGTGTTGCACAGATCAGAAACAGAAAGCCGTGAGGTTAGAAAATAAAATGGCGATAAGAGAAACCCTAAACCTAAGTCTACGACTACCCTAGAGTTGCCTCCCCAGCAATGGTGGCATCAGAAAAACCACACCTGATCAGCTCTTCTGAACCTATAAAAGAAACAGAAAAGAGTTTTTGTGATCGTTGTATCGACCAAGAAAGTTCTATGAGAAAAGAATAATTTTTAGTTAATCTTCTTTTTTTATTTATACTTCTAAACTTAAGTGTATAGTGGTTAACTATGGGAGTGTCGAACTCATGTCAGCTCCGCTCTCTAGCTCGCTCAGGCTCGGACCTTTCGAAGGCAAATTGTTAGGAACTAGGGTTAAACTATAGAAACTATGGTTCAATAGGGTTTCCAAAATTTTTATTTATTTTAAAGGCTTTTTGTAGATTTTTATTTAATTTTTATGAGTTTTATATTGTTTTGTGATTTTTAAGTATTTTTTTATGTTTTCATTTTATTTTATATTTTTTTGTATTATTAAGAGGTTTATAAGATTTTTAAGAATTTGGTTTATGTGGGAAAATTGTAATTTTATTGAAACAGATTTTTATTTTCGAATTCTAGGAGTGAAAATAGTAGCATAATATTGTGATTTTATTTTTAATGGAAAGTATACGAAATTATCTATAAAATGATAGGTTGTGTGTTTTGAGATGTTTTTTATTGACTTAGTTACAAGTTTTATAAGTTTTGTGTATTCTATATTTTTTATTGGTTAAAATATTCATTTTTATTTTTTTGATCTAATGTGCAAAATATTGTAAAATATATATTATCAAATTTTTATATGATTTTTAGAGGTGATTTCAAATTTTATATGTATTTTAGAGTTCGTTAGATTTTTCTAATGTTTTAATGAATTATTTAATTCTAAAAAGTATTTTTATTTTCAAAAGTTATTTAATATTGTATATAGTATAGTATAGAATATTAATGCATTTTTATTATGTTTTTATATTTTGTATTTTTAGATTTTGTTTATTATATATAGGGTATATGTGTAGTAGTTATATACAGTTTCTAGGGGTACGGATGTAATGTTCTTGAAAGTTAGGGGCACGAGCGTAAATAGCATAAGGTGAGGATATGTATGTGCAATAGTCACAAGATACTCGTGCTGAGCACGAGTGACTTCAGAGCCTGGACTTTCTCGTAATTGTCAAAATCTCTAGAGCAAAACCTACAAAACAACCAAAGTAAAACACGTGAAGACCACGTGCAAGCTTTTGTCCCTAGACCTGTTAGTAAATTAAAGAAATGTCGAGGGTCGGATGCGAAATTTCCCAGAGAATATCTGAGCGCACGCACGACTTACGTGCATCGCTCAACGATTGAGTGGTGAGGCAGTGAAAGCAATACAGTTTCGATGCGTGGTAGGAATTTGACTGTCCAATTAAAGAAATCGGATCCGTCCATGTTGCACATTAACCATCGTCCGATGAACAAAGATCGGGCGATACATGTTACGTGATTTTGTTCCCAAATCTAGTTCAATGTCGAACAACGATGGTCCTCGTTTGTTCAACGGTGCGCTGCTTCAGAAATCAGAGCGGTTGGGCAACGAAGATCTTCAAGCTTTCCAGGGAGGGTTTCAACTACTTATCTTCAGGTTGGTAGTGGTTCTTGATTCTGGTGGAGAGCTCCAGATTATGCAAGGAATGCTTGAATTTGGAGATTGATTTGCTTGTGAAGATTCAAATGGGATCAAACACCAGGTCTGCTCATGATTCTCAAGTGTTTGATTCTGCAGGTAGTTGTACGTGCAATCTCCAGGTGATAGTCTTCATTAGACACAGCTGTGATGATGCTCGTTTGGGTCTCCTCCAAGAGTTAATCGCTCTTGATGCTTTGGATTAGTCCAATTAATACGGCTGAAGGCAGAAAAGTCGATGAAGCACCATGCGGGTCATTCTTTGTTAATCTCCTTCTAAGTCGGGTGTCTGACGATGGAGAATACTTTAGATCTCCATGTAGATCTGATGATCCGTGAAGGATTGTATCCCAGTTGCAACTTAGGCTCGCTTTCGAGCGGTATGTCTTGAACTTGATCCTGGGAACGTGGATGAAGATCTGATAATATATTATTACGAATCGACTTGTTGTGGTTCTGCTATTCTCCAGGGTTTCACATCCATAGGCGGATATACCTGTTGAACAAGTGATTCGAGGTCGAAGCCTCGATCTCATAGAAACAGAAGAGGTGAATGGAGAAGGCCTCGAATGCAGTCATCAAACTCTAGCCACCGTGTGTGGTCGAAGGTGTACATGTGTGAAAAGAAGATAAAAAAGGAAGAGATGAAGGGGGAGGTGTTCAAGGTGAAAATCTAAGAATGGTTTTGATCAAATTGAATGAGGAATCGGATTTGATTAGACTCAAATAGGAAAATAGAGAGGTAAATTGAGAAGATAAGAAGGAGAATTAGGAGAGAACATAGGAGGAAGAGATCGACAGAACCTGGAAGAAGGATGGAGGAGATGTTTGTGGATCTGAAGCTCGAAGTTCCAGATGATGAATGCCTAGACACGGCGGCGAAGGACCACAGAGGCTGGGCACACAACGGTGGAGCAAGGCTTCGCCAAGTTGGCGGTTGATCTCGCCCGAAACTTCCTTTTACCATGCTAAGATGGTGGAGAATGAGAACTTCTATCACTCTCTCTCTCTCTGACCAGAGGTGGAAAGTAATGGTGGATGGATGGGAACGGAAGGGGTTGATGGACTTTTATAGAGGAGAGAGGTGCCAGCACCGGAGGTGGTGACGGGATCACGAGGCTGTTGGAAAACAGTTGACCATTTGCCGGTCGTTTAACAGTTGGCTCAATGGTGGAGAAGGGAAGGAGGTGGGAAGCATAATGGAAGAGAAGAAGAGTCAGAGAAGAAAGGGGTAAAAGAAGAGAGAGAGAGCGAGAGAAAAGGAGGAGAAAAAAATATAAAATATTTAACTAAATAATTAATAATTATATTAAATTAAATATTTATGCATTAATTTCGTAATTAAATAAATAATAATAATAATTAAATATGATTAATAAATTATTTAAGTAATATGTTAAAAAACTAAGTATATAATTAAGTAATTAAGTATTAATTAAATATATAAATAAGTATATAATTAAATAATTAATAAAAAATTAAGTAATTAAAAGATAAATAAATAATTAATTAAGCTAGATTTTTTGTAAAATTTAAATATAAATAAAGTATATAAATATAAATTAAGTTATATAAAATAATAATATATTACGGTAGATTGTACAATATACCAATACATACTTGAAATCTGTATTTTTCATATTAATTCTGATTTTAGAGAAACTAGTATCATTTCGTATATAATTGAATAATATGAATTTTAGAACTGAGTTTGCCCAATTCGAAGTTCATATGGCCGAGTTATGAGGTCCGAAAAATTTAGGTAGCTGCTTCGAGGCTTCAGGTTTTATTGGTATAGTAACTTAGTTATATCTTTATATTAAGAAAAGAATTAAGTTTATCGGGTTTACGATTAATTACTTAAAAATCCGGAAAGTTTCTACATGTAGTACATGCAGACAACGGGTCCCAAACGCCAAACTCAACGGTTTTATTCGAATATGTTTTTGATATTTTTAATAAACAATATTAAGTATAAAACAGATTCTAAAAGTGAGTTTGGTCCGTTTGGAATTTTCTATAAATAGTTATGAACCTCATAAGTCAGCTTCTATGGCTTTTTCGGTCAATTACAGTTAATTATTCTTATGTTGAATTATTTTTCTGTTATTTTTTTAAAATAATATATATTTTTATGAACAGTCTTTACAAAATAAGTTTTTTTATTTGAGAAGATATAAGTGATAAAATAAAATAAGTGAAATATTTACATTGTGTAAAATGGATAAAATATATTTTTGGTCTTGATTTTCTTTATATTTTTTATAGGGTAGGATCCTTATCCCCCCCTACTTATTTATTTTTTCGACCAAGTCAATATTGACTTGGTCTCGGGGTTAGGATCGTTCTTAATAAATTTCATATTTACAGCCTTCCTTTCTTTTATTTTCCGTTTTATTTTTATTCCTTTATTTTTGGTAAATTAAGTGTTAATTATATAATATTAACAATTGTGGTTAGAATGCTAATTAGGTGGATTTAATGGTTATTTAAATGTAGTTTACCGAGGATTTAGCAACAATGAAAGAATAAAGATGATGAATCATGGATTTATTAGTACACAATAAGGATTAGTGCCCCAATCGATGGCCTACCTACATGTTTGTACAACTTCTTTTAAGCTCGCCTAACTCTAAAGAAATGACCACCATCTCGGTCTTCATTGTGTTAAGTAGGTGAACATGGGGTTTGCTTTGAACATTGATTGTGATTTTGGGTCTATTTACGTTCATCACTCTTTGAGTTGGTAGATACATGTGTTTTGAGTTCTTATTTTTATCGAGTCCCTTTCTGTGTCGTTCTTAGTGACTTCTTTATTAAGTCATGATATTGAGTCTGGATCTCCACTTTTGAAGGTGGCTTTTGCGGTTGTCTCCTTGCCCATATTACCCAACCTCTAGTCTGGTTCAAGAAGACTCTCTTACTAAACCACAATTTTATTTTCATTTCACCATTATCACCCACCCTCCTCGTTCCCTTCAGTATCATCCCTTCATCTACACGAGAGCTTTGTGCAATTAGATGAGGCCCACATCGATGTTTTCAGGAATTATTTGAACAAGCCAAGCAAATTTGAGGATGCTGAGATTGGTGTGCAATTTTTATGGATTTGACATTGATATGTGCATATATTTTTTATTGAGGACTCTAATTTTGGCACTATTACATGTGTGATTAATTATTAAGGATTTTTGACATTGCACACCAGATCGAGGTCTTGACTGATTTCTGATGATTTGATGTTGATTCAATGAGTCCAGATTTTACGATCTCTAATTAGGTTCTGCCCTTATTGATTCAGACGCTTGATGTACTATCTCATTATGTGCTTCAATGTGATGGTGTTCGGAACCCACATGATTTAACTTATCTTTTTGACTCATCCATCCTCCATCTCCAGACTATCCTATCCCTATTTCGCACATAGAGGTTCTCCTTCTAATACCTTTATCCATCTCAGCCAATTTGGTTGATTTGAGGGATTGCATTGCGATTGCACTGATGATCTCTTCCCTCCATAGCCTTATGCCCTTCTTGATGAGTGTTGACTACATTTGAGGACCTAAGACTTGATGCCAACATTTCCCTGATTTTATTGACTTGGTCTACATTACTCCCAAATGACTATCTACGTGAGAATGCAACACTTTCTTTACAATAGGTTTCACTCACTAGTTATGCTTTCATCTTGGTGGAGCACGAAACCGAATTGTCTGATATGAGTTGTCAGTATCACTATCTGATTGTGTGTCTGATTTGTCGGAATACATGACTAATTATCCTAGTTGTCTGGACTCCTTTGAGTTTTCTCTTCTTGGAGGTCCTCCCAAGGATGAGTCTCTTTCTTTTGACTATTCACCAGCTAGTTCAAAGTACTCCATGAGGTTATATGTGGGAGACGATGATATTTTCTAGATGTTCTGATCTCTTCTTCTGGGTATCCGATCTGTCACCTATCGAGACCGCTTCTGCTAATCTGTCTAATTGATCTGACTCCTTTGAGTCTGCTCACCATGACAAACCTCGTAATGATGAGTTCTATTCTGATTATTCGTTGCTTAGTATGTATCACTCCAGAGGGTTATCTGCAGGAGGATACATTATTTTGTCTGTACTCAGCTTCACTATTGGTGTCTCTGTTCTGGTTGAGCATGAAGATGAGTCTTCTGATTTTTGTACTCAGTCCCATTTATGGTTGTGCATCCATATTGATGGAGCACGAGACCGAGTCTTTTGATTTTTCTGAGACTATGACCCTTCTGAGTCTGCTCATCTTGATGACCCTCGCAGGGTTGAGCCATGTCTTGTGATATTCTGTGCATTCTTGATCTTTTGACCTTAAGTCCATCGGATATCGAGCTGTGTAGGGAGTCTCCTATTCTTCACTTTTCGTATCTTCAAGAGACTATGATTGACATGGAGGAATCTATATTGATCCTTCCTCTTCCATGTCTTATGATATAGGCTAAAATCTTCGACTCTTTTCTTATGAGTCGATGTTCTGCTCCCGCTACCTGATCCTGGCTTAGTTTTCGATCTATTATTCCCGGTAGCTAACACCCAACTAATTGCATATTAGGGTGTCTTTCTTCTTCTGATTGCATCACCGGTCTCATATGATGTCGATGATGAGAGTACAATATACGAGTGTTCGATATCGCCCTGCACTTCACCATTCTTTATTACTTATATATATATATATATATATATATATGTGTGTGTGTGTGTGTGTGTGTGTGTTTGTTTGTTTTGTTTTTTCACTCCTTTCTCCCGTATGTCATGAGTACCTTAGGACATTCACCATCTCTGTGTGCCTACAGTTAGGACGACTTTTTCCTCGGTATATGGGTTGCACCTATTATGTTTATTCTTTCTTCATTCCGTTTCATCACTCTTGTTGTTGCCTATACTTAGGGCTATTTTACACTAAGTATGGGGGTGATGTGTGCATTTTCCCCATGATTTTATCTTTTCTTTTATTGATTCCCTCCGTTGTCTCCTCTCTTGTTGATTTTCTCTGCTATACTTAGGGGCATCTTACCCTGTGTACATGGAGAGACATACCAATCTAAGATTTGTTTATTCCCACCCTCGACCCCCTGCATGTAGAATACAACCTGCTATACTTAGGATTATTTCATCCTATGTATAGGGGGGATGGTTGACTTCTCATTCCTTTATTTCTTCGTTCTTTCATTTCTTATTTGATCGTTGTCGTATCAACTTTTCTATACTCTATATGAGTTATGTATTCTCTTTTTTTTTCAATCTATGAGTACATAGCTCAAGATAAGTATAGCGGGGTCATATATACTTTATATATATGCTTTAGACATAACTCATACTTTCATATTGTTAATAAGTAGCGCTAAAATACTACATATATATGTATACATTCTTTTATTCAATCAATAGAAAGATGCATATTATTCCACAAAATCTTTTTCTATATACTTATTAATAAATCTTGCTAAAATGTTTTGCAAAATGTTTGAAAAATAGTGTGAAAATTTATTTTAAAAATCTTTTGAAAACTATTTGAAAAAGATTATGTAAAATATTATCAACCATTGTAAAATAGTTTGTTTGTAATATTTATTTTCTTTGTGTGAAATAAAACGCTTTGAAAACCTATTTGCAAATGGTTTTAAAATTTTTAAATAATATTTTCAAAAATATATGTATACTATTTGAAAAACCTTTTCAAAATGATTTTCAAATGTTTGTAAATATATTTCAAATAATTTCATACTATAATTTTCAAAATCATTTGTAAAATTATTTTCAAATAAAATCGAGGAATATATACATCTTCCAAATAAATAAACATTTTTCACTGATTGCGTATATCAATAAAAATAAGAACATATCCCTTGTGTAATCCTTAAAAAAAACTAATTCTTGTAAATAATTGACACACTCCCGTGTAAATATTTGTACCTGTATTTTATTCTGAAAATCTATTGTTTTAAAAATTCCAAAAAAACATTTGCAAAATATTTTCAAAAGTTACATAAAATTTTGCAAAACCTTTTTCAAAAATTCATAAAATTTTTAAAATTAGAAAATTGCATCACAAATAGATTTCCGTTGCATTGTACATAGCATTTGCTTTTTCGGATTGAGATTGAACAATTGAACTAGTCTGAGTAAAGTCGAAGATTGGAGCATGGTTGGACCTTAATACACCTAACTTCACTTGAACCTTATAGGAACCAGATTTGAGGTACTTCAGGTCTATTTAGACTTAATTCTTTGCGACTCAGGGCTAGGTTAAAGACTCCTCTACTTCTTAGCTAGAACTTTTGAGACACACGCATGACTCTTGTTGATCATAACCTAACTTGGACATTCGCACCTTCACTTGGCTCAACTCAGTCGGAGTGGTGAGGGGACTGGATTTATCAGTATGAGACGCTCACAAGTGGAAACATTTATCCTCGTCTAGGGAGGGAAGTGCATCGCAACCCGTTCAGTGGCATGGACGTCTGAAGACAGGAAAGTGTGGGTTGCAATAATGCTTCAAAAGAGGGATAGGCTTATGGATTAAGAGAAACACTCCTTATGTAAATGAAGCTATATATAGTATTTAAGAAAAGTGTTGAAATAAAGACTCCAAAAACGTGGACGGTCCTGATTGAAAATAAAATGCCTGTGGGATTATGTATATATTTGAAATAAGCAAGCACCAGCTTAAAAACTCAGAAATCATCGTGAGCCTGCAATTGAATGACTTGACTACACTGGTCATGCATTCCCAGATAGGTAGCTACACTGGCTACCGTTTATTATTCTCTTCACCGCCTCCTCTTTAGTCGGATGCCCTTGAACTTAGAAGGAAATACCACGCTCCTCGAGGAAAGATTTGCTAGATTAGGGAATCATTGGGCTGTCATATGGGAAAAGATAGTCCTTTTATCATTTCAGATGGGAAGAGACACTATCACTTCCACTGTACAAGTCAGCTTCATAGTCATAAGTGTTTGTGTATGTTGTAGACTAGTCCTGACATGGCTATTGAGGTGGGTTGAATCGAATTCTGTAACTTTCAAAGGTTCCCAACCAGGTTCCACACACATTCTCACACCAAGGTTTGACTTGAGGTCCAAACATCGATTTTATGAAGCAAGTTCGAAAATTAAATGAATCCACTTTCTTTCTTTCTCTTTTTCTTTTCTTCATTTTTTTGCACTAATTGCATCAGTGTTTGTAAAGTACTAGTAATAGCATGTATAGGGGATGATGAATCTCCATTTCATAATTTTTATTCTATCCTTTTGGTCTTAAAAACCCTAGCTAATGCATGTAAATAGCATTTCTTTTTACAAATAAACATTCCTTATTTATTCTATTTATTGTGTATAAAATACTATATTAATGCCAAAATTATAGAATAAAAGAAAGAAAAGAAAAATAATAAAATACCAAAGTTATTTTTTGACCCTAAACCCTGAGACCAAGTCAAGAACTGATTTGTTCGACACAGAATAAAGTCGAGGGAGATAAGGGCCAATAGTAAAAAAATCCCATTCTTTTATTCATCAATAATGCACTTTTAGGACCTATTGTATTCTTTATTATTTATACCAAAAATTTGTAGACTTTGTACATGAAAATTATAGATAATAATACAAATAAAAATACAAAATTGAGTTTGTACAAAAATAATGTACTATGTACATTTTATACTTTAAATAAAAATACAAAATCCAAGCTTCCCAGACCCATATCTCCCAAATAAAAAATTCAAAATGTATCAAAATCACCTTTAATTGCATATAACTTTTCTTAAGCTATTTAAGGAAGGTGGCTTCATATTTTTTGGAGTTAAGGTGTGAAAGTTAGGTTTTAGATTCTTATTATACCATATACTTGAATAAAATAAACATTTTATTTATTCTTTATTAGTTTTACAATTTTATACTTTATAATTTTCTAGATATTATTTATAGAATATGTAAATATTTATTATGTAATAAACCATAAAGAATACATAAAAATAAAACTACCTATAGAAATACATAGATGAAATACCTATACGTATACCCATACAATACATACCTATATTTGTTTAAGTGTCTAAATACCATAAAAAAATAAAATAAAAATATATTTGTGTACCTAAAAATAAGTAATATATATATATAATAAGAAAATAAAATATTAAATTAAAAAAATAAAACAGAAAATAAAATGATCAAAACATAGGTCAATATACCTATAAATATACTCTTAAAAAATAACTTGTAATAATTAAGCTCCTAAAAATAAATAAAAATGTTAATAAATACTACATAAATAAATAAACACTTTTATTTTATATCGAAAAATTAATAAAATCATTTACTATTTTTAATTAAATAATTTTGAATAAAATTCGATATTTTGTCATGTAGTGTCGTACGTGGACCAATCATATCATAGGGACAATAGACCCGAGTCAACTGCCATGTCTTCTCTCTAAACCATATCAGATGCCTCGAGCGGCTCACCTTCATGAAATTCTCCCCACCATTCCGATGCTCCATTACCGTCGACCCCTTCAAAAGATCTGATCCTCGATCATCAATGATCCTCGCCGTACCTCCATATCCATTGTACATAAATTAGATTCACCCCAAATCCTAGGTCAATGAGGGTACCCATTCTGTTTATAAATAAAAACCTCTGCATCCTTAATCTGAATTTGGTCATGTTTCGAGCCCTAAATCCCCCATCTTTGGTCATGCACACCACCAGGTGATAGCTGGCAAACCCCTAGAGCATATGGAGCAGTTGAAGGTGGAGGGGTGGTGCACCCACAACAAACATTCGACCACCCTGCTCCCTGGTTCTCTGCCTAGGTATAAGAGATACACCTTTATGATTTTTAGGTAGACTTAGTAGATATCTTTTATTTTCTACATTTTATTTAATGTTTTGGTCAATGATATATCATATTTACCATGTCGGAGCTCTAGAGCTCCGGCCACTATTTCACCATGTTCTGAGTTGTCTCCGACCACACACCACCTCCACTTCTTCCTCAATTCCTTATCCATCTCCCTGAACCATCCTATCAACCAGAACTCTTGTGGTTCGACGAATCAGGGTCAACATCCTTTGCCTTCGCCGGACCTCACCGCCACCTTTCATCACACTTCGATTCCACCCAATAAAGACCTGTATCCCTTCGCTTTCGTATCACCTTACTTTCTACACTTTTATAGGATCAGAGGGGAGCGTTTGAGCCCTAGTCGAGGCCCTTGAACCACCTTCAAGTAGCAGAGAGCTCTAGGCCTCCACTGATGAGGCCGAGATGCATTTAAGCCTTCAAGTAGTCACAGATCACTCCTAGGACCGTCACGAGCACTTCATCAGCAAGATTGGAGGCGGGAGGAGATGGAATCAACTAATCGAAGTTCATCAAAGGTGTGTTCTTTGGGTGTTCAACCTAGAGCCTCCACAGGTGTCCAATCAGCACATGTTCGTCACGTACAATAGTTGACGTCCGATGGAGACCTAGCCATCGTTCGATCCCAGTTGGGATCTAATTTGAGACGTTCAACCCCGAACCGTCATCGGACGCAGAGAAGAGGACACATGGCAAGTGAGATGCTCTACGTCGTTGGATCGTATGTACTTGGCAGTAAATTGCTAATCTAACCCCCCTGTATTTTTTCATTTATTTATTAGTCATGTAAATAAATTATGCAGTGTAAATAAATCAAAAATTTTACAGAGGACCCCTGTATTTATTTCATATAGCACTTTGGTATATTCTAACGCAGCTTACGTCTCGTCCCACTAGAGCTAGGCAAATTGCATGTATACCCTCGCAAGATTTTATTTTTATATTTAGTCCATTAAATTGAAATATACGTTGTATATTTTTAGGAAAATTGCATGCATGCCCTTAACATAGTTTTAATTGCATAATGCCCTTTCTAGTACATGTAGTTCTGGTGCTTGAATTTCATTTATTTAAAATAGCACCCATTCTCCAAAAATTACGTGTAAATAGTGTTAGATGTCTATTACTATGTACTTTCACACCTTATTTTAATTTTTTATTTTAGGCATTTCAACTATTTATTAAAAATTAAAATGAGCACATTTTATCCCAGTTTGACTTATAAAATACCAAAAAATATTAAAACATTTTGAAAAATTCCCAAAAAAACCATAAAAATTAAAAATATCCAAAGTCCAGTAAAAAATTATATAAAATTCATAAAAACCTAAAAATATTTTTTATTTCGAATTTTCTTTATATTCATATCTATCAATTAAAATTGATTTGGAGAATTTTATTTGCTTTTTTTATCTGAAAATTAATTATTTTAATTTGTTTATTCCCTGATTTTGGATACTATACATTTTAAAAATACATAAAAATATGCAAAAATTAGAGAAAAATCACACAAACATTAGAAAATTCTATATAATACCCATAAATATTTTATTTCTCTTATTTTGTTTATTTTTGTTAGTATTTATAACTATATTAGCATATATTTTCTATAAAGCCTTATATATTATTACATTGAATATTTAGAAGAAAAAGAAAATATATAATATGAAAATATAAAAAATAAATTAGAAAAAAGTTAAAAATAATAATATATATAATGAAATCCCAAAAAATTTAAAAATTTAAAACTCACAAAAAAGATAATAAATGGACAAGAGAAGAGGACAAGTTTTGCGCATTATTGCCCAATCTACTGTTTGCTCCCTGATTTCTACTCATGCTTACACACCATACACCTATGTAGTAGAGTTATAATAAAATTTAAATCCAGAATTTTGCTATTCATTCATTTATATTTATTGTGGGTTAATTGTTGTCTAAATGAGGGATTTTCTTATGGGTCACCTCAGAGACACTCCTGTCCTCGCTACTCTTATAGGGAGGATCATTCTTTTATAATTGCAAGAAGATTTTTAGTTCAATAGGGACCTTATAAGTGCATTAGTTCATTTATTATGAGACAAAGAGTGAACTAAATCAATATCTTTATTGATATATCAAAAGATCATAATAACATTTATTATAGAAATGGTTAACCATGATTTGGCATCAAAGGCTTAGTCATTTGTCTAGTTATATAATCAATAAATTGATAAATGATGGACCTTTAGATTTTCTTAAAGACTAAAATTTTCCTCCTCGTGAACATTGTATTCGAGGTAAACGACTAGGGGTCCTTAACAAGGGTACACAATGTGAAGGTATACTTGACCTAATACACATTGATGTATATGGTACCTTCAGTATCGTGACTTGGAATGGATATCTATATTACGTGACTTGTTTTGATGACCATTCATGATACGAGTTTATCGTCCTACTACATCACGAATCCAAAACCTTTGAAACGTTAAAGAGTTCATGGTTTTGATGGAGAACTACCACAACCCCAATTCCGAGTGGTCAGATCTTCCCATTTGTTTGATCTGGTCACTCAACAATACAATTATCAAATAATAATAGCTAACATCCAGAAACAAACTGCAATAAAAAATGCTACGTAGAGACATCTCATGTTTTTATTCCATTCACGTAATAAAGTTTACATAGAAAACTTGTCCCACTATTTTTTTATACATGTACATCAAGCTAAAGGAAAAGGATTAAAAAAACTACTACCTTAGACTTGAAGCTACTATTGTTGGATGGCTAGCTAAGGTTCTTATGATGGCTCACATATACTTGTTCGGTTTTTATAAATCAGGGCATAAAGATCGAAGAGTTCTAAGTAATAAAGAAAAGAGAAGTAAACGAGTAGTGCAGTTAAAGAAAACCAAATTTATCAGAAAATTTCATTTCTTCTCATCATATTAAGTCATATTCATTCAATTCCATGACAAGGATTAGTCTAAGTGTTTTACCTCACCTCTCATGGAATCCAAAGTTGTGGACACTTCGAGATTGGAGGTAGCATTGATCAGGTGAGCTTATATTGTCGCATATCACATCAACCAATCCTTCAATGCTACCATGATAATTTCTCTTTCTTTCATTATCAAGGGTTCCAAACCCTCGGCCTATCAAAGAAGGAAGCACACCTTCCTCATGTACCTGGTAGCCTAAAACGATGGGATATCATTTAATCATTTACACCGATGGCTTTAAATACATGTTATCATGATCCATCTGCTATTAAACCGCCCGTATCTCCACATGGCACGACTACATCTTCAGTCAGTAAATTAGCATATTGGAGACTGAGTACCATGCATTGCAAGTAAATTATTTCATGCATTCAACATATCAGGGCCATCGTGTACCACCTAGGTATGGCTAGCCAATAATGATGAACTACGAACAAACATACAGGTTACATGCCCAACATGTAGTTTCTGCTCGAACTCCTCCTTATCGTAAAAAATAGTACGGAAATTATAATCGGATCTCATTTATGCCATATATTTTCAGCTAGTATCAGTATAATATTGCACAATTATTATAGCAACTTCAAGGATGATTCATTTCACCAACTCTATGTTAGAAATTATTTACATAAAATCAAGGAACAAGCATATGAATGTTATTCAAAATAAAGAACACGATAAACATTAATTTTATCCAGTTTAACTTGAAAAGACAATAACAAGAGGCATGACTTTGTTACCTAATGTATTAGCTTTCGCATGCACTTTAACAACCTTAGGTTCATTTTTCAAATAAGATGATTAACGACATCTGAGATGATTGAAATCCATTTTTGCACCAATAACATGAATATCACATGATTAACATGAAGATTGAGTAAAGAACACATGGAACACATAGAACATAATCTCTCTGACTCTCGGTAGAGTTTCCCCTTCTATTAGATGATATTTCAAGAAAATGTTTTGTAGAGTTTTCCCTTATATCGAGTTATTTTGCAAGGAAAATTTCAGCAGAGTTTTCTCTTATAAAGTGATACTCGAACAAAACGAGAATTGAAGTAACAAATCAAAGGAATAAATGATGCATAACTGATACACCTCCCACCATGGGTGGGAAACACATACATCCAACCCCAAAAAGCCTTAATTTAGAATCCATGGTTTTTGCCTTCGTTTACCGAAAAACATGGTTTCCCACAATACCAAGTTTTAGTAACCATGGTTTGTGCCCATGATTTCGGCCAAGCTTATAGAAAAATCTATGGTTTCACTAATGACTCTTCATTATCTCCAATCATGACTAATTAACAATGAACATGATTAATTATTTGTGATTATCTATAACATCTACTAAAACTCGGTCGGCATTCCATAACCATGATCAGTAAACTTAATGACAATGTGTATTCTGAATTACCATTTGTTAGTACTAATAATGGTAATTAAGGCTAACGATGACTTAACCAATGCCATCCTCTTCTCTCTAAAAAATCATAACTATTTGAAACGACCTCCAATTAAGGTGAAACAAGTTACATTGGATCCGTCTTGTTGAGCTAGATCGAATATCCATATACATGGTATGATCTAAAGAGGTTGCATTTTAGGTCCTTATATTATAAAAACCTTTAAGGATGTATCATCCTAGAGACTTAGAATGGAGGTATAAAAACCTTAAAGAGGGTATGCAAGCCATAAAAACCTTAAAGAGAAAGAACTTAATTTTCTTTAAAGCAAAGTGTATACAAATCAATATATGATATTATTACACAACCAAATAGGGATACTTCTCTCTCATATTTTCCTCAGGTCCCCATGTAGCTTCTTCAAAGTCTTGGCTTCGCCATAGTACTTTGAAAGAGGCACCACTTATTTCTCAATTTCTTGACATATTTGTTTAATATTTGCACTAACTTTTTGTGTATGTTAAGTATGACTCAACTCATAGATCATCACTACTTATAGCATGCTTTGGATCCCTAAAATACTTCATTAGATTTGATGCATGAAATACATTATGTATTCTAGAAAGATAATGACAAAGGGCAAGCATATATGAAACTTTACCAACCTGTTGGATAATCTCAAAGGAACCTATAATCCTAGGTGCTAACTTTCTTTACAAGCGAAATCTTTGTACTCACTTAATAGGGTACTCCTTCAAGGATAAAATCACCCATCTCAAGCTTGAGGTCTCTACATCTAGTACCACTATAACTCTTCTGGTAGCTTTACCCTGTTATTAGTCTTTTTCAAGCAAGCTACATGGTTTCTCATGTCTCCTTGCTTTTGACTAAGTCAAAGAGGTTCTTTATTCTGACCTCTTGCCAGCACAAAGGAGTAGTACACCTACGCCCATATAGTACCTCAAAGGCTGCCATGCCAATACTGACGTTATAAGCAGCAAATGCTTAACCCATGATTCTTTCCACTCTAAGGCACATGTCTGCAACATATCTTCTAATGTTTTAATTATGTGTTCTAATTGACCATTTTGTTTGAGGATGATATGTTGTACTCAAAGAAAGTTGTGTGCATGATGCTTTTATAAACTTATCCCAATAGTGTGATGTAAATCTTGAGTCTCGATCATAAATCACCTCTTTTGGAATACCATGAATATGTTTTATTTGCGTAATGTATAGTTCAACAAGTTGATCTTGAGTAGAAGCTAAGTTATTGCAATAAAATGTGCTACCTTGGTCAATCGATCAATTATCACCCGTATATTATCTTTATCGCAAGTTCTTGGTGGTAAATCAGTGATGAAGTCCATGAAATGCCTTCCCATTTCAATCCATGGATAGGAATGAACTACATTAATCTTGATGGTCATTTATGAGAAGCCTTTACATGTTTATATGTAAGTCAAGAGTTCACAAACTCGGCAATATCCTTCTTCTATCAAGGCCACCAAAAATATGAATGAAGATCTCTATACATCTTTGCAATTCCAAGGAATTTATAATCTTAAACAATGTGTTTCTCGCATGATGTATCCTCATAACTCAGGAATATCTAGTTTATATACTCTAGGGTTATAAAATAAGACGTTATGCGTAAGAAATCCATCAATTTCATTTCTTTCTATTGTTTGTCTTAAGTCTTTTAAAAGTTGATCATCTTCTTAAGCATTATGTATTTTATCCCAAATCTCCGGCATATATCAACAAGGGATGGTTATTATATTTGCATCATTGTCAAAAGATGTCATTCATTCAATGCAGCTAACACACCTCAAAATTGGATTTATGTCTCCATGCCTTGGTAATAAGTTCTTCTACTAAGGGAATTAGCTACGACATTTCCCTAACTGGGGTGGTAAGAGATTGTGTGATCATAGTCCTTTAATAATTCTAGCCATCTTCTCTATCTCATGTTTAGTTCTTTTTGGTCAAATAAGTATTTAAAACTCTTATTATTAGTGAATATCTCAAAAGTGATTCCATAAAGGTAGTGTCTCCATGCTTTCAAAGCAAAGAAAAATGTAACAAGTTCAATGTCATGAGTTGGAGAATTTTTCTCATATGTCTTTAGTTGCCGTGATGCATACTATACCTTTCCATGCTGCATAAGCACTACATCAAGGCATTCCTTAGATGCATCGGTGTATATAATAGAGGGTAAAATACAGATAGATGAAGTGGTTAAACAGTCCTCCAATGTCCAAAAGCTAGTTCCATAAGTATCAGACCATACAAACAACTCTCTTTCTGAATTAACCTAGTCAAGGGCAAAGCTATTCGTGAAAAGTCTTTAATGAACCTTCTTTAATACATGGCTAGCCCCTAAAAAAAGATTGTATTACTGCTATGGTCTTTGGATTCTCTAAACTCATCACCACACTAATCTTTAGAGGATCAGATATACCTTCCTTAGAAATTACATGGCCTAAAAAGGATACTTCAATTAACAAAAAAATTACATTTGTTATACTTAGCATATAAATTATTCTTCTTTAGTGTCTCCAGTACAAATCTAAGATGTTGCTCATGTTATTGCTTGTTCTTCGAATAGATGAGTACATCATCAATAAATACTACCACAAAGTGATCAAAGAACTAGTTGACTACTCTATTCATAAGATTCATAAGGTTGCTGGTGCATTTGTCAATCCAAAAGGAATGACTAAGAATTCATAATGTATGTATCTTGTACAACAGGCTATGTTAGGAACATCAGAGTCATTAATTCTTAACTGATGGTATGTACATCGCATCTCAATCTTTCAATATATAGTGTAATATAGTATATGATCAAAGAGGTCATCTATGCATGGAAAAAGGTTAGTGGTTCTTTATTATATTTTTATTTAACTATCGATAGTCAATGCATAGATGCATTGAACCATCTTTCTTTGCACAAAAACCACAGGTGCGCCCATGGTGAAGTACTATGGTGAATGAACCCTTTATCTAGGAGTTCCTAGAGTTGATCCTTTAATTCACGTAACTTGGTTGGTGCCAAAGGATATGGTGGAATAGAGATCGTCTAGGTATTAGGTACATGAGAGATTTGAAATTCAATCTCTCACCCAGGTTGTAATCTAAGTAGTACATCTAGAAAAACATCAGGGAATTTACATACTATAGGAACATCTTCTATCATTCACTTTGTTTTTATGGTGGCAGATACCTAGGCCAAATAGTTTTGGCACCCTTGTAACAACAATTGTTGTGACTTCAGACCATAGATATATACCATTTCCTTATTAGAAATCTTTCTGCGTAACTGGAATTCTATGGAATTAGGAAGGCAGAAAGTTACTACCTTCTAGAAGCAGTCAAGAAATGCATGATACCTTTCCAACTAGTTCATCCCAAGGATTAAGTCAAATAATCCATTTCAATAAGTAATAGATAAGCAGTAGCTGATGTCTTGCAATATGTACCACGTAGTCAAGTAAGATCTCTTGAATAATAAATACTTGACCTCCTAGTTCCTTAATCAGATAAGGATTTTGTACTTCAAATGGAATCTTTCCCAAGGTGTGCAATATGCTGAGCCACAAATGAATGCGAATCAATAGAATCAAATAAGGCATGCACACAAAGACCAAGGACAGTAAAGGTACCTCGTAGAACTATGCTTCAATTGTAACATTGTTCTTCAGTGATTGCATTAAGCTGGTAAGTAGGAATAGGCTAGGTAGAGTCTACAATGTTATCTGGTGGTTGTTGCGTAAAATACAATCCTTTTGAACCTTGACCTCTACCCTTTATTCCTTTGTGTGTTGCTCCAATTATCTGGACAGATGCCGCACCGTTAGTTGGAGTTGGTTAGATACCATGTCCTCTCAATTGTGGACACTCTTTCTTAATGTGGCCTTCTTGATGACAATCATACATGTTCTTGTTTTAGCTGAATACCCAATCACAAAGGTACCAACTCCTCTCTCTTTAGTTGCAAGGATATAGTTGAGTTCTATAGAGACCCCCTCTTCCTGATATCTCTAGGCCCAAGGTCTGTCGTGGGCTTCCACTGAAGCCAACTGGATGATAGCGGTGTATTTGCGATTGTGATTCGCCTTTCGTTTCGATGTTCCTCCAGTAAAGTGGAAGCTTCTTCTTTGATGATTTTCATCACTTTCCATCTCAATACAATAGGCGATGCCCATTACTTCATTTATAGTGGTGGCTTTAAAACTGACAATCTACTATCTATGATCTCCATGAAACCTACTAACAAATTTGGTAATACACTACTGTTGTGAAGCTTCTGAAGCTGGTGAGGAATGCAGTAGATCGGTAATGTGGATATGATAATCTCACATAGTCTTAGAGACCCGGTCAAAGAAGCCAACTCCCTCTTAAATTCTTCCAAGTGGGAGGGATAAAAGTGAGCTTGGAACCTTTCTTCAAAGGTATACTGCGGAATATGATCTACTAATTTCTTGAAAATAGCTCTCCACCATCGTCTTGCATAATCTGCTAGAGAGTAGTCAGCAAAGTGCACTTAAGTGTCTATGGGTACATGTATTATTTTCAACATCCTACTGACATCATCAAGCCATAGTTCTGCCTTTGCATTCAATGTCTTTAAATCGAGGAATCATTCCCTTTCGGTAATTGTGAAGTAATTTCTGATGTCTAAGAAAATACTTCTCCATTACTCCTTCATCTAGGGTAGGAGTAGATTTAGTTGAAGGACGATAACTAGATTCTTCCTTGGAAAGGTTAAAGAACCATCAACCATATAATTGGTAGGTCTAGTGACCTCGGGTCTCTCATCTTGGGCATCGAGTCTTTGCTCTAATGTCGGTTGCGTTTGCCCCAACTCTTAGAGCATTGCCATCATTGTATCCATTTTACTAGACAAGTCTTGATCTATTATGATCTGGAGATGAATCAAGGCAATCAATTAGTTCTTATTCTACCTAACATTATGTACATTACAACACTAATTTGTGAATGATAATATTTTTGCAGTCAGTTATTAGGATCAAAATATCTTAACATATCCTAACTTTCATAATACCACTAATAACTATTAATTATTTAATAAGCTACTGGAGTAACCATGCTTTGACTAGGTAATTACATCCTCCCAATTACGGATCTGATTACTCAGCAATAGTTTTATCCATAATAGCTAACATTTAGAAACAAACTACAATAAAAAATGCTACATCAAGAGCATCTCATGTTTTTAATCTATTCGCAAAATATGGATTACATAGAAAACATGTCCATTATTTTTCTTATACATGTACATGAAGCTAAAGGAAAAGGATTAAAAACAAACTATGCACTACCATAGAGAAGAAGCAACTGTTATTGGCTAGCTACTAAGTTCATTGAAATGGCTCACTGATACATGTTGGGTTTCCATAAATCAATGGATAAAGATTAGCGAGTGCTATGTAACAAAAAAGAGGAAAGTAAACGAGTAGTGTGGTTCAACAAAACTCATTTATCAAAAAGTTGCATTTCTTCGCCTTAGATTAAGTCCTAGTCCTTCTATTCCACACCGGGGATTAATACATGTGGTTTATCTCACCTCTCATGGACTCCAAAGTTGTGTACACTTCAAGATTGGAGAATGCATTGATCTAGTGAGCATATGCCATCATATGTTTCCTCCATAAATCCTACAATGGTCCCCGAACAATTTCTTTTTTTTTCATTATCTTGTTTTCCAAACCCTTAGCATGTCAAAGAAGGAAGAACACCATCCTCATGGACCCAGTAGCTTAAAACCATGTGCTAACATTTAACCATTTACACTAGTGGATTTAAATACTTGTTATTATGACCCAATTGTTATTAAACCACCCGTGCCTCCACATGGCACGACTTCATCTTTAATCAGTCAATCCGCTTAATGGCAGCTAAGTACCACGCGTTGCAAGTAGTTTATCTCACATGCTCAAAACATCAGTGCTACCGTGTACCAGTAGGTAAGACCTACTATTACAAATGTTCTTATGATAAACCTACATGTTGCATGCATGTGACGAACCACATTCTTCCCTCTTTAATAATCTTATTATTGTAGCACAAGAGGTGAAAATGGATCCAGGTAGAAATCGAAAATGTGTGAATATTGTGTTGATAATTAATTCTTGGTAAGTGTACCAAGGTCGAACACCGGGACATGAGCTATCCCCTTGATTAATAATAAATTAATACTAAAATTAAATGATTCAAAATCAATCTAGGTCAACCATGCAATACAAGACAAAACAAGACACATGCAAAGAAGATGCATGCCATATAATGAATGAGTAGAATTCATTTTTATTTGAATCTAATGCAAGTTAAAATAAATATGACATGCTACAGAATGCAAAAAGATGTGCAAATATACCCCAAATTAAACATATAATTGAGCAGGAAATTGAGGTCCAATTTCATTAACAATTAGGGCATTGATATTTATCTATGGGAAAAAATGAAATTGAAATATAAAATAATTGGCACAATATATACCCAATTTATTTCATGATTTTAATGGTGTTAAATTAGTGGATCAATTTCTATAAGATAAAGCATAAAATAAGTGTCTCAATGGAACTAGAATTAACCAAATCGAAGTTCAGATGCTTAAGATATAAACATTTCAATCTAGGGGCATAAATGTAAGAAAAACATAGAAATAAATAGAGAATTTGTCAATAAAGTCCCTGAAGGGGCATTGTGCAATATTGAAAAGTCGTGTGGGATTGAGTGCAATTTCCCAGGCACGACATGTAAGGCACGATCTTGAACCTGAATGCAAAATGATTGCAATTTATGGGGCATGAGTGCAATCTTTCTAAGCTCTCACGTTCCAAGCATGTAGGTGGAGGCTCAAATGATGAGTCGATGCCGATGCAGGTGGCTTAGACCACGTGGTTGGCATGAGTAGGTTTGGAGTTGCCTCAGTCCCACCGAAGCTCTTGCCTAGGATTTAAGGCATGCATGATATTTGGGCTCTCAAATCCAAAGAGATCCAACGTCACCTGCTCTCTCAAGATCCTCCATGGAGCGGCAACGCAAATGGAGATAGTACATGCTTACATTCTCTCCTCCATGCTCCCACCGGTTGTCTGGATGTTGGAGAAGGTCATGGAGATGCAGCTAAAGACCGTGGAGGAATGAAGGAGCTTTGAGGCCTATTGGTTCGCTAGAACGATGCCACTACATCAGACCATTGATGAGTTAACCTACAAGAGGCGTCAAATGATAGCCGAGGCATACGATGCAAGTGATGTGGAGTGGAACGGAGGCTAACCGAGGTGTAGAACATGGATCACTAAATGGGTTCATCTCTTGCTCCATCAGAGACGAATGCCTTAGTAGTGGAGATGACGGAGGAAGGGAGTTAATGATCTAGACATACTCGCAGGGATCAAAGGTGTCCGATGAAGCTTAGGGGTGATGAATTGAACATGATGTGCTTGTGTTTTCGTTATAAAAATGGAGAAAACAAGGTCAAAGAAGAAGGAGAGATTTACCTACTTGAAGACGGCCGCCGACAGGTGTGGTAGCTTGGGCTGATGCTCTAAGTGAGCCTCTGATCATCGTTGGGCATGGTCAGCCGAGGCACACAACTTCAACAGTCAGATCATGGTTATGTCATGGCAAAGATGGCCATGGGTCAAAACCTGAGTGGCAGGCCATCGTCTCTCTCCCACAACCCTCCTCCTCTATCACAAGAGGAGGCAGACAACTAAGCTGTGACTCGTGAAAATGGTGGATGGAGGTTGACCGAGTTGTAGGTGGAGTATTTGAAGTTGGTGATGGACGATTTTAGAAGAGGTGGAGGTGGTGCTTGTAACGACCGCCAGCTGCCCTTGACGATATGGCGTGAGGAGTTAAGGGCACGACGAGAGTGTGGGTGATTAGGGCTTCTTCGAGATGTGGTTAATGAGGGGAGAGGTTACGTGGAGTGAGAGCTGAAAATGGAAGGAGGATGAGGGGTAGCGAGGAGCGATGTGGGAGAGGAGACAGTTACAAAGGTGGAAGACGGGTCGACAGTCATTGGTATTGGACATGCAAGACCATGGAGAGCCATTATGCAATAAATGTTATTGCAAATATCATTCCATGGTATGAAATGAAGAATAACTAATTCGCATAATAGGTACATTAGTACAATTAGGGTTATGTACCATGGCCATCTTTATGATCATACAGTTGTTGATTCAATTGTTAAATCATAGAGGCTGGTGCTTGGATAAATATCTAAATAGTTAGATTGATCACTCATCAAGCTTGGTCAAATGATTATTTAGAGATGATTTCTTGCCTGAGATGGAGATGGAAATCCTTTCTCCAAAGTATTATATCTAACTGACCTCTTGATGCAGGCCCTCTGCATAGGAATAGAGATTTGGAGGTGTTAGATAAGTTAGGTCAAAGAGTTGACTTAACGAGATTGAGATAACCAAAAACCTATGTCGTATGCTGTCGTGATATATGCACGCATCCTCTGACCGCATATATATGTGTTACTATATGTATGAGTATGTACATTTGGCAGACCAATAGGTTGATGACCTAACCAAGGTCTATACACCAGTACGCAGGTGAGCATACAAGGGCATATGAGTAATACGATCTCTTAAAGGGATCATACACTAAACCAGAAGGCATGAGCTCACTTATGAGAAATAGGGAAGAATCAAATTCTGTGCATGGTCGTCTCGCTTTGGATTCTTGATTAAATTTATAGATTTGATATATGCTTTTGGAAAGTATATGATCAATACATGGGTATGATATATGCTTTTGGAAAGTATATTATCGATACCAACTCCCAATGATTGAATGAGAAAATATAATGATAAAACCTTAAGAAAATACTCTAAAAGAGATCTAAAACTTCATGTTTGATCTAGGTATTCTAGTATGCAGGATGTACATGTATTATAAATACCTGAGAGTGATGTGATCATAATCGATTGTATAACCATGACGCTTCCGATCAGAGGGAGTGATGAAACGGGTCTGGATTTTAGTGACTCCTCTCATAATATGATCTTAGTCCAATTGTTGGACCTTGATCTGAATGTGATTCAGATACAATGAGAAGATTAGATTTGCGGTCTTGATTTAATCAAGCACTTGTGAGAGGTCCACAATATCTGAATATGAGATGTGATCTCAATATCCAAGTCACTATACGTGGTACAATACAATCACCCTATCCTTATCTCCAAGTATCCGTAGAGAAAGCACGTTGTTCTTGAAAGGGTTCATTGATAATTACATTGTTGATATATGTATCCGAGCATTGAGAAATGGATAATAAAAGTGATTTAATTATCATGAATAATATAAATTTGATTCATATTATTTGGCCATATAAGTGAGTTATGTAAGATGATTAAATGTGGTTTAATTATCAAAGATATGAATAATGTGAATGTAATTCATATTATTTGGGCACATGAGAAAGAGATCCAAGATGATTAAATATGATTTAATTATTAAGAATATGATTAATATATATCACTATCCATCATAATCATGGATACTATAAATATGATTTATAATATGGATGAGAGATTTAATATAGAATTACAAATTATATGTTGTTGTGAATTGGATTCAGAATAAACAATTAATTGTAAATGTAATTTACATAGTATGTTGGACATATGAATATGATTCATATTTATCAGTGACGTGAATGATGTTTTCACAAATTTAATTTGGATTTATTTTTGTGAATATTGATGCAATAATAGTTCTTGCAATTTATCTTATGTAATTAATATATATTAAGGAAGACAAAACCACCAACAAGGTGGTTGTCCACCATGACCAAGTCAAGGGGGGATGACCACCCTCTTTTTAGGGTTGTAGTTGTCTCCCTTATTATCTATTTATTATAGTTGAAATTAAAATGAACTAATTGTATCTTGATAAAGGGATATAATGAATTTATTTTAATTATATATGTTGTTGCAAATTTGTAGCAACAAATCATGGCGATTGATTAATAACCTCTTAATCTAAACTAGTGCATTCAGAGGGCACATGGATTGAGATCCATATACATCCAACTAGTATAAAAGGAAGGATAGTCCACCATGGAGCCCTAGAGAGAGAGTCGCCATCACCGCAACATAATTGTTATGTTGCCGGATTGTTTGCCCATGGATCTTTATCTCCTTTGGTGCACCTCGCTCGTGAAGAAGACATCGGATCTCGTGAGACGAGATCAAGAGATTCGTTGCTTAGATTATCAACAAGGATTGAGTGGAGCACGTTTCTCATCAATGCACTCACAAGCTTCTCCTTTGTTGGATTGAACTTGAGACATGAGGTCTCTTCATTTAGAGACTCGATCGCAACCACGCTTCAAGAGATAAATTTAGTACGTGTTTGTGGTTTGGATGAAACGATCCGAGAAGTATTCTTGGATGATGCGATTTCATCGGATTAAAAACTAAATTCCGTTGCCTCGAGATATCATTTTCTTGAATGTTATCTTCAAATTAATCTATACTTGTACATAGGTTCCTCCATCAACCAAAGATGCTTCTGACTTCTAGCCTGGATTCTTGATCCACGCATAAGGGGTTATCCTCTATTCTTCTCGTTCTATCACAGCTTTCACCTCGATTCATCTTCCTCCAGTCCTGGGGGAAGAAACCCAACATGGATTCACCATCTTTAGATGATTCTTACCTTCACTTCATTCATGATCACATGCACCCACGCCAAGTTGCTTCGGCTATATTTGTGCTAACGCTTTTAGGTTCAAAGAGACTTCAATGGCTAGAATTGAATGCTACCCTCTGCTCTATCTTTTCTCCTTTGATGGATTATCAATATCTACAACTTCCAAGAGGTTGTGGAACCTCACCGACCTTGCATCACCCACACGGACCTTCTCAAGACTCTCGCTGACCATCAAATACCTTCTTGGAGATTGGCGGAGGAAGGAAGGGCTGACCGAAGCCCGGCCTCTTAGCGGTCGCGCAAGGCCGAGGAGAAGAATCATAAGCATGCAGATGCCATTGAATCATACCAAATTGGGTGCGATCTAATGGCCTACAGGAGGTCACGTCAACTTCGCCGAAGCTGTAGCCATGGAGCGATCTGAACATCCCGCCAAAGCACAGCGCAGTTCCATGTGGCCTGAGCCACAAGCCTCGCACCCGAACTTAGGCCTCACGTACCTTATACATATGGGCCTGGAAATTTTGCAAAGTCACCCAGGCTGGGTTGCATAATTGCACAAATGCTCTCACGTAGGGTGTTATTAATAAATTCTAGGATCTTTTTTTAGTATTTGCATATTAGTCCCTACAGGAACCCATGTGTCATATTTGGCTATATTTATTTCATGTTTTTCTTAAGTTTATGCCCCTGCAATCTATGTTGAATAACTTGAGCATATGAACTCTAAATGAAGTAATTTCAGTAGCATTTTAATCCATGTTTCCTTATTTTTTATATGTCTTAGTTTATTCTCTGATTTGACGCATAATGATTGACTATTTTATTTGAGATGATTAAGTTTCTTAAATCTCTTTTAAGGAAACCTGACTTGGATTAATTTGCATGATTAGATCTTGATATGTGCTTAAGTTTGAATGATCATTTTAGGGCGTATTGGTGGTTATATTTATTTGTTCATGATTTATCATTATGTTCATTATATCACTACTTTAACATGGATATAATGTTTTAAATCTCATTTCATCTCATCCATGCATGCATTTGTGATGTGCATTATCTTGCAATGCTTGTTTGCATTGTTTTGTTTCTGTGTTAACCTAAATAATTTATCCATTGCTTAACGTATATATTTAACCATTTAAAAAATTGTATTATGGATCGTGTCCTTGTGTTTGACCCTGGACTTCCCATGTTGAAAATTAAAGCCGAATCCTCTTGATAGAGATTATTCATTCATTTTTGTATGAAAAGCTAAGTGATCGTGCTACAACGAATCAATATTAACATATGCATTTAGTGCTTCATCATCCCTCAAAATCTAGTCGAGGAGTCCATTTTCCCCCCATATCTTCTACTGCAGGAAGTTGTTATTGTAGTCCATGTTGTTGCTGGTTGGCTTTTACAACCATCCACTATTGGTGCTCCCAATGGCAGTCGTTGCTACTACATGAAGCTCTTAGCTGCTGCAGTTCGTAGCAGTGGGATTTCTAGACTACTACACGAAGCTCTCAACTGCTGCAGTTTGTAGCAGTAGGATTTCCATACTACTACCGCAATAGTTAGAGCTATTGTTGCTAGGCTCCTGAAAGTTTCTAGAGCCCTTCCCACACACATGTTGCAAGATACAACCAACACCTTCGTCAGCTCGAGCTGTTAACCTGTAAATCAAGAGCTGCTCTTCTAGCCCAAATTACAGTTATACTATTGATGCTATCTATTAGCAATGTGAGCGTGAGGTGAATAATTCCTACAATAAATGTTACTGTAATGTTTGATATATCAATAAAAGTTATTGATTTATTTTCACTCCCTGTCTAAGATTAAATGAATAAATGATTAGGATTATTTTCCATGGCCATCTTGATGATCATATGTTGTTGATTCAATTGTTGAATCCTGGAGGCTGGTGTTTGGATGAATATCTAAAGAGTTAGATAGAGGACTCATTAGGCACTGTCAAATGATTTTTAGGAGATGTTCTCTAGCCTGAGTAGGAGATGACAATCCTTTCTCATTTTGTTAATATATGACCAACCTCTTGATGCAGGTACACTACATAGGAATTGAGATTCAGAGGTGTTAGATAAGTTAGGTCAAAGAGTTGACTTAGAGAGATCGAGATAACCAAGTCCTATGTCGTAAAGTGTCATGACATATGCATGAATCCTTTACTGGACACAACTGTATTACTAGATGTCTAAGTATGTATATTTGGTGGAATGATAGGTTGATGGCCTTATAAAGGATTATACAACGGTGAACAAGTAGGCATACATGGACACATGAGTAATACGATCTCATAAAGGTACCATGAAGGTTCACTTGTTAACTGGAAGACATGAACTCCCTCATGAGGTATTGGGAACGATCAAATTCCATGCATGGTCATCTTGATTCAGAAGCATGAATGTAAATTGAAGGTATAATATATGCTTTTGTAAAGCATATGATCAATACCAACTCTCAATGACCGAATGAGAAACTTAATGATAAAACCTTAAATATGACAGTGTAAATTGATATATATCTTCGATATTATTCTAGCCCTTCCAGCATGCAGGATGTACATGTATTAGGATTACATGAGGGTGATGTGATCATTAATGATTGTATAACCAATATGCTTCCATTCCAAGGGAGTGATGAAACATGTATGGATTCTAGTGACTCCTCTTATTAGAGAAGTTATTTGATCTTAGTCCATGTGTTGGACATTGATCTGAATGTGATTCATATGCAATGAGAAGATTAGATCCACAATCTTGATTTAATCAAGCATCTAAGGTCCTCGAGTCAAGAATTGAGATGCGATCTCTATATCCAAGTCACTATACATGGAACATACAATCACCCTATCCTTATATCCAAGTATCCGCGGAGAAAGCGTATTATTCTTGAAAGAATTCAACAATAAATCCATCGTTGAATTATGTATATGAGCATTGACATATTGACAATTAAATGTGATTTAATTATCGTGAATAATGTGAATATCATTCATATTATTTAAATACATGAGAATGATGATCCAAGATAATTATATAAAATATATGGATATTACTATACATATTATATATATGTATATATTATATTTGTGATTTATAATATATTAGAGAGAACTTATTGCAAATAATATCTCCAAACAAGTTGTTGATGTAATTTGGATTCACATTGGAATCTAATTCGAAATACAATTTACATTTTATTTTGGGTTGTGAATATGATTCACAATTATTAAATGGCATGATTGTAATATTCACAAAATTAATTTTATATTGTTTTTTGTGAATTAGTTTACAACAGAAGTTGGTGTAAATATATATAGGATTAGAGGAGGCGACACCATCCATTTAACGGATAGTGGATGGCCACCATTTTACTTGTTCTCAAGGGTGGTCGTCCCTCCCTTTTTAGGATGGTGGGTGGCCTCCTTCCTAATCCTTCTATCCTAATAGATTTAGTTCAAATAAATAATGTTGATTATTTAATATATATTTAATTCCATCTAAAACAATGGTTTTTTTGGTAATTTTACAACAAAATCATGGCCATTGAAAAGAAACAAAAATCAGTCTCAACCATTGATTTTGTGTTCTCATGAATTCGAATCTATGGACTCCAAAAATACCACAAAAAAAGTGGAAACCCTTGCTATTCTTTGATACACAACAATTGAATCATCTCGCTCTCATTCTCATACTACACGCCCCATCTCTCTTTCTCATAGTGGTCGTCTACCTTGTGCCCTCCAGAGAGAATTGTTGTTGTCACCACGTCGTCGTGTTGCCGCTTCGACCGCTCATGGATCTCCATCTCCTTTGGTGCGCCTCGCTAGTGAATAAGACGTCATATCTCATGTGATGAGATTAGGAGATTCGGCGCTTGGATCATCAATTTAGATTACGAGGAGTACATGTCTCATCAACGTGCTTGCTAGAGTCTCCTCCGTCAGATCGAACTTGAGACAGGAGGTCTCTTACATTAGAGACTTGATCGCAACAACATATCAAGGGATAATCTTATATCTTACTTGTGGTTATATGAATCGATCTGAGAAGTGTTCTTCGATAATACGATTTCATCATTTAAAAATTCTTAAACTCTGTTGCACCGAGCAACTAGTGCGACTAGTCGCTCCGATCACATACAATGTGATCATCACGCTTCCATGATGCACTTAAGAAATTTTTCATATCCTTCAAGTGGTATCAGATCCATGTTGAGGTCTTGGATATGTTCCAAAACTTTAGGCAATTTAGGTTCAAGTTTTGAATGCGCGGGAGTCATTGTTTTTGCATTGGATGCAAGATCCGAATCAAATTTTAGTTTAATTGAAAATATATTGTTTACGCATTTTTGCGGTGTGATTTTTACTTAATAAAATATATTTATAGCATCGAAATATGTCTAAAAAATAGTAACCAATAATTTGTATCGAAGTGCATGAAAATGATTCGAAGAGTTCCTGCTATAAAGGATGTTTTGCATGAAATCACGTATCTATATGAAAATTATGTTTCCTTCTATTTCTTCATTATGAAATGTGAAATAAATATTTGAATTAAGTAGAGAATCAAACAAGAAATTCGCTCAAATTTATTTCATGCGATTCCGACTTTGTTTGCCATAGATATTCCATATTTAGTGGAGATGGGTCGGAAGATCATTAGATCATCAAACCTCTTTACTTAATGTTTTTATAATTCAATGGAAATCATGGAAATTATAAATTTACCTTGATTAAATATGATGCCTAGTAATTATGAAAATAGTCACATAATCATCATAGGCCATTGAATGAGTATTTCATGAAAAGCCTAGTTTATACTACAATAGTTGTAGGACAATCTATACATGCAAATCATTGTTACTAGAGTAGGATTGCGGATTTGTTTAACAAATCTCCTTAAAATATTAATCAAAATGGTATTGATAAATATTATATGGTATTTATTGATAAATATTATATGGTATAACTTCGTTTAGGAGACTGATTATCATCTCAAATATAAAAATGTTCAAATCACATTATCCTGACCTGAGGTATACAAGGTGTCTAGTTGGGAATCGTTGGGTGGCAGGTCGCTCCGTGAGCGGTTTCTCTGACATATTTTACATACTTACCATATCAGCGGGAAAGGATACTGCTTGAAGAGATCATGATGTATATTTCTCATTATTAAAATTTGAATAATACACATTTTAAGATTATACCATCCTTTCAAGTAACATTCGATATTGTTTATTAGTTGAATAAAATGGATTGATAATTGATTTAACCGATTAAAAATACTCCATTATGAATAGAGTAGTATTTCCCATGGAAGAATTAATTTTGTAAATATGATTCATAATGATTAATTAAAATTTGAGCATGATATGGAGGATCACATAAGTGACATCCATGGTCTCCCATCAAGGGAAAGCATTCCGTCTCCATGGATTGTGTGTAGGAGATGCATGTTAGAAGTGAAAGCTCCTATATACAAGCGCACAAGGACCAGGCTCTTTGCTTCTCGAAAGACTAAGGCCGTAAGCGTAATGACCCCAATATCAGTTCCTCATATCGTTATGGTGATATTGGATTGTGCATATCAAGTTCTAATCATATTGATGGTTTGTTCAAAAAATGACGGGTCAACATGGCCTTAGATAAGGTGGGCCAGGGTGTTAAAATATTTAATTGGAAAATGCAAGTTGGACTTGCAAGGCGGAATGTGTTCCCACTTCTTTTTACCTCAATTACAGTTTCTCATATTATTTGGATGTAACTAATGTATAAAAGGAGATCCCAATTCTTGCTAGAGATATAGCGGTAAGTATATCTCTTACTTTGAAAGTGATTAAGGGAATGAACTTTCAAAGTTGAAAAGGCAATACTAATTTGATTAAAAATCCATAATAAAAGAATCTAATATTGAATATATATATATATATGTTTATATGTTCTAATATAGAGCATTCTTAATTTAAGACAATGAAGTCAATGAACCCACTAAATCGGCTTCTGGAGGTCAAACAATGGACTAGACCAAATCACTCAGATTGGATCCATAATTTGGATCTTGTTCCTATCTGTGGAACACATATCCTCAGTGTTGTCCAAGGACAAGCATGAAAACCCTAAGACACCTGAAGAAATTCAATATAATGAAGAATATGATGAAGATCATACATTGGCTCTGTATTTTATTATGGGATCTCTCTCCAATGTGCTTTAGAAGCAACATGTGGTGATGGAGACCTACCAGGATATAATACTAAATCTAAATGAGATATTCGGTGATGTCAACCGCACTTAACATTATAACATTATGAAAGAGCTTATTCGCTACAAAATGCTGGAAGGGACATCACTTAGGGAACACGTACTCAAAATGTTTAGGTTCCTCTAAGAATTGGAAACTCTCGGGGCTAGCATGGATGCATATATGCAGTCCGATTTCACTCTGCTATCATTGCCTAAGTCTTTCAATAACTTTGTGGTGTCATTCCACATGAAAAAGGTGAATTGTTCAATGCTGAGTTATTGGCTTCATTAAAGTCTGCAGAAGACGTAATGAAGAAAGATAATCCGTTTGTAGTGCAATCGTTGCATAGGTCTAAGGGAAGCCTGGTCGAAAGCAAGGATCTCGGATGGGCCTGGCCTAGAAGAGAAAGAAGAAGAGTCAAGGTCTTGGATCATCTTCTACTACTTTTGTACTAGTGACATCAAAGAATACTGATGTGTGTCATAAATGCAAGAAGCTGGGGCACTAGAAGCTTAACTGCCTAGATTACCTGAAGTCTATTGACAATGGTAAAGCCCCAACATGTTTGAATTCTATGTCTATCATTGGAACTAATTTTCTCATGGGACAAGAAGGTAGTTGGGTCATCGATTCTGATGTTTCTGTTCATGTATGCAATTTGTTGCATCTATTTCATGAAACGAAGAGTCTAGATGAAGGAGAGAGAGTCATCCAGATGGGATCTGATGCAACTGTAGCAATAGTTGCCTTCAGGACATGCAGACTATCATTATGTAGTGGAAGACTCCTATTACTTAAAGAATGTCTTTATTTTCCAGATATCAGAAGGAACTTAATATCTGTATCTAAATTAGTTTGAAGTGGATATTTGTTTCTATTTTGTAATAAACATATCATAAGTCATTATGATAAATATATTACGGATGATGTTATGACTTCTGGTGGAGTCTATGAATTGTGCATTGGTGAAAATGTGATGAATGTTACTACCACTAATAAAAATCCTAAAAGAAACAAGGAGCATGGAAATTATTCTAACATAATTTGGCATCAAAGGCTTTGTCATTTATCTGTTGATAGGATCAATAGATTGGAAAAGAATGGATCCTTAGATTTTCTATAGGTCCAATTTTGCCTACCTGTGAACATTGTATTCGAGGTAAAATGACTAGGATGCCTTTCCATAACAAGGTTACACGATACGAAGGTATTCTTGACCTAATACATACTAGTGTATGTGGTCCCTTCTGTACTACGACCCGAAATGGATATCTATATTATTTGATATTTATTGATGACCATTCGCTATACGGGTTTATCTTCCTATTACGTCGTAAATCTGAAACCTATGAAAAGTTCAAAGAGTTCATTGCTTTGATTGAGAACCAAACTGATAAGAAGATTAAACGGATTTGATATAACCGAGATGGCGAGTACCTCTCAAATGAATTCAAGGAATACCTTAAAGAGAAAGGAATTGTCTCCAATATCACCCCTCCTAGAACTCCCCAACTTAATGGTGTTGTTGAAAGGCACAGTAGGACCATCGTGGACATGGTCCATTCAATGATGAGTAAAGACTATTTACCACCTAATCTCTGGGGATATGCAATAGAGACTACAATATATATCCTGAATAAGATTACTAGAAAATCCATACCTAAGACTCCTCATGATCTTTGGTATGGAAGTAAACTTAGTGTTAATCATGTAAGGATTTGGGGTTGCTTGGTGCATGCAAAGAACATGGATGCAAGTAAGCTAGAATCTCGTACTCGTGAATGCTACTTTATTGGGCATGTTAAGGACGGGATTGGATAACAGATTTATGACCCTGATACACAGAAGGTCTTCGTCTCTAGAGAAGGAAAATTTATGGAGGATGATTTTCTTAAGTGTCGAGAAAAATGAAGCTCATGGAATTCCCTGAGGACACTGAGTTCCTGAACCAAAATCTCAAGAAGTAAATGATGTTGTAACACTCGTACCTCTTGGAAGGAGTTCGAGGGCAGTTGCACCACCTAAAAGGTAAAGATTCCATGTGTCAGATGAAACTAACAATGATACATCTTCATTTGATGAAGCACCTGTGGATCAAAACATGGATATATGGATGCTAGCAATGAAGTATAAAATAGATTCCACGCATAGCAATAAAGTCTAAAATAGATTCCATGCATAAAAATGGGGTACAGACCCAAGAGGATTCACTAAGAAAGGTAAACCCATTAGGTGTAAAAGGATCTTTAAGAGAAAGAGGGGACCCGATGGGAAAATAGAGACTTCCATAGCCCGACTCGTATCCAAGGTCTACACACAGAGACAAGGCATTGACTATGATGAGACATCTCTCTTGTGGCTTTGCTTATGTCCATCAAGGCGCTGCTAGCTCTAGTTGCATATCTTGACTATGACATTTAGAAGATGGACGTCAAGACACATTCCTCAATGGATACCTCAAACAAGATATCTATATGGAACAACCCTAGGGATTCATAACCGAGGAAGGCAAAGTATGTAATCTGAAGAAATGCATCTATGGGGTTGATAATCGAGATTTTGCGGAGGTCGTGTCCATTCACAAGGCGAATCAACACTCATTGAGTTGACCTCACACGAAACCTCAATTTATCAACAATTAACCCACAACAGATGATAAAACAGTGAAAAGCAGATGCAGAGTTAAAATTTAGTAACTCTACAGCAAAGATTTGTATAGGTGCAAGTATGTGTAGGGTGTCGAACATAGGGAATAAGTAGGATAGATCGAGGCAAAAAGATGCTCATAAATGAGTGTAATGTATTTGTCTATAAATGTACTATTTCTGGTGGGTTTTATTATTTTATTTTATTTTTATTTTTATTTTATTTTTTCTTTTATATTTTTTATATTTTGATTTTAAATTTTTTTAAATATATAATAAGATATATAAGATATATATATATATATATATGTAAGCTAAGGTTAATATAAAAATTAACAAAAATGGTTAAAATAAGAAAATAAAATTCTTTCAGGTTTTTAATATTTTTTATTGTTTTTACGATTTTTTAATAATTTGTGCAGTTTTTTAAATATTTTTAAAGTCAAAAAATACCAAAAAAATAGGGTTTCAATATATACTCGAAATTAAAGTGGAGATTAAAAAAATAAATAGAGGTAAAAATTCTCCAAATTAATTTTAAAATAAATATAATAAAATAAAGAAATCTCAGAACCAGAAAGCATAATTTTTGGATTTTTTAGGAACTTTATAAATTTTTGTAAAGGTTTTTAGAGTTTTTCTATTTTTTGAGTTTTATTTATATTTTTTAGTGATTTTTGGTCTGAATGATAAAAATTAGCAAAATATTTATTGTTTGGGAATTTTTAGAACGTTTTTATATTTTTTATGGATTTTCTAGTGCAAACAGGGGCTTTTATGCTATTTTTATTTTTATAAAATAGATAAAGTTACAAAAAACTGAAATGAAAATGTGGCATGGTTCTATAGGCTAACAGGAACTAAAATCTATTTACGTGATTTTAGGAGCACATTTACTATTAATAACATTTATGTCATAGCGAAAATTGTTGAACTCGCAGGGACAATATTGCAAATATAATAAAATTTAAGGACTCAGTTGCAAATACGCCAAAGTTATACAACTACAGTTCGTATTTAAAACATTATTGTTAAATTTACAAAAGGCACAAGGGCCTTCCTGCAAAATGGCATGCCTCACGTGGATGACCGCGTGAGGTGCGTTGGCAAAGGACTTAAATACAATAACAATAAAGAGTGGGATCCTTTGTGCAAATTCGCATAAAGTTTCATAACCTATTAAAATAATTACAACACTAAATATTAAATAACAAAGTTTTAAGGGTATGGATGAAGTTTACCCCCATTCAACGGGCGATCAGACGGCCGAAGGCCACCCACTTAGACACGTTGTGCACCTGTAATGCGCAATATCAGTTCGCGACTGGCGGCTGCGATTAGATCTGTTGATGGGATCGGGCGGTGGAGAGGCGACTGGATACGACGACGGCTATAGCTTTGGATGATTGGGGCAGATCCAACGGCGCTGAAGATTGGCGGAAGAACAAAAGATTAACTCGGTTGAGCCGAGTTTCGATCGAGTGTTGGGCTCTCCTCCGGTCTACAATCCCTCTGCTAACAAGTGCATTCGACTCATGCAACTCTTCCACGCCACATGGTGATGTCAAAAGAGGCCCATGTCCTCCAGATCAATCCAGCAGTGGTGCTCGACCTGAGGTATTGTTCATGCGGCTGACGCTCCTCACATGAAGTCCTCTAGACCCTGTAGAGAAGTGCAAAAGCACAACATATATGGTAGTTGCATGCATAGAATTTCTTAGAACAAGTGGTAATTATAAATAGAGATAGTTCAGGAAAACTTATCACCAAGATTTCCAAAGAATGACATAAATGTCAACAAATCTAGAAATGAGGATGTGCTTCGATATCTGATCGTGTATCGAATAAGAATGCTACTAAAGCAACAGGAAACTTCTTCTCTTCTCCTCTCTCTCTCTTTGATTTCTCTCATTGGTTAACATTTTAGGTGAAGGGCCATGGATAAGAGACTATATGCAAAGTGAATGAAACACTAACTCCGGTGTATTGGTGCACTCATATACAATAAAGTTAATGATGCATAAATGGTTTGATTAGTTCATGCATACATCTTGTAATTTCTATAAGAGTCAGATATACATAATTATAATCTTGTTATTCTGTAATGCATTGATTCGTATTGTTCATGGAAATTACTGTTTGATGTATGACGAAGGCGAAGGGTCTAGACACTTAATAAGTTGAATAGAGGCGGAATGGTGGTAGTTTTGACTAGGTGGAAGGTGGCTAGAGCTCAAGTGCTCTAGCGAGGGATTAGCAGCTAAAATACGTAATTAAAACTCAAAATAATGACGGGAATGGAAACCTAGAAACTAGACTAACCTAGACAACCCGGAAAAACAAATGAAAAATACCTCCACCATCCTAGACCAGGGAGATAAAACCTCGACGGTCGAGGTTGGCCGGAGATGATGGAACGCATGCTACGTCACCTTCCTCATACTAGCAGTGGCTAGGAGAGAATCCTGTCACAAGACTCGACCCAAGGGATGCGAAAGGAAGAGAGAAAGCTAGGTATAAACGGATTAAAAATTGGAGGAAGTCAGATGAAGGAGATATGCATAGGTGGTGAGGACACGGGGTTCAAGGAGGGATTATGACTGCTACAAGGAGATTTTGGAAGATCTCTTAAATCGGTGTGGATCATGGATGCTCAGAGACCAACTTTCATGAATGGTCAACATCCCCTCGATTAATGTATCGAGGGGGAAAATCAAGAAATGGGCTCCACGTGATCTGTCAGAACGGGTGGAAACAAGTATAGACATTTCATGTGGCGGCGAGAAGATCGACGTTTATACAACGAATCGATGATTCAATCCTCGATACAAAGCTTGGGTGTGTATCATAAATTTACGAGGAGAAAAAGTCAAGAAGGACTTAAGGTGAAATGGTGACCAATGCAAGCCCTAAAATTACGAGAAATGGGGCAAAAACTCAGATCTAGCTGTCACAGACCTGGGGTCATCGAGTTGACCCCCGTTCAACGGATGGTGTGGCCTGACATTTAGTTGGCACGATATCTTCGAGGATTGATATTTGTTAATGATATGATAAAGTTGGTGTTATCCCCAAAAAATCTCGTGACAAACAAACAATTTAATTTATTTTTTTCTCTAGCTGCAAAATAATTATAGAAAATAATGTGAAGCAAGAGAAATTTTTGCTACTTATTTACCTATATAGCGAACAGGACCGAACTCAGGGAGGCTACGATTCATGATGGTTATTCAATTAATAAAAAAAATATTTTATTTTTTTGAACTATTTTATTCACATAAATAAATGTATTTTCTATAAAGGTATAGATATAGGTATTTTATCTATATGTTTTCTTTACATATTTTATTTTTTTATTTTCTTTATATTTTTTTCCTGTTTTAATATGTACATATATTATAAATAATATTTATAAAATTATAAAAATATGATATTATAAAAATAGTGAATTATAAATGAAATGAATATTTTAATCGATACAAGTATACAATAGGGGTCCAAAACCTAACTTTCAAACTGTAGCTCCAAAAAATATGAAACCACCCTCATTAAATAGCTTATTAAAAGTTATATACAATTGATTTTGATATATTTTGAGTTTTTTTTAGAGATATGGGTCTGGGAAGTTGGGATTATCGAAACTTATTCAAATTATAACTTTTTATCTGTATGTTATTTTTGTATGAAATAAATTTTGTATTTTCTATATTTAATTATCTACAATTCATGTACAAAGTTTCTTTATTTGATGTATGAAAAGTGGATCTAAAAATAGGTCCTAAAAATGAAGGAAAATGAATAAAATAAAAGTGAATTTTATTTGTATTTTGACCCTTGTCTCCCCTTACTTTATTCCTTGTTGACCTCGTCGTCGAGATGCCTAGGTCTCTGGGTTTCAGGTCATAGAATATTTTCAATATTTAATTCTTTTTCTTTTCTTTTTTTTATTCTAAAATTTTGTCTTTAAAACCGTATTCTACACATTATTTACACACAAATGCATGAATGATAAAATGCATGAATTAAAGCTATTTGCACGCATGTACTAGGGTTTTTAAGGTTAAAATGATAAAATAAAGATGATGAAGTGAAGATTCATCATCCCCCTATACTTGCCTTTGCTAGTCCCTAGCAAACACTTATGCAATAAGTGCAAAAAAAAAAACAAAGAAAAGAAAAGGAAGAAAGTTGATTAAGTTTAATTATCAAACTTGTCTTCACAAAATCAAAGTTTGGAGCTGAAGTCGGACTTCGGAATTTTAGTGCGGGCGGAACCTTAACGGGAATCAGATTTGAAATCCAACATCCTTTGATAATCCCAAAACACTGCTCAAGTCTCCTCAATAGCCTGGTCAAAATACTTCAACTCATATGCAAACCCTTATGACTATGAATCTGACTTGTACAGTGTAAGTGATGGTGGCTCTCCCCAACTGAAATGACAAAGAGACTAACTTCTCCAGCATGACAATCCATTGATTCCCCAATCCAATAACTTCTTCCTCGAGGAGCGGGGTATTCTCTTCTAAGTTCAAGTGACAACCAGATTAAGAGGAGGAGGATGAAGAGAAGAATGGATGATAGCCTGCGTAGCTACCTATCCTTGGATGCAAGAACAGTGTAGTGCAAGACCAGTGTAGTGAAGTCATCCAGCTGCAGGCTCACATGATATGACTTTTGGAAGCTAAAGCTTGCTTCTTGACTATACAAATATATACACTCCGATAGGTATTTTATTTTGTCCGGACCTGTCCACTTTTTTGGAGTCTTTTTTTTTGAAATACTATATACAACAGCATTTACATAAGGAGTTTTTCCTCTTGAACCAATAGATTATCCCTCTTTTGAAGCATTATTGAAACCCACACTCTCCTGTCTTCAAAATTCATCATTACTGGATGGGTTGGGGTGCACTTCCCTCCCTAGAGGAGGACAAATGTTTCCACTTGTATACGTCTCATACTGGCAAATCCACCCCCCTCGCCACTCCATTTGAGTTGAGCCAAGTGAAAGGTGCAGGTGTCCAAGTTAGGTCATTATCAACAAGAGTTGTGCTTGTGCTCTGAAATACTCTCTTAAGCAATCAAGAAATCTATTGAACCAAGTCTCGTGAACCTCAAAGAATTAATTCAACTAGATCTGAAGTACCTCAATTCCATCTCGTATAAGGTTCTGATTAATTAGGTAGATTTATGATCCAACCAAGCTCTAATCTCTGTATTTAATTTAGACTTGTTCAACAACCAAACTTAATCCAAAAAATGCTAATGCTATGTAAAATGCAAAAAATATTTTGTGATGCAATTTTCAAAGATTTTGAACTTTGTATGGATATTTGAAAAGGATAATGCATATGCATTTTATTGGTATTTTCAAAAATATTTTGCAAATGTATATGTGATTTTTAGTTTTGCAAATGTTTTTGGGATGTTTTTGAAAAAAAGATTTTGGATAAAAACTGGGTACAAATATTTACAAGGGAATACATCTTATTTTTACAAGAGTTAGGTTTTAAGAATTTACAAGGGTAAGTGGTCAATTATATATATAATTTTGAGTGTGATGTGTATATTCCTCAAACTTTTTTGAAAAAGGTTTTTCAAACAAATTTTTTTTTGAAACTATAGTCCAACATTATTTTGAAATTAGGTTTTACAAACATGTACACACCTATGAAAATCATTCTGCAATGGTTTTTCAAAGAGTATTGATAGATTTCTCAAAATATTTTTGCAACCATTTTCAAACCATTTGTAAATTATTTTTTAAACATTTTATTTCACACAAGTAAAATAAGTTATACAAACAAAACAATTTTTACAAAGTTTTTAAAATATTGAACAAAATGTTTTCCAAATAGTTTTCAAAATATTTTACAAAAATATTTTCAAACTATTTTTCAAACATCTTGCAAAACAACATTTTCACCTGGATTATTAATCAATAAATACAAAAAGACTTTTAGGAATAATAACATCTTTTTATTATGTGTTTTTAATGAATTAAATAATGTTTTTAGCCATATTTATCAATAAAAATACGAAAGTATGAGTTATGGGTAAAGTATATACGCAGTATATACGACCCCCCTATACTTAGCTTGAGCTATGTCCTCATAGTTCAAAGAGAAAAGAGAAGACATAACTCATACCGAGTATAGAAAATTCTAAAGAATAAATGAATGAAGATACAAATGAATGAGAAGTTGACCATCCTCCCTATACTTAGGATCAAATAGAACTAAGTATAGCAGGTTGTACACCACGAATGCAGGGTCAAGAGTGGGAATGAACAGATCATACTCAGACTGTCTCCCCCTATACTTAGTGTAAGATATCCCTAAGTATAGACAAGAAGAGGCAACAGTGGAGAAGTTCAAAGAATATAAAGAACTCAGGGTGCACACCCCCTATACTTAGAACAAAGTACGTCCTAAGTCTAGAAGGCTGACAACAAGGGGCGACACCCTTTATTGGTAGAAATAGTAAATAGAAAAGGAAAAGAAGAAAAGAGATTAGAAAATGGCAGAAGAGATCAGAGAGAATGTACACACTACTCCCCTATACTTAGGGTAAAAGAAGCCCTAAGTATAGGCAACGACAGGAGTAATGCAACAGAACGATGAATGAACACTCAACTCATCCACCCCTCCATACATAGGACAAAGTATGTTCTATGCAAGGCAAACACGAGAATGGGTGGATGAGAAATACGGGAGATAGACAGAGGGAAACAAATGAATATACAACATGAGTGGATGTATAGAGATCAAGAAGGTCGAAAGCAGACCTTCTTGCAGGATCGCCGAGGAATGGATTTGGTTTGGTGCAGGCCAACATCAGGGTCTTCAGATGAAACAAACCGATCATGGTCTACATGGTGAAGTTCCTCAGTGGTACTAGGGTGAGAAGGCGTAGACGGGTTGTGGAAGAAGTACACCTAGGTTCGGTCTTGGGTGTCTCGCTGATATGAAAGTGAAAAGGGACGAACTCATCATCATCGAAAGAAGTATAGTGAGAGTCATCCTACGAGGTCTCATATAGGTCAAAACCAAAAGGAATGAACTCATCGGTGGAAGTAGTCGAATCATGTTCTTCCTCCCAAGTCTCAGTTGTATCATCTTTCTCATCAAAAGGCCCGAATTCCTGAATAAAAGAAACCAAATCAAATTTGATCTTAGTCTCATCTGAATCTATGTGGATATGAACAGAATCATTAGTGAATGAAGTCAAGTCAGGTCTATCCTATATAGTATCTGAATCTGCCCTCTGCTCTAGGGTATCAATCGTATAAATCCCGTAGATGTTATCAACACATCGCAAAATTTCCGAAGAAGGAACTCTGTGGTCCATGCTTTCCGAGTCTTCCTCCAAGGAAGGAATTCTCAGGTCTCAGTGTAATCCAACGTACAACAAAAATCTCTGATAGTCTCGTCAAGGTCATAGTCCTCGAGGTCATCTAAGATAGGTGTGGTCGCATCAGGTGCAGGTCTCTGATCGGTAGTGGGTGCAGTGATGATCACCTCGCTTTCATCATCACGACGGAAGCAAATATCTCCTGATCCATAGTCAATAATGACCCCCAGAGGAGACTAGTAGTTGTCCCAGGATGATTGGAGAGTGCTCCCTAGTTGAGGTCTCCATGGGCAAAACAACAAAATCTACATGGTAGCTCATGCCCTGAATTGAAATGACAGTGTTTTCAAGGTTACCCTTCAGCCTCTTAATAGATCCATCTGCAAACTGAATGATCATACTGGTTTTCTTGAGAGGCCCTAAGTGAAGAGACTGTACCAGTAGAAAGGGTATAATGCTAATCGAAGCACCACCATCAAGGAGAGTGTTATAAGAGGTATGGTCAGAGATGGTGCAGCTAATGAAAGAGGTAGTTGTGTTCTTTTTCATAGGGATGGGACGGTGTGTGATGGCGTAGGCAGTGGCCATGGTCAAGATATGATGCTCATATCTGCTCCTCCGCTTTCTCTTATTATGATGAGGAGCAGATAATTGGTTTATGGCCTGGCGAAGTGGGGTATCAATGATCTCATGAATAGCAGCCACCACTTCTGGTTCGGTCAGCTTTATTTTTGAATTTTCGGATCATCTCTATACAAGGAAGGAGATCGGAATCAGCGTATACACGAGGAATGCCAAGAGCAGTCTGTTCAGCGGCATCCTCAGGGTCAAATATGGGATAGGATGTGAGTAGATGTGTGGGTGAATGATCTAGCAGATGGTCGCTCTCCTCATAGTTTGACTCAACCAAAGGTCTCCCGAATTCTTTTTGTATTTTTAAAATTTTCTCATTTTTTGTATTTTTTGGTGATTGCAAGCTCTCATGATAATACTTAATAAAGTCCAATCATCAGATCGTGAAGCATCAATATGGCTCTTATTAAGGCAAGTGAGGTCGTCAATCCTCGAATTCATATGCTCCATGAACTAGGTCAATGTCTCAAGTGGAGAAACCGTGAGAGGTGACTCCAACAGATCAATCTCGGGTGGATATGAAGGTGGAAAGTACGGAGGTGGAGGTGGGTGTGGGTAGAAGTCCGAGGGCTGATACTATGGCTGAGGTGGGTATGTACAAAAATCAAAAAAATAGGAGGATCCTCTTGATTAAAGGGAGGTGAACCGGTTGGAGTGAATGAGGGATCCGCAAAGTCCGGATAGAAAACGCCCCGATCAACCAACTTAGAACAAAAGGAAAATGATTTGGGAGAGCACGAAGGTCAAGTCAAGAGGAAGTGAGAAAAAGATGCAAATACGTAGGGACAATCTAGAAAGCGCATAAAACAATCACAAACAAAAATGAAAACAAGACAATCCCTCAATTCACCTACTCAACTCTATGAAGACCGTAAAAGTACGGTCTTTTTATCTGATCTATTTTAGAGTTAGGTGAGAAGTCCAAAAGTTGCGCAAACACTTAGGAGGATTGATAGAAATTGTGCACTAATCCTTAGTGTGTGCGCGAGCAAGTAAAAGCGAAGACAATAAGGGGATTACTCTCCCCAAGACAAGATTTTATTTTTAGTTGATTTTAGGATCAAGTAATGTTAGCAGTCCCAATTTTATTAGTTATAATTTTTTTTATTTTAGTCAGAAATTCATCTACCTAACGAGGAATCAATTTTACTTAGCACCTAGGTTGGAAAAATCAGAGGGAGAGTCGGAAAAGCAATGCAAGATGCAAAAATGATGATGGATGCTGAAGTGTAAATACTCACCTTGCCTCCAACACTCTACATGTAAAGATGCTCAACAAAATTGAAACCTACACTATATGCAAATGCAGCCAATGAAATCGCCCTAGGGTTAGAAATTGCTATTAGCGTGAAGAACAATATTTCAAAATTTGACCAAGTCCAAACGTAGACTATAGACACATGCAAATATAATTAGGTGTTTGGACCTAATACTATCGTCAAGCAGCTCCTACAACTAAGGTTGAATCACACAAAAGAAAGAAAACCAAAACTGAGAAACACATGAAAAAATTTCGAAGAAAATAAACAAAACCGCGGTGAGCCTCCAAGTGAACAAACACTTGGAAATTGGGCCCGAGTGTCAAGAGTCCAGAGTACATGTATTATTACAAATAATAAGGGGCTCTCTCTCACTTTAATTACACAACTAAATGCAATAAAATAAATACAATAATATTGTCTTCAAAATTCTCTCCAAGTCCTTTTGCTAGAACAAAGCTGTATACTCACAAATATGCCTTAGAATGATTCATCAAACGTAAGAAATTATATAAATTAATTATAAGTCCAATTGATCAATGCAATATATAGTCATATTCATTTAACAAGCATGGATGCACAAAATGGATTCTCACAAATTAATCCTTCATTTATTATCTAATCGAAAAATAAACTATATCAGATCAAAGACAAATAAATGAGGATCAAAATGCCATTGAAATCATCTCAATCAGATAAACAATGCTCAAGTTATTCATCATTTATTCACGGGGCATAATTGTAATAAAACAAGAAATCAAACATAACAAATGGTCCCTGGAGGGACTGAAATACAATTGGTAAAAACTAGCTAAAGATACTATGAAGTACCCGCTAGCAGGGGTATAATTGCAAATACGAATGACGGGTAGGATAGTTTTGCAATTTACGCAGGCCCGTATGCGCCCAGCGGATGGTGAGGCATGGCTCGGGCCACGTGACATCATTCTATGCTTCAGTTGGTGGTCTCGTTGCTCAAAGGTTGCAGGCTCGAAGGCATCGACGTGGTTGAAAATAAGCCGTTAGATCACACCCAATTTGGCACGATCCAAAAGCAACCTTAGGTATTTAATTCATCTTCTGCCTTGTAAGGTCGTGTAGAGCCCAGGCTCCGACGAGCACCCTCTTTCTCAGCTGATCTCCTATAGGTTGTCTAATGGTCTGTAGTTGTTTAAAGGGAGCCCACGAATGTGTTGCGATATCGGTGAAGGCACGACTTTGCTCCGAAGTCGATGACGATCGTTGAAACATTCTGCTGGAGCTCTAGATTGGCAAAGTTCTTTTGAATCCGACCATTGAAGGTCTTTGAACCTGTGGGGGGGGGGGTTCGCACAACGAATAGCCGAAGCAATATCCAAATGTGTGAGTGCGATAAGTGGGTGAAGCAAGGTGAAAGGGCTGGGTCAAATGAAGAAAGTGAAGCCCTTCTTGGTTTTCTCCGCCATGAATGGAGGAAGGTGATCAAAGTGAAAAGCTTGCGAAGGAAGTAGAAGTACAGAGACCATCATCTTCCACGTGGAACAAGGTTCCACGAAGAAGGTCGCTAACACATTAGTTCAGAGGATAGGTGTATATACAACTGGAAAGAAGTCTACGAAAATCTAAATTACTGGAATCATGCTGATGAAGTGTGGAGGAATGTTTGTCTTGGCTTTGAGGCAGTTTTGGGTCTCGGGGTCTTCGCATCAGTAGGTCAGCCATGTTTAAAGCTTGAACAACCGCTCGTGGAGCGTTGTAGCTTAGCCATTCCGACCAAGGGTCTCACCGAGGCTGAGGTCGTCTTTACATCATCAATCTTGCATCTCCTTGTCACAGAGAGGAGGAGAAACACTGGGCCTCACCCGTGTAATGGTGGACGACTGACTACGATGTCCAGTGGAGGGGTATTTGAAGGTGAAAAAGTTAGAGGTTGTAGGTGGTTTCATGGGAAGTTCAAACCTCTGCCGCTGATAGGGAAGTTAGGATTAGGGATTATAGGTGGTTGGTGGGAGTTAGGGAAGTTAGGATATGGAAATTGTGATGAAGTTGGTGGAGAGGGTGGTTAATGTCCACGGAATAATGGGGAGAAGAGGGCCAGTTTCGACAGGGAAGGCGACTACTAGAGATTTATGATAGACCACCACCGTCCGATCATCAGATCAGATGGTTAGGATCTGAATGGTAGTTGGAAGGCTTGGATTCACTATGATCAATATCATCAGACGGTTCAGATCTTGGCATCTAAGAGCGGTTAGATTCTCCTGATGAAAATCAATCATGCAGCTCAAATCAAGGCAGGTGGCATAACAGAGGCGGGCTACGAAGCAGAGGGTGCCACGTGGCCTGATAGGAATTAAGTCAATTCATAAATTAAAGAAAATTCTAGAATAATTAGTTAGAGTGTGAATTAGAAAAAGTGGTAAACATGAAAGTTGTAGATCTCGATAAGATATACAACTTTCATGTAGAAGTCAGAGATCAGAGGTCATTTGTACATTGATAAAAATTAAATACTATTAAAAACCATATAAAACCATTTTCTTTAATTTATCTTTTTCTTATTTTTTTGTATTTTTATTTCATTTTAAATTACTTATGCACAATTTTATTCTAATTTTTATTTGATTTTTAATAGGAAATAAATACATAAAATATTACATCATATTAATATATAATAATTAGTGTTAATTATTTACAACGTAGTAGTTAGTCATTAATGTTAATTAGTCAATGAATCATGTCATTAACTTAAGTAAGGGAGTTAATAATGGAGATTAATGATGATAAAACTTGGATTTATGAGCATCTAGTTCAAGAGATCAATGGGATAACACTTGTGTAAAAATGCAGACTTCGACACCTTCCATGTCATCACGACCTTCCCTAAATGATTGATCTAATGGAGAGCCTTATCTTGAAGGCTAAAGGGGAAAGTTATCATCCTGATGTCCTCCAATGGGATGTTGCAGTAGTGCATGGTTCAACAAATGTGGTTGAATTGTTGCAGAAGAATGTAAGGATATTCATTTGTGTTCCCATGGAAAGTGGGTAGAAGTGAGAACAGTTGAGATTTCAGCTCAAAGTTATAGTGGATATAGGGAATATGGATCCATTCTATTATCTGCCTAGCTCCCGGGTTGTATGTATTTTTTAGAGTTATCTTGGGTTGCTCTCTTACCACATCATCCCCTTCATGGTGTCCACCTGCTTGGTGGTCATCTCCTCCTTGTTGTGCCTCTCCTCCTCCACGATTCTCCCTGTCCCTCCTCATGTTAGCTGGCATATCTTGAAATATGGTTTGGACAAGGGCTTGTTTGATTAGTTGCTGTCGAATGGCATTTGTCGAGATGAGCATCTATGCATTGAGCGCATTCAGATATACTTGCTATCCCTTTCACTTTGGTTCCATATAAGGTTCAAAGTTTGAGGATATAATATTCAGATCGTATTTAAGATCTGCAATTGGAAAATTATCCCGATTAGTATTGAAATAGATTTTAGATAATTTGAAGTGTCCAAGATTCATGTCAACCCTAAACTTTATTAGAGTTGGAGAAGAGAATGGAGAGTGGCCAGTCTCCATCCGGAAGATAGAGAACTCAGGGCAAGATTTGTCCTGAGATCTCATTGAATCAAAAAGTGAGGAGTCTTGGAAGTTATCGCAATGTCCGAACGGGGTTCCCTAGAATTGCCTTGAATTGGGGACTCGATGTGGGTGTTAGTAGAGACTGAACAAAACTGTCCTTAATGCGACATCTTAGAAGGCAAAAGGATTGATATGATGTAGAACTAGAGCATGGAATGAACAAGAGGTGAAATGAAACATAAAGGAAAGTCTCGAACTGAGAAAAAGAAAAGAGTCAAAAGAAGTGTGAGTGAAAGGAGCAAGTGCGCTTTGTTTTTTATCTCAACCAAAATAGAACTAATCAATCAAACCTCAAGACAAGGGTGAGTTCACCTACTCAACACAATGAGTAATGAAGGTTGGACACCTATCTTATCAACTATATTAGTTCTCAAGCAATCTCATCAAAAATAGTCCTTAATGGCTAACCCTATAGGCGAGTGAGTACCACCAGACAATTGTCTTGTAATTACCATTTCCATTGTAACAAATAGCATATAGTTTTTAAGATCATTGTTATTGGGTCTGGATACCCTACTCAGCTAAAGAGGTAAAGGAAGTCGATAGACAAATCAAATACTTCCCCTTTGCGGGGTACTCAAACATGGCACGATGAGACAAGGACCTTCCGTAGCAGTTCCCCTATGCTCAATAGTTTAAAATATGTCCGCAAGAAGACTCATCCCTACTTTCTTGCGCACCGATAGAAGCACCAATACTTTGTGAATCTAGTCAATAGGCTCTAATCCTTAAGGGTCGTACCACACATTGTTTGGATGGTACCTGAGAACAATGCGGACATTGTTTGTAATACAATGATGCCAAATTAATTGATTTTACTTTGGTCAAATTTTCTTAGTAGTCCCTTTTTAAAAATGTTTGATTGTCATTTTTTTATATATTTTTATGCAATGGCCTCTCAGTTTTGTCAATTCTTTTGTTTTCCTATGTGATCAAAATCATAGGGAGAGGATGGAAAAGCAATGCAAGTCAGAAAATGATGTTGTGATGCTCAGTCAGATGGCTCACCTTGCTTCCCAGCTTTGTCCATGCGGGGTGCTAGGCAAAAATGAAAATAAAACTATATGAATGCAAGGATGAAGTCACCCTAATACATGAGCTCCTATTAATGTCAAGAACTTGTTCAATTTGACTAAGTCCAAGTGTGAGACTATAGGTTCATGAATGATATTATGGCTTGGGACTTAATTAACCGAGCAAACACTCCTAGAATCTAAGGGCTCAATCAATGAAAACAAGAAATGAAAATAATGTGGAAAGCATAAATCTTAAGAAATAAATGAAAATAAGAGGAAAAATAGGGAGGAATAAAGGTAGAAAGCGATGAAAACTGACTCGGGTCTCTTAGGTGAACAATCACCTGATGAAATGGATCGGAATAAAGTTGTGACCAAGAGTCTAAGTGTTCTATATCATTACAAATTAAACAAATGAATCACTCTCTCACCAAAAATTTAACTAATTCTTTGATAATCCACTCTAATCAATTCATTATCTTCTCTTGCTACTCTCTCCTGTTGATGGGTGTAGAACCACTGACCTTCACGTCTCTCAGGTGCTCTGAATCTCTAAAGAAACTATCCCTTGATAAGCAAACCCTTGCAAAAAGTCAAACAAGAAATATGGTTAGAATAGATTATATATACATAGAATAAAGAGAGGAAATCTGACAATATATCAAATGATGAAAACAAAAACTAATTAGACCACACTACTCAACCATTTCTCCCTGACAATGGTTTCATTTGATGGACCACCGATGGTAAATGGTCTAGGGTCCTTACAAAGTCATGAACACCAGTTGCTAAAGTAACCGTTCAACAATTGTAATTAATAAATAATCAAACGTACAATATCTAATAAGTCATTGAAAATGTGATGTGAGTTAGGAATTTATTATGACTCTACAAAATGTGTGTATAAGGCAAGTATGTAGTGTCGAACCACTAATAATAGAGGCGAATAGAGAAGCAATGAATAGTCTACTTAGGTATTTTGTCTTTTGTCCTTTTGTTTTTCAAATATTTTTGTGGGTTTTTAATATGTTTTATAAGTTTTTGGAATTTTAATTTTTGTAATTTTTTTGATTGATTTTATTAGATAAATATAGATAGTAAATATATGTAATATATATGTGTATAAAATTAAAGAAAGTTGACCTTTTTGAAAGTTTAAAATATTCAATAAAGCCAAAATGTCAAAAAAAATACTACTTTATGATTTTTTCTATATTATTGTGATTTTTGGGGTACTTTTGAGAATTTTATGGATTTTAAAATACATAAAATAATGCAAAATAAGAATTCAGAAGATTGAAATGGGCCTAATAAATATCTACCAGATTAGATAGGGACCAATTTCAATTTCAACTAAAAAATTGTAAAAAGAAAATTCATGAACTTAAAACATATTTTTTTGGATTTTTTAGGTTATGATTTTTTTAAGATTTCTAGTGTTTTGTAATTTTTAAGGTTTTACCTTTATATATTTTTACTAATTTTTGGATAAATGTTAAAATATTATAAGATATAGATAATATATATTTGGGAATTTTTCGAAATGTTTTGAAATTCTTATAGTTTTTCTAATTCAAAATAAGGAAATATGACACGTTTTTTTTCTTATAAATAGAAAAATAACTTTAAATGATTCAAAAAAATATATGTCTTAAATATGCGTTCCAAGAACTTAAGCTAATTCCTACAATTATTAGACTTAAAATACTATTTTAAAACACATGAAATTCAAGAATTAAAATAATCTAGTAATTAGAAGACCTAACTGCAATTTCCAAGAAGTTAAAATACATTTCATAATATAATATCAGAGTTCAGGGTCATACATGCAAAGTCCCCAAATATATTCAATATATGATAGGGTATTAAAATAAATTCTAAGTTCCACAATGCAATTAATCCAAAAATATTACACTTAATTCACAAATTATAGGACAAAAATGGAATATACACACCTGGAGGGGTCCAATGCAAATGTCTAAGCACTTCACATGGAAGGACATGCTAGGTGACCTGGCATTGGACTAAAGTAAAAATACATAAAGTTCTGAGGTTCTAATCCAAATATTACAAATATGTTTACATTATAGAAGAAAGATTAAATAGTAAATACTAAATACAAAAATGAAGGGGTTTAGTGCGTAAAATACCCAACATTGTGTGCTAGTGGATGATCGAGATCTTTTCACTTAACCACGTGGTGAGATGTGAGGCACTGATGATGCTTTGACGATGGAGGGTTGAGATTATATCTCAACCCCGATCTGACGGTTGCAGGTGTACTCGATCGTGCGACTGCTAGTCGTCTGGAGCATGTTCGTGATCCAATAGTAGAGAGGGTTTGTGGAGGAACAACCAAAGAACTTGGCTTGGATGAGATTTGATCAGCCTCAACTAATCTCTCTAATGGTTTCCCACACTCCTAATGGGCACAAAATGATGTTGGGCCCCTCCCGTGCCTACCAATGAGCTCAAATGAAATACAAACCTTATTAATCACGGCCTAGAGGGTGATCTGGTATGGGCAACCTAGAGTGATAGTTCTGCTTCGATTCTCCTTTCGAGATCCTCCTTTGTAGCTCAAACATGCACAAAAGTGATCGGGGCTCAAGGGGAACACTCCTCGACTTGATGGTGAAGCTGAATGGCGATGGTATGAAGGGGAGAGCATGTCTCCGACAAGCAGCAAAGATGGAGACTAAATCCTACTTAATATGTGCATGATCAAGCACGAAGGGGTGGTCCAAATGATGGGTAACTGATAGAGGAAGATGGTGGAGGTGGCAATGGGTCAAAATAATGAGTTCTCATGGTGTAACAGAGGGTCAAAGCCTAGTGCTCCAATGATCAAATTTTTTTATTTCTAATTGGACTAGATGAAATTGAAGTAAGTAAAATGCATAGCTACCCTAAGATGCGAAATGCGGAATGAAATGGAAAATATGGATGACTCACCTGGTTGGGTGAAGAGGCCTTGTCGCCCCTTGCTAATTCGAGCGAGTTAATGGTCAAATTCAATGTTAAGTTCGTTGCAGTCGGGTAAACGAGACTTCGTCAAAAACCACTCAAATCTAATGGAATATCTAGTTTAAGCGGCATATTTATTTACTTCGGCAAGCCCAAGGTCAAATTCAGGGAGACAACTGCCTCCTTAAATAAATTTTCAGTTAACTTTGAGATCAGATTTTCAGAAGAATATTTTTGGTCTTTTTTTAGGAATTTTTATGCAATTAAGGAAAACAATGCAATTTCAGGCCAAATTTGCAAGTTAAATTAAAAAGATGATCAAATAAATTCCAAAATTAATGAAACTTGGCCAGATGATGGAATGCAATGAAATTAAGTATCTACAATTGTTTAGGAATTTTTATACTTTGTATGAATTTAATATTAATAAAATATAAATGCAGGGTAGTTTTTGAAGAATTAATTTTAGTATATACCAAAACACATTATTTCCAGAAATAAAAATTATCATATATGGATCTAAGTATGATGAATCCAGAAAAATTAATAAACCTAAAATTCTATGTGAATAGGACCTACTAAAAATCAATTAAGCAAATCACTGTTTGATTTATTCAGGCCTCGTGATGCGTGTAAATGCAATGATTTTCGTGCACAATGTAGAGTAATTTATCTAGGTCTAATGTGATTTTATGGTGATTTTTGGAGCAACAAGGAATTTAATATTAAATAAAAGGCACACAGTGGACAAAATATAAAAAATTTGACAAATTTAATATTATTAAATTCCAGGGAACTTACAAAAATAAGACACGTGTCACACAAGATAGAGGACAAGTTAAACTACAACATGTAATTTTTAGAAATTAAAAAATGATGAAAAATGGACACCTAAATATGCATGGAAATACAAGGGTCAAAAGGTAATACAAGAAATAAAATTTCTGAAAATAAAATGCGTAGACAGGGACTTAAGTGCAAATACATATAATGTAGGGGGTATGAGTGCAAAATTCCCACTGAGAACACGTGCTCCTCACGTGGCGCACCTGGTAGGGACCAGAATGCAATTTCAGAAACTTTCCAGGGCCTCTGTGCAAATTTCACAGCCCTCATGTGAGAGACACGTGAGAGGGCTAGGCTCGAAAGGCTCAGGAGGTTCGAGTAGAGGCTTGGATGGCTTAGGAGGTTCGGATCAGCTTCGGGATAGCTTCGATCACTTCGAGCCTAGGGTCGAGGAAGAGGCTCGAAGGGCATGCCGTGATGCACCAGGAACCGTCAGATCAAGTTAGATCGAACGGTGGTTGGTGGCTCTAGGGGTGAGATGGCGTGGTTGTCTGAGAACCGTCAGATCAAGATAAATCTAACGATGGCTGATGCAGACGACGTGGCATGGTATGAGGCGTTAGATCCTGACGAGATCGGACGGTGGTTGGAGGTCGAAGGCGATGGCGACATGGCAACGTAATGGCAGTTGGATCCTCCTGATCCAACAGTAGCGGGATGCTGGCGACGTGTTGAGACGAGAACCATTGGATCACAAAGATCCAACGGTAGCTGGAGGTCTTCTCTTTAGCCTGTCGCCTCTTACAGTGGACTTGGTGGGGCTCTGGCGACGATGCTCTGGCTCCGCGGCCTTCGCCTGAGGACGTGGAAGCTCACCGACGACCCCTTGATGGCTTAGGATGGTCGTGGGAACGTTAGGAGTTTGTCGGAGGATCTGGAGGCGGCAGGAGTCAACCAGAGGACAATGGAGATGAAGCTCAAAGCGGCTCCGACGTGGGGTCCATCCAATGAAGATTAAGGTACATGTAGGGTTAGTATGTGCAAAGAAACATGTGCAATGTGCTCGTGAGGAGAGTGTGAGTGCAGTGAGGTCTGGAGGGTGAAGTGAACGGTGCTGATGGTCCTCCACCTCTATGGCAGAGGAGCTTTGGTTGGAGTTGGTGTGAAGTGCTGTCGGAGTAAAAGGAGTAGCGTGCATAGGTGGGAGCTCTAAGGCGGAGCTCGAGTGATGGTCGGAGAAGTGGGACGATGATCAAAGGAGCGGAATAAATTATGAGAAAAATGGAGAAAAATAAGATGGAGATCGGAGAATATGATGGAGGAGTGCTACCTGGGATTTGAGGCTCTTGGTGGAGACTCAGGTTGTCGCTCGAGGGCCGATAGCTACCCGAGCTCGAGTAGCTCGTCGAAGGAACTGCTACACGGCAAAGAAACGCCGCGGATCATGCCGGAGTTATATCACCATCGTCGCTCGATTTCGTACCTAATCGCTGTGACCGATGAGGAGAGGAGAGCTCTAGGGTACCTCTTGCTATGGCAGATGGCGGAGAAAGTGGTCGATAGTGCAGGATTTATAGAGAGAAGGTGGAGGTGGTAGTGATGAGAGGTGAGGTTTCCTGGAGTGACGTGGGCGAGTTTCGTGGAGGTCATGGAGGTTGGCGAGGAAGAGGGAAGTATGGGCTACATCGTGGGGGTACTAGAGGGTGGAGATGATGACTGTAGAGGCACCAGAAATAGAAAGGGGGTGGAGCCGTCACGAGGTGGAGATCATGGAAAGAGAGAGGGTCGGAGGTAGATGATGACTTCTCAGCCATCGGATCTAGTGATCCTATGGCCAGGAGTCGGGCGTGAGGCGACGGTCCATATCGGATCAGGGCAGCGAGATCAAATGGAGCAAGGGGTGCCACGTGTCATGATGGGAGTGTGGTGCTTGTGCATTATTTATCATTTTTGCAACTTTTTTATTTTTAGAAAAATATGAAAACATCTGAAAATTTTACAAAAATTACCAAAAACATTTCAAAGACTTCAAAATCTAAAAATATTTTCTTTTTATTTTTCTGAGCATTTCTGACTATTCTGAAAAATACAAAAAGAGTGTGGTGTGTGTATTTCTTTCCTTGTGCATATCTTCCCTTTATTTTTGAAAATAAAAAAATGCAAAAAATTAAAATCATTAAAAAATAAAAAATCAGAAAATAAAAAATTAGAAATAAAAAATAGAAATAAAAAAAATTATAAAGAGAAAAATGCCACAAAACCAAGGATAGTTTGCCTTTGAGATTCCTGCTTTTTCTTTTAATTGATTTTTTATCAATTATTTGAATAACCCTCGAGAATTATAGCCTCCCCGAGTTCGATCCTGTCCGCTATACAGGTAAATAAGTAGTGAACTTTTCTCTTGCTCCACCTTATTATTTGTTATTATTTTGCAGTGAGAGAAGAAAAAAATTGTTTGTTTGATCAAGGAATTTTGGGGATAATGATGACTTCATATCCATTAATAATTATCAATCCTCGAAGATCCAGGAGCAACATCTACATACAATACTCATGCCTAGAGACAACCATACCACCAACCGACATATGGCCCCAGTACCACCAATAGCAACCAGCTACTCAACATATCTACAATACTCTCCTCCTCATCAATGCTAGTATCCTCCTCCTCCACAATACTAACAATTGTAGGCTATACATAGTTATCAGAGTCAGTGAGCCCCATCGACTGATCAACTTGAGGCAATTCTTGTGAATCCAGACCTCAACTACTTGGCATAGCTTATGAAGAGTATGGCTGAGATGAGCCAGAATCTAGACAACCTAATGGCAACCAAGACAATTATCCCTGCACAAGTCGAAGCAAATCCTAGCAATTTCCTTCGCATGGAGAAGGTATCTTCCGATGAGCCTTCCATCCCCATCGAGTCAGGTACAAATTCCTTAATGTTGTCAAATGTTGTGACTCTCAAGAGCGGTATGGTTCTACAACCATCTGCAGCTGTACAAGGAAAGAATAAAGCTTTAAGTGGTGAATCTTCATCATTTTCATGTGTCGCGCCTGTAGCCGACCTGGGAAGAGAAAGAAAGGAGAAGAAGAACAAGGAGGAGCCACACCGGATGAAGAAAAATATCAAAAAATGAAGAAAACAAAAAAAGGCAAAAACATGATCACAACCAAGTCCGATCCACGCAAGACAAGGAGAAGTTAGCACCAGTAACTGATCTCATGCATGCCGATGAAGCTGAATTTCCAATTTTTACCCCTTCCCCTATTTTGAATTATTGTACCGCTTCTAGTCAGTCATTTGTAAAAGTTGATTCTCATGTAAATGAGAACATTAATTTTTGTGATGTAAACATTCAATTTACATACGCAATGAAAAATTCCAAAAAAATCAAAAAATTAAAAACAACGTTGTCAGATCCTGCCATTTTGGAAATTTTACAGAATAACTTTCTAGAAATGCAACTATTAAAAGCCATGAAATACATGCCTAAAGTGAAGAAGTGCTGAAAGAGTCATGTAAGCGTCGAACCAACAAGACCAAAAGTAACAGATCTGAAAAGCACATCCTCTCCTTGGAATTTGTAAATGTGATTAATGATCTCTCAAAAAAAAGAAAGACAAGGGAGCACAATAACTCAGATGTGAATTTTTTGATCAGATTTTTTAGTGAACTTTGCTTTATAGCAGTTACTCCATTAACCTCGTGCCCACATCACTTCTTAACGAATTCGGGTTGGATTTGCTTAAACCAACAAGAATATTCCTCTACTTTTCTCGTCGATCCATTAAGAAACTACGAGTTTTATTAGAAGATTTTATCATAACTGTGTAGGATATGAAATTCCCATTGGACATTGTTGTCCTAAACATTGATTCCTCTACACCATAACTCTAGACAATGATTATACTTGGTCGGTATTTCCTTTGAATAGACGAAGCAGTAGTTGATTATGGGTCTAGAAAGATCACATTTTGCTTCTGTAGTTACAAAGTCACCATTTATTTGATCGTCGAACCCAAAGCAGCATAGCGCACATCTGAGAAAATTGAGATTGAACTGTAGAGAGAAGATTGTGACATTATTGAAGATATTATAGATTAAAAATTATCTTTGAATGAGATTTTGACACAGGAATTCCTCTTCTTAGAGGAAGACCTAGAAATCACATTCAACTTTTGTTCTTATGTTGATAGGGAGATTAATGATGAGTTTATCTAATTATTCGAAGAAAATTCATCTGAAACCAAACAAGGGGAAACACTTTGGTATCTTATTATATTATCCAATGGTGGTAGAGGTGGACAACACCTTATTATTAAATTATGTACTGATAATTGATACAGTTTCATAATATCGTTGAGAAATAGACTCGGACTCCATCTGAATTGAAGCCTCTTCTGACAAATTTAAAGCATGTCTCCTTGCAGGTTATACTTATATGTATCTGGTCTTCATCAATTAACGATTCACAACGGATCAAGAATCTCGCTTTTTAGAGATTCTAGAGAAAAATAACAAGTATTTTTTTTGGAATGTTTCAGATATTTGAGGGATAAATCTGACCCTATGTTCACATCGCAACTACATAGAGGATGACAACAAGCCATCCTGTGAGTTTCAGCACAGGCTGAATCCTAATATTTGCGATATTGTCAAGAAAGAGATAACAAAGTGTTTTGAGGTTGGATTTATTTATCCCATCTTCGACTTGAAATGGGTGTTCCCATTGCACATAGTTCCGAAGAAATCCAAAATTACAGTGGTTATTAATGACCAAGGATAGGAGATCTCGACCCAAGTGCCTGCATCATGGTGAATCTATGTAGATTAACATTTCCTGAACTCAACTACCAAGATGGATCACTTTCCTTTTCCTTTTATTGATCAAGTGCTTGAAAGGCTAGCATAGAAAGAGTTTTTTTTCTTTCTTGGATGGGTACTCTGGGTACAACTAAGTGGAGATTTCCCCATAAGATCAATGGAAGACAACTTTCACTTGTCTCTTGGCACCTATACCTGTTAGAGGATAACCTTTGGATTGTGTAACACACTCACTACATTCCAAATGTGTATGTTAGTTGTTTTACCCAACATGATGTGTAGTTTTCTTAAGGCTTTTGTGTACATTTTTTTGGCATATTGTAACAATTTTGATGCATGTCTTCCTCATATAGATTGAGTACTATAGAGATGTCATGAAGTAAATCTTGTTCTTTTATGGGAGAAAAGTCACTTCATGGTGACTGAAGGAATTGTGTTGGGCCATGTTGTCTCCAAACGAGGTATGGATGTTGACCTGACAAAGGTGGATGTGATTGCAAAACTTAAGCTAGCAAGAATAGTGAAAAATGTGAGGTCTTTCCTCAGGCATGTTGGTTTCTATAGAAGATTCATTCAAGACTTCAGCAAGATTGGCTGACCTCTCCTAGAGATGATAGGTTAGGAGATTGATTTCATTATTGATGACAAAGTCCTCCATGCCTTTATCAGTTGAAAGATCTTGTCACTCAAGTACCTATCCTACAACCACTTGATTGGTCTTGTTCATTCGAGATCATGATAAATGCATCTGATTTTGCTATTGGGACTGTGTCGTGATAAAAAAGGGATCAATTGCCATATGCCATTCACTATGCTAGCAGAACATTAGTTGAAGCCCGGAATAATTATATGGTAATAGATAAGATATTGCTGGTTGTGGTTTTTGCCCTCGAGAAGTTTCACTCGCTCTTTTCAGTTTAAAAATAATTGTTTATATTGACCACTCTTTTATCAGGTAGTTGTAGCAAAAGAAGAATGACAAGTCATGTCTGTTGAGTTGGATCCTTCTGCTCCAAGAATTTTATTTAGAAATAAGAGATAAACATGGAGTAAAGAATGTGGTAGAAGATCATCTATCCAAAAATGAATGTACAAATACTCCACTGAGCAATGTGCTGATAACATAAACCTTTCTCTGTGAATATATCTTAAGTGTTGCTTCTCCCCCTGGTATGTTGACGGCGAGAAAGTTCCACAAGATTGGACGCAAATAAAGAAGGACAAGTTTTTATCTGATATTTATTTTTACCAATGGGAAGATCCATACATTTTTAGGGAAGGTACAGATTGTATTTAGCATTGGTGCATTCCTGAGGAGGAGTACACTAGTGACCTTGAGCACTATCATAAGCTCGAAGCAGGAGGAAACAATTATGGAAGCAGAACGACATCAAAAATATTGCATTGTCGCCTCTAGTGGCCAACACTGTTCAAGGATGCTGCAACTTTTGTGAAAGGTTGCACCAACTATCAGAATATACCTACACATATACATGTAAATATTAACATCTAATAAATAATGTTGTAAAAATAACTAAAAAAACATGATAAAATAGTTTGTAAAATAATAAAAGTTTTATGTTTTAATATTATTTTAATAAATCAATTATTAACTTTTATTGAATTTATACAAAATTAAGATTCTTTTTGTCTTGACTTCGTCCAACATGGACCAATCATGGTGCGGGGAATGTTGACCCTCCTAGCTAAAACCCCCTACATGGACAAGTGCGCTCCCCATATGCTTCCTCATGTAGACCCCAATCTTATCAATTTTTATACACCTTCTCCATGATTCCTTCTACCATGAGCCCTTTACTACTTATGATCGCCCTATCTTCCTCTACCTTGCCATGCCCATAGGCTTTACCAACACCCTTCATCTTGCAATCCACCCCTTCCCAAGTTCACTATTCACCAAGTCTATAAATAACCACCTCCACCTTATTTTGAAGTTCTGGTCTCTCTCGAGCCATCGTAACCCCATGAATCCCTAGCTGGCGTGCGCCCTGGTGACAAGAGGAACTTCCCCGATGATTCTACGACTTGGAGAAGGAGCTCGTAGGTTGATCCACTGTTGTCGATATTACCTCTGATTAGGTTACTCCATGGTCAATAAGGCCAGATGTGAGATATTAAGTAGTTTTTAGTTTGCATTGTATTCCTTAGCTTAGATTTGACCCTATATTTGTTCCAGTTATTTTCACTTAGCGTAAAATCAAATTTGCAGTTCGTCGGAGCTTAGAGCTCTTGCCACTATCCTACTGTGATCTCGATCCTTTTCCGACCACCTGAGCACTTCACCGCCTTCCCCATCCCGAGATTACCTTGATTATGCAAGGATAATTCCCATCGATCTCCTCAGTTTCTCTTCATCGGAGATTTTCCTATTCACCTCACTTATGCCATTCAGCTTCAATTTAGGTTGAGGACATTCACTCTTGTGCCACGAATATTTTTGTATAGGAAGGAAATCAAAAGAATGCACCTGGGGGAGGAATTGAGGGAAGAATACGAGTCTTAGGTCGTCGGAGAAAAACTGATCTCCAGGACTCCTCCGATGAGGCTTCAGTCCATTGAAGCCTGCCTGTAGCCATGGAGGACTCCCATAAAGGTAATGAGTTGACTAGTTGCACGAGAGGACATCGGAGGACAAAGGAATCAAGGATCGATTCAAGGACAGGGAAGTGTTCTTCCCTATTCTCCCAAGGGCCTCTAGAACCGCCAGATCGAGAAGCGAGCCCAGATCAAATCTAGGCCCTTGATTAAAAAAACTGTTTCTCAATCTCAGCCAATGGATTTCACGTGAGACATGTGGATGTACATCAACGACTTGATCAGGAACCACGTGCAAGTCATGCGTTGCCTAGGTATACTACGTTGAATCCCTCCGCTCTTTTTGTAATTTATTTTCAGTATTCAAAATTGAATAATAAGAGTAAAATAAATAGGATAAATTGTTAGTGCACTACTAGGTTTTCCTATATTTGCACATTAGTCCAGTCCAACACACCTCACGCGTAGTCCCACATAAGGCACTTTGGGTTAAATTGCATGTATGCCAATAAACTCTCAGGGCCTATTCTGAAAAGAAGTTTTTAGTTTACTATAATTGCATTTTGGTCCTTATGACTTTTGTACTTTATTTTTCTGTATATTACTTTTATTAAATATTTTCTCTATGCTAATAATTTTGAGAAAATTGGGACAAATGCCTAGAATCATGCTTGATTGTGCATAAAATTTTATTTTGCATTTAACTTTGTTTTCTTATTTACTTAAAATAAAAAACAAACGTGCATTACAAACCCATAAAAATTAAAATATAACTCCAAAATTTCCAAAAATTATATTGTCTCTAGTATTTTATATTATACACATATCCAAAAATAACCAAAAAACAAAATATAAAATCTCATAATGTTAGAACCCAAAAATCTTTAAAACTTTAGCGAAAACTATATAGAAATCCAAAAATATTTCTTTCGATCTCTGAATTTTCTTTATGATGTGTGTGTGTATATATATATATATATGATTCCTTCTTATAGGACACAATCCTTCCTGAGTTCAGGATGGCCGAGCCTTTTTTGTAAAAAACCATGATGACTGTAGTATAATACGTATACAATTTGTGTTATAATGAGTAGTTTTAATGTTTGTATTATAATGTGCAGTTTTGTATGCAGTTTTGTATTTATAATCTGCAGGTATAATACAAATTGTATGCATATTATACAAAAAGCGGGGACCTTTCTGAACATAGGAAGGACTACGTCACATTGGAAGGGCACCATATATATATATAAGTAATTTTGGCTTAATTTCATATTATAAATATCTATTAACCCTAAACTAGCTCACATATTTTATACATACACTTTTATGACTTATTTACCAGAATAAAATGAGAAATATAATATAAGAATTACCAAAAATAGAGAAGATCTAAAAAACATAAAAATTTTATTTTATGCATTTTTATTATTCTTTAACTTAACTATATTTTAAAAAGCTATATTATATATATACTATATATTACTTACATAAGATATAATATCTATTGGTATACATATTTAAAATTATCTTATTTTAAAAATAAAAAAAGAAATTAATTGCAAAATTAAAAAGAAACTATAAACTTAAAAATTAAAAAATTAAAAATCTAAAAAAATAAATGTAATTTTAAATCCATATAAAATAAAGTAAACATAAAATCAAAAAAGTAATTATTATTAATTAGAAATAATTAATTATAATTCTTTGTTCACCCATGTTTCCTAGTGTTTGAAACTCTACCTCCTTACTCCTATACACATTCATGTAGAGTTATACTAAATTTTGACTCACAAATACTTAATCACTTTATCTAATTAAGGGATGTCTGTTGTCTGAATTTGCGACTGGTCATCATAGCGATTGCTCGGCTGGCTTGTTAGCCTTAGCAGTCCTAGTCCCTGTTCAACATTACCTCCAACAGAGATGTTGGGGTAATGCATTGTTTCATGTGTATGTATGGTTCCTCATTTGTGATGCCATGAAATGTCAACAAGAGAGAGAGAGAGAGAGAGAGAGAGAGCAATAGTGGTTTGAGTTCAAAGTGTTCATATATCTACAGGATGCAGATACAATCAACGACCTGACCGGCTCCTGGATTTTAAGTTTGTTTGATAGTCAGCTTCGGTGCCTTTCTTCTCTCTTCCTCTCCTCCATTGTTTCCATATAATGGTTGCTCTTCTCCTCCTCCTATGTCCTCTCTATCCCTCCTCATCTCTGTCCACATCTCCTGGAAGGTAACCTGTCTCTCATCCTGTGCAGTCAGTTGTTGCTGGATCACATGTATGGAGGCAAGCATCTTTGTGTTTACCTCGTTTTTCTTTGTTTGTTGCCCCTTCCCTGTACGAGGAGCTATCTCAAATTCCGAATCTAACAATGAAATATCCTGATTGGGTTCTTGGTATGCAAGAAGAAATAAGCCCTGGTAATTCTTGAAATAAGCACCAAGTTCAGAGAAATGTTCAAGATCGGGGTCAATCCCGAACTTTATTGGAGTGGGAGATGTAAATGGAGATTGATCGAACTCCATTCAGAAAGAAGAGAATTCAGGAAAAGATTCATCCCGAATCGTAGGTGAAGTATGAAGCAGGGAGTCTTGAGAGTGGTTCTCAAAGTCTGAACCAGTCTCTCTACAATCGTCCTGCATTATTTGAAATATCGGCATCTCAGAATTGATGTAGATGTTCATATAATTTGAACTAAACAATCCCAAATATGTCATCTTAAGAGTCAAAAATTGAATTGATGTAGAATTTAGAGCACATAAATGAAAAAGATTCAGATAAGTAAAAGAAGAGAAGGCTAAAATATGATAAGACAAAAAGAAGGAAAGAAAAGTGTAGACAAAAATGTGCAAATGCTTTGGATTTTGATGTTTGTCCTAAATCTAATAAAAAAATCTCAATACAAAAATGTGTTCACCAAAGGAACACATGAATATGTGAAGACTCGGTTTTTTATATTATTGTTTTTATTGGTTGATTTCAAGATTTTTACAACCTGATATTGACATAGGGTTCCTAACAAGGCTGGAACCCTTATTGTTGCAGCCATCAATCTCGACTTAATCAACAATTAACCCAGAATATGATGAATATATCAATAAATGCTAGTGAGTTTAAATCTATTATAGCTCCACATTGTATTTATATAAGCGTAAGTACGTGTACAATATTGAACACAAGGAGCTATAGTATAGATTGAGAAGTTAATGATTAATTATTGCTAATTGATATTAACTTCTTGCTAATTTTCTTATTGTCTTTTCTTTTTAGTTGTTTTAAGAATTTTTAATAGTATTTAATTTTTATGGATTTTTAAATATTTTATATTTTTCAATTTTTAATTGTATATTTTATTTGTAAATTTGCAAAATTTTAATTTCTTTTTATTTTTTTAAATAAGATTATACTTTTATATAGTAATACTCATATAATAGATAATATAGGTAATATATAAGATATATAGGATATATATGATATTATATTTTTACATATATATAAATATATTCAAAATGCATGAAATAAAATATTTTTTGTGATTTTCATATTTTTAATGTTTTTGGTAATTTTTATAGAATTTTTACTAATTTGTAAGTATTTTTAAAGTAATAAATATAGCAAAACAGTGAATAGAATAATTATCTGAGATTGTTTTCAGTTAAATAAATAAAAATAAGTACAAAATTAACTTAAACCTTTTTTACATATAGTATATATTATACAAAAACTCATAAATACAAAGACATATTTTTTTGATTTTTTTGTAATTTTTTTTATTTTTATAAGATCTTTAGGGATTTATGATATTTAGGTTTTATGTTTGTATTTTTTGGGAATTTTTTGGTATGTAGTTATATATCATAACACAACTAATATATTTTTTTAGAATTTCTGGCAAAGTTTTTTTGAATTTTTATATGTTTTTTATATTTAAACATGGAGAAAATGGTTAATTTTATATATTTAATAAATAGGAAAATTAACTAGATGCTTGATAAATCTGAGATTTATCTATTAATCACCATTATTTATCTCTCTTGCTTAAATAAAATAAAATTACTCATTGACTAATAACACTAATCGCTAATTACTATGTTGTAAATAATTAACATTATTTAACATATATTATGTAACCCTATTATGGTGTAATATTTTATGTATTTATGTCTTATTAAAAAATAAAATAAAATATAGATTTATATTATATATAAATAAATTTCATAAAACAAAATAAAAAATATAAATAAGAAAAAGAAATTGTTTTATATGATTTTTATTTGTATTTAATTTTTTGTCTATATCTAGATGACCTCTTATCTCTTTGACTTCTACGTAAAAGTTGTAGATTTCATTGAGATCTACAACTTTCATGTTTACCACTTTTGTAATTCCCTTTATACATAATTCTTTTCTAATTTTCTTTTATTTTTTCCATTTATACTAATTCTGATTGGGCCACATAGCGCATCCTCAGCCACCCATGTGGCACGCTCTTGGCTCGCTACCTGTCTGCTCCAACGACGTCTAATGTCCTTTCAAAAGTAAATCTTGTCTGCTCATCGGCTACTGGATATGCACCATCTGATCATTTTTCATCAGGAGATCAGAGCCTTCCATCAAGGCCTCGACCGCAACCGTCTGATTTGATGATTAGACGATCGTGGTTTGTCTTAAGCCTCCTACGCCTGACTCCAACTACGCAAGCCACCATTAACCGCCCTACTTCCCCTTGTTTTCCCAATCTCGTCAAACCATCTCTTGATGAAATTGCACCTCATTCACCTTATTTTAACTTCCCTGCTATGCGCACTAACCTCCACAACCACTGGAGGATGCTGTGGAATTCATGCGTATTGGTTGTAACCACCACGAAACCTCCGACAACCTCCACCTTTTCCTCTTCAAATATCACTCAACCGACCACCGTCGTAGTTTTCCACCCTTTAATGAAGTCTTTCCTAGCATTCTCCTCCCCTTCATGACAGGAAGGAGGAAGGATCGATGAGCGAAGATGGGATGTGCTTCGGGTGCGACCCATGGCCGGTGGGCCAAGCCACATCGCTCCACGAGTGGATGTTCAAGCTTCTTCCCTGACTGAGGAATTGAAGTGAAGACCCGGAGGGTCGCCCTCAAGCCCAAGCCATACAATTCATCTTAGTCATTTGCAAGATTCAAGTAACTTATGTTTTTGATCTATTTTCTCATTTTCGTGGATTTCTTCTTGGATGTACATAAATCCATCCCTTGAATCAAGGTGTTTGTGACCTTCTTCAGGGATCATTGATCCACGTGGTAGGTATTTCCCTCTGTTATTCTCATTCTCGTTCCATCGCAAGCTTTCCACTTCGAATAATCTTCCTCCGGTTATGGCGGAGGAACTCCACCTGGGCTCCACTTTCTTCAATCGCCTATAGCCCTTCATTCCACCTCATGCTCACTCTTTCGCATGCATACACTATGTTGCTTCAGCTAATTTTCTCTAATGTATTCCAGTATCGAGTTTTTTAATGATCATGCTTCGGCTAATTATCCACCTCATGCTCACATCATGATTTTGCGTTTGCATGATTTTTCTCGTTTCATGATTTGTCACTTAGTACAGTATGGAAAATGAACTGAACGTTAGATGATGATTTATGTTTTCGAAGATTTATAACAAGTAATAACCTAATCTCTAAAAATGGAACTGTTGATGCAAGTTGATGTACTTGAAATGGAGCAAAAATCACCTTATTTTAGAGAGAAAACCCTGCATTATTTGTAGATATGTACGCATTCGTTGAGAGGTGAGGATGTATCCCTAGGATAGATCCCAAACCCTAATTCAATCTGGTCGTAATGAACACAAATTTTGTGTTGTCACCCATAAAAGAGACACGATAAGTAGATAATATTTATGGTCTTCACTGTGTGTATTGGTGAAATAATTGGGTTTGTTTGATCTTGTTTGATTCCTCAGTTTCCCAAAACCTTAGGCTTTATTATAATCCCCTGAAATTCTTCATCTAGGGATTTAGCTAACATTGATCCCTTCATCACTTAGCTTCATATTCTTTTATACTTAGGCTTATTTTTAGCCTAAGTATAGGGGGGATCCTTTGTCGTTCTGATTGTTAATGTATGCAGAGACTCAAAATTCAAGCAATATGTTCAGATCTGTATTTTGATTGTGATCATCAGTCAGTGAGTCCAAACTGTAGATGTTTACTGCCCATAAATATTTGTGAATTAATTCAACAAATAGATGGCATGGCTTTCCACATATAGGGATACATATCGAGTGGAGACTTGTAGGCCATTCGATAAGCCCATAGGACCGAGTCAAGCAGTTAAGACCAATTCTTTTTATCTTGCCTAACAAATTTCTGCAAGATTGTCTTGATCTCCCTATTGGATAATTGGACAAACCCATTTGACTGTGGGTGGTAAGGAGATGTGACATGATGACCGTTGTCATACTCCTTTACGAGCTTTTTGACTTCTTTATTAATAAAAGGACTGCCCCGTATGAAATTAAGATCTTTGGTATCCCAACCACAAAATTTGTTGTCCTTGAGAAGGCGATAAATAATAAGACTATCGATGGATCAGGTGGGAATATCCTCCACCCAGCGACTCACATAGTCAATGACAAGATGGATGTATTCGAATCTTTGACTATTAGGAAATGGGCCCATAAAGTAAACAAACCAAGTAGAAAAACACTGGATATCTGAATAAACTTAAGTGGCATTGAATCTTTAGAATAGAGGGTTCCTCCCATTTTTATATAGTCAATGTAGCCTTTCACATAAGTTGTGGTGTTCTTGAATAGTGTGGGCATTAGTGTCCACACTATAATACTTTCATTGCCATTCAGCTTCCAAAATGGTGTCCTCCATATTAGAGCACATAATAGTAGTCGAGGACACTGGTGTACTCCTCTTGAGGAATGCATCGATGCCAAATGCAATCCGCACGTTCCCTGAAAAGGTATGGATCTTAGAAATGAATATCGGACAAATATTTTTTCTTTATTTGTGTCTAATCTTTTGGAGCTTTCTTAGAAATGAGATAGTTCACAATATTAGCATACCAGGGGACAGAAGCAACACTTAGAATAGATTCGACAAGAAAGGTCTATGTAGTCGGCACATTGCTCAAGAGAGTATCTATGCGTTCAATTTTGAACAAGTGATCTATTACCGCATTCTTGACTCCATGTTTATCTCTAATTTCCTAATCAAATACCTAGAGGAGAAGGATCTATCTAAGTAAACATGACTTGGCATCCTTCTTCTGCTATAGGCATTGGATAGCAGACTGGTTAGTATAAATAATAACCTTTCAACTGAGGAATTGGGATATGAACTTCTCTGAGGCAAAAATGAATGTCAACAACTCTTTCTCTGTAATTCTGTAGTTCTTATGTGCATCATCAAGTGTTCTTTTGGCGTAGTGGATCATAGGGTGAAATATCTCTTATTTGTCCTAATACAACCTCAATGGAGAAATCAAAAGCGTCTGCAATGATCTTGAATGGAGAGACCAATCGGGTGACCGTAGGATGGGTGCCTGAGTGACAAGCTCTTGCAATTGAGTAAAGTATTGAAGAACCTTCTGATCTACAATGACATTGGTTTCCTTGCCTAGAAGCTTTGTGAGGGGTTGAGCAATATTGTTGATAAAACCAGCATGCCCCAGAAATGACCTCACATTCTTCGCTATACGAGGTGTCTCGAGTGTAGCAATCGCATCCACCTTTGTTAAGTCAACCCCATGCCTCGCTTGGAGACAACATTGCCCATCACAATTCCTTCATTTACCATGAAGTGACTCTTTTTCCATGATATAACCAAGTTGATTTCATAGCATCTCGTAAGTACTCGGTCTATATGCGCAAGTCAAGCATCACAACTATAACCATAGATTGAGAAATTGTCCATGAAAACCTTGAGAAAACTACCCACAATGTCGGCAAAAATAGCCAAAATGTACTTCTCTAATGCAACAGGTGCGTTACATAACCCAAAGGACATCTACTTGAAAGCATAGGTGGTAAACAAACATGTGAAAGTGGTTTCATCTTAATCCTAAGGAGTAATTGCCACTTGTTTGTACCTTGAGTACCCATCCAAGAAGCAAAATAACTCTTTCCCTGCCAATCATTCAAGCACTTGATAAATAAAGGGAAGAACAAAGTAATACTTGTTGGTTGTTGAATTCAAGCATCTAAAACCAACACAGAAGTGCCATTAAGTAGATACTCATGTAGAGATCTCCTCTCCTTGATCATTTGTGACAACTGTAATTCAGGACTTTTTCGGAACTACATGCGATGGGATAACCCATTTTGAGTCTGAGATAGGATAAATAAAGACATCCTTACACCATTTCATTATCTCTTTCATGGTTCTCTGGAATTCACAATTCTGTTTACAATAATCCTATAAGTAGATATGGTCTGAACACAAGGCTAGATTTATACCTCAGAGATTGGAAACATGTCGTCCAACTGCCAAGTGGTTTTTCTTTACAATCTCTAGAAAGTGAGATTCTTGATCCATGGTCAATCTGCTACTAATGTTGACTGGATACATATTCGGCTCACCTGCAAGGAACACATACTTAATATCTACTAGATGTTGCTTTAGTTCAGGTATATTCTGAGTCGGCTTCTCTGACACATCTAAAACTGAACTGGCTGGTGAATGATTTTCTCACAATAAGAAGGTGTTGTCCACCTCTGTCACTCATGGCTCAGGTAACAAAGTACCGAACATATCTGCAATGATATCTTCTTATTTGGTTTGACATGAATCTTCTTAGAATATCTTGATCAATGCTTCGTAATCAATAAACAAAGTACCAAACATATCTGCAATGATCTTTTCTTATTTGTTTGGCATGAATCTTCTTCGAATGGCTTGATTTGTGCTTCGAAATCAATCTCCCTATCTGCAAAGGAGTAAGTGTGAATTGTGCTTTTTTGGTTCTCCTCTGGGAAGAGGATTTCTTGTGTAAAGATGTCATTCAAATAAATGCATGGATCTCTGTTTTGCTCAATAACATCATAGCCTTTGGCAGGAGGTGTTGGTTCTCTTATGTAAGATGTACTCTCTACGGCTTTATCCGTGATCATGTCCATCATGACCTTTTCACTATAGAAGCGAAACTTAATCTTTCCAGACCTGTTATCAACTACCATCTCAATTGTTCGAAGGAACGACCGACCAAGAATAATTGGGGTCTAAAGCATTAGTGTAGGTGAATCCATATATAGGATAATGAAGCCCATTGTAATTTCATGTCCTGCACTGTCATGATAACATCCTCCAATAAACCTCAAGGTCTCTTAATGAATCAATTAGCAAACTGAAGGATCATGTGTTTGGGTTTACGCGAACCCAACCCAAACTCTTGAAGAAATGAGGAGGGTAGAAGGTTTATGGAGGAACGATTATCAAGCGCAGTTCACTCAAAAATATGATCAAATATCTCATATCAGATTAAAGGTGCTCCCTTATCTTTCTTCTTTGTTGAGAGGTCACTAACCACATTACTTGTAGCCATGGTCAGTATATGCAATTCTAGTTTGTTGCGATTGTTTTTGCATTGCCGACACTTTGAAGTACATGCCTTTTTCAGTCAATTATTCACAAAAGACATGTACTTCATGGTTTTTAATTAAGGAATCTCAAGAAAGATATTCTGAAGAATCTAAATAATTGCTGGATCAGACAATGCATTTTTCAATTTTCAATTTTTTGAATTTTTCATTATTTTAGGAAAGGAATATTTACAGACTGAAAATGGTTGTTATTATTTACAAATGAATCAATTTTTACAAATGGCTGACTGGAGGCTATGTAGTCATTCAAAACATAAGCAAAAGTAAAGACAGGAGCCTCGACTTCATCAGTCAACACGGGGTCTGTTGCTGGTACTGGCATCTCATTGGCTTTCTTGACTCGACCATGGCTTTTATTCTATTTTATGTATATTTTTCATTTTTTGTAATTTTTCATTTGGTGTGGCTCCTTCTCTTTCTTCTTTTTCTCTGATGAATCTCAATTTTGTCACCATTATTCTATCATTTTGGCTTTAAAACCCTTGCTAATGCATGTAAACAACATTATTTTGTACAAATTAGCATTCATTATTTGTTCCATTTATTGTGTATAAAATAAAGTTTTTTAATGCCCAAAATTATAGAATAAAGTAAAGAATAGAAAAAGAGTAAAATACCAAAGGTATTTTATTACCCTAAACCCTGAGAACAAGTCAAGAATTGATTTAGTCGAGAAGGATAAAGTAGGGGGATAAAAGGGCCAAAATTATATTAAAAGGCCTATTTATTTATTTATCAATCATCCACTTTTGGGTCGTATTTATTTTCTGTTAGTTATACCTCAAATAAAGAAACTTTGTAAATGAAAGTTGTAGAAAAAATAAAAATAAAAATACAGAATTGAGTTTACACAATAATAATATACAATGTACATATTTTATACTCAAAATAAAAAGCCAAAACCCAGACTTCCCAGACGCATATCTCCTAAATAAACACTCAAAATGTACTAAAATCACTTTAATTGTATATAACATGTAATAAGCTATTTAAGGAAGGTGTTTTCATTTAATTTGAAGTTAAGATGTGGAAGTTAGGTTTTTGACCCCTATTTTATAGTTTACATATATAAAATATTCACTTTATTTATTCTTTAATATTTTTATAATTTTATACATTTATAAATTTTTAAATATTATTTATAATATATGTACATATTTAGAATGGAATAAAACCATAAAGAATACATAAAAATAAAATAGTCTATATAAATACATAGATGAAATACCTATACTCAAACATATATAGTATATACCCCTATTTATTTAAGTATACAAATAGCATCATAAAAATAAAATAAAAATATATTTTTGTATATGAAAATAAGTTATACATATAAAATATAAAGAAAAAAATAATAAAATAAAAAATAAAAAATAAAAATAAAATGCACAAAGCATAGGTCAATATACTTATAAATACACTTGAAACAAGTAACTTGCAATAAATTAACTCATAAAAATAAATAAAAATCATATTAAAATACTACATAAAATAATTACTTTATATTTTATATTAAAAAATTAATAAAACAATTTATTAGTTTTTATTAATTATTTTCTAATAAAAGAGTTTGTTTCATTGTGACTTGGTCATATGTGGACCAATCACGTCGCGAGATCAGTTGACCTCTAGTCAAGTGCCTCCCCAGGTCGCCTAACTTGATAGAAATGTGGAGTCCTGTGTTTTACTCCCTTTTTCTCGCTCTATTCATCGATGCCTTTCACCGATTCTTCATGCAAAGATCAACTTCAATCAATCTAGATCTACACCCAAATCCTGGATCCGTTGTGCATAGATTAGATTCGTCCCGAACCTAATAAGGTGCCCCACCATGTGTATAAATAAGAACCTCTTCCTCCTTCCAAAAATTTGGTCACGTTCCAAGACCTAATGCTAGCCACCCTCAGTCTAGAGTGAACCCTGGTGATAGGGGGAGATCTCCTGAGGTGTTGGCACGACTGAAGGAGGATGGAGGTGCACCCATGGCAGACCTCTGGTTGCCCTGCTCCCTTGTCCTCCAGCCAGGTATAAGAGTTGCACCTTTACTTTCCCTAGGTAGATTTGGCTCTTGTATTTCATTTTAAGCATTTAATTTCGTGTTTTAATTACGTTATTAACATAGGTTTGATTAGTTAGTTCACCGGATCTCTTGAGCCGCGACAGTCGTCCTACACTTCTGCCTACTATTCCGACCACCCATTGTCATCCCATTACCTTCCCCTTTCATTTCTCCATCTGATACACCCATCAAGACCCCTGAACCACCTGTTGGTAGCGAATTGAGGGTCCTCCGCTGCTAATGACATGAAATCTGAGATGCACTAAGTTAAATAAAATATGCGATGTCGTTGTCCCTAATCAATCAGATCAATCAATCCATAAAAATCAACCACTCAAGCAGAAATATCAACTAATCACAAAATGTAAGTGGTTCTCTATTATATTTACCTATAGAAACCAGGGTCAAACCCAAGGAGCACGAAAAACCTGCGACGTAGTTAAATCTTAGCAATAAAAAAAGCATTTTTTAGTGGTTTCTAATTTTGCAAGTTTTTAAATTTTAATAAGAAAACAAAATCGAACTGAAAAAGGACAAACAAACACAACAATATTTTTGTATTTTTCAATATGGTTAAAAATGCTCAGAAAATTAGAATAAATTTTTTTTTGGATTTTTAAGGTTCTAAAATGTTTTTGGTAATTTTCTAGGGTTTTGCTAATGTTTTTATAATTTTCTAAAAATCAAACAAAGCTCGAAAATGAAAGCAATGCATATCCAGGACCAAATTGCAAATTAGAAGTATCTAAAATGCTCCAAGGTCATGGTTAATAATTTTATTAGAAAAAAATGTAAAATGCTACAAACAGCAACTGGAAACACAATTTTTGGATTTTTCTTTGATTTTATATAATTTTTACAACTTTTTAAGTATTTTATGATTTTTAGGTTTTTTATAAAGGTTTTTCAAACAAAATTAATACTATAAATAAAACACAAAAAGACACCCACATGAATTTCTGTATAATTTTTGAAGTATTTTTTGAATTTTTATACTTTTTAAGATAAACATGGATATTTATATGGTTTTTTTCAAAAATATTAAATGCAATTGTTGTGCTCGTAATATTTAATACCACACATCACATTTAACGAGACACACTTAGACCGCAGGGCTATTTGTCTAATTTAACTTATTCATCGCTCGATAATAAAATTGCCTGTCTAGGAACAGTTTTCTTGTTTGCATATCATTTAGTATAAAATTCAATTCTGCCTTGCATCCCGCATGTAGAGCGCGAGGATCACTATAAGTCTTCTGAACTAAGAATGCACCATTGATTTCATTATTTGCATCGATTTTTATTGACTCCCTCCCCTTGGTTTTGAAACTTAGGTTAAAAGAAAATCGGGACTAATCATTAGGCGTGCTTTGTTTGGTGGACTAATCAAGTGATAACCAAACTTAAAATCAGGACTGCCAATAAGAGTTGACAAAAAAACTGACTAAAACTAACACTTGTTTTGGGAGAGCAAAACCCTCATTGTATGCTTGGCTACTGTGATTGTTGAGAGGTGAGGATGCATCCCTAGGATAGTGCCCAAAACCTACTTTTAACCCTTGCGTAATTGGACTTATATCTTGATTTATCACCTAATTAAAATTGAAAAGAGGTCAGACTCTTGCGACCATAATTGTGTTGAGTATGTGAACTCAGGGTTTGATCTTGTGTTTATTTGTTTTGTGTGTTATTCGATGCACTTGCAAGCTTTCTACCTCGATCCGCTTCATTCTCCCATCTCCCTTCCAAGATGTCAGAATTTTGGTCATCATATCCAAGTCACCCTTCTTTGACCATATTCCGATCATCTCCACCCTCTTATTCCTCCACATACCCATACCCTGACCGTGAAGTTAGAAATCCAACTGACTTCCCCACTTCTTCGTCCTTCTCAACTACCCCACATTCTTACACCCCTGACCCACATCCAACCTGGATTGACTCACCATATTCTTGACCGCTTGCTGGAATCAATGAACAAATCAAGAGCAAGTGACTGCTGAGATGAATGACTGGAAGAATCAGTTGCCCCAACGGACATCATTCTCACCTCGAGTTGGGACCGAACACCAATCGACCTATACACATCCCGACTTAACCTTAGGATACAACATGATCGACCGGACAAACCAAATGGAGAGGCCTGCACCGTACGATCTTCCTGACTTGATTGACCTAAGTAATAGAGAGTTTATTTTTGAGATTCCCTTAATAATGGTCATTGAACACTTTCTCGGCCTTAAAAGATTTGTGAGAAGTAAATTGATGCCTAAAAGGTCGGGCAATAAGAGAACAAGGACTGAGAGACATATAGTGTTTATGACCACATCTTTGATGATAGGGAGAAAAACCAAGAGCCATAGAGTAAAGCAGTTGCCTAGGTTTGATTGTGAAATCAAAGAAATTACACTAACCCATGCAAGAATCGATGATTACTCACCGATTAATATCCTCCTTCCATCCGTGTTTGCCAAGCTCAAACTCGGATCTGCCAAGAAGTCAAGAGAGATCGTTTAGTTGGCTGATCGGTCCATTAAACGGTCGAGAGGAACCATTTCAGTCATCTTTATTTTCCAAGGTGCTCTAATGCAAATAGACTTCACGATCATTGACATTGAGCACTAAGGAGAGTTCACCCAATCTCCGATCATTCTCGGGAAGCCATTTTTAGCTTTGGCTAAGGCAACTATAGATTATGATACTCGGGAGATCGATTTCACTGCATTGGGAGCACTCTGAACTCACCTCATTTTTTAGTACACACGATATCCTAAGGTAACCCGTACAGTCACACACAGTCGTGACCTTCGAGAGACAGTTGAGTTCCGTAGATGATCCGACGCATGAGCCGTTAAATGCCAATTCAACTGAAAACACCGTACCATACCAAAGACGTGTGTTGACCTTGCAGGAGTATTACAATTCATATGGTGCCTCATATGATGATGAACCTATGATCAGTACATCACACACACCACATCCAGAATATACACCGAAAGAGACAACTGGGACCAAATTTACCAATCTTGATAAATCGGTTGCTCCATCCTCTAGTCGGTCATCTGGTAAGAAGAGGACGAGTATTGATTCCTCAAGGTGTTCCCCCGAACTCCTCAAGACGTATCAATCTCCTCTTCCTCTTGATGCTTCTGATTCTAGAAAACCGGCTAAGAAAGTTAACTTCGACTTACCAAAGAAGGAACTTTCTAAGGAGTCGTCATCAGGTCTGGATTTTGTGATCTATATGAGTGAGCTCAGTTCGGCTGTTCTGAAGCCATATTTGAGCAAGCAGTCATGTGTCGACCCTCGTTGGATGTTCCCCACACCTCACTATTATTCATTCACAGACGACTCTAACAATGACACACATGTATACTACCCTCCCCCTCACTCACGCAAGAAGGTCCATCACAAACCTTTTTTATCCTTGTACATCCTCACTCCTCCTTGTATAGATTTTCCTTCCATTATTTCCCTCCCTCCACTGTGATTCGCACCACTCGCCTCAGTTCCGTATCGTTTTCATTTTGTTGCTATACTTAGGATGACTAGATCCTAAGTATGAGGGGGTGATGACCCCATTTGCTCCGTCTCTTCTTTTAATCTTTTTGTATATTCTTTCCCATTCTCATCGGTCCCACATTCTTGTGTTCTTTCCAATACTTAGACTGACCAGAGCCTAAGTATAGGGGGGCGATGCCCGTTGTTTATTATCCACACTCTTAAATTCTTTTTCACTTCTATTCTTTTCATCTACTTACACATAGTACGAGCTATGGCTTTTTGTCACCTAGTGCAATGAGGACATAACACATGCTAAGTATGGGGGGGGGTTTGTATATATTACATATATACTTTACCTATAGCTTGTACTTTGACTTGTTTGTAATTAAAATAAGTAGTTATGTGTAAAATGTTGTAAATAAGAGGTATATTTTTTTGCATAAAAAAGAACTTCTTTAAATAATACTAAAAAAACTTTTCAAAAAAAATACACTTCTTAAAAAAACTCAAAAATATTTTCAAAAAAATCTCTTTTAAAAAACTTTTCGAAATTTTTTTGTCCTATATCTTTAAAAAAATCTTTTTTTAAAAAAATGTCCTTTCTTTTTTGTATATATTACATATATACTTTACCTATAGCTCGTACTTTAACTTGTTTGTAATTAAAATAAGGAGTTATTGGTAAAATGTTGTACATAAGAGTTATAATTTTTTTGCATAAAACATAACTTTTTCAAAAAAACTAAAAAAACCTTTTCAAAAAAACACTTTTTGAAAAAAATAAAAAAAATTCAAAAAAAAATCTCTTTTAAAAAAAACTTTTCAAAAAAATTTTTCTTCCTATTTCTTTAAAAAAATTCTTTTCAAAAAAATGTTCTTTATTATTTACCTTTTAAAAAAAAACCTTTTGAAAAAAAAACAAAATTCTTTTTCCAAAAAAAAGCTAATTAATGAGTTGGTTTAATCCTTGACACTTACACATTCACACAATACTAGTGAAGTTCAAGAACACGTGGTTTATGAGATCATGAGATTTTTGGTTAACCAGCCTTAGTCATTAGGGTCTTTGACTTAATTATTCACATTTCCCTAGTTTTAAAGATTTGTGTGCTATATTGCATGCTTAGTCTCTACCTTAAGAATATGATCAACACCTCACATACACGACTGTAGTTATGATGAGATGAGTTGAAATTTCACTTGAGGAACTGGGATCATGGATTTTAGTTTGGACCCGATTTAATGATGCTTTGGATGGGACAAAATCAATGAAGGCTTCATGAAATCTGAATGTCAGCACGTTTAGCCAGTATAAGAACATGGTTCTTGTACTATCTGTTGACATTTACCTAAGTGCCAGGGTGTGATAAAAAAAATATTGATCAGTATGCACGAACTATTGGTAAAAGCAGCGGAGCTAGCCAAAAAAAATGAAATATCAATGTTGAAATAAGCTCTCTTTCCACAAAGTCAATTATCAAAAGAGCTTCCACCAAAGGCGAGCGCTCCCAACCATTTCAAAATGTCCACTTGGACCACCGCTATTAGGACCAGGAGTCGGGCTTGCACCAAAAAGGGGTTCTACATCATAAATGCTACAAGTCTGGGTGTAGAAGGTACGATAGCTACTCAAAAGGCAAACCCTGGTGTACTCCCAAGAAAACTAGTGCAGAAGACTCCAACTTCTCTTGACAGATGCACTGATCAACACCAAAAATTTGCTTTGAGTAATAAGGCACTTGAGAGAATCCTTGTTCCAATGAGAGGGAGAGAAGAAATGACACAATCCTATGCCCCCCATCAACTGGCCTTCCATCTACACTTTCAAGTCTGGCAACTAAAGAGATGGTGGATTGGATGTAAGAAATGGTTTATTCCCTGGTATTGAGGATTGGGTTCTTAGGAGAGTCTCTTAGACTGGAACCTTGGGTGACGTTGCGACTCTACTCTTGTAACTGCAGTCCGCACTTAAAGTCATATCCCTACTATATGTGTATACAGAGAGAGTTTGATGATTAGGGAAATTAGATACCTTTTGACTAGAGTTTGGTTCAGCTTAGAATTTTAGGACCTCTAAAAACTGAGAGTCTTGAACAGATAAAGTCTAGTATTCACATGCACAATCATGGGTTAATCCAACTTATTCATTCTTTATTTGCCCGAGGACTAGCAAATTTTAAGTATAGGGGGTGATGAATCCATGATTCAAAATCTCAATATCTTGATCTTAGCAAAATCTTGAAGTAAAATATCAAATAAATGTCCATAAAATCAATAAAGTACCAAAATGACTCTTGTAAATAAAACGTACTAATATTGTTTATTAGATTGTACCAAGTAAATTAACAATAAAAAGCTGCAAAATTAAAGGAGTTTTTCACCTACAAATAGTCCAAAATTTCATGTATGTTTAATATTTTTATTTCAACTCCTTTTTGGCTAATTCTTTCTCTATCTTATTTATAAAAATGTATACAAAATACAAAAATACAAAACCAATTCACCTCAAGTAAATTCTCCTAGATCCCAAAGACAAAAAGCCGTAATGTCCAACTTCCCGGCCAAATTCCCGCTCCGTATGAACTCCAAATTCACCGAACTCACTTTTAAATTCAAGTTAGAAATTATCTATCAAACGAAAGTGATTTAATTAAAATCGGAGCTCGTTTGCATATTATGAGTTTTGGGACCTCGGTGTACATTGTATATATTGTACATATTTTTTGTTTTCTCATTTTTTCTTAATCAATAAAAATACAAAAAATTTGACTTTGTGTTTTATTCCATTCCTAGTATTTTATTGTATTTTTCTTTTGTAAATATCTTTTATTAAAAATACAAAAAATTAAAATTAGAAAAGTAAGAAGAAACATCTGCATGTTGTTTGTCTTCTTTTGTAAATTCTCCACTATTTTTCTTCTCTTTTATTTTATTGTATAAAAGTAGCATACTTTATTTAATTTTATTTTCCTTTATTTATTTTCCATTCTCTACAATAACTTCCATTCAACTCCATATTTTCTCTTCTACCACCAACTTCCATTAATCCCACCATCTTCCAATACCTCCATTCCACTCCATCTCATCCACCTTCATTTTTCTCTAACTCCGATTCTTCTTTTCTTAATATTCTTATCTTCATCACATTTTTCGCCTTCCGCCATCTTATAGGAAAAGGAGAGAGCTTGGAGTGTTTTGTTGGTGACAGCGGCAAAGCATCTTCCTCAAGCGACGACCTCTTTCAGGCGAGATCTGCGGATCTCCGCTCCGCGTCATGAGTTACGCATCGATCTCGCATAGCTTCTCATATTTTTATTTCGCCACTCAGATCAAGGCGATGACAAGAGTTCAGCGTAGTTTCTCCACAAATCCGGCGAAGATTCAGGTAAGTATTTCTCCTCATTTCTCTTATTATTTTATTTCATCTAACGTTTTTTTCTTGTTTTTTTATATATTACATCATACCATCACTACCTCCATCATCTTCTTCATCATCCCTCTCTGCCACTAATTTTTTATATATTTCTTTTATTTTCTGTTTTGTTCAAAAAATTAAAAAATAATTTAAAACAAAAATTAAAAAAATTATAAAAAAAGAGGCACAGTCACCGCCAGACGCCCCCCTTTCAGCCGCTAGCGACGGCCCCGCAGCCGCCCTTGGCCACCCCCTCCCGCTGGCGCTCCAACCGTCCCTCCGCCGGTCGCTGCTGGCGAGCACCGCCCGCCTACAGCGGCACACGGCACCCGCAGCTATGCCCTCACGCTCATCCTCATCCGTGCTTCCTCGCATGAAGCTGCCCTCTACCAGGACCATCTCGTCTCACTGCCATCAACACCGCGACCATGGACACGCCACCCCCAGTGGCCTCCTACGTCATCGCGGCCATGCCACCCCATCGACAGCCTCCCTGCACGGGCGGTGCCACCCCGCGCCATAATCCCCCACCTTCGTGCGTTCCTGTTGAAGAAGGACTTTTTATTTTATGTAAAAAATGCATATATTTCCCGTTATGTTTTTGTAATTATGATTTAGTCCCTGTGCATGTTTTCTTTTGTCAGTTTTAATTCTATTTGCATTGATAACCCTCTGTTATGTGTAATTTGGACAGTTGTTGTGCATGTTTTTATTTAAGGTAAAATAGCATGATGTTGAGCAATAAATTCCCGACCATTTGCATATTTATTTGTATTTTTCTGAGTTATGTGAATTAATTAAAATTATTTAACTGAAATTTTACATATTTTACCCAATCAGTAATCTTAACTTCATATCTCACTCACGGTTACTCTAAAAATTCTTAAAAAATAAAAAATGATGTCTTGACATGTGTTTAAATTACTATCCAAATTTCACCTCCATTGAGTTATCCCGTGCCTTAAATAAATTGTAGAGTAGTTTTGATATTTGATTTTTAATTAAATCCATATTTATTATTTTTGTGAAATTTTAACTCTCTTGGATTGCTCACCTAAATATCTTTTTGAGATAATTTGTACTCTGGATAATTTCATAATGTGGATTTATTAGGAATTAATACTCACTGTCACTCTATTTCCATTAAAAAAACCATAAAAAATCATATTTTGTCAGAAAATTCCAAAAAATACTGTAGCATTCTTGCATCGTGTTTTAATTCCAGTAAATTTTCATAGTTTTTGCATTCTGTTTGTGTGCAAAATTGCTAAAAAATCCATAAAAAGTTTGCAATTTCTTTATTGCATTTTAATTCCATAAAATTCCAAAAAATGTGTTTTGTATTCATAATCTGATTACGATTGTAGAAAAATACAATTAAGCTAAGTTTGATTAATTTCACATTAAAATTAATTTGGCCTAGTAGTGTGTTTTTTAATTTCATTCACCTGTGTTTGCATTTTCATTTGTTTTTGCATTAAAAATTTAAAAAATACCATTTGGAAACCTAGACCTAAGTTTTTGAATTAACCCGACGTTGTTCCTTTGCCTCCCTATGTTCGACTCTGGACAAGCCCGGAATATAAATTAAAGCCGAGACACTATTCATGGAGATCCTTTCTCTTGTTCTGAACGATTCGCGAAGTACACGTACTACACCGAACACTGTTTAAAACACGTATTTAGTGGTTCGATCAGTACAACGGGTAGCCGTCTCCTCTCCAGACTCACTCACAACAGCAGTGATGCCCGTCTTCTTGTGTACCACAAGTAATTGAGTAACACACTTCTAGTCAGAGATGGGGCAGATAAATCGACACTCCACCATTTTGATATCTCCTTTATGACTACATCTCGAAGATTCAAGTTCAGCCATTGCTGGAACTCACGTGATGGCTTAGCGTCCTCTTCGAGATAAATATGGAGGGAGCACATGGTCGTACTTATCCCTAGAGATCAGCTATGCACCATCCAATCACCTTGCGGTTTCTTTCAAGAACCTCCATCAAACGAGATTCTTGATCTCCAGTTATATCCGTTGAGAAAATGATTGGGAACATCTCTAGTTCACCTGTAAGGAACTGTACTTCATCGACTATGGTAATGGCTTCAGTTTTGGACAACTGGAGCTGGGAAAATCTGGATTCTGAAATGTCTTAGTAAAAGCGACTAGATCTGCATGGGAGAACTCTCGCTGTATGTGAAGATCTGGCAAAGAAGGCCCCACTAGTGTGTATGTAATCTGTCCTAGCTCACTCTCCCCCTAGCTGTCAGCTCTGAAGGTATCAGACAAGGCTAATAGTCATCAAAATCATCCCAATCAATGTCTGAGTCCTAAGGATCTGAGTCAGAAGAACATGAAACAAAATCTAGTTCGCCATCCGTTCCACAACCATCAACCTCTAATGTGTTTGTGCCGAGAGTGTGCTCTCCAAACTCACATCTACCTTAATCTATAAATCCTCTGTATCTGAAGGCATGACAAGGGCTCGTGTTGTTGGGTCTGATCATATGGCTTCTTCATTAGTGATCACAAAGCCACACTCCTAGTTGACGTCTCGCTCTACCTCTGTCATCTGCTCTGTATCACTAGACTCCTCAAGCAGGTGAGTCTCTCGCTCTGGTCTCCACGATCGTTATATTGTACACTTTCGCCCTCGACGCGAAAGTAATACCTTTCCACTATCATGGTCAGACACCGCCTTGGCTACAGCCAAGAATGGATATCATAGTATGATGGGGGTATATGTCATAGATTCATGGATCTCCATGTCCAATACAACAAAGTCCACTGGGAAGTGCAGGCCTTGAATTGTGACGACCACATCCTTCAATAACCCCTTTGGCCACTTGACAGATCTATCAACGAACTGAAGGATTGTCCTGCTCTATCGAAGAGGGCCGGACTCGAATCGGTCGTGTAAGGCACTCGGAGGAGGTAATAGAAGAGTCGTTGTCTAATAGAGTACGATCGAACCGCTGCTCTTGAATATGGCATCTGGCATATGGAGCTCCTGCATCTGGTCTTTTGGCTGACAATCGGTTCTGAATGGCGAAGCAAGTGGCATGGGTCAGCATATGTATCTCTGCATTGTGGTTCTTCTCTTCCCAGGGACGTGGCCTTCTCTCTAAAATTATTCTAGAGAGAGGCATGTTCTCCAATGCCTCCTATAGAGTCAACTGAATCTGGAATTGATCAATCATCTACTGGCTGAACTCTAGCTGGTGTGTCTTTTTAAGGTTTTCTTGTTTATTCCTCTTCGCAAAGTGGAGTGTCTGAGGGAAGGGGATGCTTGGACCCTCTCTAGAGAGAAGAGGGCCAGAAATAGGCTCCTGTATATGTGAGGTGATAGAATCCATACAATCATCATCATGAAACACATATGGACTCGAAGAAGATGCAGAAACCTTTCCTTTATTAAAATTTTTCTTCTTTTATATTTTCAATTTTTTTATGTTTTTTTTTCTATTTTGAGATACAAAAGATAGTAACACAACGAAGGTATAATGGTGGCCTCAATACCGCCTGCAACGTCTATCTTTGCGGCATCAGCACCGTACTCTAGCTCAACAACAGGAGAATTGGTGGCATCAGTACCACTGACTGCAACTAGAATCACGACGACCTCAATACCGTCCAGTTGGATCTACATCCTTGGTGTCTCCAGCACCACCACCACCACCACCATCATCATCATCATGTGAGGCATCGGTACTGCTACCCTCCTCATCTGGCGGTCCTAAATCTCCATGTGGCTGGTCGCTCAAACGAGGCGCCACCGGCTGGCATCCTACCGCTCCTAAGTGTCACAAAATCAGCATCAAACAAATACGAAGATAATATCACCCAAAGTATCACTAGGAGTGGTAATCTCTGTAAACTGTACTGATAACATCAAAAAACCACCTCTTTAATAATTAGGAATTTTAGTATAGGAGGCGAAAATCGGTTGATCGAAAACCACAATCCTTGAATGTTGTGGAGTATTTTTAACTTGGTAAGTGTACCAAGGTCGAACACAGGGAATGAAGATTTTTAGTTGTATGGTTTTAAATTAATATACATAATAATTAAATGCGAGATTAATTTCTGTGTCAGGAAATACAAAGAAAGTTGGAATGCAATAATGAAAGATGTAATGTGAAGAAAATTAAACAGAGAGAATACATCACCGAATCTATGATTATGAATTTAATCCAAATAATAATAATCAATTTCCTTTATATTAAATCACAGATCAAAAGATATCAAATCCAGAAATATTTATCGATAAATCCAGGCTGTAGGCTATAAAATTAATCAATCGAATCACCCCTGTGGAAATATATCAGTAATAGCCCTTAAGATTCAATCCTCAAAGAAATATCAATTTTACATGAATGAGCCCTTACACAGATTGCAAATAATGATTTCAATCTCTGAAAGAATTTAAATCTTAAAAAAAATTTTAATTAAATTCTTGCAAAAAGATCGAAGATTTTCTCAATAGCAGAGCACGGATAAGTCAAATTTCAACTTGCACAAAGATCAAAATAACCCTTAAAAAATATTGATTATAAATATCTTCAGATCTATTCAGAACTTGTGTAATATAGAAGAGCACTAAATAAGCTTCAAACGACATATTATGCGTTAAAATTGGAGTTCAGATGCAAAAGATATGATAGGATGAATCTGCAGCAATTAATTGTAAAATAAAATTAAGTTTTATTTCAGGAAGGTCCTTGGAGGGACTTATCTGCAAAATCATGGTGTCGGAGGGGTTCCTCTGTAATTTACCCCTAGTAGGGGTATATCTGTTATTTCTGTAACTTCCGATGGTGTCAACGCAATTTACCCCTTCTCGTGTGCCTTGCACATGCCTCTGGAGGCTCAGATGATGGGATGAAGGCTCTAGCGCAGGGTGTGGCCCGGTCGACCCGAGGTAGAGGCTTAGAGGCCGAAGCAGAGGTGCGATCCTGAGCCTCCACATGGTAGCTTCTGAGGACTCTGGGTGACCCGAGCCTTGTGGCTTGGACCCCTTGATCCAACGGTGGTGAAGATGGAGGGCGTTGCTGTAGTGCGGAGGTTGGAGGTAGCAGGCGCGCTGTTGAGGGCGAAGGCGGTTGGCAGCGCCACTAGAGGTGATGAAGGATGGTGGTGACGTGGGTGCGGGGCAGAGCAGCAGCTCATCCGGCACCTGGCCAAGTTGCTGGCGAGTGGTGGAGGTGCAGAGCTAACACTGCGAGGCGGATGGAGGGGTGCTGGTCATGCAAGATGTTAAGCGGTCAATGGCGGAGCAGAAGCTGCATGTGTACGGCGAAGTGCGGCAGTCGTCGCGAAGGAGGAGGGTGGTCGTGTGGCTCCACATAAAGGGAGTCGCCCCGAGGTAGGAAGGTCAATGGCGACTTCGGGTCGTTTGCCAATAGCTGGTGCTCGGAGGCAAGGATCTAATCAAGTACTTGGTGAAGGACATGCAAGCAATGCGAGGGCGCAACGAGGAAGGAAGCAGAGCTGCACACGCGGGGCCGGGGGGTCAAAGCGAAGCTCCGACCATTGCAAAGTCAGAGTTGAAATCGAAGGATATGAATTGGCTAGAATCTGAGGAGTGCAAACGGAGGTGGAGAAGTAACAGTGGCGAGGCAATGGCGGTGAGAAGATCTAACAAGGGATATCACCTAGGTTTGGAATCGTACCTGGGATGTCGCTCCCATTGTCACCTCCAGAAGCCTTGGCCTGAGCTCCGAAGCTAGAGCAGCAGAGAAGGAGTATATGCTACTTAAAGGTCCCAGATTGAACCTTGGATCATGCTTAGTTCCCAGCCTTCGTCTTCGCTCGTCGGGGCACGGTCTCTGTCACCGTCCTTGGCCTAGAACTGGAACGTGGTGTTGCCATCAAAGATGGCGGATGCCTTCAAATGATAGAAAAGAAGGGGCTTTATAGTGTCAGAGGGTGGAGCCATTACCAGGTTGTGGCCATCATGTCCGACAAAGGTGAGTGAAGGTCGGCCTCGGGGTTACGCAAGGGAAGGCGAGCCACGAGTAACGGCTGGGGGAGGAGATGCGTCGGTGGCCGTTACCTGCGGAAGGCGGAGGCCGAAGGGAGAAAGGGAGAGGCGGGTCACGTTCCTTGCATGTGACCCGGGAAGAGGTTGAAGTCACGTGTGAGGCACGTGACTAGGCTGGAGAGAGGGAAGGAATGGGGTGCCATGTGGCGAGCCCAAGGGATGCCACGTGTCACCCAAAAATTTCGACAATTAGAAGGAATGAAAAATAGAAAAGAAATAGAAGGAGACTCAGATCAAAAATTTCCCTTCACGAAAGTTGTCATCTTGATGAGATCTATAACTTTCATGAAGGACCAAAGAGCAAAAGAGATTATCCATGCGCAGTGATTTTTTGGTGGTTCTGTGATAGAAAACCGATTTTTTAGAGTTTTGTAATTTTTTGGTGGTTTTTAAAGAGGACAAAAATTATAGAAAATACAATAAAATGTTAGAAAATGATTACACACTAATCTATTTTTTTATTTTTAATAAATGAGAAAATAGGGAAATAAAATAGAAGTACAAAACACGCTATTTTGTACAGACTCACAACGGACACTCGGACGCAGTCAGTTTCTTCGAATCCCGTCTTAATGAAAATTTAGATTTTTCTATCGCTAGATAAAACTTTAATCAAAGAACAAGAATGAAGACGAAACAAAATTAAAAAAGGTTAATTATGTACATAAAAACTTCATTAAAAAACAAAAAGTTATAATGCGCGAAAGAGGCTCAAAACCCTACTTTCGCATATGAGCTCTGAATTTTACGATATTGGTCTTGTTTTTGAGGTTATTTGGAAATGGAGTACTTTAAAAGTGAGTATACTGAAATCAAACACTGTATGAGGGAATATGCATGTTTTAGTCCATCAGATGTGGAATTAGACTTTCAGATTATTTGACACTTATTTGAGTTAGTAATTTTTTGTATTTTTTTTATTTATTCTTTTTAGTATTATCTACACAATGGCGGTTTTTTGGGATTAATTAGAGTTAGTATGAATTAATTAAAAAATGCGGAAGTTAGCTGCTTTTTAGGTCAATTTACACTTGGAATTTTAATGCAATTATGCATGATGAGATGCAAATATTATTTACACATGTATGTATGATAATGATGCTCTATTAATGATTAAATGCAAATGGATTATGGGGAATAGAGCCTAATTGACCAATTTTAGCATGATGAATACGAGATTCATCATACCCCTATACTTAAACCATGCTCGTCCCCAGGCATCAATGAATGAATGACTAGTTGGATAAATCCCTGACTGTGCTTGTGAATTTTCAAGGCACTATTTTTTCGAAAACCTTTAATTTAGGTAATCCTAAATTCTGGGCTCTATCATGCTTTAATCAAAAGGAATCCACTTCTTTATTTATCTAACTCTCTGTTTGTACATATAATGACTTTTAGTGTACTGCATTCATGAGAGTCGAGTCGAGACATCACCCAAAGTTCTAGTCCAGGAGACTCTCCTCTAGAACTAATCCTCACACTAGGGAATAAGTCTATTCTTGCTTCATTCAACCGTCTCATTAGTTTTTTAGACTTAAAATGTAGATGGTCGGTCAGATGATGGAGGATATAGGATTGTGTGTTATTTTCTCTTCTCAGATTGGAACAAGGGGCCTCTCGAGTGCCTTTTTACTCAACACAAGTAGATTTTTAGCTTGTTGATCAACATGTCTGTCAGAGAATTTGGAGTCGCCTGCACTTGTTTTTCTGGGAGTACTCCAGGTTGTGTCTCTTTTGAGTATCTAATATACCTTCAACACCCAGACTTGTATTGCTTACGATGCAGAGCCCTTTTATGGTGTCAGCCGGACTCCTTGGTCCTAATTAGCGCTTTCTCCAAGTGGACACTTTGAAAATGTTTGGGAGCGCTCACCATTGGAGGAAGCTCTTTTTGTAATTTGACTTTGGATGATAGAGCTTTTCTTTGACATTTCCTTTTTCTTTTCTTTTGTTGGCTAGCTCCACTGCTTTTACCAAAAGTTGGCGCACACTGATCAACAATTATCATTAAGTTTCATCATACCCTGGTACATAGGTAAATATCAAAAGATAGCACGTGAACTTGTTCGCATACTGGCTAAAGTTTTGCTGACACTCATGTTTCTTGAGGCCTTCATTAACCTTATCCAATCCTCAAGCATCATCAGATCGAGTGAAAATCCACAATTCATCATCTTGATTCTATCATTTTGGCATCAGAAACCCTGGAAAATGCTTGTAAATACTCTTAATTCCCGCATCTTAGCATTCATGCATGTGCATGTAAATAGTGTAAAAAATACTGTATTTAAAGCCCAAATTATAGAATAAATAAAAAAAAGAAAAAGAGTAAAATATGGTAAATATTTTATGACCCGAAACCCCAAGACTTAGGCATCTCGATGACTAGGTCGAAAAGGAATAAAGTAGGGGGAGATAAGGGCCAAAATACAAATAAATACCTTTATTTTTATTCATTCTTTATTCATTTTGGGATTTATTTTTGGTTACACTTTTTATAGCTTAAATAAAGAAACTTTGTACATGAATGTTGTAGATGATTAAATAAATAAAAATACAAAATTGATTTCATTCAAAAATAGTGTACAGATAAAAAGTTATGGTCTGAATAAGAATCTCGATTCACAACTTCCCAGACCTGTATCTCAGATAAAAGCTCCAAATTCATCAAACTTACCTTTAATTGTATATAATTGAAAATATGCTATTAAATGGCGGTGGTTTCACATTTGGCGGAGCTACGATTTGAATGTTGAGTTTTGGACCCCTAATGTATACTTGTACAGATTAAAATATTCATTTTATTATTTATTCATTATTTTTACCATTTTATATTTTTATATTTATGTAAATATTACTTATAATATATTTGTATATTAAAATCAGAATAAAAATACAAAAGAAACCACAAATAAAATACTTGTATATCATTTACATAGGTATAATACCTGTATATATACATACAGAATTAATATGTTTATTTTATTAAATGTATAAAAACATCAGAAAAATAAAAGAAAAATATATTTAAGGGTATAAAAGTATCCTATAAATTTATAAATAATAAATATAAACAATAAATTAAATATACAAAATAAAAATAAAATATTAAAATATATAGCTATATGTACCTATATAGCCTATAAAAGGTAACTTGTAAAAGAACACTTCATAAAAATATTAAAAATCAGATTAAAATTCTTGGAAAATAATAAACATTTTTTATTTATAACCTAAAAATAATAAAATCATTTTCTATTTTTAAATGATTTAATAAATGTTATTCCAGGGATTTTTCCCTGGTTGGTCCACATGGACCAACCAGGTGGCGGTCAGCATTGACTCGGTCAACTGTCTGCCCTTCGCCCTGTAGCTTGTCAGGGCGTTGTTTTCTCCACCAATTCGAGGATTTTTGCAGGCCACTCCTTTCATCCTTTGGCGTCATGACCTTCATGATTTTTGTCCTCTAGATGGTGATTCACGGCCAGATGTAATCTTGGGCTCTGGATCATCGCAACGCCTGTTTCACCTCGTTCTTACCCACCTGTCCGTCAACCCTCCATATACAAACCTCGACCTTCGATTCAAATTTTGAATCCCTCTTCCATAGGTTTAGCTCCCGCTCTTGCACCCAATCGCTGGAGGAAGGTGACAGCTTCCTCTAGAGCACGTCAGGCTGGTCGAGCAACACCTGAGGCGGCTCCACCACCTCTTCCTTTCACCGGCGTTGAGGTACCTTCTCCCTCTAGCTCCGGCAACCGAGGTAGCCCTGTTCCCTTTTATTTTCCTTGCATTTTCTTTGCCTTATACTTAGGAGTAAAACCCCCAAAGAAATTTCAAGCTTCATCTACAAATCATCCAATCGATCACCTCGCCGGAGTGCACCTCCGGCCGAGTCCCTTCACACCGCTCCACGACTCGTTTCCACCACCGCGGGGTCCAGGCACTTTGCCCTGGACCCTCTCTACTCAGTTTTTGCAGGTCAACGAGCCTTGACTTGAGCCTAGGGCGTGTTTTGAAGATCGCTGGAGCAAACGTGAAGCCCTCCAGCTCCGTCGTTCGCTCCAGCGACCCTCAGCCGTCGTCGAGGCTTTTTGGACTCCCCAAAATATAGAGCCGACCTCTAGGAGTCTCCAGCCCCTTCGAAACCTAAGAGATCACCGGAGACGGAGCTAGGGCTCGGGGAAAGTCGCCTCGCCGGCGCTCCGCCCCTATTCATGCTCCGACCCTCTAAGCCGTTGGATCGAGGCCCGAGCTACAGGTGCATCGCGACCGTTAGATCCTCCCCGCACCTCCACCATCAGATCAAGCCAAGGGATGTAATCGTCGCTGTCCATCTGCGAAGTGCCATCGACCGTCCGATCTTCGACACGTGGCAAGTGGAAGCACACAGCCGCTCGGATCGCGCACGAGGCTTTAGGCATGGGTATTTTGCATCTCAACCCTCGCCCATTTTTGTATTTATTTTTTAGTCCATAAACATTTGTCTGTAGTGTAAAAAGTTTTGTAATATTTGCATCTAGGCTCCTGAAATCTGGTTATTTACATTTAAGTCCAGTCCACGTCACCTCACGTGATCTGTGTACGTGGGGGTGGTGGTGATATGCACTGTACCCCCCACTACTGTTTTTATTTTCATTTAGGTTCAGGAATTATTTGTAAAGTGTTTTATTTTTGGGTAAATTGTATAATAGCCCGTGGAAGTTTTGTATTTTACACTTAGGTCCTTCCCAAGCGCGTGCAAGTCACGCGTGGGTTGGGAAATTTGTAGGCGTCCCCCAATGGCTTTGGTTATTTGCATTCAGTCCTGGAACTTGTTTAATATGTTATAAATTTTATGTAAAATTACACTTTGGCCCCTATATGTCCTGTTATTTACACTTATACCCCTGCCAGCTGTGTGATTTTCATTTGTTGTTTGTGTTTATTCCATGCATCTATAAATTGCTAAAAATAACCAAAAATTTAGATTAAGCACCTGTTGCAACACTCTTTCACTCATTTTTTTATTTGCATATTTATGCATTTTAATATTTGTAAAAAATAAAAAACATTCATTTTCAGCACTATTTGCATTATAAAATCCATAAAACATATAAAAACACACCAGAAAATTCCCAAAACATATATTTTGCATATTTAGTGTGTTTTAATTTCAAACAAAAATCATTAAAAAATACAAAAGAAAACTCCTAAAAATTAGAAAATCCTAAAAACATTTATAAAATTCTTAAAAATTCCACGAAAATCCTAAAAATATAAACTCCGTTCTTGAATTTTCTTTGTTTTATTATTTTTCATTTAAAATTAATTTGGAAATTTTTGTTACTGTTTGCTATTTTTCATTCCCATTTTAGTTCGGCCTTTAAATTTTCTTCCTTATTTTCATTATTTTTGACTTTAAAATAGCAAAAAAATAAGAAAAATATAGAAAAATCAAAAAAGATCAGAAAATTATAAAAAATCTTAAAAACTTTTATTTCCAAATTTTTCCTTATTTTTAAATATTTTTATTAATCCATTATCTATCACTTTCTTAATTTGTATATATACATAATTATTGAAAAAGTAAATAATAAATATATATAATATAAAAAGAAATATAAAATCAGAAAATTAAAAATCAAAATACAAAAATATAGAATTAAAAAATTAAAAAAATTAAAAACCCACAAAAATTGCATATTGGTAGGCACTTGATCACATTCACATTTTGCACAATTATACCTTGATCTATCTGCTTTCTCCATGTGTTCGACTCTACACACTTGCATACTATACACACTTTTGTAGAGTTATAATAAATTTGACTCCACATTTGTCTCTCATTGCTTGATTTATATTGTGGTTCATTGTTGATTGATACAGAATTTTGAAGTGGTCAACACATCGACTATTGATCTGCCTTGTGGATCAATACGACCGCTCTCATACCCGTTATCAAATGGTGCCGTTGCCGGGGAGCAACATCGTATAGATCATATTTTTGAGTGATTGAAAATGTCTACATTATTGCTTTATTTGATCTCTCCATTTTTGATTTATTTTATTGAGCTATCTGACCATTTTCTTTCTTGTCTTCTTGTGAGGGACCGCGGATTGAGGAGGATTGCCTAGGAGATCCTGTGCATCTTGGGAGGCGGAGTCGGCTATTCTACCCTAGCCGACATGAGAGAGCAGGATGATTTGAGAGAGAGGATAGTTAGTGGTTTTTTATTTTTGAGAGAGAGAGAGACATTCATTTAAATTGTAATGATACAGGTACATTCGGACTTGGACACTCGGGCCTAATTTCCAAGTGTTTGTACACTTGGGGGCTCACCGCGGGTTTCATCGATTTTCTACTGCTTGTCATTTTCCGGTTTTGTTTTCTTGTCTTTACATTTTGTGGAATGAGCCCTTAGTTTTTAGCTTGCTTGATCGAGTAAATTAGTCCAAACACCTTAATATCTTGCATGTACCTATAGTGCGCTTTAGACTTAGTTTAAAACATTAAACAGTCGCCTCATCATCTTCGAGCCTTCGTGCCGCGAGCCCACCTGCCAAGCGCTGCTCCTGAACTCGATGTGTAGAGAGGAGGAGGGGTGAGCCTAGACCGGACTCCTGGATTGAAGGTCGGTGACCGAATTGTGGTGCTTCACGCTAGCAATTGCCTTCTTAGGACGATTTCCATGTCATATCAGCATATAGCATAGGTTTACAAATTCCTGTTTTGCATCCCGCATGGGAGAGAGCTGGGAGGCGTTGTAAGTCTTCTATCTTTGCATTCATCATTTAGGCACAAAGGTGAGATTTCCATCTTGGTGCCAACTTGCATAGCTTTTCCGACTCTCTTCCCTGTTTTTGGATCAAATAGGAAACAAAGAAAAATAAAAAAAGTTAGGCGCTTGTATTGAATTGATTCAAAGCAGTGATAACACCAAAAAAATTTATAAAGGGACTGCTAAAGAAAACTTAACCTAAACAAATTGGCTAATTGACTCATTGCTTAGGGTGAGCAAAGCCCTCAGTTGTAATCAGGTTGCATGGGAAGGTCTCCTTCCAAGTGAGTAGAGCGGCTTCGTAAGTATTAGAGCCCAAAACCCAGTCTGTGGCTGCCTTGTGTATCGCCAGGATTTCCAAAGTATTGGTGCTACTATCGTACGTAGACGAGTAGGGCTTGTCGCCATTGATGACTCTCTATTGTGTAGAGCATTTACCTTGTCCGAAGTATCGAGCATAGGCCACACCTTCACGA